>OY776673.1:0-2407848 GCA_963675555.1 Leptura quadrifasciata
ACGAGACGAACATTTTTTTTTCGTTTGAAGTTAAGATGAGAACCCGTAAGAGAATTAGCAAACTTTAAACCCTCGTTTTCTTGTAAAATATGTGGTTTTTCTACGTATTTAAAATCAATATTTCCGGCTGGAGAAGATAAACCATGTTCTGCAAAAGTATTTCTTAGTAATTTAACTACATGACAAGGGTCTAAGATACAGAAAATTTCGTGATAATTTTGTAAACTTGCAGAATCGTTAGTTTGCATACCGACTTTGTTAGGATGATTAAATTTAAATTTAGCTTCCATATTTAACGGGCTCAAATTACATCCTAACAGTTCAAATGTTTTTATATTAGTACTGCACCCATCGCATGTTACGGAATGCACTTTTATATTAATTTCAAATAATTTTTCAATTGCAACCAAAACAAATTGTTTTTGTAGAACTGCAGTTATTTTGTTTATAAAAAAATAGCCTATTGGGCATTTAAAATTATTTTTATACGAAACTATTTGAAAAACTAATGCCTCTGTAGCCATTAAATCAGAATGTACAGCAGCGATATCACCTAAATCAACATAGCCACAATGCTTGTCATTTTTGCTATCATAAACAAGTTCTGATCGAATAGCCATCGAATCAAATATTAAAGCAACATCACATAAATAATCAAATTCTTCGGCCTCTTTTTTTAAAAAATCAAAAACTTCGTTTAGAAAACCCACTTCACAGTTAAAGGAAGATACCCATTTCCTCAACATCCCAGCATGTGGCAAATTGATTTTTTTTCATATACGCTTTTGGTGAATAAAAGTATAAAGTTAACGCAAATTCTTTCATCTGATTGATATATCTCTTTTGTGTTGGACTAACATTTGAATTTTTTAACTCATTTTGAAAGAGCTCCAGTGAAAGGCCCTCAAAATTGTTCATAAGAACCTCCTTTATGGTGCAGTCACTTTTATTGTTTTCATTTAAATGTCTGATTAAGTCCTTCATACTACTTATTTTTTTTTGCTTTTCGGGTAACATTTTGTTGTACAGTTTTGATTGTGCATTTTAACATTTTAACTTCGGGTAAGGACTTCGTAAGAAAAAGTGACGTTTGGACTGAAGCATCATGTTTTGTTGTCGTAGATGGTTCCTACAAAACAATACTATGCTAATTACGATTAAAACTTTAATTATTAAGGTTACGTTACCTGCACATTATTCTTATCTGCTTCATCAGCTTTAGTACTTGATTCAATGCAAAGCCTTTTAATTTGTCGTCTGTTCGTACAGGCTTTAACATTTAGGTGGCATGGAAAGTTAAAAATTGAAGGAACCGCATCCTTCTTTAATAACTTCCGATTCAAAGAAGATTCTAAGTAGCTTTCCTCAGTAAAATGTTCACTGCATATTACAGTAAAAACGCTGGATTTAAAATTTTTCAATCTCACAGCATTTAGCCATAAACTGGTTTTCTAGATAATGGAAATCTATAAAAAAAAGTAGTTCAAAATTACAAACAGGAACAGTAAAATAAACTTTCGGTAGGTAGTGTTTGGGAAATTCCTAAAATACCTAACCTTAAAATTGTTTTCACATCTGAAACGACTTTTTATTTATTTAAAAATATACTTACTTATGAAGACGAATAGTTGTCCCGGGAAATCGTTTATTTTTGCAGCCATACGCACAACAATAAGCCACCATATTAGCTTTGTTATTAATAGGTAATTAAAAATAATAAACAGTCACCAACCACTTCCGTATTTCACAATAAGTGCGAAAAGGAGGGTCGTCCCCTTCCCAGCAGCGCCTTTTAGGTAGACAGTAAGTAATTATTGACAGGCGTATTGAGGGTTGCCGTGCTGTTAGATTTTTAGGTATAGGCAGCAAGGAATTCTAGTTGTATTAGGGGTTGCGTCGTGAGTTTTGTCACTGGCGTCTAGGGGCCAAGTATCACTTTTTATTTCTGGCTCCTGAGACTTGCCCAGATTGTTTTAACACAATGCTGCGATGTGTGTTGCCTATCAGCCCCTTGTCATGAATATCTATATTATAAACATTTAATGATTTACTTTTAAATAAAATTCTGTTAAAGTCGGATTCGATAATCAGCATATTTTATCAATATTAAAATTTGAATACATTTGGTTGTTTATTATTATATATACATACGAATTTAAAATTTCTAGGTACTTTATATTTTATTAATTGCTCTAAATGAGAAATTAATAAAATACTTTTTCAGATTAATATCCATTAAATACTTATTTGTAAAATATTGTAATTTCCTTCTTTTGTGAAACTATATTTTTTGAAATCCAATTTAAACAAATACAATGTTGTTTTCAAAAATTTATTAAAGAATTTAACTATAAAATAAAAAAATAATATAAATACGGCATTAATTCAAAACAAACATATATTCTGTGTTTAAGTAATTTACTTATTTATTTACATATACGGGCGAACCCATATTGCTACAAATTAAAACAAAGAGTGTAAGAAAACATGACAAAAGTAGTCCTACACAGGTACGAAAGTACAAAAAAATAAATAAAATAGTATAACACTGCATGGGGAATTGGAAAATTCATACAAAAGTGGACAAAATAAATTAGTGATAATTGTAATATTTGTGTTAATGTTTTGATGAATGGAGCGTAGAGAGTAAATCACGATATCCAACAATATATTATTTATTGACATAAACGATATAAACTACACGTGGAACAACATACATTAAATGTAACTTAACTCTACTATGGCTGGCAGGAGACTGGCTGACGGCTTGCGCACCAGTGGCGGTCTCAATAAATATATCTTATGCAACCCACTATACACATTTGTATGGTGTGTTGCCTACTCATGACATCTCCCTTTTTTTTGAAAACACCATTTTACAACAGAAGTACAAAGTACAGCCATCATTAAATTTACATTACGTTTAAAAACATTTTAAAACAAATACAGCAATGCTTAAATTACAGATACATATTTTCAAGTCTTCAAGTCAGAGAATTCCTTAAAATTATTACAAATTTAGTCTGTCAGGTCGTTTGATAGTTCTTCCTGAGTAAGAGGGCTTATTTCTTATAACGAGAGTTTCCGACTCCGAACTTGAATTTAGACTATTGTATTCACTCTCCTCTGAAGTTCTATCAAAATTCCTGTCGCTACAACTTAACGATATATCACTTTGATCACTAAACACCTCATCCCCGCCGATTGAGGTTCCAACCTCCACAATGTTTTCTGGCTCTACGGGACAATCACTATTACTTTCTATAAACACTTTAGGTGAGACCGAAGTGGTATGAAGGTTTTCCGATCTCATGGTGCTTTTTACATTTACATTCCGATTATTGCTTTTGTTAAGTTTTATAAATTTACGTTTCCTTACATAAATGGTGTTGTTTGCAACTTTAACTGAATACGATCTGTCTCTATTTTTTTTTACAATAATGGCAGGAGTCCAGATCGCATTTGGTCTCAGTTGTACGAACACATTGTCTCCTACTACCAAAGGTTTTAATTTTTGAACCCCTTTTTTATTAAAGTATTTTTGTTTTAATTCTTGGTTTTGTCGGATTCTGCTATTAACCTTTCCGACATTTACCACCCTGGATTTTAAATTTACATTACTGAGAGGTAACATGGATTGAAGGTGTCTAGACATTAAAATTTGTGCAGGAGAGAAATTATCAACGACTGGCATGTTGCGATATTGCAGCAACGCTTTATAGAGATCCCTATTATCCTCAGTTACCTTCCGAAAGAGTTGTTTGGCAGTTTGGACGTGGCGCTCAGCCATCCCATTAGCTGCACTATGGTATGGACTTGATAACGAGTGCTCAAATTCCCATTCCCGAGAAAATCTCTTAAATGCCTCAGAAGTGAACCGAGGTCCCCCATCAGATACAACAGTGAGGGGTACTCCATGACGAGCAAAAATAGATTTCATGGCATTTATTACAGAAAAACTAGTCGTATCTTTGCTCAATTTTTCAATTTCAATATATTTGGAGTAATAATCAATTAATAGTAAGTATTTAACCCCTTTTAATTCAAACAAATCGCAACCCACCTTATTCCAAGGTATCTTTGGGATAAAGTGTGGATCCAGAGGTTCAGATTTTTGCGAATTTGCGTATTTATTGCACAAAAAACAGTTTTCAATTAATTGTTTTATTTCATTTTTCATATTAGGCCAAAATACCGATTCCTGAGCTAGTTTTGTGCATTTATTTATTCCCATGTGACTGTAATGGATTCTATTTAACATTTCTCGTCTCATATTGCTTGGTACAACTATTGCCTGACCCTTAAAGATTAAATCATTCATTATTGTGAGTTCATCTCTAAATTTTGAATATGCTTTTATTTTATCATCAATTTTCTTATTATCATGGGGCCAACCTTCCGTAATAATCTTTTTTAACTCTATTAATTCGCTATCGTTATTTGTATTTTTTTGAAATTCTTTTAATTTATTTTCCGTGGCGTTAATTTGTGAAATTATTAAGCATACTTGAGCCTGAAGTTCTTTATCAAAATCGTCAATTATCTGTTCTTTGATATAGGCTCTCGACAAAGCGTCTGCGATATGTAATTGAGATCCTTTCTTATATCTCAACTCGATATTGTACTTTTGTATTTGCAAAAGCATACGTTGTAAACGAGCCGGCGTTTTATTTAAAGGTTTTTTGAAAATGGCTAATAAGGGCTGATGATCAGTTTCAATTATGACCCTTTTTCCAAAGATAAATTGATAGAACCTATCCAAGCCGAAACAAATTGCGAGCAGTTCTTTTTCAATTTGGGCATAACGAGTTTGACACTCTGTAAGGGCTCTGCTAGCGTAAGCGCAAGGCAAGTTGTCCTGAAGTAGGACGGCCCCCAAACCTGACTTGGAACTATCGACAGATATGGTACTTTGTTTACTTATATTCAACATTTGGAGTACGGACCTGGACATCAATATGCCTTTTATTTTTTCAAATGCAACATCGTGCGGTTTCCCCAATGGAATTCCACATCTTTTTTTATTAAATCGCATAAGCAGGTTGTTTCCGACGAAAAATTTGGTATGAATTTACTTAGATATGCGAGCATTCCCAGTAAACGTTGGACATCCTGCTTACAAACTGGTTTAGTAAATTTTTGAATGGCCTCAATTTTAGATATATCAGGCTCAACACCCTGTTTTGAAAAAATATGACCCATATATTTAATTTTTCTAACCCCAAATTTGCATTTAGATTTGTTGAATTTGATATTGTTTAGTTTTGCTATTTCAAGTACCCTAATAAGTCTCTCATGCTCTTTTTTAGTTCTGCCCCAAACAAGCAAATCGTCTATATAAATTCTTGTTCCCGGTAAATTGAAAATTGACTTAAAACGTTTTTGGAATACTTCCGGTGCTGATTTCATCCCAAATGGGAGGTGCAAAAATTTGTAAAGCCCGAAAGGTGTACCCACTGTGCATATTTTAGCACTTTCCTCATCTAGAATAATTTGATAAAAACCGTTAGAGGCATCTAAACAACTAAAGTACTCAGCACCCGTTAGTTCCCCCGAAACTTCCTCGATGGTGGGAATTTGGCAATACTCACGTTTAATGCAATCATTTAGGACTTTCATGTCCATGCAAATTCTTAACGAAGAGTCCGGTTTTTTGACAACAACCAGACCGTGCAGCCAATCGGATGAGCCATCTACCTTTTCAATAATTTTTTGCTTGACTAGACGTCCAAAACTTCCTTTAATTTGGGCATCAGGGGTAATGGCACCCTTCTGATGGGTTGGACCACAGGTTTGACACCCTCGTTTAGCTCAATGTGATATGGTTTGTCCAAACAGCCAATTCGAACGTATCGAACGTATCCTGAAAATCGCTTAATAGATTACTGTATTCGGGATTAATGTGACTTATTGTTTCAACTTTTTTAATTAAATTTAATTTGATGCATGCCTCTAACCCTAAGATGCACTGCGTCTCAGAGTTTACAATATAGAATTCTAAGTTATGTTTATTTTTAAAGCAATTAATTTTATATGTTCCCAACACCTTCAAGTTGTCACCCGTGTAGGCTTTCAAAGTTGTACCTGTATTTTTTATTTTATTTTTTTGAAAACCCAGACTGACAAATGCCGACAAAGGTAATACATTTACCATGGCCCCAGTCAATTTTAAATTTTACGTACTTATCATTTATTTTTACTGTTGTGTTCCACTGTCTATGTTCAGAATCGTGATCATCCACCGACCCTATAAACAAATGTGATTCGTCCACGTCATTTTTTATTTCATGTACATGTTTATTTTTATATTTAGATTGAGTGTGACGAGACGCGTTTTTATAACTCGTATTTCCTTTTGACTTTCTGTAATTACAATTGTATTGAGAGTTATGTGAATTTTTCTTTTTGTAGCAAGCTTCTGCAGTGATTTTTTAAATTACAAAAAGAACATGTCTTACCGAAAGCTGGACACTTGTTTATTGGGTGGGTTTTGGTACATTTTTTACATGAATTAATTATTTTAATCGTGTCAACTTCACCTTGATGCGATGTCGAGGAGGATTCCATCGCTGATGTTCTCATGGCTGTGGCTTCTATAACTTTGCATAGTTGAATAGCATCGTCCAGAGATAGGGAATCATCTTCTAGCACGCGTTGTCTCATGACTGTGTTACTAACCCCACATATGATCATAGCCTTGGTGAGACTGTCTTGCAGATTTCCTAACTTGCATTTCATGGCCTTCTTCTTTAGTTCTGTTACGTATTGTTCGAAAGTTTGCCCGGGTTCTGCTTATATGAAAAAAATTGATACCGTTCGTACGACAGATTTTCTTTTGGCAGAAAATGTGTTTCAAACATTTGAAGAAGTACTTTTAAATTATTTTTCTCATCCTCTTGGAGGTCGAAAGTTGTATATATTTTGAAGGCTTCCTCACCTATATAATGTTGGACCTGGACGCATTGAGTGGCCTGGTTTTTCTTATTTAGCTCAGTTGCAAGCATAAAATTCTCAAAACGCAATTTCCACATCTTCCAGTTTTCCGCCACGTTACCAGACATTTAAGGGAGATAATATGCCTCTATTGTCGCCCATTTCCACTCCTTTATTTAACGCTTCTTATTTAATTAAGGATGTGGCTATTTATACATACTGTCCAGGCAATTCACGCCGCACATGCGCGATGACGTTCAAACATATTGATATAGTAAGAATTATAAGGTTAACCATCAGCAGTCTGTGGTGTAATACTTAGTGTTCCCGATTCTCACACGTGAGGTCGACGGTTCGAATCCGCTTGCTACAGTTTTTTTTTTACCACATTTTGTTAACTAAAATACGTAATACGAATATTTCTTTAGGTTAGTTCGTTGGGTTAAATATGTTAATATTTTTTGATGTAGTATAGTTGTTTATGATAGATAATGTCCCTTGCCCTCGACGGCTATACTGTATGTATAAATAGCCAATTTCTTATACATACTGTATGTATAAATAGCCAATTGCGTATACATACTGTATGTATAAATAGCCAATTGCGTATACATACAGTATGTATAAATAGCCACATCCTTTAATTAAAGAACCTTCTGTGGCTGGATGGCAACAGATATAAATTTATAAAACTCTTGAATTTCCACTTCTCAGAAAACGTGGGCGTACAAAATGGTGGACCTTTTTTTTCTGAATTATATTTCTGGCTTACCCAGCTCCGTAGGCTGCGCCATGTAGTATTTGTGTTAATGTTTTGATCAATGGAGCGTAGAGAGTAAATCACGATATCCAACAATATATTATTTATCGACATAAACTACACGTGGAACAACATACATTAAAGATAACAACTTAACTCTACTATGGCTGGCAGGAGGCAGGAGACTGGCTTGGGCTTGACTGGCTGACGGCTTGCGCACCAGTAGTGGCGGTCTCATTAAATATATCTTATGCAACCCACTATACACATTTGTATGGTGTGTTGCCTACTCATGGCAATAATGGATAGTAATAACTAGTTGTTTAAATTTTGAAAACTATGTGTACAAATTTTTGCAATACATTTTCTCATCCATGATAGGTAGTCAAATAATGCAAACCAAAATATTATTTTTGTACTAAATCGCTGCATATTATTCCATTTGCTAAAATAAGATATAATTTCATAACAATTATTTGACAAGAGGCTAATCGGCAACACACAACGCAGCATTGTGACAAAACAATCTGCGCCAGTCTCAGAGGCCACAAATAGAAAGTGGTACTTGGCACCTAGACGCTAGTGATTTTGTCGGCTTGTATGGTCACGGGGTTTTAGAGAATAGATGGGTGGGTTGGGGTGGCAGAGCTCTGGGGGTGGTAAACGGGTAGCCATTAGGCAGCAGTGCGCTTGGCATTCTTTGTGAATTTTTCTTTTCAATTGCCGTTTGATGTATTCATGGGATATTGAAAATTCATGGTTGGTTGTGTACGTTATAGTTGTTTAGAACGACACAGCTTACTCGACTAGTTCGGATTCTTGAATTGTATAGTTCAAGTAATAAATTCCCGAGACAGAAAAACCCAACAAAAACTCTACGACATAATTATTATCACCGCAGGCCATGGCGCTAGTTGAAATAAATGGATCCCACTAAATAAAAAACGCAACAAAAACTTTACGATATAATTATATCGCCGCGGGCCATGGTGCCAAGCCTGACATGAAACATTCCCGACGCACATTAAAAACCTATAAAGGTAAGCGAGTCAATTTACGAACAGCACAAAAAAGAGTACCGGTTTTTAATGAGGTCGTAAAGTTTTTGTTATGTTTTTTATGTCTCAGTTTCTTCCTACTTGACATTAAGTATGTTATATTTTTTTGTGAAGCAAGCACATGTCCTAACGCATTTTTTGTACTAATTGTAGAAAGCCGTCCCACGAGGAATTACTTCCAAGCAAGGCCAGAGAAATTCAAAGGTACGCCGATTCACACGACTACAGGAATTTCTTTCAAGGAGTAAAGCAATGTACGGCCCCAGTCGGAAAAATAGGTGCCCTATTAAAGATTTAAATGGAAATCTCCTCAAAGAAGACCAGGAAATAAGAGCCCGATGGAAAGAACACTACTCTAACATTCTTAACCAGCAAAGTCAAGCCGATCACGATATTATAAATCTTATCCCTCAATATGACACCTTCGAAGACTTAGATAAACCACTAGCAACGGAAGAGATCTTAACCGCCATTGGGCAGCTAAAAAATAACAAATCTCCCGGCGCCGACTCACTCCCAGCTGAGATCTTTAAAGCTGTGTCGTCAGAGCTCATACCCTACCTCAAAAAACTGTTAGATGTCGTGTGGGAAAGAGGTCAAGCTCCGCAGGAGTTTCGTGATACACTTTTAATCAACCTCTTCAAAAACAAAGGGAGCGCTGCGGACTGTGGAAATTACAGGGGTATAGCTCTCCTGGCTGTTGGAGGGAAGATACTCACTAAAGCGATGGCAAATAGGCTAACACCTGTTATGGAAAAGTTACTTCCTGAAACACAGAGTGGCTTTAGACCAAACCGAGGCACATCGGATTTAATCTTCACACTTAAACAGCTTCAAGAAAAAGCACTCGAACATCAAGGAGAAATTCACATGGCCTTCATTGATTTAACCAAGGCGTTTGACTCGGTGGACAGGGAAGTGCTCTGGAAAATTATGTTCCGCTTAGGTATCCCTAGAAAATTTGTGGAAGTATGTCGCAGTCTACATACAAACAACAACGCCCAGGTTATGTATAATAATGAGGCAACCGAACCTTTCCAAACCCTCACTGGAGTTAGGCAGGAATGTGTCCTGGCACCCCTACTCTTTAATTTGTTTACCACTGCTCTAACAATTATTGTTGACAAAAAACTGACAGTCAGAGGAATAGGTCTCAGATACCGTTTTGATGGCGGTCTCTTTAACATAGGCCGCTTTAGAGCTTTCACGAAGATATGCACACGATTCATTTGTGATCTCCAGTATGCGGATGACTGTGCACTTCTAGCCTCTACGCCGGAAGAGCTTCAAGAACTTTTAGATGTGTATGCCCAGAGCTATGATTCCTTGGGACTTAAAATCAATCTGTCAAATTTCAACTGTCAAATTTCAACTGTCAAATTTCATCTGTCAAATTTCAAATTTCAACTGTCAAATTTCATCTGTCAAATTTCATCTGTCAAATTTCAACTGTCAAATTTCAAATTTCAACTGTCAAATTCCAACTGTCACATTTCAAATGTCAAATTTCAACTGTCAAATTTCATCTGTCAAATTCCAACTGTCACATTTCAAATGTCAAATTTCATCTGTCAAATTTCAACTGTCAAATTTCATCTGTCAAATTTCATCTGTCAAATTTCAACTGTCAAATTTCATCTGTCAAATTTCATCTGTCAAATTTCATCTGTCAAATTTCAACTGTCAAATTTCAAATTTCATCTGTCAAATTTCAACTGTCAAATTTCAACTGTCAAATTTCATCTGTCAAATTTCAAATGTCATCTTCAACTGTCAAATCTCAAATTTCATCTGTCAAATTTCATCTGTCAAATTTCATCTGTCAAATTTCAACTGTCAAATTTCAACTGTCAAATTTCATGTCAAATTTCAACTGTCAAATTTCATCTGTCAAATTTCAACTGTCAAATTTCAAATGTCAACTGTCAAATTTCATCTGTCAAATTTCAAATGTCAACTGTCAAATTTCATCTGTCAAATTTCATCTGTCAAATTTCAACTATCTGTCAAATTTCAACTGTCAAATTTCAACTGTCAAATTTCATCTGTCAAATTTCAACGGTCAAATTTCATCTGTCAAATTTCATCTGTCAAATTTCATCTGTCAAATTTCAAATGTCATCTGTCGAATTTCAACTGTCAAATCTCAAATTTCATCTGTCAAATTTCATCTGTCAAACAAATTTCAACTGTCAAAGTTCAAATTTCATCTGTCAAATTTCATTTGTCAAATTTCAAATGTCAAATTTCAACTGTCAAATTTCAAATGTCAAATTTCAAATTTCATCTATCAAATTTCAAATTTCAAATTTCATCTGTCAAATTTCAACTGTCAAATTTCAAATTTCATCTGTCAAATTTCAACTGTCAAATTTCAAATTTCAACTGTCAAATTTCATCTGTCAAATTTCAACTGTCAAATTTCATCTGTCAAATTTCAAATGTCATCTGTCGAATTTCAACTGTCAAATCTCAAATTTCATCTATCAAATTTCATCTGTCAAATTTCAACCGTCAAATTTCAACCGTCAAATTTCAACCGTCAAATTTCATCTGTCAAATTTCAACTGTCAAATTTCATCTGTCAAATTCCAACTGTCAAATTTCAAATGTCACATTTCAACTGTCAAATTTCAACTGTCAAATTTCATCTGTCAAATTTCATCTGTCAAATTTCATCTGTCAAATTTCATCTGTCAAATTTCAACTGTCAAATTTCAACTGTCAAATTTCATCTGTCAAATTTCATCTGTCAAATTTCAACTGTCAAATTTCATCTGTCAAATTTCAACTGTCAAATTTCATTTGTCAAATTTCAAATGTCAAATTTCAACTGTCAAATCTCAAATTTCAACTGTCAAATTTCAACTGTCAAATTTCATCTGTCAAATTTCAAATGTCATCTGTCAAATTTCAAATTTCATCTGTCAAATTTCATCTGTCAAATTTCATCTGTCAAATTCCAACTGTCAAATTCCAACTGTCAAATTTCAAATGTCAAATACTGTCAAATCTCAAATTTCATCTGTCAAATTTCAACTGTCAAATTTCAACTGTCAAATTTCAACTGTCAAATTTCATCTGTCAAATTTCATCTGTCAAATTTCAAATGTCATCTGTCAAATTTCAAATTTCATCTGTCAAATTTCATCTGTCAAATTTCATCTGTCAAATTCCAACTGTCAAATTCCAACTGTCAAATTTCAAATGTCAAATACTGTCAAATCTCAAATTTCATCTGTCAAATTTCAACTGTCAAATTTCAACTGTCAAATTTCAACTGTCAAATTCCAACTGTCAAATTTCAAATGTCAAATACTGTCAAATCTCAAATTTCATCTGTCAAATTTCAACTGTCAAATTTCATCTGTCAAATTTCATCTGTCAAATTTCAACTGTCAAATTTCATCTGTCAAATTTCAACTGTCAAATTTCATCTGTCAAATTTCAAATTTCATCTGTCAAATTTCAACTGTCAAATTTCAAATTTCATCTGTCAAATTTCAAATTTCATCTGTCAAATTTCAAATTTCATCTGTCAAATTTCAACTGTCAAATGTCAAATTTCAACTGTCAAATTTCAAATGTCAAATTTCAACTGTCAAATTTCAAATTTCATCTGTCAAATTTCAAATTTCATCTGTCAAATTTCAACTGTCAAATGTCAAATTTCAACTGTCAAATTTCATCTGTCAAATGTCAAATTTCAACTGTCAAATTTCATCTGTCAAATTTCAACTGTCAAATTTCAAATTTCATCTGTCAAATTTCAACTGTCAAATTTCATCTGTCAAATTTCATCTGTCAAATTTCAAATTTCATCTGTCAAATTTCAACTGTCAAATGTCAAATTTCATCTGTCAAATTTCATCTGTCAAATTTCAACTGTCAAATTTCATCTGTCAAATTCCAACTGTCAAATTTCAAATGTCAAATACTGTCAAATCTCAAATTTCATCTGTCAAATTTCAACTGTCAAATTTCAACTGTCAAATTTCATCTGTCAAATTTCATCTGTCAAATTTCATCTGTCAAATTTCATCTGTCAAATTTCATCTGTCAAATTTCATCTGTCAAATTTCAACTGTCAAATTTCATCTGTCAAATTTCATCTGTCAAATTTCATCTGTCAAATTTCATCTGTCAAATTTCAACTGTCAAATTTCAAATTTCATCTGTCAAATTTCATCTGTCAAATTTCAAATTTCATCTGTCAAATTTCAAATTTCAACTGTCAAATTTCATCTGTCAAATTTCAAATTTCATCTGTCAAATTTCAAATTTCATCTGTCAAATTTCATCTGTCAAATTTCATCTGTCAAATTTCATCTGTCGAATTTCAACTGTCAAATCTCAAATTTCATCTGTCAAATTTCAAATGTCAAATTTCAACTGTCAAATTTCATCTGCATATCTAACTTAGGTCTGACAAAAGCGCTAAATAGTAGAGTGATAGTTGAAACATTTTTGAGGTGTCTCGAATTTCTCATAATAAAATCCGTCAAATTTCAACTGTCAAATTTCATCTGTCAAATTTCAAATTTCATCTGTCAAATTTCCAAATTTCATCTGTCAAATTCCATCTGTCAAATTTCAACTGTCAAATTTCATCTGTCAAATTTCAACTGTCAAATTTCATCTGTCAAATTCCAACTGTCAAATTTCATCTGTCAAATTTCAACTGTCAAATTTCATCTGTCAAATTTCAAATGTCATCTGTCGAATTTCAACTGTCAAATCTCAAATTTCATCTGTCAAATATCAAATTTCATCTGTCAAATTCTTGGTTGATTCTACCAGGGTATCAGGACCACAGAAATGCGAAGAGGTATTTAATGAATTATTAGGAGCACTGAAAATATACCTCTTCGGTTTCATGCGCTCCTGCTACCAAACGCAGTATACTTCGATTTCAAAGATCTGTGGAACGAAACGCACTTTTGCTCGATTTTAAGACGGGAATTCTACCAGGAGTATCAGGACCACAGAAATGCGAAGAGGTATTTAATGAATTATTAGGAGCACTGAAAATATACCTCTTCGGTTTCATGCGCTCTTGCTACTAAACGCAGTATACTTCGATTTCAAAGATCTGTGGAACGAAACGCACTTTTGCTCGATTTTAAGACGGGAATTCTACCAGGAGTATCAGGATCACAGAAATGCGAGGAGGTCGTTAATGAATTATTACTAAACGCAGTCTGTTTCGATTTTAAAAATCTGTAAAACGAGAAACACTTGCTCGAATTAAGAATTCTACAATTCTACCAGGAGCATTAGGATAGCAGAAATTCGAGGAGGTATTTAATGAATTATTAGGCGCACTGAAATTACACCTCTTTTGTTTCATGCTCCCCTGTTACTAAATGCAGTCTAGTTCGATTTTAAAGATCTGAGGGAAGAGAAATAGTTTTGCTCGATTTAAAATTCTACCAGGAGCAACAGGATCGTTGAAATGCGAGGAGGTATTAAGTGAATTACTACTAAACGCAGTCTGTTTCGATTTTAAAAATTACGAATTCAACAATTCTACCAGGAGTATCAGTCTAGTCACGGCCGTTTCTAGATTATTACAGATTGTATAGTCACATTAGGAGTAGAAATATTTATTATATTGTCATCTTTGGGCCTTTTTTAGGTGCACGATGTCGAAATTCAGCCACTCAGGACCGCTGGACTCCCCATTGAAGCTGACGAAGTATTTAAAAAATCTACTGCCTACCATATGGAATTCTGGGGCACTCTGAGCAAGTTGCGGGCCTCTGGGAGCGCCTTGTCGTGAGTCTCATGGTGTGGTTGGAGCACCGTGGGCCTGGGAGCGTCAATACGACGGCCATGGGTTCACGACGTCAACTTTTTTTTGTGATTTTGTCCCTATGGGATCTTTTCTAATAAATTTTATCAGGTTCCCGCCTCACAACGCTCAGCCTTTTGAATGTTATAATTTTTTTCGTATATCCCAATGGATCTTTTGTTAGTTTTTTTTGTGTCTTTAATGGATCTTTTCTACTTTATATTTGTTGTCCCGAGGGGATCTTTTACTTGTGTCCTTAATGGCTCTTTTCTATTGTTGTTTTGTATCCCTATTAGATCTTTTGTTTTATTTAAATTCAGTGAAAGGCTTGTTTGCTTTAAGAGAGTTCAAAAGAACGGCTTGCGACTGATATAGGCTTGACTAACGCTGGGCAACTGACTAGAACCCATGACAGTATCGTGTACTACAATGTTGTAAAAAGCTTGTTAATAAAACAAAAGCATAAAATACAAAACTTTATTACCAAAAAGTCAAAAATTACAATTATAATGCTATTGTCACGTGCTTACAATTTTCAGTAAACACTTTGTGGATTCCAAATAACTTGCAATAAGAATTTTCACAAACCACTGATTTATTTAATCACTAAAATTACACTAGCAAATACTTAGAAATCACACAACTAATAAAAACTTAATCTAATATAATTTCACTACTTTTAAAACACTAAGCACTTTACTTTTCTTCTTAAACTTGTCAACTCTTGTCTAACCTAAAAACTCTCTTGTCTGTTTACTTCACTCAACTGAACTGTTCCCCCATCTGCTGGAGTCACCTCTTTATATACACACTTGGAATCCTTCTAGAACTCTTTTCTACAATTCTCCATAGTTTTCTACCATGTAATAGATGATTGTTCGTCAATTGGCTCATAGACGGCGCCACCCTACTAGTCAGGGAAGTAACTAAGCTTCTGAGGAAAACTTTGAACATGAACTTAATCACATCTTTCCTTGTTAGAGGGCAGCACATAACACTATCATAGGCACAATAAAAAAATTTAAAATTAGTGAACACAAAAATATACATGTATAGAATACACAATTATTTTTTTTAAATTGCGGTAGTTTCTTATTCTTCCTCGTAGTTTGCTCTTATGAGGTGTCTTATTAAAATAAACCTGATGTGTTTGTGTTTGCAGGGGTGATTTTAAGGGAGCCTTCATTGAACACCTTACACCTAAAATAAATGAAATTTGATAAGTAAATACACATCACCAATTCTGTAAACGTGGGGATTAACAGAAGGCATCAAATAGTGACTAAATACTATATTATGTAACTCTTTTTAAATAAGAACTATCTCAAATTTATCCTTCGGAAGATAAAACAGTGAAGATTTATATTAGTTTACATTAAAGACGGCAATATTATGAAGAAACCATTTGCACAATAGAGTTGTGAATGTTTTTAACTAATAAATGTAAACGTTTGTTTTGTGTAGCCTGCCCAAATTTTGAAAACGACATGGAGATTTCTATACATGAAATTTGTCGCAATGAAACTTTCTGCATAGAAATAATGACGCAAGCCACTAAATTTTGGAGAAAAGCAATTTTCCCGAAGTTAATTAGTTAATTTGTAATTGTTTATTTGATTATTTCATTAAGTTAAGTATGTCAGTATGTCTACAATTTATTGTTAATATACGAAATATGTCTAATAGTTACATTTATACTTTTTGTTAGGTTTCCAAATACTGTAATATAAAAAACCAAATTTACAGTATTTCTCAAGATTTTAAACTGAGGTATAATAATAGTAATATAATAAAGAACTACTTGATACAATTTTATTGAACTATTAAAACAAACGATTTACAAGAACCTTGCTTCATGTCCTCTTACTGCCAACCTTCATATTAACATAACAACTAATCTATTTGTAAATATAATCATTATTAACATATAAAGTTATGCAACCCATAATTGTCAGAAATGTGTTGAGTGTGTACAGTTTGTTTTAACATGTTAAATTCACGTAATCAGCGAATTAATCGTTCGATATATACTCTTAGCACACTTATTATTTTGCCATGCCATATAATAATCCATTTGGTATACATGATACCAAATACTTTTTATCACTCATGCGGGACAAGTCCAATTTTTTTGCTTGATTTTTAGGTGGGTAAATAGCTATTTGCCTGCTATATTATTAAATATTTATTTGCGTACGTTAATCACATTTGTCGCACACGAATTGACAATAATACACGCAAAATGAAATTCTGTGAAAACATGATTAGAAGTCCTACAATTATACCAGACAGTGATTCGTAATAAACAATAGTATGAACAATTCGTGCGGTGTCTATTGCCCACGAGAGTCGAGTTCAATGCACATACGAAGTGAGCGTGCTCATCCGATTGTGATTAAGATTCCGTTGGTTTATGAAGACGGGTTAAATTTTTATGTGGTACAACTCCAGATCTTAAGATTATTTTTTGTCCCATTGTTTTAAAACAGTGCCAGTTTGCAGCGTCATTTTTTAGCTAAAATATATGCTGTTAGAACAAGAATCTACTGCATTAAACATTTCAAAATGATCACAACAAAATACAGAGGCCCATAAACAATTGAAATGATTAACATTGAAAAAGTTATTTTAGAGCAACGGTAAACAAAAGCCATGACATAATTTTGACTGTTTATTTACTGCAATTCATCGATTTCATTGAGTAGTAAAGTAGCAACTCCCCATATTCAAATTATTTCAACGTGGAATATTATTGATTTAAGCGACTCCTGTTCATGGAAGTGATTACTCCAAGATTAAAAAAAAATAGAGCTTAACCAGTGGTCTAACTACTGCATATTTCCCTTCATATCAGTAGATATCGTCGTTAATCGTGAGAACATTGTAACCCGATTTTTTAAATAAAGAATAAATATGTATGCGGCAGGGCTCCAGGACAACTGTTCTAGCGGCGCGATCAACGTCAAGTATAGGCAACACAAATTACTCAACCTTGGTTGATAGTATAGTTCATAGAGGGCAGTGCAGCCAGAACAGATTTAGTACAATTGCATATTTTTTTAGTACGGCGCCTATGCGCCGATTTCTCGGGTGCTCCGGGCCCCAGTTCCCGGCCAGAAGTCAGGTCAGGGGAGGAGCCCCCGGCCAAAAATATTGTGATTGTATTTATATTTTTTTTTACTCCAAAACTAACAGGATTTTGCATAGAGATGTGTTTTTAGATATGGCATTGCAAAAAAAAATAAAAAAAAAAAAAGAATCCCTTACTTGCAATTTTTTTTAAAACTAACAAAGAAATCTGTGAACTTTTGACGAAATATGTGAAATTCATCCAAAGTAAGTAATCCCAGGAAAAATTATTCAAATACAAGATTTGGGAAGTTCCAAATTTGGTACTTTTCTCATATGGTGATTTTAGAAAAAACTTTCCATTGATAAAAGCTAGTTCTCTTTACTGTAATACTTGAAGAGAACAGACATCATCCTAAGAGAAACCCAAGAACATCTAGGTCAGTAAATTAGTTATATAATCATTGGATGTTGTTAGATATTGCTTAAAATCATTATAGTAGCATAAAAATTTCAGAGAGAATAAGTACCAAATTTTGAAACTAACCATTTTATAGGTTTTGGATAGGTATAGGATAGGGCATTGCAGACTCTCAACTTCATGGTCAACCTCATATCTAAATT
Source organism: Leptura quadrifasciata (assembly GCA_963675555.1). Classification (NCBI taxonomy): domain Eukaryota; kingdom Metazoa; phylum Arthropoda; class Insecta; order Coleoptera; family Cerambycidae; genus Leptura; species Leptura quadrifasciata. The sequence continues at coordinate 18,239 of OY776673.1, forward strand.
TGAATTTAAAGCAATCCTAGTCTTTTGGGAACACGGTGCCTAATCATAATAATTTATTGCTGAATTTGTAATTGCTGGTAATGCCGACAGTCCATCATCTTTAGTACTGGTAAAATAGTCTAGCATCCATTTTGCTACCACGAAGTATGCTGATCTGATTTTTACCAACACAGCTTGGAAGAAGCCTTGCCCAGGATTTTTTTTTACTCTTCAAGTTCAATTTTTCTTTTTTTTTTATGTATCTCAAATTTATCTCGCGTTTTTTGCAACATATAAACTGTAACTGTAAACTGCAGTTTTAACATTAGCACATATTCCAAGAAATATATGTATATATTTTTTTTTTTCATAAAAAACAATAAATGAGTGCCTACTTTTTTACTTGAAATTGATTCACCGGGCTTACTGATTGCGGTCCTTCTGCCTGACAAACATAAAATAATTATACACATATACAATGCGATGGGCAGGGTATGTAGTACATAGGATGGAGAACCGTTTGCCTAAATGCATCCTATTTATGGAAGTGGTGCGTGGTAGTAGGAAACGGGATGCCCAATATAAAAGATACAAAAATCAATTATATGAAACACTAGAAGGTATCAATATGCAAGATAATTGGCAAATTACTGCACTAGATAAGACAGAATGGAGAATTTGGACAGCGAGGAGCCTATGGAGGGATTGTTAGACAGCCAAAAATAGGAAATCCGGGTATAGGAGCTTTCATGTGCAATATATGTCCGTCTAATATGAAATATAACGATACAAATCTCGATAATTCCACTGAAATTGTTTCAGCATTTGCCGACTTCTTTTCTGAATCTTTTTCAGATACCAAAGTTAACTCTACCCCGTGTAAACTCGATGGCATTACTCCAAATAATATCTTGCATTTAACAAAAGTTACCTTGGATGATGTAAAAAACGCTATTAGTCAGTTAAAAGCAAATATGACAATAACACCGGATAACATTCCTGCATTTTTAATTCGAGATTGTGCCATTCTTCTTGCATACTCGCTATCTATTATATATAATGCGATCTTAGAGAATTCTGTATTTCCAGACTTATGGAAATTATCTAAAGTTTACACCCTCATTACAGACCAATTACTATAATTTGCAATTTTAGTAAGTTACTCGAAATTATTATATGCCCACGTTAATAATTGTCTATTACCAGAGCAATACGGGTTTCTCTCAGGTTGTTCAACAGTTACAAATTTGGTTATAAAAACTCAATATATTAGTGAAGTCTTAGATCAGAGAGGTCAGGTAGATGTTATCTACACTGACTTCTTTGAAAGTCTTTGATAAATTACATCAATACGTAGACAGTAAGAAAGTGCATAATTAATAATGTGTAATCACAGACAAATTCATATCCAATCTATAACCACTGCTACCTAAAAAGATACTTGTATTGCTTGTACATACCTTTCTGTTCAATATCCAAGCCAGCGTCACAATTCACCGAATGAAACACGTGGAACAGGCCAGGAACAACACTTCTCATTATCTCCAGGCCTGACTTGAGCGCGTTATCATAGAAGGTGACGTCCTCGTATCTCCAACTGGAGATCATCAAATCAAACCTGCCCAATTTCAAGTAGTCGCTCTTGTAGAGGCTGACGATTCCAAAGCCAAACTATCACCAGAAACCATTCTCTACATCGACGATGTCGCTGCCGAAATTCGAGTAGTCAGAGCCGACATAAAACTTATTCATGAGACCGGGACTGTACAAGCTGTAGACTATGGAAAAATATATCATCTCATTTTTCATGGTGTTCCTGCGAATTCTCTTCAAGCCCTTTTTGTCGAAGATCATAATTGACATCGATAAACAACATTAAATAATCTTCTGATAAAGAATTCACGCCCAACTGGAGAGCTATTCCTCTGAACATCTCGTTGGAATATATTATTTGAATATCGTTGAGACGATATTTGTCTTTAAGACTTTCAAGCAAGTTCACGCTCTCCTGAAAATCCTCCGGAGATATTTGGGTTCCGCTTCTCTCAGACACACATACTCGTACATCCTTAAGAATCTCTTAAAAATGTTGTACCGCCCGCTCAGAGAAAGTATGAAATTGGCATATCTCTAGGTTCTAGGATGCAGTGGGAAATTCATAAAAATTTACTTCCTTCACGAATATTCCTGAAAAATAATAATATTTATTTTCGATTTCTCCTAAAAGACAGCAGATTCAAAGACTAAAACCGAATGGACTCAATTTGCTGTGATGTCAACAACTTATGTAACCAGACATACTACTGTCGTAGAAATTTTGATCCCGTCGAATGACATTGGCATTTGAGCCTTATTACCTTATTCATAAAGACTATAAATTATGATGCTAAAACATTGCTTTACATTTTATTGAATTTTTCGGTTGCAGGCCCGCGCCTAGCACTTTTGGCGCCCTTGTGCAAATTTAAAATAACGCCCCAAATTTGTATTACGTTCATATGTGAGTACAGATACGGGTTAAGTTAGGTATTATTATCCACTATTGAAAAATAATTTTAAAAAGTATTTTCATAAATTTATTTTCATTTTTATATTTTACAAGTACAAGCCATACAAGTATTTTTTCATTGAGGTACATAACATAATTATAAACTTATAAAAAACAGGAATATATTCTAACAGTATTACAACTCAAAATTTTTGTATTTTAGATTCAAATAAACAAAATATAAAAGTTTGTTCGCTCGTTGCAAGCCAAATTTCAAGCTCAAACATGAATAAAATCAGATTTGTTTGAGTTTACACAATTCATGGTATCATGTTACGTATTCGATCGAATAAATGCTATTATTGCGTACTCTCATTTGGAAAATATATTATTTTCGAGAAGTAATTCGATTCCCTCGTCTCAATGAGTAAAAATAAAAAAATAAACAAATAAAAAACAATGTAATAGCTAGCAATTCCTTACTGGTTTTTTTTTATCATTATAAATTTTGTTTTGACAATTTTGTTTGTTGCTATATCTTTTTTTTACTTTTCAGTCTTGAGGCTTTTCGGCGCCTCGGCGCCGTCGTCCACCACACGATTTTGCCCTTATGTACGGCGTGGGCCTGCTCGGTTGAAACAAATATATAAGAACTTCCGGTGCCAATCTCATACACACAAGATATGTTGAAATATATGTATTTATATAAGATTTAATAAACCTTTAATTTTATTTTAATAATGCCCAATATAAAACAGCAACAGTTTCCTCTAATTGGAATGAAGAATGTGATAATTTAAATTACGTGGCAGAATGTACTGCAATTGCAGCTAATTTCAATACTATTGTTTGAATTATACACATTTATGGTTCATAACCTAAATCTTTCTTTCTGTAATCAAATTTTATATTCATTTTAAATTGTTTGAATTATGGGTTTATGTTTTGTTTCTGAATGTGATCATACTAATAATAGTGAATGTAAAATGTTTCATTTTCCAAAGGATGCCAAGTTAAAGAAAAGTGGAAGCTACTTAGGGTTATTTATATTTTACTTTATTATAGAGTTCTCTAACAGTAAAAATGTGGATTTACAGTTAAGAGACAGCAGTACAAGTTATTAAAATTTATGAAACAATTTTTTTTTATAATATTATTCCGGTGCCGATTTTCATACAAAAAATTACGTTAATTTTAGTATTTACATCAATTCTATACAATATTTATTATAAACTGTGTACCTAGTTAATTTTATTTGCTCTATTTCAGAAGAGGCGATAGGAAATCTAATAAGTTTTCAATGGCACTTTGAAGATGGTGACAGAAAAAGTAATTTACCAGCGATATTTAAATGGAATGGAAGACGAATTCGCCTATACCTACCTCAACTTTATACATTTTGTCTTCATACTTGCTTGAACCGCGTATTGTATGCAGCTCATTATTATACTGCATTTTTTTAACATCCTGAAGCTAGAGAATTTTCTCCTTTTCGAATGATTTTAGTTTGTTTGTAGAAGTGAAATATTGCACTTGTTGTCGAAGCCAAAAAAGGCTAGTTAAAATAGTTTAAAATTAATCAGAAAAGTCATTTGTTTCATGCATCAATATCTCAGCGCGAAATAAGTACTAGGCAATTACAGCATCAAGACTATATCAACGTTTAGGATCCCGTCCGCCTCGGCATGACTGGGCGGTACCGACGTGACGCAGCCAATGGTCCCAGCCGCTCATTCGGCGAGCGACGTTCAGAACGCCAGCCGACCTAACGTCCAGAGCCCCGTCTGTCCCAAAGTCTACAGTATCGAGGCGAGGTTTGCAGCAGCATCATTTGAGTGCGAACAGTCAACGCGACTACATCTACCTACCAGAGCGAACTTCAAGCAATCTTCCAGAACTTCATAATCCTGACGAACCGAGACCGGTACGGCGTCGTAGTGCACCTCTGTAGCTACACCCTGCCAGCGTTGAGGAGAAAGGCCATTCTTTATCTACAATCGTGACGCGAAATTTTAAAACCGATATGAATACAAAGTTTAGCTAGTAAAGTTAGGGATAAACAACCATTAAACAAATTGTGCAACGAACAGCGACAGAGTTCTGCTTCACGTTACGTTTTAATTGGACCATTGACTTTTATTTCTACGCATCGACAGGCAAAAGCGCCTAAATAAAAAGCACCAGTTGGGTACCTTATCGCCAAAAGCGGCATAAGTGTATTCTAACTCACATCACAGCCATCGAAGGGGAAGTAGCAGTACCTACATCATAGCAAAATCGTTAAACCTCATTACAAAACTCCAAAATCGACCCTGAGAGCTTGTCCACTCTTAGAACTACGAAACATCACTATCGAGGCTGCTGGCGCCCATCTTACTTTAAAAATTTGTAGTCTCCGATAACTCAAAAACAATTCATTTTAACAACCCAAATAATTTTCGTAGACATACTCATATTTACAACTGTTTTTTTTAGAAATTTCTTAGGTGTACTTAAAATACTTATTTATAAAATATTAGATTAGAAATTGAAAAGTTTTGAGACATATCTGTTAGCTGTACGAGGTTATAAACTGACAGAGCAAAATGTAAAACTAACTTGAAGTTAGCAGCAATGACGTTTTTTATTTTCAATTCCTATGGACTCAATTAGTGTTACGTCACATATTAGGCAACCTAACATACTACTGTCATACCGTTAATAGCGCGAAATTAATGCACTGGAACTTGACTCTTAATGCTCTAGTTAATAAAGAGTATTATCAAGAGGGTTAAAACATAGCTTAGAATTTCATTTTATTTCTAGCTCACAGAAAATATTTAAGACCTTTCAGTAACTAATTGACGTTCACAAAGTATGTGAAAGTAAAAGTTAAGTAAAATACATTAGAAGAAATTAACTTTTAATAAAGTAAATTGATATTACATATGAATTATAGTATCCTCCAATAGGAATTGAGAACACAAAAACGTCATTGCTGCCAACTTCAAGTTAGTTTTACATTTTTTGCTCTGTCAGTTTATAACCTCTCGTACAGCTAACAGATATGTCTCAAAACTTTTGAATTTCTAATTTAATATTTTATAAATAAGTATTTTGGTATATGTAAGTACGCCTAAGAAATTTCTAAAAAAAAAAAAACAGTTGTTAAGTATGAGCGCAATATTTGACTTCTACAAAGAAACTAATATCATTCGAAACGGAGAAAATTCTGTAGCTTCAGGATGTTAAAAAAATGCAGTATGATAATGAGCTGCATACTATACGTGGTTCAAGCAAGTATGAAGACAAAATGTATAAAGTTGAAGTAGGTATAGGCGAATTCGTCTTTCTGGAGGTGAATATGTAAACATTTTTCCAACATTCCGTTTAAATATCGCTGGTGCCAATGAAAACTTATTAGATTTCCTATCGCCTCTTCTGAAAATAGAACAAATAAAGTTAACTAGGTACACAGTTTATAATAAATATTGTATAGAATTGATGTAAATAGTAAAATTAAGGTAATTTCTTGTATGAAAATCGGCATCGGAATAATATTACAAAAAAGAAAATTGCCTCATAAATTTTAATAACTTGTACTGCTGTATTCTTAACTGTAAATCAACATTTTACTGTCAGAAAACTCTATAATAAAGTAAAATATAAATAACCCTAACCTACCTCATAAGTAGCTTCCACTTTTCTTTTAACTTGGTATCCTTTGGAGAATTAAACATTTTACATTCACTACTATTAGTTTGATCACATTCAGGAACAAAACATAAACCCATAGTTCAAACAATTTAAAATGAATATAAAATTTGATTACAGAAAGACAGATTAGGTTATGAACCGTAAATGTGAATAATTCAAACAATAGTATTGAAATTAGCTGCAATTGTATTGCATTCTGCCACGTAATTTAAATTTTCACATTCTTCATTCCCATTGGAGGAAACTGTTGCTGTTTTATATTTGGCATTATTAAAATAAAATTAAAAGTTTATTAAATCTTATATAAATACATATATTTTAACATATCTTCTGTGTATAAGATTGGCACCGGAAGTTCTTATATATTTGTTTCAACCGAGAAATTCAATAAAATGTAAAGCAATGTTTTAGCATTATAATTTATAGTCTTTATGAATAAGGTAATAAGGCTCAAATTCCAATGTCATTCGACGGGATCAAAATTTCTATGACAGTAGATGTCTGGTTGCATAAGTTGTGACATCACAGCTAATTGAGTCCATTGGAGGATACTATAATTCATAGGTAATATCAATTTATTTCATTAAAAGTTACTTTCTTCCAATGTATTTTACTTTACTTTTACATACTTTGTGAACGTCAATTAGTTACTGGAAGGCCTTAAATATTTTCTGTGAGGCAGAAATAAAATGAAAATCTAAGCTATGTTTTAACCCTCTTGATAATACTCTTTATTAACTAGAGCATTAAGAGTCAAGTTCCAGTGCATTAATTTTGCGCTATTAATAGTATGACAGTAGTATGTTGGGTTGCCTAATATGTGACGTAACACTAATTGAGTCCATAAACATTGTGAAATTTGAGACTTTAAATAGGCAACCACCTTTCAATTTTATTTAAAGAACTTTTTCTAAATCCTATCACTTGCAAGTTAATAGTAAAAACTTTCATCCTTCTCTTGATATATTTCTGAAATTACTGAAAATCTTTAAAACCTGATAATGGCACAGCAGTGAGCTTTAAAATATACATTTTCTCAAAGGACCCCGCAACAAATACACGTAAAAATGTTTTCGGTGAAATTCCCTAAAATTTTTGTGAATTGTAGATCTAGTCCTACTAATTAAATTGCCCATTAGCAAAACTCACCTACAAGAATTACTTTCGGATTTATGGTCATCCAAAGTTTTAGATCTTACATGGCTACAGCCTTGCAATATTTTCTAAAAAATATTTTATAGGTCGAATCAAGAATAATAAAATTTGTTAATAATGGGGTAAAAACTTTTTTTTACTAAATATTGCTTTAATACCTACAGAACCTACAGGGTGTACCAGAAAATATTTTTATTTAAAAAATTCTAAATTGTAACAAACGAAAAACTTGTAACGGCTAACAGTAATAATATTGATTTTTACTCAATGTTGTTATCTGTACCTATCACTCGCAACTTGGATAGATTGTAACAGCATGGTAGCCAAAGACAATCGAAAAAGTTTATAACTTATTCGACAAAGAATGCCACAAGGCTTCTCGGACTTGAAAAGTTCGAATTAAGGCTAATCACAGGCCTTCTAACTGGCCACTGCCCCTTGAGATATCATCTCAAGAATATGGGCAAGGCAGTAGACAACAAATGCACATATTGCAATACTGCAACTGAAACTGCGGAACATATACTTTGTGAATGCAAGGTGTTAGTCCGCACTAGGCTAAAATTCCTAGAACAGGCGGAATTAACGCCTGAAGACATAGGGAAATTAGCCCCCAGGAAAATCACAAGCTTTGTAAAAAGTCTTGGAATCCTGGGCAACAACTAGATGTAGGGTAAATCACAGAAGATCTTTTAGGTCGAAGTGAAGTAAGGCTGTTCGAAGCCAAACGACCCCATAAAACAATCTACATCAGCATGGTTGACGGATATTTCACATTCGGCTCATCTCTTGAGTAACCACCACAAAACGCTAGCTACATGTGCCAATATTTCTTGCACCAGATTTGCAAGTACAATAATATCCAGTGATAGGATCGCCTATATTACTATACTGTATCCATAACTGGTACTTAGTAGCATTTCGGTGTCACGAATATATATTCTAAGTCTAATAATTAGAGCGTTGCTCCAGTGTCAGATCTATTTGTAAATCAATTACTTCCCATTGTGTCATGTCTTGTATGTAGGGGAGCTAATTTCAGTTTATGCCCAGTTCTTCCAGCAATGGTACTGTATCTCTGTAGCCCCTATCAACAACAAAAATGTCATTTTCTAAAAACCAGTTTCTGATCCCATTTCTGTTTCGTTTCATTTCATTTCCCAGCATTGACGAATCATTATTCCGAGAAGCAGAGAAATATGGTCCAAGTACGGCCAATATATAACATTTGGAGCAACAATTAAGCCAGGTTTTATTAAATCACGACCTTTACGCATGCAGTATGATTGACGCAAAGCTTGAAAATTATTACTTTTCCCTATTGAACAGTAGGTATCGTCAATGTAAGCAATTGCTTTTTTTTCATCAGGTTCGTTATTGTACAGTTGATTTGCAAAATCAGTGACGTGCTGCGAGTTATGGATTGTAGCCCAACATTTTCAGGTTCAAACCTCTGCATCAGTGATGTTCTTACTTTTGCTATTACATAACTAGTTGACTGTCTACTAGAATAATCAAATGTCACTTTCAAAAATTATCTGATAGGCCTTGTTTTAATTTGCAAAAAAATACAAGAAGATCTTTCTTTGAAACGTAATCATGTCCACCTTCTCTTGGGACTGGTTCACAATAATCATAAAGCTCACGAAACTGATGTTTGGATATGGGACCCATATATTCCAATTCTTCATCTGTAAAACTATTAATGTCGTGGCATTTCCACTTTTCTGTATTGTTTATGGTTCTTAATTCCTGTAGAAATGCTAGCAATTGTGGCACCTTAATAACATATGGCCTATTAACAAATGGCAGTCCAGCCATTAGCTGCCGGATCAACATACCATTTTCATCTAGATGTTGATGACAAACTCTTGACACTTTCCGCAATATATTATGTTTTTGATGACAAACACGTTAACTCTTCATTGAATAGTTAGTCTTTGTAGATTTTCAAGAGCGTCGCATATAGCACAACCATGACTTGATGTTTGAGTTAATACATTAAGTCTTAAACAGGTGGGATCATTTTCTATAACAGTTATTTCAGGAAACATTGAGATGTGTTACAATTAAAACAGATTCTTGTTTGTTTGTTAATAAGAAGTAGTGGTCTTCCAAATGTCTCACGCCTAGTCGTGACAATTTCTTTTTTGGCAGCATTATTATCTCCATCAATTCTTGACATTCTATTTATAAAGTTCACAGTATGACAAGTATAACAGTGCCTCCGGTTTGCAGGAAAGGCCGTGACTCAAACTTAAAATTAAATATATTAAGAAACTTAATTTTATTATTCGCATAAGGTACTTTGAGATAACAAAATCAACAAATAAACTTAAAATACAGCAACAAACATAGGTAGGTTAGCGTCTTTTTACGCACTGACAACAAATAACTGTCAACTAGATTTAAATTGTTTTAGACATAACCTACTTGATCAACATACAAGATGTAAATAGCATCATCAGTAATATTTGCTGACGATTTTTTAAATAAAAATATTTTCTTGTACACTCTGCAGGTTCTGCAGGAGTGTAGGTATTAAAGCAATATTTAGTTAAAAAAAAGTTTATACCCCATTATAATTTTTTTTTATTATTCTTGATTCGACCTATAAAATATTTTAAGATTGCAGCCATGTAAGATAAAGATAAAACTCTGGATGACCATAAATCCGAAAGTATTCCTGGAAGGTGGGTTTTGCTAATGGGCAATTTAATTAGTAGGGCTAGATCTACAATTTTTACGTGTATTTGATGCGTTGTCTTTTAACCGACCATCTCTCTTTTATGGCTTAGCAGTTGTCTATACTATTTCATTGAAACGATGAACTCCTTTATATGTATGACGTACTTATACTGAAATGTAAGGGAAAGTTACTGATTATCCATTTATGTACCGTTTAGTGTATGAACGTGTTATAAATTATAATATACCCATCAATAAAATAAAGATTAACAGGTACAGTACTAGACAGAAACATGTCAAAATCAAATTTTAATTTTTTACATCATGACGCACCACTCCAAAAAATCTGAAAACATTATAAGGCAAAAAGCATACAGGGACGCTGTAGCTGTAAAGACAATGATAACTTGAAGAAATAAAAAAAACAAACAAACATACATTGGGGTAAGTAAGAGTTAATACTTCTTTCACATATTTTTATTCGAAAGCTTATTATTTGTCTAACTTATGTTAAATATAACAGGAGCTTTTCATTTCAAACAAAAAATAAATGAATTCAACAGAAATGCAGGGTGGGGCAATAGTGCATCTGATTTCCATAACTTGAGTTCTATGTTCGTCCGGGAGGTAGCACATATATTTTATGCATCATTTCAACACGACTTCTTTATTTTTTTAATGTTAGTTTTTATTCGAAAAACAACTAAAATTAGTGTCAGCTGATGGGGCAGTGGAGATGAAGAGCGTGGGAGGCTGCGCATTTGGTAAAATAATTTTGTTTTTTGCGTCAATCCAACAAAGCTACAAAACTAGAAATAGTTTATTTATGTAATATAAATTTTAAAAAAAACAGTGTCAGCTGCATAAGGTAAGGAGCCAATATTGTCAATTACCCTGGTCAATATGTATGAAAAACACGTGAAAATCCGTTATTTCGACAAAGCTGAAATTTATTTATATGATAGTTTACGATATAAAAAACAATTAAAAGGTATCAGCTGACAATACCATGGCGCAAAAAACAAAATTATTTTACCAAATGCACAGCCTCCCACACTCTTCATCTCCACAGTTGTGTCAGCTGATACTTATTTTAGTTGTTTTTCGTGTTAGTGATTCATTATTTTTGAAGTTCGCGCCGCGGTTATTCATCGAGGTACGTTACGACTGTGCGCATGAGCGCTCCTATCTGTTCGCACATTACTTTTCCGTTGGACTTAGTATTTGTTAAGTTTTCAACCATTGTACACCATATTTGTATTTTGTTCAATATATCCATTTTAATCTAAGTGTTTGTGTTTTCCTTTGTTCAATCGAGCCCAAAATTAGCATATCACTTTAACATTTCGATCGAAAACCAACATTAAAAAACAAAGAAGTCCTGTTGAAATGAAGTATAATATTGACACTATCGCCCGGACTATTGCTGGAAATAAAAAAAAAACACGAGCGAATTACACAAAAAAGTCTATAACTGGAAATAATTTTCGAATATACAGGATGAACCAAGACGATTATAGGGCCAAGTGCCATTTTTTTATATCGAATGCTAGAAACATCACTACATGTTTAGAAACCTCATTCTAGACTGCTTTCACTCCTTAAATTTTTTTACAAGTCACCCTACTCTGTGGCTCCGACCCTCACAGAGGGAAGCTGGTAATAAATACCAATAACCACTCCCCACGCCCGTGGCGTGAGTGACTACCGGGTCCGTGAATCGTGTGCCCCGAGTAGATGCAATGAACCGAGGATGATGACCTTCTGCATTCTGCCGAATATCGGCATGGCGGTATGATCTTTTGTTCTGAAAAAGTACTAAATTGAAAAATCATACAACGACATCACAGATGTCTCATAACTTATTTACAAAGTTCTTTCTTAAAATCGATAACGATAACTGTAGTGTATTTTTCAAAATGCATCTGCATTATTTCAACAGAAAAAACCACTGGAACTGAATTTTTGACTAGAAATTCGTACTCCGCGACCCCGAAAACCCCCAGACATCTATTTTGATCGATTTGGATCTAAATGACAAAAGTTGTCAGCCATAAATGGTTTGGAGATTAGTAATACAGAAAGTGGCTTCTAAAAATGTACTAATATTTATAGGATTCCATTTTAAAAATGGCACTTCGTCCTGTGTGTGTTGTCTTGGCTTACCATATATTTTCGAAAATAATTTCCAGTTACAGAACTTTTATGTAATTTATCCCTGTACCTTTTTTTTTTTTAATTTCGAGCTATTGCCCTGCCTTGTATACTAATTATTTACCTGTAAACGTCTGTTGTATGTAGGCATGCCTTCTAACTTGAACAGTCTTGTGGCCCCTGTATTTGAGGTAAACCAACAACAGACACAAAATTAGGTCCACGCCACAAACAGGATCCAGACTCCAATAACCGTATAATATTTCTTTAAAATCTATAACCCTTCCCCTTTGCTTGGAGAACGGGTTAATTAGTTCCATTACCTGAAAAATGTCTCATTAACAAAATGCAGGAACAGAAATGTATAATCTAAGACAACGCTTCCCTGCAAATAAAAAATGCAATAAAAATTTTACGAGGTCACTATTAACGCCGGCGAACCAGTCGGTATGGTATCGTCAAAGAAGTGATGTTCATTAAAAAGTAAAGTTAAGTGAGTAATATAATTTACCTTACCGGCGGAATAGTACAGAGAGTAACGGTGTTTTAATGAGGTCGCAAAGTTTTTGTTGTAGTTTTTATTTGCAGGGAAGTGTTGACTAAGACTGTACACAAATATCTCACCTCTCTCACTCTGTCGCTTAATCCCTCTTTCAAAGACGATCCTATTCTCTTCCGAGGATTCAAATTCCTATGCGAGTACTGAGATTTTGAGATCAACTCCCATTCTAATACATTACTTAAATGGAGCGGTTCGTACCTAATTATATTTGTCGTTGTACCTAAAAAACAATGAATTTTATTTAAAAACAAAAGTTTATTGACTATGCTCTACTACTTTCAGAGCCATACATGTATTCCCAAAAATAGAGTATTTTTGAATAAATAATTAAGAAAATCTGTAAGGGCACAATATGAAAGAATTGTGGTTGAATATTGATTCAATTTATCTACTTTCTTATGGTGTGTGACTTTTTAAAACGTATCTCATAATAATAATAATGACCTAAGGAAATTAATTGATTGCTTCACTCGATAAACTCATTCACATTTGGAGGGAGCCAACCTCAGAAAAAGTTCATTTGCAAAAATCGGAATTTTCTTTTAAAATAATCTTCAAAACTCGAACGTGCTTAAACAGATTGTTTCACCACCCTCACCACTTGCCAACTAATTAAAGTTCTTAGGACATTGTCTACTAGTTCGGGTGAGTTGCAGGTGTGATTAATATCTAGTCAATGTGAGTGACAAAAAGAAGCCCACTTCATATTTTCAGGATACAACAATTTTTCAAATTAAATTATTGTCCATTTTTCAGTTTATACAGTGCATTGTTAATGTGCAAAACTTACGAAAAAATAACAGTCTTTATTAAACCTTCATTACCATTGAATATTTTGTTCTACAATTTTCACATTACTGTCTGAATGTGCTATTATTAAATTTATTTACCATTCAATAAAGCAAATGATGTGACGTCTCATATAAGAAAATTCAATCAAATAAATATGAACAACTTATGTGTATCATTAAAAACTGCAGCCACAAATCATACATATATTAGTATAGAACGGTCAATTTTCCTTTGTGATACGTCAATCATGACGATATGTTAAAACATTTTACTTTGTTTCTATCACTATCTATCACTTGTTTATATCACTAATTAGTGATAGAAACAAAGTAAAGTGTTTTAATATACTGTAAAAAAACTATTCCCACTTTTATAACTACTCTAAATAGTGCCAACTTTATATAAATTTAGAAAAGGTACTTTAATAGCTTTTTGTGAAAAATTTGTATAAATGCAATAATTGAGAAATAGAGGCAATTATACAGGTTGTAGTTTCTTTTAATTAAAAAAAAAAACTATACGGAATGATCAAACAAACAAAAAGCATTATAAACGGTTACCATTTTATCGAATGTGAAATTGAATACCAAACAAAATATTTTTTTTTCTAATGTAGGTGGTATAATACTGTAACAGTAATCGTTTCAAATCCGTAATATACAGGATGCCTGAATTAACGTTGAAAGTTTGAGAATTCGAAATTGATTTTCTTCAATTTTTTGAAATGGAACACTCTGTATATTTTGATGTAGCGATATGAAATAATTAACAAAACGGAAACATGGGAAAGCAGAAAAACTTTTATTTAAACAAAATCGTAATAAAACAACTTACACCCACTACGATAAATTATTATATTAAATGTTCAAAACGTTTTTCATCTAGTTCTAAACATAAATCTGTTCTTGCTATTGCTTTCCATTTGCCTTACCATTTCAGGTGGAATATTTGCAAAACACATTTATTATGTGCCACATATTTATCTTAGTTGTTAGTAGCTCTTTATATACGATTTTTCTGATATAATCCCACAAGATTCAGAAATACACACTTTCACGTCTCATAAAAATGAGCTGAAGCTTCATCCTACATGAAGCACGTTAATAACTCAGATAACACATTTTACAAGTACATTGCTACATTGTAGTGACCATTGAAAAAAATGTGTCATATTTGAAAATATTTCACCCCAAACATTAAAGCAAGTGGAAAGGTCTTTTCGAGCAAGAACAGATTTATGTTTGGAACAAGATGGAAAGCCTTTTTAACATTTAATGTACCTGGTTTGTAGGCGGTGTAAGGTATTTTATTATAATTTTGTTTAAATAAAAGCTGTTTTCTACCTATAAATCTTTCAGATTCGTTAATTATTTCAAAGACCTCTATAAATTCCTATGATAATGTTCATATAAAAATTATTCGCCTTTAAATTTTCCATATAATTACTGCGTAAAAATATACAGGGTGTTTCATTTGAAGTAAATGAGAAATTGACTTTACAAACAACCACAACTTATTTGTTTGTTCTTCGGATTTTGGGTCTATTTGGATAAGTTAGAATTTATTTCATCGGTTTACTTTAATTAGTGTCTAATAAGATATTTCAAGACACAAGACCAATAGAGGTAAAAGGTCTTTGCTATGAATTTTTTGACTTACCTAATATATTTATGTCACCGAGATATCCATCCGAGCCACGATGGTTGGGGAAGACAAGTGGCAAATTATTCACAAGTTCTGCAACATCTATTCGATTTACATGATACCCCAGTTCCGACATCGAGGCTGATCACTTTGAATTTTAAGACCCTGGAAAAAGAAAAAACACAAAATGAAAATAATTATAAAAAAATATATTCCCCATGACATATTTTGAAAAATTTGCCATCAGAATTATTTGTCCTAATATATTATTCACATATCAATTTAAAGAAATGTATGTATAACCGATAGCTTATGCTGCCCTCATGTTTGAATAGTGACAAGATATTAAAACATGTTTATCAGTGTGTCTGTGAGTTTTGAGAGTAAGCAAAAAAAACCTTCAAGTTTACAAGAGGTCCCCTCCTTAAATGGAGCAGGGTATATCTAAACTCCTTTTATAAATTGACCCTAATTTTGTCACATTCAGAGCGGACTTTATTGTGAATATATGAATTAAATATGATGACATTTGCGAACAAAATATTTGATTTATGTACATTCTTATACAATTTTAGAAAAATAACACATACTTTAAAAATACCAGGACAGGTACTTACTTACCAAAGTAAAATACCTACTGTTTTTTTAGCATTATATTTGGGGACTTTGGTTTTTTTTGCTTTCCATAGTATTTGGAGTATTAATGAACAACAAAAAAGCTTTTCTCTAAATAATTTTTCTATTCTAAGAAAACGTCCATGTTTACATAAAGAAATTTCGGTAAAATAATAAACGTCGAAAAACCAAGTCAACGGCTGAATTACATGAAAAAGTGATGAAAAACTTTTTGTACATTTTTCCGATTAAAAAGTTATCTAATGATAAACAATTTGAGGGTGTGGGTACATTTTCCCGCTTCTTTGACTATAGTTAATTTTGGTAGCAAGGAAATTTAAAAAAATAAATAAATTTGTGGATGAATCCTAAAAGATATTTACTCAAACTTTTTTCTATTTATAAATATTTAAAATGCTACAATTTAAAGCAAACAAAATCCGAACTCCCCCCAAAAAACTGTTTTGCAAATATATTAATTTAATTGGTTATTCTGTAAATGCCAAATAGAAAAGGTACGAAAATTTATGACACTGAATAGTTATAGATAAATGCTTTCCATATATTTTGTAAATCT
Organism: Leptura quadrifasciata; assembly: GCA_963675555.1. Classification (NCBI taxonomy): domain Eukaryota; kingdom Metazoa; phylum Arthropoda; class Insecta; order Coleoptera; family Cerambycidae; genus Leptura; species Leptura quadrifasciata. The sequence continues at coordinate 34,589 of OY776673.1, forward strand.
TATTCTTATCTATTTAAAGTCAGAAGAGCCATCAGTAAAACACTACAGAAGATATACAATTTGCTATTGATATGAAAAAATATTTTAATTCAATACTATTAGTCGCCTCTAGGGTTAAATATAGACAACAGAAAACAAAATGGTGGGCAATACAGGTTTCTACCGTACTGAAGATTTCTTTATATCCATGTCCTGTAACATAGACTGGGGTAGAGCAAGGCGGGTAAAACTACATAGTTTACAGAGAGTGTCGGTGACGGTGAGCCTAGTGGCGTTGGATAGTGCTCATATCAGAGAAGAAACGTTTGAGGTAGAGGCCCTATAAAAGTCAGGCTCGAATCTACACCCTCTGTCGTCCACTTGAATAATTAATCATGTAACGTATTCTGTGTTGCCTACTGCTATATAAGGTTTTAGTGGCACTACCGCACACCTTGTTCAATTTATTATGCTGGAAAACAGTAACATAGTGCAATTTAGACTAAAATTAAGTATCTAATATCTTCTCAGAATATTATGACAATACATTGGCATGTAGATGGGTCCCAAGCTGTGCTATAATCGTATAAAATATTTGTTCTATGGCCCTCGGTTAGTGTGTCTATAAAGTTACGGAATCTGTTCAGATTAAAAATATGTATTTGCTATCTAAACCACTTTCAATCCATAACTAAAAAATTATATCATGCATCAATAATATTTTGACACTGTTATAAGCTCCTGAATTATTGAGAAGAAGTTCTGATTTAACTCTATAGTTTATAGGTACCTACCTATTTAATTTTTCCTTTTTTAATTTAGACATTTTCTAATTTTTTTTTCAAAATGCCATTTTGAAAATAGAAAAGGATATCATTTTATACCTATCATACTTCTTGCCAATATTTGTTAAAACATTCCTTCTTAATTGTTAAACAATAACTTTTGCACTAGCTTGGCGTATTATTGCACAGAGTTTGGTCGACCAAAAATTCTAGATAGATACTATAGCCTCGAAAATAAACAAATGTAATTTCTGGTTCACAGATATTTCAACAATTGAAGACATAAGTGGATAAGTAATGTCGCAATTTTTTAACACTTCTGATCTAACTCCCAATAAATAGTGAATTCCAAATTTGTAATATTTTAAAGAAATGTTATGTTATATTACGTGACACTACATTATGAGTCACATTAATCAGTTTCCTGTAGGACAATCGTACTATTGTAGAAACAAAAATTACAGTAGAAATTACCCATAGGATGGTTAAGGTGTCTTTCTATAGACAAATTTTTGACAACATTCAATTTGTCTTTTGACCACCTGAAATGTGACACTGTATGAAACGCCGGAGAAATATCGTCAGAGACAGACAAATACCATACCAATAATACCATTGAGAGGAAAACATGTTATGTGACGTATTTAGAACAGACAATACCATTTGTGAAGTTATCCACACAAAGCTTTTTCTTTCACGCAAATGATGTTGTATAACGTTGGTATCCACTGCGTCAAACAGTCAAACCACAAGTCATATTTTTTTTACGTGAACGAATGATATTGCCAATAGAGGCAGTAAGTTGTTTGCTCGGATTTTGCCAGTTACTCAAAGAAAAAAATCCTGAAATTGATCATTTAATAACTTCATGTGGAGGACAAAATAAAAACAGATTGTGTTCTTTATCTTTACCAATGTTTAATACTAAATATTTTTTTTAAATAGTTGCATTGTACCGTAGCTCAGTGAATGTGGCAAATTCGCTCTGGTCAAGCTCTGCCTTACTCTGGTAATGCCGATGGTTAATGGATGTTGTCTGCATTTTTTTCAAATGTGTAACTCCATTCAGGACCGCCCTGGGCTTTGAATTTTGGGTTTGTCTACTATACGTGATGTTTATGTTTTGTTATATATATTTCCCGTGGTTGGACACAGCTTATTCATTCCAGACCAATATCGGGAAGTGATTACATCCGCAAATATTAAAAATAGTTTATGTTTAAATGTGGAACATTTCTTTTACAACTTTGAAGCACCTTCAGCCAAACCTCATTTGTATAGAAAGTGAACAATAATAAAAATTTGTCGATGAGATAGTGTCAGATGGATCAGAGTAGACGAATTTGGATTCTATTGTTACAAAACCAATCTAGAACCTTTTACCCCGTTTTCCCAAGTTGCTTTACACAAAAAGGTGCTAGAGTGGATCAAGCCGGGGAAATTATGCCAAGTGTGTTACCCAAATGCAAAAATGTCTAATTTAGGAGACCAACTGATAACAAATAGAGATAACATTTCTAAGTTCCTGTCATCCAAAAAATTCTTTGTAGCGCAGCGCATCTACCCCTTAACGTATTAAAAAACTATTTGTATTCAAAACTAAAACCATTTATATGTGCTAGCAATGGGCTTCTACAGAACTCAAATACATACCCTGTATATTATAAACGTGTGTAGAAAATCGTTAAAAACATAAAATATACTATAAAATTTATAGGTAAACTAAATACATCATCACTTCAGAGACTAAAAGTATTTTAAGGAAAATATCACTATTTATTTAAATTCTAAATGATTTTTGAAGAAAAAATATGTTTTATGTGGAGTAAAAGTGATTTTCCCTGTCTCGGCTGTTGCTGGACCTGGACGTATTTTGCTCATCATCAATGTCACTTTTTACTATTTTCAACTATGAATTCTTCTTGAGATTATTTTGATTTGATTATTATGAATAAAAATACGTACATTATAACAGCAGCAAACTATCCATTAGAAAAACCAACATTTACAAATCTACCTATCATACTTTATAGCCTCTAATTATTCACAGTAAACTTAAACTTTAGTACTTGCAGAAAGACAAAGCGAGAGCACAAGGACCTAAGTAAAAGATGTCATCAAAATCACCATAGAATGTGGCACCTTATTTTTTGTCTCATTTAATTCGAATGACGAGGTTTTTGAAAGACAAAATTCTTAAATACGTGACATATTCAAGACGCTTCTGTTTGTGTAAAAATGCGAGACCGTATAATGCGACGTATGACGTACCATCAACAAGCATGGTTACCAGAAGCGTTGCCAGAAAACAATGAGATGATTTTCGGACGAATCCGCCACCTGCTAAACTTAGCCTAGCCGAGTATATAAATATTTAAATTTGTAAAATACACTAACCTTGACAACACATTTTTGCAGTTGGGAACATGGGCTGAGGCTGTTTCCTTGGGTGAAGCATGATGGCCCTGTGAACTTTTTGTTTCATGTCTCCGGTAAACGCCGCGCCGCCTCCTCGCTCTTGTTGTGGTACAAAATCACTTGCATCTGTTTAAATAAATGGCCCATTATTTAATATGGAAGTTCAAGGATTCATTCATCCATCTGATTATTTAAATGAGTTTCGCAAATCTAACCCAACAAACGGTATAGTATTTGATTAGATGGGTAATAAGCTTATGTCCTATTGCATTATGTCTATTCGATGGATGTTCCCAGTTCCCATTTTAAGTACCTCTCGATATTTACATCGAAAAGTAATAATGATAAAATTTTGGAACTGAATTAAGTTTATTTTATTTTCACAAATACAGTAAATGTGGTCGGAAAATGTTTTGATTTCCCGATATTAGGATGATTACATTGCTACTTTGGAAAGTCGCCCACAAAATTAAGTTAAATGTTTCCAATGTGTCATAATAACCCAGTAAAATAACGTATTTGTAACCTTTTTAAAAGCTTTTATTTAACTTGCAATGTTTGTTTGTTAGTTAGTTAGTTTGTTTAGGTCAAATCTTGCAATCAAAATTTTGATTAGTTCTAATTAAGCTAGAGCTTTGAAATTTTGCACGTGTATAAGTCCAGTGACAATACACTTTAACATTTTCGTATAAGAAAAAAACAAGATGGCAGATATGAATATTTTAAATCTAGAATATTTTAGATTTTCTAAATAAAAAAGGTACAGTGTAAGTGACCCTGACCTTGTCAGTAATCCTGAAGGGATAAAAAAATCTCAAAAAAAGATTGAATTTCAATTCCCAAACAGCTGTTTGGTTACAATCAAAAAAATAATATTTTTCCACGACCGGGAGTAGAAACCGATTTCTATGGCATCAAAATTGTGACAGAAGTAAAGCATTTAGTCCCTAAGGACGAAATAAAAATGTTTGTTTTCTTAACCGCCTCTCAAGTTACCGAAGTAACCCCCTGGAAGATCTCAAGGATCTTGTTTCTCTCCCTTAGTGTATAATGTACTACTTAGGTCAACTGCGGTTTAATAATGGTCAGCTTTCCTGATATTCTCATAAAAACCCCGATCCGACGAATTCCCGCATGCCTAGGACCGACAGCATGGAAGAGGGGGTGGTTTTATACGTTGGGGTGGTTGCGGGAGGTTAGGGTGAAAAATAGCACATCCATCATGATTCCTGCCCTCAAAAAGCCATTAAAAACCTTGTCGAGTTAGTATTTTTTCATTTCTTGGGATATTGCTATTACGGGCGAGGGTGGGTTCAACCCCCGGGGGTCGGTTCAGGGTACTCTAATGCAAATTAATTAATTTATTATTATTCCTCAATCCCTCGCAAGCCCAAGACCGATAAGCTGAAAATTGGGGCGGTTTTTCCTTGATAGGGGTAGTACGCAAGGGTTTCAGAACTCGAAACCATCACCATCGTTTTTCTCACCCTCGAAAACAGGAGGGGGAAATGTACTGCAAAAGATCCTACAAACTTTTGATGTTCGAGACCTCGTTAAATGGACTATAAATAATATCTGTCACCGTTTCCGCTTTCCGCGGCGTTGTGCTGAAAGTTAAGCCACACGAAATGTTGCCAATTAGTCTCCAAGCTCTTCATTTCTATTTGAGTAATGCGCATTGTCAGCAACCCCGCATTTTCCGACCAAATCTAAGCTGATCGTGTATTAAAAATATCATCGCATTGGATTTGTTCATCGTCTAACAGCACCACAGTACTGAAAACCGTAATAGGCCATGGAAAAATCTGAATGCGACTAACACGACACTTTGGATTTCATTGTTAGATCGAATGTTTTATATTTAAACAATATATTGCGGGTTGTTTATGATATGAATTAAAATTATCACATAATATATGAAGTGAGTTTTATCCTTTTATCCACGTTTTAATGAGAATTTGTAATCTGTGTTGTGTTGTTCGTACTGATTTGATAGTCCATTTAAAGAGTCGACATTTATGATGAAATTGACAAATATTTGCGATTCGGACAATGTCCTGCCCCCGTTTTCGAGGGTGCTGAATCGATTCCCGAGGTCAAATCAATTATTCCACTTCGACAACCCGCTCAAATTGGCAAAAAACCACCCCCAAAGTATCCTTTTTCGTGAACCCGTTTATTTTCCCCAGTTTTTCGAGTAACTGTTATTCCCTCGAATAGAACGGAGGAAGGTCCCTCGAGCGATTTGACCTCAGCCACCCCTACACCAGGCTCCTACCCCCCTAGAAGGTTGGAAAATTGATATTTTTTTTTTGTGAAAAAAAAAATTGATATTTTACAGGAGGTGTTTCTGTGAGGAAGGTGGCAGGTGACCAGGGTTGTGTAACCATCCCCGGAGGTTGTTTTCACCATTCAAAAGGAATATCCAAGAAAATGTGAACACTTATTAAATATATCGTATATAAAACCACTGTCAAACATATTTTTTATACTATTTGTCAATAAAAAAAATTCACACCCTAGAAAGGTGAAAACAACCCCCCCGGTGGTGGGTTACATAATCCTGGTCACCTGCTACCTTCCCCACAGAAACATCCTTTAAAATATCAATTTTCCAACCCCCTAGAGCGGTGGAAGCCTGGTGTAGGGGTGGCTGAGGTCAAATCCCTCGAGGGACCTTCCGTTCTACTCGAGGGAATAACAGTTAGTCGAAAAACTGGGGGAAAATAAACGGGTTCACGGAAAAGGGCACTTTGGGGGTGGTTTTTTGGTAAATTTGAGGGGGTTGCCGAAGTGGAAAAATTGGTTTGTCCCCGGGAATCGATTCAGCACCCTCGAAAACGGGGGCAGGACATTGTCTAGTCCGAATCGCAAACATTTGCTACTTCGTCCGACTCATTCAACGGACTATGGATGACCATTAAACACGACATTATAATTTATCCAAGGTATTAATTATTCTCTTTCTATCACGACCTGTAATGACTGTTAATTTTTATTTGTTAATAAATCGTAAGTGCTTAGTGGAATCAGTTAATTCTAAAGATTCCTAAAAGCTCGGTATCTTGAGGATTTCTAACAACTAAAAAAAAAATATCACCATCGCTATTACCGCCCCCGAAAACCCGTATAAAAATAACTGGCGGTCTCGTGGAGTCGGCGAGTGTTAAGCTTTCTTTTTGTAGTTAGGTCATGGTATTACGTTAATTCGGTTTCGAACCATATTTTAAAATATAAAAGAATTATTTCCGGCATTCGAGATTAAATGTACTAAAATTAATTAGATAACAGCGATCATAATACGTTTCCTAATTAACGTACTTGAAAAAGGTAAATTTACCATTTATCGCGAAGTTGTGCTTTCACAAAAAGTATATAATACGGAGTTAGTCAGCTAAAACTCGCCAAATTGATTACTGGAGAACTAAAAACGACATTTAATTCCTGCAAGCACCAGTGAATATACGGTGTACTTCAATAAAAACTATCCACACTAAAATATATTTAGGTACTTATATTGATTTTTGCAAAAAATGCAAAAACAGGTCAAAAAGAAATAGTAGGGGCACACTTTCTTATGAATAGAAAACCCCCACCCTACACACCCACCCCTACATTTTGTAAATGGAACATTCCATACTTTTTAGTCATTAGTTTCCCCTCGCCCTCGAAGAACTTATTACAAAAATGTATAAATGTGGGCGACTAAAGTCAATAGTTTGAGAGCTACGCATTATTTTAAATTAAAAAAAGTTTAGATTAGTAAACGATTCAATATCAAAAAAGACTTTATTAGATGTTCAAACTGACTTCCATTGACTTCCTTGCAACCTTACACTTGCGTTCCAAACGCATGCTCTCCATGCTCTTTTACATATTTGATACAAAATTTAAATCTAAAAGAAGTACCTTATCCTGTTAAAAAGACGGTCTGCACAAATACACAGACATTTTTAATTCGATATTTGATTTTTGTTTCTCGCGCTCTGCTTCACCTCAGATGGCACTCGCCGCGGCTACTGGATTCTTAAGTTCCACGTAAATAATTTTTATATAAAAGGCGTAATTTTGGTATTATCTGTTAGAGGTTTATTTAGAATTAGCGTTTTTCTATTTTCTAAAAACCATTTCAATTAGAGTCTAACTTTCCATTATAATAGGTGATCGTATATTTGCCGTTGCCATAAGCAAAATCGTTCAATTGTAACATTGGCACATTTTTCCATTTCACTCACCTGTAGAAACATTTCACCATCCAATGGAATATGGTCGGAGGCTGTGAGATATCTTGATCGATGTAGTCCGGCTGCACCGTCCTCATCTTTGTGCATAACCTGAAACACAAATACAACAATTAGAACAAAAATTCCATGTTCGCTAGTCACAACACTAATCCACTCTGTTTTTGCACATCAAATATATACCTTTAGTTATCACATTATCTTATGTACTTATGAAAATAGCTTCGTTACACTTATTTATTAAAGGCTAATTAATGTGGACATGTCTGGTGGAACAAATCAAGAGCTAGCGTGAAAAAATTCAAAGGTAATATTGTCTTAGATCAGTCATAAATAAACATGTTAATATGCGCCAAGATTTCTCATTTAACGAACATATCTATTCTCTTTAATATGCTCATATCGGCTGCAAATTTTAGAAATAAACAACAATGAAAATGTTCAATTGTTTTTGAAATAAACAGTATAAGAGTAGCATACCTATATATACCAAAACCGTCCTGCCTGCTCCCAGTAAAACACATTTTTGAATACTTATCGCTATGTGAGAGAGACTAAAAGTCTTAAAAGAAATAAACTTGCACAGACAACGTCATATTTCTTAATTCTGAGCAATAATTTCCATGTCCAGTGGAAGTATAGTAATGCAAATTTTTTTTTTTTTTGTTGAATAGGTTTTAAATGTCATGAAACGTTGAAATTTTAAATTTGAGCGAAAAAAATTCTCTCTATCAGTCTGTCTGTACCTTTTTTTGTGCGCACGTTTACTTTGGGACCGTTTATGATATTGACTTGAAATTTGGTACACACATGTATTATAACGAGATCTGGAACTAGATTATATTTTGATCTAATTCCGTTGAAGGTTTCGGGAGTAAATAGGCAATGCAAGCAGGTAAGAGTCCATAAAATTGCAGTTTAGGGCATATATGAAAAGTCAGGGATTCAAAATTTTTTTTCGCGTCAGCCTCCCCCACACTATTATGAAAGGGAGTAAAAAAATTAAAATGTGATTTAGTGTGTATACAAGAACGAAACGCCTCGAAAATTTTTTTTGCCGTTAGCTACCCTCTCTACCTCCCCCACTCTATTATTGAAGGGAATAAAAAATTAAATAGGGATATAGTGTGTGTACGAGAACCAAGGGCCTTTAAAATTTAATTTGGCATTAGCCACCCCCTCTACCAACCCCATCCTATTATTAAAGGGAGTAAAATATTACATGGTAATTTAGTGTGTAATAGACTTGGATACAAAATCTGGATGTGAAGTAGTGATTCCTTGGACAGCGATTTTTTCAATATATCGCACAGAAAAGGCAGTTTATCTGATGCGATTTTTATTTTTAAGCTCTATAAAATTTTCAAATTCTAACGTACTAAAAATAGGTTTTGGGTGAACCAAGAGCAGAATGCAGAAAATTGTGTATTTTCAAATGACTCTGTGATTCATTATGATAGTCCTTTTGAGATGTTTGATTAAGAAAAAAATTTGTTCTAGATAACGTAGACTTGAAAATAGTTATTCAAAAATTCAAAAGGCGTTAAAAATGTTACTATAGGACTTTCAAATTATTACCGATACAGGAACCTACGAAAATCAAGAGGGAAACGATTAGAACTTTGCCAGGAAGAAAATAGGCATTCGTGGGAGAACAAAAATCGACAACGTAGAAAAGTTGAACAAATTGAAAAATCCAAGATAAAATACCGCTGACCAAGGAATCACTACTTCCACATCCAGATTTTGTATCCAAGTCCTATATACACACTAAATCTCTAAGTAACATTTTACTCATTTTAATAATAGGGTGGGGGTGATAGAGGGGGTGGCTAACGTCAAAAAATTTTTTTCAGACGTTTCGTTCTTGTATACACTAAATCACATTTTATTTTTTTTTACTCCCTTTCATAATAATGTGGAGGATAATGGGGGGTGGCTGATGCAAAAAATTTTTTTGAGATTTTGACTTCTCGCAAGTACATACTCCAAATTGCAATTTTATGAACTCTTACCTGCTTGCTTTGATTAGTTACCCCCGAACCCTTCAACGGAATTACATCAAAATATAATTTAGTTCCAGATCTCATTATCATACGTAAATATACCAAATTTCAAGTCAATATCATAAACCGTTCCAGAGTAAACGTGCGCACAAACAAGTTACAGATCGACAGAGAGACTTTTTTTTTCGCTCAAATTTAAAATCTCTACGTTTCATGACATTTTAAGCATACTTCAATAAAAAAAAATGCGTTACTATACTACCACCGGACGTGGAAATAATTGTGGGGTCCATATGTTTCTATTATAACCTAACACGGGAAACAGATCTGCAAATAGTCTTCCAAAGATAATAAGAGTTTTTAGAGACGTTTCTGCTGATGAAAGCATGGTGGGCGAAATCCACGTCGTGAAGAACATTTGCGTATTGCCTATCAAATTAAAGCTCAGTTTTAAGCATCTCCAGGTGATGACAACATGGTGGACGAAACACATATCAAGTAAAGATATTGTCCAAATTAAGGCTCATCATCATCTCGAGATGACGGCAACATGGCGAAATGCGCGTCAAGTAGAGTATCGGAGTGTAGTATTCAAATTAAAACTCAGTTTTAAGCAGCTCCAGATTATGCCTACATGGTTGGGGAAACGGAAGTCGAACAAAATATACAGATGTAGTGTTCAAATTAAACCTCAAATTTAAAAACTTCCAGTTGATAAGTGTTTGGGTGTATTGATCAAATTAAAGCACCGTTTTATCATCTCCAGGTGACGTCAGCAAGGTGGGCGAAACGCGCGTCGAATAAAGTGTTAAAGGTAGTATTTAAGTGTCTCGGCATCTGTGGAAATTAAGTCAGGGGCAGCGTCACATAAAGATTTCGACTTCCTCCGCGATTCCGGCATTTCATTTACCTTAATTTTCACTTAAAATTATTTGAACAGGACTTTCTTTAAATTACTTGAATGAAATATTTTATACATATTTACACATAACCGACAGATGCAAAAATTGTACGAAAAGTGGGAGTGTCCCCCGCCTAAACAATTAACTTTAGTGATATAAGCATCGCTATACTGACATTTCAAATTTGGTGCTCTACAAAATTAATCACATGAAATTTTGTCCGATCTCTCATCGTTTTCTTGGCGTTCGTGCTGGAAGCTAAGCCATGCGACATGTTGCCAATTGCACTGGAGGCTCATCTTTATTCGAGGAGGGACCATTATCAGCAACCATGCATTTTGCCACCGAAACTCGATCGGTGTATTAATATTTGTTTATTCGCGCGTCGAGTAGGGTGTTAAAGTTTGTCCAAGTTTAAATTTTTTTATTATATCCAGATGATGTCAACATAGTTGGCGGAATGCACATCCAATAGAGCATTCACGAGTACTGTCAAGAGTTTTGATATTTGTGAAACGACGTCAGAGCTATGAAGTTTTCAAAAGAACTATATCGTCAATAAGTTGTGAAGGCGTCGCGTAAAAATAAATGATAAAGTTTTATGTCAGGCACCACAAACAAGAGGAAAATTGTATACTGGGAAATAGTTAATTGTTTGAACAGCTCATTTTTTAAAAAAGAGAATACGATTGGGGTAAAATATTGTCACATTCATGTCCGCGGTTTCCGAAAATAATAATTCACAAAATACCAAAAATTTGCAGAATTGTTAAAAAAAAATAAGTTCCCGATCAATTTCATTGTACAAAACTTAATTTTTAACTTACTTGAATCTCCTGATAAAAACAGAACCATCTAGAACAGTTGCCGAACATATCTTAGTTTGTCTCTGCTATACATATAATGATCAAGTAAGAATAAACTGAGACATAAAAAATGCAACAAAAACTTTACGACCTCATTAAAATACCGGTACTCTTTTTTGTGCTGTTCGCAAATTGACTCTCTTACCTTTATAGGTTTTTAATGTGCGTCGGGAATGTTTCATAGCAGTCTTGGCGCCATGGCCTGCAGCGATATAATTATGTTGTGAAGTTTTTGTTTGCATTTTTTATTTACTGGGATCTATTTACTTCAACTTAGCGCCATGGCCCGCGGCGATAATAATTATGCCGTAAAGTTTTTGTTTCGTTTTTTTTTCTTAGGAAGTCCTTACTTGGACTATACCTACCTAGCTGGCAAAAAAATGACAAATTTTCCACTAGCTTTTATATCGATTTATTTACATGGTCATGATAAGCATTTGATTTATATAAACAAGATTGTTTATGGCCAATTAGGAAAAGCACATATTTTGTGTACAAAATTGTTTCTATAAACAACTATATGTCTATAACTACTAAAAAATTTCATTCTTTTTACCAAGTTTTATGCTGATTTGTTTAGATGCTCGTGTTGAGTTAACAGACAAAATATTAATTCCTTATCAATTGAAAGAAAGTCACAGTTACATTGGAAAACTTCATAATATAATAAAATCAGACTTTCTTTTATTGCCTCTACATGGTCCTGTCCGCTTTGGAACAATCTGGAAAATAAATAAACGCACTACTGTCAGTGCAGAGGCTGATCTGTTCTACTGGGTGCATCCTACCGCAGATTTCAATTTAATATATTTTTTTATTCATCGGGCTTTGTTGTAACATATTTTAACTTATACATACCATAAATCATAATTTTGAATACCTCTTTTCAGGTTTAATGGTCAGAGAGACGTTTTAACCTAGTAGAAAAATGTAATTCCAAGTTGCAAGTGAATAATAATGTTCATGCAAATATTAACAATTTATTATTAGACAATCCTCCCAACATAAATAATCTAGAAGCCGAGCGTTTACGAAACTTTAGAATAAACTGAGTTTACTAAGCACATACAATTGATTAATAAATAAACGTTTAACAATAATTAGAGGTCATTATGGAGACAATAATTATTACCTTTAGCGAATTAATCTTGCGTTTAGTGGCCATCAAAATCAAACCGTTACGAACAACACAATATAGATTATTACAAACTCACATTAAAACGCTGATAAAAGTCTTTTCACGTATGTGAAAATTTAATTCACATCACAAACCACTCGCAGCAGATTGTACTGTTTAATATCAAAACGTTCGATCTACAACGAAACGAAATTGGAAGCGTCCTGTCAGTCGCATTCAGATTTTTCCAAGGCCTACTATACGGTTTTCAGTGCTGTGGCGATGTTAGACAACGAAACAAATCCAATGCGGTATTTTTAATACACCGATTCACTTGAAATATTTGGTCGGAAAATGCGGGGTTGCTGACAAAGCTCACTACTCAAATAAAAATGAAGAGCTTGAAGACTAATTGGCAACATTGCGTGTGGCTTAACTTCTAGCTGAAACGCCGCGAAAACGGTGATAGGACAAAATTTCAGATCAGGAATTTTGTATAGCATGAAATTTCAAATGTCAGTGGAAATATATCATTCGAAATAAATTGCTTAAGTAGGGGATACGCCTACTTTTTGTAGAATTTTTGCATCTGCCGAGTATTATATGTGATGAATAAAACATTTCAAATAATTAATGAATTATAATTAAGTACCTAATTTAAAGAATTTTTTTAACAAATTCTTTCCCAATTGTAAATTCAAATTAAGGAAAATTAGGTGTTGAAAAGTTGAAATGTGATGTTGCCTGTGAAGTAATTTCCACAAGCACCAAGTCATTTAAATATTACACTTGAATACTCTACTCGGCGTGTGCTTCGCCCATCATATTGGCATCATCTGGAGATGCTTAAATCTGAGTTTTAGTATGAACATTTCACTCCTATACTCTACTCGACACGCTTTCGCCCACCGTATTGGCATCATCTGGAGATGGAGAAAACTGAACTTTAATTTGAATAATATACTCGAACGTTCTACTCGATGCGCATTTCGCCCGCCATCTTGGCATCATCTAGAGATGATTAAAAATAAATTTTAATTTTAAAATTATACCTGAACACTCTACTTGACGCGCGTTTCACGAACCATGTAGACATAATCTGCTTAAAACTGTACTTTAATTTGGTAACAACGCTTGAATGTTTTACTCAATGCGGGTTTCGTCTACCATGATGACTTCACCTGGAGACGATGAAAGCAGAGTTAATTATAACTCTGCTTTCAACATTACACTGTAACACTCTACTCGACGCACCGCATTGGCATCATTTGGAGATGATTAAAACCGAGTTTTGATTTGAATACTCCAATCGGCGCTTATTTCGCCAACCATGTAGGCATCACCTGGATATGCTTAAAAATCAGCTTTCGCTTTTCGTTCGAGCGGTTGCCATTATCTGGAGGTGTTTAGAACAAAGCTTTAATTTAATACCAACACTCGAATGTTTTACGCAACGCGGGTTTCTACACCATCACTGGAAATGATGAAATTGAGCTTTAATTTGAATAATACATTCGAACACTCTACTTGATACGGGTTTTGCACACTACATTGGCATCTTCTGAAGATGCTTAAAACTTAAACACTACACTGCAATACTCTGCTTGACGCACGTTTAGCCCACCGTTGGCATCATCTGGAGATGCCTAATACTGAGTTTTAATTCGATAGCAACACTAGCATGTTCTACTCGACCTAACCTAACCTACGTACTCGATCAAAACTGACTTTTAAAATTAATAATGATAGTTGAAATTAAGTTTTAATCATCCATGAGTAGCGTGTCTAGTAGAGTGTTCGATGGCAGCGTTTAAATAAAAGTTTTTATCATCCAGATGATGCCAACATGATTGACGAAACGAACGTCCGTTAAGAGTATTCACTTAGAGCCGGTTTATCAATGCATGGTTAACTCGTAACCAAAGAATAAATGTTCAGTGAAGCAATGGATATCATCTTCTACAGTTCTAGATAGCGTTAATCCTGCATTGATAAACAGGCCGTTAGTGTTTAAGTGTTTTGATGTTCGAGGAAACTACGTCAGAGGCATGTTGATTTTAAATGAGCCTGTATCATCAAATAAGGCGTAAAAGTATCGTGTGAAATGAATGACAACGAAAATAAGATATATTTACGAAATGCCGTTAAATTGTTAAATATATATGGTCCTGATAGATTAACATAAACTTCAGAATATAAAACATCAGAATAATTATTACTTCCATGTCCAGTGGAAATATAACGCAAATATATATATATTTTTTGTTGAAATAGGCTTAAAATGTCATGAAACGTCGAGATTTTAAATTTGGGCGAAAAGAATTTCCTGTCTGTCGGTTGCTTTTTTGTGCGCACGTTTACTCTGGAACCGTTTATGATATTGACTTGAAATTTGGTACACTTATGTATTGTAACGAGATCTGGAACTAGATTATATTTTGATCCAATTCCGTTGAAGGGTTCGGGGGTAAGTAAGGGTAAATAGGCAAAACAAGCAAGTAAGACTCCATAAAATTTCAATTTAGGGCATATACGAAAAGTTAAGGTCTTAACATTTTTTTTGGCATTAGCTACCCCCTCTACCACCCCCATCGCCATCTCCACCCTATTATTGAAGGGGTAAAAAAAATTAAAATGTGATTTAGTGTGTCTACAGAAAACGAAACGTCAAAAAAAAATTTTTTTACATTACCTACCACTCTACCACCCCGATTGCCATCTCCACTCTATTATTGAAGGGGGTAAAAAAAATTAAAATGTGATTTAGTGTGTATATAAGAAAGAAAGGTCTAAAAATTTTTTTTGCGTTAGCTACCCCCTCTACTGCTCCCATTGCCACCCTCACCCTATTATTAAAGGGGGTGAAAAAAATTAAAATGTGTTTTAGTGTGTATACAAAAACGAAACGTCTAAAAAAATTTTTTTGCATTACTTACCCACCCCCATTGCCGTCTCCACTGTATTATTGAAGGGGATAAAAAAAAAATTAAAATGTGATTTAGTGTGTATACAAGAACGAAACGTCTAAAAAAAATTTTCTTGGCGTTAGCTACCACCTCTACCATCCCCATTGCCACCCCCACCCTATTGTTGTTTAAGAGAATAAAAAATTAAATTGGGATTTAGTGTGTATACGAGAACCAAAACGACTTGCATTAGCCACCCCCAATTTAATATTTTATTCCCTTTAATAATAGGGTGGGGGTGGCAATAGAGGTAGTAGATGGGGTGGTTAATACCAAAAATTTTTTAGAGGCCCTTGGTTTTCATATACACACTAAATCCCAATTTAATGTTTTACTCCCTTTAATAATAGGGTGGCAATGGGGGTGGTAGAGGGGGTAGATAACGCCAAAAATAATGTTTTCGACGTATTGTTCTTGTATACACACTAGAGCACAAATCACATTTAAATTTCTATTACACCTTTTCATAATAGTGTGGGGGTGGTATAGGGGTGATAGTGGGGGGTGGCCGATGCCAAAAAAATCCAGATACCTTAACTTTCATACATGTCCTAAATTGCATTTATACGAATTTCTGAATTTTGACTAAAAATTCATAATCCACGACCTTGAAAACCCCCAGATATGGATTTTGAGTTGAATCGGATCTTAAACGGTAAAGTCGTCCGCCATCCGGAACTAAATTTTTGACTAGAAATTCGTAATCGGCGAACCCGAAAACCCCCAGATATCAATCTTGATTGATTTGGACCATAAATATAAAAATAAATGATAAAAGTCGCCGCCATTTTGAATTTCTGAATTTTGTCCAAGAATTCATGATTGGCGATCTCGAAAATCCCCAGATGTCGATTTTGAGTCAAATCGGATCACAAACGGTAAAGTCGTCCGCCATCTTATTTTTTCTCATATGAAAATGTTAAAGTGTATTGTCACCGGACTTATACACATGTACAAAATTTCAAAGCTCTAGCTTAATTAGAACTAATCGAAATTTTGATTGCAACAAACAAACAAACAAACATTGCATGTTAAATAAAAGCTTTTAAAAAAATTGAATCTCATGCAATTATATTTGTTGTTTTTTGCAAACACGCCACTGGTGGCTTTATTTAAATGCATACTATTTAAAATTATGTACCAATTCCTTTAATTTTTTTAATTTTCTTAAACGTAGTATATTTTTATCTTCCGTTAAACTTATGGAATCGTTTGATAGTTAACAATTGTTGCCCGTCCAATATTTTCTGTTAAAAGGGTTTTACAGGAGAAACAATAGTTAAAACAAAAGGCGTGAAATAATTTTCAAAGGATACAATCAATTTTTTTCGCAGTTTGTAAGAAAAATAATACCTAGTTAATGAATAAGATTAACACTATTACATGGGCAGCTTTTTCTTTGCACGCATAATAACGTTTATAAATTATCGATGGAAAACATAATTGTCTTCATTTTTTACAACTTGTAAAATTTTGGTTTATCAAGTCGTTTGGGAATGATCGCCGAATATGTCCTATTGTTAGAGGGCTTCGACCATTTTTTTTTTGCTATGAGGTTTCATACAAGAGAAAATAAAAATAGTAAAACAAAATAAAATTCTTATGCAATATTGTATTCTCTATCGAACGATATCCGGATCATTTTATCTACGACTTATTTTGATGTATTCTATATGCTTGGTTAGAAGGATTTGATTTTACTCAAAAGTGGAAATATCAAACGCCCAAGTAACTAAGCTATTTTATTAGTGGTCATCATACCGATACGAATAACACAACAGAGATTACAAATTCACATTAAAAAGTGGTTAAGAATCACTTGACATGAAAATTTAATACGCGACAAACAACTCGCAGCAGATTGTTCACACCCAAAACGTTCTTAACAGTATTGAAATTAGAAGCGTCGCGTCAGTCGTAATTCAGATTTTTGCATGGGCTACTACTAAATTTTCAGTGCTGTGCTTCTGTTAAACGATGAAACATTTGATATGATATATCAATACACAATACACCGATCAACTTGGAAGGCTCGATCGGAAAATGCAGGGTTGCCGACAATGCTCACTACTCAAATAAAAATGAACAACTTGAAGACTAATTGGCAACATTTCGTGTGGCTTAAATTCTAGCAGGAACGCCGGGAAAACGGTGACAGATAGGACAAAATTTCAGATAAGGAATTTTGTAGGGCATGAAATTTCAAATGTCAGAGGCAAATGTGGCAATATATCATCGAAATTAATTGCTTAAGCAGGGGATACGCCCACTTTTTGTATAATTTTTGCATCTGCCGAGTATTATTATAGGTAATGAATAAAACATTTAAAACAATTAATGAATTATTGTAATTAAGCACTTACTTTAAAGAATTTTTGTTTAAAGAAATTCTTTCCTAATTGTAAATAAATTCAAATTAGGAGAAAATAAGGTGTTGAAAAGTTGAAATGTGATGTTGCATGTGACGTAATTTCCACAAGCACCAAGTCACTTCAATATTACACTTAATACTCTACTCGGTGTGTGTTTCGCCCATCATATTGGCATCATCTGGAGATGCTTAAATCTGACTCGACACGCTTTCGCCCACTGTATTGGCATCATCTAGAGATGATTAAAAATAAATTTTAGTTTTAAAATTATACCTGAATACTCTACTCGACGCGCATTTTACAAACCATGTTGGCATCATCTGGAGCTGCTTAAAACTGTACTTTAATTTAGTGACAACGCTCGAATGTTTTACTAAACGCGGGTTTCATGTACCATGTTGACATCACCTGGAGATGATCAAAACTGAGTCGCGTGTCTAGCAGAGTGTTCGATGGCAGCGTTTAAATAAAAGTTTTTATCATCCAGATAATGCCAACATGATTGACGAAACGCACGTCCGATAGAGTATTCATTTAGGGCCGGTTTATCAATGCAAGGGTAACTCGTAACCAAAGGATAAATGTTCAGCGAAGCAATGGATATTATCTTCTAGAGTTCTAGATAGCGTTAATCCTGCATTGATAAGCCGGCCGTTGGTGTTTCAGTGTTTTGGTGTTCGAGGAAACTACGTCAGAGGCATGAAGTTTTCAAATGAGCCTGTGTATCGTCAAATAAGGCGTAAAGGCATCGTGTAAAATGAATGACAACGAAAATAAGATATATTTACGAAATGCCGTTAAATTCTTAAATATATATGGTCCCGATAAATTTCATTCTATAAAACTTGTATACACCAATAGTGGAGTGCCGTTATATATTTAACCTAAGCCAAAATGAATAATAAATGATAAACTTCAGAATATAAACCATCAGAATGGGTAAAGTGAATAAAAAAAGTAAATACTAGTTAGTAAGTATAGTTCAAGTAGGAATAAACTGAGACAAAAAAAAAACAAAACAAAAACTTTACGACCTATCACAGCGGGCCATGGCTCAAAGTTGAAGTAAATAGATCCCAGTAAATAAAAAATGCAAACAAAAACTTTACAACATAATCATATCGCTGCGGGACATGGCGCCAAGCCTGACATGATTCATTCCCGACGCATTTTAAGAACCTATAAAGGTAAGCGACTCAATTTGCGAACAGCACAAAAAAGAGTACCGGTACTTTAATGAGATCGTAAAGTTTTCGTTGGGTTTTTTATGTCTCAGGGTTTTCTTACTTGAACTATACTAAAGTGGGTTGATGATTTAAACGAGTTTGAGGTCATCTTAATTAAATGAGTGTTAAAAGTTAATTTTCTATCAAAATTTATTCCTAAGTCTCGGATTTCTGTAACACTGTAAATTATTATTATTGATAGTATACGGGTACGAGATCTGAGAGTCTGATTTAGAAAAAGTTATGGAGAAACATTTTTTAATATTTAAGGTCATTAAGTTCAGTAAACACATCTATAGGAGCTGTCTAAATCTTTTTGAAGTAAAGTTGCATCATAATCAGATTATATTGGTCTGTATAATTTTACAAGTTTGAACCGTGAGGAAGCCCAGATACTACATCGATGTTATATGATATAAAATTACCTAATTTAACAGATTGCGTACGACCCACTAAAAAGCTCTCAATCCACTTTAGTAACGAACCACCAAGACCTAAAGTTTTGAATATAGGGATAATAAAGCTATGCTTCCAATAAGTTGGAGAAATACCTAAGCTGAGAGACTTGTTGAATATGGCATGTAAAGGTTTTTAAGAAGTAAGCAGGCACCTCATCTGGACCATATGAGAGTTTGTTTGGTAGACTAATTATGGCTTCCACTAAGCTTATTAAATCAATTGAACAAGACATCAAATCAATGTTAATATTAAAATTATACTCTGATACTATGTTATTTTGCACATAAACACTGGAAAAGAATTCGGCAAACAAATTAACAGTGACTAACCCAGAATCAGGCAACTTATTACGATAGTACATTGTATTTGGTATAGTTCAAGTAATAAATTCCCGAGACAGAAAAAAACCCAAGAAAAACTTTACGGCATGATTATTATCGCCGCGGGCCATGGCGCTAGTTGAAATATACAGATCCCAGTAAATAAAAACGCAACAAAAACTTTACAACATAAATATATCGCCGCGGGCCATAGCGCCAAGCCTGTCATCAAACGACCCGAAACCTATAAAGGTAAGCAAGTCAATTTGCGAACAGCAGTACAAAGAGTACCGGTATTTTAATGAGGTCGTAAAGTTTTTGTTGCGTTTTTTATTTGCCGGGAACTGATTACTTCAACTATATAAGTTTTGCTGGAATTACTTCTTTAGAACAATATTTATTTTAATTTCGTTTTTATTGTAGGACTTGTAAAATTTATTCACATAATTTTCATTAAAGCAATAAATTTTGTTAAGTACCAACGTCTTAATTTTTTTATATAACAAGTGTAGAATGTAGCATTATTCAACAACTAACCTTGCTATCTCATTATTTTACTTTACGCACTAGTGCGCAAAATGAAATTTATTCATATATATTTTGGTAACCACTTAGTAGAAAAAATTGTGTATACAACTCGTCTGTAAAGTGACTTTTTCACTCATGGGATTGACAAAATCCCCATTTAGTATAAAAAGTATCACTTTATAAACTTGTTGCATAAATAACTATTTCATCACCTCCGGATGATGTCAGCATGGTTGGTGAAACGTGCGTTGAGTAGAGTATTCGGGTGTAGCGTTCAAATTAAAACTCAACTTTAATAAATTCTAGATGATATGGGCGAAATCTGCGTCGAGTAGAACATCCGAGCTGCTACCAAATTAAATATCAGTTTTAAATATCTTCAAATGATGCAGGGTAGTTTCAACCTCCGAGGGTTGCTTTAGGTCAAATGTGGTTGAGCAATGGTTAGTTTCCCTGATAATCTGATAAAAACCCCGACCCGACGAATCCCCGCATGCCTAAGGCCAAAAGCATGGAAGAGAGGGTGGTTATTATACGTTGGGGTGGTTGCGGGAGGTTAGGGTGAAAAATAGCGCATCCATCATGATCCCTGCTCTCAAAAAGCCATTAAAAACCTTGTCGAGTTATTATTTTTTTTTATTTTTTTGAATATTGCTATTACGGGCGAGGGTGGGTTCAACCCCCGGGGGGTCGGTCCAGGGTACTCTAATGCAAATTAATTAATTAATTATTATTCCTCAATCCCTCGTAAGCCCAAGACCGAGAAGCTGAAAATTGGGGCGGTTTTTCCTTGATAGGAGTAGTACGCAAGGGTTTCAGAACTCGAAACCGTCACCATCGTTTTTCTCACCCTCGAAAACAGGAGGGGGAAATGTATTGCAAAAGATCCTACAAACTTTTGATGTTCGAGACCTCGTTAAATGGACTATAAATAATATCTGTCACCGTTCAAGCGTTTCCGCTTTCCGCGGCGTTGTGCTCAACGTTAAGCCACACGAAATGTTGCCAATTAGTCTCCAAGCTCTTCATTTCTATTTGAGTAATGCACATTGTCAGCAACCCCGCGTTTTCCGACCAATTCTAAGCTGATCGTGTATTAAAAATATCATCGCATTGGATTTGTTCATCGTCTAACAGCACCACAGTACTGAAAACCGTAATAGGCCATGGAAAAATCTGAATGCGACTAACACGACACTTCGGATTTCATTGTTAGATCGAATGTTTTAGTTTTAAACAATATATTGCGAGTTGTTTGTGGTATGAATTAAAATTATCACATAATATATGAAGTGAGTTTTATCCTTTTATCCACGTTTTAATGAAAATTTGTAATCTGTGTTGTGTTGTTCGTACTGATTTGATAGTCCATTTAAAGAGTCGACATTTATGATGAAATTGACAAGTGTTTGCGATTCGGACAATGTCCTGCCCCCGTTTTCGAGGGTGCTGAATCGATTCCCGGGGACAAACCAATTTTTCCACTTCGGCAACCCTCTCAAATTTACCAAAAAACCACCCCAAAGTACCCTTTTCCGTGAACCCGTTTATTTTCCCCAGTTTTTCGAGTAACTGTTATTCCCTCGAATAGAACGGAAGGTCCCTCGAGGGATTTGACCTCAGCCACCCCTACACCAGGCTTCCACCGCTCTAGGGGGTTGGAAAATCGATATTTTTTTTGTAAAAAAAAAATGATATTTTACAGGAGGTGTTTCTGTGAGGAAGGCGGCAAGTGACCAGGTTTGTGTAACCATCCCCGGGGGTTGTTTTCACCCTTCAAAAGGAATATCCAAGAAAATGTGACCACTTATTTAATATATCGTATATAAAACCACTGTAATAAACATATTTTTTATACTATTTGTCAATTGTAGATGAAAAAAAAATTCACACCGTAGAAAGGTGAAAACAACCCCCGGTGGTGGGTTACATAATCCTGGTCACCTGCTACCTTCCCCACAGAAACATCCTTTAAAATATCAATTTTCCAACCCCCTAGAGCGGTGGAAGCCTGGTGTAGGGGTGGCTGAGGTCAAATCCCTCGAGGGGCCTTCCGTTCTACTCGAGGGAATAACAGTTAGTCGAAAAACTGAGGGAAAATAAACGGGTTCACGGAAAAGGGTACTTTGGGGTGGTTTTTTGGTAAATTTGAGAGGGTTGCCGAAGTGGAAAAATTGGTTTGTCCCCGGGAATCGATTCAGCACCCTCGAAAACGGGGGCAGGACATTGTCTAGTCCGAATCGCAAACATTTGCTACTTCGTCCGACTCATTCAATGGACTATGGATGACCATTAAACACGACATTATAATTTATCCAAGGTATTAATTATTGTCTTTCTATCACGACCTGTAATGACTGTTAATTTTTATTTGTTAATAAATCGTAAGTGCTTAGTGGAATCAGTTAATTCTAAAGATTCCTAAAAGCTCGGTATCTTGAGGATTTCTAACAACTAAAAAAAAATATCACCATCGCTATTACCGCCCTCGAAAATCCGTATAAAAATAACTGGCGGTCTCGTGGAGTCGTCGAGTGTTAAGCTCTCTTTTTGTAGTTATGTCATGGTATTACGTTAATTCGGTTTCGAACCATATTTTAAAATATAAAAGAATTATTTCCGGCATTCGAGATTAAATGTACTAAAATTAATTAGATAACAGCGATCATAATACGTTTCCTAATTAACGTACTTGAAAAAGGTAAATTTACCATTTATCGCGAAGTTGTGCTTTCACAAAAAGTATATAATACGGAGTTAGTCAGCTAAAACTCGCCAAATTGATTACTGGAGAACTAAAAGCGACATTTAATTCCTGCAAGCACCAGTGAATATGCGGTGTACTTCAATAAAAACTATCCACCCTAAAATATATTCAGGTATATTGATTTTTGCAAAAAACGCAAAAACACGTCAAAAAGAAATAGTAGGGGCACACTTTCTTATGAATAGGAAACACCCACCCCTACATTTTTTAAATGGAACATTCCATACTTTTTAGTCATTAGTTTCCCCTCGCCCTCGAAGAACTTGTTACAAAAATGTATAAATGTGGGCGACTAAAGTCAATAGTTTGAGAGCTACCTACGCATTATTTTAAATTAAGAAAAGTTTAGATTAGTAAACGATTCAATATCAAAAAAGACTTTATTAGATGTTCAAACTGACTTCCATCGACTTCCTTGCAACGTTACACTTGCGTTCCAAACGCATGCTCTCCATGCTCTTTTACATATTTGATACAAAATTTAAATCTAAAAGAAGTTACCTTATCCTGTTAAAAAGACGGTCTGCACAAATACACAGACATTTTTAATTCGATATTTGATTTTTGTTTCACGCGCTTTGCTTCACCTCAGATGGCACTCGCCGCGGCTGCTGATGGATTCTTAAGTTAAGTTCTACGTAAATAATTTTTATATAAAAGGCGTAATTTTGGTATTATCTGTTAGAGGTTTATTTAGAATTAGCGTTTTTCTATTTTCTAAAAACCATTTCAATTAGACTCTAACTTTCCACTATAATAGGTGATCGTATATTTGCCGTTGCCATAAGCAAAATCGTTCAATTGTAACATTGGCACATTTTTCCATTTCACTCACCTGTAGAAACATTTCACCATCCAATGGAATATGGTCGGAGGCTGTGAGATCTCTTGATCGATGTAGTCCGGCTGCATCGTCCTCATCTTTGTGCATAACCACTGAAACACAAATACAACAATTAGGACAAAAATTCCACGTTCGCTAGTCACAACACTAATCCACTCTCTGTTTTTGCGCATCAAATAGGTATATGTATATACCTTTAGTTATCACATTATCTTATGTAGTTATGAAAATAACTTCGTTACACTTATTTATTAAAGGCTAATTAATCATGTCTGGTGGAATAAATCAAGAGCTAGCGTGAAAAAATTCAAAGGTAATATTGTCTTAGGTCAGTCATAAATAAACATGTTAATATGCGCCAAGATTTCTCATTTAACGAACATATCTATTCTCTTTAATATGCTCATATCGGCTGCTATGGCAAATTTTAGAAATAAACAACAATGAAAATGTTCACTTGTTTTGGAAATAAACAGTATAAGAGTAGTCCTGTCCCGACCGGATTCAAAGGGCTACAGAGGATGCCCACTAGACAGCCGCCAACATAATTATTGCGGAAAGCCGCGAAAAGAGCATACCTATATAACATTATACCAAAACCGTCCTGCTCCCAGTAAAACACATTTTTGCATACTTATCGCTATGTGAGAGACTAAAAGTCTTAAAAGAAATAAACTTGCACAGACAACGTCATATTTCTTAATTCTGAGCAATTACTTCCACGTCCAGTGGAAGTATAGTAACGCAAAAAAAATATATTTTTTTTGTTGAATGGTTTTAAATGTCATGAAACGTCGAAATTTTAAATTTGAGCGAAAAAAAATTCTCTCTTATCAGTCTGTCTGTACCTTTTTTGTGCGCACGTTTACTCTGGAACCGTTTATGATATTGACTTGAAATTTGATACACTCACTCATGGGTGGTGGAGGGGGTGGATAACGCCAAAAAAATTTTTTGAGACGTTTCGTTCTTTTATACACTAAATCACATTTTTTTTACTTATAATAATGTGGGGGTGATAATGGGGGGTGGCTGATGCCAAAAGAAATTTTGAGATCTTAACTTCTCGTAAGTACATACCCTAAATTGCAATTTTATGGACTCTTACCTGCTTGCTTTGCCTATTTACTCCCGAACCCTTCAACGGAATTACATCAAAATATAATTTAGTTCCAGATCTCATTATAATACATAAATGTACCAAATTTCAAGTCAATATCATAAACCGTTCCAGAGTACGTGCGCACAAAAAAGTTACAGACCGACAAAGAGAAATTTTTTTTCGCTCAAATTTAAAATCTCGACGTTTCATGACATTTTAAGTACTTCAATAAAAAAAAAAATGCGTTACTATACTACCACTGGGCGTGGAAATAATTGTGGGGTCCATATGTTTCTATTATAACCTAACACGGGAAACAGATCTGTAAATAGTCTTCCAAAGATAAGAGTTTTTAGAGACGTTTCTGCTGATGAAAGCATGGTGGGAGAAATCCACGTCGTGAAGAACATTTGCGTATTGCCTATCAAATTAAAACTCAGTTTTAAGCATCTCCAGATGATGTCAACATGGTGGACGAAACGCATATCGAGTAAAGTATATTGTCCAAATTAAAGCTCAGTTTTAATCATCTCGAGATGCCGGCAACATGGCGAAATGCGCGTCAAGTAGAGTACCGGAGTATAGTATTCAAATTAAAAAGCTCACTTTTAAGCATCTCCAGATTATGCCTACATGGTTGGGGAAATGGAAGTCGAATAAATTATACAGATGTAGTGTTCAAATTAAACCTCAAATTTAAAAACTTCCAGTTGATAAGCGTTTGGATGTCAAATTAAAGTTCAGTTTTAAGCATTTCCAGACGATGCCAGCATGGGTGGGCGAAACTCGTGTCGAATAAAGTGTTAAAGGTAGTATTTAAGTGCCTCGGCATCTGTGGAAATTACGTCAGGGGCAGCGTCACATAAACATTTCGACTTCCTCCGAGATTCCGGCATTTCCTTTACCTTAATTTTCACTTAAAATTATTTGAACAGGACTTTCTTTAAATTACTTGAAATATTTTATAGGTACATATTTACACATAACCGACAGATGCAAAAATTCTACGAAAAGTGGGGGTGTGCCCCGCCTAAACAATTAACTTTAGTGATATAAGCATCGCTACTGACATTTCAAATATGGTGCTCTACAAAATTAATCACATGAAATTTTGTCCGATCTCTCATCGTTCGAGGAGGGACCATTATCAGCAACCATGCATTTTGCCACCAAATCTCGATCGGTGTATTAATATTTGTTTATTCGTCTAATACCACTGCAGTACTGAAAATTTAGTAGGCCGTGCAAAATCTGAATGCGACTCCCCGGGGGTTGTTTCCACCCTTCAAGGGAGTGGAATTTTTTTCCATCTACAATAATTGAAAAATAGTATAAAAAATGTTTACCAAAGTGTTTTCATAAATTTATTTTCCACCCCTTTGAAGGGCGAGAACAACCCCCGGGGCCGGTTACACAACCCTGGTCACCTACCACCTTCCTCAAAGAAACGTCTCCTACAAAATATCAATTTTAAAAGTGACAAAGTGGGCTCTAATTTGATAGCAACGCCCGAATGTTATACTAGACGCGGGTTTCGCCTACAATGCTGACATCACCTGGAGATGATGATAATTCAGGCTTATTTGAATACACTCGAACACTCAACTCGATGCACATTTCTTCCATCATGCCGACATCTTCTGAAGATATTAAAGAGTTTTAATTTGAACGCCACTCCCGAATACTGTGCTCGACGCGCGTTTCAACAACCACGCTGACGTCACCTGGAGGTAATCAAAGTTTTAATCATCTCTGAGTCGCGCGTCGAGTAGGGTGTTAAAGTTAGTCCAAGTTTAAAACTTTTTATTATTTCCAGGTCAACATAGTTGGCGGAATGCACATCCAATAGAGTATTCACGAGTACTGTCAAGAGTTTTAATATTTGTGAAACGACGTCAGAGCCATGAAGTTTTCAAAAGAACTATATCGTTAATAAGGTGTGAAAGCGTCGCGTAAAAATAAATGATAAAGTTTGATGTCAGGCGTCACAAACATGAGGAAAATTGTATACTGGAAAATAGTTAATTGTTTGAACAGCTTATTTTTTAAAAAAGAGAATACGATTGGGGTAAAATATTGTCACATTCATGTCCGCGGTTTCCGAAAATAATAATTCACAAAATACCAAAAATGTGCAGAAGAATTGTTAAAAAAATAAGTTCCCGATCAATTTCATTCTACAAAACTTAATTTTTAACTTACTTGAATCTCCTGATAAAAACAGAACCATCTAGAACAGTTGCCGAACATAACTTAGTTTGTCTCTGCTATACATATAATGATCGAGTAAAAATAAACTGAGACATAAAAAACGCAACAAAAATTTTACGACCTCATTAAAATACCGGTACTATTTTTTGTGCTGTTCGCAAATTGACTCGCTTACCTTTATAGGTTTTTAATGTGCGTCGGGAATGTTTCATAGCAGGCTTGGCGCCATGGCCCGCAGCGGTATAATTATGTGAAGTTTTTGTTTGCATTTTTTATTTACTGGGATCTATTTACTTCAACTTAGCGCCATGGCCCGCGGCGATAATAATTATGCCGTAAAGTTTTTGTTTACTTTTCTAGTCCTCACTTGGACTATACCCTACCTAGCTGGTAGAAAATGGCAAATTTTCCACTAGCTTTTATATTGATTTATTTACATGGTCATGATAAGCATTTCATTTATATAAACAAGATTGTTTATGGCCAATTAGGAAAAGCACATATTTTGTGTAGAAAATTGTTCTATAAACAACTATATGTCTATAACTACTAAAAAACTTCATTTCCTTACCAACTTTTATGCTGATTTATTTAGACGGTCGTGTTGGGTTAACAGACAAAATATTAATTCCTTATCAATTGAAAGAAAGTCACGGTTACATTGGAAAACTTCATATAATAAAATCAGACTTTCTCCTATTGTCTCTACATGGTTCTGTCCGCCTTGGAACAATCTGGCAAATAAATAAACGCCACTACTGTCATGCGGAGGCTCATCTGTTCTACTGGGTGCATCCTACCGCAGATTTCAATTTAATGTATTTTTTTATTCATCGGGCTTTGTTGTAACATATTTTAACTTATACATACCATAAATCATAATTTTGAATATCTCTTTTCAGGTTTAATGGTCAGAGAGACGTTTTAACCCAGTAGAAAAATGTAATTCCAAGTTGTAAGTGAATAATAATGTTCATGCAAATATTAACAATTTATTATTAAAGACAATCCTCCCAACATAAATAATCTAGAATTCGAGCGTTTACGAAACTTGAGAATAAACTGAGTTTACTAAGCACATACAATTGACTAATAAATAAATGTTAACAATAATTAGAGGTCATTATGGAGACAATAATTATTACCTTTAGCGAATTAATCTTGCCTTTAGTGGTCATCAAAGTCAAACCGATACGAACAACACAACATAGATTACAAATTCACATTAAACGCTGATAAAAGTCATTTCACGTATGTGAAAATTTAATTCACATCACAAACCACTCGCAGCAGATTGTATGTACTGTTTAATATCAAAACGTTCGCTCTACAACAAAACGAAATTGGAAGCGTCCTGTCAGTGGCATTCAGATTTTTCCAAGGCCTACTATACGATTTTCAGTGCTGTGGCGATGTTAGACAACGAAACAAATCCAATGCGGTATTTTTAATACACCGATCAACTTGAAATATTTGGTCGGAAAATGCAGGGTTGCTGACAAAGCTCACTACTCAAATAAAAATGAAGAGCTTGAAGACTAATTGGCAACACTGCGTGTGGCTTAACTTCTAGCAGAAACGCCGCGAAAACGGTGAGATAGGACAAAATTTCAGATAAGGAATTTTGTAGGTATAGCATGAAATTTCAAATGACAGTGGAAATATATCATTCGAAATAAATTGCGTAAGCAGGGGATACGCCTACTTTTTGTAGAATTTTTGCATCTGCCGAGTATTATATGTGATGAATAAAACATTTCAAATAATGAATTATAATTAAGTACCTACTTTAAAGATTTTTTTAAACAAATTCTTTCCCAATTGTAAATTCAAATTAAGGAAAATTAGGTGTTGAAAAGTTGAAATGTGATATTGCATGTGACGTAATTTCCACAAGCATCAAATAAGTCACTTAAATATTACACTTAATACTCTACTCGACGTGTGTTTCGCCCATCATATTGGCATCATCTGGAGATGCTTAAATCTGAGTTTTAATATGAATATTTCACTCCTATACTCTACTCGACACGCTTTCGCCCACTGTATTGGCATCATCTGGAGATGAAGAAAACTGAGCTTTAATTTGAATAATATACTCGATGCGCATTTCGCCCGCCATGTTGGCATCATCTGGAGATGATTAAAAATAAATTTTAATTTTAAAATTATACCTGAATACTCTACTCGACGCGCGTTTCACGAACCATGTACGCATAATCTGAAGATGCGTAAAACTGAACTGTAATATGAACACCAGACTCCAATATTCTACTCGACGCACATTTTACAAACCACGTTGGCATCATCTGGAGCTGCTTAAAACTGTACTTTAATTTAGTGACAACGCTCGAATGTTTTACTAAACGCGGGTTTCGTCTACCATGATGACTTCACCTGGAGACGATGAAAGCTGAGTTATAATTTGAACATTACACTGTAACACTATACTCGACGCGCGTTTCGTCCACCGTATTGGCATCATTTGGAGATTGATTAAAACTGAGTTTTGATTTGAATACTCCACTCGACGCTTATTTCGCCAACCATGTAGGCATCACCTGGATATGCTTTAAAATGAGCTTTATCTTTTCGTTCACCGGAGGTGTTTAGAACCAAGCTTTAATTTGATACCAACACTCGAATGTTTTACGCAACGCGGGTTTCTCCACCATGCTGGTATCACTGAAAATGATGAAATTGAGCTTTAATTTGAATAATACCCTCGAACACTCTACTTAATACGGGTTCCGCACACTATATTGGCATCTACTGAAGATGTTTACTACTTAAAACACTACACTGCAATACTCTGTTTGACGCACGTTTCGCCCACCGTTGGCATCATCTGGAGATGCCTAATGCTGAGTTTTAATTTGATAGCAACGTACTAGCATGTTCTACTCGGCTAGGTTTCACCCACCATGTTGACATCACCTGGAGATGATCAAAACTGAGTTTTAAAATTAATAATGATAGTTGAAATTAAGTTTTAATCATCCATGAGTCGCGTGTTCGATGGCAGCGTTTAAATAAAAGTTTTTATCATCCAGATGATGTCAACATAATTGACGAAACGCACGTCCGATAGTAGTAGTAGTATTCACTTAGGGCCGGTTTATCAATGCAAGGTTAACTCGTAACCAAAGGATAAATGTTCAGCGAAGCAATGGATATTATCTTCTAGAGTTCTAGATAGCGTTAATCCTGCATTGATAAACCGGCCGTTGGTGTTTCAGTGTTTCGGTGTTCGAGGAAACTACGTCAGAGGCATGAAGTTTTCAAATGAGCCTGTGTATCGTCAAATAAGGCGTAAAAGCATCGTGTGAAATGAATGACAACGAAAATAAGATATATTTACGAAATGTCGTTAAATTGTTAAATATATATGGTCCCGATAGATTTCATTCTATAAAACTTATATACACCAATAGTGGAGTGCCGTTATATGTTTAACCTAAGCCAAAATGAAATACATAAACTTCAGAATATAAACCATCAGAATGGGTAAAGTGAATAAAAAAAGTAAATACTAGTTAGTAAGTATAGTTCAAGTAGGAATAAACTGAGACAAAAAAAAACGAAACAAAAACTTTACGACCTATCGCCGCGGGCCATGGCTCCAAGTTGAAGTAAATAGATCCCAGTAAATAAAAAATGCAAACAAAAACTTCACAACATAATTATATCGCTGCGGGCCATGGCGCCAAGCCTGACATGATTCATTCCCGACGCATATTAAAAACCTATAAAGGTAAGCGACTCAATTTGCGAACAGCACAAAAAAGGGTACCGGTATTTTAATTAGGTAAAGTTTTCGTTGGGTTTCTTATGTCTCAGGATTTTCTTACTTGAACTATACTAAAGTGGGTTGATGATATAAACGAGTTTGAGGTCATCTTAATTAAATGAGAGTTAAAAGTTAATTTGCTATCAAAATTCATTCCTAAGTCTCGGATTTCTGTAACACTTTCTAAATTATTATTATTGATAGTATACGGGTTATACGGGATCTGAGAGTCTGATTTAGAAAAAGTTATGGAGAAACATTTTTTAATATTTAAAGTCATTAAGTTCAGTAAACACATCTATAGAAGCTGTCTAAATCTTTTTGAAGTAAGGTTG
The DNA here is from genome assembly GCA_963675555.1 of Leptura quadrifasciata. Classification (NCBI taxonomy): domain Eukaryota; kingdom Metazoa; phylum Arthropoda; class Insecta; order Coleoptera; family Cerambycidae; genus Leptura; species Leptura quadrifasciata. Next base: position 65,823 of record OY776673.1, read on the forward strand.
CATCATAATCAGATTATATTAAAATGTTTTGTTTCTTAACCGCCTCTCAAGTTACCGAAGTAACCCCCTGGAAGATCTCAAAGATCTTGGCTAGGCAAAGAGAGACGAGGCCCTACAGTTTAATGTGGACTCCGAACCACTCTTGGGACAATTTTTTTTTTTTAATGAAAAATTGTTTCGCCTTGCGGGAATCGAACCCACTTCGCTAGGCAACTCAGTTTGCTAGCCAGTCGCTACCATTCCCCATCTCTATATCTACCATATTGGTCTGTATAATTTTACAAGTTTGAACCGTGAGGAACCCCAGATAATACATCGATGTTATATGATATAAAATGACCTAATTTAACAGACTGTGTACGACCCACTAAAAAGCTCTCAATCCACTTTAGTAACGAACCACCAAGACTTAAAAAGCTTTTGAATATCGGGATAATAAATCTATGCTTCCAATAAGTTGGAAAAATACCTAAGCTGAGAGACTTGTTGAATATGGCATGTAGAGATTTTGCAAGAGTATAGCCACATTTTTTTAAGAAGTAAGCAGGCACCCCATCTGGACCATATGAGAGTTTATTTGGTAGACTATTTATGGCTTCCACTAAGCTTATTAAATCAATTGAACAAGACATCAAATCAATGTTAATATTAAAATTATAATCTGGTATAGTCCAAGTACGGACTTCCTGAGACACAAAACAACTAAATAAAAACTTTACGACATAATTATTATCGCCGCGGGCGGCAAGTAAATAGACCCCAGTAAATAAAAAATGCGAATAAATGTAAGCGATTCAATTTGCGAACAGCACTAAAAAAGAGTACCGGTATTTTAATGAGGTCGTAAAGTTTGTCTTGGGTTTCTTATGTCTCAGGATGTTTCCTACTTGAACTATATACTATGTTATTGTTATTTTGCACATACACACTGGAAAAGAATTCGGCAAACAAATTAACAGTGACTAATCCAGAATCAGGCAACTTATTACGATAGCACATTGTATTTGGTATAGTTCAAGTAATAAATTTCCGAGACAGAAAAAAAACCAACAAAAACTTTACGACATAATTATTATCGCCGCGGGCCATGGCGCTAGTTGAAATAAATAGGTTCCACTAAATAAAAAACACAACAAAACTTTACGACATAATTATATCGCCGCGGGCCATGGCGCCAAACCTGACATGAAACATTCCCGACGCACATTAAAAACCTATAAAGGCAAGCGAGTCAATTTGCGAACAGCACAAAAAACAGTACCGGTGTTTTAATTAGGTTGTAAAGTTTTTGTTACGTTTTTTACGTCTCAATTTCTCCCTACTTGAATGTATAGCATTGGAAACTTTATTTTGATCATTTATATATTTCCAAAATTGGCGGGGATCTCGATGGATATTGTTTTAAGATATATATTCCTGCTGTCGCCAATACTGTTCATTTAATATAAATTACAGAAACTGAAGCAATTACTAATAAAACCATAAAGGCAAGTTTAAAAAAAAATAAACACCACATAAATTAGACAACCCCCAATTCCAGAAGCCAGAGGGTTGGGCGGAAGGGGGTTACACATTGAAAAAACGTGGACATACAACCATTTCCACCGACAGCGCCAGTGCCAGGAAGGATTCGAACCCGGTAGCGCGACAGCCGTGTAATTAATCGCGATTGCCACCTCGCGCCTTAACCCACGCGGCTATCGACCAGATAAATCAGATGCTATATTTGGTTTTTAAGTATACTAGCTCCATATAATAAAATAAATAATAAATAAACACCACAGAAATTAGACATTGATTAGAAATTAGACCATGTAGATCCTTATTTGAAGGAAATAATACCGAGATCAGATGCTTGTTAATAACAATTTGAGAGGTTCTTTGCTTTACTTTACTTACCATGGAATACGTTTCACCTCAACCGTTCAGTGTTAACATCTCAATAAGAGCCATTAAATATAGTTGGAACACATTTTTCACTATTTACGTATGCCTATCATATCACTCATAAATTATTAAAAATATCTAAATATCACTTTTAATTAAGCAAATTAATTTACATGATTGATAAATCATTTGTATTTGTTAAACTATTCCAAATTGTGGTCCAGTTAAAATGTCTGACTGCTGCTAAATTGACAAATAAATCGACAGTGCAGTCGGTCGGTGCACCTGTAAACAACAGAGGTCAATCACCCGGGAGTGGGAAGGAGATGCCCCGGATTCGCCAATGCCAATGCATGTTATTCATCATAACGCCGGCGCCACCATCGTTCTAAGAATTTCAACAGACAGAACGTGTGTGTGTCTCTGTTATTGTTATATTGTTGGAGATGAACAGGAGTGGTAAAATCAATGGATATCTTTGATAATTCGAATTACGCGTATTTTACAACAAGGACTATAAATAACAAATATGGAATCAATCCCAATAAAGATGTGGACTAATAGGTATTAAGCCTATATAAAACATATCTTTGTTCGTGGCTTTTTGGTAATTTAGTTAATCTTTTTAATTAATAAAATACATTTAATAGCCAACACCTTATTCAATAACGTGGTAGGATTTTTTTCATCTAGAGACAGAGAAATTATTGACGTGAATAAATCCAAATTCTAGATTTGACAAAAATGGATGTTTTGAAGCCAGAACATATATCCGCATATCGAGATGCCGTAGGTGTCTCCAGTGTCTGTCTGTATGTCTGTAAGTAATACTTGAAAACGACTCAATGTTGAAATCTGATATATTTAGAGATAAGGCCTAGAAGGACCAAGGTAGGACCCTTTTGAATTTTGGTGAAATCACAAAAAATAATTTCTCGTCCAATAAAAATTGCTCAGGACGAAAAATTGCATCGAAATGGCCCAAAAACAATTTGAAGTTCAATCAAAAACTATATCAAGTACACAAAAACTGTTCAGGATGGAAAATTGTTTAGACATTTTTTTGGTCGATTTTCTTTTCTAAGTTCCAAGGTAGGCTCAAGAAGGGACATAAAAAGAAAAAATGTTTAAAATAAAAATTTAATCAAATGGAACATCGAAATCGCATTTTGCAAATTTCTCGTCAGAGCACCAAACAAATTTTTGTCTGGTAAATTTTTTGTTGTAACATGTAAATTTCTCGTTAGATTAAAGGCCGTCAAGAAAAATTGCGGTCAAGTTAATTTTACGTTCTACTAAAAAGTCTTCGAGAGTTACAAATATATTCAAGATAAGGGATGATGAGAAAGTATTATGAAGATGGCACTCACCTGAAACCTATTTTCTTATCAATTAAGTATCCGTAAATTTGTATACACATGAATTTTATTGCCATACCTTTTAGCAAATAATCGTAGGTATTTTGTTATTATTTATTGTCTGGAGAGAGAAAACTATGAAATACCGGCTCAACGTTAACGTGTTAGGTTTGCAACCAAGGAGTCCCGAGTTCGAATCCTGGCTAGGGTATGGATATTAGTGGTGTTTCTCATGTGTTACCGTCGTTACCGAGTTGGTGGCAGTGGACTTGACGAGGTTGTGTAGGTTGTGTGAGACAACAAGGCTAGTTTCCGTACCACTCCTGGGTTTAGTCTCAGCTGCGGCAGATGGCAATGTCGTAGGGAATGGATCGAGAATGGTCGCTGTTATAATCGTTGTATATGTCTCCTGGTTGAGGGTGTCTTTATACTCGCTGTTGAGTATGGTAGAATAGCTAATGCTAAACTCCGGCAGGACGTTAATCTAAATAAGGCGATAAAATAAATTAAAAAAATTAAAGTGAGTTATAGGCTGGGCCGCTAAAGTGGAGGGAAGCAAATTCTTTATTATTTATAACTTTTAAATCATGATTTTAAACTTAATGAGGTTTTGGTGATTTACAATAAAAGAGATGAATGCATTAATTTACTCTAAAAGTCTATGTACCTTCTAGAAAGTCAGGAACAGACTATGACGAACCCCTACGCACTCCAAAATTTTTACAAGGATGATATTAAAAGTAAATATTGTAAATAGATTCCTCAAGAAAAAAGTAGGTAAAGCTCAAGACATAAGAAACCCAACAAAAACTTTACGACCTCATTAAAATATACCGGTACTCTTTTTTAGTGCTGTTCGCAAATTGACTCGCTTACCCTTATAGGTTTTTAATGTGCGTCGGGTCTCGGGTCGTTATTTGATGTCAGGCTTGGCGCCATGGCCCGCGGCGATATAATTATGTTGTAAAGTTTTTGGTACGTTTTTTATTTACTGGGATCTATGTACTTCAACTTAGCGCCATGACCCGCAGCGATGAATAATTATGTTGTAAAGTTTTTGTTACGTTTTAACCTCTCCACAATAAAATTGTGAGAGGTTACTAAAATTGGTTCAAAAACGAAAATTGAGATAACATCAAATCTTTACGTTTTGAGGTCCTAGGAACCCAAAAAAGTTGTTTTTGAAAAATGTCTGTGTGTGTGTGTGTGTGTATGTGTGTTAGCACGATAGCGCCGAAACTACTGAACAGATTTGAATGAAACTTTGTGTGTGGGTTTCTTTAGTGCCCCAGAAGATCTGGATCTGGTTGAGATCGGATTATGTTTAGTGCCATTTTGACGCAACAAGTTGTTTATTTTATATTTACTTTCAATTTGCAATGGAACGATTGAAAAGCAGTTAAAATTCTGATTTCAACGCTATATCACACTTCCACCCTTTCGATTTGGTTTCCGTGAAAAAAATTAAAAAGAAAGCAAATATGGCATAGATCGCATTTCGCATGACATGATCGATGCGCGTAGCCGTTACGTCGTGAAACTCGTCACATCACGTGTCAATTCACGTGTGAGGGTTTCTTCACTGCTCTAGAAGTAGAGCGGATTAGGTTTAGTGCCGTTTTTAAATATATATACAGACAAATCGAAGAATTAAACTACAAATATTCCTGTAAAATCCAGTAAAATTACTGAAATGCTAATGTTTCATTTAACAAAGACAGCCGCGAGCGATCGGATTGCAATGAGCAAATTTTGACGATTGTCATTGTCATCGTTTGTCATCCAATAACGTTGGTGTCATGTCATGTTAATAAGAGTTCGGCATATTTGTAACTTTTAGTGGATTGTCACAAACTTTAAAAGTAGATGTAACAATATCAATACCATATGCTTTTTGTACCTTTGTTGGTGAATTTATTATAGATTATCACTTTGCCAATTTTCAGTTTGTTGCTTTACAAATCTGTAGTATTTAGGGTAACTAGACTTTCTTAGTCGTTCAAGTGATGTTAAAGTTGTTAATATCCTAATAGTATATTATTCAACGAGCGATAATGTAGGTAATAGCTTGTATAGATGATTGTAAATTCATTAAGTTGAGGGTTTTTTTGTGCCCCAGAAGATCTGAAAAGGTTTTGGATGAGATCGGATTACGTTTACGTTAAAGATCCACCGAGTGGGGAGGTTCCAGCCACTTCCAGTAGCTGCCGATTTTTTTCTGTTTGAACTATACCTACTTTTTTTTCTATACGATAAAATCAATGATTTCAGAGAAATATGCGCTTTTATCTTTAAAGCAGACCCGAGAGCATGCCGCAAAGCGCATTTACCATTATTTAGAAGAAAAGCGTTTACAATTGCTACCGAATAAAACTGTATATACTGTATAGTTTAGGATTTAAATTCAAGTTGTCAAAACTTAAATATTTCCTAAACTAGAAAACGAAGAAGAAATGGAAACTTTATGAAACCTTTACTCTAAAAGTAAGTAACATAGAACAAAAAATGGTAAAAAAAGTTGTTTATGTTTAGACTGTTTAAAGATATAAAACCAAATATGTTACGTTTTTGTGATTGATTTAAAATCGTGGTAATAAAAGTCAAAATAAAAACTGTATTAGATACAATTAAAAACACTACCCCTGTGAAACCATCAGAAATAATTTATTTCAGGTACAAAAGTGTTGTTATCTCGTAGGCTTAGGAAATGCGTGAAGCTGGAAGGAGCTCATATTGAACATATATTAGTAAATCACTCGTTTCAGTTTTACGTATTTTTTTGATTTTCAAATAAAGGTGTAATTTCTCTGATATCGTTAAATAGATTTAATCAATTTTTAGTTGTATATAACTACTTCATATAAACCGATACCTACATAAGTTTTCGTTTTGGTAAAAAATAAAATCGCGATTAAAAAATTTCGAATTTCGGAGCTACGCTCTGTTGTATTTTTGAAATAAAGGCATTTTGTGATTTTATGTACATGACAAATTTTATTCAGAATGGCTTAAAAATTCTGATGTTCCTAGATTTTGGATTGATTCCGTCGACAACAAATTACCCCGCATGCATTTGATGCGGGGTCCTTTATTTTCCACCCCTTTGAAGGGCGAGAACAACCCCCGGGGCCGGTTACACAACCCTGGTCACCTACCACCTACCACCTACCCCAAAGAAACGCCCCCTACAAAATATAAATTTTTTCCCCAGAACAAAAAAAAATTAAAAGTGACAAAATGGGCTTCTATTTGATAGCAACACCCGAATGTTCTACTCGACACGGGTTTCGCCCACTATGCTGACATCACCTGGAGATGATGATAATTCAGGCTTATTTGAATACACTCGAACACTCAACTCAACGCACATTTTTCTTCCATCATGCCGACATCATCTAGAGATATTAAAGTTGAGTTTTAACTTGAACGCTACATCTGAATATTGTGTTCGACGCGCGTTTCATCAATCGTGCTGACATCACCTGGAGTTAATTAAAATTCAGTTTTAATCATCTCGCGCGTCGAGTAGGGTGTTAAGCTAGTCCAAGTTTAAAACTTTTTATTATCTCTAGATGATGTCAACATAGTTGGCGAAACGCACATCCAATAGACTATTCACGAGTACTGTTCAACAGTTTTAATATTTGTGAAACGACGTCGGAGCCCTGAAGTTTCAAAAGAACTATATCGTCAAATAAGGTGTAAAACCGTCGAGTACAAATAAATGATAACGTTTGATGTCAGGCGTCACAAATATGGGGAAAATTGTATACCGGAAAATAGTTAATTGTTTGGACAACTCATTTTTTATTAAAAGGATAATAGATCTGGGTAAAATATTGTCACATTCATGTCTGCGGTTTCCGAAAATAATATAAGCGAAATTCACAAAATACCAAAAATTTGCAGAAGAATTGTTTTAAAAAAATAAGTTCTCGATCAATTTCATTCTACAAAACTTAAATTTTAACTTACTTGAATCTCCCGATAAAAACAGAACCATATAGAACAGTTGCCGAACATAATTTATAGTTTGTCGCTGCTATACACATATATACCTAGCTGGCAAAAAATGACAAATTTTCCACTAGCTTTTATATTGATTTATTTACATAGTCATGATAAGCATTTAATTTATTTAAACAAGATTGTTTGTGGCCAATTAGGAGAAAGCACACATTTTGTATACAAAATTGTTTCTATAAACAACTAAATGTCTATAACTACTAAAAAAATTCATTTTTTTACCAAGTTTTATGCTGATTTATTTAGATGTTCGTGTTGTGTCAACAGACAAAATATATTAATTCCTTATCAATTCAAAGAAAGTCACAGATACATTGGAAAACTTCATATAATAAAATCTTACTTTCTCCTATTGTCTCTACATCCTGCCCGCTTTGGAGCAATCTGGCAAATAAATAAGGATGTGGCTATTTATACATACTGTATGTATACGCAATTGGCTATTTATACATACAGTATGTATACGCAATTGGCTATTTATACATACAGTATGTATAAGAAATTGGCTATTTATACATACAGTATAGCCGTCGAGGGCAAGGGACATTATCTATCATAAACAACTATACTACATCAAAAAATATTAACATATTTAACCCAACGAACTAACCTAAAGAAATATTCGTATTACGTATTTTAGTTAACAAAATGTGGTAAAAAAAAAACTGTAGCAAGCGGATTCGAACCGTCGACCTCACGTGTGAGAATCGGGAACACTAAGTATTACACCACAGACTGCTGATGGTTAACCTTATAATTCTTACTATATCAATATGTTTGAACGTCATCGCGCATGTGCGGCGTGAATTGCCTGGACAGTATGTATAAATAGCCACATCCAATAAATAAACGCACTACTGTCAGTGCAGAGTATGATTTCTTCTATTGGGTGCATCCTACCGCAGATTTCAATTTAATATTTTTTTCATTTATCGGGCTTTCTTGTAACAAATTTTGATTTATATACCTAAATCACAATTTTGAATATCTCTTTTCAAGTTTAATGGCCTGAGAGGCGTTTTAACCTAGTAGAAAAAATTAATTCCAAGTTGCAAGGGAATAATAATGTTCATGCAAATATTAACAATTTATTACTAAACACAATCCTCCCAACATAAATAATCTAGAAGCCGAGCTCTTACGAAACTTTAGAATGAACTGAGTTTACTAAGCACATACAATTGATTAACAAATAAACGTTAACAATAATTAGAGGTAATTATGGAAATACAATAATTATTACCTTTAACGATTTAATCTTGCGTTTAGTGGTCATCAAACCGATACGAACAACACAACACAGATTACAAATTCACATTAAAACGTTGTTAAAAGTCACTTTACGTATGTGAAAATTTAATTCCCCTCACAAACAACTCGCAGCAGATTGTAACTGTTTAATACCAAAACGTTCGATCTACAACTAAACGAAATTGGAAGCGTCCTGTCAGTCGCATTCAAATTTTTCCATGGCCTACTATACGGTTTCAGTGCTGTGGCGATGTTAGACAACGAAACAAATCCAATGCGGTATTTTTAATACACCGAATCAACTAGAGATATTTGGTCGGAAAATGCGGGGTTGCTGACAAAGCTCACTACTCAAATAAAAATGAAGAAGCTTGAAGACTAATTGGCAACATTGCGTGTGGTTTAACTTTTTAGCAGAAACGGCGAAAACGGTGAGAGATAGGACAAAATTTCAGATAAGAGTTTTGTATAGCATGAAATTTAAAATGTCAGTGGCAAATGTGGCAATATATCATCGAAATTAATTGCTTAAGCAGAGGATACGCCCACTTTTTGTAGAATTTTTGCATCTGCCGAGTATTATTATATGTCATGAATCAAATTTCAAATAATTAATGAATTATAATTAAGTACCTACTTTAAAGAATTTTTGGATTTTTTTTTAAAAGAAATTCTTTCCTAATTGTAAATTCAAATTAAGGAAAATGAGGTGTTGAAATGTGATGTTGCATGTAACGTAATTTCCACAAGCACCAAGTTATTTAAATATTACACAATAACTCTACTCGGCGTGTGTTTCGCCCATCATATTGGCATCATCTGGAGATGCTTAAATCTGAGTTTTAGTATGAACATTTCACTCCTATACTCTGCTCGACACGCTTTCGCCCACTGTATTGGCATCATCCGGAGATGAAGAAAAGTGAGCTTTAATTTGAGTAATATACTCGAACGCTCTACTCGATGCGCATTTCGCCCGCCATGTTGGCATCATCTAGAGATGATTAAAAATAAATTTTAATTTTAAAACTATACCTGAATACTTTACTCGACGCGAGTTTCACGAACTAGTAGGCATAATCTGAAGATGCGTAAAACTGAACTTTAATGTGAACACTAGACTCCAATACTCTACTCGACGCGCATTTTTCCCGCCATCTTGGCATCCTCTGGAGCTGCTTAAAACTGTTGTTTAATTTTGTAACAACGCTCGAACGTTTTACTCAACGCGGATTTCGTCCACCATGCTGACATCGCCTAGAGACGATGAAAGCTGTGTTATAATTTGAACATTACACTGTAACAGTCTGCTCGACGCGCGTTTCGTCCACCGTATTGGCATCATTTGGAGATGATTAAAACTGAGTTTTGATTTTCGCCAACCATGTAGGCATCACCTGGATATGCTTAAAAATGAGCTTTAGCTTTTCGTTCACCAAGTTGGCATTATCTGGAAGCGTTTAGAACCAAGCTTTAATTTGATAGCAACACTCGAATGTTTCCTCCACCATGCTGTATCACTGGATATGATGAATTGAGCTTTAATTTACACATTCTTTTGCAAACGGGTTGCGAAACAGTGATTTAAGAACTATTGTTAAAGCGCGAAATTATTCCAAATTAGCAGACGCGATATAAGGAGCCAAAGATGAAGACATTCCGAGTGCAAACAGCGGACAGGTATAAACGTGGAAATAATTAGACATTCCTCAAATTGTAACCGATTTTTTAGAGGTAACAACAATTCAAATAATGTTTCAAGGAATCAAGCCCGAGGTGTAAATTATACTTCTAACTATAGGGGTCACAATAATATTAATAGAGGCACATTTAATTATCGGGCGAAAGGTAACAATTTTGGAAATAATACGCAAAGGGCATATTACATGGCATATTCAAACGAACATCCAAATAATAGGGTGAATAGTGATTTGCATGGAAATGCTCAAGGTGCCCCACTTTCTGAGCCATTTTTTCGAGACCTAAGGAGAAATTAATAAATTTAAAGTTCTAACACTGCGTCAACATTGGCAAAAGGTAAAGTTTCTATTTCATTGCGAATAAATAATGCACAACTTTGTCATAAATTTTCGTTAACCTTGACCATGATATGCACGGTATACTAGGTTCGGATTTTATTTTTAAACATTCAGCTATAATAAATTATGAACAATTTATATTTTCTTTTTGGCTTAATAATCAAAAAATTATAATTCTTATACAGTGCTCTCAGGCCTTTTACACTTCAATTCCTGCAAGGTGTGAAATAATAAAATATTGTAGTGTTGAATAAATGAGGACTGTGTTGTGTTACCTAGTGAACTATGCGAGGGAGTTTTCATAGCTGGAACTCTCGCTAGTCCCGAGCAAAATATGATACACATATTACACCTATTAAAATACTTAACGTTAGGGACGAAGTTGTTCTGAAAAATGTTAGGCCTAAAGTAGAAAAGTTAGAGGATTATAATTTATGTGAATTTAAAAGCAATACGAGTATTTCAGTTGATAGAGCGAGTCGATTATTAAATACAATTAAAATAGATGATCATTTAAGTAGCGAAGAAAAAAGTACGTTAGAAAAAATTTGTGTGAAATAGGTATTCAGACGTATTTCAATTAGAGAGCGATCCGCTGACAACTACTAATATTTATAGAGAAAAAAATACGACTAAATAAATCGGCTAAACCTGTTTATGTAAAACCATATCGACTACCCCACGCGCAAAAGACAGAAATTCATAACCAAATTGATAAAATGTTAAAAGAGGGAATTATAGAGGAAACAAAATGACGAGGCTTCCAATGACAATTGCAATGTCTGGGTTAAATTACGAATGTTGTTTTGTGTATTTAGACGACTTAATTGTTTTCGGTAATAACTTATTAATCATAATAAAATTCATAATAGGAACTTAGTGAACATTGTTCAAAGGCTGAGAGAAGTAAATTTAAAATTAAATCCAAATAAATGTGAATTTTTTGAAACAGGAAATTCTTAATTTAGGTCATACAATTTCATCTGAAGATATTTCACCTATCCATCAAAAATTTCCAGTTCCTAAAAATTCGAATGAGATGAAGAGATTTGTTGCATTTGCTAATTATTATAGGAAATATATTCAAACTTTTGCACATATTGCTGCACCTCTTAATAGTTTAACGACGAAAAATGTTCAGTTTATTTGGACCACAGAATGTCAAAAAACTTTTGAAAAATTAAAGCAAGTCTTAATTACAGCATGGTTTTTCAGTGCTATATAAAATAGTTTTTTGTTCGTCTTTTTATCTTTTCAAACAACGGGGATTGTGAAATATATTATGGAACACTCGGTATAGTAAGATATGGGACATGCCAGTTCTATGTACATTACAAATTTTGAAAAAACATTCCTCCTCTGTTAAATGAATTTGGGTTTATTTTCAAGAAAATAAATTAAATGTGACTAACCATTTTTCTTGGGGCAAAGTTTTCAGTGCACATAAGAAATAATAACTTGACAACAATTTCTAATAAAAAAAAATGCTTTCTTAACCGCCTCTCAATAAGTTACCGAAGTAACCCCCTGGAAGATCTCAAGGATCTTGTGCTAGGTTAAGAGAGACGAGGCCCTACAATTTAACGTGGACTCCGAACCACTCTTGGGGCAATTTTTTAATGAAAAATTGTTTCGCCTTCGCTAGGCAACAGTTTGCTAGCCAGACGCAGCCAGACACACTGAGCTACCGTCCCCTCGCTACGCGCCCAAAATTCGAAATGGTGTTTCTTTAATGTAATTTTATTTCGTAGGTAGCGTGGAAGAGGACATAAGAAGCATTGCTGTAGAATGGTGAAGAAAAGTACTGGATAGGAACGAATGCAAGGAGGCCCTGGAGCAGGCCAAGACCCCTCAAGGGCTGTAGTCAGAATATGATGATGACGATATAGTTCATAATAAAATGGTAATAATAACCACACAGGTATAGTTCAAGTAATAAGTTCCCGATACATAAAAAAACGCAACAAAAACTTTACGACATAATTATGTCGCCGCGGACCATGGCGCCAAGCCTGACATTAAACATTCCCGACGCACATTAAAAACCTATAAAGTTAAGCGAGTCAATTTGCGAACAGCACTAAAAAGAGTACCGGTATTTTAATGAAGTCGGGAGATTTTTGTTGAGTTTTTTATGTCTCGGTTATTCCTACTCGAATTATACGTTATTACATAGACGTAAATGCGCGTGAAAGTGTTTCTGTAGATATGCAGACAATAGGTGATTGTTTCATTTGCGAAAAGACGCTTTAAGAAGCAAAGTGAAACTGTGCGCGTTAAAAGAGGCTTGGTGAATTTAATAGCCGTTAGCAAAGCTCGACAGGACGATAAATATAAAAGCTTCAAAATATTACGGCTTTATATATAAAATTCAATCTTGGCGAGGAGAAAATTTGGAACCAACGGAATGTGAAAGAAAGTGGGCAGTATCTTACATTTACACCGCGAAGTTACCAGCACCAATTTCCACCCTTCAACTAGTATCCTGCAGCTGCAAAAAGGGTTGCGGAAAACGGTGTACCTGTGTTAAGGTTCGATTGCGGTGTTCAACAATATGCTCTAATTGCCATAGGAAAGGATGTTTAAATTCCGAATTTGAAGAACTGTTCATCGATAAAGAACCCTCTAGTGAGTAAAATTGGACAGAATTTTAGTGGATAGGCCTACAGGGTAAACCACTTAAAAAAACGTACCGAGAGTACAAATACAAAAACGCATCGTTGTGGAAAAATAAATAAAAATCACTTGCGTCAACATCCACTAGACTGCATCTTATAGAGAAAATTCCGCTCTATAAATTCATTCTTGGGCAATTTTTTTGTTAAATCATCCAGTTTTGAGATATTCGCTGTGAAACTTCCTGTGAAATCGATTTTTACCTGTACGCTCCAAACTACCCTCCTGTTTGGACGCTGTTACTGCTAAATAGGTGGGGATAAGCTACAAATAGGACATTTTTTTTTATACAGAATTTAACGACAAATTCTTATTTCCTACATCTTTTTCCCTTCCAACGAACAGTTTACAGGATAAAAGTGAAAAACCTGAGTTAAGTCAACGTTAGGGGTGGTTTTTTGCAAAAAAAAGGAGGAACTCTCCGTTCCTGAATGGGGTGGGAACTTTTCGGATATCTATTCCTAACCCTATCGAGAGCACGCATCTCAAATATTATTTCTTTATAAATTATTTCTTCTAAAATATCTAATTTGCGTGGACTAGCGGTAATAGTGCTTCTATAGCTCAAGTTCTAAGATAGCTATAAATTGAAAAAAAAATACAGGTAAAATACATACAAAGTTTTATAACTGGAAATTATTTTCGAATATACAGGACAAACCAATACCAATGTACAATCTACAATTCGAAATATGAACGAAAGAAAAATAACTGCATTTCGATCGATTACACCGAAAATTTTAAAAATAGTTTCTACTGTTCTCCATTTCACGGACGCATAGAGATGTGTGTTAATCAAAATGGGCTACAACTTATTTATAATTTTTCTGTACAATTATTTGAAAAATTCTCTAATTTTGTAAGTTTATTCCTGAATTATATACTTACAGCTCAATAAATCGGAAACGGTTAGCAATAGTCACAGGGAAGTCCTTTAAAAAAAATGTTGATTTTTCATTCGTATAAAGACATCACACAGATGCCTCGTAACTGGTATTTACAAACATTTTTCTTAAGATCCATAATGGTGACTTAGTAATCTCTTCAAAATGCATCTGTAGATGGCATTATTTCAACAAAGAAAAAAATACTATCCAAATGGTTTGGAGATTGTCAATAATGAGTCAATGGAATCTAGAAACGGGGGGCTTCTAAGAATATACGATATTTATAATCGTCTTGGTTAACCCCGTATATTATTATAAAATAACCTGTATGTATCCAGACGCTAATTAAGTTCTTTATAAATAGGGTATACATTTTGTCGCAATTTCGTAGCAAGTCCTACTAAGTTTTAATCAGATGCTATATTTGATATTTAAGTATACTATCTCCATGTAGTTATGTAGAAGATTCCTTATTTGAAGAAATAATACCGAGACCAGATGCTTGTTAACAATTTGAGAGGTTCTTTACTTTACGTTCCACCATTATAAACGCATTTTAATTTTAAACAATATTCATAAATTAAAATTTGATTGAACATTACTTACCCTGGAATACGTTTCACCTCAACCATTCATTGTTAACATCGCAATAAGAGCCATTAAAAATAGAACACATTTTTCACTATTTACGTATGCCTATCACTAGTAAATTATTAAAAATATACCTAAATATCGCTTTTAATTACGCAAATTAATTTACATAATTAATAAATCATTTGTACATATTTGTTAAATTATCCCAAATTATGGTCCAGTTAAAACATCTCACTGCTGCTAAATTAACAAATAGTTAAAATGACAGTGCACAGTGTAGTGCAGTCGGTCGGAGCACCTGTAGACAACAGAGGTCAATCACCCAGGAGTGGGGAGGAGATGCGTCGGATTCACGAATGCAATGGCATCTTATTGTTGAGCATCAATCATAGCGCCGTCATCGTTCTAAGAATTTCAATAACGTGTGTGCGTCTCTGCTCTGTTATATGTTGTTATTATTGTAGACGAAGGGGAGTAGACAAACCAATAGATATTTTTGATAATTCGAATTATGCATATTTATTTTATAACAAAAACTATAAAAAATAACAAATGGAATCAATCCCAGTAAAGATGTGGGGTAATAGATATTAAGCCGTTATAAAAATTATCTTTGTTCGTGGCTTTTTGGTAATTTCATTAATCTTTTTAATTAATAAAATAGGTACATTTAACAGCCAACACGTTATTCAATAAACTGGTAGGATTTTTTTCATCTATAGACAGAGAAATTATTGACGTGAATAAATCCAAATTCTAGATGCCAAAAATGGATGTTTTGAGCCAGAAAATATAATATATCCGAATCGGGATACCGTCTGTAGGTGTGTATCGGCAGGTGTATCGGCAAAAAACAAATTTTTGTCTGATAATTTTGTTGTTGTTGTATAACATGCAAATTTTGTCAAGTTCATTTTACGTTCTACTAAAAAGTTTTCAAAAGTTAAAAGTATTATCAAGGTGCATCTGAGACCAATTTTCTTATCAATTATCCGTAAGTTTGTATAACTTACGAATTTTATTGAAAAATAGTAAACAATAATCGTAGGTGTTGTTAATTATCATATTAATTATTAAACACTTTTATTTATTGTCTGGAGAGAAAAACTATTACATACCGGCTCAATGGCTCAAAACCTTTACGTGTTAGGCTTGCAACCAAGGAGTCCCGAGTTCGAATGCTGGCTAGGGTATGGGTGTTTTTCATGTGTTACCGAGTTGGTGGCAGTTGACTCGACGAGGTTGTGTGAGAGACAACACGGCTAGTTGCTGTCCCACTCCTGAGTTCAAGTGTCAGCTGCGGCAGATGGCAACGTCGTATTGAGTGGAAAAAATGCATATTTCAGAAAGTTCCTATATATGATTAAAATTTCTTTAATATAGGTTACAAATAAGGAATCGTTCAAGTTAAAATCCGAGTAGAAAACAGCTCTATCACAATGCTTCCGCGTGCTTCTGGAAATTCCGAGAAACTATTATTCATTATTCTCCTATCTTAAAAACTATAATTATTATTATTATTACATTTAATGCATTAATCTCGCGTTTAGTGGCCATCAAACCCATACGAACAATACAACACAGATTAAAAGTCACTTTAAGTATGTGAAAATTTAAATCACACCCTCGCAACAGATTATTTAAAACCAAAACGTTCGATCTACAACAATTTAATCCGAAGCCACTCACGGTTAGTATCGCGTCTTGACAGTCGCGTATTCAAATTTTTCTCCATGGCATACTACGGTTTTCAATGCTGTTGTAGTGTTTAGACGATGAAACAAACAATGCAATATTTTTAATACACCGATCAACTTAAGAGATTTATTTGGTCGGAAAATGCGGGGTTGCTGAAATTGCTGACTGCTCAAACGAACATGAAGAGCTTGAAGGCCAATTGGCAACATTTCATGTGGTTTAACTTCCAGCATGAACGCCGCAAAAACGGTGATACATTTCAGATAAGTAATTTTATAGAGCACGAAATTTCAATGTCAGTGGCGATACATCATCAAAATTAAATATTTAGGCAGGGGATACGCCCATTATTTGTAGAATTTTTGCATCTGACGAGTATTATGTGTATGTAAATATCAATAAAACGTTTCAAATAATAGTTATTAATAGTACATTAATTAAATAGGTTAAAGGACTTTTTTGTTTTTATTTAAAGAAGTTTTTTTCGTAATTGTAAGTTAAAATTAGGGAAAATGAAATGTTGGAAAGTTGAAATGTGACGTTGATGCGCATTTCGTCCACCATATTGGCGTCGTCTATAAAGGTATTAAATTTTTAATTTGAGCACTATACCCGAATGTTTTACTCGACGCGGGTTTCGACAACCATGCATGTAGGCATAATCTGGAGATGATTAAAACCTGAGTTTAAATATATACCTATAAACACTACATTCCCATAATTTACTCGACGCGCATTTCGCCCACTATCTTGGCATCATCTACAAATTATGAAACTGAGCTTTAATATCGATGTGCGTTTCGTCCGCGGTGTTGGTATCAACTGGAGATGCTTAAAGATGAAATTTAATTTAATACCAACACTCGAATGTTCCACTCTACGGGGATTTCGCCCACCATGCTTTCATCCACTGGAGATGATGAAATCGGATCTTCAATTTAAACAATACACCCGAATGCTCTACACGACGTGCGCGTTTCGCCAAACACAAAGAGTAGTTTGTTCGAGTGTATTGTTCAAATTAAAATTCAATTACAGTCAATGTGATGTCAGCATGATGGGGGAATCACGCGTCGATTAGAATATTCCAATTAAAACTCAACTTTAATCATTTTCAGATGATGACAATATGTTGGGCGAAAGACGCATTAAGTAGAACATTCGAGTGTTGCTATCAAATTTAAGGTCAGTTTTAAGCAATGATGCCAACCTGGTGGACGAAACGTGCGTCGAGTAGAGTATTCAAGAAGACCAGGAAATAAGAGCCCGATGGAAAGAACACTACTCTAACATTCTTAACCAGCAAAGTCAAGCCGATCACGATATTATAAATCTTATCCCTCAATACGACACCTTCGAAGACTTAGATAAGCCACTAACAACGGAAGAGATCTTAACCGCCATTGGGCAGCTAAAAAATAACAAATCTCCCGGCGCCGACTCACTCCCAGCTGAGATCTTTAAAGCTGTGTCGTCAGAGCTCATACCCTACCTCAAAAAACTGTTTGATGTCGTGTGGGAAAGTGGTCAAGCTCCGCAGGAGTTTCGTGATACACTTTTAATCAACCTCTTCAAAAACAAAGGCAGCGCTGCGGACTGTGGAAATTACAGGGGTATAGCTCTCCTGGCTGTTGGAGGGAAGATACTCACTAAAGCGATGGCAAATAGGCTAACACCTGTTATGGAAAAGTTACTTCCTGAAACACAGAGTGGCTTTAGACCAAACCGAGGCACATCGGATTTAATCTTCACACTTAAACAGCTTCAAGAAAAAGCACTCGAACATCAAGGAGAAATTCACATGGCCTTCATTGATTTAACCAAGGCGTTTGACTCGGTGGACAGGGAAGTGCTCTGGAAAATTATGTTCCGCTTAGGTATCCCTAGAAAATTTGTGGAAGTATGTCGCAGTCTACATACAAACAACAACGCCCAGGTTATGTATAATAATGAGGCAACCGAACCTTTCCAAACCCTCACTGGAGTTAGGCAGGGATGTGTCCTGGCACCCCTACTCTTTAATTTGTTTACCACTGCTCTAACAATTATTGTTGACAACAAACTGACAGTCAGAGGAATAGGTCTCAGATACCGTTTTGATGGCGGTCTCTTTAATATAGGGCGCTTTAGAGCTTTCACGAAGACACGCACACGATTCATTTGTGATCTCCAGTACGCGGATGACTGTGCACTTTTAGCCTCTACGCCGGAAGAGCTTCAAGAACTTTTAGATGTGTATGCCCAGAGCTATGATTCCTTGGGACTTAAAATCAACATTGGAAAGACTAAGATTATGTCAACTCCTCATCAAGTGAACCAAATAGATATTACACTTAACGGAAATTCTCTTGAAGTGGTGGATCAGTTCAATTACTTAGGCAACGTTGTTAATGACAAAGCAAACATGGACAGCGAGATTCGCAATAGAATTAACGCTGCATCTAGAGCACTCTGGGGTCTTAGAGAGAGAGTATTTGACAACCACGACCTTGCTTTGTCAACGAAAATGGCTGTCTACAGAGCAGTTGTCATTCCAACACTGCTATATGGATGTGAAAGCTGGGTCACTTACCGTCGTCATGTGAAAGAATTAGAACGTTTTCAGCAAAGACACCTCAGAAGTATGATGAAAATCCGTTGGTTTCATCACATATCAAACGTGGAAGTACTCAGGAGAGCAACCAGCCTTCCAATCGAGGTGCTTATTTCAAGAGCACGCCTAAGATGGGCAGGTCACGTTCATCGTATGCATGATAACCGCCTTCCTAAATGTACACTTTATGGTGAATTGCTAAGCGGTAGAAGAAGGCGTGGCGGTCAACGAAAGAGGTTCAAAGACGCTCTCCATGGAAATCTAAAATCCTGCGGTATTGCAGATGAGCAATGGGAACAACTTGCAGCGGACAGAACCGAATGGCGAGGGGTTGTGGCCAGCTATCAAGGAAATGTTGCTGCAAGAAGGCCGAATCCAAGACCTAACCAGGTCTATGTTTGTCCTGACTGCGGTCGACATGTGCTCTCCCGAATTGGCCTCTATAGCCATAGTCGTGTGCACCGTAGATGAATGGGAATTACAATAAACTACACCTGTTACTTGTTTTTTATTGTACACAATTTATCGACTGTAACATTTTTATACTCGGACTCGAGTAACGGCTAATAATAATAATAATAATAATAATCAAGTGTAGTATTTAAATACAATTAGAACACGACTTTCTCTATTTATTTATTTTTTAAATCTAGTAATCTTGTATTTAGTTGATTCATACTTTATTTGCAATATTTTACACAAATTTATATACATAATAATCGGCAGATGCAAATATCTACGAAAGTTGGACGTGGGTATACGATTATTTTTGGTGATTACCTACCTACCGCCACTGACATTTCATATTTCGTGCTCTACAAAATTATTCACATGAAATTTTGTCTTTCTCTTACTGTTTTCTCAGCGCTCGTGCTAGAAGCTAAGCCACACGAAATGTTGCCAATTACTTTTCGGGCTCTTCATTTTTATTCGAGGAGTGAGCATTGACGGCAACGCAGCATTTTTCGACCAAATCTCCCTGTATTGGATTTGTTTAATCGTCTTAACAGCGCTGTCACCGCTACAGCGCTAAAAACTTAGTAGGCAAGCCCTCTATGCAAAAATCTGAATGCGATTGGCATCACGCTTTCAATTTCATTGCTGTAGATCTAACGTTTTGAGTTTAAACAATTTATATAATCTTTGTTGTGTTTGTATCAGTTTGATGGCCACTGAAGATAATAATAATTATTTTGTTTCCAACATGACTTGTTATATTTGTTGTTTACTTTTATTTGTTATCAATCGTAAGTAGATTCAGTTCATTCTAAAGTTTTGTAAAAGCTCAGTGCCTGTAATAGATATTAATGGGAGGATTGTGTTTTATAATTAATTGTTAATATTTGCAAGAACACTATTATTCACTTACAACTTTGAGTTGATTCTTTTTATTAGGATAAAACGCCTTTATGACCATTGAAGTTGAAACAAGATATCCAAAATTGTGATTTTTTTGTCAAAATATATTGTTAAAACAAAGCTAGATGAAGGAAAAAAAAATTAAGTTAGAATCTGGGGTAGGATGCACCCCGTAGAGACAATACGAGAAAGTAGATTTCATTATATGAAGTTTTCCGATGTATCCATGAGTTTCTTTCAGTTGACAACTCATCTAACTCAACACGGCCGTTTAAATAAATCAATATAGGAGTTGGTAAAAAATTTGAAATTTTTTAGTGGTTATATGCATATATTTGTTTAAAAAAACAATTTTGACGAAAGAAAAACATAAACAATCGTTTATCGCCAATCATGAAAAACGCATATTTTGTATAAAAAAAACAATTTAAAAAAACAATTTTGACGAAAGAAAAACATAAACAATCGTTTATCGCCAATCATGAAAAACGCATATTTTGTATAAAAAAATTGTCTTTCTTTCTTCAAAATTGTTTCTTTAAACAAATATATGTAAATAACTACTAAAAAATTATAAATTTTTTACCATCTTTTATACTGATTTATTTAGACGGTTCCTTATCAATTGAAAAAACAAATATCTCTATTGTGAACGATTCTACGAAAAAAAAAAAGATGGTTATCAAAGTTAAAGCAAAGTAAATTCTCTATCGAAATGGTTGGGACACATTTTTACGTAGCATTAATATTATTGGAGTATAGGCGGGGGAAGTCAAGCATCGTATCGCATCTGCGCTGTATATTGACACGTTCAAAATTTCAAAATTGATAATAAATGTATTTACTATTTACTTAAACTTCAAAATTGAAAATTAAACGTAATGCAAGTAGAAGTAGAAAGCGTGGAAATATAAAAAAGTGTCGATCGATATACACAGAGAATATTGTGATACGATGCTCGACTTCCCTCGCCTGTAACTCCAATTAGTCCGGGTGAAATCAGTCATCGACCGAGAAAATTTATTCGGATGGAATATTTTTGTGTCATGTTGTTCATAATGTGCTACTTTATAAGAAAGTACAGTTTGCCAGATGGAAATGTGGTCAAGAATTGGTTAAACAAAATTTGTATAAACAAATTAAAAAAATTGACTTTCTCGTTTCGGAAAAATATTGTCGTATTTTTCACGCTAAAGCAAACAAAAAATGTTTTAGACATTTTTTTCTAAAGTTGACAGATTTGGAGAAAAAAATCTTGAAATCTCAAAAAACGCGAAATTTACGATTTTCAGGGCTCAAAACTATATGAAAATTAATGTTATTAAATGTAAGAAAAATTTGCATCTACTCTTTGAAACTTTACCACAATATACTGTAGATATATTTTGTTATTCTTTGGCTTAAGTGCTTTTTTTTTAATTGTTAAGATGTGCGAGTGCGCGCGCAAGTCAGTATAGCGGCACGCCTCAAGATGTATATACAATAATATATAGTCCAAGTAAGAACTTCCTGAGACAAAAAAAACCGAAACAAAACTTTACGACATCATTATTATCGCCGCGGGCCACCGGCGGCATGCCTAACATTTTAACGATCAAACAACTCGCCGCACATTAAAAACGAGCGAGATGCTTTGCGGTCGAGGGTCGGTCGAGGTAGCACAAAGAGTAATGGTATTTTAATGAGGTCGTAAGTTTTTGATACGTCTTTTCTGTCTCAGTTTATTCCTACTTGAACTTTACACATTATTACGCATTATTTCGCGTACGTGTGGAATAAAACTTAAATTGAATAATATCCTATGCAAGTCAGATGCCTTACACTTGCATATCTTGAGACCATCTGTGCAAACATATATTTGGAAAAATATAATATTTTCCAGATACATTGAATTCGATCTAACACGTTTTGGTTACAAATATGAGGATAATATGCTTATATAGTTCAAGTAGGAATATCCCGAGACAAAAAAAAACGCAACAAAAACTTTACGACCTCATTATAATACCGGTACTCTTTTTTTGCTGTTCGCAAATTGACTCGCTTACCTTTATAGGTTTTTAATGTGCGTCGGGAATGTTTAATGTCAGCCTTGGCACCATGGCCCGCGGCGATATACTTATGTCCTAAAGTTTTGTTGCGTTTTTTATGTATCGGGAACTTATTACTTGAACTATACCTGTATTTATGACAAAAAATACTTTGTCAGATGGCTTAATAACAGCGTGGAATTGTAAAAAATCATGTAGTACTAATACATAGCTGTAAAGAATAACGTTACCTGTATATCTATATGCTACTGTGATCTTGCTATTGTAAAAATGTGTAAGTTGTATAATCACTTTAATTGTATTTTAAAATAAATTACATAAAAATAAAGTTCACATACATTTTAAGTCTTATATTACTCAACTTACAATTATTCTACTTCTACTTATATTAAATAGTTGTAATGTTTCGTATTTTATATAAATTGTTTCATACTTCAGTGGATGCACGACGAGCTAGCGTATGTTCTATAAAAATACCTAATACTTATAGAATATCATTGATACGGTGATAAGCGCGCGCACATCTTCACAATTAGAAAACAAGCACTTAAGCTAAAGGATATATTAACCACATATTGTGGTAAAAGCTTCAAAGAATAGATAAAAATTTTTCTTACAATAAAAAATATTAATTTTCATATAGTTTTTGAGCCCTGAAAATTACAAATTTCGTGTCGTTTTAAATTTCAAGAATTTCTTTCTCCAAATCTATCAACTTTGGAGAAAACCGTCTAAAAACAATTTTAGTTTGCTTTGGTGTGAAAAATACAAAAATATTTTTTTGTCATTTTTTCTAATGTGTTTAAAAAAACTTTGCTTAAACAATTCCTGACCACATTTCCATATGGCAAACTGCATTTTCTTATAAAGAAGCACATTTTGAACAAGATGGCACAAAAACATTCCATCCGAATTAATTTTCCCGGTCGATGAATGATTTCGCCCGGACTAAATAATATTATATAATACTACGTAAAAATGTGTCTGAACCATTTCGATAGAAAATTTACTTATCTTTAACTTTGATAACCATCTTTTTTTGTAGGACCATTCACAATCGAGATATTTGAAAAAAAAACATCTTTAAGCGATATCCTATGTCTACGTCTAAAAGAGGCCTATAATGAACTGGTTCCAACAGTAAAATCTCTTGTCCGACTTAAAACAATGTCAATTTACCTGACGACTGGCATACTACCCGTTTCTATTTTTAAACACGCTTTTATTAGCTTTACATGTATGTTTTGTTTTTTGTTTGAATGGAATCTTTGAACGTGATTCTCACCCACTTCGAAATGTCAGATTAAACTGAAACTTTGCACACTTATTAAGGACCAATAACAATACAATGATTTGTCAACTTTGTCCTAACGTCCTGACCAGGATCATCAGAATAAAATAAATTTTAAAAAATTACTAATATATTGTCGAGATTCTGGCGGAGGCACCGCTGTTAATATAATATCTATTTTATAAATTATAGTTTAAATTAAAAATAGCAAACCGAACTAAAAAGTAAAAAATAAAAAATCATAGTTTAAAAAAACAAAAACACGCTTTAATAGTAAACCGAAATAAAAAATAATGTTTATATATTATTGACAAAAAAAAAATCATTTTGTAAAAAGCGTGAGGTGCTTTTTACTGTATTTTATAATTCCACTTTTATCAATAGCTACCGATAAAATAATTATAACAATTGATATCAAGCACCCCACGCTTTTTACAACGAAATGAATTTTTTTGTAAATAATATTTAAACGTTATTTGTTACTTTATAGTTCGGTTTGATTAAAGCGTATTTTTTTAAACTATAATTTTTTATTTTCTCCTTATCTGGTTTTGTCTTAAAATATATTTTGACCATAAATCACAATGTTGGATATCTTTTTTAACTTTAATGATCATAGAGGCGTTTTATCCTAATAAAAAGAATCAACTCAAAGTTGCAAATGAATAATAATATTCTTGCAAAGATTTAACAATTAATTATTATTAAACACAATCCTCCCATTATTAATACTACAGGGACTGAGCTTTTACAAAACTTTAGAATGAACTGCATCTACTAAGCACTTGCTATTAATTTACAAATAAAATTAAACAACAATTATTACAAGTCATATTGGAAAGACAAAATAATAATTATTCCTATCTTTAGTAGCCATCAAACCGATACGAACACACCAAAGATTATACAAATTCCATTAAAACGTGGTTTAAATTAAACCCAAAACATTCGATCTACAGAAATGAAATTAAAAGCGGCATGTTAGTCGCATTCAGATTTTTCCATGACCTACTAAGGTTTTCAGTGCTGTAGTGGTATTAGACGATGAAACAAATCCAATGTCATATTTTTAATATACCGAGATCAACTTGGAAGATTTAGTCGGAAAATGCTGCGTTGCCGTCAATGCTCACTCCTCGAATAGAAATGAAGAACCTGAAGCGTAATTGGCAACATTTCGTGTGGCTTAGCTTCTAACATGAACGCTGAGAAAACGGTGAGATAGAATAAAATTTCATGTGAATAATTTTGTTGAGTACGAAATTTGAAATGTCAATGGCGGTAGTTATAAATAGGTATATCACCAATAGTAATTGTATACCCAGGGGACACGTCCAGCTTTCGTAGAATTTTTGCATCTGCCGATTATTACGTATATAGATTTGTGTAAAATATTTTCAATACTATAGTTGAATACTCTAGTTGACGCGTGTTTCGTCCACCAGGGTGGCATCATTTGGAGATGCTTAAAACAGACATTTAATTTGATAGCAACAATCTCAACACTAGCAATATTCTACTGGACGCGAGTTTCGCTCACCATGTTGACATCAGTGCAGATGGTGAAAACTGAGCATTAATTTAAACAATACACCAGAATACTCTGCTCGATGCGCGTTTCGTTCACCATGTCATCATTTGGAGAATATTAAAATTGGGTTTTAATTTGAACACTACGCTCGAATATTCTACTCAACGCGTAGGTATTTCGCCAACAATGTAGACATAATCTGGGGATGCTTAAAACTGAGCTTTAATATGAACACTATACTCTAATAATCTACTCGATGTCCGTCTCACCCACTATGTTTAGCATCATATGGATATGATTAATACAGTAGCTTTTTAGGAATACCAGTAATACCACACTCGAATACTCTACTTGACGTTTGTTTCGCCCATCAGTTTGGCATTATCTGGAGGTGCTTAAAACTGAGCTTTAAATTGAAGGCAACACCTGAATGTTTTAAGTGACAGGAGTTTCGCCCACTAAGCTGATATAACCTAGAGATGATGAAAGCTTTCATTTGAACAATACATTCCAGCACTCTACTACTCGACGCGCGTTTCGTCCATCATGTTGGCATCATCTGAAAGTGATCAAAATTGAGTTTTAATTTGATAGCAACACTCGAATGTTCGACTCGATGCGGGTTTCACCCACCATGCTGGCATTACCTGGAGATGATGAAAACTGAACTATAATTTGAAAACTGAGTTTTAATTTTAACAGTACACTCCAGTACTCTACTTGACATGCATTTCGCCCGTCATGTTAGCATCGTCTGGAGATGATTTCATTTTTAATCATCTCTGAGTAGCGTGTCGAGTAGGGATGGTGTTGAATGGTAGTGTTCAAGTTTAAAACCGAGGGGTCAACCACTGCCGGAAATACGTGTATAGTTCAAGTAGGAAAATTCTGAGACATAAGAAACCCAACAAAAACTTTACGACCTCATTAAAATACCGGTACTCTTTTCGCAAATAGACTCGTTTACCTTTATAGGTTTTTAATGTGCGTCGGACCTCCGGTCGTTATTTGATGTCAGGCTTGGCGCCATGGCCCGCGGTGATATAATTATGTCGTAAAGTTTTTGTTACGTTTTTCTGTTTCAGTTTATTCCTACTTGAACTATACAAATTTTCAGGAATACCACGGGAATACTCAGAAATAGTTCGTAATGCTCAGGAATACTCCGGAATTAGCCGAGATTCGGGTCAAGAAGGCAATAATATATGCGTTGGCTCGTAGTCGTAGTGGTTGTTGTGCCTGTCTCAGCGCTTAGTGTTATTGTGTCAAAATTTCAATATGGTAAGTAAATATTTTCGGTCCTTTTAAAATAGTATGGTTATACTCACTTTATGAAATTGTTAAAGCTGCTATTGAGAAAATCGATTTCTGTTGTTTCCTAATGAACTACCGAAAATTACAAAAAGTCTGGAGATGTTTGTAAGAGGACTCTAAAGTCTAAATATCATATTTGGCCGAGATCGGTCAATTGATTTCGGCGTTAGGTTAAAAAAAAAATGAAAACCATTTTAGCCGAAAATTTTACGTTCTCTGGAACAGGGAGATGAGGAAAGAAGATTGGGATTCTGTTTGTGGGTCCAAGGAAAATATCTGAACAACTTTTTAAAGTAAACTTTGTTCAGCGACGAAGCTACATTTACAATAAATGAAGTGGTGTCGTCTCAAAATTCATGGTACTGGTCTGTTGAAAACCTTAATTCGATCATAAACGTAAAGACGCAGTGCTCAGAAAAAATAAATGTGTAGTGCGGAATACCTACTTGATTGTAGAATTATTGTCTCTTTTTCTGAGAGTAATTTGAATTAACATGTATTTCTGAATTTTCTTGAAAATGAATTTTGGGATGCACTACCTGACTACCAATTCAACCACATCAGAATTTTAAATTTCAATTAGATGTTCTCCTGTGCATAATGCAAGAGTGGTAAGGGGTTGGCCGAATACAAATTTTGAAAATCGGTGGATAGATCGAAACAGTCCACTTATTGAGTGGCTGCTAAGATCCCCGGACTTGACGCCACTCGACTTTTTCCTGTGGAGTACACTAAAGCAAGTAGTTTACAAGTCAAGACCGTAGTCAGTTGACGAACTACGCGCTAGAATAATTGAAATATGTTTAGTGTAGCTATTACCCAAAAACAGCTCAGAAAAGTAATCGCAAAAGAACGACAAAGGTTTGATAAGTATTGGGAAAAAAACGGCGATTGGTGGAAGAAAGGAAAATATAATTAGCGTTTATTTTATATTCCGGCATTCCAATAAATTTGTTAAATGTTAGCAACAAAAATATTTTTTTAATTATTTCCAATTTTTATTCCAGGAATTACTTGATAGGAATAGATAAAATAATAAGAACAATATGATTTTTATTTTGACCACAGAATTATTAATACGCAATATTTCTTTATGAAGCTTTGTACCGTCCCATTTCAGAGGGCGCTTTATCTAGTGGTGTACTCAAGATTTTTTATTAGAAAATCGCTAACACGATATCGTGAATTTTCACTCCCAAGAAATTACACAGTAAGCCTTGGTTTTTGTTAAAACAATGGGACATTTTATCCTAAAGTGCAGTTTCCTATGCTCTACATTAAAAAAAATGTTAAAATCGGATGGGAAATAAAAATTTTGTGGGGGTGTCCCGCTTTCAAATGGGTCGCACTGTATATATGTTTTAAAATCGAGTTTAAAATAATAAATGTATTGAATGTGCACTTTCTCATAACCATTTGGATGTATGATTTTTTTGTTAAAATAATGCCATCTGCAGATGCATATTGAAAAAATCACTAGTCACTATTATGGATTTTAAGAAAAAAAATGTAAATACAAGTTACAAGACTTCTGTGTGATGTTTTTTGAATCATTTTCACATCCTAAAAATGTACAGGGTGATCAAAAATGTTTTTTTGAATCCAACAAAAACTTTACGACATAATTATTATCACCGCGGGCCATTGCGCCAAGCCTGATATGAAACATTCCCGACGCACATTAAAAACCTATAAAGGTAAGCGAGTCAATTTGCGAACAGCACTAAAAAAGAGTACCGGTATTTTAATGAGGTCGTAAAGTTTTCGTTACGTTTTTTATGTCTCAGTTTCTTCCCACTTGAACTTTACCTCCGCCCATGTACAATACAGAGATACCGACTGCTTTTGCAGGGTTTTATTTTTTATACGGTTCAATTGTGCTCGTATACACTATATCAGTGTATGATTAGGTATAGTTCAAGTATGAAAATCCTGAGACATAAGAAGCCCAACAAAAACTTTACGACCTCATTAAAATACCGGTAATCTTTTTTAGTGCTGTTCGCAAATTGACTCGCTTACCTTTATAGGTTTTTAATGTGCGTCGGATCTCGGGTCATTATTTGATATAATAGTTATGTTGTAAAGTTTTTGTTACGTTTTTTATTTACTGGGATCTATTTACTTCAACTTAGCGCCATGGCCCGGAGCGATAATAATTATGTCGTAAGTTTTTGTTACGTTCTTTCTGTCTCCGTTTAGTCCTACTTGAACTATATGATTTATTATTTTGCTACTTCAAAATATACTTTAGGACATTGTGAGGGCACAACAAGGTCAACTTTACAAAAGTACTGTTCTTTCTTGTTAAAATAAATACATACACGTATAGATATTCCTGGTTAATACGCAAAATATTAGCATTATTAGTTACATAAAATATAGAAATTCAATTATCGGCATGAAATTACTACTCATGTTTTGTAAATTAAATATTACGGAGGAGATAATTCAAAATATTGAGCCCTGTTTTAGATATATGAGACAGAAGTAAAGAGAAAATTAAATAGGGTAGGTACTCACTTTTGGCTCATGGTTTCCAAGTTTTACTGGTTGAAACTAAAATCCATATGTCCAGAATTAAAACCATCACATTTATTTATATATACTAGTGTCTGGCAAATTACCTAAAAGCCTTAATGACTGCTCGTTTTTTAATACCGATCACAAATGAACGAATTAAAATCAATCCTGTACACGTACACAGTAAAAAAAATAATACTTTTTAATATTGCTGAGATATATTTGAATTTTATTAAGATACACACAAATCGAATTATTTTAAACACCGCGCCGCGCCATCTTTAAACTGCAAATAAAGAGGACACTCATTAATAAACATCCAAACAAAAAAACTATCTAATCTGTGGACAAAAGTGACCTAGTTAAAGCGACGAATGTCGCAGTCACTCGATTCGGTATTCTTCGTGGTAGCGCAGCCGCGTTCCCACTGGCACTAGTTGCTAAGCACTCCTCTAACCAATCGCTGCGCCGCTTCCAGGAATTTCAACAAAGGCACAGACTACACAAAGGCCAAAGGCGGTTCCTGTGTTTATTGACGAAGGTCGGTGCGCTGATTGGTCACGTGGTCAGCGAAGTATTAAGCATCGTTCAGCGTTCAGACAGTTGTGGAATGCGGATATTTTTATGTGGATTTTTATAAAATTTGTTCTTAAACAAACAATCTAATTTTCTTGCAGGTGTAGTGAAATGTTCGTAAGATAATTCGTCTAGTGTGTGTTGAAGGACACATTCTGCTCAATTGGGAATAGACGAATTTTCTAAAAAATTTTCAACTTCAGAAACAAATCAACTTTTATGGGTCTCAGACGGACAGGCAAACTAAACGGGTTATAGCTATGTATTCCGCATGTATCCCTTATTATATGGTCAATAGTTGAAGGACACACGGGAAAATAAGAATTTTTAAAACATTTTCAACTTCAGAAACGAATCAATTTTTACGGTTCTCAGACGGACAGGCAATCTGAAGGGGTGGTAGCTATGTATTCTTCATGTATCCCTTATTATGTGGCCAAGAGTTGAAGGACACACACTGCTCAATTGCGAATAAGATACGAATTTTTTTATAAATTCTTCAACTTCAGAAACAAATCAACTTTTATGGGTCTCGGGCGGACAGGCAAACTAAACTAGGTATTCTACATGTATCCCTTATTATAAGACCAAATGTTGAAGAACACACTCTGTTCAATTTGAAAAATATGATTTTTTCCCCTCATTTCAACCTTCGAAAAAAAATCAACTTATGCGGGCAAGCAAAGTAAATGTATGATAATAACTCCACCTCAGAATTCTACGTGTATTCCTACTTATGACTATATTGACTATGCATTAAGGGCGCGCTTTTATTATGTTTTTTTCAATTTTTGTTCTCTCAGACAGACAAACAGATAAAATGTATCATTAGATGCATTGCATGTATTTGTATTTTATATGCATAGCTAAGTTTGCCATTAGAAGTTGATAACACACTGTAATTTTTCCCCGTGGTTGTGCATGACTATGAGTTTGTATCCGAAATTGTTAGTTGTGGATGAAAGGCTAATAACTGAAATGGTGGGTTGCACGAAACATTTTAATAAAGATTTACCCTACGTCATCATCTGTGGATAGAAATGTGTCGATAGCTTCACTTAAACGTAGGTTTAATGTTTAGGACCAGTTATAGCAACAATTTCAACATTCTAAATTCTTAACAGTGAACATTTTATAGAATATTCTTCACAGTTGTTTGAAAATAAATTAACTTTTTAGATAATTGCAATTGTAATTTTAATCATCTCCCAATGATGTCAACTTGGTTAGTGAAACGTCCATAAGTTTATGTAGTAGGTATTATTGTTATTGCTTATTCCACATCCAGCGGAAGTATAGTAACAAATTTTTTTGTTGAAATAGGCTTAAAATGTCATGAAACGTCGAGATTTTAAATTTGAGCAAAAAAAATTCTGTCTGTCGGTCTGTCTGTAAATTTGGTACACTTATATATTATAGGGAGATCCTGGAACTGGATTATATTTTTTTAAAGAAAATTATTTAATTTTTTCAACCACACCCCCTGCAACATTCCTCCCTGAATTTTCTAGGAGCAACTAGTCTCGCCATCTTATACTGATACTGTCAAATTTAATAAAAATCATTAAAACCGTTTTGGAAAAAGGAAATAATTCAATTATTTTAATCTTACCCACAGCCTCCGTCTCGGCATTTTTAAGAGGTAACGGGTCATGTCCTATCATCCTAATGCTAAGTGAGTATCTATGTCTTAAATATAAAAATGGGAAAAAAATACGTTACGTTAAATACCAACGTAACTTTTGATCTCTCCACTTCCCTGAACATTTCAAGTGAATTACTTGCAAATGGATTTATACAGAGAAAGTCCGGCTTTGCAATGTCAGGTGATCTAGTTGATCATTTTGTGGGTCTATTTCTTCCAATTTACTGATTCTGAAATGTATTGCCCAGGTATACCTTTACATCTTGAAAAAATGTGGACATATCACAGTCTCATCAATAATACCCCCTTCAAACATTCACTGACTAGAGGTGTTGTTTAGACTGTTTACCATGATGTATATTGCATTTTTTTTTTCATTTCTAATTTAATGCTTCTGAATGAAGCATTAGCTCATATTTTAGGTGTGATTGAGGAACATGAAGGTACAGCTACAGAGGACCGACGCATTGTTGCAGGAGCCTGTATATTTAAAGGGCAAACATTTCAATAGCAGGAACTATAATTCCGCTTATTTTTTCATATTCAAGTTCTTTACAGTAAATTAAAATTGATTTTATTGCATGTTAAACACTTTTCCTTAAGTTAACCGACTTTCCTAAAAGGAGTTTGCAACTTATGATTTAACCGACACTGAAGTAGGCTTTTATGAACATCAAATCACCCAACACAACAGTGGACGTGTGTTCCGACTAACTAAATCGAAAAACAAATAAAAGTAATTTATAGTTTAAATAGTAATAATAATAATAATAATACGTCTTTATTCATTTGTAGTAAGTATAACAATTTACTAATAATCTGCAAATTACTGATACAAAATCATGAAAAGGCGAAGTATCCTCGAAGAGCGTTTTTCAACTTAACTTACGAATGCAATATAATTATTACCCTATAGCTATCTTATATTTAAGTTTTTCACATAAGATTAATATAATTTTGAGTAAGTAACCGAGAGGAGAAATAAGATCTGTCTGTATATAATAGCAACAATTATTGTTCCAAAAAGAGAGCTTTTAACTTTTTTTTTAAATTTATTATGGAATAATTTTGAAACTGAGCAGGTAAGCTATTGTACAGTTTACATGCTACATATGTGAAGCATCTCTTAAACATGGCGGTGGAGTGTCTAGGTATAACCAGTACAAACTTGTTGCGAGTATTGAGATTATTCACATCTCTAAAACGAGTTAATTTATGTGATAAATATATTGACTTATTAGATAGTAATACTTTGTGCACAAGAGACAGCAAGTGAACATTTCTGAGCTTATTAAGTTTTAGTTTTTTTGTTTCAGCTATTTTATGACTAATATGCTCATAATTTTTTATACCATAGGCGAATCTGAA
The DNA here is from genome assembly GCA_963675555.1 of Leptura quadrifasciata. NCBI lineage: Eukaryota > Metazoa > Arthropoda > Insecta > Coleoptera > Cerambycidae > Leptura > Leptura quadrifasciata. The sequence goes on from OY776673.1 coordinate 98,490, forward strand.
GCATGAGTTGTGGATTTTCTGTAGTCTGTCAGAGTCAAATATTAGAAGAGCTGGTCCGTAAATCGCATCACAATATGACAATTTTGATATAATTAGGGCTTCGCATATGTTAAGTTTCAGTTTTGAATTCAGAATTTGTTTATGAGGATAAAGTTGTTTAAGTATGTTATATGAAGATTTACATAAGTAATTTACGTGTTTCGTAAATCGCATGTCAGAGTCAAGCCACAGGCCTAGATTTTTTGCTTCAGTTATAATAGGTAGCTCCTCCCCATTTATTTTTATTTTAAAAAAAGGATTTACGTAGGTTCTTTTATGTTTTGGTCCAAGCAACATAACGTATGATTTACTAGCGTTTAACTTAAGATTATGAGCTGCCGATATGTCAACCAATCTGAGTAAGTCGTTATTGATTTTTTCTATACTTGGTAAGCTATTTTATCAGGGGTAAAGGAAAAATAAGCCTGAGTGTCATCAGCATAATTATGTATATTACAGTTTCTAATAACTTTGTGAAAATCGGATATGTATATTGAGAACAGCAAGGGTCCAAGTATGGATCCCTGAGGAACACCTAAATTAACACGGCGAAATTCTGATTTGTTATTATCGTATACTATATGATGACACCTATTGTGTAAATAGCCTTTAATCAGGTTGACAGAATTATGAGAGAAGCCATAGTATGACAGTTTATTGCATAGTATGCTGGGATCCATAGTGTCGAATGCCTTGCTGTAGTCCAATAAAATCAGGCAGCTTGTTTTACCTTCATCTGTTGCTCGGATTAGGTCATCTGTTATTGTAGCCAATGCGGTAGTCGTGCTGTGCTGTTCCCTAAAACCTGACTGTGAGCTGGGCACTATATTATTTTGAAAAACATAACTGATGATCTGACTTCATTAAACTTTCTAAAACTTTAGATAATGTGGGGAGCACACTGATTGGTCGTAAATGACCCAGTTCTGTTAGGGATTTTAGCAAAGGGTAGAACGTTAGCCTGTTTCCAAGCCTCAGGAAATACTGCAGTGGTAAGGGCACAGTTCATAATAAAGGTAATATGATCAATTAAATAAATACTTATTAATTTGATCATTTTAATAGAAATGAGATCAACGCCTACCGAGTTGCTCTTAATACAATTTAAACATTTAATAACCTCTTTTTTTCAACGCTATTAAATTCAAATGGTGGATTTTGTGACTCTTGTGCATTGTTGTATTGTTCTGAAATATAAATGGCGTTTCATTAATTAGATGTGGATTTGTAAAATTAATATTTATTAAATCTAAATCCAATAAGTTATTTGGTATTTCATACTTATTACTCTTACTTAGTATTTTTAATGATCTAAGTGCATCCCATGTGCTTCTGCGACCCTTTTGTGCAAGCATAAATTCCATGTAGGCTTTTTTCTCCCTTCGTATAGCATAGTTTACTTGATTCTTAAGCACTTTATAATAGTTCCAGTGAACGAGTGACTTAAATATTTTATATTTACTAAACACCTTATCTCTTACCTTCATCATCTCTCGTACATTATAGTTGAGCCATGGTGCAGGGGATTTTGTCACTCTGACAGTTCGAATAGGTGCACTAATATTAAAAATCGATATAATGTTTTCATTTAGAAATTGAACCATGGAATTAACATCATTTAATTCATTTATATAATTCCAGTTTATACTATGAAATAGTTCAAAGGATTCACGTTCATCAAAATTTTTAAAGCTACGAAAAGTAACCATTTTACTAGTGTCTTACTGGATATTAATTTATTAATATCACAAATGGTTACACAATGGTCTGAAATTTCATGTAAATTAACTACTTTGCCACTATTTACACATTGATTATTAGAAGTAATTATGACGTCAATTAAGGTTTGCGTTGTTGCTGTGAACCTCGTAGGTTCAGTGATGATCTGATACAGGTCATACGACTCAATGAAGTTGTGAAAATGATCAACACTTGGACTGTTATTTAACAAGTTAATGTTTAAATCTCCAGCCATAAGGACTGTGTCAAATTCAGGTAATACAACGGACATTGCATTTTCTAAGGTGTCAAATGTTTGTAAAATATTAGATTTTTGGTGTCGATATAGCACCCCTATTACATACAGGTTACCTAATACTGTTGTCCTGATCCACAATTGCTCCAAAGTATCATCTATCTGTTGAAGAATTATTTTATATTGATAGGTGACCTTAATAAAAATATCTAGACCTCCGCCTCTGCCATTCCTATCAACACGAATAAAACGATAACCAGGTATTGACAATAAATCGGTGCTAATATTTACATTTCAGTCTCTGAAACTCCGAAAAATTCAAAATTTTCATTAATAATATATTGTCTTAACTGCTCAAAGTTTGTTAGAATGGATCATACATTTAAATGGCCAAACTTCATTATAAGATATGTCTAAATATAAATTATTGAAACAAGAAAATGAGAATTAAGATGCGAAAATGGATGAAAAATAATAACACTTTATTATACCTAATCTATTAATTTTGACTTATAAAATAACAAAAGCTTAATTTATATTAGTGTATTTTACTTTTTGGGTTGCTGGTTTCTGGTACAAATTTTATTTACAGTCTTTTTATCCTTTTTTGTCGAAATCTGTTGTTCAATATTATCAGTTGCTTGGATCTCTGAAGTAGAAGGTTCTTGTAGCGTTCGATCAGGTAATTCGGCCAGTGTATACGCAACTCCTGCTATTATAATTTTATTTCTAACAATTTTCGCTGCAATATTATTAGCTTTAGCCGTTTTTAAGTGTTCGTTCAGAAGTTTTCGTTCTTTTCGGTCCTCGGGGAGATCATCGGCGAAGGAAACTCCAGTGCCTTTTAATTTTGAAATATTTTGGAATATCTCGGATTTTTCAAATGTGAAATCAGTCCTAACAAAATCGTAGGTTTGTTGCCTGTATTATTATTAAGTTGGTAACAGTCGTATGTCGCTGAGATCTAGCCGAATATTAAGTTTATCCTTTATAAAGCTTATTACGGTTTCCAAGACAGAACTCTTATCGGTTTCCAAACCATACACAATAATGTTGTTTTTCTTAATTTGTCTTTCGCACGCTAAGGCTCTTGTTTTTAAACTTTGATTTTCAGCTGCCAAAACTTCTATTTTAGAATCGAGTTTTTGAGAGGTATTTTTAAGATCTTCTTTTATCACACTCACATCCGCTTTTATGTCCATTCCGTTTTTATTCACGTTTTGAAGCAAAGAGTAGAGATCCTTAAGTGATCTGCTCATTATTGTAACAGTTTAAACCAGCGATCAATAAGATGTATATATTAAAAAGAGAACGAGTAAGTTTACAATTTACTGCAGAGATGTATTTTGTTCTGGATGCCTATGTTCCTTTTAAGTTAATTGTTTTACTAGTCTATGATAGCTATGCTTCACTGGCGGAATAGGAAGGCTGTTATAAAAAATCAACTGGCGATAAAAGTAAAAGTAAACTCACAAAAAACTGACTGTCTCAATTTTGCAAAGGTGTGACGTGAACCGTAAGGAACCTTTTCGATTAAGCACTCACCGGCTGCTCTTCTGTTCGGAGGCGGGTCGTAGGTTCTTTCAATAACTTTAACTTAACCAAGTTTATATTGAAGAAAAAATTGTTAACTTGTAAGCTCTGGGGCGCCAGTCAATTTCTTGACAGTGAAGGGGTTAGAGACCAGAATAAAAAGTTAAGTAATGTATATTAAATATAATAAGAGTAAAAAAATGTATAACTACAAAGTCACCAACAAATAATAGAATAATACACAGGATAAGGTATAACACAATTGCTAAAATTAGATTTACTAAACTATGAGGGTGTGAGGCACAAATGGAAAAAAAAAGTTAAAAAGATTAAATTGATTTAAATCAAGAATAGTAAAAATTTTGTTATGGCCTCTCTGGCTATGAACATTTTAAATTCTAGAATATTTCAGATTTTATAAATAAAAAAGGTACAGTATAAATGACCCTGACCTTGTCAGTAATCCTGAAGGGATAAAGAAATCTCAAAAAAACAAGATGGAATTTAAATTCCCAAACAGCTGTTTAGTTAACAATCAAAAAAAATATTTAATTATGACACTTTTTCAAAAAAATATTAATCCATTTATGGTGCAATACTTGATCTCTGAATAATGAAATATTGGAGTCTCCTCCCTGCAGTTGTAAACTAGACCAGTTGTACTTACAGTCGTTAAGACGAAGGCTGCTCTCCGGAGAATTAGAATAGTTACAACATTCGCTGGACCATCAAACCATTCAGCAAAACTAAGCTGGTTGAAAACGATGACCGAACATCTCGGGTGGAACGTCTTAGTTCCCTTAAATTACATGATCCGTTCCGGCATCCACGGCAGGTGTTATGTGTCCTCAAGCCACATAGGTGGATAATACTTGCGACTGGCTTAAATCTTTGAAAGTCTCAGATTATCGGGTGAGGGTTGGCAAGGCCCTCCAAAAAAAACCTATAAAAATTACTAGTATCAAAACTTGGTACTCTCTTGAATTTTATGCTATTTGTACTTATATTAAATTAAACAAAATATAGATCTTTAAATGAATACACTTCAGATTTACAGACCTTAGATGTTCTTAGGTTTTCTATTACAGAAAGGTGGTGTCTGCACTTGGCTGGAGTTACAGCAAAAATGCCTTTTCCTAGCGACATGGTTATTCCTTTTTTACTTTGTCACAAAAAATGACCAAAAAATCCGCCACAAAAACTATCCTTTTTCCCTCTAATCCGGGGCTGCCAATTATAGCATAAAATTCCTATAGTAGAGTAGAGCCAAGTTTGAAATGCCCCATTTGATCTGTCTTTTAATAAACCAGTATTCCTGAGATGTTATCTTTACATTTTCACACTATTTATTTGTTGGTTATATTTATTAATGTCATCTGACATTGCCGTCCAATTCAAAACTATAGACCGTAGAACCCTGTGTTGTTGTATTAATTTACTACACTGTATTGAGTGTTGCATAAGGTCGTCAAGTGAAATATGCAAGAAGTCGCATTATAGCCCGGGCGCGTATGAAAAATGAATTATTTAAAAAAAATATGTTACAAACGGAATGGTCAATGTTTATAGAGAAATTTACTTATTTAACAGTGACACATACCACAATTCCTGTGACTACTTCATGCACTATGCACTACAACTACACAAAACTTCAGATTTTTATTCGTACTGGTTTACTTACAAGTTTATAAATAATGTGGAGACACAAGTAAGCTGTGAACATATGGAGTAGTGGTTTTACACAATGATCTCCGATGGTGATGAAACGTATATCGAGTTTGTAATTCTGCATTTTAGTGTTTGTGAAGATTACTTCTGTGTCATCTGTTTTCATGTTCATGTGCAATGGTTTTCTATCTCAAAATGAACCATAACTAAACAGAGTTATTTAATATACAGTCGTCGTATATGTGATTTTATAAATATGTTGGCGAGCTAAACCGTTAATAAATGGATTATATTTGATTGCATGTTGCATGGTTTGTATAATTATTGATTCTAGATTTTGTAATTTTAAAATGTTAAGCATGGGTCAAATTCGCAACATTGTATTTTCCCTTGATAATAAAATTAATCAATTAGCGGTTATAGATAGCAAATTCCTTAAAGAGATTTTTGATGTATTTGGACATGTCATTCTTAATTTTGTGAACACCTCTCTATCCAAAGGTGAATTTCCTAATTTGTTTAAAACTAGTACAGTTATACCTATTCCAAAAATCAATAATACCATTGAAGCATGTAATTTTAGACCAATAAATACTTTACCAACTCTGGAGAAAGTTCTGGAATTGGCAGTTGATGAGCAACTTTTGGAACTTTAATACATATAATCTTTTTTTAAGTTGTCAGTCAGGTTTTCGTAAAAACCACTCGTGCGAAATGGCAATTCAACTCACATTATCTCAATGGAAAAAAATAGTAGATGAAAATTAATATATTGTTTCTATATTTTTAGATTTCAAAAGAGCCTTTGAAACAATAGACAGAAACATTTTGATTGATAAGCTTGTTTACTTTTATGTTAAAGTAGCATAGCTGGTTTTTATATATGTTTTACACAATATTATTAAGCTAGAACAGTTATTATTGCCGGACGCTTTCCGTGGGCCCTAACTACCGCCAGACGCTTTAAACCTGGAGAATCACAATAAATGTGTAATATGTAGGTAAAAAGGTGGGGGGAGCTCTGGAATCTTATTCTATTATGTTTCTTTTCCTCGTGTAAATTTAAATGCTTAAGCAAATCATATTTACTGGTAAAAGCCTTACCACATTCTAAACAAGGGAAATCTCGCTCATTTTTGTGTACTTTAGATAGATAGATACATTATTGGTCTTTCGCTACAATAAGACAAGTCAAAAGTATAATACAGTATATAAAATCAGGTATTACAATAGTATAGTAGTATACAAGATGATTTACCTAAACATCTGGAAAATTATTCAGTGGGTTGTCCCCATCAAAAGGAGTTAAAAAAAATTAAGAAATAAAAAAATTTGGAAAAAAAATTACCTTATTCTGTCTAGTCTTGTTCTAGTGATTCTAGAACTTCTTCGTCTACTTCAACAGGACGATTTACTATACGTTCTCTGTCACCTGGTAAACATAACCCGGTGTCACGAACTCGTTGCACTGCACTTAAATTTTTTCTCTCATTAGGTTTGCGCCTATGGGGAAATTTTCTTCCGTATTTTCGTACAGCCCCTGCAAGACTTTCATTCATTGCACCATAGGTTAATATCATGTCGCAGTACTCTTGCGATGTGAACTCTGGCATAATCGATATTTGCGAATACAGTTTAAAATTTAACAAAAATGGGAAATGCTCTAAACGGAAGTCGAAGAGTCACTAGACTGAACAGTGAACGTGTGGCGCACTGACCTTAGACAACTAAGACAGCTGATAATACCTGCTAATTGTCGATGTACAAACAAGCGACACGTGTGTGAACACGCCGAGATAGCATATCTCACCCGTTCAGAAGCGTATCTTTGCAGGTTTTAATGCAAAAAATATAATAAATTACCTTGGATCACATAACAGACTTGTATACCATTTTATTTTCCGCATGTTTACATAAATCACCCTGTATATGATAAAAAATACAAGAAACACATTAATATACATAAATAGCAACAGACAGTTGTAAAAATACAAAAAAAACACAAATTTAGGACACAAACAAACAAAAAATATATATATTTTAGCCAATAGATACATTAGTATGGATTTTTAAGATGAACTAGTCAATGGTGTAAAATACGTTAGAAAATTCTTTATGTGTTTTTTAAAAACATGGACAGGCAAGTCTTTAAGATTTGTAGGGAGTAGGTTGTACAAGTGAGATCCACTATAGAATGGATATTTCTCATAACTAGTGAGACGGTGTTGATTTTAATAAAAATTATGTTTGTGTCTCGTATCATAGCTATGTACTTACGTCTGCGTGTGTTAAAAATTTATTCTTATTTACATGACAGAATAATAATGTTTTTAATATACAGGGTGTTGCATCATGAGAGGGACATAGCTTAATAGGAGGTAGAGAACATCAGTGGTAACCGGAATCTCCCATAGAAATGTCTCATTGGGCCTTCATTACGAAGTTACAGGGTGTTAAATAATTTTTGGCCAAACCTGTTTTTTGTCATAACTTTGACAGAAAATGAAATAACGGATTCATATTTGGTACGGCTAATGTACTAACGAGCCCCAAGAGGTACATGTATAAAAAAAAATATATCCAGGTCCGGACTCACTATAATTTATGTTTCTTCTTTGCATCAATAAAACATCACCCTGTATATATTTTTTTGAAATTTCGATACGATATTCGAAAAGAGCAAGAAAAAACAAACAAAATGGCCTATTTCATTTTTTTGTTACACCTTCGTGGTTATTTAAATACGTTGTTAAATGTGCAAGAAAATGGATTACAGAACCCTATTAAATGAGAGGCAGAGGTATTGCAGACGAGCAATGGGAACAACTTGCAGCGGACAGAACCGAATGGCGAGGGGTTGTGGCCAGCTATCAAGGAAATGTTGCTGCAAGAAGGCCGAATCCAAGACCTAACCAGGTCTATGTTTGTCCTGATTGCGGTCGACTTGTGCTCTCCCGAATTGGCCTCTATAGCCATAGTCGTGTGCACCGTAGATGAATGGAAATTACAATAGACTACACCTTTTACTTGTTTTTTATTGTACGCAATTTATCGACTGTAAAATTTCTATACTCGGACTCGAGTAACGGCTAATAATAATAATAATAATAAAAAAATGAGATATAACTAAAATTTGCAAAAAATCTATAGCCTAGGTGGTCTGGGTGAATCCTAATTCCGGCACGTTTTAAAGGTCCATTTTGGTAAAAAACTGTGGTCCTAATAAGTAATCGGGTATGAAATAACAAAATTTTTAATCAGTCACAGTAGGCTTGTTCAAAGTGACAGATAATAAAAAGAAATCTCCTAAACAGTTGAATAATTGTTTGTTAGTAATTTAATGTGTCAATAATCCGCATTTAGTTAGTGAAAACTTGTGAAAATATTTTAACTATGCCAGTAAAATTTACAAACGTGGAATATGCTGACATAATATTCATCTATGGTTTCTGTAATGGAAATGGTAGGTCGGCGGAAAGAGAATATCGGCTGCGTTTTCCTGGTCGTCGATGCCCTAATCATAAAACCTTTAGTACGGTGTTCCAGTATGCAAGACAACACGGAAAGTTTCCTACTTCTGCAGTTGTGGAGCGTGTTTTACAACAAGGTGTGCAGGAACAAAACAATATTATAAACGTAGTTCAAGAAAACTCAAATATGAGCACTAGACGAATCAATTTGGCAACTGGTATTCCTCATTGGCGAGTATGGAGAACCCTAAAAAAGAGAACGTTACCATCCATATCATATCCAGCAGGTACAGCGTCTTCAACAAGGCGACGATATCCCCCGCCTGGCATTTTGTCATTGGTTGTCTAACCATCGCCCAGTCATTTACAGAACCTTATTTACGGATGAAGCACAATTTACAAGGGATGGAGTAAACAATTCACGAAATAATAATAAATGGGCACAGGAAAACCCACATGCGGTACGCCAACCCCGTTCGCAACACAGGTTTTCTGTAAATGTTTGGGTCGGACTTGTGAATAGACATTTGATAGGGCCACATTTTTTTGAAGAAAGATTGAATGGTAAAATTTACTTTGATTTTCTTCAAAACATTTTACCGAATATGTTATAAAATATCGGTATAAGAGGTATGTTGTTTCAGCATGATGGGGCCCCACCACATTTTAACCTTCAAGTAAGAGAACACTTAAACAATGTGTATCCTAATAGATGGATTGGACGCGGGGGTCCACATGAATGGCCACCAAGATCTCCTGATTGTAACCCTTGTGATTACTTTTTATGGGGCCACTTAAAAAACGAGGTTTATAGCATTGAAATTGAAAGTAGACAACATTTAATCCAGCGCATCGTTACAACCTGCGACGAAATACGGAATAATCCAGAAATGATACGTCGAGCAATTGGTGACCTTTCTAAACGCGCAAGAAAATGCACAGAATGTGGGGGAGGACATTTTGAAAATTTACTTTAGTGTCAATTACGTTTTATTTTTAAACACATTTAGTTATTGTTTTGTTATTTATTGTTAATTGAATGGAAAATATTTTATTTATTTAGATTTTAGTTTGTTCTCTTTTCCAATTTTTATTAAGTATAAAATGTTGATGATTTTCTTGATCAAAGTAACTGGTTGCTTAGGCTTAAATGGTTTAAATTATCTGTCACTTTTATTCTTTGAACAAGCCTACTGTGATTGATTAAAAATTTTGTTATTTCATACCCGATTACTTATTAGGACCACAGTTTTTTATCAAAATGGACCTTTAAAATGTGCCGGAATTAGGATTCACCCAGACCATATGTATTTAAGTATTCATAAATTTTTTGAGAGATATTAGTTTCTATTATTTTTGATATCACACCAAGTAGGGCGATAGGACGATAATTTTTAATGTTTAATGAGCAGCCATTTTTTAGTATAGGTATTAGTATGGCTAATTTTAAAGCATCTGGGAATTCAGCATGTATGAGACAAAAGTTAATTAAGTGTGCTAAGGGTCCAGATAAAATATTGCAACAGTTTTTTAATAGTCTGATTGAAACTTCATCATCTCCAGTTCATTTTTTATTGTGTAAGTTGGTGATTACCCTCTAAACTTCTTGCTCGGTTACAGGGGTAAAAAACATATTCGATATAACATTTTTACATGTCGTGCAGTTCTCCGAATAGTTTCCTTGAAAGTGATCCCGTAACTTATTAGTCACTACTGTTGAAAAGAAATTACCAAAAAGTTCTGAGACTGCTTTAACATCAGTTATGTTATAATTAATCGTTAATGCAATATGTTTTCTAGTTTTTCTGTAATCGTTACCATTAATTATGCTCCATAGAGTTTTTGCCTTATTTTCAGATAGATATATTTTATTGGAGTAGTAATTTCTTTTTTCCTGTTTTATCTCATATTCAGTCTTCTTTTTTAAGCCACTTGTACTAACATTTAGTTCAGAGGAATTAGTTAATTTTCTTAAATCATTCAGGTCTTTTAAATCCTGAAGTGCTTTTAACAAAGTAGAAGTGAACTTAATATTATTGCTATTACAAGCCCTAACATTTTTTTGTGCAGGTAGGAAAAGCAGCATCCATACACCAATGTAGATGCTCCCAGAAAAAAATTGTATGCATCATTTATATTAGCAAATGTATTCTGGTAGAAAGTTTCAAAGAATGATAAATCAGACTGATAAGAGTTTAGTGAATTCTGATAGAGAAAAGTCGTTAACTTTCCTGAATGATATAGTTTGCAATTGATCCGTTTGTCTTCACCGGTGGAGACATTCTCCAGGTGATTAATTGTGCAAAATGATAAAAAGACCTGGATCAAAATTTTGGACATTCAAGTTTTTCGAATTGTTAATTATTACATAGTCTATGCTATTTTGAGTATGGATATTACCTTTATAGGCTATTCTAGTGGGTTCCTCAATCAACGACGTTAGATCATTGGATGTTATAGCATCATATAGAAGGACAGAATTTAAAGATGATTTGTTATTTGCAGGGAAGATCAGCTGGAACACTGACAAACAACAAAACATTCTTGATTTTCACAGAAATAATTTTATAACCAGTTGCACCATTTTACCTGTAAAATTATTTAGACAAAATAATACTTTAATGCACTTTTCATTTGAAAAATCATAGAAGTTAATTAATTATCACGTCAATAAAATTAGACAGTTAGACACCATTTAACCTCAACAGTAAATTGATTTGTTGTTCAATATAAATTAGACTGTCAAAGTTAAAATGTAGATGTTACCCACTTCGCTATTTTTTGCCCATAACATATAGTTATTAGAACATTAGAACCAAAGAATTAGAACCCCTATAACGATGTTATGCTATGCTGGTTACATAAAAATAGCGTGGCCAACTTTATTTTATTAATAGCTTTTACTAGATGCTAATGCTTGCGACATCTCTCGGTAAATATCTAGACTAAGTAGAGTTCTGCAATATATATATATATATATATATATAGACATATATATTTCAGGTTCAACCTTTGGCAGAAATCTGCTTACTAGTAGATTTTTAAAAGTAGAAAACTTTAGTATACAACAGTGCTAGTCGCTCTAAAATATATTTTTCGAATTTCAGCTTAGCCTTACCGACTTTAGTAGATATCTGCTTCACTAGTGGATTTTATGAACGGAATATTAGTGGGTAAGAAACTTAGATATGGATCTCTTTCCTAATCCAAGAAAATTAGTAGATAATGATGCTTGCTATTTGTGATATTAAGGATCAAGACAAAGTATCGCCCGAAACCCATATTTTCAGGTGGTTACATTCAAAAATGAATTTTTAATTTTGCAAGTTCGGCGCGACCACTTTTGACAGAAATCTATCTGCTTTTACCAGTAGATTTTTAAAATAGGAAATTTTAGTATTTTATAGTAATCAATGATGCAAGTGACATCTCTCAGAGAATGTCTTAATAGAGCATACCTAGTACTGCAATTTGCATTGCCCAAATAGGCGCTATCTGAAACATATTTTTAAGTGCGACTACCAATAAAAATCTGCTTTACCAGCGGACTTTTAAGAATTATACTCTTCTCTATCACAACATTCACAACTGTCTCGTCTGTGTCATCATCATGTGCTTAAAGTTCGATTTATAAACTATTCCGCTGCAGTTGCGGTTGCAGTTGGAGTTGCCGCAGCAGTATCAGTTGCAGTTCACGAAAATTCGTCATTTATAAACTCTTGCTGCTGTTGACGTCGAACGGGTTGAAAACTACAATTTCATTGGCTATCCGCTGGTAATTCCGCAGCGGTTGCCGTTCAAGATAAAAGTTGGTTATCTACCTGCGGAATATGAACTGCAACCGCAGCGGCAGCGGACTTTATAAATGGAAACATTCGTTTCGTATTCTTCATAAACACTACAGGTGCGGCAACTGTAACTGTAACCGCTGCGGCTAGTTTATAAATTCACCTTAATTGGCACTGAAGAAGATATTGCACAAAATATTGTATTGTGTTATTTGCCTTTGTACGGTCGTGTCGTGAGCAAAAAAAAATATTACAAGTCTTATAACGGTATTTTGCTAACATCTAACTTTAATTTTTGTGACATTGTCAGTTAGTTGTCATAATTTATTGCAAGTATGCAAAAAACTAATATGCCTCATATAAGGGATTTAGTTAAATCTGGAGTTATTGCTAAAGCAGAAGATGGATGGTCAATGAGACAAATTGCACTGCGTTATAAAATTGACAAAAATTCGGTGTGTAACATTTTAAGAAAGTGGAGAATAAACGGTATACGATTAGTAGAAATCCTGGATCAAGGCGACGGATGTCAACTGAACAAGATTTGTAATTGGTAAATGCTTTAGTAGAAAATCAATTTTACTCAGTTATTCAGGCCGCTCAAGAAACGAATTTTCTTGGATCGAGTAGTACTGGTCGCCGGCGAGTAAGAGAATCGGAGCTACGCTGTCATGCAGCAGCACAAAAATACTTACTTAAAGCTGAACATAAAGAAGTTCGAGTAGGATTTGCGCTTGAATTTTTAGCGCATGATGTAAATTTTTGGAACAGTGTAATCTTTACAAACGAAAAAACTTTCCAGTCAGCACACAGCGGTCGTATTCGTGTTTACCGCCCTCCGAATACTCGATTCGATGATAAATATATATCTAACAATGACAAAAGTGGTAGATTTTCCGTCAATATGTGGGCTTGGCACTTGGTCCTGGTGCTTTGTGGCACATTGAGGAACAATTTAATAGTGAAACTTATATTAGGATTTTAGACAATATTATGCTCCCTTCTGTGTCGCAATTATTTCCTAATAACGAGTTCATACTTCAATAAGACTTAGCGAATTTTTCGTAATATTTGTGTTTTTGTAGATATTTATCATACAAAATGCCAAGTTTTTGCTGTGTTGTAAATTGTGGGTGTAGCAACCCGAAATAAACTTAGTTTTTTCAAAATATCATCCGTTTTCGACTCGAAGAAGCAAATTTGGTTAAGAGGCGTCAAATGTTGCAATAAAATGAAGTATGCAAAGGTGTATTCCAAGCATTTTGTTAGTGGTATTACACATTAATATAAAGAATTTGTTTTTAATTAAGGTTCGTGTTGTAGGTAAAAGTGCCGATCAACATGATCAAAACAACTCGGATTGGGTGCCGTCTCTCCATATGGGATACAAATTGAAACCCAGATGCGAAAGTGCTCACTGCTTAAGAAATGCAGCTAGAGCAAACAATAAACAAGACGTGGTAAAATTAGAAATTTATGTTGGTTTGATTGTGTTTTTAACAAATTTTTTTGTTAGTGTACATTTTTCTAATGTAGTATCTAATGTATAGTATCTTAATACTTAGTCCGTCTATGATTTGAAAGTTGAGCATAAGAATAGCTATGGGGCTAAATTTTACTTAGTACATATAATTACCTAAATATAACGTACTCTTCTTATTTCATATATTGACATTTTATTCAATAAAGTTGTTTATTATCATTGTTATATTATTATATGCCTGTAAATTAATTTGTTAACGTGTAAGTGAAAATAAAACAAAATGTTGCCTACAATATACAATTATTTATTATCACAAGGTTCGATTACTGTTCGTAAGAAGGACCAACAAGAAACTTACGAAAGGTATAATTAATTCCATATCGTAAGAAAAATACATATTAATAGTGCTACTCTTACTGTTCAGAAATAAATATCTAAAACTAAATATACAATTATTATAAACATCTAATATTATAAGGAAAAAAACACTAATTTATCAAAAATCTCTCACTATAAAAATAAATACATAAGAACTAAATATACTTGTCACAGTCACAACCGAAAAGTTTTACGAAATGAACATCTACCGTAACAAAAAAAAAAAAAACATGCTAATACTATATGAAAAGTTACTCACACTCACCACATAAAAATAAATTAATATGTAAGACTAAATTTCCAAAAATAATAAGTAAACTTATGTTGGAAACTTTATTCTGATACTGCTGACATAATTCCATAAACACTAAAGCACTTGAATACTGGTACTCGATGTGCGATTGGCCAATCATGTCGAGATGATTAAAAACATTTTAAACAGTTCTAGATAGTACTAATATGGTTGACAAAATGTGTATTCAGTAAGTAGAGTATTCGAGTGTAATATTGAACAGATATGGTATTTATGGGAACTACGTCAGAGAAACACATTTCACCTAGACCGCCTACACAATCACAATGATTGCTCAGTATGGAACCATCTGGATCGGTAATAATTCAAGGAGTCGATGGCTTCTGCTGAAGACATTGAGAGTGTGTAATCTGAAAAATGAATAATGCCTTTTATATTGAGCTACAATATAAAATATACAGATATTACATATCGTCAAAGTCCCTGTTAACGTTCAGCCAAATTTTCCATAACTAGATATGATATGAGTTAAATATTTTAGACTAAACTTTTGTACTTAGTGGCTGGCAAACTAAATGTTACACAGAAATTCGCAAACGTACAGAAATTTTGACTGTCCGTTTAAAACAAAAATTGGCATCTAACATGAATATTTTCTGGTTGCTAACAAGATTTAAAATGAAATCTTTATTTAATAAACAAAAACATCGTTTAATTTATAATTAAAAGCTGTAAGCAAGTTCAAAATAGTTTTTGCAATTCAAAAATTGAAATATATATATATATAAGGTTCATTGTCTTCTCTACCTTAACAATTATAATATTAATACATCATTATGCTAAGAAATTGTGTTCAGAGCCAAATCCTTGATAAATAATTCTTACCATTGCAACAAGTTTTTTGTTATAAATTCCTTGCAGAAAATCTCTTTCACTCAGCCACAAACCAAGTGGTAGTAAGCTTCTCCTTTGTATATGCATTTCTTTCAAAAACTAAATCATTAACAATATCACCATGTGTAATATTTGGAAACACCTCAATATCACTACTAAAGTCTTCCTTTTTAAAATATAAGGGTCTAAATCGATGGCACTAACTTTTTTCGCATACCTAACCTGTCCATCATGAGACAATTTCGTAAAATATAAACTCATCTCCATCTTAACAAACAAAATTTACCCCACGAAATAATTTAGGTTAGTTATTGATGTTAAATAAACCAAAATCAACTTTTAAAACACCACAAAAACTGCAAAAAACACTACGACGAGGCGTTTAATAGAGGCATTATCATTGACAGCTGTTTGTTTTAGGTCTTCTGTGCCTAAGAGTGTCAAACAATAGATGTCGCTCACCTCGTGATTTTCGCCTATAAGATATAGTTATTAGAACCCCTATAACGCTGTTATGTTATGCTGGTTACATAAAAATAGCGTGGCCATTGGCCAACTTTGGTAGAGGACTTTTGGTAGAGATCTATTTTATTAATAGCTTTTACTAGATGCTAATGCTTGCGACATCTCTCGGTAAATAACTAGACTAAATAGAGTTCTGCAATATATATATATTTCAGGTTCAACCTTTGGTAGAAATCTGCTTACTAGTAGATTTTTAAAAGTAGAAAGCTTTAGTATACAACAGTGCTAGTCGCTCTAAAATATATTTTTCTAATTTCACAGGTTTAGCCTTACAGACTTTAGTAGATATCTGCTTCACTAGTGGATTTTATGAACGGAATATTAGTGGGTATGAAACTTAGATAGGGATTTCTTTCCTAATCTAAGAAAATTAGTAGATAATGATGCTTGCTATTTGTGACATTAAGGATCAAGACAAAGTATCGCCCGAAACCCATATTTTCAGGCGGTTCCATTCAAAAATGGATTTTTCATTTTGCAAGTTCGGCGCGACTACTTTTGACAGAAATCTATTTGCTTTTACTAGTAGATTATTAAAATAGGAAATTTTAGTATTTTATAGTATATATAATAGATCTGCTTTACCAGCGGACTTTAAGAATGATACTCTTCTCTATCACAACATTCACAACGGCGCTGCATTTTACAAAAACAAAGTCTTATCTTATCATCATCATGTGCTATGCTATCATATTATAATGGCTGTATCTTTAGATATTTTTTGATACTTTGCCTGCTTTAAAATGATTTAAAATTTATAATCTTTTAAAATTGAACTCGATGTGTTCGTTTTAAAGACAAAGGCGAATCTTCCTTCAGTACAGTTACAGGGTTCATGTAACGAACAAACAGAAGTGAAGTTATAAGTGCTAAGGAACAAAATGAAATTGAAATCAAACCTGAAATTCTTTATAAAGCTGTTGATAAAGAACCTCCTCAAAATACTTCTAAGAATTGTCGACAATGCAATTTACATTTTCTGTCTGAAAATTCCTAACATACATATGGAAAAGAAACACAAGCATATTTGTATCATTTGTCATTTACGATTTGACTGTGGAAACCAATTAACACAATTTGAAAAATGAACATGATGTGATTGTAGGGTTGAAAAATCCAAACATTGTCATATCTGCGGTAAGCGTTTTCAGTATAATGCAAAATTAATAAGGCATACATCTGGTATTAAGCAGTTCCAGTGCAATCAATGAGACAAATATTTTTCATCCAAAGGAAGCCTAAACATACATATAGCGAAACATAGTGGCGTTCGAAAATTTTCGTGTTCAATCTGCAGTAAAACGTTCATCCATCAGAGCAATTTATATCATCATAAAAAGGTTCACTGAAACGAGAGAAGATATGTTTGCGACATCTGCTCAAAAGTATTTAAATCGAGGCATATTCTACGTTCTACATCATCACGTTAAAATACACGAAGAACATCTTCACGAGAGAATATTAAGATGGCTGACAGTGCAAACACACAAGTGATATTTCTCTGCAATTATTGTAGTAGAAAAATGATAAAGAAAGTGGAATGTACCTACTAATTGTGGTGCAACATTTCATGGTAGTTGTGCTGCTAGAAAAGTTTGTTGCAGTAAACAGGTAGGTACTTACCCAGGATAAACCTCAAGAAAACTTAGGCACCAACTCTGAAGATTAATCCACCTCAGAAATAATTATAGAATCACTGAAATATGAAAATAAACTGCTTCTAGAATTAAACAAGGAGCTAAAAGACTCAAATCAACTTTTAAAAAATAAGTTACACTCCCTTGAGAAGCAATTGATCAATTGCAACACATCAATTGTTCCTACACAGCAAACCTTCTTAACAGAAAGTTATGAGGAATCCCTAAGTAAGATCTTTTTTAAGCAAGGAACTAACAAACTTTTTTAAATATAATTTAAATGATCAAAATATTAAATATAGAACAGGTGACACAAGTAATGAATGTGAAAATATTCCTATCAGTGAACAAAAAGCAAAACAAAAAATAAACATGTAGCGGCAAAAAACGGTAAGGCATCACTAAATAATAACAACTGAAATTTAATGACGACCTCGGAAAATACACAAAGAAACTTGATGCAAGAAATTATTAATATTGAAAAAGACACGTCACCTCAAAAAACAATTATTAAAATCCGCAATGAGAATTTGAATGCGGACTCAGAGTATTCTAGGTACACTTAGTGGACCTGGAACAACCAACTCTGGTAATACACAAGTTGTGATGAAGGCTTTATTTATCCAAATTACAATAAAAAAAAGAGCAACTAAAAACACTAATGTCGGTAAAGGGGCACCCCTCGGTAATTTTCAGGGTATGGAAAAAACAGAAAAAGACAAAAAATTTGGGTCTCTTATCACATGTAAAAGATATAACCACTGAAAACGATATTAAAACCTATATCGAACAAAAATTCAAGTCCACAAACGTTACCGTCAAACTTTTAAAGATGAATAGTCCAACCCCTGACAACCAACACGTTATGGTGGCGTAAATCCATCTCTCCTTGTTATACAGTTTATGAGGTGAACTTTTGGCCCATTCGGAAATTGAATTTTGAGAAATGAACTTCTTCAGGCCAAAAGTTCACATCATAAACTGTATATCAAGGAGAGATGGATTTACGCCCACCATAAAGTGTTGATTGTCAGGGGTTGGACTGTTCATTTTTAAAAGTTTGACGGTAACGTTTGTGGACTTGGATTTTTGTTCAATATAGGTTTTAATTTCGTTTTCAGTGGTTTCTTTGTGTATTTTCCGAGGTCGTCATTAAGTTTGAGTTGTTATTAGTAATGCCTTAACGTTCTTTACCGCTACATGTTTATTTATTTTTTGTTTTGCTTTTTGTTCACTAATAGGAATATTTTCACATTCATTATACTTGTATCACCTGTTATATATTTAATATTTTGCTCATTTAAATTATATTTAAAAAAGTTTGTTAGTTCCTTGCTTAAAAAAGATCTTACTTAGGGATTCCTCATAACTTTCTGTTAAGAAGGTTTGCTGTGTAGGAACAATTGATGTGTTGCAATTGATCAATTGCTTCTCAAGGGAGTGTAACTTATTTTTTAAAAATTGATTTGAGTCCTTTAGCTCCTTGTTTAATTCTATAAGCAGTTTATTTTCATATTTCAGTGATTCTATAATTATTTCCGTGATGGATTAATCTTCAGAGTTGGTGCCTAAGTTTTCTTGAGGTTTATCCTGGGTAAGTACCTACCTGTTTACTGCAACAGACTTTTCTAGCAGCACAACTACCATGAAATGTTGCACCACAATTAGTAGGTACATTCCACTTTCTTTATCACTTTTCTACTACAATAATTGCAGGGAAATATCACTTGTGTGTTTGCACTGTCAGCCATCTTAATATTCTCTCGTGAAGATGTTCTTCGTGTATTTTAACGTGATGATGTAGAATATGCCTCGATTTAAATGCCTTTGAGCAGATGTCGCAAACATATCTTCTCTCGTTTCAGTGAACCATTTTATGATGATATAAATTGCTCTGATGGATGAACGTTTTACTGCAGATTGAACACGAAAATTTTCGAACGCCACTATGTTTCGCTATATGTATGTTTAGGCTTCCTTTGGATGAAAAATATTTGTCTCATTGATTGCACTGGAACTGCTTAATATCAGATGTATGCCTTATTAATTTTGCATTATACTGAAAACGCTTACCACAGATATGACAATGTTTGGATTTTTCAACCCTACAATCACATCATGTTCATTTTTCAAATTGTGTTAATTGGTTTCCACAGTCAAATCGTAAATGACAAATGATACAAATATGCTTGTGTTCCTTTTCCATATGTATGTTAGGAATTTTCAGACAGAAAATGTAAATTGCATTGTCGACAATTCTTAGAAGTATTTTGAGGAGGTTCTTTATCGACAGCTTTATAAAGAATTTCAGGTTTGATTTCAATTTCATTTTGTTCCTTAGCACTTATAACTTCACTTCTGTTTGTTCATTACATGAACCCTGTAACTGTACTGAAGGAAGATTCGCCTTTGTCTTTAAAACGAACACATCGAGTTCAATTTTAAAAGATTATAAATTTTAAATCATTTTAAAGCAGGCAAAGTATCAAAAAATATCTAAAGATACAGCCATTATAATATGATAGCATAGCACATGATGATGATAAGATAAGACTTTGTTTTTGTAAAATGCAGCGCCGTTGTGAATGTTGTGATAGAGAAGAGTATCATTCTTAAAGTCCGCTGGTAAAGCAGATCTATTATATATACTATAAAATACTAAAATTTCCTATTTTAATAATCTACTGGTAAAAGCAGATAGATTTCTGTCAAAAGTAGTCGGCCGAACTTGCAAAATTAAAAATCCGTTTTTGAATGGAACCGCCTGAAAATATGGGTTTCGGGCGATACTTTGTCTTGATCCTTAATGTCACAAATAGCAAGCATCATTATCTACTAATTTTCTTAGATTAGGAAAGAGATCCCTATCTAAGTTTCTTACCCACTAATATTCCGTTCATACAATCCACTAGTGAAGCAGATATCTACTAAAGTCTGTAAGGCTAAACCTGTGAAATTAGAAAAATATATTTTAGAGCGACTAGCACTGTTGTATACTAAAGCTTTCTACTTTTAAAAATCTACTAGTAAGCAGATTTCTACCAAAGGTTGAACCTGAAATATATATATATATTGCAGAACTCTATTTAGTCTAGTTATTTACCGAGAGATGTCGCAAGCATTAGCATCTAGTAAAAGCTATTAATAAAATAGATCTCTACCAAAAATCCTCTACCAAAGTTGGCCAATGGCCACGCTATTTTTATGTAACCAGCATAACATAACAGAGTTATAGAGGTTCTAATAACTATATGTTATAGGCGAAAATCACGAGGTGAGCGACATCTATTGTTTGACACTCTTAGGCACAGAAGACCTAAAACAAACAGCTGTCATTGAGTGATGCCTCTATTAAATGCCTCGTCGTAAAGTGTTTTTTGCAGTTTTTGTGGTGTTTTAAAAGTTGATAACTAACCTAAATTATTTCGTGGGGTAAATTTTGTTTGTTAAGATGGAGATGAGTTTATATTTTACGAAATTGTCTCATGATGGACAGGTTAGGTATGCGAAAAAAGTTAGTGCCATCGATTTAGACCCTTATATTTTAGAAAGGAAGACTTTAGTAGTGATATTGAGGTGTTTCCAAATATTACACATGGTGATATTGTTAATGATTTAGTTTTTGAAAGAAATGCATATACAAAGGATGAGTCTAAGGCGTTCAAAAGTCTTGAAGCTTACTACCACTTGGTTTGTGGCTGAGTGAAAGAGCTTTTCTGCAAGGAATTTATAACAAAAAACTTGTTGCAATGGTAAGAATTATTTAGGGAGTGTCTACAGCTCCGGGTAAATCCGTATGATTAATTTTTATTATTCCTCCTTCCAGGCAATTCACGCCGCACATGCGCGATGACGTTCAAACATATTGATATAGTAAGAATTATAAGGTTACCGATCAGCAGTCTGTGGTGTAATACTTAGGGTTCCCGATTCTCACACGTGAGGTCGAGGGTTCGAATCCGCTTGCTACAGTTTTTTTTTTTTACCACATTTTGTTAACTAAAATACGTAATACGAATATTTCTTTAGGTTAGTTCGTTGGGTTAAATATGTTAATATTTTTTGATGTAGTATAGTTGCTTATGATAGATAATGTCCCTTGCCCTCGACGGCAGCCAATCATGCGCATGCCCGGTTTTAGACGGAGGAATAATAAAAATTAATCATACGGATTTACCCGGAGCTGTAGACATTGCCAATTATTTATCAATGATTTGGCTCTGAACACAATTTCTTAGCATAATGATGTATTAATATTATAATTGTTAAGGTAGAGAAGACAATGAACCTTATATTTCAATTTTTGAATTGCAAAAACTATTTTGAACTTGCTTACAGCTTTTAATTATAAATTAAACGATGTTTTTGTTTATTAAATAAATATTTCATTTTAAATCTTGTTAGCAACCAGAAAATATTCATGTTAGATGCCAATTTTTGTTTTAAACGGTCAGTCAAAATTTCTGAACGTTTGCTAATTTCTGTGTAACATTTAGTTTGCCAGCCACTAAGTACAAAAGTTTAGTCTAAAATATTTAACTCATATCATATCTAGTTATGGAAAATTTGGCTGAACGTTAACAGGGACTTTGACGATATGTAATATCTGTATATTTTATATTGTAGCTCAATATAAAAGGCATTATTCATTTTTCAGATTACACACTCTCAACGTCTTCAGCAGAAGCCATCAACTCCTTGAATTATTACCGATCCAGATGGTTCCATACTGAGCAATCATTGTGATTGTGTAGGCGGTCTAGGTGAAATGTGTTTCTCTGACGTAGTTCCCATAAATACCATATCTGTTCAATATTACACTCGAATACTCTACTTACTGAATACACATTTTGTCAACCATATTAGTACTATCTAGAACTGTTTAAAATGTTTTTAATCATCTCGACATGATTGGCCAATCGCACATCGAGTACCAGTATTCAAGTGCTTGGAATTATATCAGAGCAGTGCCAGAATAAAGTTTCCAACATAATATTACTTATTATTGTAATGGGGTAGTGAAGCGCAAGCTATAGCCTCTCCTACTCAATTGTTAACCTCACCTTCGCGATGAGTTCAATTTGAACTTGGTGCACCCTGTTTTCACTAACGAGGCTCTAACGACCGAGTAAGGGCGGAATAACCCTTACCTTTTGCCGTGAGCACATCCACCTTCTCACGAAGAGTGCGGTAAAAATAACCCACCGCACACAAAGGTTGCTTTTGGAATCGTTTGGTTACCCCATCGTCGCAGTCTCCTTCTGTGCCATGGGACCACACCACTCGCCTTCCGCAACCGAGCTGGTCAGTTGCATACCTGCTCCAGCTAAAACTTCAAATGCAGCTTCGTTTACAGTCGATTAAGGCTTTAAAAAATGATGGAGCGTTCAAGTGGGACAAAATCATCCGGAGGTAAAATACCCTCCCGATCGGATCTCCGGGGGAGGGTGCCCACAGGGACACCTCATCGAATGTCGAAAAAACACCGACAAGTTAAATCCAACAAAACTAATTCTTTCATCTACGGTGCTTGGAATGTTCGTACTTTGAACGACAGCACTCGCACCGATCGGCCTGAAAGAAGAACTGCTCTAATAGATAGAGAACTTCACCGACTCAATGTTGACGTTGCAGCTCTCAGCGAAACTCGATTTTTGGAGGAAGGCTCTCTCACAGAAAAGTACTACACCTTCTATTGGAAAGGTCTTCCCACCAATTCAAGAAGACAACATGGAGTAGGATTTGCCGTTCGGAATCAACTTGTATCCAACTTAACACAAGTACCACAAGGCCTATCCGAGCGTCTAATGCTGCTACGCTATGAGCTATCAGATGGCAACGCGGTAAATCTAATAAGCGCCTACGCTCCCACTCTGGATGCAAGTCACGAAACCAAGGAAAGCTTCTATCAACAGCTGGAAGAAACCCTCTGTAGAATACCTAAAACGGAACGACTCGTTATTCTTGGCGATTTTAACGCTAGAGTAGGGAGAGATGCAGAAACCTGGCCAGGCATCATAGGCAAGAACGGTTTGGGCAACATGAACGCTAACGGTCAACTACTCCTAACTAAATGCGCCGAACATGATCTAGTGATAACAAACACCATTTTCCGACAAAAGGATAAATTTAAAGGCACCTGGCGTCACCCCAGATCAGGTCACTGGCATCTACTGGACTATGTTATCGTACGTAGGAAGCATCTCAAGGACGTCCAAATTACAAAGGCGCGCATTGATAGCGAATGTTGGACCGATCATCGTCCTGTTGTCTCTAAAATGAAAATTGTTATGAGACCCAAACACCGAAGAACTCAAGTAAAACGTAGACTCCGTCTCTGTATTAGTAAATTGCGTGACCAACAAACCGTCGAACAGCTAAAGCAAAAAGTTCAAGAGAATTTGAGTGCACTAGAAGAAACCAATTCTGTAGATGTCGCTGCTACCTGGACACAAATTAAAGACAGTTTAAAAAGTGCGAGTGAGGAAATTCTTGGCACTGCAGCAAGTAAGAAACAGGAGGACTGGTTCAATGATAATGAAGCTTTTATACAAGAACTTCTTGACCGCAAACATACTGCCTTCCAAAACGCTATCAACCACCCCAACGACTCATCAAAAGCAGAAGCTTTTATCCAATCTAAGTATGAAACGCAACGCGAAATCAGAAGAATAAAGAACGAGTGGTGGGCAAGCAAGGCCAGAGAAATTCAAAGGTACGCCGATTCACACGACTACAGGAATTTCTTTCAAGAAGTAAAAGCAGTGTACGGCCCCAGTCGGAAAAATATGTGCCCTATTAAAGATTTAAATGGAAATCTCCTCAAAGAAGACCAGGAAATAAGAGCCCGATGGAAAGAACACTACTCTAACATTCTTAACCAGCAAAGTCAAGCCGATCACGATATTATAAATCTTATCCCTCAATATGACACCTTCGAAGACTTAGATAAACCACTAACAACGGAAGAGATCTTAACCGCCATTGGGCAGCTAAAAAATAACAAATCTCCCGGCGCCGACTCACTCCCAGCTGAGATCTTTAAAGCTGTGTCGTCAGAGCTCATAACCTACCTCAAAAAACTGTTTGATGTCGTGTGGGAAAGTGGTCAAGCTCCGCAGGAGTTTCGTGATACACTTTTAATCAACCTCTTCAAAAACAAAGGGAGCGCTGCGGACTGTGGAAATTACAGGGGTATAGCTCTCCTGGCTGTTGGAGGGAAGATACTCACTAAAGCGATGGCAAATAGGCTAACACCTGTTATGGAAAAGTTACTTCCTGAAACACAGAGTGGCTTTAGACCAAACCGAGGCACATCGGATTTAATCTTCACACTTAAACAGCTTCAAGAAAAAGCACTCGAACATCAAGGAGAAATTCACATGGCCTTCATTGATTTAACCAAGGCGTTTGACTCGGTGGACAGGGAAGTGCTCTGGAAAATTATGTTCCGCTTAGGTATCCCTAGAAAATTTGTGGAAGTATGTCGCAGTCTACATACAAACAACAACGCCCAGGTTATGTATAATAATGAGGCAACCGAACCTTTCCAAACCCTCACTGGAGTTAGGCAGGGATGTGTCCTGGCACCCCTACTCTTTAATTTGTTTACCACTGCTCTAACAATTATTGTTGACAACAAACTGACAGTCAGAGGAATAGGTCTCAGATACCGTTTTGATGGCGGTCTCTTTAACATAGGACGCTTTAGAGCTTTCACGAAGACACGCACACGATTCATTTGTGATCTCCAGTATACGGATGACTGTGCACTTTTAGCCTCTACGCCGGAAGAGCTTCAAGAACTTTTAGATGTGTATGCCCAGAGCTATGATTCCTTGGGACTTAAAATCAACATTGGAAAGACTAAGATTATGTCAACTCCTCATCAAGTGAACCAAATAGACATTACACTTAACGGAAATTCTCTTGAAGTGGTGGATCAGTTCAATTACTTAGGCAACGTTGTTAATGACAAAGCAAACATGGACAGCGAGATTCGCAATAGAACTAACGCTGCATCTAGAGCACTCTGGGGACTTAGAGAGAGAGTATTTGACAACCACGACCTTGCTTTGTCAACGAAAATGGCTGTCTACAGAGCAGTTGTCATTCCAACACTGCTATATGGATGTGAAAGCTGGGTCACTTACCGTCGTCATGTGAAAGAATTAGAACGTTTTCAACAAAGACACCTCAGAAGTATGATGAAAATCCGTTGGTTCCATCACATATCAAACGTGGAAGTACTCAGGAGAGCAAACAGCCTTCCAATTGAGGTGCTTATTTCAAGAGCACGCCTAAGATGGGCAGGTCACGTTCATCGTATGCATGATAACCGCCTTCCTAAATGTACACTTTATGGTGAATTGCTAAGCGGTAGAAGAAGGCGTGGCGGTCAACGAAAGAGGTTCAAAGACGCTCTCCATGAAAATTTAAAATCCTGCGGTATTGCAGACGAGCAATGGGAACAACTTGCAGCGGACAGAACCGAATGGCGAGGGGTTGTGGCCAGCTATCAAGGAGATGTTGCTGCAAGAAGGCCGAATCCAAGACCTAACCAGGTCTATGTTTGTCCTGACTGCGGTCGACATGTGCTCTCCCGAATTGGCCTCTATAGCCATAGTCGTGTGCACCGTAGATGAATGGGAATTACAATAGACTACACCTTTTACTTGTTTTTTATTGTACACAATTTATCGACTGTAACATTTTTATACTCGGACTCGAGTAACGGCTAATAATAACTTATTATTTTTGTAAATTTAGCCTTACATATTATATTTATTTTTATGTGGTGAGTGTGAGTAACTTTTCATATAGTATTAGCATGTTTTTTTTGTTACGATATTAGATGTTCCATACTTACCTTTCGTAAAACTTTTTGGTTGTGACAAATATATTTAGTTCTTATGTATTTATTTTTATAGTGAGAGTGATATTTTTGATATGTGTTTTTTTTCCTTATGATATTAGATGTTTATATTTATCTGATGTAAGTTTCTTGACTGTCACAAATAATTGTATATTTAGTTTTAGATATTTATTTCTGAACAGTAAGAGTAGCACTATTAATATATGTTTTTCTTACGATATGGAATTAATTATACATTTCGTAAGTTTCTTCTTGGTCCTTCTAACGAACAGTAATCGAACCTTGTGATAATAAATAATTGTATATTGTAGGCAACATTTTGTTTTATTTTCACTTACACGTTAACAAATTAATTTACAGGCATATAATAATACAACAATGATAATAAACAACTTTATTGAATAAAATGTCAATATATGAAATAAGAAGAGTACGTTATATTTAGGTAATTATATGTACTAAGTAAAATTTAGCCCCATAGCTATTCTTATGCTCAACTTTCAAATCATAGACGGATTAAGTATTAAGATAATATATATTAAGATACTGCATTAGAAAAATGTGCACTAACAAAAAATATTTGTTAAAAACAATCAAATCAACATAAATTTCTAATTTTTACCACGTCTTGTTTATTGTTTGCTCTAGCTGTGATTCTTAAGCGGCGAGCACTTTCGCATCTAGGTTTCAAATTGTATCCCATATGGAAAGACGGTACCCACTCCGAGTTGTTTTGATCATGTTGATCGGCACTTTTACTTGCAACACGAACCTTAATTAAAAACAAATTCTTTATATTAACGTGTAATAACTTACCACTAACAAAATGCTTGGAATACACCTTTGCATACTTCATTTTATTGCAACATTTGATGCCTCTTAACCAAACTTGCTTCTACAAGTTGAAAACCGATAATATTTTGAAAAAACTAAGTTTATTAGCCTGAATAACTGAGTAAAATGGATTTTCTACTAAAGCATTTACCAATTGCAAATCTTGTTCAGTTGATATCCGTCGCCCTGATCCAGGATTTCTACTAATCGTACCGTTTATTCTCCACTTTCTTAAAATGTTACACACAGAATTTTTGTCAATATTATAACGCAGTGCAATTTGTCATGCTTTAGCAATAACTCCAGATTTAACTAAATCGCTTATATGCGGCATATTAGTTTTTTGCATACTTGCAATAAATTATGACAACTAACTGACAATGTCACAAAAATTAGAATGTACACAACTAGATGTTAGCAAAATTATAAGACTTGTCCTATTTTTTTTGCTCACGACCATACAAAGGCAAATAACACAATATTTTGTGCAATATCTTCTTCACTTCTTCAGTACTAAATATATTTGAAAAATCTGAGTCGCCTAAGCACACCCCACATAAATACATTTTGCGATTCAGATCTTTTATTTAAAAATTTAAAATCGTTCTGTCTTTTTAAATAGAAAGTTGGTTTTGAAATTTTAAAATACTACAAATGACACGCCTTTTGATATTTTTGCAGTAAATTCGGCCTCCTACTAACACCGCAGTCTGGTGTATCGATCTCTATGGACTCGTTTAGTTGTGACGTCATATATAGGCAACCAACAATACACACTGTCCTAAGACATATAAAGTTGAAATATTAAACAAAAATGATATACGTTACCATAAACAATCACATATTTTAAAAATTGTAAAATTACATCACGTGGGGAACACATCGCTACTTCCAAAATGAGTTCTCGTAATAGACTGCTGCCTGGTATAGAAGGTTATGTAATTACACTTGGGAGTTGGATGGCTGTCTGCAGGGAATATAATATGTATGAGACACAGTTTTTTATTTTAGAAAAATATTAAAAATTACCCGAGTTAATAATTTTGACTTTGAAGGAATAATTAGGGTCATTGTGCAGTTTATCCACTTCTCGATTTTTGAGTTTTTTTTTTGTGAATACATTAATAAGAGAGTTATATGAAGCGTTTGTTACTGATGAAACGTTGCGCAAATATATAGTAATCGAGGAAATTGACAGAAATGTGGAGCGAATAGGGGTGCTGGGTGGATGAAAATTAGTGAAAATACGTTTCTAGGTCACCTCGAAACGATTGGCACTGAAAAAGTCATTTCAGGGCAAGGATAAATAAGATAAGAGTCATTACAGCATTATATCTACTAAATACCTCTAACCTAACCTAACTTTTTCGGTTTGCAATGAACAATACGTAAACGACCCAAAAAGGAGTAAAAAGTACGAGGATTTCAACTGGAAAATAATCAATACAAATCAATAGTAAAATTCAAACTTAGTAAATTGAGATAGCTAGCTGCAGTTTTGGTTTAAGGTAATATACCTTTTTCCACAAAATTCAATTAATTATTTTAAAATAAAACTTGTTACAAAATTTTCAATTCTACCTTTTATATCTGGTGTGTATGCAGCCAGTAGTACAACAACTTTTCAAGCAGATAATACAAAAATAGAGGAAAGCAATTTTATTACCAGAAGTGCAGTAAGATCAAATAATAAAAAAAATAATATCCAACAGTTAGTATGACATTCAGAGCCGACTGTGAACCCTGAGATTAATAAAGTAAGTTGAAGAAGATTTATAAAATTTGAATAATACAATAACAAAATATAGTAATTAGGCGTCTCAACACGAGTTTTCAGTAATAAATAAAATTAAAAAAATTAGATTAAGAAAACAAAAAACATCAATTTTTGGCTTCCAAAGCGTGTTTTTTTTTTCAAAATTTAAATTGTTATTATTAAGTGCCGCCGTCTAACGGAGAGGTTGAATCAACTGACGAACTACCATTACCACAGACACGACAAAACGGTGAAAGATGCTAGACGGACTAGAAAGATCAAGAATAAAGCGCCACGGGTACGGATCTCACACACTAAGGGCAGCTTTATATTATTAGATGAACAAGAGAACAGATAAAATAAGAACAGTAATAAGTTGTGAAATTATGTTAGTGTCTATAGTTGTAATTAGCATGTTATGATAACCATTAATTATTGTTAATTAAGTACTATAAATACAGAAGTGGTTAGTGAAGATTCTTGTTGCCATTTATATACAGGGCAGGGCGGACCATTAATAATAGGCCATAGTTCAGGGGTAGATTCTTTGGGCCAAAATATGAGGTATATTATGCTTTAGTAAAATGTTGCTGTGAAAAAAGATACAGGGTGTCAAAGTTCAAATTATTTTTTCATTTTTTTGCAATAACTCAACAGCCTCTTGACTGACCTTCGCCAAATTTCCTAGAGGAACTTTTATTATTCTAAGAAACAATAATTTATGTATTACATCACGTTAAATCGTAGAGGGCGCCACCGGACCTGTATCTGATAATGAATTTTTTTCATATTTTTTTTACGAAATGTGGTACTTCTGACCAGAAAATCTGATGAGGGCGTCATTTCCATGTATAAAAGGTCCACTTGGTAGAACTCGATAACTCCAACCATTTTCGAGGAAAGTGCCGTTAAACATTTCAATAATTTTTTGAAAGACAAATTAAAATTTAAGAGAATACAGTAAAACCGCCAATTTTTCTATAAATATATTTTTATTCATCGCTGAACAAAATGCAAGGTACATGAATTGAAACAATATAACAAAGTAGCAAAATGTTTAAAATACGTGTATCCTAATATATACATATTGTACACATATTGTACGCTTTAACATATTTCTTTAAATATATATATTTTTTATACATCTATTTAATGTCGGCCTATTTCCGCTACTGAGGCCTAACACTGACGCTTCTTAAAATATATAACTTTTAATTTATAACAGATTTTATGCAAAATATTGCATAACATAAGGTACAAAATACACTTGTTTTTGTAAACATTTGTTCGTTCCTCTTGAATTTCAGTAAATATGTACACATTTGAGAAATACTAAAATTTACAAAACTCGATAATAAAAATTACATTTAAGATACATTGAGCATTGTTAACATTAGTTCGTTGCTAAAATAATTACGCTTTCAAGTCAGGCCACTGCACCGCTCTCAATTTCTTATATTTTGTGACGAGCCACAAACAAATTTAATAATTTATTGGGTCGATATGGTCAAAATAAAGAGCATGTTCCATCATCAGCTGTGTCTTATCTCTTGTAACTTAATTGGCTCTGAAATTGAAGACAGAATTTATATATACATATGGCTTTTCATCCTATTCGCGAACCTACTTTTGTTGCTGGTAGCTTTTACTAGGACTATTAATTTGATTTTTTTATTGCTTGTTTCTTTTATATTAATCAATCGGAGAGTCATAGACACTGTACATTTTGCTTGTGCATTTATTTATATAAGTGCATTTCGTTTATATTTGTCTTTATGAATTGTCTTACGAACATTTCGCTACACCTGCAAGAAAATTAGACTGTTTTAGAACAAATTTCATAAAAAGCAAGCGGAAATTCGCATTCCGCAACTATCTGCTGAACGGAGCTTTTTAGTTGATCTCCCATTCACGTTTTGTTTTAGAATCTAATTCTAATTTTCAGGTTACTAAATAAATTAACATTGAATTCCAAGTTTCTACAGGTTGGCCTGTTTTTTTAATGCCCGGTATGCTTTAAAAATTCATCTAAAAAAACTTCTTAATTGTCTAAATAACTCCTTGGTAACATCAGTTAATTCAAAAAGACCCTTTATGTGACCCTTTATCGATGTTGCATGAGTTTTCTCAGGATTATTTTTGAAAAACTGTGGTTTTTGACTATTGTGAGTGACTTAATGACTTTTTTTATCATGTTTTGACTAGTTGACCTTGGAGATTGATTTATTATGAAAATTTTTAGTAATTTTGGCCTTGACCATATCGTTAATATGGGGAATATACTTTAACATTAACATTACAACAGCATTAAAAACCATACAACTGTAGTATGTTATGGAGAAAAATCTGAATACGTGACTGACATGGCATGACGCTTCGATACTAACCATGGGTGGCTTCGAATTACATTGTTGTAGATCGAACGTTTTGGTTTTTAATAATCTGTTGCGAGGTGCTGTGAATTAAATTTTCACATATGCAAAATAACTTTTAACCACTTACTTATAATCCGTGTTGTATTGGTTTGATGGCCACTAAACGCAAGATTAATTCGTTAAATGTAATATAATTATTACTTGTAGTTTTTAAGATAGGAGAATAATGAATAATAGTTTTTAACAGACTCGGAATTTTCAGAAGCATGCGGAAGCATTGTGATAGAGCTGTTTTCTACTAGGATTTTAACTTTGATTCCTTATTTGTAACCTATGCTAAAGAAATTTTAATCATATAGGTATAGGTACACTTTCCTAAACTGAGTTATATATTTTTTCCACCCAATACACCGCAAAGTGTTATTTATTATATGAGGAAGTGAAGTTGATCATGTGGCTACCGGAATATTTATTCAGGTTTATTTTACACACTCTCATAGTGCTCTCGCATTTATATCTCGATAACTAATCGAGATGTATTACATTGCGGTGTACGCCATTCGATTTATCTCGTCTTTTTACAAACCTGCGAATTCTTTTAAGCACATGTGAGCACTTTCGATAGACAAAAGTTTTTATAGTATTTTTATTCTATTCAGTGACGTATTTTGATTTTCAACAGCTACCCAATTTTTCGAAATATACCATCGGTAGTTTCTAAATGGGTGACGACCCTGTATATTTTTACATTTTCAGATAAACACTTTTTAGTCAATTATAATGATATAGGGTTTTGTGGGTATCCGACTTGCGTTTTTCTAACTATTAAATAAAGTAATGAGATGGCTGTTTACATCTTAATTCATCTTAAATAATCTAAGATGGTGGAAAGTAAAGATGTGCTAGTAAAAGCAATTACTGCAAAAAATCAGTGATTAAAAAGATTAAATGTACAAAGTGCGACAAAATTTACCACAACAGCTGCTCTTCCAGGTTAGTGTGTTATGAAATAAACCTTAGTGACCAAGTACCTCAAACAAAAAATATTAGTGAGGAAACAGCCTCTGCAAAGGTAAAACATGACGAATTACTTTCATTGACAATGTCAAATGAGGAATTAAAAGCTGAAAATAATAATCTGAAAACTGAAAACGCCAAACTAAAATAACAAATACTCCAGTTGGAAGATAAAATAAAAAACTTATCTAAAGCAAACATTGTAAATCCAAAAAAATCACATGACCACAGTTCCTCAGAGAATTTATTCAGAAATACGGAATTACAGGGACTCATTGCAGATGAAGTTGATATGAGATTGTCTACTGTGCTTGAAGACCTGACTCAAATAAAAATTAAAATAAATAAATTAGAAGTAATAAACAAAGCAGGACATACATCTGAAAAAGTAAACATAAAAAAAACCATACACCTCATGAAACAAAAACTCATCACAACATAAACATACCAGTGACCCTCAAACAAAAGCCTGGTCAATCAGTTCTAAAAGAGCTAGAAAGTAAACAGAGAAGTCTCATGAATGACTTGATTAACTTAAGCCCATGCACTCCTAGAGATGCCCAGATAAATGATTCATTAGGATCAGCTGAAATCGCTAACTCTACCCCATTATCTACTGTAGAAAATGAAAACTTCACTTCAGTCTCACCTAAAAGAGGGAAAAAACCTAAACTACCTTGCCAAAGTCAACATCCAAATAAATCGACCACCAATAAGACCAAAGGTACCGGTGCAGCGAGTAGTCTTCTTGCGCCCGCCCCCACCTTTAACTGGATCTGGGTAGGTGGACTGAAAGAAACTGTCACCCTGGAGCATTTGAAAGAATATATCTCACTTAAGTGGTCGGACACGTCGATTGTATGCTACGACCTAAAGTCTAAGGGTCGCAAGAAGTGCTTTAAAGTCGGCAGTTCTAAACGGTCTATGGAGGAGCCATTAAACGCTGACAATTGGCCGGAAGAGGTATTAATTCATCCCTTTCTTGTGAGATCAAAAGCCGAGTACTCCAGATGATTTGCATCGTTCCTATACTTCAAATTTGTGCTTTAACACTGCTCATATGTCAATGTTCAATGTTTAAGTAATAAGTTAAACGTTGTTGATGTTTTTAATCACATGGAGAATATAAACATTTTATGTATTTCAGAGCATTGGGCTACTTCCGATGAAATTGAGAACTTGTCTTTATCAAATTTATACCTGGTAGCTAGCTATTGTAGAGTCAATAGACATCATGGTGGAGTTGCAATTTATGTAGACAATATTGTTAAATCAAAAACTAAAACTGTTACATTACTGAGTAACTTTAACTCTGAGATGGATATTGAGCTTTGCGGCTTAGTTTTGCGTCTTAAAATGAAAATCTTGCTGATAGTCATTTATAGGCCTCCTTGTGGAGACTTCAACATCTTCTTGGCTAAATTACAAGAATGTTTAATCTCTGTTAGCAAATTGTATGACCACTTAATCCTTTGTGGGGATCTTAATGTTGATTTTCATTCAAAAAACAATTACTTTCTGATATTTTTGAATCATTTAATATCTCCACATATCTCAATGAACCCACTTGTGTAGTAAGTAATAAACACGGTATGGTGTCTGAATCTGCCATCGATTACATGGTTACTGATCTCCCAACCACTATGATCGATGTATATATGAGCTATCCCTGCATTGCGGACCACTACGCCCAAATAATGTGTGTTAAAGACTGTCTGCCTTATTCAAATCAATTTACTAAACAAACTGTTAGTACTCGTATTATTACCGAGGATAACATAGCCAAATTTCAATACCTTTTACATAAAACAGATTGGGATATTATTTACACTACTGATCCAATAAATGTTGATGTAGTCTTTAATAAATTTTTTGGAAATTCTGATGGAGAAATTAGATATGGTTCGTTTCCTCTGGTAACTAAAAAAATCACTAACAACTATAATAATATTACAAACTCTAAAAACTGGGTCACGCCTAATATCAAACGTGAAAGTGAATATCTTAAAAATTTGCACTGGCTCATTCAACGCCACAATACTCCTGACCTTATCAGTCTTTATAAATGTACAAAACGGGAATACTACAACCATATAAAAAACGCCAAGCATGAATATGCTTCCAACAGAATTTTAAATGCCCTAAACCCCCACGAAGGAAGTATGGAGGCTCATTAAATCTGAACTCCATAATAATAATTCTTCCCCAGTCAGTGTCAAGCTAAACATAAATGATAAAGTCACAGATAATCCTAAAGATGTAGCGGAACATTTGGCAAACTATTTCTCTTCAACCGCTGTAGACAAAGTAAAAAAAATCACTTTGGCGTTAACCTATCACACACGTGCACTTCCTGTGAAGTCAGCGAACAATCCATTTTTATCTATCCAGTTACACCCGATGAAATAAGGCAGGTTATATCTGAATTAAAAAATAAACAAGCTTTCGGCCCTGATGGTTTGTCCACCAAGTTTGTCAAATATGCATGTGATTTCATCATTGAACCATTGTGTTTTTTGATTAATGAATCCTTTCAGTCAGGTGTCTTTCCATCTATCTTAAAAGTAGCTACCATTATTCTTATCTATAAAAAAAATGATCCACTTGAATCTGAAAATTACAGACCAATATCCATCTTAAGTGTACTCTCCAAAATACTTGAAAGAATAGCATTTAATCGAATAATGGCATTTTTAAATTCTTTCAAAATCCTGACGGATCGCCAACACGGATTTCGTAAAAACCATTCTACTGACACAGCCATCATACAGTTCTTGCAATTTGTTTATAAAGAAATGGACACAGGTAACCTCATCATAGGATTATTCTTTGACTTATCACAAGCCTTTGATTCACTCAATCTGGCTTTTATTGAAGAAAAATTGTTTAAGGTAGGCATTCGAGGAATTTTTTTAAAGTGGATCATGTCTTATCTAACGGGCAGGCCTCTTCATGTAAAAATCAATCAAGTGACTTCAGATGACCACGAAGTGAGCCTTGGAGTCCCGCAGGGCTCAGTACTGGGACCTTTGATTTTCTTGCTTTTTGTAAATGACTTACTGTCATACATGTCAAAAGGCAATATCACCATGTTTGCCGACGACAACTCATTTGGCATATCTGCACCGAGCCTTACGGAGCTTCTTGATAGTGCCAAGGAGGTTATGACGCAATTTGGGGAATACTGTAGCTTGAATAATCTAATATTAAACATCGAGAAAACTGTATGTATGTATTTGTCACAAAGAAAATCACTACCTAATAACACCCAGTTAAAATGTAACAACATGATTCTATCATTTAGCTCAAGCACAAAATTCCTAGGCATTTCAATCGACACAAAATTAAACTGGGACATGCAAATTGATGAAGTATGCAAAAAACTTAACAAAGCGTACTACTGCATACGCAAGCTTAAAAATTCCTTAGACACTGCAGCCTTATTACAAGTGTACTATTCTATGGCTTATTGTCACATCGCCTATAATATTATATTGTGGGGGCGAGCCACTAATCTCCAGCGGGTTTTTGTCTGCCAAAAGCGTATAATTAGATTAATTTTTAATCTCAATTTTACTACATCTTGTAAAAACACTTTCAAAAATCATGGAATATTAACAGTACCATCTATATATATTTTCTCCTTATTGAAATATATTAAAAACAACACACATCTATTTAAAAGAAATGCTAGTTTCCATAATTATAACACTCGCCATGACGACTTACTGGCTCTACCGCATCATAATACTACTCTCTATGAAAAGTCACCTTACTACTCGGGTATTACTCTTTTCAACAAATTACCTAATGAGATTAGAAACATCGATAATCTTATCAAATACAAATCCAGTCTTAAAAAGTTTTTAATTGGTAAATGTTTTTATTCTTATAATGAATTTTAACTTGTGTTGCAATTATTGTATTTTATATTTTATAATATCCCAGGTAAAAACTTATCATGTACTGTATTTTTCTTATTGACGTTCACATCTGATGCATTGTAGCAGCTTAAGTGATTATATATATAAATAAATAAATTATCAGGCTATCTGATAAAAAATATTTTAAATAGTTTTGGTTTGGTACTGAAGTTTTTTTGGTTCTTCTTGCAGATTAAGAACATCAAGTGAAATATCTTAATTTTTTTAAAAATTTTATTTCATCCATAAAGACCATAACAATGATATTGGACAAGTCAATTTGCAATATATATTGTAACGTGCTTACATTTTCAGTAAACACTTTGTGGATTCGAATAACTTGCAACAAGAATTTTCACAAACCACTGATTTATTTAATCACTAAAATTACACTAGTAAATACTTAAGAATCACACAACTAATAATAACTTAATCTAATATAAATTCACAACTTTCAAAACACTATGTACTTTACTTTTCTTCTTAAACTTGTCAACTCTTGTCTAACCTAAAAACTCTCTGTTTGTTTACTTCACTGAACTGAACTATACTGCCTACTTCACTCAACTGAAATCTTCTTCTACAAACTGTCTCTGTAACCAGAACTGCACTGGATACTAAACTGAACTGTTCCTTATACTTCACTAAACTGTACTGTTCTGTTCCCCCATCTGCTGGCTTCACCTCTTTATATACCCACTTGGAATGTCCAGAATATCATTGTAGAACTTTCCAGAAATATACTGGAATTCTCTATAATTTTCTTAGGCACTACTAAATGGTGGTTCGCCAGTTGGCCCACAGATGGCGCCGCCCTTCTGGCCAGGGAGTAATTACAACTCTCCCCTCTGTTAGAGGGCAGCACATAACAATATGTATATAGCAATAAATACAATAGTATTTATATGTCTCGGTACACAGAATAAAATTTAAAAAAACTTAATAAAAGTTAAAGTTGTTCTGTTTTCCCAAGCATGTTTCACATTCGCACGGGATATTGTAAATACAGTTTTTTGTATTCTGCTCCCTGTTTATCGGTATTCAAAAAACTGTATTTACAATATCCCGTGCGAATGTGATAAATGTTATGTGGGTGAGTCATCCAGACCTTTCAGTGTGAGGTTGGATGAGTACAAGGATTACATTAGAAAGGATGAAATTCAGAAATCAAAGATTTGTGAACATAGGACATAGAATAAACTGGGGCTCGGCAAAAATTTTAACAAAAGAAGCAGATACCAAAAAAAGAAAAATTAAAGAATCAGCAATAATCTTATTAAATGAAGATAAGTGCGTATCGAATTGTTCTGTAGATATTTGTACAACCTGGCTACCAATGTTAAAAGAAGAACTTAACAAACTCAACATTATCTAAAAGAAAATATCATCAGTTCTATGTTCTGTGTAAGTAGTAAGTATCTATGGAAATAACATAAACAGAATCTTAAAGCTGTGTATTTGACATACACAGCAAAATAAGAGTTCTTCCAAAAAAAGCTTTGAAAACGGAAAGAGATTACTTTCCGAAACGTCAGCAAAATACATTATTTCTGCATTTATTCCGATTTATATTATTTGAAAAACATAACCTCTGACTATTCCTTTGGCGTAAACGTCGCGGGCGCAGAGGCTTTTTTCCAATTCTATTATTTTGTAGATTCGGTGATTTGCTTTTGAAGATGATAATAATACATGTGGTAGAAAACCCAAATAATAGGAAAGAATATTCGTAGAATGCCACAAATAACTTTCAGACAAACATGTATTTTCTCATCACGCTTAGGAAAAAGGATAAAAATCTTAACAAGTGGAAATATATAATTTATTCATCGAACATTTTTACAAAATTATTAGCATCTAACCTTTCAACAATAATTTAATATATCAACTAAAATATACTCGTTTGGCACACTTTAAATTTTCAAAATATTTGTGCAGCTAGTGTTGGAGTTTTTTTTATTTGCAGCACGAAAGTTTATCAGCATCCACATGAACGAAAAAACATTTCTAACACAAGTTGCACACACTACTTTTTCTACAAACAAAAAGAAAATTAAAATTCTTATTTTAAAATTTAATTTCAACATAGAAGTACCACTTTTGTTCGCAGTTATTCTTTTTACATTGTTGCTATCATCTTAAAAAATAAAATTCGCACTCCTCAAACTTTAAATTGATAAAAAATAATACTAATTTTTTTTAACAGGCACAGAAAAATATGTAGTTTATACACTGCGAGCATGTTATCAATCAAGTACACCCTCTTTCCATTTTCTTTCAACATTTTTTTTACTCCTGGCCACTTCGTATGCATTTTTCGGCTAATTCGTATCAATTTCTTTGATTTTTCATATTGTGCAATTTACTATGTTCATGTACTGCATCGTGCCTTTAGTATACAAAGAATGAAATAAAATATCCACTTATTGGAAAAAATAAGTAGTTACTCGTAATTCAATGGCCAAAGATGTAATTTCAATATAATTTAAATGTTTACTTCATTGACAAGTTTATCGCTTAAGTAAAGTTTTTTGTTCATATTTTAACATTTTTATTGGTTAAAAAATTTAATAAGTATTAGTAAATAACACAGGGTTAAAAAATTGTAACTGAACCTTAGTTTATTATCAATAAATGTATTTATTTTTATCAATGTTAATAATAAAAGGCATAAGATTAATTAGTTAATTATTAACAAGAAACCAAGATAAAATTGACACTGCCGCGCCGGTAGCTCATTGACTCCGAAGGAAGCCTTGGGAGAAGTGATGGCACATGCCAAAAAAATGTTAGTTAGTCCCTTGGTGCTCTTATATACACTAAATCCCAATTTAATTTTTTATTTCCTTTAATAATAGGGTGGGGGTGGCTAATGCCAAAAAAATTTTCTGAAACGTTTCGTTCTTGTATACACACTAAATCACATTTTAATTTTTTTTACTTCCTTTCATAATAGTGTGGGGGTGATAGTGCGATGTGGCTGATGCCAAAAAAATTTTTGAGACTGACTACATGCCCTAAATTGCAATTTTATCGACTCTTACCTGCTTGTTGTGCCTATTTAATAATAATACATGAAATTTAATCTGATAAAAGAAGGAAAGCCCTGCTATAAATATGAACCGATAGAAGTCCTAGAAAACAACAAATACAAGCATTACTGGGATCGTGAAATCATAATGGACATAAGAATAAGCGCCAACAGACTCAACATAGTGGTTTACAATAAAACAGAAAACGAGGTGGCCATTATTGATGTTGCTATACCCCTAAGTCATAAAATAAATACCTAGCGTTAACTGCTGAAATCAAACAGATGTGGAAGGTGAAGTCTGTAAAAGTCTACCCTCTTACTATTCAACAGTAATTGTTCCAAAAACATTAACCTCTAACTTAAATAAATTAAACATTACACAAACATTGCCAACAGTCATCAAGACAGTCGTGCTAGATACCTGTCATATTGTGTTATGCGTTTCTAAGTGCTGAATAGCTGGAACTTGGTTAAAACCCGTTCACCTAATTATTTAAACCATTTCCAAGCAAATGAGACAAAAGACAAAATAATAATAATAATAATGATACTCTTTATTTTTAAATCGACATGTATTACATGTAAATAAAAATCGTCAAAATGGAAAAATACAATACTAAGTTGATAACAAGATAGTTAATATATACATATTATAAACAAAAACAATATGTAAAACATATATAAGGACAAACAATATAGATACCCTTATTTACGCTCGAACCCTTCAACGGAATTAGAACAAAATATAATCTAGTTCAAGTCATTCATCAAATTTTTTTTCGCGTTGCTATACTTCCACTGGACGTGCAAGTAATACACATACCATAAATACTACTACTACATACCATAAATAACTAGATCAGACCACCCTCTTAGAAAAAACATTTATAAGTTATTATACCTTTTTGTTTTTACCTTTGTTTCAGTAAAATTCAATCTTAAAACTATATTAATTTGTTTTATTTAAATGTCTTACCTTTATACTTGTATTAACCACCAACTTGAATAAATTATGCAAACGATAAAATTTTATAATCGCAAAACCCTGTACGATCGTATATAGTAAATGTTGTAAATTTTAAATAAATGTGGGTAATTTAAATTTTCACAGGTTCACATCGAAAACAGTTTAAATAGATGAAAAATATTATTTAATACAGTACTCGACATTCTGTTCTTAGTATAAAAAAAAAGAAATTGAAATAATTTTCTAAATTTTAAATGTATGTTAAGAGAAATGAAATTATATGTATAATTTTTATATGGAAAAATTTAATGGTATGTATTCAATAATTAAATATTATTCAATACCTTTAAAAAGTTTAGTTACAATTTTACTTTTCTGATGAGAAGATATTATACAGTGTGAACCTAAAGAAACGCACAAAATTCATCTTTGGTATGTGTAATTTTTCAAAAAAATCCTCGAACAGGCCGATTTTAGTTTTGTAAATGCTACATTTTGTCACTATACCAAAATTTATGACGTCATTGGTTTTTGAGTTATGATGTCATCATACATTTTTTTTAATGGAAACAGACATTTTTGTTTACTGCTTTTGGTGGTATATTCCTTTAACTTTCTGGTGATATAAAAAAAATGGATATTATTTGAGCCATTCTTTTGGAAAAATGACATTTTATGTAAAATGCAAATTCACGAGTAATGTTCCACTTTCTTATGGACTGATAAATCTTGTTACCTACATTTTTGTTTTAACTAGCATGAAAACATTTGACAAAACAAAACAAAGAAAATAATAAAAAAACAATCACCTTAACAACAGAGAGATACAGGCCTTTTTGTGTAAATGTCGATAACTTTTTTATTCCTGGCACGAGTGGAACCTCAGTTTTGTGACACTTCTCAGACAGTGTAAAACTTAAAACTAGTGAATGCAATGGCACGTTTGGCTTTGGTTATTTTTTTGCACTGAGAAATTTAAAAAATATTATATGTAGAGCGGAACTAATAAACATATATTATGGAATCGTTTACCCACATATAAAATATCTCATTTTAATGTGGGGCTCAAGTTCTTCAACAGAAAGAATTCTTATTATGCAAAAAAGAATAATCAGGCTTATCTTCTCATTGGGGCCTTTAGAATCATGCAGACCCGTGTTTAAACAGTATAACATTTTAACGGTTCAATCCATATTTATTTACGATATTAATGTGTTATACCGGGTGTTAGCTAAGTATGGGAACGGTGGAAAATCTCGAACAGTGTGCATCAAATCAAAAAATAAGTGTCAACAATTTTTCAAAAAACTATCTACTGATACCAAAATGACCTCAACACCCACCACCCTGGGGGTGGGGCGAGGGGCAACTTTAAAATTTCAAATGGAAACCCCTATTTTTTATTGCAGAATCGGATATTCTACGGCAAAAAATACATAAATTTTATTCTGGACATTTTTTTCGATTCTTGCGTGGTGTCGCTGTAATCGCAAAAAATGAAAAGAAAACATTACTGTTTCAAGAGTAGCGTCTTGTGCCCATAAAAAACGTATTTGTTATTTTTACGAAATCTATCCAATGACACCTGCTATAATCTTGAAACTGAAACCTGCTAGTGTAGCAGTTAAGCTGTAAACTAATTGCCTCAACTGGTCGAAATCATCATCTTGCCTTAAATGGCTGAGTTACTTCCTTGTCTTCACTGACTGGGATCAAGAACTTGTCTGAAGTGGCTGAATTAAGAGGTAAAACCACTGTTAGTTTTTTTTTAAATCCGAGTTTTTTATTGCCCTGTAAAAAATGTAAATTGAAAATTACTAGCTGCTAATAAATTTACAGAATGTTAATAGTTGTTGTAATTGTGTAAAACCACTGTTAGTTCTCAAAACAGCTAGGGGAATCATTCACTCTTGAGATCAGTAGTTTTACTTTTCGTATTTTTAACCTCTCCACAATAAAATTGTGAGAGGTTACTAAAATTGGTACAAAAACGAAAATTGAGATAACATCAAATCTTTACGTTTTGAGGTCCTAGGAACCCAAAAAAGTGATTTTTGAAAAATGTCTGTGTGTATGTGTGTTAGCACGATAGCGCCGAAACTACTGAACGGATTTGAATCATACTTTGCGTGTGCGTTTCTTTAGTGCCCCAGAAGATCTGAAAAGGTTTTGGTTGAGATCGGATTACGTTTAGTGCCATTTTGACGCAACAAGTTGTTTAATTTATAATTACTTTCAATTTGCAATGGAGCCATTGAAAAGCAGTTAAAATTCTGATTTCAACGATATATCACACTTCCACCCTTTCGATTTGGTTTCCGTGAAAAAAATTAAAAACAAAGCAAATATGGTATAGATCACATTTCGCATGATACTAGTAAAATTACTGAAATGCTAATGTTTCATTTAACAAAGACAGCCGCGAGCGATCGGATTGCAATGGACAAATTTTGACGATTGTCATTGTCATCGTTTGTCATCCGATAACATTGGTGTCATGTCATGTTAATAAAACTTCGGCATATTTGTAACTTTTAGTGGATTGTCACAAACTTTAAAGGTAGATATAACAATATCATATGCTTTCTGTACCTTCGTTGGTGAATTTATTATAGATTATCACTTTACCAATTTTCAAATTGTTGCTTTACAAATCTGTAGTATTTAGGATAACTAGACTTTCTTAGTCGTTCAAGTGATGTTAAAGTTGTTAATATCCTAATAGTATATTATTCAACGAGCGATAATGTAGGTAATAACTCGCATAGATGATTGTAAATTCATTAAGTTGAGGGTTTTTTTAGTGCCCCAGAAGATCTGAAAAGGTTTTGGATGAGTTCGGATTACGTTTAGTGCCGTTTTGTCACACAATTTAATGCTCTTTTCGGCTTCAAAGATCCACCGAGTGGGGAGGTTCCAGTCGCTTCCAGTAGCTGCCGAATTTTTTAAGTATGCGTTCAAAACCTTCATGCTTGCGAGAATCGAAGAAAATGCCTGATATAAAATTCACGTATTTTTGGCCGTAGAATCCGAATCCGCTATAGAAAATAGGGATTTTCATTACAAATTTCAAAATTACCCCCGCCCCACCCACTGGGTTAGGGCCTGGGAGAGTCGAATCCAATGTCATTGGATAGATTTCGTAAAAATAACAAATACGTTTTTCAGTTTTTGAATTGGACGTTTTTTTATGGGCACAAGACGCTACTCTTGAAACAGTAATGTTTTCTTTTCATTTTTTGCGATTACAGCGACACCATGCAAAAATCAAAAAAAATTTCCAGAATAAAATTTACGTCTTATTTGCCGTAGAATCTGATTCCGCAATAAAAAAATAGGGGTTTCCATTTGAAATTTTAAAGTTGCCCCTCGCCCCACAACCAGGGTGGTCATTTTGGTATCAGTAGATAGTTTTTTATTTTTCGATTTGATGCAAACTGTTCGAGATTTTCCACCGTTCCCATACTTTTCTAACACCCGGTATAAACTGACAGGTTTAACTTAAATATCCTTTTTGACTGGATAAGTACATCAGAGTCGTTTTAAGCATGCGTAAATGTTAACAGAAGAAACCTTGAGTCTTGAATGCAGGTGACCAATTAAACGTGAAAAGAAATGTGGGTCAACTTATTTAGACAATTAATTAAAATATATTTAGGAAGCAATTCACATGCTACAAAATATTATTTATATAAAGCAAGTGATCAACACTGATGAAAGGAATGTGAATGATAAATCTGCTAATAGGACCATTTGAACTACTGCGACAATTGAACAAACAACATACTTAAACTTCCTCCCGAACAGCCTAGGTGTTTTTGAAAAATTTGATTTGAAATTGCTCAAAATGATGAATTCGAAAATAAGGGTGTGGTCTCCACAATTACCGGATTTGAATCCCATATATTTCTTTGTTTATACCAATTAAATTGTTTTTCCATCAGATAACTGTAGGGCTATTTAAATATAAATGAGTGATTAGTGCAGTAA
This sequence comes from Leptura quadrifasciata, assembly GCA_963675555.1. Taxonomy (NCBI): domain Eukaryota; kingdom Metazoa; phylum Arthropoda; class Insecta; order Coleoptera; family Cerambycidae; genus Leptura; species Leptura quadrifasciata. The sequence goes on from OY776673.1 coordinate 142,904, forward strand.
ATAGTGAAAATATATTGAAATTACACCATAATGGTGGTTGCTTGCTTTCCTTCTTTTTTATTAAATCCTAGTTTGTTACTGATATTAACAGGAAGAAAAAAAACTTAAAAGAAAAAGTAATCTTTCCAATGAAATAAATATAGAAATTACTTTGAGATTGTGCCTTTGTTGAATTGAGTAATTTACTTATTTTTTCCAACTAACTCGATATTTTATTTTCTGTTTCTGAAACCCTGTTGTGTTTAGAAGTTTTGGATATATCAGTCAGATTTGGCAGTTCTTTTAAAAAAAATTCATCGAAATTTGAAAAGCTTCATCGCCCGTCGCATATTATTATTTTGTCTTTAATTTTTTACTAAAGAGAACAGTTTAGATTTTTTTTCAAATATTAACATCAATTACTACTACTAAAATTTGTAAAAAAAAAAAACGTTAAAAACAATAAAATAACATTGATAAAGCGACACATAACAAAAAGGATAAGTATTGATGATATTAAGTAGTTTTTGATTTTTTTACCTCTACAGCTGGGTCACCTTGTATATGTGTGTATTTTTAATTTATTTATCTTTCGTGTTAGATAAACATAGTAGATTCGGCGAGTGCGAGAAAGAAAACTACAAAAATTAGGAACAGAAAATCGGCTATACTACTAACATACGCTGCACACTTTGTGAAATACATTTTAATCACCTTGTCATGTATCAACGCAGAGCATCAGTATTGTCGCGACAAACGGTATGGTAGAATCCGGCCGCGGTGAGACGGGATGTCGAGAAACTTTCATTGATGCATTTTACAAGCGTTAGTCTTAGCCACAATCAACGTTCAGCACTCTGTCAATTCCGTAGAGTGCAGTGGATAAAAGACTGAAGGCAGTAGCCAGACACTCGGTGTTTTGCAAACGTTGATACGCCCATGCATGCCACTTTGTGTGACCTTGAGTTGATTTGATGCGGAAATTAGAAAATGATGACGTGAACGACAACATTCGTGATTTCAAAGATTTGTGTTCTTTCTTGCACTCGTTTACTTCGGGATATCTAAAACTACTTTTAAAATGGTATAAAACATATAAAACTTACAATTACTCTACAATAACAATAGTATTATAGTCGTCTGCAATTTTACTCTGCAGATAAAAAAGGCAACAAAAACTTTACAAGCATTTTGTTTTATTTTTAATAGGTGACCTTGTCTTGTATGGTCTAGTAAGTCACCGATTTATATTTTTTCATTTAGCTTTATATATTAATCTATTATATAATCACAAATATTTTTATAATTAATTATAATTTTCTAAAACTTTCATATTACCACTGGCCAAAAAAAATTCGGGTGATGGCCATTTGAAGACTTGTTCCAATGAAGATTGTTACTATTGTTTTATTATTAAATTGGGGCGTACTTGGCAGAGCAACGTTCAGTGTGACTACAGTAATGCCTTAAAAAGTAAATCAGAGGAGACTTTCAAAAATGCAAAAACTATTTATGAGAATCACAAAAATGACAGACTACTATACTGGCCCCAAACATAAGATGGTGTGCATATCACTGCTGACATTATGAACTACTCCAGGTGATTTTTAAATATGTAATTTTTACACATTTATTGCGCAAAAAGATCGGTAGCTAAGAAACTGGGTAATACCTCATTGGAACGAAAAAGGACAGCGTTTTATGAGCTCATTTTTTCAGATTTTTAGAAATCTTTTTTATCCCGCATTTTCCCACTCTACTTCAAATATTTTTGTTGAACAACTCATGTCAAACATTTCCCATTTTTGCTGGTTCTTTAAGACCTCGAAATATTTAAGCGAATCCGGTAGAAAACACGCTCTAAAAAGTGTAATTGTTTAAATAAACAGACCTGCAAAGCTGAACTGTGAACTCAACTTGACACCCTAATACGTCAAAACAAAACACTCATCTCGGTACACAATCTGAATCATTCTGAAATAAAAAATCTTTTCTCTCTCTCTTTTTGAACATCTAACACTTAGTGTCTATCGCTTTACTTTTTTAGGCACCCTCTATTTGTTGTATGTGTACACGAAGGCATTTTTAAAACTACTTGTTACTCTTAATATGTGCATAAGTTTAATGATAAAATAGCTATACAAACTGTTATTATAACGTAAAAGAACACATAATTTCATTATTAAAAATTTCATAAACCTATTAATTAGAAAACAGCCTTAATATAGCACAATGGAAAATTATGAAGTCAGTTAATTTGGTTGTTTAAGAAAATGGCCATTTTATATCATACTGTTAGCTTCTTCAGAAGGATTCCGAAGACTGTGGAGTCTTTTGAAGAAGTCAACAGTATGATCAAATTCCAATTCGATGACCATGGCAAAATCGGGAAGATACTACTTCATTGAACAATAGCCGTGAAGGCCTGTATTCTAATGTGCTACACTCGACATGCATTTTCCAACCAAAAAAGTTTCAAAATGTACCTCGAGTGTAGTGTGCAGCATGCTTTGATGTTTGCCAAAAATATCTATCGCCTTTCTCCCTCTACAGTTCCAACTTCAATGTAAAGCACAACTATGTAGAGTTTAACGAAGAGAAATTTACCTTTAACCTTTACACCATGTTGGAACACCATTGTAATAAACAACCAATTAAAAATTCTGCAAATATCATTCGAATCGTCCCACCATAGTCTTAACCCAACTCGTTGAATTATCAACACCTCTTTGATTAACCTGAAAACTTTTGTGCGTACTGTCTGTATGGTGTATAAAAGTCCTTTTAGAATTAACATCATTGGAGTTTATCACCGTCTCGTATTTCTCACTGGAAGTGTTTCTCAGGTTATCGGAGATGATGTTTGGTATCAGCCTGCTGGGTTTTGTGGGAATGGGCGGAGGTGCTTTTGTTGGTCGTTTGATAACAGGTTTCTTCTCTTGTGCGACGCTTGTCAAGTTACAATTTTCACTTCTATTTATGAAACAACTGTGTCTCTCGAGGTTTCTGAACTTTTGACTGTAAACAATTTTGCTCTCACTATTATTAAAACTATCCTGTTTCGCTACTCTCTTTCCGCTCGAATCCGTGATGAATTCTTCAGTTAACGAATCTTCTAAAATATTTTCATAATAACTATCGGAATTTTGACTAGAACTTACACTAAAACCGGATTTTGTTGCGTTGCTTTGACTAGAACTGTTAACCAAAGACTGTTGGCCAGTGTCTAGCTCACTGCAATCGTTTGTGCTGCCATTAAGACGCTTCTCAATTTCGTTAAGTACTTCTCTTTCATTGATTGTTAAATCCAAGGGTTCAGGTTCTCCCATAATGTCACAAGTGTCATTGTGTTTGTCGAAAGATTCTGATGACAAACTAATTTGGCTGCAATTCCTCGAACCGAGAAATAGTTTTTGTGGGTCCACGTAATCGGGATTGGCTATTTTCTCACCCATGCTTTTGGAACCTTGCTTATGCAATGGGTATTTTTGGTTACGTTTTTGCTCTTCGGACATTATATGACGGATGCGTTGCAAAATGCTGAACCTGATTGCAGATTTGCGGTAGATTTTATGCTCAGGATGCTCGCTGTCATCTAACTGAGATGAGAGATCCCTGAAATTGGAAGAAATATTTGTATTAGGAACATATACCCACAAAATAAGTCTAAACATTGATATTGCTTGTTTTTCAAATATTAATAATAACATAATAGACCAAGAGTTACTGAATTTCTCAATGAATATCTGAGGACCTTCCTCGATTTTTATGGTGCATAGTCAACCCTAAAGTGGGGGAGACGAATAAGTCTGGTCTTCAGTTTTAATCATCTCCTGATAATACTAACAGGGTTAGTGAAAAGCGTGTCGAATAGTGTCCAAATGTTTTGACGTTTTATAAAGGTGGTTTTTAGACACTAAAGATAATGACTTGTAAAAAATAGCCCTCACACGACTCAGCATATGAGGGTTGCCTCCTTAAACAGGACTAAGAACCATAAAAGTTGAAGGAGGTTCTCAGTAGCGCTTGGTCTACAAGACCTACACGACAAAGGCTAATTGTATTTTTCCCCACTTTAATCTGTATCGTATACCTATTACTTACTTCAAATTAAAAACTTTAATAATTACCACTAACATATCCTCTCGTTTCCAAAATGTTCAAAATATTGTTAATGCTCTATATTACATGACGAGTATAGAAACTGGCATAACACACCATGGGAATGTAAACTTAAACTAGTTAAGAATTTGAATCTGATAAATTTTATAATACCGTACTTACTTTTCATGTTGCTCCTCAATATTAATTTCTGGGCTCTCCTTTAATGACAAGTCGGGCATCAGTCTGTCAGTTTTAGAATTTGTCTGATCCTGTTCATTTAACTCAATCTGATCGTTCAGTTGAAACGACCTCGGTAGGGAATCAGCCTTGCTGGGTAGTGTCATCCTGTCTTCGTACCACACAGACGTCAGGTCACTTGTAACATTCCTTCTGCTCATCTGTCTGTAGAATGCCTTGTGGAAATTTTGGTTCTGCATCAGAATTTCCGACACGATTTTCTCCAAGTTGTTCTTCATTGTTTCCTCACATTGTTGTTCTTCACTTTCATCACAAGTTTCATAAGTCTTCTTGTTGTTCACAGTTTGTGGCAAACTCTCCATCGATTCGTCAACAATGTCGCAAGTTTCCGAATCTGATAAATCCATGTAGAATTTGGCGCTACTGCATTCTTTGGCTTTCTTTATTTTTGTAATCTTCTTCGGCATTGTTTTGGAATTGTACTGGGGAATCATGTCGGGCTCAGATCTTCTTCTCCAACTGCCCAATGAAGGAAATGACCTGTCTTGGGAAGATGCACGTCTGTTGGTAAAATCACGTGTCTTACGCACCCTGCTTCTCCTTTCCAGGTAATGAGGGGTGCTGTATTGCTTCAGAGGAGACCATTTATCATTTGTATCATCTAAAAAAAGAATTAAGAAGATACACTTATTAAGATAAAGTTTTATTTCAAGTTTTGGATGTTCCTCACTATCAGTGTTGAAAATTTCATTCGGGGATGTTCGGTGTAGAAGACTACATACATCACTATTAAGATCAATGCTTACAGAATTCAAAAACAACTCAAATTGAAAAATAAAAATGCCATCAGATTTCGAAAAATTAAAGAGTAGGCCTTTCCTCTATAGTATTTTTACTAATCAATCACCTGCTTCATTTAAATCTTCTCCTAGTTGTAACACCAACTGCCTAGCATGACTCGGTATAACTGCGCTATAATTCTCTAAAATCACTCGTTTGATCTGCAAAGTCCATTCCCTTTTGTGTTGAGGTGATCTAGCTTTAAGGGTACACTGCAGTCGGGGATTATCAAATGGCAAAACGTGAAAAGAAAGAGGTTCCCCTCTTACTTGTTCGACCAGCATCAAATTTGAACACTAAAAAAAAAAAAAAAATTAATAGAAAAACTGCTGCCTACGAAATCGTTTGCCCAAACACTAAAACACTTAAAGGCTAGACTCGAATACAATACCTGGACACGCTTTCAACAACTATATTGGCATCATTTGAAGACGTTAAAACCTTTAAACATCACCATCTATGCCAATATAGTTGATGAAATGTATATAGCGTATAGTATTTGAGTAAAAAACAAAAAAAGTCTTCTCATCAAATTCTTTTTATTTTTGTTAAGGCGACCGGTTTCGTGAACTACAATTTTTTCACACCATAAGGCCACAAGACTGTATTACTTATTTTAAATAGTTTTTACATTTCATTTTTTGTAAAAATACTTTTTCATACACCTGGATAATATTACTAACCCTTTTTTATGATTTTATAATTCTTATTTTTATTCCTAATTTATTGTTATTTATAAAAATATCTTGTCACTGCCTACAAGTCTTGTGGCCTGATGATGTGAAAAAAATTGTAGTTCACAAAACCGATCGCCTTAACAAAAATAAAAAGAATTTAGTGATATAAGATATTTTTGTTTTTTACTCAGTAATATTAAAGTGTTTGTCTTAACTATTCAATGTGCCATTTATGCTCTAATGGACTGCTCATTTGTATAGGTTCCAATGTATTAAAAATATTACATTAGATTAAAACACACGATATTGGTTGTTCCTTTCTTATGGAAATGTCATACTTGGTTTGTGTCCAATTTAAATACACAGCACAAGACACAGTGGACTCTCATACTAATTTTGTTAAAATACACCATAGAAAATAAATTAATTTCCATCTAGTGTCCAGTGTCTGTTGCAATCGAAAAATAAATAGCCTGACTTGGCTTAGCATAAGTTCAAATGTACCTTTAAAGGGCGGAATATTAACTGCGGACTGGCACGAGAGCTCCTTTAAGTAGGAATTACTCCTTCGGCTGGTGTTTGTTGCAAACAAAGCATTAGCATTCTGTTAGTAATATGCAATTATTACACTTAACACTCCAGGCTTGTAACTCGTCATCCAGCACTCAGCAGGGCACATAGCCCGGAGAGTAGCTGTTGGATGCAGTCTGGTTACGTTCCTTATAGTTAACCACACTGAGAAATTTTAAGAAACAAGTTTTTAATATTATTCTTACTGAACCTTATAATGAATTTGAACTTTTAACCACAATGTAAAACCATTTTTATAACTTTTATACTTATTTTAATTATTATTATTGATTGCATCATTTCTGTGTAATATGCCGATTGTGTTTTCTTAGTTTTTATGTCTGACTATTTAACAATTTTATTGGACTATATCATACAGTCCTTTTACTGACGTCTGTTTCGCTTAATTGATTTTGTAAGACTGATTCTTTGAAATAAATAAATATTGTATTGTATTATAGTAAAATAAGGACTTTATAGGGGAGTTTGTGACTAAAATATTATGTTTTAAGTTTTAATTTCTTGAAAAACAGGCTTGAGTTGTTCAAAGTCACGTTAAGGGCACGTATACTGATATAAAATTATAAATAGCTTTTAAAATTTTTCTATTAGTGGTGGGTAGAAAGGAAAATATTTAGTTTAACATTTTAATTAAAAAAGTAGATATCAGTTTTATTTGTAATTTTATCTATTTACTCTACATTTTATATAAAATGAAGTAAATGCTTTTGCTTTTAGTTATCACTGTTTTTCGATTTTTTAATTTAATTATGTCACTAACAGCTCATATAAATTAAACTGAGGTCAAGGTTTTCTCACTTTTCGTTCACTGCATTGATTGAAGAATGTCAACGACTTTCATTTATTGTGCACTGGCAGCTTTTCGAAAAGATACCTCAATACCTTCTTTTTTATCACATTTCTATAACTAAATGATAAATTTTCAAAAATTTGCTCTGAACTGTAGATACATTGAAGCAAGCAAAGCTTCTCAAGCAAACTACAAACATTTATTAAAATTATTGAGGTAGGTCAGTTTTTTCTAAGTGCTCCTAGAGAACAAGTAATATAAGTTTTTGTTTGTCCAATTGTCCTCCATTACCTGTATGTTTTAATGACAAGAATTCGACAGATTTTACTTAATAATGGTAGTAGGAGCGGAGTATTGTATTCAAAGTGGGTTATTACAAACAAAGATACAGATAATTGGTTATATTCTTTTCATTACGTTAAAACAGTAGTTTCATTGGTGAGCAAGTGTTTGTCATTATTATTTAAATGGCGCCCAATACGTCATAAGATTTATATTTATACTGTAACTATTCAATTTAATTAAAAATATGTATAACTAAACAAAAATTAACAAACCGACTATTGAGCTACATTAAGTGTTAATTAGGCAATTTCATTGCAACCTCTTGAAAATAGCTAAAATCCACTTACCATAATATGAGTCTTGTAAGCCAATGCGCCATCCTGCTTACTTTTGGCCAACAACAAAACCTTTTCGAATAGAAATACATGGCGTCTTCCTCTAGCGCCCAATACTCTAAAGGTGCCTTCTGCTATTAGTTCTCCAAGTGCAGTGAGATCAGGTCCATTCCAACCGTACAGTTGGGATTGAATTTCTTGGACGCGGACGGCATGTTCATGTTTGCGCTTCATGTTGTTAATGTCTGAAGCAATTCCAGTCATTGTTGTTAACGCTAAGTCTACAGCTGGTTTGTGAATGAGCTCACACTGTTTGGATAATCTCTAAAAAGGAAGAAAAACAAAAATGTGGAAATAATGAAAATTTCAATACCTAAATATACTACAAAGTATACACTACACCATGAAAATAACGCTAATTTTAAGAGATTGATTAAAATTTTTCTAAAAATATTTTGGGTCCTTTTTATGCATCCAATTATTATCAGAATTGCAAGTTTAGCAAACAGTCGGTACAGCTTTTACAAGTAAAAACCGTTTTAATATTATATTCTAAACTAATTATTATTTTTATCTAATAACGCATATTACCTTCCTTTGGATTGATTACAGCCTGGCAACGCCGCTACAATACTCTTACCAAGATTTTGATTTGAACTTAAACGATTTGTTCTCATAAAGCTTTTGAAAGGTTAAGAGGAGGATGATTACATCCAAACTTTCTATTTTATACAAAAGATAGATTTCAATAGCCACAGAATAGTTAAAACAATTTTACAAGGAAAAAAAAGGCGAATACATGATACTTTTCCCATCATTTTCATCACAAAAATACTGGCCTATGGTGTAATAAAGTGTTTAGGGAGGTATTGGCTTTAACCTGGGCTTTAAATGAATGAATATGAAACATATTTTAGTTTTTCAGACCATTTGTTGAAAATACCAAAATTATTGATATCACTGAGCAATCAAATTTTAACTAACACAAAACCATACATAGAAACATAAATCTTAAAGGGTACAATAAAAAAAAATTACAGTTCGAAAATTATATTTTTGAAATTATGCATTAACATTGCCTTACCTGAAGTAAAAGATGATATTTGAGAATCCTTTGAACTGGTTTAAGTAAATAAGAGCCCAAGGGTAAGGCATGTCCAAGGGCGATTTGCTTTTCTCTAAATAAAAGAGCCATATTTTCATCTCTCGTCAATTGTCCAAGTACTTCCATGGTGCGGGGGTAGTGGGTGCAATATTCATTGTATACTGAAAATCCTGAATCATGGTGGAGAAAACAGTTTGCCGTTTTGGTGGCATCAAAGCTAGCAGTTTTCAGATCTTCAAGGAATAATCTAAAAAGAATAAATAATGTCATTAACGAAATAATTACCATATTAAGGTCAAAAACATGATTTGCTGATTTACATGATTTACAATTTGACTTACTGATTTCACTGTGTCACACAGTATGTACGTGGATTGAGTTTATAAGAGAGAAATTTTTTCTATTTTTTAATTTTATAAAAAACTGCCAAAGCAATACAAAATTTCGATTGATTTAAAATGGACAAATGTGTAATTAACAAGGCTTTTGTAAATTTTTATAGAGTAGTTGGCTTTTCCTTGGAAATGTAATACTATTTAAAAGAAGAATTTGACGAAAAAAAGGTGAACGGTTTTAATTAATTCATAGGCCGTTCTGCTAAATCACTACATCATGCAACTTCCATTGTAGTTATGATTAACTTGCAAAAGATCCATACATCCATACCAAAATCATATATTGCGGTTACATATTCACCTGTTAAACTGGAATATTTCTTCTAAATTGCTAAACAGATGTTGTAAATGATGTGCAAGAGGACAGTCTGGATCTGCTCGCCAAGGTTCTAAGTAACCCTAAACAAAAAAAAAAAAATAAGTCAGTCATTGCATGATATAAAACTAAACAGAAATAAATCACTTTGCGATGTTTCGCAAAATATTGTATGACAAAGAGTCTTGTTGCATTTTTTAAAAACGATTGTAAAATTTCAAGGCACGATGTCATATATATTTTTATTGTGTAGAAAGTTTGCAAAATATATATATTCCATTACAACGATTTTGCTCAGTCTCGTGTGAGTTGTCCTTCAATATACACGTGCGATATCGATAGTGAAGCAATGGTTAGAATAACAGTTAATTTGTTGTGTTACAAATTGTAGTGCACATAATTTTGTATGACATAGTGTCCTTTTCCCTCCCCTGAAGGGGGAGGTAAAAGTATTGGGACGGTAGACATCGCCCAAGTTGTTCTCTCAGAAGAGGAAGATTTTTACAACAGACCATTTAACTGAAAGGCAGATTCGAATTCGATGGATATTAACGTAGCAAATATTAACAATACAGGAGAAGCTTGTCGCTCGACTAAGACACTGGTAGTTACTAAGGAGAAAAACGAAACGATTAAACTTTTTAACCTATTGTCAGATAAGTACAATTCTAATAATATTTATGTATACATAGAAAAACTATAAATTGGTCGGTGACTATTAGTTGGCCATATTCTGCACAAAAAATTATTTATTTTCTATTAAAAGTTCTGGTAGGAACAGAATTAAAGTACAAGTCGACAAAGCCTATGTCCATTTAACAATTTTATATAAAAATTAGTATTTTATTTATATCTAGCATAATGTGTATAGCATTTTGATTCAAAGTGAAACTGTTTTAAACTATCAGAATTTTCCATGTATAACTGCTAAATCATTTCACATTGTTTTATGTACATATTTTTATATCCTAGGAACTCAGTTATGTTTTTGTTTAACATTAACTTAAGTATCTGTTCTATTCTGTTATAACACCTTAGGAAACAATTGTCGATTTGAACTCTAAAAACATATATTTACATTCATATACCTATATTTCAATTTCTATATTTTGTTTACTGTGAGTACATGTGGTTACCTTCCTTACCTTTAACTTTCTAATTAACGTGTTATATAGTATATCCTATAAGATGTAATATATTTATTGAATTCTCCCAATATATTTTACTATTTATTATTACAGCTCATATTTTTGGTTATGTATAGAAATTACAAATTGCAATCTGAATCAACTATCGATTCTGTAATTTGCTTGAGTAAGGAAATCGTCCTAAGAAAACTGGCAGGTTGTTGTGCTTAACTCAACAATTGACAGATGGCGATACCTGTACCATTTCAATATTTTACAGCTTTCCAATTGGTAAGATTAGATACCGTGTACCAAATTCCAAGTCAAATACCATTCCAGAGTAAACGTGCGCACAAAAAAATTACAGACAGATGGACAGATGGAAATTTTTTTTCGCTCAAATTTAAAATTTCGACGTTTCTTGTGTGTCAATGTTATTTTCGAAAATAAAAAATGATTAAATAACATTTTTTATTAACCTGTGCGAGACATATGTGAAAAGTGATGATGTGATATGAGACACGACATGACACATTATACAAAGGCATTTACTTCTGCAACATAGGAGACATTTCCCAGTATCGCATAATAAATGCATTTTATGTTATATACAGATGCGCATGTAACAATTGTTATTGGACCAGACGCTTCAAAACTAAATAAAAAGCAATAATTAACGTCAGGTAACTATAGAATTTGAAATTTAATTAATAAACGAAATGAACATGATTAACATGAACGATAACAGTAAGATTGTAAAAAAAACTAACAAAAGTCAATCGATCTCGGAATGCTGAACGAAGTGAGTCATGGAATTCCTAGTGGTTCGCCATTGTCAATCGTCATCACTGAAGATTGTTCAAGGTTGAATATACCAAACGATACAACAATAAATAAACTTTTAATGAGTTGACCTTTGCTTCTGTTTTTGTACCGAAAATGAAAATTATTAGATGTAATTTAAGAAGACAAAACGCGTGACCTAGAAAAATAATAAATGATTTGTATTTAACACTTCTAGAAGCATGTCGCGAGGTTTAGCTACTGTCGCGGCAATCCTGCGGACAGTGGCCCTCAAAGGTTCTGTTTCTTATTAGCATTAGTAAATAATACGTTTTCTTTTTCATTCTTATTCATCGGTTTTACTCTGTAATGTAATATACAGCAAGGTGAAATAGTATTTTATATTATTGTTTTCATTATTATTAGGTACCATCAAAAAGTTTCCTGTCCGACGATTACTTATTACCTACTTTTTCACTTGATTTGATGAACAAAATATTTTTTCTACAATAGAGTATGGGGTTTCATTAGATGTCTCCAATACAAATGTGTAGCAAATGTGCTATGATGAATTTTTCACAAATTCTAATTAATATTAGACTATCCAAGAGAGGCACTTTGATTTCATGATTTAGTTTTCAGCTGTCTTAAAAGATTTAAAAGCCACATTTTACAAATTTCGCTATAATTCAGACCGCACGCAATTTTTTTTTTATTGTTGAAATAGGCTTAAAATATCATGAAACGTCGAGATTTTAAATTTGAGCGAAAAAAATTTCCCGTCTGTCTTGTCTGTAATTTTTTTTGGTGCGCACGTTTACTCTGGAACCGTTTATGATATTGACTTGAAATTTGGCACACTTATGTACTGTAACGAGATCTGGAACTAGATTATATTTTGATCTAATTCCGTTGAAGGGTTCGGGGGTAAATAAGGGTAAATAGGCAAAGCAAGCAGGTAAGAGTCTATAAAATTGCAATTTAGGGCATGTACGAAAAGTCAAGGTCTCAAAATTTTTTTGCCCCCGTCACAATCACCTTACTTTATGAAAGGGAGTAAAAAATTAAATTGTGATTTAGTGTGTATACGAGAACCAATAACTCGTAAAAAATTTTTGGTATTAGCCACCCCCTCTACCACCCCCACCCTATTGTTTAAGGGAATAAAAAAATAAATTGGGATTTAGTGTGTGTACGAGAACCAAGGGACTCTAAAAATGTTGTGACATTAACCACGTCCTCTACCACCCCCACCCTATGTTTAAGGGAATAAGAAATTAAGTGTACAGGAGAACTAAGGGCATCTACATTTTTTTTTACATTAGCCACCCCCTCTACCATCCCTACTCTATTATTAAAGGGAATAATATATTACATTGGGATTTAGTGCGCATAAGACTTGGATACAAAATCTGGATGTGGAAGTAGCGATTTCTTGGGCAGCGGTTTTTTTATTTGTATTCTACTGAAGGAGGAGAAAAATGCAGGTGAGTGTCTGAAGCGCACTAAGAGGTGTACGTAGAATGTAATGTACAAGAAAAAAAAAAGGTATATCATAATAAAACCATAATAATAGGTATACACAGGGTTCCAACTAATTCACAGGGACAGTATTGGTTGGTATTTCGTAAAGTAAAGAAGATATAGCAAAGGTTAAATGGGGGAAAAGTTGCGCAATTTTAGGGCAAATAAAACGACCTCTTGAGATTCCTAATATCTTGTAGAGTTTTCGAGATATCTTAAAACATGGAAATTTTAAGATTTTCGTTTTTTTCACATCTGGAGTTGTCATTAAAAGCGTCAATAATGCTTTGACGCAATTGGTCTATATCACCTACGGCTTCGTAGTAAACTTTATTTTTTTTAAACCATCATAAAAAATAGTCCAAGGGGTTTAAACAAGGAGGGCGAGGTGGCCACCTTACAGGTTCATTAGTGCCCAACTACCTTCGACAAAACCGCATATTCAAATATATCCGGACGACTATTGAATTATGTGGCCCACATCCATCTTGCATAAACCGATTAGAATTTTGAAGAAAAAATGCAATTCGTCAACAACTTTCTTCTAGTAAATTTAGATATTTTACACTATTTAAATTACCCTCTATGAATTTGGGCCCAATTAGAGTGTTTCCAATTAAACCACACTATAAATTGATGCAGGATCGTATCTGAGGTCTCAATTCTTGGGTAACGTGAGGTGGCATAGAAATGTTTATTTTTCCTATTAAAGACTCCGCAATTTGTAAATGTTGTTTCGTCTGACCATAAGATCAAAAAGTGAATCTTCTGTTTTGGTCACCTGGATGTAATGTTGTACAGTTTTTAATTTAAAATCATGATATTTATGTTCTTTTTTTTAAATTCTTTGAACACCACTTGCCGCTATTCCACATTCAGATGCTATCTTGCTAGAAGAGTTTTCCGGCTTTAAATAAATTTGTGCTAATACATTTATTTCACTTATCGTATGATACTTTCCACCTTTTTTGTAACGCTGCCTGTTTCAGTTAAATTCTTTGACACAATATAAAAAGATTTTCTTAAAAGGTGATTTCTTAAACTTCTGATGTATACATCGTACATATCATTTTTTTCACTATCATAAAAACGAACCATATTAAGCACAGACACTTAGAAAATAGAAATGACTGAAAAATGATAACAAATAAACTTGAAACAATAATGCAATTATTTACAAAACATCACAATTAGAGAGATAACAAGTTGCTATGATATTCAGTCCTTCATTTGTTTTTCACAGTCTACCTATGTATTTGATCAAATGTGCTTTTAGAGGGCGGAATATTAAACATAATATTTTTAGTCGCAAACTCCTCTATAAATCCTTATTTTACTATAAGGAACGTAACCAGACTGCAACCAACAGCTACTCTCCGGGCTATGTGCCCCGCCGAGCGCTGAATTACAAGTCACAAGTCTGGCGCGTTAAGTGTAATAATTGCATATTACTATCGAAGCATTAGCGTTTTGATGGTAATATGCAATTATTACACTTAACGCGCCAGACTTGTGACTTGTAATTCAGCGCTCGGCGGGGCACATAGCCCGGAGAGTAGCTGTTGGTTGCAGTCTGGTTACGTTCCTTATAGTAAAATAAGGATTTATAGAGGAGTTTGAGACTAAAAATATTATGTTTAATACCTATGTATTTGTATCGAGAATAACGGTGGACAATTTGAACAGTTTTCATAAATTTTCACATTTTGTTATTACTGTTGAAGCAAATAATACGTAGTATTTAATTCAAATGTTTTTTTGCGACAATTCAGTGCCGTATTCAGTCAAATACGTTATTAGTGGTTTAAAAGTAGCACAGCGCTTTATTTTCAATATTTCTGATAATAGCCGTATTGACAATGACAAATCATACAAAAAGAAAAACACAGGGCGGTATTTAAAAAAAGTTGTTGGTGGCCCAGCTTAAACGAAACTTTTTATTTAATATCTGATTATAGAGAGTTATAACTACATTAACACTTAACAAGAAACCTAAATAAAAAAGTGCAAAAACGAAAATCTTAAATTTTCAATTTTTTAAGATATCTCGAAAACTATAATACATATTTGTCCCGAAATTGCACAACTTTTCCCCCATTTAACTTTTGCTGTATCTTCTATCCCTGTAAATTAGTTAGGACCCTATATACCGAAACGAAGAAAACAGAAACTAAACAACCCTAAAAATAAAACACAAGAGAGAAGTACAAACACTTTATATGCGGCACGCATTTCACAAACCTATCTACACTTCTCATCCTCAACTCGTGTACCCTGTGCTATGCGGCCCTTGCTGCTAACAACAAGGATCTCAGTCCGACCCAAGGTAGATGTAGTCGGCCCGGTGGTGGTGTGTACGGAAGCGCTGAGGGGCCAAGATAAACTTCTTTTTTTTAAGTCGCTTGTTAGACGCGTTTAAGTCGACTAACAGAAACGTTACTGTTAGGCGAGTTTAATAACGACTAACAGATGCGCGATTCTTAGGCACGTTTATCTCGACTGTTAGACGTGTTTAATTCGATTAACAGATGCATTACTGTTAGACGAGTTTAATATCGACTAACAGACGCGCGACTCTTAGGCATGTTTATCGCGACTATTAGGCGTGTTCATTGTTCTGTGGTTTTATACATTTATTTAACGGCGGCCTATTTCCACTACTAAGGCCTATCACTGACGCCTGTAGACGAGTTACCCCCAACCATAAATTGTGCCAAACTCTTCTCTTTCGAAGAGTATAGGGTTCTTTTACTTGCATAACATTTTGTAGATAAAGGACCAACAGCTTATTTACATCCCTTCCGAAAAATGGTATATTCGCTACGCAATCCTCGCTTAAGATTTTATAGCTTCTGCGCATACATTTATATATAAGCCGCTAAAGGGTGGAGCGATTACACTGTATATCCTTAAAATGAGGAAACCATCCAAGTACCCATCAAAGTAACACGTCCGTGTTTACTGCGCAGGCGCTAGACATATTATGGTGAAGATAGATTCAAGTATGGAGTGATGCTTAATAGTAAAATTTAAACTCGCCTAACAGTAACGCACCTGTTAGTCGAATTAAACACGTCTAACAGTCGAGATAAACGTGCCTAAGAGTCGCGCGTCTGTTAGTCGATATTAAACTCGTCTAACAGTAATGCATCTGTTAGTCGAATTAAACACGTCTAACAGTCGAGATAAACGTGCCTAAGAATCGCGCATCTGTTAGTCGTTATTAAACTCGCCTAACAGTAACGTTTCTGTTAGTCGACTTAAACGCGTCTAATAAGCGACTTAAAAAAAAGAAGTTTATCTTGGCCCCTCAGCGCTTCCGTATAATAACGACTAACAGATGCGCGATTCTTAGGCACGTTTATCTCGACTGTTAGACGTGTTTAATTCGACTAACAGATGCATTACTGTTAGACGAGTTTAATATCGACTAACAGACGCGCGACTCTTAGGCACGTTTATCTCGACTGTTAGACGTGTTTAATTCGACTAACAGGTGCGTTACTGTTAGGCGAGTTTAAATTTTACTATTAAGCATCACTCCATACTTGAATCTATCTTCACCATAATATGTCTAGCGCCTGCGCAGTAAACACGGACGTGTTACTTTGATGGGTACTTGGATGGTTTCCTCATTTTAAGGATATACAGTGTAATCGCTCCACCCTTTAGCGGCTTATATATAAATGTATGCGCAGAAGCTATAAAATCTTAAGCGAGGATTGCGTAGCGAATATACCATTTTTCGGAAGGGATGTAAATAAGCTGTTGGTCCTTTATCTACTAAATGTTATGCAAGTAAAAGAACCCTATACTCTTCGAAAGAGAAGAGTTTGGCACAATTTATGGTTGGGGGTAACTCGTCTACAGGCGTCAGTGATAGGCCTTAGTAGTGGAAATAGGCCGCCGTTAAATAAATGTATAAAACCACAGAACAATGAACACGCCTAATAGTCGCGATAAACATGCCTAAGAGTCGCGCGTCTGTTAGTCGATATTAAACTCGTCTAACAGTAATGCATCTGTTAGTCGAATTAAACACGTCTAACAGTCGAGATAAACGTGCCTAAGAATCGCGCATCTGTTAGTCGTTATTAAACTCGCCTAACAGTAACGTTTCTGTTAGTCGACTTAAACGCGTCTAACAAGCGACTTAAAAAAAAGAAGTTTATCTTGGCCCCTCAGCGCTTCCGTATTATTAAACTCGCCTAACAGTAACATTTCTGTTAGTCGACTTAAACGCGTCTAACAAGCGACTTAAAAAAAAGAAGTTTATCTTGGCCCCTCAGCGCTTCCGTAGGTGTGTTTGCCGGCAGTGGCAGTAATGTCTGCTGTATGCTGGTAAATCAAATCAACCGCTTCAAAATGACCAAAACACAGAGACAAAAATACTTAAATTTCTTCGCTGTAAATTTTTGCTATCACTCTCAGTGATTCGATTTCTTCAGTTAGCCATTGTTAGACCATTTCTAAGGGTGTCTATTTTTGTACACTATCAGAGTAACTTCTCGGTGACCTACCTATAACAACAGCACATTCTGACAACTCAATCGGCAGCCGAAAAACCTGGTTTCAAATTTGAAAAGACAATACAATAGCAAACGTATAGGTTTGTCTGTGAATGAACTTTCAAAATAAATTATAGTCGAGTTCATCTGTTCTCGGCACTCAAAAAACGCAACAAAAACTTTACGACCTCATTATTATCGCCGTTGGACCATGCGGCATGGTGTCGTCAACCAAGCCGACGCACGTTAAAAACCTATAAAGGTAAGCGAGTCAATTTGCGAACGAAATAGTACAGAGACTACCGGTATTTTAATGAGGTAAAGATTTTGTTGCGTTTTTTGAGTGCCGAGAATAGATGCACTCGACTATAAATACTTCCAATACAGGATAAACGAATTTCAAAAATGTTATTTTTTCGTGATAACTGTAGTATATGGTAACTAACCACTACAACTGTTAGTTAGCCAAATATTTTAATAAAAACGCATTTTCAGTTGTTCACATCGAAGCTAGCACTGTCATACGCCGTTTTTTATTGTTCGATTACACGTAGCCTTGACAAACCAAACGCCTGTTTATTTTTATTATACAGTACACAACGTATACGGTCTGATTTTCATATTAATATAGGATATGTTAATAAACAAACTCCTACTTAAGTATCTACACTTCGTTGTACCACCGCGGTTTTAGTTTCGGGAGTAAAAGTTGTCTACTTCTGAACTGATCTACCACTAGTCCTGCTGCAAAAATGTTACGTTATAATTTTTACCTTCTAATTATCAGTATAGTTATGTAATCATAATCATATCATCTATCATCATATCTCAGAACTTAATATAGATGCAAACCTTAAATAGGTATTGGATATGAACATGTTTCTTAAAATGCTTATTCATAATAATACATGAACAGAGTACACGATGGGTGTCCTGGTATACCTCGTTCCGTGCAGGCCAGGCCTCGGAGAGTAATATATAGCGAAGATGAATAAAATTTACTGTAAATCCATAGGCAGTACCTACACCTTGATAAGACTAAAAAAATTCGTTCGCGAAATACGAATTCTTCGTGTTATCCAGTCATTCTCTGGAAACATTTTCTCACTATTATATTTGGAAAATTATGATTCTATTTTTTTAGAAAAACACCGCCATTTCCATGGAAACCGGAAGTGACATCTACATGCATTTCTTACTTCCATTTAAAAATAGTCCATCAAGAAATTTTTAAAATCCGCTATTTTGATTTTTTTTATAAAACTGGTTTTTCGGCCGTAACTTCCTCTTTGATGCTTAATTGTTTGATTCTTAGCGGCATCGGATTCCTCGGAAAAAGTTACGTTAGAATGATTTTTCAGCCAAAAATTTACCTCAAACACTACCGAGAAAATCGAGCATAACGTGTTAACTACGACACCCTGTAAATTAATTACAAGTCCATGTTGAAAGTGTAGATCGTAAACAATTCCCTGTTTAAAATGAAAATTAGAAGATAAAAGGCAGCTGTTATATCTTGTCGGTGGTTAAAAATGCTTGTATTCTTGTACTAAATGAGTTTTGCTACGTATAGTTCAAGTAGGAAAATCCTGAGACATAAGAAACCCAACAAAAATTTTACGACCTCATTAAAATACCCGTACTCTTTTTTAGTGCCGTTCGCAAATTGACTCGCTTTCCTTTGTAGGTTTTTAATGTGCGTCGGATCTCGGGTCATTATTTGATGTCAGGCTTGGCGCCATGGCCCGCGGCGATATAATTATGTCGTAAAGTTTTTGTTGCGTTTTTTATTTACTGGGATCTATTTAATTCAACTTAGCGCCATGGCCCAGGGCGATAATAATTATGTCGTAAAGTTTTTGTTACGTTTTTTCTGTATCAGTTTATTCCTACTTGAATTATACCTACCTACCTACTTCCTTCATTTACTTATTATTCCGTATACTAGAACATGTGAAAATTACCTGAATAACTTCGTTTAGATCAGCCACGTAGACAGTTTCTGTTTCTAAAACTTCTTGTAGGACGCGTAATTCGGGGCTCATCACAGGCTGATCTTGCTCGGCAATGCCACTGTCCGCAGATCCTAGAAAAATAGCATTTTTTAGAAAATACACATACACATTACCCACATATTAGTGTGTCACAAACAACTGAACTAACTGTTTACAACCCATGGATGGAAAATTGATTTCAATTATTTAAATAATCGTCGAATATAAGTAGACAGTATTTTGGCACGATTTAATGCAAGTACTAGACCTTTTAAAAACATGAGTTCTACACGTAAACCTAATTAACAGTACAAATTGGGGACATGCGAGTTGATACATGTGCTAAGCAAATGTGTGAAACAAAGACAAAAGACAACTCCTTCGCATATTCGCAAGTATTAGAAAATAACAGAAAACGACAGTAGTATCATGTAACATAATTAGTATAGACTCAGTCATAAGAATGCTAAGAAGTGTCTACAATACTGGCCTTGTGCATATTTCACTTTCTACAGGGTGTGCCAATAAAATATCACAGGTGAAATATTTCGGAAACTACTAGAGATATTTGAGTTCTGTAAAAGCCCATTGCTAGAACATAATGATCAGAGCGTATAGTTATTATTAGCCGTTACTCGAGTCCGAGTATAGAAATTTTACAGTCGATAAATTGCGTACAATAAAAAACAAGTAAAAGGTGTAGTCTATTGTAATTTCCATTCATCTACGGTGCACACGACTATGGCTATAGAGGCCAATTCGGGAGAGCACAAGTCGACCGCAATCAGGACAAACATAGACCTGGTTAGGTCTTGGATTCGGCCTTCTTGCAGCAACATTTCCTTGATAGCTGGCCACAACCCCTCGCCATTCGGTTCTGTCCGCTGCAAGTTGTTCCCATTGCTCGTCTGCAATACCGCAGGATTTTAGATTTTCATGGAGAGCGTCTTTGAACCTCTTTCGTTGACCGCCACGCTTTCTTCTACCGCTTAGCAATTCACCATAAAGTGTACATTTAGGAAGGCGGTTATCATGCATACGATGAACGTGACCTGCCCATCTTAGGCGTGCTCTTGAAATAAGCACCTCAATTGGAAGGCTGTTTGCTCTCCTGAGTACTTCCACGTTTGATATGTGATGGAACCAACGGATTTTCGTCATACTTCTGAGGTGTCTTTGCTGAAAACGTTCTAATTCTTTCACATGACGACGGTAAGTGACCCAGCTTTCACATCCATATAGCAGTGTTGGAATGACAACTGCTCTGTAGACAGCCATTTTCGTTGACAAAGCAAGGTCGTGGTTGTCAAATACTCTCTCTCTAAGTCCCCAGAATGCTCTAGATGCAGCGTTAATTCTATTGCGAATCCCGCTGTCCATGTTTGCTTTGTCATTAACAACGTTGCCTAAGTAATTGAACTGATCCACCACTTCAAGAGAATTTCCGTTAAGTGTAATGTCTATTTGGTTCACTTGATGAGGAGTTGACATAATCTTAGTCTTTCCAATGTTGATTTTAAGTCCCAAAGAATCATAGCTTTGGGCATACACATCTAAAAGCTCTTGAAGCTCTTCCGGCGTAGAGGCTAAAAGTGCACAGTCATCCGCATACTGGAGATCACAAATGAATCGTGTGCGTGTCTTCGTGAAAGCTCTAAAGCGCCCTATGTTAAAGAGACCGCCATCAAAACGGTATCTGAGACCTATTCCTCTGACTGTCAGTTTGTTGTCAACAATAATTGTTAGAGCAGTGGTAAACAAATTAAAGAGTAGGGGTGCCAGGACACATCCCTGCCTAACTCCAGTGAGAGTTTGGAAAAGTTCGGTTGCCTCATTATTATACATAACCTGGGCGTTGTTGTTTGTATGTAGACTGCGACATACTTCCACAAATTTTCTAGGGATACCTAAGCGGAACATAATTTTCCAGAGCACTTCCCTGTCCACCGAGTCAAACGCCTTGGTTAAATCAATGAAGGCCATGTGAATTTCTCCTTGATGTTCGAGTGCTTTTTCTTGAAGCTGTTTAAGTGTGAAGATTAAATCCGATGTACCTCGGTTTGGTCTAAAGCCACTCTGTGTTTCAGGAAGTAACTTTTCCATAACAGGTGTTAGCCTATTTGCCATCGCTTTAGTGAGTATCTTCCCTCCAACAGCCAGGAGAGCTATACCCCTGTAATTTCCACAGTCCGCAGCGCTCCCTTTGTTTTTGAAGAGGTTGATTAAAAGTGTATCACGAAACTCCTGCGGAGCTTGACCACTTTCCCACACGACATCAAACAGTTTTTTGAGGTAGGGTATGAGCTCTGACGACACAGCTTTAAAGATCTCAGCTGGCAGTGAGTCGGCGCCGGGAGATTTGTTATTTTTTAGCTGCCCAATGGCGGTTAAGATCTCTTCCGTTGTTAGTGGTTTATCTAAGTCTTCGAAGGTGTCATATTGAGGGATAAGATTTATAATATCGTGATCGGCTTGACTTTGCTGGTTAAGAATGCTAGAGTAGTGTTCTTTCCATTGGGCTCTTATTTCCTGGTCTTCTTTGAGGAGATTTCCATTTAAATCTTTAATAGGGCACATATTTTTCCGACTGGGGCCGTACACTGCTTTTACTCCTTGAAAGAAATTCCTGTAGTCGTGTGAATCGGCGTACCTTTGAATTTCTCTGGCCTTGCTTGCCCACCACTCGTTCTTTATTCTTCTGATTTCGCGTTGCGTTTCATACTTAGATTGGGTAAAAGCTTCTGCTTTTGATGAGTCGTTGGGGTGGTTGATAGCGTTTTGGAAGGCAGTATGTTTGCGGTCAAAAAGTTCTTGTATAAAAGCTTCATTATCATTGAACCAGTCCTCCTGTTTTTTACTTGCTGCAGTGCCAAGAATTTCCTCACTCGCACTTTTTAAACTGTCTTTAATTTGTGTCCAGGTAGCAGCGACATCTACAGAATTGGTTTCTTCTAGTGCACTCAAATTCTCTTGAACTTTTTGCTTTAGCTGTTCGACGGTTTGTTGGTCACGCAATTTACTAATACAGAGACGGAGTCTACGTTTTACTTGAGTTCTTCGGTGTTTGGGTCTCATAACAATTTTCATTTTAGAGACAACAGGACGATGATCGGTCCAACATTCGCTATCAATGCGCGCCTTTGTAATTTGGACGTCCTTGAGATGCTTCCTACGTACGATAACATAGTCCAGTAGATGCCAGTGACCTGATCTGGGGTGACGCCAGGTGCCTTTAAATTTATCCTTTTGTCGGAAAATGGTGTTTGTTATAACTAGATCATGTTCGGCGCATTTAGTTAGGAGTAGTTGACCGTTAGCGTTCATGTTGCCCAAACCGTTCTTGCCTATGATGCCTGGCCAGGTGTCTGCATCTCTCCCTACTCTAGCGTTAAAATCGCCAAGAATAACGAGTCGTTCCGTTTTAGGTATTCTACAGAGGGTTTCTTCCAGCTGTTGATAGAAGCTTTCCTTGGTTTCGTGACTTGCATCCAGAGTGGGAGCGTAGGCGCTTATTAGATTTACCGCGTTGCCATCTGATAGCTCATAGCGTAGCAGCATTAGACGCTCGGATAGGCCTTGTGGTACTTGTGTTAAGTTGGATACAAGTTGATTCCGAACGGCAAATCCTACTCCATGTTGTCTTCTTGAGTTGGTGGGAAGACCTTTCCAATAGAAGGTGTAGTACTTTTCTGTGAGAGAGCCCTCCTCCAAAAATCGAGTTTCGCTGAGAGCTGCAACGTCAACATTGAGTCGGTGAAGTTCTCTATCTATTAGAGCAGTTCTTCTTTCAGGCCGATCGGTGCGAGTGCTGTCGTTCAAAGTACGAACATTCCAAGCGCCGTAGATGAAAGAATTAGTTTTGTTGGATTTAACTTGTCGATGTTTTTTCGACATTCGATGAGGTGTCCCTGTGGGCACCCTCCCCCGGAGATCCGATCGGGAGGGTATTTTACCTCCGGATGATTTTGTCCCACTTGAACGCTCCATCATTTTTTTAAAGCCTTAATCGACTGAAAACGAAGCTGCATTTGAAGTTTTAGCTGGAGCAGGTATGCAACTGACCAGCTCGGTTGCGGAAGGCGAGTGGTGTGGTTCCATGGCACAGAAGGAGACTGCGACGATGGGGTAACCAAACGATTCCAAAAGCAACCTTTGTGTGCGGTGGGTTATTTTTACCGCACTCTTCGTGAGAAGGTAGATGGGCTCACGGCAAAAGGTAAGGGTTATTCCGCCCTTACTCGGTCGTTAGAGCCTCGTTAGTGAAAACAGGGTGCACCAAGTTCAAATTGAACTCATCGCGAAGGTGAGGTTAACAATTGAGTAGGAGAGGCTATAACTTGCGCTTCACTACCCCATTACACCCCTAAAGAGCGTATAGTATAGCGTAAATAACGAGTGGGGAGTATTAAACGTTGTCAAATAGGTCCCTGCAATAAAAATATCTCGAAAAATATTAATGGCCAAAGGATGGAACGATGCGAATCTTTGAAAACAGTCGTATTGCTTTAGCATTATGGAGTAGAGTATTAGAATAAGTGAGATTAAGATTTCTAACTTGAAATTCAGACAATACCACTTTAATTGAAACCAATAATAATAAACATTCACTTGCTCGAGAATCTTCAAATTTCAAACTCTGAGCTAGCCAAAATAAAAACTATGAATGTAATCCAAGAAAATGGAAATCATCCAACAGTAGCGTAGTAAGAGTTGATGGAGTTCCGATGCAAAATATTAGCTGATCAACTGTTCTCGGCCATCTCGCCTTATTATGTGATGTGTGGGGTAACTGGAGTTTGATTCACCTGCGAGGCCCTAAACCCTCAGAGCCACTGCCTTAGCATAGCTACGCTACTCATACAAAAATGTAGGTTAGTGTAAGGTAAAAGGTAGTAAAAGAATCGTAAGAACTTGAAGCCTTTAGTGGCAATTCCGTTAATTGACACTATATGATCCAACGGAAAATACATACAGATAGTACGATCGGCAACTTGTCAGTTGCGCTAAATTTGGCGTAATAAAATTACCCAACACGAGACACACAAATATAAGACTTGTTATTTTTGCCATATTTCTATTTCTTCGCATGTCTATGGATCGCCAGGGAGACAGACCGACGGAGTGCGTATTGATGCTTAAGAGGTGCAGATTTGAAGTTCAGATTAGGAAAAATAATAGTAAAATTATTAATAAAAGATACTAACCTTGGCTGCCAGTTGGTTCAGGGTCACTGTCTAAACTTTCTGCAGAAGCCAAATATGCGGAACCGGACTGATGATGGCCACTGCTTCCGCTAGAAGAGCAGGAGCCCAGGCTGGTAAGAGAGACAGGTCTCGATACCTCCGAGGAAGCCGTACTACTAGTATTATACACGCTGCTTTCGCTTGGAACCTGCAAAAATAATATCAATAAGGGTCTAAAATTTTGTAAGATACGGTGTATTCGGTGTATTATCACAGTAACGGGTCATCAACATCATAATTCAAAGCAAAACAACCTGAAGATCATTTTATATATGTAGGTATAGTGTTTTATATGTAAGCATAATCAAACAGCGTATAAACAGAAACAACAAACTCATCAAGTGTCATACTCTCTTGCAGGGTGGTTTTTTGCTTTAATTTGTCATTCATAAACTTTCGCCAAATCTCTCACATTCGCAGAATGAGTCATATATTTTTTATTATTTAATCTGAATGTTTCCATGTACACATAGGCACTAGATACATACGAGATAGGAAATTACACAAGATATGAGCTCGACGTGTATTAACCATGTAATATTTTAAATAATTGAAAATCTATAAATTCCATGGGAAGCAATAAAAATTTAAACGACTTTTGATTTTTCTCTAATTTGTAGAAGTTATTCTTATGCAAATGGTCCTAGACTAACTCAAAAGCAGGGGTGGAGGAGAACCGGATTTTAGAATAAAACAAAAAAAATTATTTCACATATATTACATAATAGTATATTCTACAAGTGACAGAAGAAAATTAAAAAAAAAAAGGAAAATCTTCAATAAAACAATTAAATTAAACGATATAAAACATATCACAAAAATTTTAACTGATAGTGTCAATATTTAATATTTTACGAAAACCACAATTCATATTATTGAATCGTAAAAATCTGATATATTTTCAGGGGCAGTTTGAAATACCTTGTATTTAATGTAATCCCAGACGAAAAAATTCAAGGGAGTAATATCTGGTGATCGAGCTGGTCATAGAACGGGTCCATAGGTGCCTATCCAGCTATCTGGCATAACTTGATTTAAATAATTTGTACATATTACAGCAGTGTGAGATGGAGCCCCATCTTGTTGACAATATGAAAAATTTAATCTTTCTGCCATTGTTAATTCATAAAAAAAAATCTTGAAATTCGTTTTGCAATAAATTAAGGTATCTACGAGCGGTTAATTTGCCATCATAAAAATAAGGTACAATTACTTTAGTCCCTAAAAGACCCACCTAAATATTCATAGAAAATCTTTCTTGGAAAGCAGTCTCTCTGCACCGATGTGTATTTTCTCGTGTCCACTTATAATGCATATCTTTATTGAAAAATCCATTATTAGAAAAATTTTATTCGTCTGACCAAGAATTTTGCAATATATCAGCGGGTTTTTATTTAACAACCATCTACAAAATCTTACTCTCATCGGTTTATCTCCCTCATTTAAATGTTGCACTTTCCTCGTTTTGTAGCATCGAAATCCGTCTTTTTTAAATATTTTTTTGTAGTCTTTTTTTATGTGACAGTTTCTCTGAATTTGTCCCAAAGAGTTACTTCTTTTTGATTAACATAATTCAATACTCTATTCAGTTTTCTTACATTATCCGCAACATGCCCTAGATTTATTATTATTTTTAAATGAACCGTGCGTTTTTAGATTTTGAACTAACATCCTAAACATACTTCGATTTGGCTGCGGAGCATCTGGATCTGGAAATTTATCTTCGCGCGAACCGTGACTGATATCTTAGCATCAAAATTGCACTGACAATAAATGTGTCTTGTCCGGGTCTTGTCTTGTCTTAGAACTCGACAACAATCTGTCAAATTTGTTAAGAACTGTATTCATTGTTTTTACTAAGCATGGCATAGCTGATTTTTATGATTCAATGATATGAATTGTGGTTTTCGTAAAATATTAAATATTGGCACTATCAGTTAAAATTTTTGTGACAAAATAAACGGAATTAATGGTGTCATGGCTTACTTTGAGATTTCTTTTCATTTTGCACAAGAGCGTATGTCAAAGCCAACTGGGTTTTTAGAATTTGTGGATACAAATTATTATTCTTATTGTCTTTGCCTCAACTTTCATCCCCTTAACTTTTTTCGTATATCCTCAAACAAGGAAGTTGTGGTTTTCCTATTTTTCAGGATTTTGTAATATATCTCACAAAGTAGGCTATGGATTTCAATTTCTATTTACTGAAATATAGCTCACAAAAAATGGGATAACCGTTCCTAAAACTATTCTTCTACAATAGATATTAAGCGAGATATTTGGTGTAGCCCTCGTAAAATAGACAGACGGTATAGCACAAGTCGATGTAAAGTCAGTACCAACGTAACAAATGGTCAGTATAATGTGATGCCCATATAAAATAATTACCTATTTGAATAAATCGAACCTGTCGGTGTGAAAATGTATAGTCCAAGTAAGGACTTCCCTACACTCAAAAAACGCGACAAAACCTTTACGACATACCTAATTATATCGCCGCGGGCCATGGCGCCATGCCTGTCATCAAACGAACCGACGCACATTAAAAACCTATAGAGGTGAGCGAGTCAATTTCCGAACAGCAGTACAAAGAGTACCGGTATTTTAATGAGGTCGTAAGGTTTTTGTTGCGTTTTTCATTTGCTGGGAACTGTTTACTTCAACTACACATTACATGTATTTTATTGACATTTACTATTCCACCATTTCTACCGTCCAGAATACGGATTTAATGAACAATACAAATATTTTATCAAGTGTACAACGAGAACTATTGCAACAAACATCCGGAAGCTTCTTATCTTCATGTAAAAACCGCAGATTTTATATCCAAGTCTTATACACGCTAAATCCCAATTTAATATTTTATTCCCTTTAATAACACAGTGGGGGTGGTAGAAGGGGTGGCTAATATAAAAAAAATGGCTGATGCCAAAATTTTTTTTAAGATCTTGACTTCTCGTATATGCCCTAAATCTCTAAATTGCAATTTTATGAACTCTTACCTGCTTGCTTTGCCTATTTACTCTTATTTACCCCATTTACCCCTGAACCCTTCAACGGAATTAGATAAAAATATATAATCTAGTTCCAGATCTCGTTACAATACACAAGTGTACCAAATTTCAAGTCGATATCATAAACGGTTCCAGAGTAAACGTGCGCACAAAAAAAGTTACAGACAGACCGACAGGAAATTTTTTTCGCTCAAATTTAAAATCTCGACGTTTCATAACATTTTAAGCCTATTTGAACAACAACAAAAACATTATTGCGTTACTATACTTCCACTGGACGTGGAAGTAAAATAAATATCATCTCAAGTTTTTAAAAATATTCGTCTTGGTCAAGATAAAGAAGCCTTGTTTTGTTTTCATATGTATGAGCTTATAAACGGTTCCAGAGTAAACGTGCGCACAAAAAAAGTTACAGACAGACCGACAGGAAATTTTTTTCGCTCAAATTTAAAATCTCGACGTTTCATAACATTTTAAGCCTATTTGAACAACAACAAAAACATTATTGCGTTACTATACTTCCACTGGACGTGGAAGTAAAATAAATATCATCTCAAGTTTTTAAAAATATTCGTCTTGGTCAAGATAAAGAAGCCTTGTTTTGTTTTCATATGTATGAGCTTATCATTATCAGTCCAAGCATTTAAAAATTTCAATTTTATTTTAAATTTTCCGTTTTTAATAGCACGCAAAAAACAGTTCTAATGCGGCATGCAAAGTGACACACATAGTCGGAATAGATTTATCAATTTACAACTCATAAGTCATACATAATTTACTATACCTACTAAATTTCTTATGGTTCGAAGCCTATATAGTTTGGAGGGTCAAAAATATATGACACTTAAGCGCCCACAGAGTGGGTGGGGTAACACCCCTTAAAAATGTGGGAAACGCCCGTTTTCATCTCTTCTCGCGAAAAACAAATCTCTACAAAAGGTCTAAAACTGAACCGTAAAATTAATGTTGGGTAGAATAAAAAGTATCCCCAACTATTTATATAAAATAATAAGAAATAACGTTAACATTCCAGATATTCTGCGCAAACTAGATATTTAAAAACAAAAATTAAATATATCGACACATACACATTTACATAATAATATTGATGTTTTTCTAACTCTATATAATATAAAATTAAATCTACCTGCAAGTATTTGCCCATGTTTTTTCTGCCGACGGGCGTCCTCGAAGCGATACCATGCGACGAATGCAAATAACTTCCCAGAGGTCGTTGATTAATATAATCATCACAATTTTCAGCACATCTTTCATTGTCACAGGCGTCCAGTTCGTCACAAGCACTGTTCACTGCACTGCTAACATTATTCGCCCCAAGAGAATGATACAGAAACTGTTTAACGCCATTGTTATTACAAGAACTATTATTCCCATCCACGTCGGGCACAATGTTCGAACATTCATTACCGCGATTGTTAGAACTGAATAAATAAGAGTTGTTACGCGATAGATTTTTCGTGCTGGACAAATTTAGATTGCTGGCGCTGATAACAAGCTCAGTGTCTGGTAAATTTGACAGCATCTTTTGCACATTCGACGAAATTATCTCCAAATTCTCGTTGCTCTTGTTCAACGTCTTATCTAGCGACCTAAATGATCTGTAAGTTGATTTAGGGCCAAATCGTCTTGGACCCAATGTCTCTTCCGAGCTGAATTTTTTGCTGATTTCTTGATCGGGGACGTTAGAAAGTATTTTTTGTACGCAAGGTGAAAGGCTCGCGAAGTTGCGTGCCTGGTGAGTTCTTCGGGGTGTACTGGTCTTTATTTCTATGTCGTAATATTTTTGCTTTGTTTGCGTTCCTATGATGGCGTCAAATGCGCCCATAATACTCGGCATCAACTCCGGCGATGATCCTGAAACAAATTATAGAAGATTAGTAGAGTACATATACAACGAGTAGAAGTTACAGCTGAGAAAGGCAATGTGCTAATAGTGCAGCAGTGTGTTTTAAGTTGTAGAAAATAGACAATTAAAAAAACAACTAAGCAGCTGGCAATAGTTGTCAGTAGAATTTATCATATTTCTGAATATATCTTCTTTTTATTTTTGATCAAGTAGGGTCAATTAATCATACTGCCCACACTAGTGAACTATCCCAAGGGGCCCACCTGCTATTGCAGCATGCAATAGCAAGAAACAAAAGGTAGTTTGTTAATTGCAAACAATTGTAGTTTTTGGTCATTCGATCGGATCTCATTCTCCTCGAAACGTAAAATTAACCAAAAATATTTTAGAATCCTATTACTATGTTAATAATTTGACAACATGCATATGGGACAATGTCAAATTAACATGAATTTTTGTCCACTCAAAAGTTTTGCGCATGGATAAAAGCTCGTGGTACGCTAAGTGTTGGCCTAATTTTACTGCATATGAGGTGTAAGGAAATCGGTATAGCATTGCTCTAATAAGTATATGCATCAGTAAATCATTACCATCCATTTACCCACTGACATTATGAAGGGTTCGAATCCAGTACACGTTAGACAATCGACTAATGAACACGGAAAAGCCCTTTTGTTTGTTAAAAAATATAAATTTGTGTTTGGAAAATTTCGCTTAAGAGCTTAGGAGAGGCTCTTGGGCTTTTCGTGCATTTAATTTTATTTTTTAAAGAGATTCGGGGGGTTTTTTCTGACGTAGTACATGACAGGTACTATAACACTAAGCGTGCTCACTATCAACACAATCTAGTGCACTGCACTGCCGTATTGGACAGCAACATATTTAAAATGAGGAAAAGAAAAGTTACGGGACTCAAAACTCAAATTATTATGATACACCAGTATATACATTTTGTTTTCAGTCTTCATTCTACTTCTAGCCGTAAATAATTTTACAACTGTTTTGATTTCTAACGGTGCACCTATACATAAATAACACTATATAATAAATTCTTTAAGTATTGGGGTCACGCAAAAATAGAAGGCGCCCACATTAAATAACACTTAACAGATAATGCTCATTTAAGTTAAAAATAAGCATAAAAGCGCTCATAGATTCTTTACATTAACGAAACTGACAAATGATATCATATTCACAGGGTTATAAATAAAATACACTGGCTTAAGGTAGGTTTATGCATGGTTTAGCTGGAGTCGCGCCAGTAGCCTTGCCAATAAAACTTTCGTGCAGTGTTTGTTTACACCTTATTTTGTATTTTATGTGCCAATGCTAGACTGAAAGTAGCTCGATCGTGATGACCAGCTCGATAGTGATGACGATCATGTTACATGCTTTGCGAAACTTCTGCAAAAACCTTAAAAAAGATTAGTTCAGAAGATCATTGCCCATTTAGTGAAAGAGGTAAAAGTTACAGAAAATGTCGCATATGCGATCATAGCCTTCGAAATGTTTCTAAAGCAATTTCCCGCAATACTCTATTTTTATCATCGTTAGAAGACATCCAAGACATAAGGATTTGCCTCGTACTCTTCTATAAACTTAATTGTCACTTCTGGACTCCAATTATTATGCATTTATGCACAGCAAGTCGTTAGACACAATTTCTAAATTAAATACTGGTATGGCAGGCGACAGATCCAGTTTATACTGATAATTTCTTATTTTACTTGTATGAAGAAACGACTGACGCATTGAAAAGTTTGAACACAACTAAACTTTGAAATCCGTGCATGCATCAAATCACTGGCGCACCTATAAACGTTTACACGAGCAATAATTTTCAAACTGATGTGCAAGCGGTTATTGGTGTCCGCAAAACAATGCATGTATAAACCCGCCTTTAGTTGTAGACTCAGGTAAACTTTAAACTTATCCACATAACAATTTTGATGTTTTCAAAATTTTTCCTATTTTCGAGATTAAATACAATTGTGTCGTGGTGTTACCAGTCATATAATGCATATTACAAATTCTAACGAAAATTTCATAAAAATGCTTAAACAATTGTAAAAAAAAATAACTGTACAAAAGATCACCATTGCAAACAAAGAGAATTCCTAAAAAATAGCTTTATGACTCAAGTCTGAGATAAAGTAGTTGTATTCATATTATTCGTAAACTATAGTAACAATCAGTATAATTGCTGTTGTATCTGATGTCTACAGTACACACGATACAGATACGACAATAAAGGAATCGATAAAATTGTAGTCATCGTGATCCAAAAATGCAACATAATAGTTGGATTGATGCATAACAACTGAAATACAACCAGTAATTAAACAAAAATTTCACTTACACGATGCAATAAGAATACGGAATAAAGGAATACGAAAATTTCGATTTGTAGGTTGTCTTGTTATTCATCAAACTTTCAATTCGATGCGTGTGCAACACAATCTTGGCAAATGGAACCTTTCCATGAGTGCATTACATTACTCATTATTATAACTGAATCGTGAACGAGTTGAATTCACTTCAGAATTAGCAAACTCTCTCCATCAAGCACTAACACAAATAAACAGTTTTTTTAATGTGATTATTAATAACTAGCACGGCATAATTTCAATATTTTAAAGTCATAAGATATGAAGCCTGCAAAACTAATTAAATTAATTAGAGAATTAACAGGACCAATTAATTATAATGCTTAGTTAACATTTTTGGCAGTCCTACTTACATAATTTTAAAAGTATGGTGAAGATACCCACCATCATTTTAAATAGAATAATAACTAGTGGTATTCACACTACAGTACACTCATACTATATATTATTTGAATAGTAATAATTACTTCAACGTCCAGTGGAAGTATAGTAACTCAAAAAAATATATTATTATTTTTTTCCTTGTTGAAATAGGCTTAAAATGTCATGAAACGTTGAGATTTTAAAAATTTCCTGTCTGTCTGTATTTTTTTTTGTGCACACGTTTACTCCGGAACCGTTTAAGACAGTGACTTGAAATTTGGTACACTTATGTATTGTAATGAGATCTGGAACTAAGTTATATTTTGATCTAACTCCGTTGAAGGGTTCGGGGGTAAATAGGCAAAGCAAGCAGGTAAGAGTCCATAAAATTGCAATTTAATGCATGTACTAAAATTCAAGGTATTAAAAAAGATTTTGGCATCAGCCACCCCTGCCGCTATCTTCCCCAATACCACCCCCCACGGCCCCCACTATTATGAAAAGGAGTAAAAAAAATTAAAATGTGATTTAGTGTGTATACAAGAACGAAACGTCTCAAAAAAAAATGTTGGTGTTAGCTACCCCCTCTACCGCCCCCATTGCCACCCCCACCCTATCATTAAAGGAGAAAAAAATTAAATCGGGATTTAGTGTATATACGAGAACCAAGGGACTCTAAAATGTTATTAGCATTAGCCCCCTCCTAGTAAAAAATTAAATTGGGATTTAGTGTGTGTACGAGAACCAAGGGCCTCTAAAATTTATTTTGGCATTAGCTACCCCCTCTACCACCCCCACCCTATTGTTTAAGGGAATAAAAAATTAAATTGGGATTTAATGTGTATACGAGAACCAAGGGCTTCTAAAATTTTTTTACATTAGCCACCCCCTCTACCACCCTTACACTATTATTAAAGGGAATAAAATATTACATTGGGATTTAGCGTGTATAAGACTTTGGATACAAAATCTGGATGTGGAAGTAGTGATTCCTTGGGCAGCGGTTTTTTAGTGACTGTATTTGCAAGTGTATTCTTTAATCATTGCAAATAACTACAAAAAAATTGAAACCGGAATTACGCGTCCATCTTGTAAAGAATATCAAACTACACAATGTTCTAATTCGTTTAATTTATCTTACCTTTCAAAAGTTGTCAATACTCTTAAAATCAATAATTCCACAACTTTTTCGTTAATTTTGGCTAAGTTAACGTTAATTCAATTTTTTACGATTTTTCAGTATATTTAATACATATCGTGGGAGACGGTGAACCGATTCTCACGAAATTTCAACTGAAGGTTCCTTGAACATCTACAATAAAAGGGCCTACTCGAAGTAGAAAACTCAGGGTATCCACAGTTTCACCAAAACACTTATTTTTCTATGTCGCGTGGCTCCATGTAAAATTTTCTCTATCGCCTTATTTTGGCCTATTCTTACTCCACTAACCTACTATTTGGTCCTGGAAAATTAGTCACCTAGCAACCATTACAAAAAGTAATATTCATTATAAAAGTTGATCTCTTCGTCCAAATTTTTGAACAAAAATTCCGACACTTTTCGATAAAATGGAATAAAAAACGATATTAATATCATTTTATGTTGAGACTTGTTTAGGAAGGCTTTAAATAAAGTTGAAAAGGAGATTATATATGTAAAAAAATGATTTGTGACATCATACTTACAAACGATATAGTTTGTTGCAATATAAAACACGAGATAAAACATCAAAATTCCAGTATGTTACAGGCATAATACTGTTATGTGCTGCCCTCTAACAGAGAGGAGAGTTGTAATTACTCCCTGGCCAGAAGGGTGGCGCCATCTGTGGGCCAACTGGCGAACCACCATTTAGTAGGGCCTAAGAAAATTCTAGAGAATTCCAGTATATTTGTGGAAAGTTCTACAATGATATTCTGGACATTCCAAGTGGGTATATAAAGAGGTGAAGCCAGCAGATGGGGGAACAGTACAGTACAGTTTAGTGAAGGATAAACAGTTCAGTTTAGCATCCAGTACAGTTCTGGGTAATCTGTGCTTCTGGTTACAGAAACAGTTTGTAGAAGAACAGTTCAGTTGAGTGAAGTATGCAGTTTAGTGAAGTAAACAGACAAGAGAGTTTTTAGACAAGAGTTGACAAGTTTAAGAAGGAAAGTAAAGTGCTTAGTGTTTTAAAAGTAGTGAAATTATATTAGATTAAGTTATTATTAGTTGTGTGATTTTTAAGTATTTGCTAGTGTAATTTTAGTGATTAAATAAATCAGTGGTTTGTGAAAATTCTTGTTGCAAGTTATTTGGAATCCACAAAGTGTTTACTGAAAATTGTAAGGACGTAACAATTGGTGTCAGAAGCGGAATTGCAACAGAATTTCTGAAGAATTCGACGAAGTTCCATAGTGTTCTATTTGGAAACCACTGGAGATAGTGAAGTGAGTCGAACTGGAAAGTGATATAGACATTAGACAAGTGCTAGTGTGAGAAAATTTATAGAACATTCTATTCTGAATTTTGTGGACATATTTGACGTATACCAGATATAGACTTTAAATAAGACTTGTTAGTGTTGTTTGTTAGTTTTTGAATGGAAACAAGAAGCATGGCCGCTGAAAAGCAAATGCAAGACATGTTAGCTGCATTTAGCAAAATGATGCTAGAAGAACAAGAAAGACGTCAAGAAGAACAAGAACGACGACGTCAGAAAGAAAAATTAGAAGAAAAAGAAGAACAAGAAAGACGACGTCTGGAAGAAAAAGAAGAACAGGAAAGACGACGTCTGGAAGAAAAAGAACAACAAGAAAAACGACGTCTAGAAGAGAAAGAAGAATTAAGGAAAATTATACAAGGGCAACAAGATGCTATCCTGTCAGCCACTAATGAGGTCAAGGAAAAAGTAGATAAAGTTGAACAAAAAGTGACTGGCGTCGAAGGAAAAGTGACTGCTGTCGAAGAAGAAGTGAGTGATGTCAAAGGAAAAGTAAATAAGGTTGAAGAGGAAATAACTGAAGTTAAAGGAAAAGTTACTGGCGTCGAAGGGAAAGTTACCGATATAGAAGGAAAATTTCGTGCAGTTGAAGGAGAGGTAGAGCGACTTAAGCGACTCTTAAGAGAACAAGGAGGCCAGCTGGTATTATCATCATCAGGTCCTCGATTACAACCGCCTTCCTTTGATGGTCAAACTTCTTGGTCAACTTACAAGAGACAATTTGAGGCAGCGGCATACGCAAACAATTGGAGTAATGAAGACAAAGCTATGGCATTGGTGCTAGCATTAAGGGGCCAAGCCTCAGAATTGCTTCAGACTATCCCAGTGACGCAGCAAAGGGATTTTAAAGTTTTGGAGGCTGTGTTAGATCTAAGATATGGCGACCAACACCTCGCCCAAGTATACCGGACTCAGCTCAAATCACGCACACAAAAGGCTGGGGAAAGTTTACAAGATTTTGAAGCAGCTGTTGAGCGACTGACATACCTGGCTTACCCGGATGCACCCAAAGAATTCCAGGAACAGTTAACAGTTGATACTTTCATTGATGGCATAAGAGACGAGGAGATCAGGCGAGTCCTTATATTATCTCGAGCTAAGACTGGTAGCGAAGCCTTGATCCATGCCCTCGAAGTTGAAGCCGCTTATAAAGAGACTCCATGTCCGAGAGTACGAGCCATGAAGGTAGAAGAGGACCATTCAGAAAAATCAAATATGGAATCTTTGATGGCTGACATACACAAAATGATAAGCCAGTTGATGACCAAACCAGATGCTCCAAGGAAGCAGGAAAGAGAGCAGAACGACGAACAGCCAAGGAAGGTGATTCGGTGTTATCAGTGCAGCAAACCAGGACATATGATGCGGCAGTGTCGAGAACGGAATCCTGGGGAAGTAAACACTGCAAAGAAAGAGGAAGTTCGCTCTGATAAGATGAGATTGATTGTTATGTTAACAGACATACAGAAAATGGTCGCACAATTACTAAACGAATTAAGTTCGCGACCGGAGCTGAAACAGGAACCACAACCGCCGAAACAGGAGCCGAAGCAGCAACGAAGTGCTGGGGGTCCGACAAAAGTAATCCGCTGTTATAATTGCGGCAAATTGGGGCATGTCAAGAGGTACTGTCGCCAGAGGAGCCCTAAGGAAGTGAATGCCGAGAATGTAAAAACGCAGCAGGATATAGCAGAAGTGAAGGCAGTTAAGATAGAGGTTCCGAAGGACTGGTCAAAGAAAGTTCTAAGAGAGGAACAACTGAACGACGATGAAATTGGACCAATGCTGAAGGCGAAAGAAAAAGGAATCCGCCCGGAATGGAAGGACGTTTCCAGTAAAAGTGTTGGACTGAAGGCTTTATGGGCGCAATGGGATTCACTTAGGGTTATAGATGGACTATTACGGAGAGCATGGGAGAGCCCGGATGGGAAAGAAGTTACCATGCGGTTGCTGATACCCTGGTGCCGAGTACCAAAAGTACTTCGGGAAGTGCACGAGGGAATATCCAGAGAGCACTTTAGCAGAAATAAGACTTTGGCTAGAGTACGGGAGCGATTTTACTGGGTAAATAGCTGTCAGGATGTAGAGGCTTGGTGTCGCAGTTGCAAGGGTTGTGCGAATGTGGCTGCCAAGAGGTCACCTACAGGGAGTGGTGATCGAATGAAGGCTAGATATGACCGCAATGCCAGTTCAGCAGGATTCAAGGTGGGGGACTCGGTTTGGCTGTATAACCCACAGCGAAGTGAAGAAGGATTCTCGAAGCCTCGCTCACCTTGGGAAGGACCGTATTCTGTCATCACTAGGATCAACGACGTTGTTTATAGGATTCAACGTAGAAAGAAGTCCAAGATGAAGATCGTGCACCTGGACAGGTTGGCAAAGTATACTGGGGTATCTGAAATGCCTGACCGGGACGTTCAGGCTTAAGGAGGGGGCAGTGTTATGTGCTGCCCTCTAACAGAGAGGAGAGTTGTAATTACTCCCTGGCCAGAAGGGTGGCGCCATCTGTGGGCCAACTGGCGAACCACCATTTAGTAGGGCCTAAGAAAATTCTAGAGAATTCCAGTATATTTGTGGAAAGTTCTACAATGATATTCTGGACATTCCAAGTGGGTATATAAAGAGGTGAAGCCAGCAGATGGGGGAACAGTACAGTACAGTTTAGTGAAGGATAAACAGTTCAGTTTAGCATCCAGTACAGTTCTGGGTAATCTGTGCTTCTGGTTACAGAAACAGTTTGTAGAAGAACAGTTCAGTTGAGTGAAGTATGCAGTTTAGTGAAGTAAACAGACAAGAGAGTTTTTAGACAAGAGTTGACAAGTTTAAGAAGGAAAGTAAAGTGCTTAGTGTTTTAAAAGTAGTGAAATTATATTAGATTAAGTTATTATTAGTTGTGTGATTTTTAAGTATTTGCTAGTGTAATTTTAGTGATTAAATAAATCAGTGGTTTGTGAAAATTCTTGTTGCAAGTTATTTGGAATCCACAAAGTGTTTACTGAAAATTGTAAGGACGTAACAATACAGATTTCTTACATAATTATATATCACGTAATGTCGATACCACTGCATACTGTCGTCATTACTAAAATGTAAGTTAAATACTACATAACGTAAGTATCTGTAGTTTCGATGTGAAAAACAGATCACCTGATACAACTAACTAATCACGTGCTGTGTAATAATTTAATCGAGCACAGTATAATGTAAATTTAAACACGGTAATCTAGGTCTTATGAATTATTATGATCCAACAATTTATAAAATCTAGTTGTAACGGAAGTGTACAAAATTTGTTGTGTGTATTATAAAAAATAATTGCAAAAATTGAGTAGGGTAGATACTGATACAACATTTTTCCAGTAGAAACTTGAGAGCTTTATATGTTCTTAAAAAATTACACCTAGAATTTGGAGCTCTATACCATAAACATGCGAAAAAAAGAATCATTTCCTGTTGGTTAAAAATAAAAATAAATATCAAAATAAAATTTCCAATCAGATAATCCGACAGCAACTTTGTGGAATATTCATTACAATAATTAACAAATTCAAATTGTATACATGAAAAGATTAGAAAATCAGCCAAACTTAAATTTCATTAAAGTTCTTGAGGTGAAAATCAATTCCCACTAATGATATAAGAGCTTGTCGCGAGATTTTTCTGTGTAAAGGAGATTGCTCGCGACAAGCTTTTATATCATAAAAAAAATTATATAATGTAACAAAATGATGGGTTTGATTTACTTCAAAGTTTATTTTCTACTTTTTAGAGCGTTTAAATAAAAGCTTTTTTAAAAATATTTTTTATATAATTTTATTTTTTACTTTTTAGTCTTTTGATATGCTGTAAAATTCTCAGATATCGATTCTGAGACGAATCGGATAATAAACGGTAAAGTCGTCCGCCATCTTGAACTGAAAATGTTAAAGTGTATTGTCACCGGACTTACACACAAGTGCAAAATTTCAAAGCTCTAGCTTAATTAGAACTAATCGAAATTTTGATTGCAAGATTTGACCTAAACAAATTAACAAACAAACAAACATTGCAAGTTAAATAAAAGATTTTAATAAAATAAAATAGGTGCATACAGTCGGGTGCATATTTACTGGGCAGTCAAGAAATGCAACAAAAACTTTACGAGCTAATTATTAACGCTGGTGAACCATTCGGCATGGTCTTATTAAATAAGCCGACGCGACGTACATTAAAACCTATAAAAATACGTTATTCAATTTGTAGGCGAGACAGTACAGATAGAACGGTATTTTATTGAGGTCGTAAAATTTTTGTTGCGTTTTTTGACTGCCCAGTAAATATACACCCGACTATACGTGCGCTGCTTTGTTCCCAATGAAACAGATTTCTTTGAGCATT
The DNA here is from genome assembly GCA_963675555.1 of Leptura quadrifasciata. NCBI lineage: Eukaryota > Metazoa > Arthropoda > Insecta > Coleoptera > Cerambycidae > Leptura > Leptura quadrifasciata. Next base: position 182,192 of record OY776673.1, read on the forward strand.
TACAATTTATTGGTACCTACTCGCAAACTACTAAATTTTAAATTCATCACAAATCACAAGGTTTGTTCTGCTACATTGTTGTCAAGTTAATGTATTGCTCAGTCTAAAAGCACTGGAAAAAGTATGTGTACAACAGGCTTGTAATCTTTTTAAAGAGACGACAAATCTAGCTTACACAACTACGTCGGGCTGCCTGTTAATAGATTTGTTTTTCTTTTCCCTAGGTACTGTTTACGTTAACACAAACTAAATGGCAAATATGTTGTAATTGTTTAAATAAAGATTATTTCCCGGCGTTCCCTGTCCCCTGACATTTTTAACAAGTAAAAATGGCCAGTAAAAAAATGGTTGCAAAAATGGATAGGCATAATTAATTTGAAGGTTTTGTTTGCTTTATTTAACAAGTGAAATTTAGGAGGGTTAATTACAAAAGAAAATGTAATACAACCGCTTAGGTAGTTATATATACCCACATAATTGACAATTAATTTTAACAAGTTAACAACTGTTTAATAGCGCATATTTTACTATGTTGAAGAATGTGATAGGTCACAAAATTACAAGGTCGCTTCAAAACGTATACAGGGTGTTGCATCATGAGAGGGACATAGCTTAATAGGAGGTAGAGAACATCAGTGGTAACCGGAACCTCCCATAGAAATGTCTCATTGGGCCTTCATTACGAAGTTACAGGGTGTTAAATAATTTTTGGCCAAACCTGTTTTTTGTCATAACTTTGACAGGGAATGAAATAACGGATTCATATTTGGTACGGCTAATGTACTAACGAGCCCCAAGAGGTACATGTATAAAAAAAAATATATCCAGGTCCGGACTCACTATAATTTATGTTTCTTCTTTGCATCAATAAAACATCACCCTGTATACATTTTTTTGAAATTTCGATACGATATTCGAAAAGAGCAAGAAAAAACAAACAAAATGGCCTATTTCATTTTTTTGTTACACCTTCGTGGTTATTTAAATACGTTGTTAAATGTGCAAGAAAATGGATTACAGAACCCTATTAAATGAGAGGCACGTGAAATAAACAGTTTTATAACTAAAATTTGCAAAAATTCTATTGAGCCTAGGTAGTCTGGGTGAATCCTAATTCCGGCACGTTTTAAAGGTCCATTTTGGTAAAAAACTGTGGTCCTAATAAGTAATCGGGTATGAAATAACAAAATTTTTAATCAATCACAGTAGGCTTGTTCAAAGAATAAAAGTGACAGATAATTTAAACCATTTAGGCCTAAGCAACCAGTTACTTTGATCAAGAAAATCATCAACATTTTATACTTAATAAAAATTGGAAAAGAGAACAAACTAAAATCTAAATAAATAAAATATTTTCCATTCAATTAACAATAAATAACAAAACAATAACTAAATGTGTTTAAAAATAAAACGTAATTGACACTAAAGTAAATTTTCAAAATGTCCTCCCCCACATTCTGTGCATTTTCTTGCGCGTTTAGAAAGGTCACCAATTGGTCGACGTATCATTTCTGGATTATTCCGTATTTCGTCGCAGGTTGTAACGATGCGCTGGATTAAATGTTGTCTACTTTCAATTTCAATGCTATAAACCTCGTTTTTTAAGTGGCCCCATAAAAAGTAATCACAAGGGTTACAATCAGGAGATCTTGGTTGCCATTCATGTGGACCCCTGCGTCCAATCCATCTATTAGGATACATATTGTTTAAGTGTTCTCTTACTTGAAGGTTAAAATGTGGTGGGGCCCCATCATGCTGAAACAACATGCCTCTTATACCGATATTTTCTTAACATATTCGGTAAAATGTTTTGAAGAAAATCAAAGTAAATTTCACCATTCAATCTTTCTTCAAAAAAATGTGGCCCTATCAAATGTCTATTCACAAGTCCGACCCAAACATTTACAGAAAACCTGTGTTGCGAACGGCGTTGGCGTACCGCATGTGGGTTTTCCTGTGCCCATTTATGATTATTTCGTGAATTGTTTACTCCATCCCTTGTAAATTGTGCCTCATCCGTAAATAAGGTTCTGTAAATGACTGGGCGATGGTTAGACAACCAATGACAAAATGCCAGGCGGGGGATATCGTCGCCTTGTTGAAGACGCTGTACCTGCTGGATATGATATGGATGGTAACGTTCTCTTTTTAGGGTTCTCCATACTCGCCAATGAGGAATACCAGTTGCCAAACTGATTCGTCTAGTGCTCATATTTGGGTTTTCTTGAACTACGTTTATAATATTGTTTTGCTCCTGCACACCTTGTTGTAAAACACGCTCCACAACTGCAGAAGTATGAAACTTTCCGTGTTGTCTTGCATACTGGAACACCGTACTAAAGGTTTTATGATTAGGGCATCGACGACCAGGAAAACGCAGCCGATATTCTCTTTCCGCCGACCTACCATTTCCATTACAGAAACCATAGATGAATATTATGTCAGCATATTCCACGTTTGTAAATTTTACTGGCATAGTTAAAATATTTTCACAAGTTTTCACTAACTAAATGCGGATTATTGACACATTAAATTACTAACAAACAATTATTCAACTGTTTAGGAGATTTCTTTTTATTATCTGTCACTTTGAACAAGCCTACTGTGATTGATTAAAAATTTTATTATTTCATACCCGATTCCTTGTTAAATCGAATTTCATAAAAGCCGTACGTACGGTATCGTATCACCTTACTACATAGAGGTCACTTTTAGGAAAACGAAAATTATACCTGTACTTCTGTCCCATTAGTTTCGTACGGCATTCTCTTTTTAAGAGTCACAGATATAAATATAGTCCAAATAAACGTAAGTCGTACAGGATCGTTTGAAAAAATGCAACCCCCGTGGGTTAAAATTTTCACTTTTCCGCGGCTTTCCCATGTCCCACCTAAAATGTACGGCATAGGGCTCAAAGTGATTTATTTCTGTAGGACTACAAAAACTATACCTTTTCAAGCGGTATCATATGATCCCCTAAAAATTTAGCATGGGCTTGTGGTCTATTAGATAGGCATCCACTGTTTTTAATATCTTTCAACTAATAAAGCAATCATTTTCTTTCGAAATTTGGAAATTAAATACACATTGTCCCACTTGAAGACCGAAATCTTACAGAGATTACAATTTTCCAATGGGGATAGGGGATTTATCTCGAAAACGGTTAGATTTGTTGAAACAACAGTAGAACTGCATTTCCGTTCGCATGAACCAAATTTCAGTTTCTCCCATCGAAATATTTGTTTAGAGCCCAGTGATATTGATATATTTAGAAACCCTTTTCATTCAAAAGTGAAGCCCTTTTGATTGTTACAAACGGTTTTCATAGAATAAAAATGTTTCTACTCGTTAGAAGTAGTGTTTTAGTACACTCCTTACCGGACCCGCGTTTCAATAACCATAAAAACCAGAATTTTCCAGTTTTTTAGTTATAATCTTCTAAGATTCTTCGAGAACTAAGGACAACAGATACGCAGTATGTAATACATACTGAAAAACTAATATTTTCATTTTAAATTCACATTATAATAATGATTGATAAAATTTCTGTTTCCCCTCAAGTATCCTGGGTGTGTTTATTTAAAGATATTAATCTCTTGAAAGTATTACAGTGTTGACTTCTTTATCCGTTTTAGTAAAAACTACCCAACCAAAAGGAATGTGGTTTGCGTTCATCATAAGCAAATTATATTTAATTATATAGATACCTTTAACATTTAAATACCGAAATTAAGAACGTAATTATAATTGTTTTAAAAGAAAGTGTGATTATAAAGGAAATAGAAATTGCAGTCGAGCGCAGTCGGCTGCGAATACTTATCTGATTATTATTTTGCTCGATTAAGCCACAATTTAGTTTTAGTTTGAAATTGGATGCCATTTTAATTTTTTAAAATAGATTTTCGCAATAGATAGCGCCCGGCTGTAACTTTCATTCGTTTCGAATAATCGTATCAAAGATACGTTAATATAATTTAGAAGGAAAATTGATACACAGGGTGGGACAATAGTTGTCGGACTTCGGTAGATACCTCGACTTCTATACGACAGCTAAAAATTAAAAAAAAAAAACAAGTAAACTAGACAAAAAGTCTGTAACCGGAAATTATTTTCGAATATACAGGACGAGCCTAGAGGAGATTACAGGATCAAAAGCATTTTTTTGTATATCAGTACATTTTTTAAAGCCTCTTTCTAGACTCCATTCATCCCTATATTATCATTGACCATCTCCCAATCACTTGGATGTAATGATTTTTTTTTGTTGAAATAATAACATCTGCAGATGCATATTGAAAAAAATCACCAAATAAAGTCATAATTATGGGTCTTAAGAAAAACTTGAATACGAAACAACTAAGTAATGTTTTTCAATCATATTTTCAAGGTGGCTAAAGTACACTTAGATAGGATGCCTTAATATGTGATTGTAGCATGCTCTACAATTAACCAGTAGCGGAGATAGGTGTATTGAGTACCATAAATATGGTACAAAAAGTAGTAACACCCTGTAGAACATTAAGGTAAGTAACTCAATTGTAGACCAGTATTCACCAGTTTTGTTCTCTCATAGCTTCAAGGGTCTTTTTTTATTTATTCCATCGTGATTGCAAAATAATGACTGACTTTATTAAATTAACCAGGCTTTTTTGTTATTGTTTTCTATTGTCTCGGTTATATATTTATTTTCCTTAGTTTGACAAATGGCATGTTATTGTTCACATGTATATATGTACGATTAGTCATATTGAAGAATTTGAAAGTTTTCTCAAAATTCCTCGCAGAACTCACAACAAATTTTTACATGTGAAGAACAACAAATTTAAAATAAAAATTAACGTACACCAGAAGTTAACTACCTCATTTATAATATATGAATAAACAATCCACTTTCATATACAAACACAGATGTTATTATTTGACATTTCATTTCAACGTGTTAATATTAGAAAACAAATTTTCGTTTTTTTTTTTCGATAATTCAAAGTTACATTTATGCACAATCATAATGCTTCCCCCATATTCCCGTATATAGGGGAAGACCTATATATAGAGTAAAATATGGTTCAAAGAAAAAAATAGTAGAAACTTGGCTCTCTCTTGTTTTTACATAAATTAAATAACAATCTAGTTGACTGCCCAGGTTTTTCGAACTTGCCGAACTTCCATGGCCCTCCATTTGAAACATATAATTACAAAAACTTCCTATCCCAAGTACAAAATCTCTTCTTTATAGTTTATAAGCAACAGTTATACATATGTCTATTGGGGAGCATCTTGATATATATTTCATTCAAACATTGCAATTATTAAACTTATTCTTTCATAGCTATCTCTCAATTTATTGTTAAACCTATATTTATTTGTTACTTTATTGTATATTGTTCATTATATCTATGCATGTACAGGGTTATTCACTATATATTGACCCCCCCTTTATTTCTGTTATTTTTGAAAATAGAAAAAAAAAGTTTCGTATAAAAGTTGTAAGATCTTACCTATATTTTATTGAAACGTGATAAAAAAAAAAACAATATCATAGCCGAGTGGGTTAAGGAGCGAGGTGGCAATCGCCATTAATCACACGGACATCGCACCACCGGGTTCGAATCCTGGCTTCGGCACTGTCGCAGGAAATGGTTGTATGTCCGCGTTTTTTCAATGTGTAACCCCCTTCTGCACAAGCCCTGGCTTCTGAAATTGGGGGTTGTCTAATTTCTTTGATGTTTATTTATTATTATTTATATATTATTGCATTTTCGAGAAGCACTTCTTCCCCTGATTTGAATTATAGGTGTATAGGTTTATCTTAAATACTTCTTGACATATTTGACATTCAAATTGCAAATGAGCTGCTTTATTGCAAGAAGAGTGAGCCATGCGTGTCAAAACACAAGTGAAACAAAAATAACAAGGTAGGCCACGAAAATAATTATTTTATTGCTTATTCAATTTTGACATTTCAAACCGTCATTATTAACATTTATTTAATCAAAATGGGTTAGAGTGAGGCTGAAAAGGTCAAAATATTTTCCCTTTATGTGAAAAATAATAAAAATAAGTATGCCGCAAGAAGAGAATACATGACGTTGTATCCGAATCGAGCGATTCCTAGTGTAAACACGTTTTTGAATGTTTATCGCCATGTAAATAGGACCCATAGTTTTTCAAGAAAACGGTATAACCCTACAGCAAACGAGGAATTTTTTGTTTCACTTGTTTTTTGACGCGCATGGCTCACTCTTCTTGCAATAAAGCAGCTCATTTGCATTTTGAATGTCAAATATGTCAAGAAATATTAAAGATAAACCTATACACTTATAATTGGAATTAGGGGAAAAAGGGCTTCTCGAAAATGCAATAATATATAGGGTGTTTCATTTAAAAAAACATATATTTATTTCGTAGCACGTGACTTATACGAGATTTTTATCACGTTTTAATAAAGTAGGTAAGATCCTACAACTTTTATACGAAACTTTTTTTCTATTTTCAATAATAACAGAAATAAAGGAGGGTCAATATATATACTGAATAACCCTGTACATCTTTACTTCTCTACTATATCGGTAAACCTTATTTATTGTATTCTTCCCACCCACCACAGTTTTTACTGTGGGGTGGTGTACCTAAGTAAATAAAAAATATATAAATACTGATTATCGCTCGCATTTATTTTACATCAAAAACAAAACAACAAAACAAACAATTTTACGGTGTAAAATTTATAAAAAAAGAAAAAATTTAACGATTTATTTTTAGGTTTAGATAAAAATATTGTGCCGTGGAGTACAATAACACTATAGTTAATCATTTCCTGTTTTATTTTGTATAGACTTTATACTATAATATCTAAAAGTTAGAGGCGATAAATATACTTAATATAATTTTAAAATATATTTTCTGGTCTTGGTGTTGGTATGCCTATTTCTATTTCGGTAGTTTCCAGATTATTTATAGATAAATCAAGTACCTAACAGCACAATGTACAGTATGTATATGAGGTGGACCTAAAATATTGTCATCCAATAATATTATTTTATTCATATACCTAGATATACTGTAATACTGTTTTTATAAGAGGGCTACTTCAAAATATCTACCGCGTCTTAAAATATCTCGCTACAATGCATATTTGGGGGCTGATATATTATTAAATACTATATTGTCGATACTTCTGAGCAGATGTGCATGTGTACCTGTGAAATTATTTTCCAGTTATTTCTGAGGTTATTTCACTTCTGAAGACATTCAAATATTTTGAATGGATATACAGTGCAGAAAAGATATCAAAATGTCTAACTACATGGTTTAGGCACATTATTAGAATATTTTAAAAATTAGAATTAAAAATTGCCACAATGAATGCCCACAAACCATATATCGAATGATACTTTTAGTTAACTGCCCAAAAAATTGACGCCGGCCCTACCATCTTTTTCCTTCCCAATACTGAGTTATGCGGACTGCTATTAATAGAATATACTAGCTTTGGTTCAATTCGATGAAGCCATTCAAAAAATATGGCCGATTAAAATTTTAGTAGAGATCAAAACCGAAGAGTATTAGGGATATATTAAGGATATAATAAAGGTCATTCTGAAATCTTCTCAGGTTCGTATTTCTTACTAGCGTATAACCAGTCACTCATGAAACACCCTGTATCAGATACAAATCTAACTTTTCCATTTGTTATAACATAAAATATTATAATACTTGGTGGTACGCTTTATGAAGCTGCTACTATTACTATTACTTTGCCTCACTCTGAACTATAAAGTAACTATGAAAAGTCTGTACTGATTGTGCATTATCATTTCAAGGAAACTACATTCATAACTTAGTCAGAACGTCCACTAATTATTCACATTTTTATGAAATGAGCTGATTCCAAGTGAACTTTTAAAAATTAAATCAATTTATTTTACCTTTTGATTCATTGTTACATCCGGTTTTAGTACACATTTTGTCACTATTGTCGAACAATTAATAATTATTTACTCTATAATTAATGAATGTGCTTTATACGAAACAAAACATTACACTACACAGTATCATGTCACGTGCTACGTGCTTATCAGCATTTTCAGCTAAAACTACAAGTCTCTCGACGAGCAAAGAGCCAGGCGGATTAGAAATACAACTTTTTTTCCATCACGGCCGAATATTGCTCGCAACAGTCGCAACACGGCGTACAGCACCGCGTAAGTTCATTACTCAACTGGCACGTTACTCATGTATGACAGTATGAATCACTTTAGGATTCCAATTAACGTAAATTATACAATCTAGTGGAGTGGTAGTGGTCGGAGAACAATCTAAAGACGCATTCAACAGGTTTGGCATTTCTTATTTCAACGCAACAACTTTTAAAATGTAAAATGTGTTTACAGAATGCGTAAAATTTATTATACTTTCAGGAATAAAAAATATTCCGCTTATAAAAAAGTCTCGAACTGTTAGAAAGTGTATTGGAATGAGAAGAGTTTTTTTGTTACAAATACAAGTTCGCATGATATGTGGCAAACGCAATTAATCGTGCCCCTAGGTTAGAGATCCGTTCCGCATAAAACGCAATCAACATCAACAGTGGTCTCGATCTCTCCCTTAGGAAACTAAAATTGCAAATTGCGTGCTTTTTTCTCAAATCATGTCTTGATATCTGCTGCAGATCCATAGTGTGTAGTTTGAAATGAAAACAACGTTTTCAGGACACCGGACAACGCAATGAACATGAATAAAACTTAACTGCACTTACAATGAACTGCGACGAGCATGGGCGGATGAAGATGTTAAAAGTTCTTGGAACCGCAGTCTGTGTGACATTTGGAATGCAGCTATAACAGGAAACAAATGTTCCCTGCCAATTTGAACTAACGACATTGCTCATTACGGTACATGATTGAGGCAATCTAGTTCTTAATGAACAATTATTTTCGATTAAGGAAAATCGCAATGGAGCTACTTTTTTGGAATTAGTTTCGATATACTCTACATCGTTTCAATATTTATATTTTTATATAAAAAGGAAGCGCCTATATAAAATATGGTTTAAAAAAACAAATATTGGAATGCTTAACTATACGATTTTTGTATCATTTCTTTTGTCGATATTGATTTTGAAATAAGTTTATACATACTCCAAAACATTATAAAGACGAGTGCATCGCCATCAGCCAAATTGACGATCAATTTTTTTTATTGTTGCAAAGTTCTTGACGACCAAATACTGAAGCTAACATTCATTAAATATCTACTGAAGAAATTGATAAATACGAGAACATTGTTGAACCAGTGATAAAAAGTTTGACATACTATTGCGTAGCCGCATCGGTAATGATACATAAGAATATAAGCACCTCATCGACAACCATATGGTTGTTTATATGGCCCAATGTCAACCACTCCTTGTGGCCGTTTCGTAATAGATAATCTTAATACATAAATATGCTGCGCTGCAGGCATCCACCTTTGCCTTTCAGATATTCACATTTTCTTTTTTAGCGTAAGTGGTACTGTCTAATCTACATTGTACGCATATTCGCTTAGATGTCCCAGAAACGGCAAATACCGTATAGTCGGGTGTATATTTATTGGGCAGTCAAAAAACGCAACAAAAACTTTAATGCCGGTGAACCATTCGGCGTGGTTTCATCAAACAAGCGACGTACCTATAAAGAGAAGTGATTCAATTTGCAGGCGAGATAGTACAGAGAGTAAGGGTATTTAATGAGATCGGGTGATTAAACGTAAAAATATGATGTTTACCATAAACGATCAAATATTTAGAGTTTCATGTTTGCTTATAAGTTTTCTGTATCTTCCATATTAGCCGAGCTGATAGAGAATCGAGAACTATACAGTGAGCATGTAAAGGTTGGAATAAATTTCTTAAAATAGCCGCAAAGCAGTGACAAAAATTCGATCTGACGCGTAGATTTTTAAATGTATTTCTCAATTTGTTTATAAAAAAAAATTCAAACATTTTTTAACAAGTTATGACATCATCGGCAATTTTTTTTTAGATAGTAACCCCCATTTTTAAAGAAGTCACTTAAAGGAACACATTTTTCTGCATACAGTACGTTAATTCTATGGCATATTGCGTGACGAAATTATCGGAAAAAAAATTAAAATCAATTGCATACAGGTGCATAACTTATGGTCGAATCCTCTGGTACAGAAACTTTATTACGACATACACTTTTTTCATGTGTACGATTTTTTTCATTTATTTAGCAACGCGGACCTGCTAGCTATAACACGTTAGTTAGTTTCACTTGTCAATTATTGTCGCATTGTATTTAAAGTTCTTATAATGGAAGGTTAAAGTTAAACACAACGATTATTGGCTATGGAAACAGGTCCCAAACACAAGAGCTGGTTTGTGAATTTTTTAATGGTAAATACCGAGGTATTTATAGAGATAGATAGACAATCAACCGTCAGCAAAAAAAAAATTAAAAAAACTTTTATTTAAATGCTCAAAATAAACTTTGAAATAAATAAAACCCATCATTTTGTTACATTATATAATTTTTTTATGATATAAAAGCTTGTTGCAAGATTTTCCTGTATAAAGGACATTGTTCGCGACAAACCTTCATATCATGAAAAAATATATATAATGTAACAAAATGATGGATTTGATTTACTTCAAAGTTTATTTTCTACTTTTTAGAGCATTTAAATACAAGCTTTTTTTAAAATATTTTTTTATAATTCTATTTTTTATTTTTAGTCCTTTGAAATGCTGTAATCCCCAGATATTGTTTTTGAGGCGAATCAGATCATAAACGGTAAAGTCGTCCGCCATCTTGAACTAAATTTTTACTAGAAATTCGTAATCCGCGACCCGAAACCCCCAGATATCGATTTGGATCGAGTTTTACCTAAATGACAAAAGTCGTCACCCATATTGGCGCCGCCATTTCGATTTTCTGAATTTTGACTAGAAATTCACAATCCGCGACCTAGAAAACCCCCAGATATTGATTTTGAGTTGAATCGGATCTTAAACAGTAAAGTCGTCCGCCATCTCGCCATCCTGAACTAAGTTTTTTGACTAGAAATTCGTAATCAGCGAACCCGAAACCCCCCCAGATATCGATTTTGATCGATTTGGACCATAAATGACAAAAGTCGTCGGCCATATTGGCGCCGTCATTTTTAATTTCTAAATTTTGACCAAGAATTCATAATCGGCAATCTCGAAAACCCCCAGATATCGATTTTGAGTCGAATCGGATCATAAACGGTAAAGACGTCCGCCATCTTGTTTTCCTCTTACATGAAAATGTTAAAGTGTATTGTCACCGGACTTATACACGTGCAAAATTTCAAAGCTCTAGCTTAATTAGAACTAATCGAAATTTTGATTGCAAGATTTGACCTAAACAAATTAACAAATAAACAAACAAACATTGCAAGTTAAATAAAAGCTTTTAAAAAGTTCCGAGATGTCGCGTCATTTGTAGGGGCCGAATGTTTTTTTGGCCATGAGTACATTCTACTTTGTTCTATATTTAAGTAAAATAAAAGCAAACTTATAAGGATGTCTTCATATGAAGTGGTCACACTGTATATAATTTGGTAGAAAATAAAGGTAAAATAATATGTATAGTTGAAGTAATAAGTTCAAATAAAAAACGCAGCAAAATCTTTACGACCTCATTAAAATACCGGTACTCTTTGTACTGCTATTCGCAAATTGACTCGCTTAACTTTATAGGTTTTTAATGTGCGTCGGGTCGTTTGATGATAGGCATGGCGCCATGGCCCGCGGCGATATAATTATGTTGTAAAGTGTTTGTTGCGTTTTTTGAATGTAGGGAAGTCCTTACTTGGACTATAGATAGATTACTTGATGTTGTATATAATATAATATATATAATATTTCTAATAAGGATGGTGTAATTACTTCCACGTCCCCAGTCGTTGGGGTACTTGTCACTTTTTACCTCATCTTTATTTACCACAAAGCAAATATTAATAGTACCTACCTTATTGAAATATCTAGACATGAATGAAAAAATTGCATCATTTTTGTAGGATTTGCATCTTTAATTAGGTATTTTACAAGTTCATGGGTCGGTAGACTTAATTTTATTTGATGTCTGTAAAATATTCTGTTAGACAAAAAATGTAGATATTTTAAAATTATAGAATTTTTTAAATACGGCTTTTCGCCCGGAATGGCGTCGCCGAGGTCATATTTTCATTTTCAATATATCAAAGGTGTCGCTTCGGAGTTTGTCTGCTGTGATAATTTCACGAGAGGTCGTCTTGCAATTTCAGTCGCGAAGTCAAGCAGTCAATTAGTCAGTTGACTGTTGTAAAAAATATTTGAAAAAGAATAGATGGATCCATATAAAGTGAATTTCGTTCCAAGAGCTTAACGATATGATTTGGACCGCAGAGTACAATTTTGTGAAACCATGATGTGTAATATCAATCCACATTTCTTAAGTCGATTACTTTCTCTGATGAGCTCACCTTCTGTTTAAATGGCGCTGTAAATAGTCAAAATCGTAGATATTGGTCACATAAATATCCACACTGGATGATGGAGGCATATACCCAGTTTTCACAGAAAGTTAACAAGTGGGCTGGAATTGTTGGGGCTACAATTTCGGGTCCAATTTTTATTAAAGGTTAATGAAATGGGAAAAAATATTTGGAACCGCTCTAACAAAACACAACTCTAGGACTTGTCGCACTGTATTTAAATGGCGAAAATCCTAATGTACCGGAAAACTTCATATGGTTTCAACAGGATGACGCTAAACCGCATTTTTCGTAGTAGTGCGTAATTATTTAAACGAAGTTTTCCCCCACAGATGGATTGGTCGCGGACCAGTAGAATGGCCAGCTATATCTCCGGATCTAACCCCATTGAATTGGAAAGTTTATTTTAATATACCAAAACAGTGTTAAGGATTTAAAATACAGAATTAGTTACAAAATTGGAAGAATTGGACCTGAACCAATTACTAATGTTTTGCGAGAATTTCAGCTTCGGCTTGGACACTGTCAAGAAGCAAATAGACGTAATTTAAGCGTTAAACTTTATTATATTTGCTGTATTTATTAATTCTTTTACTTTTGTTTTTGTTACATTGTTATAAGTAGTTAAAAATTATTTTCTCGATTATTCCGTCATGCAATATGCCATAGAATTTAACGTACATTTTGCACAAAAATGTGCTTCAAATGACACGTTTAAAAAAACATAAAAAAATACCGATGATGTAATAACGCGAATTTTTGGTATACAGTGGGTATACCATTTTCGTTAGTTAAGTTTCAGTTCAGAAAATGTATGTTATTGGTGCAATATTTTTATTTTGAAAACAAAATACGTTATATTATTTGTTAAAGTAATAAGTAAGATAAGGCATGCGTCGTATATACAGTACTTTCGTAAATCAGTGGATAAATTCGATAAAAAGTATACAAATTTTGTTTTTTTTTTGGGGGGGGGGGGGGTAAGTCGCTCAGATATAGATATGTTAAAAGTTCATATCGAGTATCATTTTTTGACAAATTTATGAAATTTTCTTGGTAAGTTTTTACATGACCCATCGATATATTTTTTTTTTTTTTATTTTTATTATACATTTATTTAACGTCGGCCTATTTCCGCTACTGAGGCCTAACACCGACGCCTGTAGACGAGCTACCCCCAACCAGGAATTTTGCCGAACCTCTTCCCTTAAGAAGAGTAGGGATCTTTTACTTGCCTAACATTTAATAGACAAGGGACCGACGGCTTTACATCCCCTCCGAAGGATGGTATATCTCCTATACAACCCTCGCCTAAGGTTGTATAGCTTCCGCGCATACACTGATATACAAGCCGCTGGAACTGCTGGAAGATGTGTGAGGCGAGAACGCGGTTTCCGTTGGAATGGTCACCAATCCAAGTACTAACCGCGCCTGTCGTTGCTTTACATCGCATACCGAAGTATGTACATAGTAAAGACGCACCTACGCTCGCCCCTATGATATTTTTTTAAAAGGGCAACTTCCATCTCTTATTGTGATATTTGAGAAAGTCTATTTTATTACATAAAATACTGTAAATGCATAAGGAAATTTTCAAGAAAGTAGTATTGTTTGAAAATACTAACTTTACTGAAATGAAAAATTTCAAAAAACAACTACAGCAACTACAAACAACTACAACCTGTTATTCACTCGCTGATTTCTTTTTATGACTTATTTTACTACAATATGTAAAGACTTTTATACTTTTTATCTTTTATATATTTTTATTTACTTTTAATTGTTAGTTTTTTAGTACTTTGACACTCTCTACAATTACTTGTTTATACAACTAATTGAGAAATGAAGTATATAATGTCATTAAATGTTCAAATTGCTATTTATCTGCAACAATAATAATTAATATAGCTACATTAGCTATTTATGTATCAAGTCTTATTATGGATGAGTTGCATACAAAGCTTTATGCCCGACTGCTAAATTTGGCTTATTAACAAAAAAAATTAATTCAATATTTTTATGACAGTTGTACATATTAATTTGAAAATGTCTAAATCCAACATAATAGTAAAATAAAGTAACTTTATTTTACTAGTACAACAAAGATGTACTTTATAGCCGCAAAACTATATCATAAACAGTCCTTTATACCCCCTCCGCGTTAAACTGACAGTCAAGCAAACATTAGAATTGAAATTAAGGAAGGAAAATTAAAAAACATTATGATGGGGACGACTTCAGTTTTTCACGGAAAGCATAAAAATCTTGAATATTTTCTCATTTTTCGTAAAGTTATTTAATATTTATTAGTTATTTTAAGGCAATTTTTCTGAAAAATTTCCTTACGCATATATCGACTCTTTCAAATTCCGTAATAAAAGATTGGGTTGCCATTTAAAAAATATATTAATGATCTCATAGCTTTGTGAAAATTTGCCGGGATTTCAAATATATATAAAAAAATTGCATTCAATATGAATGTGACATCTCGAAGAGATTTTCCTAAAAAAATGTAGGTACAGTAATCGGGTATAAAATATGAAATGCAGTCATACATTTGAACGAACAAAAATTGTTCACAATGGTTTGAGAGTATTGCCCGGTACTTACAACAGAGACATGTTCTTTTGTATTTATAATTAACAATACTCAGATAATGTTCTGTATAATTTAATATCAAACCTAGCTTACACGATGTATGAAAAATTAAAATAAGAAAAATACTCCCGGAGTGACGGAAAAACTAATTCGTAAAAACTGATTTAAAAATCTTACAAAATAAGGTAAGCAGGCAAATGTTATCCTTGGCCATATATTCCAAAGTAGAACGACTGCTTACAGATATACGCCCATATGTATGCAATCCAATATACACATGAGTTGTGCAAGTGCAACATTGATTCTATTCATTAACCTGCAGCGATTATTAGTAAACCTAAATCATCATAAAATTGCAGACCCAATCCATGTTTGCCTTATGAGTACTAATTGACTGTTTTTTTATTACTCAATCTCCTTATCGGGCCTTTATTATACTCTTATCACGCAGTTTTCTAAAATTCCAAATATCACCGCAGAGAAATAATTTTTATATCATGGTGCTAGTCATCGAATTCTCAACTTTAAAAATGTGTCCCTATCCTGGCTATCCGTCCGTTACGTTTCTTTAAGCTCGATAACCGAGGAAAGCAAGAGTCAATCCAATTGTATCCAAATTTGTAAATCAGTAAATATAAAAATACATTTTAACACAAAAATATAAACAAGGTACGTTGCAACATAGCATGTTGACGAGCAACCAAGCTGGCGTCATCACGTGATTAAAACTACAAAATAAAGAAAATTATATCTGAAACATTTATTCCTATTTTAAAAAAACTGCACAGAATATCAGAACGTGCTACATTTATAATTTGCCACATCGAAGCAGGGGGGGGGTCAATTTGTAACATTTCTTCTATCGTCTTTGTACAACTTTGCAAATCTCATTAATTAACTGGTTCGACAATGACGTGGATGACGAACGTTTACATTACCCAATTTTATACGAACATAATTTTACAATATTTATATTTACATTGTCATCTAAAACACATTAGCTAAGTATATATTGAAGTATATAACGATTATTTTGAAGTAATTTATTATCAATTTCGGTCTGAATTTAACTGGGAAATTAATTATGTATGTAGTATATGTACCTCTATAAGAAGGTACAGTTATAGTTCAAGTAATAAATTCCCGAGACAGAAAAAAACCTAACAAAAACTTTACGACATAATTATCATCGCCGCGGGCCATGGCGCTAGTTGAAATAAATAGATCCCAGTAGATAAAAAACGCAAAAAAACTACGACACAAATTATATCGCCGCGGGCCATGGCCATGACATGATATGAAACATTCCCGACGCACATTAAAAACCTATAAAGGTAAGCGAGTCAATTTGCGAACAGTACAAAAAAAGTACTGGTATTTTAACGAGGTCGTAAAGTTTTTGTTATGTTTTTTATGTCTCAGTTTATTCCTACTTGAACTATACCGAGAACGGGAGGCTATGTTGCAGATGTTTACATTGCAATGACAAATGTTACGATATCACGTCGGGATTTCTAACTCATTTTTTTCGGTAGATAACTGGACTACAGCCATTGTACGTTTTTTTATCATTCAACAAAGCTATATCCTTACCATAGAGTTAGAAAGGACTTCTAACTCTATGATCCTTACTGTCATTATAACAAGATACAAATAAATCTGGTGGGCAGCTTCGCAGAAGCCATGGGTGGACTGCGTAGCATGCCTATGAACGGCACAATGCCGGAGTGCCACGCTAAACTTCCTTCAGCAGCGCAGAGGAGGCCCGCAATGCGGGTCTAGAGACTAAATTTATGACCTGAAAATATCGTTGAAATTAAATGACAAAATCTTATAAGTATCTTAAAGATCAATAACAGCCCAACAAAAAAAAAAAAGTTGTTTTGATGCCGAAAAAGTAAGCATTGATTTTGGATATTTTTGATGTGCTGATTCTAAAAGGATACTTTTGGGTTTTTTCGTAGCAGCTCTAGTTTGTGGGGTATGACAAATTTTATTACAGTTAAAAGGCAAAACTAATGAAATAATAGTACCTATATTCAGAGACCAAAATATTATTTTCTTATCCAAAATTAGAATCTAAATAGCTGATTCGAGATACTTTTATTTCTGTGTAACTCGCAGTGGAGGCGGTTATCGCTTGAAAATTGCCCTTTACAACTCGCTTTACAACGACTCTACTACATTCTACATGCTGTCTACACGCGAGTATATGGTGACTACGCGAGACCGCAAAGAGAAAAAAGGCGTTAGTTTCTTCAAATAATATATCTCCGATGATTATTCGGTGAGTAGATTTGTCGTATTTCAAAAACTAGATCCAATACACCAAATTTGACGGCATTTTGGATCCTGCATTTCCAAACTATCTAGTACAAAATTACTCTATGGTATCCAGCTATCGACTGGCGAACTGCCATTCTATTGCTAGCTTGTCACTACTACGGGGGACTATCTACGGAGACCTCTGTCTGTCTGTATGTAACGGAGTATATAGTCATTCATATAGCTCAGATTTACGGTGCACTCAAAAAAGTCAATAAAAACGTTACGATTTAATTAAAATACCGTTACTCTCTGTACTATTCCGTCGTCAAATAGAATCACTTACCTTTATAGGTTTTTAATGTACGTCGGCTTGTTTGATGACACTGTACCGACTGGTTCGCTGGCGTTAATAATTAGCTCGTAAAGTTTTTGTTGCATTTTTTACTTGCAGTAAAACTTTGATACATAACAATGTGTAAGGAGAGGCGAGAATGGGATTCCATGGGCGAGTGTGAAAAATAATTCGAATTATTCTTATTATCTTTCTTTCCAGACATTTCAGCCCGGTCGAAGAACGGATATGCTAGCTAGTAAATTTATGAGAGCATTAACTTGCGTAATTCAGAACAGAATGTAATAAATCTAGAAAATAATTCGAACAAGTGTGAATTATTTCTGCGAGCATCGTTGATTGCGTTTAATTCGAGAAATGAAGTGCTCTTAATGCATGTTTATTGCTTATCGTGTTATTTACTATTTGTATTTTGTCTGCAGAAACCTTTTAAATAAATGAATATGGAGTTCCCGGAATAAGCACAAATGAATTGTTATAACGATGTCTCGTTGAATTCGGTAAATTTCATCTTTGGCCGGTATAAAATTTGACTAAAAAAAGAGATGAAGTTATGAATTAGGTTCGTAATACCTTAAAAATTATTTGGTAGCCTGTCCAAATCAAACTATGCTTGTGCTAGATACATACAAAAGGATGTAACAAAGATGAAAAATATTGCATGTACACCCTAAAACGTAAAAGTAAATATGATGTAAAGGCATTTTACCTGGGCTCTGAATTAAAACAATTAATTTAACCCCTAACTGGTGATACGGTGAAAACTAGTAGCGGTATTGAATATCGCTTTATGTAATGTGTTTCAGAAATTTAAGTCAATAATTCAGAAGCGCGTAAAAGTAAGAGTACCTTTCCTGTTTACATGAGAATTAATAAACCTGATTTTAATATTTTTTTAAATTAAACCTCATATGATTGAAAAACGTCACTTTTCGTATGAATAAAGTTCATCATACTTGATCCGCAATTTTAAATAACATGTTCTTCACATCCGAAACGACGGACTTGGAAAGTCGTCGGAGAAAGAGTTCATTCTAAAATAGGTTTGGTGTTTTATGAATAATGAATCAGTTACATTTGTTTTAACCCTGATTTCTAAAAATTGTGCTTAAGGGTAGGTTACCAAGGTCAAATAGTGCGTAAAATATCCTCATTCTTATTTTACATTCATCTTAAAAACGAGCCAACAGAATTCAGAATTCATTTCAATATGTAAACTAGCAAACTTAAGACAAGGGCCTATTATATCTTATATTTGTAATCCTAGTGTTACCTCCTTTCTCTTATTATTTATTTTTGAGAAAGAATTGAGGCAACATGTGCGGACGACTAGCTGGTTTAAGCCGGAGCAGAGAGCCGTGGGTCCAGAGCATTCGTAAGAGTGGAAAAACTTACCCTTTCTGACATGTACAGCATACGCGACAGATTTCTGTTTATTTCGAGAAAAGGGTAAATGAGTATAATGAAATGAAATTACCTGTATGTTCAACACTTTGTAACTGGGATATAAAAATTGTAATATCAATTACTGAAGTCCACAGTTAAAAATTATAATGTTTGAATCAGTACAAAGGCTGCAAGCAAATGACTTCCTGGTGAGTTTTACTGATAAGGTAAACTTTTTGTCCTGTTTACTGGAAAACAACGCTACCAAAAAAAATGTGAGAAATCTAATTCCCTATTTAAATTGAAAGCTATAAAACATAAAAATAGTACCAGTATGGCCATCTGTCAGTGGTTGCGTTAAGCGTACCAACTTGCCTTGTAGATTCCTGTACTCAACTAAAGTAGTGGCATATAATCGATAAAAGGAATCTATAATAATAGTTTATTTTCCATGCCAGCTGATTTGCCTTTGCAATTTCTATTTTGTATATAACCACAAATATTAACAGATGTAAATAAGTAGTAAAACGTATTGATAAATCAGTAAATATATTACATCTCATAGGATATACTATATATAGAATGAGAGAAGGTAAGGAAAATAACCATATGTACTCCATAGTAAACAAAAATATAAAAATTGAAAAATAGATATCTGATGTAACTAAATTTTGTAGACAAATTGTTTCCTGGGATAATTATGCTGTATAACAACGGATATGAGATACATAATAGTGTATAGAAAAGAGTTCCTAAGATATAAAGCTAAGTACATAAAACAGTGTGACATGGTTTAGCAGTTATACATGTAAAATTCTGTTAGTTGAAAACAGTTTCACCTGCAAAAACTGAATCCAAAAAATATACAGGTCGTGCTAACTATCCACAAAACACTAGTTTTTAAATAAACTGTTAAATGGACATAGGCCATGTAACACTAGTTAAAATTAAGTTTCCAAAATTTTCTTCTCCTCGATTATTCAACGAGAACGTACCACTCATTCGTCCCAAATTCACCATAAATTATTTTATATCCTACAAAGGGACTTAAATATTCAAATAAAATATAATACGATTAGATGTAGTATAAAATAAAAATAAAAGTGAAAAGTCTGCCTCATATTTGCTCCTATTAAAGTTTTATCTCGAATACGAAATTGTGAAATTTCGTGTAAAATAGTTGGGGGTTGGCTACTAGAGGCAGCATCATAGGGATAACCATTGCTAGACGGTGTCAAAGCAAGGTCGGACTCATAATTTTTCATTTAGCCTGAGAGCTTCAAGTGGTATCATGTGTAAATAAATGTTATCTGTTCCTTATAGCTAAATTCGGCGATTTGGTAATATTTCGTCTTTTATACCAACTAAATACGTGCAACCCACAATACTTCAAGATGTTCTTGTGTGTCACCGAGGTTTTGCAAAAATTTGTTGTGACTGGCACATATAAACATAAAATCACATTTCGATTACATTCGAACGGCCCTGTACGCCGCGCCGCCTAGACTAGTGTGGCTTCTGTGCAGTGAACTGTCTTCTGTGTTATCGACAGGACGATGTAATTCGATTACTTTTGCTTACAAATTTACTAGCGACTGACTGGTGCAAACGCAGTCTTAATTACGACGAGAGCTTATGAAACAGTTTTGGCGTGCAGTATTAATAAAAATAAATAAATTAATCGACAACAGCTGTGCTCCCGAATTTCATCTGATAGGTACATCAATCAATGCTTTTGAAATTGAAATTGGTCGCCTGGCCGATTCAATTACCTTAATTATTCCGATTGCTTTATCACATTATACGAGACTCGAATAAAAGGGGTGTCATTGCACCTAAGCTGATTAACTGAAATCGCTCATTCCCACGCACAACTCGAGAAGATTGACAAGATATACAATTTGAGCATGTTGACACTATTAATTAGACGAGTAGAAATCGATTTCATCTAGTGTTGTTGGATGAGGACAATCACTGACGGTACTCGATAAGCTGAACCTTTATAGAGGTCATTAGGCACATGAACTATTGCTGTCAGTAATACGTTAAAAATGTACCAGTGTGAAAACGGCAGTCAAAGATAGCAACCAATTTACACGATCATTCCCGAGCGGTACCATCGATATATAAAATATGAAGCTAAACGATAAACATATTTTAGATTGTTACGATATTTTGCATTATAAACAAAAGGGTTTGAGAAGCCATCATCGTCCATCATAACATAAAAATACCATTCTAAAAGTCCGCTGCGAAAATAATTCATCGCAACCCAGGCGTGTAGGTACAATTAAGACAGCACGAGATTGGAAATTACTGATTTCGTAAAAAATACTATTTATTTATACTAAAAGCCCACTGTAGAAATAATGCCCCGCAACCCAGGTATAAGGGGATAAACCGCCCTTACATATAAGAAAAACTAAGAATTCCCAAACCGCATTATATAATTATATATCCTAAAAACTGGCATTCGAAATGTCACTTATGTATTATCATATTATTCTGAAAATCATATTGGATATGGATACTTTCTCGGTATCAGTATCACACCGAGAAATGCCTAGACGAAATGCAGAATCGGGCGCTGTGGAGCTAGGGGTTACAGAAATTAATGAAAGTAATAGTATATTGTTTTATTAGGAGTAAAAGTGATACTTTTGTGACGAGTCTGTAGGCAATTACAGACAGGTCACAAAAGTGGCTTTTACTCCGAATAAGACATGTTTTTTTCTTCAAACGTCAGTTAGCAATAAAAAAATAAAGATAAAAAATTTAGCTGTGCGTTGCCATTAGCAACGGAAGTAAAAGTCCGCTCGAGGGGAAGAAAAAGAATTTTTACTTCACTTGCTAATGACAAGGCACAGCCGTCTGAAGTATCAAACTTTCATGTCATGAAATGAGTAAGAAATGTCATGATTTTCTGATGTTTTAACATCGGCTTATTTCCGCTACTAAGACGTAACACCGACGCCTGTAGACGAGCTACCGCTAACCAGGAATTTTGCCGAAACTCTTCTCTTTCGAAGAGTAGGGATCTTTTACATTACTTGCCTAACATTTAATAGACAAGGGGCCGACGGATTTACCTTCCCTCCGAAGGATCGTATATCCATTACACAATCCTCGCCTAAGATTGTATAGCTTCTGCGCATACATTGATATACAAGCCGCTGGAAGATGTGACAGTAAAATAATGTTAAAGAATATATACGTAAATGCAGAAAATAAATTAGGTGCCACTGAAAACTAAATATTTTAAATAAAGATGTTGTATCTGCAGCTGCTTAAGAGCACAAAAGAGCTTAGAGTGCTTATACGAGCAGTAAGCACAGTGTCTAATAACAGCACTGGTAGAAACTTTATCTAATATTCCTCGTATTATGTATTTTTCACCATTATCATCGTTGTTGAACCTACAATTTTTGCCTGACTTGGGCAGGCATGCAATCTCCAAACTAACTTCTTTCAACATTTTTATGAATAGAACCAATTCCCAAATTTCCTGACATTTACTAGATTACTTTATGTGCAAGTAAAATGTTAATCATTTAATAACGCCTGATTTACCTGCATTGACTCAATTAACTATTTTGTCACAAACGATAGATCAATAATTATATCTCTATTTTAATAAGGTACATTTTAATAATAAAATGTTTGTGATACACAATTTTGTATAATCTAGCTATTTCACATCTAAATCTAGTTCTAACGTATTATATCTTCTTTTATGTTACTATTATACAGCGTGTCCAATTTTGCTTGGAACCACCCCTATACAAAGTTTATTTAATGTCCGATTTAGATATATATTTTTTTAAATAAGACGTCTGAAAAGCGCATCTTTGTGTTATATTAAATTTTATAAAACATAATAGCGTGGCCTAGTATGACTTTTTTTCGGGTCAGAAAATGGTGAAATCTTATTAGCGAATAAAAATTCAAAAGCTGCTGAAGAAATTTAACCGTTGCATGGGATTGTGTATTTATGAAAAGAGTGCCTTGACTGAGATAACTGTCAAATGAATGAATTCAATGTTGATGAGCAGATATTGCTTATTTATGTTCCTCTTTATTATCAATAATTATGCCCGCGCAAAAATTAACTTTTCAAGAAAAAATAGGGATTATTCAAATTGTTGGTGATAATGTGCATTAGATGTGCAGAACAATAGATACTTATTGTTTCGATTGACATTTATCCTACAGTTAATTGTTAGCCCTGCATTGACAAACCTAAACCGGCCCTTAATGATGCTTACTAGTGTTTCAGAAACAAATTCTAGAGGATCTAGCCACCAGAGGTAGCTTAATGATCTCGCTACTTTAGCATATTTTGACGATCGCCGGATTTAACACCCCTTGATTTTATTTGTGGGGTATTCTTAAAAGCAAAGTTTATAAACCTCGACCACAAAATAGGCAGGAACTATGTGACAGAATTGCAATTTTGTCACATAGTTCCTACATAGTGTAGCAGTTTGTCAAGAAATCTCGAAATCAAGAACTTAGTAATGTTGTTTGTAATAATCGTGAGAGGATAAATAAATGTGTAGAAGTTGAAGGTGGCTTAGTAGAGATAACCTACATTTTAATTGTTCTATTTATTTATTTTGTAATATTTTTAGGTAAACTTTTTTGTGTCACTTGTTTTTAATTATTTTTTGTTTGTTAGTCATTATAGTGTAAAAGCGAAAGGATAAAAATTGTTTGACAATCAAAAACTTCTAAATTAAGCATTACTGTTTTTTAACAAAGAATCATTCAATTGAGTTATTTCAGTCAAGGCACTCTTTTCATAAATGCTAAATGCACAATTCCATTTCTTAATAGTTAAATATCTCCGACGATTTCTGAATTTTTATTTCTCTCAGGGAAAATCTGAAAATACGACTTTTTCAACGAAATTTGGTACAAACATATTTGGGGTCTTGCTAAACCCAGTGGCACACTCAGATTTGAAATTAAAAAATTGCTAATAAGATTTCACCATTTTCTGACAAGAAAAAAAAATCATAGTAGCCACGCTATTATGTTTTGTAAGATTTAATATAACAAAGATGCGCTTTTTAAAGATTTTATTTAAAAAAAATTATTTAAATCGGACATTAAACAAACTTTTTATAAGGGTGGCTCCAAGCAAAATGGGACACGCTGTATATAAAAAAGTTAGCGCTTAGTATTAGATACCAATGACCAATTCCAAACACATTTCTCAAGTACTAGAGAAAGGCGAGCGTTCGGCGCGACGCTGCATATGTAACAATATACGTAGGTATTAACTATTGAATGAATAAATATCATCCATTCATGTATAAACACCATAAGTAGATAAAAAATATGTTTTGAAATATTTTTTTTATTTAACTGTCGCCACAGGGCTTCGCATGGCCACTTTTGGCGCCGTTTTGCGTGGGGGCTCGACTCGGCTAGTGTTCTGTCGGGCCGGTCGGTCGAACATTGACATCACTCGTTCGACTTTCTGAATAATTCGCTCGTGATGGGTAAGTTATCTTCCCGATAACGTTACTAATATAAATTGCTTTTAGTAGAAGGCCGTACGTACATGCGTATGTGATTCCGATAAAATTTATCGGCAGTTCTTTGGCTCAAACAAAATTAAAGCGAGCAACACCGGCCATATGGAGAATAGCTGCTGTGACCTACTTGTCTTAAGCCGTACAGACAAGAAATATTTGATGGGGGCGCCAGATTAGATAAGCTAAGAACCTAAAGAAGTAATTGATGAAGCTGGATTATGTGAAGACTTTCATTTGTTTGAATAAACTGTGAGGGCAAATGACAGAATACGTACAGTGTTGCATTATTTATGGCATTAAAAAGTGAAGATCTAACGATTAGAGCGCCGATACGAATAATAATCATAAATAGGAAATGAAATGAAATTTTGTTCGAGTTGAACGTTCCTCCAACGCGAAGAGTAGGCACGTTTAATATATTTCGAAGCTTTTGCAATATAATTACAATTTTCACTTGTAGAAGATACAGTGCAAAATTGGGTAATATATTGATTGGAAAGTGTCGCAATTTTAAACAGTAATTACCCGTTATTACAATAAAATTTTTTAGAACGTGTTTTCCGTTGGTTTTTTAAAAATACCTCCAGATCTATAAGTTCTACAAAACAAACGAAAATAATGGAAAATGTCCGTTATGAGTTGTACAATATATAAACTAGAATTTGCTCCGTTTATTGTCATTACTTTTAAAAAATTAAATGTTGCAAAATTGTGCATTTTTAAACAAAATATTATGTAAACTGCTGGCCACTCGAACTTACACATAGAGAATTTTAGGCAAAATTTAAAGTTCAATATTTTCAACAGGAATGCAAATTTTTGAACGCGGCTTGCAAATTTTAAGAGCTAGTTTTTTTCGGATTAAGCTGCATGACGTATATTTATCGTAGGACCATAAGTTTATTATATAAGGGGTGATCAATGAAGTCATGCAAAAAATCAAAAAGTTTGTATGAGTGAAATTTCCGCAAAAAATTTTTTTGGTCGTTGCAATATGGTTCGTTACTAAGGTAACATCAATATCTCTAGACGGTTTTGTCAGTTTTTGGATTAAGGCCCTTAGGCCTTGTACACACTACTCAACATAAAATTTGGATACCGAAATTTTTAAAATGCTATAACTTGACATTGGATTGACGGTTCTTGATGATTTTTGCGGATTTGGAATCCTTATTTCACGTAGATTTTCTATGGTCTAAGCATTTTATTTTAGGGTTGAAATTTACACATTATGCCGGGTCGATAATAAACAAAAACGTAGCGACAAGAACAAGTTTATTACATTATATTATACAATGTACAAGATTGCTTAACGACGGCCAAAAGTCAATTCTTAAAAAATTTTTAATTCTAATTCTGGTAATTTTTAATAATTAAAAAAAAATTTAACTAAAAAACTAAAAATGAATTTAATTTAAACTTAAATTAAAATTACCTAATTAAAATTAAGTACATTAATTAAAAAAAAGAGAAGCTAATATTTTGTTGGCCCTCTTGCTCGTAATATTATTTCCCGACATCGATTTGGTAGAGTATCCACAAGATTATTTATAAAATCTTGTGGAATATTCTCCCATTCTTCACGAATGGCCTCACTGAGCGTTTCTAAGGTTTCAGGGGGTACATCAAGAGATCTTACTTTAAGTTTTAAATAAGACCAAACGTGTTCGATGACATTAACATCCGGAGACTTTGCAGGCCAGTCCATCCTATTGATGTTTTGTGCCTGCAAAAACTCTGTGATCCTTCGCGCTCTGTGAGGTCGAGCGTTGTCATCCACCAATAGAAGTTCTGGGCCGTAATGTCGAGCAAAAGGAACAACAATAGGTTCCAAAATTTCCTCCTGATAAACAGTAGCATTAATGGTTTGGTTGGTAATGAATAGCTCGGTTTTACCATTTCTTATGATACCTCCCTACACTGTAACACCTCCGCCACCAAATGCTTCTTGAGGGTCCATATTTTCCTCCAAATATCGCTGATTTGGCCTTCTGAAAACTAAAATTCGGCCATCGGAGTGAAACAAATTAAATCTTGTTTCGTCAGTAAATAAACAATGGCTCCACTCATTTTGCTCTGCGACGGGTTCTATAATTTAAAATGTTTGGCATTATGTTATGTTTTTTTAAAAAAAATCTCACCTCAAGTTGTTTTTATTTAATGTTCTTCTCACTGTTCTGTCCGAAACTCTCACCCCCGTTTGTTGTCTTAAAGAGTCATTTAGTTTTCTAGAGTTCTTTGTTCTATTCCGCATAGTTTCTCTCATTAAAATTCTTTCGGTTCTTTCGTTTATTTTTTTTGTATGTCCACCCCCATGCCCATAAATATGATCACCAGTAGTTTCGACGCGGCGGATCAAATTATAAATTGTCTTTCGGCTGACATTGTAAATGTGCGCAATTTGCTATTTTGACATTCCTTCGTTGAGAAGTCGAATGCAATTTTCCCTTTCTGCCGTGGTTAAACGCCTCATATTAATTAAACTTTACAAAATTATAACATTGAAATGTGTCAGATTATTTCTAAAATAATGTAAACAGTTTTTAATTGCATAGCAACAAATTTGTTTTTCCAATGCCTACTTTGAAATTGACGCGTCGCGTAGAAATTACACCCGATCATAATTATGGGCTTGGGGGTGGACAAAGAACTCTGTAAAACTGAATGACTCTTTAAGACAACAAACTGGGGTGTGAGTTTCGGACAGAACAGTGAGAGGAACATTAAATAAAAACAACTTGAGGTGAGAATTTATTTTTACAAAAACTTAAATAATGCCAAACCTTAGAGCGCGTCGTACCCTACGTTTTTGTTTATTATCGACCCGGCATAATGTGTAAATTTCAACGCTCAAATAAAATGCTTAGACCATAGAAAATCTACGTGAAATAAGGATTCCAAATCCGCAAAAATCATCAAGAACCGTAAATCCAATGTCAAGTCATAGCATTTTAAAAATTTCGGTATCCAAATTTTATGTTGAGTAGTGTGTACAAGGCCTAAGGGCCTTAATCCAAAAACTGACAAAACCGTCTAGAGATATTGATGTTACCTTAGTAACGAACCATATTTCAACGACCAAAAAAATTTTTTGCGGAAATTTCACTCATACAAACTTCTTGATTTTTTGCATGACTTCATTGATCACCCCGTATATAATAAACTTATGGTCTTACGATAAATATACGTCATGCAGCTTAATCCGAAAAAAACTAGCTCTTAAAATTTGCAAGCCGCGTTCAAAAATTTGCATTCCTGTTGAAAATATTGAACTTTAAATTTTGCCTAAAATTCTCTATGTGTAAGTTCGAGTGGCCAGCAGTTTAGTTCCGTTTCTAAATTTGGGTCAAATATTTTTAATAGAGATCTGTTACTTAGACGTCTTTTATGGTTTTAAATGCAGCTTTATGCTGCTCTGTCCATGTTTACATCACATTCTTCTTCAAAAGTCTCGTTAACGGTTGTGTTATGCTGGTATAATTTTTCCAATTTTTGTAATTGACATCTGAATTTAATTAACAACCACTCCCGAATACGACCAGACTGACCAGAGAGAATTTCCGTGGTAAATTTTATTGCAATATCATCCCGCAGCAAAAAATACGCGCATTGATCCATTTATTCACAAAATTATTTTTACAGCCCCGGTCAAATTTCGGTATGTCCTTCCATGATAAAGTTTTGTGTACTCATCTCAGAATGGGACGCACACAAAACAAAATTTTATTTCCGAAGTTCGAACAGCTACATTCCAAAATGTACCAGGCTGAACTCATAAAAACCTATCTCATTTCCATTTACAAATAGCCTATATAGACTATTATATTTTATAAAGAAAGTAAGAATGTTACGGTAACAACATATTGCACGCTTGTTTTCAATTCCCTCATTCCTCCTTTTCACTTGTTTTTCATTAACTGCGCACTTTGTATGGTATGATTGTACGCATGATGCGCATGCCTTGCTGGTCTTGCAATTATTTTTTACATTTTATTACGACTAAGAAAAGCAAATACTTTTTTATTTTCTACTTTTTAGTCATACTTTAATTATTCATAACGTACAGAACCCATTTACGGCATTCCATTATGTCACCGGAACTAATATTTGTACGGGAAAAAACGGACGTAGAAGTCTCTGATCAGGCGAAAAACCTTTTGTAGTCGTACGTTTTGCCGGAGGTGCCGGTTGGATAGTATATTTAACCAATTTTCACCCCCTCGCTCCCTACGTGCGAATATTTACAAAAGTAACGGTGGAATACTGTATTGTCATCCGATCTTAGTAACTGCAACATTTCATCGATTATGTCAGGAAGTGTGTTAAATGAAGCATGCAAGATTTGACAAACATGAAAACTGACAAAAAAAAACAACTTACGCAGGTACTAAGATCGGATGGCAATACAGTGTTCCACTGTTACTTTTGTAAGTATCCGCACGTAGGGGAAGCGGGGATGAAAAATTGATTTATCCAACCGGCACCTCCGGCAAAACGTACGACTACATAAGGGGTTTTCGCCTGATCAGAGACTTCTACGTCCGTTTTTCCCCGTATAAATGGTTCGATATTAGTTCCGGTGACATAATGGAATGCTGTAAATTGGTTCTATACGTTATAAATAATTAAAGTATGACTAAAAAGCAGAAAATAAAAAAGTATCTTTTTTTAAACTTGCTTTTCTTAGTCGTATTAAAAAGTAAAACATAATTACAAGAAAAGCAAGAGTGCGCATCATGCGTACAATCACACAAAGTGCGCACGCATTTTTTACTTTTTAATATGATTCTAAGAAAAACATGTTTAAAAAAATAACAACATTATTTTTCGATTCAAAATAACTTCATATCTCAGCGCCCAAGTAGCACAAATTACTTTTTAAAAACTATGAATATCTACTCCACCTCTTTATAAAGATTAATACTTTATAATTAAAAGCTAACAACAATAATCTAATATTAATGAACTATCTATATACCCTAAATATGCACAATTTATACAGCCTAGGTAAACTCTGTAAACGGTACATAAATATTTGAAGTTACATTATGGCAACCTCTTTGTTTCGTCTTACCAGATCTTATAAATTGGTTGTATGGCTGCTAAGAAGCTACTATATAATTGCTGCAAGTAAGTTTTTATACAGTAAAAATTGCTCTAAATGTGAGTTGCTGTTTTGCAATTAGAAAGCATCGATATTACAGTGTCTCTAGCAGCTTCAATGTAATTAATAACTTTGTTATGACAAATTATTAGGAAGCTGAATGAATATTGCCTGAGAATTAGTGTAGGCTGTCGTTCGTAGATAACTAAATTTGTCATGCAAAGACAATTTTTCTGTTGAAATATGCTATTCTACTTCTTCTTCTACTTCGAAATAAATAGAAGCGCCTCCAAAATTCCCTGAATTTGATAATGTTGAAAATTATTTCAAAAAATATATTTTTAAATTTTTTTCTGTACAATTGTTTTAAAATGATCAGCCACGTAGTTTGAACACCCCATAAGTGATTGCTGTAAATATTTTGAAAAGTTTTCTTTTTCAAGTGATAAACATTTAATTATACCTCAAACCGGTAACAATGGTCGCCCTGTCATGTTTGCTTTTAGAACATACAATATGGTTTCCTATAAATATCCAAAGAAGGTCACTAAACAAGCAGTTATAAATTCTTAAAACAGCGCTTGGGCTGTGTAGAAGTAATAGTAAAAGACAAAATCCTCGGACATGTGAACTTTCTTTGATAACAATCCCCATTTTATATAATAATTGAATTCATGATAACATCAGTTTGATTTTGAGGGATATGATATTATCATTATTGCTTAAATTTCAGACCTACATTTTCCTTTGATTTTGGTAGATGTTTGTAGTTTGTAATGATAAAATAACTGTATAAAAATTTTTGCTACATAAGAAAAATTCGAAAGCAAATCAAATGACATTGGAGGTTATACAACGGAGTAAGTTTAGCTGTATAAGAGTTCTATAAAGAAGGAAGATTGATTGCTACATAGTTCCAGAACAGGATTTCAGTCGAATAAATGAAAATGAAGAAATTATATCGATAGCAGATGAACATAAATAACGATCACTCTGCTTCTTCACGTACCGTTCATGTATGAAAATTTTTGGATTTCAACAAAAAGCACGAGTTAATGGTATTAGAGCAGACGCCATCCTCGTTGAAACAACACTTTATAATTATATATTATTGATGTATATCATCACTAGAACGGCACACGTCATAAACAAGAACGGCCTGTATATGTTTAACTTTCAATGTACTCACATAAACGAAGAAAAAATAGAGATCATGCGAAGGCAGCGCGACCAAGTCTCGCCAGTGAGGCGGCTCGATAATACGGCTATCAACCGCTGCCTTTCGACTTCTTGCATAAAAATGTCATCACGAACCATCATCGACTGGCGTTCTTGCATATCTTTATCAATAAAATTGTCTCGTAATCTACACACAACTCCGTACACAACTGCTCCCATAAAAGTAAAATTAATTTCTACGCGACGACTAGAGATGTTTACGTTTAATGATTCGGCGCGGTTTTTACGTTCACGCTCTTACATAAACATGATTCCGCAGACATGACAAGCACTACTTGTTACCTATTTGTTGTTATGTCTTTTTGCTAATCATTTCATTATATGCGCATTTCATCATCGCTATCGTAATAACATAATATCTGACGTGATAATTCTAGCGAAGTCGACAATTTTGCCTTCGCAACCAACAACAGTTATGGCTATATTTAATATTTGTTTAAGGTGCGGATTACAGCAAACAAAAGGAGTCAAGTTTCACCTCAGATTATATTTGTGTTTGTACGCTAATTGGCCAACAGGCTGTGAATGTGAGACGGCGATTTGATAAGCTCTTGACAGGGTTCACACTGTTCATAGCTCTTGAAGACTTTTCCTTCTGCCCGTTGTGTAGGCAGCTTGGAGCTTGACATTAAAGTATGTTTTTTATGACCGCGGCACTGGGAAGTCGGCTGGTGGTCCACGGACCGTGCGATAACTTCTCAGAAGACCATTTTTACTTGAACATTTACTTAAGAAAAGCCGCGTTATCGAGGTTCGCCAGCCATGTGGCCAACAAGGGTTTCTGCTTAAGATATCTGGGATCTGTCAAGTTAATGGATCAAATCGATTCGGAAAATAATTGAGGGAATGGATGTGTGTACCTAATGTGCTTCCGTATTCATATTACCAATTTAAAAATAAACCTCATGATGCGGGTAATTATACGACTGCAAAACCTTTAATACAAAATTAAAATTCCCAGTTATCAATGTTACGTAACAAAAATGTATTTTTTGTATAGACTAAAAGTAGGTTTTTTAACGTTTGCAAACTATGTTTATGTTAAAATAGTTAATGTTAGAAAGTCGTCTCAGCAACAAGTAGGTGACACATCCTTTGTAGACAAAACATTTCAGCAGTAAGACGACTTGGATGGAGTATTTGCAATGTTTGCAATAGTGAGAATCAGCCGGGAAAAGTAAGTTAGTTAGCTATACTGCTACTGCTTCATACAGTTTAGAGTTTAGACATAAGTCCTATTGTCAATGATCAAGTACCTACTTCCTAATATATGCAATTTAGTTGGATGACCATTTTATTTCTTACATTGTTTATGTACCGGGGCGATATAGAGATGTTTATGCCTGCGGTAGAAAATCGCACAAGGGCTTAAACATCCCATATAGCCAGTGGCGCATACAACGTTTTAAATATCACTCTACTTTCGATATATACCTACCTGATTTAAATTTAATAAGTGTACTTAATAATTTATGAAATAGATGTATATTGGCTTTGGGGTTGCCGGTCCTTGCATTTGTTTTTGTATCCATAACGATGTGACTACTATTTTATTTATTTCTGCCAGTGAAGTAATAAAGTGTGTTCTAAAGGTGATCATACAGGACGAAGAAATCACACAGATTCTCGTCCAAAGGGCCACAAAAGCAAATGAGGCATTGCTACCAAAAAATCTCCATCACTGTATGAGAAAGAAGATGAAAAATCTCAACAATGGGCTAACAGAAATTCTGTAAGTGTCAGCGAGACAATTCTAATGGCGTATTTTCACGAACTGGTACGTATCCATTACTGTAATTTTCAACTTTTTGTACCTGTGTTCAGGCGGCGCGGATACAGGAGGGGGGGCAATGGGTGCAATTGAATCACGACCGACGCAACTCTATTTTGACCAATTTCAAAATGTTCTATTGTTGCACCCAAGCAATAAATTTTAAAAAAGTTTAAGCCGTATGCATTTTGTTTTCTATGCCTATAGGTTGAGTTGAGTAGATTATGGTTACTTTACTATGCTACGAGTAGGAGCCGGCGGGGAAGTGGGGATCGCACTCTCCACTCCCTCCGCGGCTTCGCCCGCGCACTTGATTGAATCGAGTAATTTCTATACCTATGTGTATTTAATTTATTTCATATTTTTTAAAGACAGACAAACAGAGCATTATCCAAATGCAAAGTATTACATGGATATCAAACTAAAATTTTATCAATTTTTTTATTTAGAACGAATTTTCTGGAAGATAGGCAAAATCTTACAAAAATTGCAGTTAGTGTTAAAAGTGGTCTATTTATAAAAAAATCCATAGAGCCGAACAAAGAAATTTTCATTACCTTTACAGCGAAATTATCTCAATTGATTGTCCAGCCCTATGATACAATGTAATTTTAGACAAACAAATACAAAATTTTCAAATTTTGCAATACTTAATTATCGTCTTTAAAATCAATATTCAGTGTTGCTTTTAGTAGTGTTTATACAAAAAATTGCAAATTGCATAATTCCCTTTCGCATTGACCATTCTTTATGATGAAATTCACATTTTTCAAGTAACGGGTAGCATCATTTAGTTAATCTAACATTGTAACATCCTAACAGTATAAGATTTCCTACATATGGTCTGTCGGTACTGTTCTGTCGCCGGAAATGTACACAGTCCGGTCCCATCGGAACGATGATGATCCTAAGCGTGTCGCGTCAGTTCAACAAGAAGCAACGAGCTTTTACGTAGCATATGTACACAATGCATGATGAACTTGATAACAATACGCATCAAAAACGGCACTCCCCTCGTAACTGTATCGCCCAACCGTTTGGTTCGCAATTTCACACACACAATGCATAATAATAAATAACGCCTACTTATTACATTTCTAATTAAAATAGCCGTGCTCTGTCAGGGTTATGTTATTGCTTATTATTATACGAATCACGTACCTATTTCATTTATTTCTGGACTATTTTAGGCGACCGAGGATAAACACTGGAAACGACTAGCGTTGCTGGAAAACGAGGTTAATCGCCACTGAATTCTTAATTTAAGGTGGGCATATCCAAGAGAGAGAGAGCTCCGATAAAAAAATATTCCTTATTTTTGGCCATAACTTTTTTTAAAATAGAGTATAAGCCTACCTAAGTGGAATTATGACAGGTGTAGTGGTATGATTTTTCACTAAATAATTTCAGTTGTCAACGTTGTCGATATTCACAATTTCCTGGATCTACACGTTCTGTTTGACGCGTTCATGAATGTCCCTACAGAAAAAGATACATTTCTCAGCAACGAAAAACAAAAATAGATTTATTTCTATGTAAGGGCATGAAATTTTCGTTACAACGATGTAGGTATAGCAAGTATTTGTTTTCAAAATGGCGTCATAAATTAGAAAAAGTGAAAAGCTTAGTTGGCTCCTGCAAGACTGTATTTTCAAAGAATTTACTAAGTAGGCTTTGAGTATATTACCTACATTTTTTCTGTCTTATTTCGTATGCAAACATCACCATTTTGAATTGTTTACTTATACACCACCAAACCCCAAAACATTTCATGTGATGAATAATACTTCTAATTTCTGTACTAATTTACTCTGAAATTATTGGATTTCTGTAGATGCTATTTTACAAGCGAGCCATTCCGGTTAGACCGGAGGTAATATTTTTCGCTTAATAAGTGCAAAATTGGACTTTTTGACACAACCGATTTGCCAAAATTTTATTCCCAAAAAACCAACCGAAAAATTGGAACGAAACTAATTAATTGGCACTCAGTATGTTGCGAGATGTGGATCTGGACACATTTTTGTTATGAATTTCCTAGACTTCGCACCAACAACTTGATTCATCAAGAATACGCGAGAATGGATAATACAAAACAATGAAAGGTTCAAAGGGTATGGCCAGCGTGTGGATGGAGAAGTTGGCGCCTGTGAAGGCGCTGGCAGACGTTGGCGTTTGCAACTACCACCTGCCGTAGGGTTGTCGGTTTTTGTTCCGCTTCAAAGGAACTGTTGCATGTTCTCTCATTGTGCCAAGCTCCCCCTACACACATTGGCCATATTTTGCTTTGTTTTTCAGTGCTGTGTCAATCTGTATTGTTAGTGTTTTTTTAAGTTTAATTGTAAAATTCTAAGCATGATCTGGTTCCTTCCGACTTGTTAAGTTTTCCGCATAATTATATGCAGTAGCCGCTACACAGAAAGCACCAACCGCTAGTTGCAGGTCATCAGACACAGGCATTTCGACGTTGACTTGGTCACTTGTGAACTGACCATGTGACAAGTGTGTAACCAATATGTGGATGCCCGTTTAAAGGCTCCTCTACACGCTGGCGAATGCTTATGGCTATCGTGTAGAGGGGATTATTGGTCGGATTGGCGGCATTGGCAGAGCTGGTCCAAGCGTTGGCGACCGATCCGTCGTGTAGTCGGTTTTTCAAGACACATCAAAGGACGTTGGTCTTGGTGCTGGCGGACGCTGGACGTCACGTCCACACGTTGGCTGCACTGACCCAGTATGCGAGGGAGAATTGTGGGTTGATATTTTGTGCTGTGCATATATTAAATTTGTATTTTATGGAACATAATGGCGGCGATGAGTAACGAAGAAACTTTTAAATTCATAGAGAACTTTACCAAGCCTATAAGCACTAATGAAATAAATCGCAGCAGCCGCTACCCTCATGACATCCATTGTTGATATTGGCCTGCGTCGAAACAAACTGAACGTCCTTCCAACATGTGCCAATAACGCCTAATACGTGCGCCAGTGTGTTGGCTAACACATTGGCCAACGTATAGAGGAGCCTTAAAAGAACAACCAATTTTAGAATAAACATTGGCCTGGCCATGTGAACCAATATGTGGAGCCGGCTTAACAGGCAGCCGCGACAGATGGTGGCGTGATGCTGGTAGGCGTGCCATAGAGAAAAAAGCCGACTAGAAAAACACATAGGTCACAAAACATTTGCCAAGATGTTGTGAATAAGAGATATTAGTCATTAATTGTTGCTAAACAAATGTCCTGTATTATAATACGACAATATCAACTTATTTTATAAGTGTAGTAGTCCTGTTCATAAGTAAACTATGAAAAGATCGAATTAAACTCTAATCGTCTGGGAACGACCGAGCATAATAAATCGGTGATTTATCTTTTTTTAGGGTTAAGTGGAAGAGCAGAGTGTCTCACTCTACTGAACTTCGCCCTTTTATTATTATATTCAATAATAAATAAAGACATATTATTATTATTATTATTATCTAGAATAATTTACGTAAAATTATTTCGATACATTGAAAACACATTTACTTGAACCTATTTCGAAAGGCATTCTAAACATAAATGATATTTTAAAATTTCATTTAGTCGTCGACACAACAACGCTCCTAAGACTGCTATTTTTATGAGGCTCGTTTTGCAATTCCATATTTACGGTCTCAGCGACACAATGCTTTGTACGTGATCAAATGAAAAACTGACCTATACGCCATAAATGCATTTTTCGAGCGTGTAAGTTCTTGTCCTCCGACAAGACGGTTATTATTGTTCCAAGAACTGGATTGCCATTTACTCACACTTGCACAAATCCAGGAGCGTCCTAGGGCACAGAGTTGTATTATAATATATTGATTGATTTCTATATCACTTTTTGTAAGATGCCTCCTGACAAAATAATTTACCATCATTTTCGGACAAATCTCCCAAATCGAATAAAACCTCTTCTACGTAAGTTGGGTTTTTCTTTATTAATGAATATACTGTTATGTGCACGCCCACGCCCTCTTACGGAAAAAGGTTTAATCCCTAGCAGTAGACAGAGTAAAAGGAAGCCTGCCTAATGGACAGCCAGTAGAACAATAGTTCACCAATCGGTCCAGAGTGGCGCTGCCTCATAGATTAAACTAAGGAGTAGAAACGTCTCGAAGACAGAGTGGTTTAATTGAGAATAAGCGTCACGGATATATAAGAAGCGAGATATCGGCGCATCCATCAGTTCAGTACAGTTCTGAATGAGTTAAGTAATCGGATAAGATAAAGAACAGTAATAAGTTGTGAATTATAGTAGTGAGACTACAGTAGATGAAAGTTATAAATAGTGTGTTATTATAAGGACTAATTATTGTAATTTAGTGACTTATAAATCAGTGCTCAATGAAAATTTTTGCTGCAATTATTGAACCTACCGTTGGAAGGTGCTTTTACTACAGGGTGTAAACACGTAACCCCGCTTGACTATTTTTATGGGGTTACTTAAAATTGAAAATCTACTTCAACAGACCAAATAACGTCGATGATTTAAAAGTGAGAATAACGCAAGAAATTAATCAAATCACCCTGGAAACGATACAAAATGTAGCCCAGTTTTTTATTTAAACTGTTCCATGTTCTTTTGTTTACTTGGTAACATTAAAAATGTAATATTTTCCAATAAAAAAAATTAGAGAAATTCAAAAAATCTTATATTACTGAATGAAAAATTAAAAACCACCTTTCACACACACCCTCGTTCCATTTAAAAATTTTAAATGGGTAGCTGTCACTCCAAGGGGGTTGAAGGGGGAGGTATAAAATTAAGCTCAAAAAATGTCATTTTAGAATTAAAATTGACGTGTTTTAGGATTATACTCATAAATTGTTAATTACGTAGATAACGAATTTATCCGTTACTTAGAGACCTCACTGTATGTACTTAATGTTACATATTAGTTTCAAAAAAGTTGATTACATATTAAATATGTATGATGAAACTTTGAGGAAAATTTTGATTTACCTAGCTACTTAATAAATATTGTTTTTTATTGCCTCTTTATATTATGGTAGAAAAAGCCAAATTGGGATACATTTTCCCCATTCCCGAGGATCCTAATCATAAAATAATGCGGACGTATATACACCTACATCGACGTAAACTTTGTGGCCGTGCAGTTTAAAATAAAACATGAATGAGTTATTTATAGTTTTACAACCGATAGTGATACTGATACCTATTTTCATTTACAAACATTTATTTTATTTAACATTTATAACGCAACGCCAGCGTACGAGACTCGAACGGCTCATGGAATCACGTTTCTTGTCTGTTTGTGATCATTGATCAGTCGATCGCAAACTTTTCGAAATCATTATTATAATAATTTAAAATCATATAAAAGCTGGACAAAAATTTTAAATAACCACAGAATAAAACGTTTGGACATGTATCCGTTTTAGAACACCCTGAACTCGATTATTAAAAAAGTGTCTATCTCACACGCATTGATTGGTAACTTTTAATATATATTTTTACTTTCATCAGAAACATTTGCAAAACTTTCGACACAACTTTATAAACTTCAGATAATTGAAAAATTAAGAGATGTAGGTGTACACCTGAGGGTATAAGAAGTATATGTCAAATAGGTATTCGTAGTCAGCAATGCTCCACGATTTTTTTTCATTCTCATCGCTGATATTTACAACAGATTGTCATTGATATAAAAAAATCGGTCCTGTAACATTTTGAGAAAACAATTATTTTACGTTTTCTTTTCGTTTTTAGGGGTTAACTTTCCCCACTTTTGAACTAGGATCGATTTTGCGATTCGCCTCGAGGTGTGGCCGTCCTAACATGCATGCATATAAAGTTTGAGCAAAATTGATCCAGTAGTTTGATGAGGGAGATTTTTAAAAACCACTTTTTTGACTTCAAGGGACCTGAAAATGTGTAACTTCACCAAAAACTCAATATCGATTTTTTGCACGATTACCATATTTTCCTATATACCCTATTACTTATGTGGGAAAGTAAAAATTATGAAAAGTGTCATTTTTCATGAAGAACATTAAAGTTCATTCATTATTCAAGCAAATCTTTCAGACTGATAAGAAATTAACTAGTTTCTATATTCATATCAATGTTCTTCCATCTGAACATGACATATAAAAGTACTAATAATATTCATCTAACTCATGAAATGTAAGACATAAAGTTTTTCTCTATGACTATCATTGAAAATAGATTTTTCTATCTGGCATCTAAAGTTGACATTCGCAAATAAGAGCGACATGACTCACTTTTCACATACGTGCAGATAGTTCATATATTCCGCTCGCCCCGCATAAAAAATATGTATTTGTTAGAAATGTTGTGTCGTGGCTAATCTCAAAATAAGAAAATTCGGTACCTTTTACTAATTTTGTTGCAGTCCTATACATTTTGAGCGAACAGGGTTTTTGCAGCTGTTGTAATTTGGGCTCCACTGTAGATAAAATCCCGTTTCTTTTAAATCTTTTACGTACCCCAAAATAAAAAAACCTGGATTTTTAAGGAGTTACCTCGAGGTGATTAAGAAAACATTTTTAATGATAGGGATTTATTTATACGGATAACGATACATTTGTTCTCATTCACTTTGTTGTTTTTTTAGATTCACGTGCAAAACTGTAAAATATAACAAATAAATGACTTCTCTACGCTCAAGCAAAGAAATACTGTAACGTCATTATTGTTTTCATCAATTTTCTACATTTTAGCAATACTTTTTTCATACAATTATCATATAAATAAACATAACACTGTTTTCTGTGTATATATTATTTAGAAAACAGAATCTAACAAACAAATGAGTGCTCACTCAGTCACTCGAGTCCTCCCACAGGTATTTCCAAGGCCTCTTGGACGAACGCCCATGCAGTAAAACGACACTAAAAATACTGTGAGACATATTATAGAAACAAATAAATATATTGGTTTGATGCGGCATTTACGAAATCTAAATTTATAGATATAACGCTTTTGTGTACGTAAATGCTTAAATATGTGTGGTGGTATATAAAAAACGATTTCAGTGTGTGGGTCTATTTTACAGCTATGTCCTAGAGCTTATGTAAAATGACATATCCAATTTTTATTAATAGATAATAGATAAAAGGGATACATATAGTATTTTTGTTTTAATTACAAGCAACATTAGCAGGGTCAAATTAGGACTTGAAAAATACGAAATGTGTATTCTCTGGTCATGGCAGCTTGTTTATTTTAACGTATTCAGTTGGTTGAGTTCAAAGTTGTTTTGTAGTTTCGGTGAAGTCGGCGTATTGTTTATTTAAACAATTTTTTTCTCTACACGGTAGACCGTAGTCAGTGACCACTGGTTCCATGACTCGTGTGCCCTGAGCAGACGCAATGAACTAAGGATGACAGCCTTCTGCCAGGCCAGGACTTCTGCCGATTGTCGGCATGGCGGTATGATGTTCAATTCTGGAAGCAGTGTGTGTGTTTCGTTCCACCGAGAGCTCCTATAATCAGTGCCACCAGCTTGACAGTATGGTCTGGATACAGTCTGCGAAGTTCGAAGAGAAGGTCTCGATATTTTGTCCCTTTTTCTTCCTCTTTCAAGACAATGTTGTTCTCCGCGGGAGCCGAGAACTCTATGACGAACATTGTCCTGAGTTGGTGGTCTAATGAGGACTACGTCAGGCTTGTTTGCCTGTATTTGCCTGACCGTGGGAAACGAGTAGTTTCAATAAATTAGACACCTCTAATTCCCCACAATGGACTCAATATCCCCCGGAGCATAAGGCAGCACTGGTGTTTCGTCTATCTCATACGAGTGCTTCAGATGGTAGTAAAGCACTCGTAGTGCTCCGTCGTGCCTCTAGATATAGGCGGAGACTTTGTATGTCGAGCAGGCCGACAACAAGTGCATCAGCGTCTCCGCCGCTCTACGGCAGGCCCTGCAGTTGACGTCAGCGACCTCCATACCCATGACACGACTTCGATAGACGAGGGTGTTGAATACACCACCCTGACAAGCCAATATAATTCCCTCGGTCTCAGATTTCAGCCCCGCTGACCTCAAGAAGGCGAAGGTCAGCTTTTCAGATAAGCCAAGTTCTTCTATATTTCTATAGAGGACACCATGTAGTGGCTTATCCGAATGAAGCAGCAGAAAGATGGTTTGTTCTGCAGCTTTTATTTGGGCTTTCCCCCGAGCGGGTTCCAACTTGGTAACAGAGTCGGGATTATCCCGCTCAACGTCGAAGATGAGACCGAGTTATCGGCTGCTCTGTGTGCTGCCTTGAACAGAAAAGCTCCTACCCATGCATTTTCATAGTCTCGGACCATGCAGAGAAGGGGATTCGAACTCCTAACGACCTTACAGGCTCCATCCAGCACCATCCTGCCGTGTAGACTCTCCAAGCTCAAGAGTCCACGGCCTCCCCGATGTCGTGGCAGATATAATCGTGGAACGGACGATTTAGGATGCAGGCTCCTATTGAGGTGCATCTTTCTCCGGGTTCCTACATCGAGTTGGTGCAACTCCTCTCGAGTCCACTTCACTACTCCAAAGGAGTAGAGAAAGATCGGAACGGCAAGCATATTAGTAGCAGACACCTTGTTCTTCCCCGACAGTTCTGAAGATCAGATCTGTAGGAGTCGGTGCTGATACTTGCCGCGGAGAACATTTTTAACTACACCCACATCTTGGGTGGAGCGCTGCTCGACACCCAAGTAAGTGTACGACTCTCCGGCATCTAGGTGGTGTAGAATACTTCCGTCTACGAGCTGCACGTCCTCTCCGTAGTCCCCACATCGTCCTCTCTTGAGATGGACCAGTGCACATTTGTCCAATCCGAACTTCATACCGACAGCCTGCGTCTACTCCAGTACCACCCTAAGGGATTGTTGGAGATCCCTTTCTCCGGAGGCATAAAGTTTAAGGTCATTCATATAAAACAGATGGGTGACCTTATGTCTCCTGTCGCCAGGGGTACCAGAGTTGTAACCGCGGGTTTTCCGGAGTGAGACGGATAATGACAGTAGCGAGATGCAAAAGAAAAGGAGGCTGAGGGAATCTCCCTGAAATACTCCCCTTCTGAACGTTACCGGCTCTATGCATATGCTATGGTAAAGCGAGTCAACTTCAAGTATAAATTATTTTTACACTCTAAATAAAAGCTTAAGTTTGGAAAAACGATTAACTTGAAAAATAAAGTTTTTCTATGAGATATTTTAACTTTTGCTTTTTACTATTTTTATTTATTGATAAACGCATTAACCATTTCACTTGAAATTCTCTTAGTTGTTTATAAATGTTTACATATTGATTTCTGTAAGCCAACGCTAGTAAAATGTTACTAGAAATGGAAAGTTGCATGTAACATTGCGAGTCTCGGGCAAACCCCCACTTTATATTCTTCTTCTCTTCTTCTTAAGGAAGCTAGGGCTCCTTGAAGGTAGTTTTTGTTTAGTATTTCAGGAACGTTTTGTACTACAACTATGAGATTTTGTACGCTATTTTATTTTTAGGATCAATAAGGGTTCTTATTTTAGTCAATTTAACGAGGTCCCGAATATCAAAAGTTTGTAGGATCTTTTGCAACACACTTCCCCCTGTTTTCGAAGGTGAAAAAAACGATGGTGATGGTTTCGAGTTGCGTATTACCCCTATCAAGAAAAACCACCCCAATTTCCAGCTTCTCCGTCTTGGGCTTGCGAGGGATCGCATACGGATTGGATTCTTTTTGAGGAATAATAACAAATTTAGTTAATTTACATTAGAGTACCCTGGACGGACCCCCGGGGGTCACACGGGTTTTCGAAGGCGGGAATCACGATGGTGGTGTTATTATTCACCTTACCCTTTATATATAACTACACATATAGTTTATAGAAAAGAGGATATTATATACATTGGGGGTAATTGGAGGAGGCACTACACTCCGATACCCTACTCGACGCGCATTTCACCCACTACATTGGCATCATCTGGGAGATGATGAAAACTGGGCTTTAATTTGAACCATATACTCGAATACTCTACTCGATATACATTTCGCCCACCATGTTCGCATCTTCTGGAGATGCTTAAAACTGAGCTGAGAATTTGATAACGACACGCAATATTTTACACTCGACGCGTGGATTTTTCTCACCATGCTGACATCACTAGTGATTATGAAGACTGACCTTTAATTTGAACAGTACACTCGAACACTCTACTCGATGCGAGTTTCGTCCACAATGTTGACATCTAGAGATGATTAAAGTCGAGTTTTAATTTGAACACTACACCCGAATAGCGAGTACTCTACTCGATGCTTGTTTCGCCAACCACATAGGCATAATCTGGAGATGCTTAGAACTAGGCATTAATATGAACACTACACTCCAATACTGTACTCGGCGCGCATTTCGCCCACCATTTTGGCATCATCTGAAGATATTTAAAACTGAGGTATAATTTGGTAGCAGCTCGAATGTTCTACTCGACGCGGATTCACTCATATCATCTAGAATTTATTAAAGTTGAGTTTTAATTTGAACGCTATACACCCGAATACTCTACTCAACGTGTGTTTCACCAACCATGCTGACATCACCTGGAGGTGATGAAAATATAATTTTAATCATCTCTGAATCGCGGTCGAGTAGGATGTTAAATGATACTGTTCAAGTTTAAAACTTGTTAT
Organism: Leptura quadrifasciata; assembly: GCA_963675555.1. Taxonomy (NCBI): domain Eukaryota; kingdom Metazoa; phylum Arthropoda; class Insecta; order Coleoptera; family Cerambycidae; genus Leptura; species Leptura quadrifasciata. The sequence continues at coordinate 225,637 of OY776673.1, forward strand.
CGTCTCCAGATGATGCAAACATAGTTGGCTAAACGCACATCCAATACAGTATTCACGTGCTGTTCAAGAGTTTTGATATTTATGGAACTACATCAGAGCCATCAAGTTTTCAAAATAGACTATGTCGTTTCCTGATCAGGTCAATTTCATTCTACAAAACTTAATTGTGAACTTACTTGAACCTTCCGTTCAAGTGATAAAAACAGAAACGTCTTAAACAGCTTCCAAACATAACTTAGTTTCCCTCTGCTATACATATAATTGCCAATAAATGACAAATTTTCCTCTAGCTTTTATAGATTTATTTATATGGTATGGTCATGACGAACTTCATTTATTTAATCACAATTGTTTATGGCCCATTACGAAAACAACATATTTTGTACAAAAAATTCTTTCTTTTCAAAATTGTTTCTATAAACGACTATGTAAGCATTTAACTACTAAAAAATTACATTTTTTTTACCATTTTTTTATACTGATTTATTTAGACGGTAGTGTTGAGTTAATAGACGAGATATATTACTTCCTTATCAATTGAAAGAATGTCAGATACATTGGAAAACTTCACACAATGAAATCTTACTTTATCCTATTGTCTCTACATGGTCCTGCCTGCTTTGGAACGAACAATGTGGAAAATAAATAATTATTGTCAGTGGGGAAGCTGATATCTGTTCTACGGGGTGCATCTACCACAGATTCTAATTTGATATATTTTTTTCTGTATCTGGCTTAGTTTTAACAACACATTTTCAGTTAAATACCATAAATCGCAATTTTGAATATCTTTCTCAGCTTCAATGGGCAGAGAGACGTTTTATTCTTATAAAAAGAATCAACTCCAAATTGCAAGTGAATAAGTATTCTTGCAAATATTAACAGTTAAACAATATTTAACACAATCTTCCCAACATTAACAATACACAGACCGAGCTTTTACAGAACTTTAAAATGAACTTAATCTACTAAGCACTTACAATTGATAAAAAATCAAAGTTAACAACAATTAATTACAGGTCAGTTGGAAAGACAAAATAATGATTACCTTTAGTCATCAATCGATACGAATAACATAACAAAGATTATACAAATTCACATGAAAACGTGGTTAAAAGTCACTTGACTTATTCACGCGACAAACAAGTCGCAAAAAATTATTTAATTTTGCCCACCTAAGCTAGTTCTTAGAAGTCTTCCAGATACCGAGCTCTTACGAAACTTTAGAATGAATTGATTCCACTAAGCACTTATATACAATTTATTAACAAATAAAAACAACAATAACAATAATAAATAACAGGTCATGATGGAAAAGCAGTAATTAATTATTACTTACTTATTAGGTGCCTTGGATAAATTAATCACATCAAACCGATACGAACAACACAACACAGATTACAAATTCTCATTAAAACATGCATGGGTAAAACTCAATTTATATATTACGTAAAAATTTAATTAACGTCACAAACAACTCGCAACAGATTGTTTAAAACCAAAAGGTTCTATCTACGACGATGAAATTGGAAGTGTCATGTTAGTCGCATTCAGATTTTTCCACGGCCTACCGCAGGTTTCAGTGCTGTGGTTGTGTTAGACGAAACAAATCCAATAAGATATTTTTAATACACCGATGAATTTGCGAGTTTTGGACGAAAGATGCGAGGTTGCTGACAATGCTCACTACTCAAATAAAAATGAAGAGCTTGAAGACTAATTGGCAACATTTCATGTGGCTTAACTTTCAGCAGGATCGCCGCGGAAATGGTGAGAGATATATAACATTTAACGAAGTCCCGAGCATAAAAAGTTTGTAGGATCTTTTTCAATAAATTTCCCCTCTGTTTTCGAGGATGAGAGAAACGATGGTGATGGTTTCGAGTATTGAAACCCTTGCGTACTACCCCTATCAAGGAAAAACCACCCCAATTTCCAGCTTCTCCGTCTTGGGCTTGCGAGGGATCGTCGGATTGGATTCTTTCTGGAGGAATAATAATAAAATCAGTTAATTTACATTAGAGTACCCCGGAGCGACTCACGGGGGTTGAACGTACCCCCGGCCGTAATAGCAATATCCCCAAAAAATAAGAAAATACCGACCCGACAAAGTTTTTTATGGGTTTTTGAGGGCAGAGATCACGATGGTGATGTTATTTTTCACCATACCATCCCGCAACTACCCCCAACGTATAAAAACCACCCCCTTTTCCGTGCTGTTGGTCCTAGGCATGCGGGGATTCGTCGGGTCAAGGTGTTTATGAGAATATCAGGGAAACTAACCATTACTCAACCACAGTTGACCTAAGCAACCCCCGGGGGTTGAAACTACCCTGCTCGCAACACCGAAATCACCCACGAGTTTTCGGGGGCGAGAATCACGATGGTAGTGTTATTTTTCACCCCACCCTTCTGAAACTGCCCCCCGTGTATAAAAACCACCCCCTCCTCCATGCTGTCGGTCCTAGGAATGCGGGGATTCGTCCGGTCGGGGTTTTTATGAAAATATCAGGGAAACTAACCATTACTCAACCATAGCTCACCTAAGCAACTCCCGGGGGTTAAAACTACCCTGCTCGAAACACCGAAATCCCCCGAAAAACGGACTTGTCGCTGGTTTTCGAGGGCGGTAATCACGATGGTGATATTTTTTTCACTCTAACCTCTCGAAACTATCCCAGGAGTATAAAAAAAAACCCTCTTCCATGCTGTCGGTCCTAGGCATGCGGGGATTTGTCGGGTCGAGGTTTTTATGAGATTATCAGGTAATATCATTACTCAACCACAGTTGACCTAAGCAACCCCCGGGGAGTAGTTGCGGGAGGGTAGGGTGAAAAATAACACCACCATCGCCATCCGTGCCCTCGAAAACCCATGAAAAACTTTGTCGAGTCCGTATTTTCTTATTTTATTGCTATTCCGGGCGGGGGTAGGTTCAAGCTCCCGTGGGTCGCTCCGGGACAAACTGAGTTTATTATTATTCCCCAAAAAACCCAATCCGACGACCCCTCGCAAGCCCAAGACTAAAAAGCCGGAAATTGGGGTGGTTTTTCTTTGTTAGGGGTAGTATGCAAGGGTTTCAGAACTCGAAACCATCACCGCCGTTTTTCTCCCCCTCGGAAACAGGGGGGGAGAGGATGTATTGCAAAATATCTTACAAACTTTTGATGTTTTGGCCTTTTTTTGGTAAGCGGACTACACAAAACATAATTCAATCAGGGGCGTGCATTATATTACAATCGAAAATATTCTTGTACCCTTTTTTAAAATTTTGGATCTGAACTATGGTTCTCTGATCAATGTTCCACAGTACCAACCACTTTTTATAAAAACTGGTTTACAGCAATTGTTGCGGGGCCATTTTGTGTCCTTGCAACAACTATTTGAAATCATATTTTATGAAAAACTGTTGGTCCTATGTTGTTTAACAAAAAGGACGTTTCTTGTGCTATTTTGATCAGAGAAGCATATTTCGATACTAAAATTTTAAACGACGAAACAAAAATACTTTGCATTAAACTGATTGTAATGTATTGTTCACGCCCACACCTTCTTACGAGCAGTAGTGGTAGAGTAAAAGGAAGATAAGATTGTGAATTCCAGTAGTCAGTCTATATTAGATAAAAGTTATACCTAGTGTGTTATTATGATTAATTATTGGACCTACACTCGGAGTGTTTGCTACACGTAAACAAACACGTAACAGTATTACTTCCACGTCTAGGGAAAGTATAGTAACGCAAAAATGTCATGAAATGTTGAGGTTTTAAATTTGAGCGAAACAAATTTTCTGCCTGTCGGTTTGTAACTTTTTTTGCGCACGTTTACTCTGGAACCATTTATGATATTGACTTGAAATTTAGTACACTTATGTATTATAACGAGATCTGGAACTAGATTATGTTTTTTGGCAATAGCTACCCCCTCTACCAACCCCGCTCTATTATTAAAAGGAGTAAAAAATTAAATTGGGATTTGGTGCTTGTATAAGAGAACCAAGGACCTCTAAAAAATGTTTGGCATTAGCCACACCCTCTACCACCCCCATTGCCACCCACACTCTATTATTGAAGAGAGTAAAAAATTAAATTGGGATGTAGTGTGTACGAGAACCAAGGGCCTTTAAAATTTATTTTGGCGTTAGCCACCCCCTCTACCATCTCCACCTCATTATTATAAGGAGTAAAATATTACATTGGCATTTAGTGGACGTAATTCGGCAATTTCTCCTACATCCCTGAACTGATCCAGAAAATGTTTTGATAGGAGAAAATAGATAGAATAGTACTTACTGGACTACTTTTTCTTGTGCGAAAAACAAAATAATACTTCTCGTGTGAAAAACAACTCTTCTTTTTGTTCAGCTTTCAATTCGATCGAATGTTCTCTAAACGCCTATCAAATTTCCTTTTGAATCAGTTCCGAGATGTACGAGAAATTGTCGAATTACGAAATCATATTTTTAAACACGGCGCCGCCGCCCTTAAACTGTCATTTGTCCGACACATTTTTGTACATGTTTGGAAACAAATACATTTACAATTTTGCGAAATTGAAATATGCACTTTGTTTATAGGTAATGTTTAATTTTCGAAGTGCTAAAAAAATTTCGAAATGGAACGGTAAACGGTTTGATTTTATTAGGCAGGCTTTGTTAAAAAGATGTGTGGGAAAGTTTATTTTTAATACATAACAAAAAAATTATAGTTTAAAAATACTAAAAAAACACGCTTTAATAGCAAACCGAACTAAAAAGTAAAAAATAAGAATGAAGTGATTGACAAAAAAATATAGTTTTTTTAAACTATATATTTTTTTCTAGTCACCCTCTTGCCATTCATCCTGCTTTTCGAAACCGCTGAGTATCCGCTAGTAGTACATAACTAATGTTACATCATAATGTATGTATTAAAGTTGGAACTAGCGTTTAACCAGGACTTATACAACGGCAAATACGTTATATTAATAACTGCGGCGCCTCCGGCAAATTGTCGACAATAGATTAGTCATTTTTTTTAAAATTTATTTTATCTTCATGATCCCGGTGAGAACATTAGGACAAAGTTTCAGTTTAATCTAACGTTTTGAAGTGGGTGAGAATCACGCTCAAAGATTGAAAAAGTTACATACAATCATACAGGTGAAGCTAATGTAAAGCGTGTAAAAATCAACGAATTTTCGTTGCATTCCAAATAGTAATCTGGTAGTTCTATACAAGGAAATGCTTTTGTAAAAAACGAACCCAGAATTTAACATTCCTTCTAAGTAACATCCTCAACAAAAATACTGCATTTGAATGTTTCATTTCCGAATACTGTGGTGTAATTTACAAAACGTAAAGTAATGAACTAATCTAAAAGTATAAGGAAAGGTAATTCAAGTTATGTGTAGGTGGCAGAGACGTCTGTCGATTGTATTTTATTTTATTGTTTTGTGTGAGCACGCCGCAACAGCAGGGTACGACAGTAGTAGGTGTTTATATTATGCGCGTCCCACTTTGTTTTGTCACCCTCAATCAGCTGTTTTAACGTGACAACCTGTTGCTTTACTCGGAATCACATAAAATACCGGTGGACAGTGGGCACTGTAACTGCATATTGAGCAATACCTTGATTGCATGCCCCATGGCTACACAGTAGATTTTCTTCATAAAATTTTAATTATGAGTCAGTCATTTTTATACTTATATAAATTGATTATAATAGGTTAACGGTCCTTTAAAGTTATAAGGATATATTATTGTGAAGATTAATTCAATCTTCGATTACATTAAAAATGTGTTATAAACTTGCTTCTTAAAAGTTAAGTCAATGTGGAATAAGAATCGACATTTGTTAATTGGCAGAGTCTAGCATTAGCTATTCCATCACTCAACCAGGATACATGCACATATACAACGACCATTCTCTACGACATTGCCATATGCCAAAGATGAGACTCGAACTCAGGAGTGGTATGGCGACTAGGCGTGTTGTCTCTCACACAACCTCATCTAATTCACTGTTATTACCCTGTAGGCTAGAAACATCTAATATGAACACATTTCCCTTTCTTGCAAATCGCATAGGGAGAAGAAAATGAATGCATTATCTTTTTTAAATCTAAAGTTAAGGGACCATTTTTATGACAAGATAAACCGCAAACATGAAAATATTTATTTTAAAAAAATAGTGACGTATCATTTTTTTTTTATTAAAAATATTTCAGGGCTGTTAACAGGGACGCCACTGATGAAAATTTAAAAAATATTTATCCTGGAAAAATGAATTTTTATGCGTACTTTGCATGTACTAAAATTGAAAAAAAGCGGTTTTAGAGATATTGGGGAAAAACCGATTTTTTTGTTAAATTTCAACACCTTGTATTTCAGAAATAAAGCGGTTGCGGACCTTTGTTCATACATATACGAATTTTTCTTAAAACCGTCCAAGGATTATTATCGTTTAGGATCAGTATTCAATTATGAAACACCCTGTATAAGTAATAAATGATAACGATAACCCTGTTTCACAGCTAGATTTTATTCAAGTATATTTTCGCACGGTATGTTTGGAAATCTCGACGAGTACCTTGACGATGAAAATAATAACTGTCCAGTAAATTACTTACCTACTAGTCATTGCACGTTTATTATGTTTTATAGTGTGAAATGAAGTTTTCCTGGACCAGTGTTTGCGAAGTTTTTAAACTTGTAAAACTTTATATCCCTCGCCGAATGGAGGCACCGACTATTACAGTCGTTTACCGCTTTAATTTTAGGTTATTTGTTATTTTTTGTTCTTATATATTCAGTAGGACATGTGGCTGTCTCGTCGAAATATATGTCATTGCTCTTATGTCTTTAGGAACAAAACGGTTTTTACTGTTTCTGTGCGTTCTTCACCACTTCCGTTTACTTTTTTTTTTTGATACGAAGAACGAAGGGATGCGCACTCGTCCTTAATTCCGCTACGACAGACTATTTTTGTATGTAGTCTGGTATATAGCACTTCAATAATCTCTAAGGAAACATCTAAAATTATATCGGTTTTTTAAGTGCAAGTGTTCTAATTTGATTCACTTTTACTAGAGAACATCGAAGACGAACATTAACATTTCTTTAAAAATAGACTTTACTAGTTACCAAGTTGAAGTCAGGTAGAAAAAGCGCAATATTCTAAAATTCTAGTTTTATGAGGTGAACACTTCTGTTCTGCAACATTTATAGTGATCCGAACATTAACCCGTACTGAAATAAGCTTATTTTCATTATAAACAAGCGATACTTCAAAACGAAAGCTACCATAGGCTTTAATAGCCTATACCACTGCACGTATCCTGCTGCCGGATGTATCGACGCGAAATATCGAAATTGCATTTAGGTCGGAAATAAGCGAGGGTATTGCGTCCATTTATTAATACGCATATGTGTATTAATAAATGGATGATAAAAGGAAACGGAGGAAATCGATCGTGATCCATACTCATTATTATACATGGGGAAGATATGCCAACATTATAAGAAGGGAAACATAAATGAATGGGGTGGATGGTAGGTGCAGACTTACTGAAAGCATACAATCCAGTGTGAGCTCTGATAATGAATTTGGGTAAGTTTTGTTTACTCATTTGAGGTGTGCCTACTGGGGCTAGTTCAGCACACTGAATAGCTCGGCTTTCGACAAACAAATATTTTTTGATAAGAATTAGTTTGTCCGCGTGCCGAATTGCAGCTTAATTTTTAAAAATTAAAACGATATTTATATTTCCGAAGTTATATGGAGCAATTTATACGCTAGAAAATTTGTTACCAAGTGTCACTAACATTGCTGCACTGTCCTAAAGGCCAAAAAATGTTATAAAATGTTTAATAATGCCAGCTCGACTTGGAATGAAGTTTAATTTGTCTGAAAAATGGCTGAAAATGTTTCTAAACGTTGCGCGTTTATGCAATACGTTTTATATTTGATTTGCTACATACAAGTTGACTTATGTCACGATAAAAAATATAGACTGGCATCATTCTGTAGCTTAGGTGATCTATTAGGCCGGTTTAATTTCCTTCTTAAACTTTCCGGTGTATCTTTATAAATTGGAAAGGATCGATCACCCTGTACATATAATAATTGTAGTACAGAGAACTCACAACATGAGATTACGAGTAGTACGTAGCGTGCTTACCTTCAAAAGGACCGCCGTATAGTCTATACATTTTTCCAAAACAAAGAGTACCATTCAGGCTACCCACACAGAGTGTTGTTATATAACAACACAGCCACTGTTGGCTTTAAAATAAGAACTTACACGACAAGCCATCACAAGTGCTGCGTAACTCGGAGTACACTGACTTGGAGCTAGAAATACACCAGAGGGAAGGAAAACAATCTTACGTTCTGCCTAATATGGTGTAAACAGCATCATGGGCAGTTTTATGGTGCTCGGCATTCAATGCGTCTCTTATCCGTACGTGTATACTAGGTTTTTATCGAGGATATAAATAAACCACCGATGGGAAGAAATTGTTTTTGCGAGAAGAGGGCAACGGAACGTTGGGAGTTGACCGATCGCTTCGCTATGGTCTGATCTTTCTTGCCTTTACCGCTCTCCCAACAAATTATAATACCGTATTTCTCATACAAAAATCATCATGATAAAACCAAAGGGGGTATTCACTATATAAAACTAAGAGTGCTGTTGGAAAAAAAATGGCAATACCTATTTCCAGTTTAATTAGTAATTTTTTATTCAAATTTCTAAAAATGGAGAACGATGGTTTGCTCTGCTTGAATACCTGGCCACGCGCATACTCGTTTGGGAAAAAGCAGGAAGCTAAGTATGTCGCACAAATGAATTTGCTTCATATACCGTCTGTCTATTTTATGAGGGCCACACCAAATATCTCGCTTACTATCTACACTATGTCTCACTTTTCATGACTCCCCTATTATAGCTCCTTTATTAACCATGCGATTTTCTTAAAATTTGGGTGACAGTTACTTGCCCATAAGGAGATTGTGCCACGGTAAAATATTTAAAAATACACCAGTGGCGTTTGTCGTTATGAAGAAAAAATTCATTTTATTGTAAAAAGCGTGGAGTACTTTTTACTATATTTTTATAATTCTACTTTTATTAATAGCTACCAGTAAAACATTTATAATAATTGATATCAAGCACTCCACGCTTTTTACAACAAAATGAATTTTTTAAACATTTTCTCATATAAAATATATTATATTAATAACAGCGGCGCCTCCGGCAAAATATCGACAAATATATTAGTCATTTTTTTTTATTTTATCCTGATGATCCTGGTGAGGACATTAGGACAAAGTTGTCAAATTATTGTATTGTCATCGGTCCTTGATAAGTGTGCAAAGTTTCAGTTTAATCTGACGTTTTCAAGTGGGTGAGAATCACGTTCAAAGATTCCGTTACAAACAAACAAACAGACAAATAGGTGAAGCTAATATAAAGCGTGTAATACAATAAAAATGGAACTAATTTTCCAAAAAAACATATTAGGAAGAGTTTTAACTGTAAAACAATATCATAATCTTATTCGTCGTTATCAAAAACCCAACAGTACCGAATTTCAAAAAGATAGTGTATGTGGTGTTCATGGTAGTAAGTAAATAAAATTTCACTTTTAAACAAATTTAACATTCTCAATTTTAATGATAAACATCATATATGTGCAACTTTTACGGAATTTGACCGATATCCAATTGTTTATGTTTTCTAAAATCACACTAAGGTTACAATTTGGCACACCATTTACATGATGTTCGTAAACAAAATAACAGCAAAGTACATTTTTCGTGGGACTAAATTTTTACATTTGCCTTTTACACATAAGTTGGCCATGATAATTCAAAATTACTTTGAAGTTTGGTTTTTTATTATTCAATAATGACACGATTAACAGTTCGTGAATAAGTGGAAATAATTCGTATTGTAGGTGTAAATATATATTTCGCAGAGGCTACAAGAATTTTTAACGCACGGCACCCAGAGCGAGTAAATATTCACGTTAAAACAGTAGCAATTACTAATAATTTGTTCAACGATACCGGTAACGTTCGAAAACCTAGGACAATAAATTATGTTATAAACCATAATGTTAGATATCCCTATGACGAACTGATAATTGCAGGTTACCTTGGATTACTTCTAATTCTATAGTGTCACAATGGAAATGAAAATTTCGTTTTCCCCTCTTTCTTATTTTCTTTCCTAATTGAAACAAGACCACTTAAAATATCACTCCTTTAAATTTTTTTTTTTTATACATTTATTTAACGTCGGCCTATTTCCGCTACTGAGGCCTAACACCGACGCCTGTAGACGAGCTACCCCCAACCAGAAATTTTGCCGAGCCTCTTCCCTTAAGAAGAGTAGGGATCTTTTACTTGCCTAACATTTAATAGACAAGGGACCGACGGCTTTACATCCCCTCCGAAGGATGGTATATCTCCTATACAACCCTCGCCTAAGGTTGTATAGCTTCCGCGCATACACTGATATACAAGCCGCTGGAAGATGTGTGAGGCGAGAACCACTCCTTTAAACTATTTCTGACATTAAACTATTATTCGATATTTCCAAGCAAACGCCAACTACTGCAAAAGTTTATAAAAGTGCTGCAATTACGAGAAAAATAATGAAATTAATAAATTGATTTTAAGAACGTTGGTAAAATTAACCAATTTTTTTAATGCTTTTGGCATCTTTTTGTAAAAAAGTAAAAATTAAAAAAATAAATTGCCTAAACTAATTTTAGCAGTGTATTGAACTATTTTCCTGGCAGCTAAAGGGCACAGTCAAATTTAAACATTTTTGTCTGTTCGATGAGGAAGTCGCCAGGGAATAGTCAGTATACCTATTATTTATTCATTCATCTACGTTTCGATCGAAAAATCTTTACACGATTTTCGGGACAAAATGTGCGTAAATGAATGTAGTTGCTGTAGAAATTAGTTAAGCAATTCAAATACACACACATGCTCCTAAAAATAATAATGAAAATGAACGCGCAGAGATATTAACACTTCACTTCGTGTACGACTATTGTTATGAAGCGGCACTGTACTAAAAATAGAATTATCAAAAAGCAAATAGTATTAGATGTGTAATTAAACATACGTCTATTGTTGTATAAAGGGGACGTGGATGGTTAAAAAATTAACACTGAAATTCTAAAGTTTCACATACCTAGTAGAAAACCGGAAATTCTATATCAAGTTAACACGAAATAAAAATAAATTATATATTTTAAGATTCACCTTTCGTTCATAATTTTATTAAATTTTCCATTCCATTTGAAAATATTCTGTGAGGAATTATATTATATGACTTAAAGATATTGAAAATGCGACCAGGATATGCGCAGACATTTTTTTACTAATTACCAAAACTGCCGTCCCAGCACGAAGATAAATGGGAGGAACCGAGCAACTCGACTAAAAATGGGATATTGGATATTATACGGAGAGCATAAGAAAGTTGGGTATAATATTTCACTTTTACTAACCGCCTCAACCGTAAACTGTTATGTACACGCATACACTATATTTCAATCATGTTTTTTTAATACTTTTCCTTCCAAACACGAACAATTCGGTCTCTGAAAGAGACTATCTGTAAATGATTTGAACAACTGTGTTGTAAGATTAAATTTTATATTACATCATAAACTTCAACTGAGTCCTTTGCTATTTTTCTCTGTTCATTTATATTTAAATTTCAATTTGACACATAACCCAATGAGGTCTTGCGTATCAAATCTATATTATCACAATTTTGACTCAAACTATCCTCAAATCGGTCATGATTTACTTGAAAATATGATTTTGTAACAGTCTGCGACGTACCATTTTTTTTAGTTGAAAAACGTCGTTTGCCTTTATAATATATTGGTTATGCCTCGTTGTATCTATATGCATGTAGTTGCGAGCCAGCAGCGTATGTATGCCCTCCTGCACCAAATGCAACGGTCTGCAATGTTTAGTTTCGCAATAAATTGTTGTGAAATGATGTATTTGGTGCGTGGCTTTTTTAGAAGAGCCGTCACAATATCACTTTGGATCATTTGTCTGCAATGATCATTCAAAGTGTACTGTGAAAACGCGCTTTGAAGTAAATATTTTTAGCACAACTTATGTTATGATGTTTTAAATAACATCCACGCGTTTGTTTACAATTTTCCTGTGCGATACATTGAAATATTAACAGGCAAATTCGAAATTATTATTTATAAAAACGCGAACTTTCCGAAATTAACCAGTCTATTTTGTGTATTTGTGAAAAGTTCCCGGCATCATTAAAAAGTAAAGTGATCCCATTTGGAGATCTGCCAAACTAATAATAAATTAACTGTTATGTAACGTTAACTGGCAATAAATAATCCAATAAGTTTACAAAAACTGTTAAGTGTAAATATTGACATTAGTTTACTTATAATATATGTTAAAATCAAATAAAGCGCATCCGTAAAGGAGTTCTGGGTATGGTTCATTTCTTCAATTAAATCTTTCATAAAGAAACAACTTCACATCACTTCGATCACTAGGTATGCGTGAAGTTAATCATAATTACTTCCTTTCCAAATTATACCAACTTAGTCGAATAAAGGAACAAATTTTCAGTAGTCGGCCTGAAACGATTAAATATTAATTGGAGATGTATAATCCAGTCATCAGTCAGTAGGGAGTTTTGCCATGCAAAAGGTAGTAATAATTTTCAAATATGTTGTTAAAGTCTGGGCCATGACAAAAAAAATTCAAGTTTTCGATTTTGGGGAACCGCTCACGCCGCCATCTTTTTTAAATTGTGGTATCTCCGATAGGCCTAACCCACAGTTTCGCGATCTTAGATGTAAATGACGCTTGAGCCACGCAATTATATTATTAGTGTTTTCCCTTTTTTTGATGCTCCTGGTTGGTTGATTTCCTCAATGTCATCATCATCGTCAGTGCATCTGAGAATCCATTGATCAATCTTCGTCATCTTCGTCCTCACTATCGATATGAAATATCGGTACATTTTCGCGTGTCTGACCACTGCAGAAGCCACACACAACAGAGCACTTTCAACCCCGCTTTCCTGCAACCACATGCTCCGCCGCATCCTTTTCGACAAGTGCATGAAGTGAATTTCAATAAGTTCTCAGGTGCTGGTTGCTCTGTCATTGTGAATGGAGCGAGCCCATTGCTGCCACATTTCCAGCTCCAGTTTTCTGGATTTTTTTGGATCCCATACCATTTTTACACTTGGTGGTACGTCCTGAACGCATGATACCACGCAGCGTTTCTTCGTTGGTGGCAAAGAAGCCAAATTGAATTTGCTTTTTGTTATAGATTTAACACAACGTTCGTAACGGACTTCTTCCAAGGTTTCCTCTTCAATGTTGCCACCGCACAAAGCAACGAGAAAGCGTGCTCCAGCCTCTACGATGCGCTCTGGTCTTGTATGACGCTAATGGTGACACTGAGTCCTGCGGTTTTCTGAACAAGCGAACAAAATTCACTGTAAAGAAGCGCGCGGTATCCTACCGTACCCTTCGCTCTTTGGAGTGGAGAGGGGGCTGCCCTTTTCAAAAGAAACAAAAACACGCACGAGGAAAGGTCTATCCTACTGCACCTACTCTAAGATCTTCTGTTATACAAACTAGAAAAAAACTTCAAATGGATAAATATTCTCTACTAAGTTATATTACGCCACTGCGGCGGTAAGAAAATTTATATGTAGCAAGAAAAATCATTGTAATTTGAAATTGATATCACTGTATAATTTTATTGTAGTGTGGAAAACACATTAAAAATAAGTGTACCTAATTTATTCTTACTAAATTTACCGTTAAAAATGGGGTTTTATTATTTTTTGGGAAACATTTTCATCGTCCCGCCTATGTAACTCGTTACATATCATACTTATAAAAATAAATATGTACAAAAATGTGAGGGATTTTGTCTTCTTTAACTTTGTTGAAGACATTTTCGTCGTTGGATCAACCGCTGCAGAGTTATTTTGAAAAAACTAATTTTTTGTACCTTTTATTCAAAATGGCGGTTCGAGCGGTCCCCCCCCATGGTCGAAAACTTGGATTTTTTTGTCAAGGTCCAGACCTGAACAACATATTTCGAAATTATTACTACCCCAAAGGCCTTTTTTGAACCCTACTGAAATTTGAAATGAAGGACGGCGATTTTAATAGGTAATTTTTTATGTATAACCAATATATTTGTAATTTCCTGATGGTTATAGGAAGCGCAGTTTGTTATGTTGACACATTTGATAAAACTAAATAGTTGTGTACTTCATCAGCATGAAAATTTGTCTTTCCGTGCGTTTAAATAAAACTAGAGTATATTTTTATGCACTTGTCAGTGACCTCAACACCTTCCATCGCATCGTGCACGCTTTTAAAGCCGCATGCAAGGTTGACAAAATTATATATTATTATTGTTTATATTAGAGTCTAGTGGTGCCAGTAAATCAATAAAATACACGTAATTAAACAAACCCGTTTATGTTCACACGACTGTTATATTTTTATTTGTTGTCCTGTAAAATGAAAACATTCATTTTGTTTAAAGTTGAAATATAAATAGTTCCCATTAGATTATGATATGAACAGATGACAAACATTTTTATTTTTCAACATACTGATGCAGTTTTTTTTTTATACATTTATTTAACGTCGGCCTATTTCCGCTACTGAGGCCTAACACCGACGCCTGTAGACGAGCTACCCCCAACCAGGAATTTTGCCGAACCTCTTCCCTTAAGAAGAGTAGGGATCTTTTACTTGCCTAACATTTAATAGACAAGGGACCGACGGCTTTACATCCCCTCCGAAGGATGGTATATCTCCTATACAACCCTCGCCTAAGGTTGTATAGCTTCCGCGCATACACTGATATACAAGCCGCTGGAAGATGGGTGAGGCGAGGACGTGGTCTTCGTTGTGAACACGAATAAGACTCTAGGTTTAATATTTGGGGTCCACGACGGGCGTCGTGAACACGGATACGTCACTGGTTGACCCTCAAGGTCAGGAAGATAAAAGAATTGGGCTGGCTAGCTTGGTCTGAGACTACTAGAATCCACTCATGCACTTAATTTGTTTGAAAGTAGGTTGGGGTGGTATGTCCTTAAACGGAAGGTTTCGGCCGATAGGTACACCCTGTATGAGAGCAGAGCGTAAACTTTGCTTTTTTATTCCTTGGTGAGGGTCCAAAGCTTCACCCTGTATAGCTTTCTCAGCTAAAATTCCCTTTCTGGGATTCTGGAGTAGGGTCTACTTGAGCACCCTGTATATTCGTCGGTTGAATAAACACACTTTGTTTAAAACGAATTTACAAATATTTATTTAGTTAAAAAACAGAGTCGTTTGATTTGGTTTCGTAAAAATTAACAAAATTTCTTTTTGGTAACTTGTCGACACGTAGAATTTTGCCTTTAATCGTAGCGTGGGTTGTTATAATTTTTTATCAGATCGAAGAATTTAAATTCACTATATATTAATGTCGCGAAGACGGATTTTATTCACTTAAAACTATGGCCGCGTAGGCGTAAAACAAAAAATTAGCACTTGGCTTTTATTCACTAAAACTAAAACACCGATTTTTTACTAGGGGAGTCCTAGGAAGAGGCACGGGTACACTTTGGGTTTCGTTACTTAGCCGGAAAACACTACTTTGGGTTTAGGCTCTGTGGCGACCAAAGGGCAACACGGGAAGTAAGAACTTAATCGTAGATACCGGAAACACAACTTGCCGGAGCCTCGGCACGCTTCTCCTTTTATACTAAGCACGGGGCACGACGTAGCCGAGAGCTGGATGAAAGCTGGATGGGAATTTAAAACGGAACCGGCCATTCATTTGGGCGAGGATTGCGAAATATTGCGTAATGTTGTGCAATACTTGTTGAAATTTATGAATTTTGAAATAAAAGTTACATGACTGAATGGGCCGTGAAAAATGCAATTTATTAATATAAGAATGTCATGGGAATCTATTTTAATTTAGGAATTATTGAATATAACTGTGAATATGACCGCGGTCTGGAAATTGCCCCGTAAGGTAGCGTTGATAGTTCGATTTTAAAATTTAATTAAGACTGTATTTTAAGCGTTACGCTTGAGGCTGGGTGTGGTCATAATAAATTATTTAGGGTAATGAAGTGAAGTTGGCGACGGGTTGCCAGCATGAAAAGGGAAATAGTAAACTTGACTTAGGGTTTTGAATGAAAGGAAAGTTGAATGTATAATAATAAAATGAAGATAGGAACGAGTGACCAGCAACTCACGGGAACATGTAAACTGGTCTGGATGTAAAAAGATTAACTCATGGGCGGTTCGTAAAGATAATTTAAAGGGGTTTTGAGATAATGTGGGAAAATTGAAATTGACGTTGAAATTAGTATACGGGGGCTTGTCAAAAGTGTGACGAATGAAATTAAATTTGAATAACCAGAGATTGGGAGAGTAAGTAGTTAATGTTTGAAGATGTTGAGGGGGCTGTATTTTTAAGGTGAGTATTTTGTAATATTTTTTTGATAACTTGGTGGAATGAGGTGTTTTAGCTAAGTTTATGATAAAATTTGGATTATTGTGAATTATCGAATGTATCTTGTTTTTATTAAATTTTTCTGTTGTTAGATGTAGTTTTTCAGTGTGCAAGGTGTCTTAGGGACTTTTTTTATGGTATTTGCCAGGTGGGCCTGGGCAAATGATTTATTTAACATTTTTTAGTAATTTTTTGGGCGGCCATATTGGCGCTAAGGGGAATATACTACAACAGTTGGAACGGTCACCAATCCAACTACTAACCACGCCTAACGTTGCTTTACATCGCATATCGAAGTATGTACATAGTAAAGACGCACCTACGCTCGCCTCTACTGATGCAGTTATTTCAGACATTTTATAATCTTATGATCTAGAAGCCTCGGGGAAAATGTTACAAATTATACATATGATAATTGATGATGACCTAATGAAAAATAATTCAAATTTTCAACAATTTGTGAGTGGGAGTTACATATTTAATTCGGTAAACTTGCAGGGGTTTTCAGTTTTTTTTACGACACCGGAGTTAGAAGATTTTCGAAAGATTCGAACCTGGATTTCCTCAGCCAATCTGACGTCATCTAAAAATGGTTAAATAGTTTCGAGTTGATACTAACTTGGTTGAACAAACCAAGAGCAAAATAATTTTCTGCACATACTGCTGCTGATTTCACTAGTGAAAATCGCTGAAGCATTTCCGGATGATCCGGTACATGAGAAGTATGTAATATTTGTTAGAATTGTCACCATCAGGATAACATATTCTGGCACCAACCCAGTTATCACACCATCTTCTCTGTCAGAAAAAATATTTACCATTATTTTGAAGCTTTGATGAAACGAGAAAAAGGGAATGATACTATTGCTGTGATGAATATTAGAAAAAAACGAAGAGATGATAATTGCATCCTTGCCAAATCAAGGAATCCGTTGCAATTATATGGAGCTACCCCTTGGAATTTAATTCCGTGATAAAAGGGGTGGTGGGTTAATTGAATAATTTGAAATGTTTTTGATTCTTCCTCATAAGTATCGATGAAATTACTTCCAATGTTAGCTTTAGCAATAATAGTGGGACCGATCTGGGTTTCGAAACGACAGTGTTTTTTTCGAATTTTTTTAGGTAGATTTCTCATCTACCTATTGCAGAGTGCAGCATGTCACGACTTCGGGAAAATTTCACTATAGTTTCTTCGATTATGGTCCCCAGACCCCAAAAATGCCCCCCGTTCAAAAGTTTTTCTATAACGAAATTTGTTAACACTCTAGAGGGCGCATTTCTCAACGGATAAAAAGAAATTTGGCAGGGATATACTTTGGGTCCATATCTCGGTCATATTCAAAGATGGGTCAAATCGCCTTCTTCGTTTCAAAATGGCGGCTTAAAAAATTCTCAAAATTTTATTTCGAATCAAATATGTACATGTGATACATCGTGCTCATCTAGCTCTACAACTTTTGTCTAAAATATTTTTTGCTAAAACGCATAGGAAAAAGTAAAAAAATGGCGGCGGTTCAAGGTCTTAAAAAAATTCTGAAAATTTTATTTCGAATCAAATATGTACATGCGTTACATCGTTGGATAGCTCTCATCTAGCCCTACAAGTTTTGTCTAAAACATTTTTTTGCTAAAACACAGAAAAAAAAATAAAAAAGAGGAATTTATTTATATTTTGAAGACTACCTATACGTGCTAATAGTTCATAAATCGATGACAATTATTTACTAAAATAATAGAGACTTGAAGCAGCGCAAAACAATATAGGATGAAATCTACCTTTCAGACTGGCCCCTGACATCGGGATTTTTTTTGTGTATTTTATGTAAGTAGTTGGACTCCCCCTATCATCTGGTCATGCTTGCGGGCGCGAGGGGGTGGTGGAGGGGGGAAATTTACATATAGAGATACGGAAAATCAGTTTTTCGGATATAACTCGCTTAGTTTGATTCGGATCGAGAAAATGTAAAATGGATAAAATGAAGGGCTTGCGAAAGCGCGTAAACCGAATTTTGACTCGTCGAAATCGGCCCAGCGGTTCTCGAAATATTGCGATTTGAAGGTATGGATTTGTATACGAATTTTTCGCTGCGGCGGGAACGTACCGAGAGCCGTTTTTGCGTTTTTTTTATTGTGCATCGGAACTGTTTCATGTCAGGCTTGGCGCCATGGCCTGCGGCGATATAATTATGTTGTAAAGTTTTTTTACGTTTTTTATTTACTAGGATCTATTTATTTCAACAAGCGCCATGGCCCGCGGCGATAATAATTATGTTGTAACGTTTTTGTTAGGTTTTTTCTGTCTCGGGAATTTATTACTTGAACTATATATATATATATATATATATATATATATATGTCTAGTATACTTTAACTTGGCGTGTGTATGCATGAGTTAATATTTCCGTACGATTTCATTTTCTCCCATATTGTACACAAAGTTAAAGCAATAGTCCAGAAACATTGTCTACGTGGACAATATTTTTGGATCTTTGTGTACAAGAGAAAATTAAATCGTACGAAAATATTAACTCATATATACACACGCCAAGTTAAAGTATATACTAGACTATACAAATTTTAAAAGGCAATCATATAATATTAGCAGTGTTGCGGGTATCTCTAACTGGCGCAGCTCACCTACCGTCGACTTCACTACTCCAAAGGAGTAGAGAAGAACAGGAACGGCAAGCATGTACGTAGCAGACACCTTCTTCTGTCCCGAAAACCAAATCTTTCGTAGTAGGCGTATGTACTTGCCGCGGAGAGATTCCTTAATTTGTTGCACATCCTGGATGTGCTGTTGCACACCTAGATATGTCTCTCCGGCGCCGCCGGCTACCACATATCGTAGGATGCTTCCATCAGCACATCTGTCCAACCCAAACTCCATACCAATGGCCCTCGTGCATTCTTTGACTACCCTGAGGCCCTTTTAGAATTCACACTCTTCAAAGGCATACAGTTTGAAGTCATCCATATGCAACAGATGGGTGACCTTATGCCTCTCCGGTTGCTGGGTGTCCCACATTGATACCCGCGGGTTTTGTGGAGCTCAACAGATAACGGCAACAGAGGAGGCGGCACAGAGAATTTCCCTGAAAAACTCCTCTAAAAGCCACCTGCTCTATCGTAACCCGCTGATGATTATTATTATCATTATCTAGTTTATTTTTCCTATATTTTCCTCTTTTAAGAACACACTACTATATTGACATTCTAATCACAGATTTGTCCGTTTTAAATCAAGTAAAACTTTTTACTCCTGTCATTTTTTTTTTTTGAAAAATTAAAAATAAGATACTTCATTGTTCCGATTTTAAGAACACAGCATTAAGTTTTAATTCCAGATTTGTCCGTTTTTAATTAAGCAACACTTTTTGTTACTTTGGCATTATTTTGTAAAACTTAAAATTACAATATGTTCCCTGTTATACTAAATTAAATCCGGAAACATACCGTATATAATATATGTTTCGCTTTAAGTTATTGCCTACTACTTAATAAAGAATATTTATATTTAGGTAGTATTTTGTCAAGCCAAAATACTATATACGCATAATTCATATAAATCTAACCACATCTAACTACTACGGATTCTGATTGCCTGGAAAAGAGGCATATTTTAAAACAGTAACATCTCAAGATGTCGAGTAACGAATGACGACATATTCAGGCTATTTTTAGCCTTTCGTTCCTCATTTTTGCCCAGTGCACCTCTCTCTTTTCTCTTCTCTTCCACATTCATATGCAACGAGTTGAATGTTTCTTGCATCTTAGGGTGACTCAAGTTCAAGAGCACAACAAATTCTCCGAACAAGTGTTTTAAATCATGAATTAATTTATTGTTAAAATGCTATAAAATTCTCCTTAATTTCTGACTTTCCAGAATAAATATTTACGTTGCTTATCTTTGAGTTTATGTATATACCTTAACTTAGGAATTCGCTCGTGTTAAGATTTTAACAATTCTAACGTGATGATAAGTTAAACAAATGTATGAATCGACAACCTTTTAAAATAATTAGTGGACCAATAAACCTAAATAGGTAATTTGTTATTTGCACACACAATTTTAACCTCGGTAAATAAGTAAGTATATTGGAAATTATAGAAATTATTAGAAGTTTCCCGAACAAAACGATCACTGTTTGTGGGATTCTAATATTGTCTTCTGCAGTTTTCTAACTAGGTACAGAGATAATGCTAATGCATTGAAAAAATTCGCTCCGGTAAAATCTGTCTTAAGAGAAAAACGTCTGAAATCCTTTGAACTAAGTACCTGGACACTAATTTATCACCAAAAAAGTCATTTACTCTCTAGCTAATGTGTATCCCCACTAGGTAGTACCAAACAGTAACTGCGACGGCAATATCGAATGAGAATGATTTTATGGGGAAAATGTAATTATCGTGTTGCTTGTTACTTTATAGTTATGTGACTTCCAGGTAAATTTTCTGGTATTAGGGATGTTTAGAGCCAAAGTGGCTGACTTCCGGTTTCGACAGAAATAATACCAAATTCGACTTTCTAAATGGAACATCCCATATATTTTTATGAACCAAATTCTATCTGATCACTTGACGCCAAAACATTTTTTTGAGACGTTTCGTTCATGTATACACACTAAATCACATTTTAATATTTTTTACTCCCTTTCATAATAGTGTGGGGGTGGTGGTATTGGGGGTGATAGTGGGTGGTGGCTGATGCCAAAAAATTTTTGAGATCTTGACTTTTCGTACATGGCCTAAATTGCAATTTTATGGACTCTTACCAATTTAAATTACAATTTAAAAATCTTTATTCAGTTATATTTTTACATTTCATTTGTTTGTATGTTGTTTATTTCATTTATATTATTTTACAGTGTTACAGTAATTTTACCCGACGCGTTACAGTGAGTCAAAGACTCAGAAACGGGGCAGGCGGTCGATCTTAGACCAAATAAATCGACAAACAAATTTAAAAATTAATCATTAACAAAACATTCTCCAAATGATTGAACTTATTACTGGACTCTTACCTGCTTGCTTTGCCTATTTACCCCCAAACCCTCCAACGGAATTAGTTCAAAATATAATCTAGTTCCAGATCTCGTTATAATACATAAGCGTACTAAATTTCAAGTCAATATCATAAACGGTTCCAGAGTAAACCTGCGCTCAAAAAAGTTACAGATCGACAGACAGACTTTTTTCGCTCAAATTTAAAATTTCGACGTGTCATGACATTTTAAGCCTATTTCAACAAAAAAATAATAAAATTTTGTTTTGTTACTATACTTTCACTGGTCGTACTATACTTAATAGTACAATAAATCTAGACCAATTTTTCACATCTTTTGGAATTACCTCTCAGGGGATAATTTTATGATCATTTGATGGGGGCAAATGTCAGGAATAACATATTAAAATGTTTAAGACTTTTGGGTGTTGCAGCTATTTTGTAAATAAGTAAAAACTATGTATGACTGATGGCCGAGAGGTGGGCGCACTTGCCTCTCACCCAAAAGTTCCGGGTTCGATCCCCGGTCGTGGCAGTGGAAAATACTGTGAGAGGGATTTTTCCACTATACACAAATATTGGGTGTGTGTCCCTTGTCTCTAAATGTGTAGCCCCCTCCCACACAAGGCTCTTCTAGAGCCTTCCGGGATAAAGGGGGTCGTCATTATTTGTGGTGTATTTATTTTTATCAACAAATTGGCCTCACTCGACTTTAACATAGTACATAAAATGCTTCCAATAATTAAAATATATATATATATATATATATATATATATATATATATATATATCACGTTGTAGAGAAAGAAATTCTCTACAATTTTGACATGGGAAATACCTACCCCTCTACGATGCTTAATTTTTTTAATTAAATTTTTTAAGATTTTTTTTTTTGTCAAATTGTTTTCGTTTGATCAGCTGACCATAGTCACGACGCCCCTTTGTGACATGGCGGAACGGCGCGTGCTGCAAATTTCATCTATGCGAGTTATTACCTACATTATCGCTCGTTGTAGAATATACTATTAGGATATTAACAACTTTAACATCACTTGAACGACTAAGAAAGTCTAGTTATCATAAATACTACAGATTTGTAAAGCAACAAACTGAAAATTGGTAAAGTGATAATCTATAATAAATTCACCAACGAAGGTACAGAAATCATATCATATTGATATTGTTACATCTACTTTTAAAGTTTTTGACAATCCGCTGGTGCAGTCACTAAAAGTTACAAATATGCCGAAATCTTATTAACATGACATGATACCAACGTTATCGGATGACAAACGATGACAATGACAGTCGTCAAAATTTGCTCATTGCAATCCGATCGTTCGCAGCTGTCTTTGTTAAATGAAACATTAGCATTTCAGTAATTTTACTAGATTTTAGAGGAATACTTGTAGTTTAATTATTCGATTTGTCTGTATATATATTTAAAAACGGCACTAAACGTAATCCGCTCTACTCCTAGAGCAGTGAAGAAACCCTCGCACGTGATTTGACACGTGATGTGACGAGTTTCACGACGTAACGGCTACGCGCGTCGATCATGTCACGCGAAATGCGATCTATGCTTCATATTTGCTTTGTTTTTAATTTTTGGGGTGGAAGTGTGATATTTCGTTGAAATCAGAATTTTTGCTTTGCTTTTCAATGGTTCCATTGTAAATTGAAAGTAATTATAAAATAAACAACTTGTTGCGTCAAAACGGCACTAAACGTAATCCGATCTCAACCAAAACCTTTTCAGATCTACTGGGGCACTAAAGAAACGCACAGGCAAAGTTTCATTCAAATCCGTTCAGTAGTTTCGGCCCTATCGTGCTAACACACATACACACACACATGTAGACATTTTTCAAAAACCACTTTTTTGGGTTCCTAGGAACTCAAAACGTAAAGATTTGATGTTATCTCAATTTTCGTTTTAGAACCAATTTTAGTAATCTCTCACAATTTTATCGTGGTGAGGTTAATATAAATAAAGGTGGAAAAAATGTGTTTGAACTTCCCGGTCAACTGATGACAAATCTTGATTCATTTTGATGATTTGTCATTAGTTACTGAATTATAAGCCACCTATAGATAAATTAACTGCAATATATTTTTCTCGATTCGCTTCATAAATGAAAAAACCATAAAATTCGCAACCCCGAGCATTAATTATTTTGATAAACTCGGAGCTTATTATAGGATTGTGGAAAACTTGGCACATTATGGTAGCAATTTATAGCTGAACAAGTTTACTTATTTAGGAGTTGCGTTGAAGTTGAGAACAGGTTCATCTCAACGAATTAGCGCTCAACAAATAAAGGCTTGGCGTCTTTGTATTACTGATTTTTTATAAATATATCTTAATTTGTGAATCCTAATGTTATGAGTGTACGGGGTGGGGTTACTTTGATATGATGACTTGCTAAACATTTCAAAATGTAAGTTTACAATTTTTTCTCAACAAGTTTTCGCCTATTTTTGGCAAATATTACAAAACGAGTAAAAGCTGCAGTCGGGCGTTCTACAACTGCGAATGCTTATTTGAAAAATAAAAAATTTATTGGCTCTCAGTGGCGTCACGTGAATGTGAGTTCGCCGCATATTCGAGCAAAATGTTAATAGAACAGGTATTCGCCCAATGCAAATACACTACACGCATTTCGAAACAGAATTAAATTGGATTGCATAGACGCCAATTCTTAACCTATAACTATAATTCACACAAACTACAGCATACTAAATCAACCTCGAAATCAACTTACCATAACCATAACGACATCGACATGCTTAAAGCTTTATCCTTACAAAGCACCTCACAGTATACAACATGTATTTTCAGACTATTATCCAGATATTATCCTTAAAAATCGAACAACATATAGCTGACAATGACTGACAAACTAAACAACACTAATCGTGGAACATTAAACATCGTGCGCAAATTATAAGTCAATTTCGTAATGAAAATAACAAGGTGGTCCTGTTCATTAATGGCCAATAGGCTACCCACCAGTCACATAATAGAATAATTGATACTCCAGGGGCGTAATGTAAAATTATATTATTCAATTTGGAAAAGAATGAAAATAATAGGTAGTGCTTTAAAACAGCTACTAAGTCGTAAATTGTTGTCAAAAAAGGCATGTCGAGCATTGTCGACTGTAATACCCTCGGTAATAATTAGTTGGAAATAAAAATACAAAATATTGATTATGTACTTAAATTTCGGCGGAACAGGTAAAAGTCAATTGTGTTGAATTTGCGCAAAATATCAATGAATTTGGTATTCACCGTCGACCACGCCAAACTGCCGCTGCCAACATTATTACACAAAATATAACGACAATTTAGTTGCTCTAATTCGACTTCACAGATAGTGGAGTATATCTGGTGGAAAAAAGGGGTCAAATGCAAGTGTTTTTTTTTATAAAAAAAAAAAAATTCCCCATCTTATAGATGATGACTTCCCCCACCCCCACTTCCCTGACACTTTCACATCGTTCACCCTCACATCGACAAGAAACTTCCTCATGCACGAGAGGCGTCGGCGACCTGATTTGCTGCGTAAATTCACGGAAAAAAAATCATTAAAAACGGTTGCGAATTGAGGGAGTTTAAATATTTGAAAACGTCGCGCGCGACGGCTCACGCGGACACAAAAGAATTTCTCTTTGTGTGAGTGAGAGCGGCGAGAGAGTAGACACGGTAGAGGCCACGCATACTCTCGCAGCTGCTGATTGAAAAGAAATAAATTTAAAAATGTACTCGCGCGCGTACAGAAGGGCGTAGGAATTTCCCTTGCCCTGCTACAGGGCTGAAACTAAAAGTTGACGTCCTGGCTCTCCTAATGAAGGAATTTGATTTTTTTTCCATTTTGAAAGGGATGAAATCGCCGTCTTTTGAGGAGCATTTCATCCCCTATCTTGCCCCCTTCAGTGAAAAAAACGAATTTGGAAAAAATGTAATTTTTCTTTTGCTTCCCATTTTCGATTTTTTGCCAAAAATCAATTCGGACCAAATGGAAGTTGTAGCTTCCATAAAGACAAAGAAATCCCGTTTTGATTTTTTAAAATCGCACGAGCAGATCCGGAGATATGGCCGTTTTCCCCCCGCTACCTCGACCTCTTCCTATGACCACCCACAACAGAAAAAAATACCCTCCTAACCCCATCTCTTATCTCCTAAATACCCCTGTCCTTTTCTTACCCAGAAACTCAATCCCTTCAAACGGCCATATCTCCGGCTCTAATTGGCCTATTTTGAAAAACCAAAATCCAGTTTACGCGCCTCGAGGAGACGTTTCTTTTATTTTTTGAAACATTTTTTGTCCGGTTCCCCGATCGTACGCGGACTAGAAAAAAAACCGATTTTCCATATGTGCATCTGCACTCACCTCCCACCCCCCCAACAACCTGCCTGGACAATGTGGAAGTGTCACGGAAGTGGGGGAAGTCGTCCTCTACAAGATGGGAAATTTTTTATTTTTTTTTTTAATCACGCATTTCAAATGCCAGATCTACTCCACTAAGAGTTCACGGTCAATTTTAAATTCCCAGACATTTCCAAGTGCACCATGACTATTTTAAATTGTTTCCAGGTTTAGTTTTCAACAGTACATAAAATTGGGTTATTAAACATTACAGTAACTAGTTACATAGACAACTCTCGTAACTTTAGCAGTTCTATCTTCGGCTCCACCTGGTACTTAATGGCCAAGTCACTTTCTGAACAAACAATCTGCCTACACCTAAACAATAAAAATAGCCCGTGCACAATGCACATGTCACATTTTAATGTTCTACCCCACTTAAATATTAACATATCTTTTTTAGAAGCATTCTCTTCAGCTTTATTCGCCCTCAATCGTCTTTGGGAGTAAAATAAACCCAAAAAATATCAAAATTAAACATTTGCTTTGTTCTTTATTAAATTTTCAAGCGTGTGTCGACTCTCAGTCTCGAAAGAGGTCTATAGTAATGATTTATGGGAATACTTTATTTACGAGCACTTTGATGCACTATGGAATTTCTCAGAGTTCAACAGTGCACACGGCACATATACAGGGTGTCCCTTTCTCGTTTCTGTGTACAGGCTTATTCGTTATAATCATCGTTATTATTGCCTATATAAAGAAGTTTTAAATAAAGAATAACCATGCAGAAAAAAGAGCATATTACAGGGTTTGTATCCAGATCGTTCAACACTATAACGTACAAAAATATTTACCGAAAGGTGACTAATACCTCCAGTTTTAGTAGACGGAAAACGTGTAGCTCAAGCAAACCAGGAAGAACAGTTAGATATTCTGCTTCATTTCGAAGGTAAGTCGATCCATATTTATTCGCGAACAGACTTTTTGAAACATTGTATTATTTTTTAGAAAACTCTGAATGTAGTGTAAATAAGGCAGTCAATCGATTAGGTAAAAGTTATTCCAAAATCCAACGTACGTTAAAAAATAATAACTACAGACTATATAAAATTGTATGCGTACAGGTTTTAACAGAGGCTCATAAAAGGGAAAGGCTGGACTGGAGATCCAGAATGTTCTACTAAAATATTCGTAAAATATTATGGACTGATGAATCATCCTTTTCTACGGGAGGGGTTTTTAATGGGAAAATCGAAGATCGTGGGAAAACAAGCATAACACAAAAAAAGATTGATAAAAAATCAGGAAGAAAAACTGTAGCGTTTGGTGTAGAATTTTCAGAAACAAAATTATTGGGCCAATATTTTATTATACTTTAACTATCTGGAAATAATTATCCCAGAAGCAGAAAATATTCTTTTGCAGAATTTTCCGGAAGGCGAACTTGATGATTTGATTTAGATGCAGGATGGGACAACTCCGCATAGTGTCCTACCCGCTCAAGATCATTTGAATAATGTATTCCCAATATGGTTAGGGAATAATGGAACAATTAAATGGCCACCTAACAGTCCGGATTTGACCCCTATGGATTCATTTTTTTTGGGGGATTTTTAAAAGACATAATATACTGGGTACTGGGACTATAAAATAATTACTGGGTATCCTATTTGAAGAGAATAAGGAAAATAAAGTAAAATTTTCTGAATTTCATTGTTTTCCACGTATTTTGTGATTTCTTCTAAAACTATTTTAGTCACGTTTAATGTTTGTTAACATATTCTATGTTATGTTTTTTTCATTTTCCGCTTGATGTTTGGATGCAACTCATAAAAAGTACATGTAAATGTAAAATTCAGCGTTCAGTAAATTTATTTAAAATAGAAATTTTCTCTTACGATGATTTTAATAAACTGAAACGTAGAAAAATAAAACAGATTTTTATTGATAGAAATTCCAAGAGAAATTCTGCATATTTTGGTCCGTTTTAGATGTAGAGATATAACATGGGATGTGTGGAAAATTTGTTTAGAAGAATACTGGAGTACGCAAAATGAAAGAGAAAAAATATTTAAAAAAAGCTTTTATTTAAATGCTCTAAAAAGTAGAAAATAAACTTTGAAGTAAATCAAACCCATCATTTTGTTACATTATATGTATATATTTTTTTATGATATAAAAGCTTCCCACGAGATTTTCCTGTGTAAAGGAGATTGCTCGCGACAAGCTTTTATATCATAAAAAAATAATAATAATGACGGACCTCTGATTCTGGTTCGTATGTGTCATCGTCTTCCACTTTGGATGTCACTTGCATGGTGAGTGTATTTTTATCAGAATCTGATATGGTTTGGTGTGTCTGTGTGTTTATTCAAGGCTCATTTGTGCATTTGTGGGTGTGAATACTATAAAAGGCGATTATCATGGGGCTATATCAATCTACATAAAATCTAGTCGTCTGGATTTGCTTAATGTTCGTTTATTCACTACTGGAAGAGTATTAACACGTTCAGGTGTGGTATAAATACACATCGTGTAATTTTAACTGCAAACAATGGAATAATATACGATAATATGAGAATGGCAACTGATAAAATGGACCGGTAAATTTCGCGATATTTGCGTAAAATGTTATAGTTCATAAATAAGCATTCGTATTTGTATGGTCCGATTACACCTTTTTTTTTCTTTACACATATTACTAGTCATACGTTTACATTTTATAAATTATAAATTACCCAGAGAAAGTCAATAAAAGCATTCTATTTCTATCGACAATCGAGTGTAATAGGAATAACTAACTCTATATTGGCCTTAAATTGTTATAGAATTTTGTCGTCCGCTGTCCAGTTGTTCATTTTGTATGCATGTGCAGTTAGTCACCTGTACGTGCAAGACAAAGAAATAAACCGCTATATTTAATCGATTATTTATTAAGTACATTGTTATTACTCACATAATTGAACATTATTTGAAGTCATTTATCACGTCCATTGTGTCTGAATGGGTAAATTAGCGATATGCTGAAATTGCAGAAAAGGAAATGGTCGACCTATACCTAAATATTGTATGCTCACTTAATTTTTATTGGCGGCAAACGTGCGTCATAAAAATCGTCAAAATGACACAAAACTATGTAGTTAATTAAAAGTTTTGAATTTTACGAATTAGGTCATCTAACTTTTATACGGAATGAGATATTTTTTCAAAATTAATATTATTATACGTCGAAAATGACTACACACATGCGGATCTATCTGGCGCCAATATCCATTGGCTCGCTGTCGGTGCTCGTCATCTTGGACCACGGACGGCGAGCAAGACGTACGTCGAGCGCATGGATACACACATGCGGATCTGTCCGACGGACGGACGTGTTCGTCGGACATATTCGCATGTGAATAGGCCGCTTAAGGATAATAATAATAATGCCTAGGTAGCTCCAGCAGGGACGCAGTTTTTGGCGTCTTGCGTATAAAGGCCCTTGATATCTTTTTCTCATTTAATTTCCATCGTCTAATTAAAACTAGAGGTAAGTATGTAGTTATCTATTATTATTGTTATGCCTCCATAGACGTATATTAACTAGCTTTATAACAGAATTATAGGTAAAATAAGAATATTATAGAGGACACTGCCTTCGAGCCGTCACGAATTTTCATAATTCCATGTACTTTTCAGTATCAGTATACGACTGGCAGCATTTTTGAAATGTCGATCCCTATATATATCGCCAATAAGTCATGTTTCTTTGAGAGATTTTTTCCAAAAACAATTTTACGTGGTCAATTACTTATGTCTACATCGAACGGAAAATTACTATAATTGGAATAACTCTCGAAGGTACAGAACGTCGCAACTTGCAATCATTCTAACGAACCGGACCCGATGAGCATTTCCATTGGCGTTTATTACGTGAGGAATGGTCCGTAAAATAAAGATTGGGTAAGTAATGTAGGTAAATTTTGATGGCGCCCTTCGACAAGGCTAAGTTTAAACGTAAGCCGCTATGTATCAGTGAAATATGTGAAAATTGTATGTTTACTTTTTTACTTCGTGGGAAAACATAAGACATAATTATTTTATTTATATCTCTATGCATTATTCTCGTATACCTATACAAGTTTATTTTGACAAAAAACCGTCAATTCACTGAAGAAACTGAGTGTTTAGCCAATTTTTCTTAGTATATTTCGAGATATTTCCTCTTTTAGATAAATACTACTACTACTACTACTACTAGTGTA
The DNA here is from genome assembly GCA_963675555.1 of Leptura quadrifasciata. NCBI lineage: Eukaryota > Metazoa > Arthropoda > Insecta > Coleoptera > Cerambycidae > Leptura > Leptura quadrifasciata. The sequence continues at coordinate 255,817 of OY776673.1, forward strand.
CTAGCAAGAGTTTCGTAAGAGCCAATCTGTTGAATATGCCGCCACAGCACGTATTTTATTTCCGTTTTCATTTTCTCTGCATATCCGAAACTATTTAATCTCTTCCTCGACGTCATTGTTTGCCAGCCCAATGTAGTTATGTATAGATATGAATTTGTAGTCCCCAAAGGAGAGAATATTGTTTAAAGATATCTGCTTAAAATTCCGAGAAAAGACTTTATTTGGGTAGGAACGGCTTTTTTTATTAAGCCTTATAGGCCCCCCGAGCATTAGCTCTAGAGGGACATGTAAGTTTCTTCTATATATTAATTTTCTCAAAAAAAAAGTCAATAATTATAATGGTGCAGTAAAAGCAGGACTTGAAAAATCCGAAATACCTATGATTTTCTGGTCAAAACAGCTTACTTGTTTTAAGGTTTATGTATAACTTTTTTTTAATACATATATTGTTAAAAAAGTATAAGCCTACCTAAGTAGAACTATGACAGGTGTAGTGATATGAATCTCCACTCAATAATTTCAGTCATTTGCAAAATTAGTTCATTTGAAACTACAAATTATAAAGATTTGCACTGATTTTTAATTTCAATTTACTGATTTTGCAAACAACTGAAGTTATTGAGTGAAAATTCATATCACTACACCTGTCATAGTTCTACTTAGGTAGGCTTATACTTTTTTTTAACAATATATGTATTAAAAAAAAGTCATAGTTCCACTTAGGTACCTAGGCTTATATTTTATTTTATCAGTATATGTAAAGTTATGGCCAAAAACAAGAAATATTTCCGTATCGGACCACTCTCTCTTGGATATACCCACCTTAAAGTGTTCAGGAGGGTAGAGATTTGGAGGGGTTGGCCGTAGCGCCGGCTTTAGGGGGGCGGGGTAACCAGGGCAGTCGCCTGGGGCGCCAAAGCTAGCGGGGCGCAATTATACAATTGATTATGAAAGATACGATAATTTTTACTGATGTGACGTTCTAGCTGATGGGAACATTGATTTTTCACCGCGTGTCGCGAGCAAATTGCTACTTAATTATAAGAAATAAAGGTTCTAATTTATGTGGTTTATTTTAAAAAAAAAGGCGGGCGCTCAAGAATATTTCGCCCGGGTGCGGAAAGCGGTATTATAGGTACCTACCTATGGTATAGTGTATACGACCAGAATTGAAACCGTATAAAAACGAAAAGCCGGCAAAAACAGTCGGCATTCGAGTCGGCATCTCTTGCGGATGTAAATAGAAATGTTTGTCATGAGAAAAACAATAAAGAGATGCCGGCTGTTTTTACCGACTTTTAGTTTTTATACGGTTTCAATTCTGGGTCTGAGGTACCAAAATTTGTAGAATTTAAATTGGGATTTTATTAACGTCAACCTGGCGTCAACGCTGCATGCCGCCAAAGCACAGCCCCTATTACAACACTAAAATATTACAAAAATCAGATTCAAGAGCTGCCTCATACTCACTGGCCACAACTGTACTGTAAAAAAATAATAGATCCAACAAATCGGAATCGGACTTAAAAATAAACTTTGTAGGGGTGTAGTTCCAAAGAGAATGGGACACGCAGGTCGCTATATATAGGTAAAGGTAATTTAAAAAATTTTGCTTTTTTTTTAAGATCAATATTGTGTCTATACATGTAAGTAGGTACCTAGGTAACTGTTAAAAGTTCAATCAAAATGTGCCTTCTATCTTGTTGTTTTTAGTTGTCATCCTCATATATATAGTTACATAGCCCCATTATGGATATGCTCGTGGATATGAATGGAATTCACATTTTACGCTTACTACTGAAAAAATTGTAGTAAAATCCGCTTGTGACCGAGATGATGTCTCAGGTAGGTACCTAACCTATACCTACCTACTTTTGCAAAACTGTATTTATTATCTGTTGAGGTAGGAGAGTATTTAAAAGAAAATTGTTTAAACTGTACCTATTAAAAACTCATTTGGTATACCGATACTTGTACATACATACCACCAAAATTTAAAATTTATCTTTACCATAAGACACATGATAGGATTTGAAACTGGACAGTGGACACACTATAACACCTGAATTACAAAAATTAGCCACCTACTAGTAGCTATAGGTACCTATATAGCATATATTTGACGTGCAAATATAACAACAACAGTTTCAAATAATCAGCTCTAGATATCTCTCTCTACGGAAATAACTAAATATCTTTATTTAAAAAACTATGCACTTGATTGCAACTATTTCCCAATCATGAGAAATAAAACCTAAATAGGATTTCGCTGTTGATAATAACTGACATTTTATGGGGACTTCAACATTCAAACAAACAAAATATAATTAGAATGTACCTATAGGTGGATTTATAATTTATTTAGGTTTCTAGATCTGATGATAGATTGCTCTAAAATAGGCATTTTAAAATGCATTGACAGGTTTATATTCACTTATTGCATAGAAAATTAGTGATAATTAATAATTATTACAAATAGGAAGGCTTACCAAAGAATTCTTCCCAGGTGTCATCGTTGTATTCCGATTCAATCATATTTAAGACACGACAATCGCCGCAAAGCACTAAAAATTCTCACATTTTATATAAGTTAACACATCCGATACCTGTCACAATAATAATTACGGTAAGTCGAATATAACATAACATCACAACAAACACCGAAAAACTCAACAGGACCACCTCGCTGTTTTCGCAATGCCCGGCCTACTCACTTGACAGCCGAAGCTCAAATGCATGTCGAGAAACGCCGCGCGCATCATGCAAGCTCTCAACTCCGTATCCCACAACAAATGACTGAAGAGTGAAGTTTGGTTCGGATCGGATGTTTCGCGGTTTCTTGAACTAAGTAACTGTACCTATTGTATCATTAATTTTAAAAAACCGGAAAATTATAGGCACATATTTTTTTTATATGTTTGTTACTAGCTACACCCTACACCTTACTTACATCTATATAATCATATTGCCTTTACTTTCATGTTGCCATAATATGCTTGGTCAGAAAAAAAAATTGAAATCAAATTAGATCGAAACTTTAGGTAGGTACTGCTTAACCAAACGCAGATGATTATATAAACTACTAAATTTGAAATAAAAAATAGCACAATAGGTACCTATACAAGCAAATAGCGCAAAATGATGGGTCGGTTTGAAATATTTTGGGACACTTATTTATCGCAATGGGCTAATGGGCAGCTTTATAGCCCAATAAAATGGGACGAAATTTGTCGATTTGGATGAAATAATTCAGAACGGGTTGAAATTTTAGGAACAGGCTTATTTTGCTATTTAACATATCAAAAGTCCTCACCCGTAGACGCCGGCGGAGGGGTGGGGGAGGGAGAGAAAATATGATTATTAATTTTACTGTAAAATATGTACAGTCCAAGTAAGGACTTCCCGAGACATAAAAAACGCAACAAAAACTTTACGACATTATTATCGCCGCGGACCACGGCGGCATGCCTGCATCAAACGACTCGACGCAGTAGAAAAACCTACAAAAGTAAGCGAGATGATTTGCGGTCGAGGTAGCACAAAGAGTAATGGTATTTTAGTGAAGTCGTAAAGTTTCTGTTGCGTGTTTTATGTCTCGGGATATTCCTACTTGAACTATACACATGAAAATTATAGATAATAATAATTCGCACAATTTCGTTTCTTCTTTAACTCCTTCGTACGGCCTATTGGAGACAAGACAGATTTTTTGAAATTTTGACAGTTTTGCGACGCATCGAACGCGCGCGTCTTTCGCTGAAATCTCGAAAATGGTCATTCAGATCGCAAAATGTTTCAAATCAAAGTTGTAGATAATTCGATTTTACGAACAATATCCTTTTATTTTTAATTTCCATTCGATCAATATTGGCAGATATATGAATTTTTAAACATCTTTATATCGCGCTATCAGAACAATTACGTTTCATGATAAAATCGATAAAAACTCAAAAACGATGATGGTACGTATCTAATGAAAGTTAAAGAGAATCAAATTTTGAATATGTCGGTGTACGTACAAAATCGTTTTGGTAACGAGTAAAAGGGAAAAACATGAAAAATTGTCATTTTCAAATGCATTTTGACAAATAGCTATTTTTTTATTAGCTTTAGGCAAAAAAATGACGCCAAAGGTTTTTTGAAGAGAATTAAATCATCTGTAAAATGAGCCCCAAGTGACCTTCATACGATGAATAGTTCACGGTTACAGCTGTTTGAAGCTATGACCAAAAATTTCTTATTTATTATAATCCTGCAAGAACTGCGCATTTTTCGTCACGTTTGAAGTACAAAAAAATACATTTAATATTTTTTCATTTTTCAAAGTATCAGAAGTTATTTTGTGGGTATTTCCGAGTCGGTCAAAAATAGCTATTTGACAAAATGCGCTTGAAAATGGATGGCAATTTTTCATGTTTTTCCTTTTATCTCCATTCACTCGTTTTCAAAACGATTTTGTGCATACACCAACATATTCAAAATTTTATTCTCTTTAACTTTCATTAGATACACTTATATGCGTACGATCTGTCCTTTTAGAGTTTTTATCGATTTTATCATGAAACAAGTGATAGCGCGCTATAAAGATGTCTAAAAATTCATATCTCCGCCAATATTGATCGAATGGAAATGAAAAATAACAGGAAATTGTTCGTAATCGAATTCTCTACAACTTTCATTTGAAACATTTTGCGATCTGAACGACCATTTTTGAGAAGAACGCGCGCGTTTCCGTTGCGTCGCAAAATTGTAAAATTTTCACAAAAAATCTATCTCGGTTCCAATGGTCGTACGAAGTTAAAAAAAAACGAAATGTGTGAATTTTTATTGCCTAAATTTTCATGTGTACATTTTATAGTAAAATTAATACTTTCTGAGGTTTTTGCGAAAAACCGCTTTATTTACCCATTTTCTCCTCCCTTCCCTCCGCCGGCGTCTAAGGGTGGGGACTTTTGATATGTTAAAAAGTACCACAAAATAAACCTGTTCCCAAAATTTCAGCCCACTCCGAATTATTTCATCCAAATCGACAAATTTCGTCCTATTTTATTGGGCTACAGTGGGTAGTCCTCTTTAAGGTTCTGGTGATAGGGGCGTTTTCATATGAATGCTATTTTGTACCAGTCAATATCTTTTGTGTTTGAAAATCCCTTTTACAAAACGTAAAACCATTTGAAGATTATACCTACACTCAAATACACTAAGTGACGTGTGTTTCACCAACCATATAAACATCACTAGGAGACAGATACAACTGGTTTTCAGTTTTAATCATCTCCTGATTATGCTAACATGGTCAGCGAAGCGACGAGTAGTGTTCAAATGTTCTGATGTTTCATAAAAGTGATTTTTAGACAACAAAGATATTGATTTGTGAAAAATAACCATTATACGAAAACACCGCGACTGCCAGAACCTGGAACCAGCATAAGGTTATCTCTTTAAATTCAAGATAAAAGTTAAAGGACCTTCTCACCCATTGAAATATTCAGTAGCTCTTGGCCTATATGGATATAACAAGATGTAACTTCAGTCTTTGGCATCCTTCCTGAGCTAATGCTATCATTGCTTTAGGCATCCGATTGATGGAATTTTTCAGAGGAAGCTGACAGTATGATCAGCGAAATGTCAAGAAAAGTTCAACAGCTACAGTAAAACTCAGAAGAAGCTAGTGCATTAAATTCAACTACTTACGAGTTTAGAGTAGGTATAGTTCGTTTAAGAAGCAGTATACCAGCTGGCTCTAAAGGGATATTTTTAAATATAAAAAAAACATACATTTAAAATTATTTATTTACATTTAGTACACAATATTTTACAAGAATCACTAATTACAACGTTAAGTAGATATTTTACACATTTAAACTGAATAAAGAAAAATGTGAAAAATATATTATAGTTCTACAATTATCACATTCAAAATAATGCAAATATCTTCATAGGTCCCAACAAGGGTATATGGTATATAGTTTTTAGGCCAAGTAGATGTGGCCCGATAGTTTTCTAAATATCGAAAGAACATAAAAGGTAATATAAAATATAAGAATCAAACCATACTCTTTAATTTCTCTTTTAATCTACTGAATGTAGCCGAAGTTTAAATATAGGAACAGGATAAAATAATTAATTAATTATATGGTGAATTTGAAAGTAGTTAACCAGTCATTAAATCTTAAAAAACTATTAGTGTAAACAAACAAAAATTTCATATATTCTCTCAATGTAATTTATTTTGGGTTGCAAACCAAAGAAATTTCTTTTCAGTTTGTAGTTACGTTGATTGTGTATAAGGTTATAAATTCATAAACTTCATCTGTTGCAATGTGAAACAGAAATGGCCAGAAAAGGCTTGGCACGACCATTACAATTAAAGATAACTTTCAATTACCCAGCACATAGAGACTATACTGTATCACTAATACATAATACCTTAGCAATAAGAAAAAGGTGTAGGTATATCACTCACTTAAAATATGTAATTAACACAAGAACTATATATCCTAATGCCATTATAAAAACCTTTAATAAAAAACAAAGATTGGTCTCTTTATTTGCAGCCATTATAAATAACCATCACGATTTTAAAAAAATACTTAAACTCTCACATACATGTAATCACAGTCTATATTGCGTTGAAAATAATTTTTATAGTGGGTTTCAATATAATTGGAACAATATTTTATCCCAAGGTAAGACACAAAATCCTCCCCCTCTCGTTATTTTTTTATTTTTCTTTTTGAGCTGATAGGGTTATTTTCAATGTTTATAAAAACATAACTTTTAATGCTAAACTCATTTCATTTATAATATGATATTGGGCATGGCAATAAATAAATTGAAAATACTTCCAAGTAGACTAAGTCAAACAGAACTCTTAAATAAATCAAATCTAAGTCAACAAAATAATCGCCCACATAACAGTTGCCATAAGTTTTTAAAAGTATATTTACTTAACAGTATGAGTACACCATTGTATCTCAGCAATTAGAAATCCAACTATAATTATAAGTATAAGCGCAAAATGCTGCCAAAAATCAACTTAATAATTCAATAACAATAATTTATTAACATCTTCTTTCCTTTTACTATAGTTGTATAGAACCAAAAATATCGATGCTACGGATAGCCAAAGTTGTAGAGAATTAAATGTTCTACAAGTTTGGTTATTACCATTTTTACTCTAAACTTGAAAATAAATAAGTTATTTAATAAAAACAAAACTGGCCCTTCAATTCACGATGGCGAAAACGAAACAGAGTTGGAATCCTAAAAATCTGGATTTAGACTACCCATGACTCTCCTCGATGAATAAAACGGACACGTCCGTGTTTAATTAATACAATTTCATTAATTTCTATGGTAGCTAAGGAACAGAAATCCAGAATTATGATCATGTTGCAAAAGAAAGCTTAATAATAATGAATCCGAAATAACATATTTAAAATTTTAAATTCAATAAAGGCTGATGCCTTGTCTTTCCTGTTGTTCATTGGCAACCAAAATAGGTCAATTTATCGTTGTAAAGGGCATTGTGCAGTTTAGCATCAATAGTTAATAACAGGTAATTTTGTTGAACCCTTCTTATTGATTTTATTTACAAAAATTACATCGATATTTGATATGATGCTAACATTGTATTAGTTTTTACATATGCCAAAATACTTGACGCTCGGTTACTTGACATGTTTCGTCAACCAAGTTGGTATCAGCTGGTGATGATTAAATAACGGATACTACATGTTCAATTTTGGTTTTATTCGAATTCCTACTCAGTTCAAATATCGTTGTTTGTTCTGTAAAGAAATCAAGCTCTATGTAACTGTAATTCCTCTATAAGCAACTTAGTAGAAAAAAAGTAAATCTCCTTATGTCTACATATTTCAATGGCAACAATAACACTGTGTTTATTTATACACAGTAATACTTAAGTTAAGTAGGTACTTATGTTGTTAGAAATCATGATTAGTATAGGAACGGTTGGATTATGCCTGCCCTACCAACCAGAAAACATTTACTCAAGTGACGTCAAAATAGTTCTCACTTACGCTCGCATATAATGCTGTCTCGTTCCCCCTCATTAATATTCTCTTAAGTTGTTCTTGCTTCCACTTATATCTCAATTATATTCATTTATTTCGTTGCAGTTATTTTATTTCACGAGAAAAAAAACAGGAATTATTTATTTTTTACAAAAATTTAATAAGAAAGGGATGAGCTATAATCAGGCAAAAAATTTTAAGTTGCCGCACAAAAAATATGTTTCTTATTTTAACATAGCCCAAAGGTGTGTAAGCTGTCATCATATCTTATCATAATTTTAAAGCAAAATATGTCACTTCTAGGTATTAGGTTAAAGCATAGCACACAAAAATACGAAGACAGTATAAGGAAAATGTAATGTAGGTACAGTATGTTTCTCATGTACGAACGAACTTTATACTAGGTGATATAGTAAATTTATTCAAAGATGTTTTTAATTAAAACTTTAGCAAATGAGTGAAAGTTTGATAATTTGCCGACTGCGAATACCTATTTGAGCAATGAAAATAAAAAAATATATCTAGCATAATGTAAAACGTTTACAATGAAAACAAATGATAGAAATGTGGCGCGTTCCGAGGGCTATTGTAACGTCACAGTCCCCGCCTATTAATCCAACCATTTCTATATGAACAGTGGTTTGAAATACCTTCTATGTGCATCCGAATCAAATTAAAGGAGATGGGTGGTTAAGAGCTATCATTTTTCCCCCATCATATATGGAAAAAACTTCCTGATCCTAAACTTTTTATCGCTTTTTTATAAAGCTGAAGATAGCGTTATGTGTATACTCCCTTACAGATAGAGGTCTCTCTGGGTAGTCCCCCTTAGAGAAAGAAGCTAGCAACAGAATGATAGTTCACCAGTCGCCCAGAGATGGCACTACTAAGAGTAATTTTGTACTAGATAGTTCCGAATCTATCTAGAATCACGACTAGAACAATGGGAAAAGATCTGCAACAAAAGTCACCGAGTTAAAAGAAGTGGAACTAAGGCGCTGGGTAGTTCTAGTTTAGATAGCAAAGTGATCAGATGAAAATAACAATAACAAAACCATCAGACTAGTAAAAAGTACAGTCACAAGACTGACAAGTAGTGAGTTACAATGGTTAAAAATTGTAATTAGTGTTGTAATTATTGTAAGTTAATTAATTATTAAATAAATCAGTGGTTAATGTTATTCATTTTGCAATTATTGAATCCACGCTTGGGGTGTTGACTAAAAGGTGTAACAATATGCTCTTCATGTTCATGTAACTTTCATTGCATAAATATTTACAGAAATGAGATTCATGATCTTCCAGAGTTAGCTTGTTTGCCAATTTTTTTGCAGTTACGTCTTTTTCGAAGTATTTACGCAAAATGTGAAAGTCTTTTTCAAGCATATAAGTGAAAAATGGCTCTATCCACTCACCTCCTTAAACAAGCATGCCTTAAGTAGTGAATTTGTAATCATTTAGTGTCAATAATATTATGCAGTCTCTTTTTGCTTCCTGTAAAGTTTTTTACACATAGGTGGTGTTACATAATCAGTGATAAGGTTCCCTCCAATTAATTTTCAAATTGTATAATTACCAGTTGAACAACCAATAATATGATTTTATGACACAAAATTGTTACAAAACTCTGTAACATTAATCTGCCATTCAATAATTTCTTTAGAGGGGAAATACCAAAAAAATATACATATTTTAGAGTTAGTATTTTATAATTTTTCAGTTCTTTCACACAATGACATCTATAAAATGATTTGGAAGACATTACTATTAAATTATAGTAGAAAGTACAAAATATTAGTAATAATTATAGAATCGCGTTTTGAGAAATGTTTGCATGTATAGAAATTATTAGAGATACATGAGATAATGACTAATAATATACTTAACTAAGGTTATAAAACACAGCACTTAGCTTATAATTAGGTTAATCGCAAGCTAATTTTTAATCAGGTGCACATATCTGTAATCCACTTCCAATGGGAGATTCTTAAGAAGTTTTAAAATAGTTTTTAAATATTTTTTGGTAGGGATTGGTCAGGTATGCATAGCCAACTTTTTTTCATCCAGTTTAGTTGGGTTTACTTTAATATAGTTGTATCAGCAGCAACAACAACGAAGTTGGATGTAATAAGTTGGTCTTGACCACCTAACCATACTATGTTTTCTTACGAACCTTTAAAAATAATCTAGATAAAAATAAAATGTAATTTACCTAGCAAATTAGCAGATACAGAAAAAGGAATGAAAATTATGCAAATGGAGGAATTTAAAAGGGAGGGGACAATATAATGCCACAAAAGCAGAATTTGTAGAAATGACAGAGTACCTACTCTATGACTCTATGCCACGTGATCACAAAATTTGTATAAATATTTTTTGTTAAGAAAAAATTTGCGGGATTTACGGGTTTCCATATATTTTGCCTGAAATGAGAGGCTATTTACAGTTTGCCTCTAATATAAATCCCATAAAATTGTGATATCAATATTATATATGAGGATAAGCAAATAAACAATAAATTTTTATCTGGAAAGTATGAAATGATCGGGAGTAAAAATCCAAAACATAATTCATAGTTCAATGTACTTCCGCATTGAAATTACTTTTAGTAAACTTATGCATAGGATCACCTGACACATAAACAAACTTGGACCCCTATTTATCTGTTTCTGTCTGAGAGCTCTTTTTGCTGCCCTCATTTGATGCTTCACAAGTGGAAGTATCCCCTTCCCTAAGATTCAGGTATTTCAATTTCCCTATTTCGACAGTTTTCAAAAATTCGCTCTCCCCAAACAGAAACCTCTTCACATTCTCCTCCATCTCTGCATACTTGACTTTATCTAACCCGGGAATCTTTTTATTTTTCAGCGAGTCTGCCCTAGAATTGTCTGAACTACTCACGTCATTTTCCAGATTGTTCTGAATCCATTCTGCCACCCTCTGTTGATTCTGAGTGGAACTGTCACTGAGCATCGAATTGATTTTACTATCACTGCTTGATACCGAATCTGGATTTGAGCTGATGTCATGAGTTTGTGCCGCTTCCTCGCATCTAATTTTGTGACTTCGTGTGTACAGTACTGGTGCAATACTATTATGTGCATTGTCAAGCAAAATGTTCTTCGTGCCTGTCTGCATGCGCATTGAGCAATACCTCGGGCCTTTCAGGTTCTCGGCGGAATTATTTTTGGCACTATTTCTGTCTATGTTCTTTTCGGAGTCTGTTTTCTCGGAAGTCCCTTTGATCTCGAAACTGAGTGATGCTTTATCGCACAGCCGGTGGTGATCCGAGTTTAATATTTTTTTGTTCCGCACTTCATTGACCTTCGTGAATGTCATTTCTTGATACGTTTTAATGTCTCTGCTTATCACATGATTATCTGAATTCATAAAGTTACTCTTTGGTGGTAAATTTTGGTTAGGTATTGTCTTGTTCAAGTTTATCAAACTAGAATTGTTCGAGTTTGATTTGTTATCGATTAAAAAATTGTTCGGTTGCACTTTTACGATGTTATTGCAAGGTTGCGTAACCACAGTGGTATCTAGAGTGTCCAGAGGGTAAACCGGCACAAATTTGTTAGTTTTGAAATCATTTCCTATTATCTTCATACCTAAAATATGACAGAGAGACTTCGAAAGTTTTCGATGTATTATTAAAAGATTGTACTATACCTGCTTTTTCCTGCTAGGAGTATCTGATCAGTTAGCCATTTTACAAAAATTAAATTTTCGTTAATTATGTTGCAGGAAACAGGAATAAGGTACCTATAATAATATATTAAATTATTATCCATAGTGCTATTTTGCTACTTGATTAATAGGCCTTCATTAGCCTAAGCAGAGATTTTAGATATACACTATAAAAATTTCTACTGTACTAATTTCCTATCCAATATAACACAAGTCAATTTTCACCAAAATATTAATGCCGAGGCCGGTCACTACTCACATATTTGTTTTGTATCAGCTTGACTCTAGCAGGAAAAAAGCAGTATCACTTATTTCATTGCAAATATTGAAACTGTATAACTGTATCCAATCATACAAATTTGAAAAACTGTAGTCATATAATATTATTTATTTCCTAATGACTAGGCACTCCGGAGTACATGCTACTTTCAGCATTGGGTGCACTCCAAATCATGAACGCCTTAGATGTGACGTCATTCATGGAGTGCGTTGTAGAGCTAATTGATATAGTAAGAAGTATGTAGGTTCCTAATCAGCAGTCCTTGGTGTAGTGTTTAGGTTGCCCGATTCTCACGTGTGGTCGAGGGTTCAAATCAACTTTTTACGTTTTTTTTTTACTACATTTTGTTATCAACTAAGATAAGTAATAAAAACATTTCTTTAGGTTAGTTCGTTAGGTTAAATATGTTAATATTAATTGATGTAGTATAGTTGCTTATGATAGATAATTTCCCTTGCCCTTGACATTTTGTTAACAACTAAAATATATAATATACGAATATTTCTTTAGGTTAGTTTGCTAGGTTAAATATGTTAATATTATTTGATAAAGTGTGGAGTGCCCGCGCTCTGTGGCTCCCACCAATTGTAGCCCCGCATTAATTTCCCTATTCTGTACATAGTAGGATCGGCGAATATGTCGGAGTGCACCCAATGCTGAAAATAGCGTGCACTCTGGACTGCACCTAGTCATTGCATATTTATTTTGACAAAAACATTCAAACAATGGCCTGTTTTTAACCAATTCCAAAAGGGAAGGTTTAGTCTGGTTGTGTGCTTGTCCGAATGTTCGTGTGTCTGTATGTCACATAAATCCAAAATTACTGGTCCAATATTAAAGATAGTAAGTCAAATTATTACAACCGCTATGGTAATAAAGTAAAGGTGTAGACAAAAAAGAGAAATAATTTGTTTAAATTGGTGGATACCATTTTTAGAAAATATCTCCACAAATATATTACAGAATTTTTCAAAAATCGGATTTTAGCCTTACGCTAGGATATGGGGATGGACATTTAAAACAATTGTATCAGTCAACAAAGAAGTTGTGTTCCGTTGTTAAAAGAAGATCTTACCACATATGCTTATGATCTAGAAAAGCTAGCTAGAAAGGCATTTGCAAGTCTCCCTATTGGTACACTGCAACTAGTTACAGCTAAACAATTTGTGGATGGAATTTGTTATGAGGATGTGCAGCAAATGGTATGCCTCGCAAACCCTAGTAATCTAAAAGAAACCTTGGTAAAGGGTTTAGAAATAGAAACAGCTAAGAAAGTTTTTCGATTGACTAGAAAAATCAGAATGGCAGTGATGGAAGATGAGACTCCGGCAGTAAAATTCCCCGAAGCATCATCGAAGTTTGAAAGAAAAATCATTTTTTTTTGGAGATTCTATTTTCCAACGAGGGCAAGTGATTATATTAACATCTTCCAACATACACAGGTAGGCCACAGGAAATAAATAATTTCTTATCTAACATACTAACCAGTTGAGGCAGGATGAACGTTTTCGTTACATCTCAGACATAACATATCCTTATAATCTCCCGTCTGAGTTCCGACATTGTGGTGTGTATTATTATAAATTATCTTTAAGTTCCTCGCACAAGTGCAAGTGTCACAATGCTTGGCCAGTTCCCTTTCTCTCTGCCTTTCCTCCAGTACTTTTGCCATTATTGCTGCCGAAACTATATCCACCGAAGAAGTCTCAATGTCTGTTTCCATTCTTCTCTCTGGTCTGGGAGATTTTGGTACCGAGTAGACCATTGCCGTCGGTGGAAATGTCGGAATGGGCACCTTAATACTTTTCGCCTCCAAAACAATTTTATGTTCTTCGGGTTTCTTTTTGTGGGTCATATAGTTTGCTACTTGAGATTGTACCTCAGGAGGTAACTGGAAAAATGAATTTATGACATTACGATAGAAACAGAAGTTAGGTACAAATGGTTCTTACCGAATCAAATTTGTGAGCCACAAAGTTGCTTTGCTTGCATTGTAGAAATTGGATTGCCAGAGAGACGTCATTTTTATACCTTTCCTACAACAAAAATTTGAAAAGTCAAAAAGAACAATTTGTTTTTCTTTGTTTAGAAAATTTATAAATGAGTCTCTCATTATCTGCCCTTTGTCCAGATTTAAAAATTCATGTTATTCAGCAATTTCCTAAATAAAAATTTTAAAATTTTCCGGAATTGATGTATCTGTATTTTGGAAATTTTCTACGCATGGACAGAACATTTGAGCTTCAATATAATTTTTATGAGAAAAACGTGTTTTTTAAAATTTTTTAATTATTATTTTCTCAAATCACCCTACTTCGGAAAGTACGCATTTTAATCATAATCATAAGAGTTAAAAAATGTTAAGAAGACAACATTCTTTTTGAACAATTTTTTTTTCAGATTTTTAAAAACCTTTTTTATTTCACATTTTCCTTCTCAGTTTTTCCAATTTTTATAGGTTTTTCCGGGAAAACTTCGCAAGTATTTATTTAAAAAATGAACATACCTAAGAATCTTTTCAAAAATTTGACAGGAGTAAATTGTTATTTCTTGACAAATATAAAAAAAATTTTTTAATTTAATTTTAAATTTAACGAGTTAACAAACTATCAACAAAATCATTGTTTATAACAATTTGTGATCAATAGCCGAAATTGAAAAGTTATGGCTTTTGACTGAGGCAACAAAACCAAAAGTTTCATGAAAATTCTTTCATTATGATAAATTTCTTTCTTTTAAGGGTGCATTACCAAGATCAAATAGTGCATAAAATATCCTCATTCTTATTTTACACACATCTCAAAAACTAGCCAACAGAGTTCACAATTGATTTCATTACGTAAACTAGCAAATTTAAGACAAGGACCTATTACATTTTATATTGTAATCCTAAGTAAAATTAAGTTTCCAAAATTTTCTCCTCTTTGATTATTCAACGCAAACGTACCTGCCTTTCGTCCCAAATCGCCATAAATTGTTTTATATTCTACAAAGGGACTCAAATATTCAAATAAATTATAATACAATGTAGTATAAAATAACATGAAAAAAAGTGAAAAGTCTGCATAATATTTGCTCCTATTCAAGTTTATTGTCGAATATGAAATTGTTAAATTTCGTGTAAAATAGCAGGATCGGGCTCATAAATTTTCTTTTCAGTGTTTGAAATAGCACTTAAAACTTGGTTAAATTATTTGCTTATATTAATATAACTTATAATTTGTGGAGTTACGTTGAGTACCGTAAGCGTTGCAGTGGATAGAACCTCATTTCAAATTATTGCACTATATCGTCCAAATCCATCTAACTTACTGTCCTTCTTAGAAGAAATTGATAACTTCTTTGATATAAATTCTGACCACCTCCACTTTCAACTACTTGTAGGAGATACTAATATTAATATTTTAGAAGAGGATGTAAATACTAATAAGTATTTATCGATATTGGCCAAACGTGGTTTTGTACCCTTCATACAGTTGCCTACTCGTGTTACTAAAGATACTGCTACATGTTTGGATCATATATTTATTAAACAAAAACATACAAGAAATAACATAAAAATTAAATCATATATATTGACATGTGACATTACAGATCATTACGCTGTAATGGCCACTTTTGTTAAAGATACATTCTCTCAAGATAATAATGATAATAATGAAGAATTTAATGCATACAAAAAAATTAATACAGAAAAATTTGAAGCGTTAGTAAAAAATGAAAATTGGATAAATGTTATATTACCAAATGATGTTCAAGTAGCAGCAGATGTTTTTACAGAAACTTTTGAAAACTTAATAAGTGAAAGCACAATCACAAAAACCGTTAGGAAAAGAGAATCAAAAAAATTAAAACCGTGGATCACTGAAGGACTCATAAAGTCTATTATCACAAGGGATAAACTAAAAAAACGGTTAAATAATAATTATTCTATAGAATTGCAGGAACAATATAAAACATACAGAAATTCTTTAGACAGTCTTTTAAAAAAATGTAAACATGACTATTATAAAAAAATAATAACAGAAAATCAAAATAACATGAAAAAAATGTATCAAGCTATTTCTGAAGCCACAAATGAAAAAACGAGAAAAAACACAACTACTTTAGTTATAACTAATGATGAGGGTGAAATTTTTATTAACAATAAAGAAAGGTCAAATTTCTGTAATGATTATTTCATTAGAATAGTACTTAAATGATTGAAAAAATAAAAACACCTCACAACTCTTTAAACAATGTGCTTATGAATAATATCTCTATATTTCTAACTTCTGTTAAAGAAAACGAAATACTAGCTCACATTAATTCTTTAAAAAAATACTAGTGCTCCTGGTCATGATGGAGTTACCCCTATGTTGTTAAAATTATGTGCAAAATACATTTTACGTCCTCTTACTCACATAATTAACCTAATTTTTATCAGTGGAAAATTTCCTAAACAGTTCAAAACTTCTATAACTCCAATCTATAAAGCAGGTGATAAAAATAAAATTTCAAACTATCGTCTAATTAGCCTAATAAATAATTTTGGAAAAATTGCTGAAAAATGTATAAAAACACACCTGGTAAATTTTTTAAAGAATAATAAGATATTGAATGAACATCAGTATGGTTTTCAAGAAGGCAAAAGTCGTGGGATGCTATGTATGAGGTAATTAAGGAAGTTTCAGACAGTCTTGATAACAGCAAAAAATGTATTGCAGTATTTCTTGACCTCGCAAAGGCTTTCGACACAGTACACCATGGAAAGCTACTACAAGTATTGGAGCATAATGGAATCCGGGGAACTGTGTTGGATCTCTTTGAAAGTTATTTAAGTGATCGCATACAATATGTTAAAGTTAATGGATGCTTAAGTGACCCGCAACTAGTGAAAGTGGGTGTGCCACAAGGAACTGTCCTTGGTCCTATCCTATTCATAATTTACATTAACTCTCTGTTAACTCTCGATATAGACAGCAAAATAATATCATCTGCTGATGACACTGTTGTAATATTTAGTGGGGTCTCTTGTCTCTTAATGTAGATAAAACAATAGTAGTTTGTGCAACAAGAGTGGATATGATAGCCATATCGCACGAGAAAGAAGTTTGAGCACGACGCCGTAGGCGGAGTGCCTCAATCTTTCGAGTGCGATATGGATAATCCACTCGAGTAGTACAGTATACTTTTTCTACGACCGGATTAAGAAAAAACTACAAATAATAGTTTCAATCAAATTTTAATATACAAACTTAGCATCTGCTAAATCTTATGCTCTAGCTGCAAACATTTTATGAAAGCTTCAGTAGCCTAGCGGTTATATGCACGCTTCGAAATGCAACAAAAAGAAATCATGGGTTCAATCCCCACATAATATAGCTACTTTTTTTTTGTCATAATATATCTCTAAAATTTTGTCTGCATACAATAATTTCAATAAAATTTTAGGTGGTATACCGTTTATCGATTCTTCATTGGAATCACTCATTTTAAATTATTTTCTAGCTCAAACTGCGCAAATACACACTGACAGTTACTTTGACAGCTTACGCACTAACTTGAATTTAGTAAAACGAATAGTTGCCTATGTACTTAATAACGAACTGTGATTTGTCGATTTCATATCCATCCTAGAACGTATATGAAATATATCCGTTCAGTTAACTGGAATGGCCCACTTACCCATTCTACAGACTGTACGGAAAACAGCAAATTTACATAAGGGAGTAGAAAAAATATATAGTCTTTTCAATCAACAATGTAAATAAACCTAACTATAAAAAAATTGATATTAATGCACTTGGAATAGAAATAAAAGAGGTTGAATATATTAAATATTTAGGTATTATTATAGATAAAAACATAAAGTGGAAGGAACATGTAACCATATCTAACAAAGAGTCTAGACGGTCCTGTACGCCGCCTAGACTAGTCTGTGCTATCGACAGCACTTACTTACAAATACTCGCGATTTACTGGTCCGTACAAACGCACTCTTTATATTAGACGTATTAAACTGATATTCGGTTAAGACTCTCTTTAGATATTTTTGTTTTTAAGATGTTAATAAATTGCTTCCTTCATATTTTAACAAGTATATTGTATTTAATAATGAAATTCACAATTACTTAACAAGAATACATAATGATATTTATGTCCAAATAGAAATTACAAAAAATACATGAGTACACTATTCATTAAGGGTGTAAATGAATTTACCAGTCACTGTAAAATAATGTAGTAGTATTCATTCATTTAAAAGATTACTTAGAGAATATTTAAATAACTAATTTATTATTGTGATACATTGTCTATATTTAATTTCAGCCATTTAACATGTGATAGATTAAGATTAGTCATGCCATTAGTAATTTTGTCTCATAGTTGTGTGGTATGTTATTTATGTATAAGAAACACAGGTAGATATGTTTTATATTTATATTAGATTTTTGTGTTATCAATAAACTTGTCTATCTATCTATATACAGTATGATCATAGGTAAAACTATATAAAACCAGTTTACATGCCTCTGGCAATGACGTTTTATGATGGACATGGCTCAATTTCAATAAGGAATATTCCACCATGCCATGTTGAAATAAAAATTTTAAGCCTAGCAAAAGTTATTCTAACATAACAATACTTACATTGTCCTCAGTAAGTTTCTTTATAGCATAATTTGCTTCTGCTAGTTTATGCGACAATGTAGCAACATCTCTTGTTAGAGCATTTTTTTCTGTTTCAGAAACGTCTACTAATTTCAGCAACTTATCCTCTAAACCCTGATTTACTCTTTGGACTCTTCTGTGGGCTTCATATAATCTAAAATACGTAAAATTGTTGGGTGTAATTATATGTAATCAAAATCAATATAAAACAATTTTTAACGGGTATGTATAAAAAATTAATATTGTTAAGGTTGCCACCTGACCCATGGAGTATCTCGCATTATGTTCCATGTGTTCTGAAAATTTTGTAAAGAACCAATAACGACAATTTATTCTATTCTATCTAAACTTAATGTCCTACGCATCATATGGAAAATATATCTTGCATTATCTATTTTTGCTAATTTTACTTCACATTATCTTGGAATGTAGCATTTATTGCTATGTTATAGAAACACATGGCGATCATAAAATCACTTAATTTTTTTTATCAGCGAAATAAATGCTAAATCAAAACGGTGAATTCAACATGATTATACTATGCTTCCTGAATGAAGCTCTGGCGGGTCAAGTCAGCACCTGTATAGAACATCGAAAAATCCATATTTGCAGTTATTATGAAACCATTTCGGTTTTGCGTTGCTTGTCGTATGATGATCGAGTTAGCAATGAATTTAAATAAGTGATGCTCTGTTCCCAGATGTAGCAAGATATCTAAAAATAATTATGAGATAGTGTACCACAAAATTTGTCTTGCAAAATGAAGTAGTTTGCTGCTGCCTGAAGGCAGTTACACGATGTATCATTAAAAACTGCTTTTTGTTATTGTGAAGATCATTTTAACGTAAGAATATTCAATTTTTATTATTAGCAAATGAAAAATGAAGATTCCAAAACCCATAAATTTTAACAAAGACAGCATTGACAGCAGTCAAGAGAAAAGTTACAAAGGAAAGCATCTTTCAGTTCGGAAATTTGGCAATCTACTGAATGGAACAGTGATAACCGTTCCACAAATAGTGATAAACAAAATAAACAAATGTAAGTGTGTTATGAATAATATATACTGGTATTTCCAAAGAACATCAAGATGCTTAGAGAAACATTTTATATATTTAACATTACAAAATGCCAGTGTTTAAACAGGTCTGTCCACAAAAAAATTAATATACATTAAAAGTAACGAAAAATAAAGATTTTTACCCAATAATAACAATATTAGAACTGTGGTTGAAAAAAGTTAATCAAAAGCGGCCATAGAAATTGCTTGCTTTATTTGAGTAAGATGAATGCATATTACGTCAGATGCGTGCAGGCTCGGCAGGCGCCAGATCATCTGTACGCTGTGTTAGGTTTATTCTGTGTTGTTACTGTCGTTCTCATTAGAACAAAGTTTGAATTCATGGAAGTAACAGTGCCTTTACTATTTAGAACATCAATTAGAGTTTGTTTATTGTTGTCAAATGTAGACGAGGGTTTCCAGAAATGAGATTCACATACTCTTCCGAACGTAGATGTTATTATGATATCCGATTTTCTTTCAAAGCACAGATAAATACGACTATCACAAACATCATGACAATCGCCAAATTAACTACATCACTGTAGCAACACCTAGAGTATCACAGCGCATATCGCATTATAAGCATGTGACGTTACTCGCCTAGCCTAGCGCCATGAGAGAGCGTTTTCTAGCCTCGAAGCATTGAGGTCATTCCTATTACAAATAACGCCGAAAGTAAATGAAAATGATAAAAAACTTTGTACGAGTCTATAACACCCATAAATCTATCATTTCCAATTAAAAACTAAATTTTATGGACAGACCTATTGCAGACTGTTTTTGGCCTTTTTCCAGTATTTAAACACAACTAAATTTTTATGTGACCATCCCTATCGTGCATAGTTGGCGTGTAGTAGTAGGTACAGAGATAACAATGTGTACTTGTTTGTTGCAAAAAGTAATAAATTGAATTTACTGTCAATAAAACCAAAGTATTATTACTGAATACAAATATAACAGTTCAAAGTATTATTAACAATATATTTTAACTGTTACTCTGAAAGGGAATTATTTCATTATTCTTTTATCATTATTAAAAAAGAAAACGTATTTTGCTTTTTACAGTTTGCAATGAAATGTGAATGAGATCTGATTTGAGAAGAAATGTAACAATGTTAGTATTTTGTACTAAAACAATCCCAGTTTCCATAATGGAAAGTCTGAACCAAAAAAGGCAGTTAAGACAAATAGGTACCTTTTATATTTATCTTGCCATGTTAGTAGCTCTTCTCTCATGGCTACTAATTCACCACTAGGAAATTTATTGGCCTCATTTAAAAAATTTGTTTCCATCGTAACAATATGAGTGTCTTTTTCGAGAAGACGCTGCTTTAAATTTTCTATTTCTACATGCAACTGGACATCATGATCACTAGATATGCATCGTTTACATGTACAGCCACAATCCTAAAAATTATATTACTTACCATCGTTTACAAATAACTTGCGACATTTTTGCTTTCTTACCTTACACTTATTTGCCATATTAGAAATTAAATGAAACAGAAATACTGACTAGGGAAGCACCTTCTTAACATAGGTATTCTGTTATTCAATTTTTAAGATAGAATACACCTAATTGTAATTGTTAATCCTAAAACGTTTCAATACTGTCAATAAAATTAAAAACGCGATTCGTAAAAAAAATATGTTACATGAAATCGCAAAAATATATATGAGAATTTTAAGAATAACACATTAAAAATTTTTGCTATACCCTCTGAATCTACGTGTTTACAGGATCGAAAAACGGAAACTATTTTTGGTTCGGTTTCGGTAGCAATACGTGTTATTTAGATAAAAGAAGAAATTAAAACAAAGTGACAGCAATAATGACAGCAGCTGTCAGTTACGTTCCGTATCTACACAGACTTCCATAATTTTGGTGTTTTGTATTTTGTAAATCCCAAAAGTAGATTCCTTTCTTATCTAATTTTATCACATGTGATTCTATTCACAATCACACAGGGTGTTTATTTCATTATATACAAACATCACGTACACGTCTATTAAAATTTTAATACACATTTTTTATCCACAGAAACATTGTAAATTCCGGCAACAATGTTCCGGCGGGAATTATCAAATCATCTGAAAAAAAAAGCCACAAAATTGCCGACGAGCCGTCAGTAGAAACGTTATCTACGTCCAAACCTTCATCTACGTTAGCACGTCGTGAGCGCGTCAGCGGTGATTGGTCACACTTGTGTACTTTTTGACTTTTCCTCAGATTGCTCAGACACAGGCTCAGATAAACAAAGACATTTCGTGTTTCAACAAGTCCAACTTCCAGATTTTCGAAGTCGTTTACACACGGACTAGGACGAACTAATCTGTATTCTGTGGTTAATATTTGATTTTGAGGTTATTTTAAATTCTTGGTAGTTGTTTGTTTCTGAAGTAAAGATTAAAGGTAAGCCGACTGTAAAATTTAATTAGTAATTATTGCATACATTCAAAAATATAATAATAGTATTTGGCGACTGTAGATTTGTTAGACAGGGTGTTAAGACTACAGCCCAATAGCCCTTCTTTTTTTTACGTTGTTTTACATAATTCTTGCCCTGTTACCTATGTGAACAAAACAATTTTCAAAACTATAACATGTTTTTTGATAATAAGCATTGTAATAAGTGTGTAATTAATTAAAAAATACTTATATATAGCGTAATGTCCAAAATACATCTCGTACAAAATGTAGGCAAAAAAAAAAATTCCAAAGGACGTGATTCGAAACTCAACCTCGTGCGTGAGAATCAGGCAACTCAACCACTACACCACGGACAGCTGTTAATGAAACTACATACTTCTTGCTATATGAACGTAATAGTAAGATTTTTTGTTTACCTTTATTATTATCTGTAAAAGGGCCACGCTTTCAAGCTAGCAAGAGCATAATATGTTTTTACCTACATATTACACATTTACTGTGAAAATCTCAGCTTCGCTAAAATGACGTAGGTCTGGGATCTTACTCTATAAGGACGCATGCACAATTGACGTTAAAATGTATTGATATAGTAAGAAGTATATAGGTTCCTCAACAGTAGTCCATGGTGTTGTGGGTAGGTTGCCTGGTTTTCATGCATGAGGTTGGTGGTTCGAATCAACTTTTTACAGTTTTTTACTATATTTTGTTAGCAATTAAAATACGGAATATGAATATTTCTTTGGGTTGGTTCGTTAGGTTAAATATGTTAATATTATTTGATGTAGTATGATTGCTTATGATAGATAATTTCCCTTGCCCTCATAGGCAACCAATAACAATCAATTACCGTAACGGGATATCAGTTCCGGTACCGTAACGCTATGCACAGCCTATATTTAATGTAAATATTATTTTTGAGGTTTCCAGAATAAATTGGGTTTTAAATTTATTTTAAGAGCCAAAAGTTAAGAAAATACAATTAACGGCAGTTTTTAAATGTGGTTTATCCCATCTCTAGAGTGTCCAGACCCTGCGATGTTCACTACTTTCGTGATAATTATTATGAAAACCGTAATTTCTTAATCGTTGTAATGGTCATGTCACACATATTATCGTCATTTATTTTTAATTGCCATGGTAATGATATAATTATAGCAAGTGACTAGTACGATTTACAGAGTTCATAGCAACCTGGAAGTCAGGGAATATGAAATTGTTTTGAAAAGTCAGGCTCAGAGACAACATAAAATAATTTCAACATATGTAAAATATATTAAGCAGTGTCACCTAATTAAATATAAAAGTAATAAACAAGAACAAAGAAAATAAGAACCAAAACTACAATTAATTTATGTAACCTAATCTGACGTAAATATAAGCACATTATTATGGCCAATTCTATATTGGAAAATGATTGTTTATGTGAAACAGAATATATGCTCTGTTACCAGTATACATTTGTTTAAGAACTCTTGGATCTAAACTAGTGTAATACAGGTTTTTACACCGTGTATGTGTATATACAGGGCGAGTTAGGAAGAAAGTGCCAATTTCGGGGCATATTTGAAAATAAATAAAAATCCGTTACAATACTTTTGGGTTTTTTAGTTTTGTACTTATATGTACTATACACTCCCCGAGTTTGACATTTTCCTCCCAACTTGGCCTGTATATGTATAATTGCATATATTTTTGTTTGCATGAATAAAGAATATACTTGAAAAAAGAAACTAAAATACTGATTGAAATTTATGACGGACACGTTTGCTTACGATCGGCACCAAGAAACTTACTTCTTCATATTTACACAAATATGAAATTCTTAGTATACCTTGTCCAGTTTGATTTCACGTTTCAGATGTGGAGTAATGATGATGGATATGACAGTGATGCTGATGATGAGGTTGAAGAAGAAAAAGATTTCAAGCCTGCATTTGTTGTCATAGCAATTGACACTCATCCTTCAATGTTCAAAAAGAACGAGGATGATGGTTCAACACCCTTCAGGAACTGTCTGGAGGCTTGTTATAAACTGGCCGATTCTCTGATATTCACACAAAATAGAAGCAGTTGGAGCCAATTTGCTATAGTATTAGCCAGAGAGGAATCGCCTTGTCTTACAGAATTCCAAGATAATTTAATTGATACAGTGAAACTATTAAAAGAAAAAACTAAGTGGCCCAATAAGCAGCTAAGTGACGAGTATCAAAGAAAGGGAGATTTCGATTTGGCGACATTTTTTTTAGCCTGCAAGAAAGTATTTCACGATATTAAAACTCCGTTTTATAAACGCACATTAATTTATATTACAAATGATGAGGAACCCGTTCCAGATGCGACCAAGAAGTTCACAGCTCTAAATGAAGTAAAAACATTTAGTGGAAATCAAATCGATTTCCAAGTCATACCTACGAGACTGGGTTTCGACTACACCAAATTTTATAATGAGTTATTCTCTCTAATGGACCACATTCCAGATGAAGAGATTTGCGAGGATAAAGAGGGTCTTATCCAAAAATTAACCTCTACTGTTGTTAAGAGGTATACTCAGAGAAAGCTATTGTTCTACCCATTTAAAGGTGATTCGACTCGATTTCTGAGTTGTTTTAAATTGGACATAATTCATGCCAATAGACTACTCAACACAAAGGTGACGAAAGATGGCAAACCTATCAAAAGGGTTGCAGAAGGCGATTCTGAGAGCACATATGCCTTCAAGTGTAAAGCTTTAGGATCTGAAACTATTAAATTTGATGCCTTCGATAAGGGTTCTATTCGGAACTGCACTTTACCTTTAGGATTGACTTTGTTGTATATTTCCAAAAGGTCATCGGATGTCGGCTACACTATTGGTAAGCCCTTTCTATACAAACAAGACAAGAAAGACGATTTACCCTATTTTGAAAAATTTTGGCAGCACTGTGTCGATAATGAAAGGGTTTTGGTGTGTGTCAGGAAGCTGAAGCAGACGGATAAATTGCGATATGTGGAACTTATTCCAATCACTATGGATAAGTCTCCAACGTTTTTAGGTATGTTTATCAATAATGTCTTTTCCACTGAAACAAAGTTTACAGAGTTTTGATAAATTATGATATGTGCAAACATTCGTCAAAAGAATTTTTTTCAGTACTAATGCAAGTATTTATAAATAAATAACTGTTCGACATTTTTATATGCATTAATGGCATTTTTTTTTAATGTCAAGGGGGCACATTTTAATGGCGTGAAGTGTGACCCATCCTTTGTAAAAGTGGTTCTTAGACAGCAAAGATATCGATTTCTGAAATATTGCCCTCATACGAAAACGGCACCAGGTCCCAGACCTAGCTTAGGGTTATCTCCTTAAACAGGTCTATGCACCATAAAAGTTGAAGAAGGTTCTCAGACCTGTGTGAAATTGGCGACTAAAGATAGCGACTAATTTTCCGAAAATAACCAAATGACCATTGGCATATCATAAACTTGACGCCTGTAAAAGTTTCCACAAAATGCATTGTTATTAGAGCGAAAAGACTCTCGGTGTCTTCCAAAATCCAAAATAAATGTCCTTAGGAATAATGAATAATTCAATATCCTCGCTCTCCGACATACAATATTCTTCATTCCTCGTCAATAAATCAAAATAATATACTCTTTAGAATAGTCGACCCCACATTGACCCGCACCATCAATGAGGGTGCTTAACAACCCCCGGGATAACGAATAATTTGATATCTCCGCTCTCTGACATATCTTTAGAATAGTCAACAATAGTATATTTATTTTGATTTATTGATGAAGAATGGTATATGTCGGAGACTGGGGATATTGAATTATTCATTGTTCCTAAGGTCATTAATTTTGGATTTTGGGAGACACCGAGAGTCTTTTCGCTCTAATAACAATGTATTTTATGGTACCCCATTTACAGGCGTCAAGTTTATGATACGCGCCAATGACCATTCGGTTATTTCCGGAAAATTAGTTGCTATCTTTAGTCGCCAATTTCACACAGGTCGTTCTCAGACGGTAATTGAAAAATTCACTATCTCTTGGTCTAACAGGACTATTACAACCATTAAAATCGTCACTTCCATTTGTGCAAATCGAGGTAAAAAGAAATAAAAGGATAATCATAATCACCTTTATTGACCATTACAGATACAAAAAAATGTATATATGGTACATCATTGGACAGTCTATAACAAACACAGAATAAATAGAAATAATACAATTAATACAATAATTACAATAATTGTAGTAAATATTTTTTTTTATACATTTATTTAATGTCGGCCTATTTCCGCTACTGAGGCCTAACACCGACGCCTGTAGACGAGCTACCCCCAACCAGGAATTTTGCCGAACCTCTTCCCTTAAGAAGAGTAGGGATCTTTTACTTGCCTAACATTTAATAGACAAGGGACCGACGGCTTTACATCCCCTCCGAAGGATGGTATATCTCCTATACAACCCTCGCCTAAGGTTGTATAGCTTCCGCGCATACACTGATATACAAGCCGCTGGAAGATGTGTGAGACGAGAACGCGGTTTCCGTTGGAATGGTCACCAATCCAAGTACTAGCTATAGTAAATATGCAATATTTATAAATATATCTACCTATGTACATGCTAAATAAATAAAGATAAAAAATTACAGATTATCACATAAAAATGCACCAATTGTATAATAACATTTTTCAACTAGTATTTTCAACTAGTATTTTTTTCATGTTCATTTATCATTTAGATTTTTGTGCACGTTCGGCGGCGTGTTGTAAACTTTAATAGCGAGGTATTCAGGGCTTTTTTCAATAATTGATAGATTATGTTGTGGGACTTCTAACACTAAGTTATTTCTAGTATTATAATTGTGATTTTTACTTAAATGATCAAGATGATTAAACTCAGATTTAGCATATTCTTTCCTATTATTTGGGTTTTCTACCACATGTATTATTATCCTCTTCAAAACAAATTACCGAATCTACAAAATAATAGAATTATTGGGAAAAAACCTCTGCGCCCGTGACGTTTACGCCAAAGGAAAAGTCAGAGGTTATGTTTTGCAAATAATATAAATCGGAATAAACACAGAAATAATGTATTTAGCTGACATTTCGGAAAGCATGTATTAGTAATTGGAGTACATAGATGCCGGGTAAAGTAGGATGCCTAACTCCTTAAAGATTGGTTGACTACTACTACAAAAGGACTACCAAAAGACAATTATCAGACAGCACTTTCAAGCTTTCAAACCATGTTAAGAAAACATGAAAAATCAACATAATTTTCAGACTCTTAGCTATTTTGCGATGTTCACTGATTTTGGCCATGCAGTGATACAGCCTACTGCCGAAATATTCTCGTGACTTCCAAAATAGTTATGTTGCGCTTCAGATTTGTAAAACTTCAGTTTTGTGTTGAAGGAAACCAAAATTAAAATGGCATTGTTCGATAATTTGCGACATTTTCTTTAATAATAGTCCTTTAGTAATATCCTTTTATTTCATCCTACTTCGCTTTGCACAAAAAGCAAATGGCGCTTTTAATGATTGTAATAATCCAATGTAGTCTAATAATGCTGTCGAAATAGGATTTGAAGTGGAACTTTTTCCATAAGCAATTTTATGGTTGAATCTTGTTGGGGAGGTGCTAAGGAGTACCCAAAAAATGTTTGTACTTCAAGGGCTTTGTGTTTCAATTGTTATTAACAATTTAAATTTTTTACATCTTTGTAACGTTTAGGTTAGGTTTAGGTTTTCACCAAATTAAACTTTTTTTTCCTTAAAATAAAGGTATTAAAATGTTCTTTCTGATCTGATAAAAAAAAACAAAATGGCCGAGAAAATTCATTTTTTGTTTTTATTGGGTTTTAAACAAATGAAAAAAAATTGGAAATAGTTTAAATTTTTTTTTCGCAGAATCAAAAAGCTGGCATCGAGACCTAACTTTTGAAAAAAAAATGATCCGTTTTAGACTTAATGGCATAAAATGGCGGCCAATTCAATTTTTAAATAACAAATTCAATTACGCACACTAGGTTTAATATTCTTGCACAAAATTTTCAGGGTGTTTTTGTTAAAACAAAAGGTAGATTTTCTGAACGTTTGAAGCTGATCAGTTCACCCAGCGGCTCTGACCAGCAAAATGGAAAAATAAAACGATTTTTAGCCAGTTTTTTCACTTTTGTAGGTATGGTTGCGCTCCTAAGACCCACACTAAACATAGATTTGTAGAAAATTTAATTACAAACATTTTGTTTTTGTTTCGATCGGACCTATATATCGTGAGTTATTCACATTTTTAGGTTAAAAAACACGGTTAAAAAAATTAATTGTTAATAACAATTGGAGCACAAGGTCTTTGAAGTACAAAAATTTTTTGGGTACTCCTGAATACCTCCCTAACAGGATCCAACCATAAAATAGCTTATGGAAAAAGTTGCTTTATATTGATATTTTGTGCTATTTTGACTGTGCTATAATAAGTTAGTATCATGTTAAATAATTTTGATGTAGGGACAATTTAGGATGATGAGGATTGTTTTTAACATGCCAGAAATTATCAGTGTGCGCCTTCCAAATGCAAACAATAACATCAAATTACCTAGATTTTTATGGCCGATGAGTTGCGAAGCCATCACTTTTTTATGCAGATTCAGTTTTTGCATTTATCTACAAAAATTTCATCTCCAGCGTCACACTTTCTTTTTACAAAAGCATTTCAAAAATGCTGTTACAAATCGATGAAAAAGAAATTAGATTCCCCTAATTGGTCAACTAAATTCTATTGTAAACTATTCGACCATTTTGCAAAGCAATTTGTAATATTCAACCAATAATTAATAACTGAAAATTAATTTTGTTCCGCATATCAAAAAGGATGTTGACTGGGGAACATTGAAAATCAGATAAATTGGAATTTTAAGAACTTTTTCTCTAAAAATGGATTGGAAAAATCTTAATTCTTAATTTAACCCATAAAAGATTAACATAAAAAAAAATATCTTGCATTTTGATTTTGAAAATAAAATGTATAAAAATAAGACTTATAGGGTGTTTGCTATATACCCTGTATAATACCATCTCAGTATCTGTTCTACACAGTAAGGTACGATATTGTGAATATAGTCAATCAACTACCACTGCTCCAAAACAACATTCACCAAGATTATTGCATTCCTTTTATTGTTCCAATGTTCTTATTTCTATTATTGTACTAAAATAAGCGATGTTTTATATACAAGGTGTTTCAGGTAACATTCCCACAGCCGATATCTCGGAAACGAAAAAATATATTTTTATTTTGTAACCGGTAATACAATTTACTATTATAACATTATCAACAGATATGGCGCTTCAGTTTATAAATATTTTTCGATCAAGAAAGGTATATGCCATTCGATTAAGAATTAAATTTTAAACAAAATTGTTATTGTTCCAAAAAGTCACATCTGCGGTAGTTTCCGAGATATTTTAATTTTATTGTCTAACTTTGAAGTGTTGTAACTTTTTTAATCTTGGGTTTTCGGATGTAGGTTATTGGAAACTTTTTTGCCTGCTATAAGAGAATTATTTACTTGTGGGAAATTTTTTTTAATAGCACTTTCAATTTTACAGGAAATTACTTTGAATTGAGAAATTTTAAATTAAAATAATTGAAAAATTCTTGCACAGCACTTTCTATCACTTGGATGTATTATTTTCATTTTTAGTCTTACCACATTACTTGCAAAATAATAAATAAAAAAAATTGAGCCCTGTCTGTGATTTGAACTCTGAACTCTCGCACGGAAAACGGGATTGCTAACCACTTAAGTTAAGTTCTGAGTTTTAACTCTCGTTAGCCACGGAAAAATTGTAATTGTTTATTTGTTAACTGTCAGAAGTTTAATTTTCGTTTGCATGTATCATTTTAAGAATACGTTTGTATGGAAAAAGCAATAAAATGCAATAGCAGCCAAATGTATGTGTATCAATTACAATTTCCAAACAGACCACAACCCAATCGTAAGACTTTTTCCAATTTATGTAACAATTTATTACAAGTGTGGTAATTTTAAAAAGTTAAAATGTGAAAGAATACAAACAGTAGAACCCAGGAGAATGCGGCTCTAGTTTTACAAATCGTTAACAATGATCCTAACTCATTATTGTGACAGATAAGAGCTTCCACCAATATATCACTATCGTCGTGCCAAAGAATCTTAAAAGAAAATAAGTACTTTCCATATAAACCCCACTTATTACATCATTTACTGCCTATGGACTGTGATCGCCGCTTATTTCTTGCTGAGTTTTCTGTTCATTATCTATATATGGAAATTGTAATTTCTTTAAAAATGTACTTTGGGATGAACAAAATGAATTTCACAGTAACAGCACAATTACAAAACATAACTGTAGATATTGGTCGAAAAACAATCCAAGATGGATTATTCGAACAAGAAACCAAACTATGTTCAGCGTAAATGTATGGTGTGGTTTTTTAAACGGTTATATTATAGGTTCGTTTCTGTACCATGAAAATTTAACCAGTGTGCGTTATTTAAGATTTTTAGAAAATGAGTTACCAAGACTTACAAAATGTTCTCCACAACAAAGCTGAAATTTGGTGTCAGCAAGATGGCGCACCACCCCAGAACTCTAATATTACTGTAGATTATTTGAATACCACATTTCCAAGGTGCTGGATTAGCATTTCAGGACGGGTTGGATGGCCCGCACGTTCTCCGGACTTGACACCTCTGGACTTTTTCTTGTGGGAATATTTAAAAAGTCAAGTAGTAAAATCTACGTTTGCGCTGGTGCAATTAATAGATACACATTATTAAGGACATGTAACGAGGAATTGTTATATCGTTTTGATATGTCTATTTCAGCAAACGGAAGTAATTTCGAGCATCTATTGTAAATATTGTTGTGAAGATATATTGTTCAAGAATAAAATTACGTTATTTGTTGTTTTTCCATTTAAATTTCTCAATTTAAAGTAATTTCCGGTAAAATCGGAAGTGCTGAAGAAGGCATTAATCATAGAAATCTATTACCGTTTACAGAATAAAAGTATATTTTTTAGTTTCCGAAATATCGGTTGTGGGAATGTTAACTGAAACATCCTGTATATAAAAAAAAAATGTTATCCGAAGTTTTACTAATCCGCTACGTTTACCCTAGCTAAACAAATACCATTTGCATCTGATATTGTTTATCCCAGAACATTTGAATACCCAGTACCAGAGCCCAGTGAGCAACAAAAGAAGGCTATTAAAAAATTGGTAGATACATTAACGTTTGATTTTGATATCAACATGATACCTGATCCTTGTTGTCAGAAAAAGAAAGCATATATCAAAGCCAAATTACTCGATGAACCAATGGAAGAAGTGTCTGCCGATTTGACTCTCAATCCAGAGGCGTTAGACAAACATTTAAAAGAAGCAGTGGACATGATAAATGCCAACTTTGTTTTGGTAGAAGGAAAAAAGAGGAAAACCACTGCCAGGGCCCCAAGAGCAAAGAAAGCAAAATAGGCAGGCATTACTTATATTGCTAATTTAAGAATTGTTCCAGGTAATACATGTTTATTGTTTGTGTTATTTTGTATTATGCATGTTTCAAAACCAATAAAAAAAATTTACATTTGTCTTTATTTTTGTTGTCATTAGTTGTATATTTACGTAGGTTTGGTTGGAGGAACCTTTGGTGTAACACTGATGATGAAGTAGTTCTTACAAAAACCAAAACATTTCTGGTCGATAGCCGAGTGGGTTAAGGCGCGAGGTGGCAATCGCGATTAATCACACGGACATCGCACCACCGGGTTCGAATCCTGGCTCCGGCACTGGCACTGTCGGAGGAAATGGTTGTATGTCCGCGTTTTTTCAATGTGTAACCCCCTTCCGCACAAGCCTCTGGCTTCTGGAATTGGGGGTTGTCTAATTTCTGTGGTGTTTATTTATTTATTTATTATTTGAACATCACACACATTTTACAGAAAATGATTCAAAAACATCTCACAGATGTCTCGTAACGGTATTCACAATATATATATACATATATTTTTTTTAATCCATAATGGACAATGGTGATTAGTGCTTTTTTCAAAATGCATTACTTCAGTAAAAAAAAATCACTACATCCAAATTGTTTTGAGATAGTCAACAACAATGTACAGGGTGTCCCAATAGTGCATCAAAGTCCAATATCGGGCAAAATATTTTGGAACACACAAGGTGACTCGCTACAGCAGAGCATTTTCGAAGTAATTTTTTTTTAATTGAACACCCTACATATTTTGACATTTAGGAATTCGGCGTAAAATTACCTTTCCAACGACCTCCGGATTTTTTGTTTTTGACGTGGCGTTGCTGAGTTATTTGAATAAATATGAAAATTTTGGTCGTAACCAGGTTTAATAAATTAATTCGCTGTGTGTATTACTATTAAAAAGATTTATTTTGCAATTATGCAGACAAGGGGTACTACAACGACACAACCACTAAATATTGATTATAATTATACAGGGTGTATTTTATACGAGCGCTAACTCAGGACATTTCAAAGTGAATTTTCTAATTTTTTTCAAATGGAGCAATCTGTATATTATTGAATTTTTGAATTGGCACGTTAATTCTCTACGGTTTTTGTGAATAATATCCTATACCTAAAATCGATACTTCCAGAGATATTTTTATTTTTTCATTAAAAACCGTTAAATCAAAATACTTTTCATTTCGAACTAATCTAATATTGATTTTGTCATAAAGTAAGAATAATTAAAAGTAGTATTAATTTTTTTTTTTTAGGTGTGCCTCAGTAGTATTTTCTCACAGTTTAATTAAATCACATTTGAGTCTATCTTAAAAATTTATAAATAATCGTTTAATATTACAAAAAAGGTGACATAAATAATAGGAACAGAAAATACGGTATTAGGTAATACAAAAATTGGCACTATTTTCAAAATTCATTCAAGTTATTTGTCAATGTATACATAAATGTGTACAACGGGCCACAGATATATATTTATTGAGAATGTATTTTTAAAAAACTTCCAAACTAAACGTACACATATATTACCGTCAGGCTAAAGGGTTAAGAGATTTTCCATGAGAGGGAGCAGCGTAAATACAATATTTACAGCCTAGGGGCGGCAAACAGTCAAAATCGTCTCTGGACATCGTTCATATAGAGATGTTCTATGGTAAGGTATGTGCAATATGCTATCATTACGTGTATTATCAGGATTATCTTGATTTAGTAGAGGGAAATTTTGTTTCCTAGCATATAGCAGCAAATTTAAGATAAAGATAGATGGCAGTGTTAAAATTCCCAAATTTCTAAAACTCAACTTTCGAGCATATTTTCCCTTATATGCTTGAAGGGCTCGACATTATTTTGCTATTTCAGCATGATACGGTAAGTGGAGAAAAAAATTTGTTTGTTGAACAGTTTAATATATACTTTGTAGAATATAGAAGTTATATAGTTAAAAGTATCCCCAAATATATAAAAGTTGGTTCGACGAAATTTTAAATATTAAGCTATTATTTTAAGAAAAACATATTTGAGGTTTGTGGATGTTATTTTAAATAACTACTAAATATTTCGTTAATTAATGATAATATTTTTTTTATCTTCCTTCCCTGTAATTTTTAATATCTACCTACATATTTTATTTCAATGTAATTATAAAGACTAATGCTCTTGAAATAAATATTGTGCAGCTTAAAATCAGTATCTACTGGGACTTCCCTCCCTGCATTTTCTAGGAGCAACTAATCATGTCATTTTTTACCGGTATTAGGGTCCATATGCCAAATTTAATCAAAATCGTTGTAAAGTCGTGTAAAATATTACATTGGGAATTGAAATTTAGTGTGCATAAGACTTGGATACAAAATCTGGATGTGGAAGTGGTGATTCCTTGAGCAGCAGTTTTTTATTGGTGCTGTCGATGATTTTAAAGTCGCATAGCGATCTCATCTACGAGTACAAGAATATTTTCTTATTTTATACTTACCTCTAAATTTTATAATACTAACAAAGAAGATTTACGTATAAACGAACGTTTTATACGTATAAAATATAATTTTATTCTTATTGTAATAAAAAGTAGGTATGTTAGATGTTGATTCAAATGCAGACATTCAAAATTTAAATGTCTTATATTTAATATAAGAGGCATTATGAGTATGACTGATGGTCGAGAGGTGAGCGCACTTGCCTCTCACCCAAAAGTTCCGGGTTCGATCCCCGGTCGTGGCAGTGGAAAATACTGTGAGAGGGATTTTTCCACTATACACGGATATTGGGTGTGTGTCCCTTGTCTCTAAATTTGTACCCCCTCCCACACAAGGCTCTCCTAGAACCTTCCGGGATAAAGGGGGTCGTCATTACCTGTGGTGTATTTATTTATTTATTATATAAGTTCAGATTGTTCAAAAAGTCAACCCACGCTATAATGAAACAAAAGCCGATCGTTTATACCATGGTGTAATATATTAAGTGATGCGGCAAGACCCATACGAATGGCTTCGTAAGTGTTTAGTTGTGTATGGCAGGACAAATAAAGTTTCGTCATTACTTATGCATAGAAATGCAGTTTACATACATACAATAGTTAATGCTCTGTAGATTTGTTTAATTTATATTTAAAGAGCCTTTTAGTTCAAATCTCGTCGTTACTTAAGTATAGAAATATTATTAGAAATACAGTTTTACAGGTTCTGTGTAGTTTAAATGCTCTGTAGACTTGTTTTATTTATATTTAAAGAGCCTTTTAGTTCGTTCTTCTTGTCTTGGTTTTGCCGTTTAGTTGTGTATTTATGCAACACTACATGCATCAAAGGAAATCCGTCTATCTATGCCTAGGTAATTGCAGGGGTATATTCCGGGAGCCATCTACTGAATCAAATAGAAACCAAGCATTTATGAAGCCGTCGATTAACACGGTAAGCGTCGTGTGTTGGACCACCTAATATACTACACCGTGGTTAGTATCCTTGGTTTATACCTACTGCGAACAAGCGCTATTTGGGTTTCAGAAAATCAGAACTAACCGCGAAAATTTAAAACTTATTGGGATAATTGTTTGATTTAACTCTATGTCTCTATAAATGAATAAACATGATAATTTTTTTTTATTAGATTTTATGAAACAAAGTTAAAACTTTATTATTATTTCTACCATAACCTAATATAAATTTGTAAAAATTGTAATTTAAACGTTTACCAATTTTGAATTTGAAGTATTTACAGTAAATAATGTCGGCATATTGATAACTATTTACGAAAATAAATTTAAATTTTGCGAGTCTGGCAGTCATATGATATATTTTAAATTTAGCACCATAATATGTAACTTTGAACGTACTACGATTAATAGACCGCTCTCTCACGTACCCTTGAACTACCAGGCACGTGACTACCCCCGAAAGATCACATTCGTATCGTACGTCACTTTTTTAATCAATCATATGACTGGCCTACTTTGTGGGGTGTTGGTCAGGTGTAGTTATTTAGTCGCTAACGAAATTAAAACTTACGAAGTTTTGAGAATATTATGGCAAGTCAAACGCAAGGAATACAGCAGCTGTTAGCTGCCGAAAAACGGGCGGCAGAAAAAGTTTCAGAAGCACGTAAACGTAAGTAAGAATTGAATATTTTCTGGGCAACTCCTATCACGAGATACCTTGTTTTAATTTTTAATCATTGATTTCAGTGTCTGAATAAAGATGTTTTTGAAGTCAATTTAATGAATCGAAATGAAAAATATTGTTCTCTATTTTTGGAAAATCAAATTTTATTTAAATGTACATTCATATAACTTTTACATTCAGGTGAAATATGAGAAGTTTGGCATTACAAATTACCTTTCTTTATCTTCAGAATGTTTCAATCTAAGAAAATCTTAATTTAGAAAAACTACAGTGAAGAATAAAAAAATCCGCAAAGCAGTTTCTCCATTGAATTATTTAATCAATGCTGTCATCCATGTGAGATCCGTATATGAATGCATTGACTAAATGACCGAAAGGAGAAACTTCCCCGGCCGCAATGAATTCTTGTTCTTGATGCTAAGAAACAATTTAGTTACCTACATAGTTTGCTTGATTCTAAGAAAAATAAGAGTGATGCTAGGTTCACATAGTTACCACTATAATCAGAAAACTGCAAATTTGACAAAGCCTGAAGCTTTGACAGTAAGAGAACCTATGTATGCGAATAGCTGCTTTTAATTATTTTCGCCCACAGTTACTCATCCATTAATAAATGTTACAATGATTATGTAGGATTACCTTTGTTTTAATGGATATTATACAGACTGTCTATTTTTCAAGGGCGACACCAAATATCTCGCTTAATATCTATTGTAGAAGAATAAAGTTTTAGAAGCAGTTATCCCATTTTTTATGAGCTACATTTCAGTAAAAAGAAATTTGAAATCTATAGCCTACTTTATGAGATATATTACAAAAACCTGAAAAATAGGAAAACCACAAACGGTTATAACGTCCTTATTTGAGGAGATACGAAAAAAATTAAAGGGATGGAAGTTGACAGCAAAGACAATAAGAATAATAACGTGTATGAAAAAATTCGGAAAATGGAGTTGGCTTTGATATACGCCCTTGTGCAAAAATGAAAAAAACAAATCTCAAAGTAGGCCATGATACCATTAATTATTCCTTGTATTTTTTCTCTGTCCAACGATATAAAACATGTCACAAAAATTTTAACTGATAGCGTCAATATATAATATTTTACAAAAACTACAATTTATATAATTGAATCGTAAAAATCAGCTATGCCATAAAATAGAAGTTCACTTTATAATAATTATAATTCATTAATTATTTACTACAATTTAATACAAACAAACAAATATCTCATAAATAAAAATACAAGTACTTACAAAATGAACATCCAAAAAAACGAAAAACTATGTATAACAGTACCACCTACTACCATACTGAAAAGAAAATGTGTGTATTTATTTTTCTAACTACAAATGCTCAAATTGTGCACCATGCATTCTAATACCACAACCGTGCTTTACGAGTCACCTCACGCATTACATTTTGGAGAATTTCAGGAATAATTGCCTCACATGCGTTTCTAATTCTGGTTTTGATGTCCTCAATATTTTCAGGAGCAGTTTGAAATACCTTGCCTTTAATGTAACCCCAGACGAAAAATTCCAAGGGAGTAATATCTTGTGATCCAGCTGGCCATAGAATTAGTCCATATCCAGCTATCTGGCATAACTTCATTTAAATAATTTGTACATATTACAGCAAGTGTGAGTTGAAGTCCCATCTTGTTGAAAATATGAATAATTTAATCTTTTTGCCACTGTTAATTCATAAAGAGAATCTTGAAATTCGTTTTGCAGGAAGTTAAGGTATCTACGACCGGTTAATTTGCCAAAAATAAGGTCCAATTACTTTAGTTCCTAAAAGACCCACCCAAACATTTGTAGAAAATCTTTCTTGGAAAGCAGTCTCCTCTGCACCAATGTGTATTTTCTCGTGTCCACTTTTAATACATATTTCTAGTGAAAAATCCATTATTAGAAAAACTTGATTTGTCCGACCAAAGAATTTTGATGACAGTTTTTCTTAATTTGCCTTTGGTTAACATAATCCAATACTCTTACATTATCTGCAACATGCCCTCACCTAACTTTTTGAAAATTAACCGTGCGTTTTTAGATTTTGAACTAACTTCCTAAACATTAGTTCAATTTGGCTGTGGAGCATCTGGAAATCTATCTCCATAAACCGTGACTACCATCTCAGTGTACACCATAATTACTGATATAAAACTTGTCTTAGAACTCGACAATGCAACATACAACAGTGACAGTCTGTCGAATTTTTTAACAACTGTATACACTCTTTTTCACTAATCATGGCATAGCTGATTTTTATGATTCAATGATATGAATTGTGGTTTTCGTAAAATATCAAATATTGACACTATCAGTTAAAATTTTTGTGACATGTTTTATATTGTTGGAAAGAGAAAAAATAAACGGAATTAATGGTGTCTTTGCCGTCAACTTTCATCCCTTTAACTTATTTCGTATCTTCTCAAATAAAGAAGCCATAACCGTTTGTGGTTTTCCTATTTTTCAGGTTTTTGTAATATATCTCACAAAGTAGGCTATGGATTTCAAATTTCTTTTTACTGAAATATAGCTGACAAAAAATGGGATAACTGTTTCTAACTAAAACTTTATTCTTCTACAATAGATATTAAGCAAGATATTTGGTGTGACCCTTGTAAAATAGACAGTCCGTAATGTACTTAACTAAGCAAATATACACTAGCTAAGGTGGGCCTCTATGGCCTGTTCCGGTTTGAAAGTAAATTTAAAAGAAAATGACTTGAGTTCTTGCATCTAATTTCAAAGTATTGTTATGTGCTGCCCTCTAACAGAGAGGAGAGTTGTAATTACTCCCTGGCCAGAAGGGTGGCGCCATCTGTGGGCCAACTGGCGAACCACCATTTAGTAGTGCCTAAGAAAATTCTAGAGAATTCCAGTATATTTGTGGAAAGTTCTACAATGATATTCTGGACATTCCAAATGGGTATATAAAGAGGTGAAGCCAGCAGATGGGGGAACAGTACAGTACAGTTTAGTGAAGGATAAACAGTTCAGTTTAGCATCCAGTACAGTTCTGGGTAATCTGTGCTTCTGGTTACAGAAACAGTTTGTAGAAGAAGAGTTCAGTTGAGTGAAGTATGCAGTTTAGTGAAGTAAACAGACAAGAGAGTTTTTAGGTTAGACAAGAGTTGACAAGTTTAAGAAGAAAAGTAAAGTGCTTAGTGTTTTAAAAGTAGTGAAATTATATTAGATTAAGTTATTATTAGTTGTGTGATTTTTAAGTATTTGCTAGTGTAATTTTAGTGATTAAATAAATCAGTGGTTTGTGAAAATTCTTGTTGCAAGTTATTTGGAATCCACAAAGTGTTTACTGAAAATTGTAAGAACGTTACAATTGGTGTCAGAAGCGGAATTGCAACAGAATTTCTGAAGAATTCGACGAAGTTCCATAGTGTTCTATTTGGAAACCACTGGAGATATTGAAGTGAGTTGAACTGGAAAGTGATATAGACATTAGACAAGATTTATTTGTGCTAGTGTGAGGAAATTTCTGGGACATTCTGTTTAGAAATTAGTGTAGTTTTTAAGTGGTTTCAACTGAGAAGCGATATAGACTTTAAATAAGACTTGTTCGTGCTGTTTCGAGTTAATTGTTTGGATGGAAACAAGAAGCATGGCTGCCGAAAAGCAAATGCAAGACATGTTCGAGCAATTTAGAAAAATGATGCTAGACCAAAAAGAAGAACAAGAGAGACGCGAAGAAGAAAAAGAAAGGAAACGTCAGGCAGAAAAAGAAGAACAAGAGAGACGCGAAGAAGAAAAAGAAAGGAAACGTCAGGCAGAAAAAGAAGAACAAGAGAAACGACGCCAAGAAGAAAAAGAAGAACAAGAGAAACGACGTCAAGAAGATAAAGAAGAACAAGAAAAACGACGTCTAGAAGAGAAAGAAGAACAAGAAAAGCGACGTCTAGAAGAGAAAGAAGAACAAGAAAAACGACGTCTAGAAGAGAAAGAAGAATTAAGGAAAATTATACAGGGGCAACAAGATGTTATCCTTTCAGCCACTGAAGACCTCAAAAGCGAAATTAAAGAGGATATAGGCAACATAAAGACTGAAGTAAGTGAAATCAAAGGAAAAGTTACTGGCGTCGAAGAAAAAGTTACTGGTGTCGAAGAAAAAGTTACTGGCGTCGAAGAGAAAGTTACCGATATAGAAGGAAAATTTCAGGTAGTTAAGAGAGAAGTAGAGCGACTTAAGCGACTGTTAAGAGAACAAGGAGGCCAGCTGGTATTATCATCATCAGGTCCTCGATTACAACCGCCTTCCTTTGATGGTCAAACTTCTTGGTCAACCTATAAAAGACAATTTGAGGCAGCGGCATACGCAAACAATTGGAGTAACGAAGACAAAGCTATGGCATTGGTGCTAGCATTAAGAGGTCAAGCCTCAGAGTTGCTTCAGACTATCCCAGTAACGCAGCAACGGGATTTTAAAGTTTTGGAGGCTGCACTAGATCTAAGATATGGCGACCAACACCTCACCCAAGTATACAGGACTCAGCTCAAATCACGCACACAAAAGGCTGGGGAAAGTTTACAAGATTTTGAAGCAGCTGTTGAGCGACTGACATACCTGGCTTACCCGGATGCACCCAAAGAATTCCAGGAACAATTAACAGTTGGTACTTTTATCGATGGCATAAGAGATGAGGAGATCAGGCGAGTCCTTAGATTATCCCGAGATAAGACTGGTAGTGAAGCCTTGATCCATGCCCTCGAGGTTGAAGCCGCTTACAAAGAGACTGCACGTCCGAGAGTACGAACCATGAAGGTAGAAGAAGAGGACCGTTTAGAAAAATCAAATATGGAATCTTTGATGGCTGATATGCACAAAATGATAAGCCAGTTGATGACAAAACCAGATGCTCCAAGGAAGCAGGAAAGAGAACGGAGCGATGAACAGTCAAGGAAGGTGATTCGGTGTTATCAGTGCAGCAAACCAGGACATATGATGCGGCAGTGTCGAGAACGGAATCCTGGGGAAGTAAACACTGCAAAGAAAGAGGAAGGTCGCTCTGATAAGATGAGATTGATTGTTATGTTAACAGACATACAGAAAATGGTCGCACAATTACTAAACGAATTAAGTTCGCGACCGGAGCTGAAACAGGAACCGCAACCGCCGAAACAGGAGCCGAAGCAGCAGCGAAGTGCTGGAGGTCCGATAAAAGTAATCCGCTGTTATAATTGCGGCAAATTGGGGCATGTCAAGAGGTACTGTCGCCAGAGGAGCCCTAAGGAAGTGAATGCCGAGAATGTAAAAACGCAGCAGGATATAGCAGAAGTGAAGGCAGTTAAGATAGAGGTTCCGAAGGACTGGTCAAAGAAAGTTCTAAGAGAGGAACAACTGAACGACGATGAAATTGGACCAATGTTGAAGGCGAAAGAAAAAGGAATCCGCCCGGAATGGAAGGACGTTTCCAGTACAAGTGTTGGACTGAAGGCTTTATGGGCGCAATGGGATTCACTTAGGGTTATAGATGGCCTATTACGGAGAGCATGGGAGAGCCCGGATGGGAAAGAAGTTACCATGCGGTTGCTGATACCCAGGTGCCGAGTACCAAAAGTACTTCGGGAAGTGCACGAGGGAATATCCAGAGAGCACTTTAGCAGAAATAAGACTTTGGCTAGAGTACGGGAGCGATTTTACTGGGTAAATAGCTGTCAGGATGTAGAGGCTTGGTGTCGCAGTTGCAAGGTTTGTGCAAATGTGGCTGCCAAGAGGTCACCTACAGGGAGTGGTGATCGAATGAAGGCTAGATATGACCGCAATGCCAGTTCAGCAGGATTCAAGGTGGGGGACTCGGTTTGGCTGTATAACCCACAGCGGAGTGAAGAAGGATTCTCGAAGCCTCGCTCACCTTGGGAAGGACCGTATTCTGTCATCACTCGGATCAACGACGTTGTTTATAGGATTCAACGTAGAAAGAAGTCCAAGATGAAGATCGTGCACCTGGACAGGTTGGCAAAGTATACTGGGGTATCTGAAATGCCTGACCGGGACGTTCAGGCTTAAGGAGGGGGCAGTGTTATGTGCTGCCCTCTAACAGAGAGGAGAGTTGTAATTACTCCCTGGCCAGAAGGGTGGCGCCATCTGTGGGCCAACTGGCGAACCACCATTTAGTAGTGCCTAAGAAAATTCTAGAGAATTCCAGTATATTTGTGGAAAGTTCTACAATGATATTCTGGACATTCCAAATGGGTATATAAAGAGGTGAAGCCAGCAGATGGGGGAACAGTACAGTACAGTTTAGTGAAGGATAAACAGTTCAGTTTAGCATCCAGTACAGTTCTGGGTAATCTGTGCTTCTGGTTACAGAAACAGTTTGTAGAAGAAGAGTTCAGTTGAGTGAAGTATGCAGTTTAGTGAAGTAAACAGACAAGAGAGTTTTTAGGTTAGACAAGAGTTGACAAGTTTAAGAAGAAAAGTAAAGTGCTTAGTGTTTTAAAAGTAGTGAAATTATATTAGATTAAGTTATTATTAGTTGTGTGATTTTTAAGTATTTGCTAGTGTAATTTTAGTGATTAAATAAATCAGTGGTTTGTGAAAATTCTTGTTGCAAGTTATTTGGAATCCACAAAGTGTTTACTGAAAATTGTAAGGACGTAACAGTATTAAAGTCCTCACTGTACTTTATAAACAGTAATATTAAGTGAAATGAGTAAACACTAATGAAATTTAAAAAAAAAAAACCTAAAACTTAACTCCCTTTAGGACAAATGGATACATGAATTTTTTTATATATATTTTCATGAGAAGCCAACCACCAAATATAAGGTATGTAGTTTAAGGACACGTTACATGGCCAGTGTAGTATTTTTGTCATAGATATAATAATAATTGTCCGTATCTGGTAGCTACGTAGTTAGTTTTATTTCATGGGAATACTGACTGGATCTGTATATTATTAAATTAACAAAGTTGATGAAGTAAAAAGTGACGCGTCAATTATGAAATATAACAAATAAGTTTTATTAATATAAATATATATTTGTGAATTTGTCCATATATAGGTATTATTAGAATTATGGCTGTGTTTTGGGCTAGTAGGAATTTGGTTATTTTTGTAAAAACTGTAAAATGCGTGTGATTGATATAATTCGCCCACCTAGACTGTCATTTTTTTTTTAAGATTCAAGCAGTCAGAAACTACTTTCTTAAAGGAGAAGTTTACTGACTGAGAAATTTATATCTGCACAAGAGATTTTGCACTCGGAGCGAGTGAAAAGACAATAACTTTTATCAATATCATTTTTGTCCAGTTACTTATTTTCCATCATTTTTAAAAATGAACTTTAATATCAGGTTGGCGATTTAAGTAATACAATAAATTGAGTAAAAGTGTAAGTAATTTTTTCCCATATATTTAGGTAAGGCTAGGAGGCTAAAGCAGGCCAAGGAGGAAGCTCAAGATGAAATTGAAAAGTACCGTAAAGAAAGGGAACGTCAATTTAGGGAGTTCGAGGCTAAACATATGGGTTCCAGAGAAGATGTCGCATCGAAAATTGAGGTCGATACAAAACGCAGAATTGAAGAAATGTCTAAAGTTGTTCACAGTCAGAAAGAACCCGTAAGAATTACTGTCAATAATTATCATGCAATAATTTGATTTAAATACATTTTTATTCAGGTTGATTCATGTTTAATTATGACTATCCATATTTAAAAAAATCATTTTTGCCATTGAGATGCATTCTATTTTCTTTATTTTGGCTTTGAATGTATTTCATATTTGAACATATCTTGGTATTATTAAGAATTTTGTAGCTCTATCAATGGCAGAAGGTAGGTTATTTTATTTAGATTGGAACCATGTGCATATTTTCAGTGAGCCCACGAAAAATTTCAATCTTTTTCAAATTTCAAATGGTCGAGGAGATGGAGATATTGACTTTTCATATCCTATTGTTTCACCCTATAGGCCATGTATTTAAATAATTTCAGGACAGACAAATAATTGGTTTAGGTGTGGTAATTTGTAATTTTAACCTGAAAAAATGCTATTGGGCCATCTTACATTCACTTCAGTTTGAAAATTATGACCCAAAAGGGACAATTTTTAATTTAAATTTGTTGCCATAACGCTTTGGCTTTTGAGCTGAAATGGGTAACTAATAAAGTCATCCCAACTTATTTTAGCTCTATTAAAAATTAATAGATAAACAACCTTGCCAGTTGTTGTTGAATGAAGAAGAATTAA
The DNA here is from genome assembly GCA_963675555.1 of Leptura quadrifasciata. NCBI lineage: Eukaryota > Metazoa > Arthropoda > Insecta > Coleoptera > Cerambycidae > Leptura > Leptura quadrifasciata. Next base: position 299,837 of record OY776673.1, read on the forward strand.
TTGTACGTCTTATGTCAGCACACGCCGTCATGATTATTAAAAGTTACCCTTATAAGTATGTTTAAACCTGAAATTCTGCATTTTGTTTTAACATTAACTTTTAAAGGGATGATATAGGGTACCTACCTTATACAATGAAGGAACATTTTTACCTATTTTTCATATAAGCACGATCTTTATGTTAGCTTTATTTCTGAGCAGTTTTCAATGTTTCTAATAAGAATTTTAAAATGATCCACTAATTTATTTTCTTTTACAGGTAATTCAAGAAATTTTGGCGCTGGTCTACGACATTAAACCCGAAATTCACAAAAATTACCGTCAGTAAATTACGCAATATGTAGGTAGTATTGATTTTAATACCACTAACATGTTATCTTAAATCTAGTACTTATGTAGTATTCATTTAGCTGTCCAATTAAAATGAGATCAGTATTTGAATTTCCTTGGTTTTGGGTTTAGATTTGGGTTCTTTGACCAAAAAATAATAATAATAAAATGTATATTTTGTATTCCGTTTTTTGTACTGTTTTAAATATACATTATATAGGAAATTACTGAGAATTGCAAAAATTATTTGTGATTTAAAATTGTAAAGTATATTTTGAAAAATCATAAGACAAGGTTTAAATTTTAAAATTATATTTTGTTGTATTTTTTTTCTTTAAATATATTTTTTTAGAAATTTATTAGGTTAATGTTTCTTACACTTTGTATAAAACCCTTTTGTGAGTATGAATTTCATGGAAATAATATACCTACTAATTAGTAAATGTCATAATTTGATAATTACTGTGTAAATTGTGAATAAAAAGAACTCAATGTTTAAAATTTCGTATTTTTCTGTCTTATTTCCTTACAGGTTAGGTTATCCTTTTGATTAATAAAATTTTAGTATGCGGATTTTAACTAGGAAGCAGTAGCAGTGACATAAATAGGATTGAGGTTTGTGTGCGAAAATTTATGAAAATGTGTTTTCTTTTTCTCTTTTGGGTTATGTGCGCTGTACCTCTTGCACCCTTTATATTTACGCTGCTGTCGAGATGGTGGTTATACGATTCAACCGTAATGCTTTGACCATGACTATTCTCTTGAATTGTTGACATAAACTTCCAGCTCAGTCATCGTGTATATATATATATATATATATATATATATATATATATATATATATATATATATATATATATATATTATATATATGTTAATATTCGTGTTGCATTAATAGACTTCAGCAAATTTTTTTATAAATACCAAAACCTGTTTGCTTCGTTAAACAAGTTTCCATCATCTGGACATTCATAAGATGGCAAAAGTGAATATACCTATTATTGAAGAAAAGGTAGAGTAGGCTATTCTTTTTACTATAGTGATATGTTGTCATCAATTCGTTTAAAAACAAATTAAGTTGCTCACATTTTTGAATTAAATATTGTTTTTGTGCACCTCATGCACGCTTTTAGATTTTGCAGAAATTACCATTTTAAAGTGACTTAGTTCAAGCAGAAGTTGTTGGGAAATCCCAAGACTTTTAAAAGATATACAGTTTATTCCTGAATTGAGTTTACGAGGCGAAAAATTTTTTTGTTTTGAATTTTATAAAAAAATCCCAAAGGGATAAATGAGGGTTTTGCCCGATTTAAAACTGACAAATCTACTACTTAAAACATTCATCCATATACCGAAGTTTTACATAAATCGATTATAACAGACAACCTTCAATTTAATGTAGGTAGGTATATCAAAGATTTAATTACAGATTTGTCCATTTTAAATCAAGCAGAACTTTGTATATTCCTTTTCCACATTTTGTTTTAAGAACACACTGTATTAATACCATTGATGTTGAATTTGTAAAATTATATTATTGTCATTTTTGAACCAGACAAAGCTTTTTAGTCCTTTAGCATATTTTGTAAAATTAAAAGAAATTCCCTTTTGTAAAATTCAATCCATAGGACAGAAGTACTTATATATTCAAGGATTTAATATTTACGTTAAGAAATTTGTTAGTGTCGCGCGTGAATTCAAAAAATTTGACGAAACATCTGATTTCATAGAGTTTTAAACATTTTTCGATTTTCTTATTTTTATAAGAATAGATTTGTGGGATTTTGCCATACACCTATAGCATATTTGCACCTAGTGTGACCACTGAACTCTATTACAGTAATAGAGTTCAATGAGTGTGACGCGGTCGGGCCAGGATATCAACAAAAAAGCAACTTTAGAACTTTCACGTGATGGTGACAGAACTTTGACAGTTGACATCGATCATATGACGCTTTTATTTGGGCGAGGTGTTAATTTGTGAATTGCGACTCGCGAGCCACTTTATTTTTTCATCTAAAACCGTAAAACAATCAAAAAATGAAGGGGTGCATTTTCAATATCGATAACGGATACTTGGAAGGTTTATGTCGTGGTTTTAAATGCGGTATCTTGAAACAATCAGATTATTTAAACTTGGTACAATGCGAATCACTTGAAGGTAAGCTTTGTTAAATTAGGATCAAGGTAATATTTGATATATTTTGTGCTTTTTACAGATCTAAAACTTCATCTCCAAGGTACTGATTATGGTAACTTCTTGGCCAACGAACCCTCTCCATTGTCTGTTTCAACTATAGATTCGAAATTGAGGGAAAAACTTGTGATCGAGTTCCAACATATGCGAAACCAAGCTGTGGAACCGCTCTCAACTTTCCTCGACTTTATCACATACAGCTACATGATCGACAATATTATTTTACTTATTACAGGAACATTGCATCAGAGGCCAATCGGTGAGCTCATACCAAAATGTCACCCATTAGGAAGCTTCGAGCAAATGGAAGCCATCCATGTAGCCGCCACCCCAGCTGAGTTATACAATGCCGTACTAGTGGACACTCCTTTGGCTCCATTCTTTGTAGATTGCATAAGTGAACAAGATTTGGATGAAATGAATATCGAAATTATCCGTAACACACTTTACAAGGCCTACTTGGAAGCCTTCTGGAATTTCTGTAAGGAAATTGGGGGCACCACTGCTGACTCTATGTGCGAGATCCTCGCTTTTGAAGCCGATAGACGTGCCATTATTATTACTATAAACTCATTTGGCACTGAATTGAGCAAGGATGATCGCGCCAAATTATATCCCCGCTGTGGCAAACTCCACCCTGATGGATTGGCGGCTTTAGTTAGAGCAGAGGATTATGAACAGGTTAAGGCAGTTGCAGAATATTATGCTGAATATTCAAAACTATTCGAAGGAGCTGGTAACAATCCCGGGGATAAGACATTGGAAGATAAATTTTTTGAGTATGAGGTACGTTTGAATATCAACGCATTTATGCAGCAGTTCCATTTCGGCGTGTTCTACTCCTACTTAAAGCTGAAGGAACAAGAATGCCGTAATATTGTATGGATAGCGGAGTGTGTTGCTCAGAAACACAGAGCCAAAATTGACAATTATATACCAATATTCTAAGTATTTCACATTCCTTTAATCACATCCCAAATTGGTTTTGGCAGTTGTGTAAATCACTTCTAAAACTGTTATTCTATTCCATTACTGTAAATAAAAAGGTATCGTAATCGCATGTCAAGTATTTTAATCCAGTTTATTTAGAATATATTACATGGATGTAATCAAAGTTGGAAATATTCCCCAGGGCACAACTCATGAATATATATATCTCCTCTGTAGATTTTAGTAAGCAATTTGTTGTAAAAAATTATGTAGATAATGTATTATATGTTATACGTTTGACAGTTTCTCTACTGTAATAAATATATATCCATTTAATTCGCAGAGTTTTCTTGCATATATCAAAAAATTAGTAGCAATAGCGATCTCTACTCAGGGGCATAGCAGATGGACCCGTAATGAGGAAATTTATGACCCGAAAATATCGTTGAAATTTTACATATATCTTAAAGATTAGTAAATTTGTACTGTTCTGGACTAAGCTGGTATTTTTTTTATGAAACCTAGATGGAAATGTAGGAAAGGCCATCAACAGAGGTCCTTCAGCCTGTCAATTTTAATGTAAAAAAAGTTAATTTCCAATATAAAATTAATTAAAAGCAAGAATTTGAATCTGAGAATAACAAAAATAATATATACAATAATTTCATGTATTTGTTCATCATTTAATTGTCATATAATTCATTCTCATCAAATATTCCTTTTTTAATTAGGTTATTAGCAGAAGCATCCATAGGTACATTATCTCCATCACTTGAACCCCGACATTATTGGAGAATTAAAACAAACAAACAAATCTCAACACTAAAAGAAATGCATTCGCTTGGAGCTCAAAAAAATTTGTGACCTTGAAGCTTACTATAAGATGGGTTTATATTATTATTAATCGAGATTGTTGGTGAAGTGTTAGATATTTTCTGATGGATTAATAATGTATTTTTCTTTAAACGTCAAATAAACATGACCATGATAAATTTCGTGAACTTTCACAATAAAAGACTGTTGCTCACGAGCAGCAGTAAAAGACATCTGGTTTTGTTTGTTTTCAGCTTGACTGATGCGTGTATTATAATACAATCATTTCATTTTTAATGAATGAATTACGTTTTTAGTCTAATGAATTGAGGATATTTTTTTGAGAGATTGTTATAGATAATAATTGACATTTAAGTTCTATTTCCTCATTATTTGTCCAGTGGTCACAGTGGTATACCAGGAGCTTCCTGGTGGATACTCACAAAGTGTCCCGTTCCGAAAGTACTTTAGAGCCTAGCCGTCAGTTTTGCTAATGTAACCTGGTACTGTCATAAGCAAAAAATAAGACAACTATTTTTTTTCTAATGTCTGTGTTGAATATGTAATAAGTCGCCAAATGTCAATGCCATGCCAATGTCATAAAAATTAAAGTTAGATGTGCACAACTAAATTTTAGCAAAAATATGTTAGAAGACTTGTCCCATTTTTTTGCGCACAACAGTATCAATAAAAGTATTTTTTTTTTTTTCGAATTTGGATTGGCCTTGGGTATGTCCCATTAGCCAGCTTCACAGGTTAGCGTTATTTAAAAATATTAGAAGAAAAAAACAGACCCAAGTATGCACACACGTTAAGGGAAATTTACAATGGTCACACTTTTCACGCCAAGGGGCCGATCATGGCGACTTTAATAAAAGTACTTTGTAGATTATTTTGCCAGCAAACCCCTGAAATTACTCAATAATATTGATCAAATTCCTGGAACTCCTATGTATATTCACTCAGTAATAAACAGAATTAAAAGTCACAAATGTTATCCCAACATAATTTATTGTAGCAAAATGTATAATTAACTACACTGTAGGATCGATAAAATACAAATAATACAACAATTAGGCAACAACGCCAGTTTTCAGTTTAATCACAATATAAAATCACAATCTTATAATGCTATCTGATATATACAATAAAATTGCACCTGAATAACAACAATAAAAAATAAGTTACAACCTAAAATTATTCGTGTGAATATATTAATATAAAATAAATACCTACAGAATCATAATTGAACAACTTAAGGGAGAATACATAAACACAACATTTAGACGTCAGATTATTTACCATATTTACTTCATGCCAGATGCAAATGCAAAAATATGCACTCAATGTGCAAACTAAGTAAATACGCGGGTAAATAAATTGTCACGGCTGCACTATAAACAAATTTTTACAAATTATAATCTACAAAATTTGAAATGCACTGCATTTAATACTGATAACTTTGGATAAAAGAGCTAGAACTTTTTCAAAAATTTTTTATCTGCTATTTTACATTATGTACATAAAAAAATATGTAGCTCGTTTAAAAGATCAAAACATGTTTTAATGGCAAATTATCTTCTTCGCTACAGGAGTCAACAGAAATTAGTTTACCTCGGAATCCTATCGAGGAAGTCCATCTCTATCACCTTGTCTATTTTCTCTAAAATCATATCCAATTTTTTGTCTGTCTGCCTATCAGTGAAGGTATAGTCGCTGGCAATGGACCGACTACACTCGGTTCTATGCCTATTGGAACAAGAGCTAAGTGTTTTGAAGAAGCTGTGCAGATCTTTCAGTTGTGTAATGCTATTCATTGTCAATAATAATTCATTCCTTTTCATAGGTAGAACGTCTATTTGTGTATCAGGAAATTTCTTATCCATCAAGTCAGTTATCCTAACTACGTGCGGCAAAAACGAGATCTGGTGGTAAGGATCATCTTTCCTTATCAAGTCATCCCCAACAAACGCCCAACGATACCTAATGGTTAAAATATTACAGAATTTCAAAATAGTGCAAAGTTCTCGGTACTCACATTTGAAATTGTGGTAAAGTAGTGGCGGGCAAGAGCAGGGCTAGATCTAACAGTTTTGCCGTTGACAGTTGAAGACGCAACCAATGTGGATGACCTAATGCGTGTAGACCATTGCTGCTGTTGGTTGCCCAGCTTGCATCCAGCGATGACATTAATTTTATGTGAGAACTGTTCGAATAACATACAAAATATTAACCATCTGGGAAAGACAGTCAGAAATGTATACACAAACATCTTTTTTTTTAGTTTACAAGAGGAAAAATTTGTTTTCAATTCTACAAAAAAATGTTGAAAGAACAAAAAGCTTTGCTTGATTTAAAACAGACAAGTTTGTAATTAAAACTTCAATATTAATACAGTGTGTTTCTAAAATCGGCAAATAGAACAAAAAAAAAATAGATAAATCTGCAATTAAAATTAAATCAAGCACAGCTTTTTATTGCTTTATCTTTTAAAATTTAAATTGAAAAAATTCCCTCTTTAAACTCAATCCAGAGACATACACACTGTGTGTGTCCAGGAAAGAAATTTCTTACAGTAATAATTAATTTTAAACTTTGGATATCACATTAAAATTTTTCAATCTGGCCAATTTTTGACGTATAAGTACGTCTATACAAGTAAGGTGCCATGTTTATTGATCAGAGTGTACCAAATGTTATAGTGCTAGTGCATGTACGAACTCACTAATCAACAACCGTTCAACTGATTCACGCCAAACTATAATTATATCAAATTGTCATCAAATTTGGCATAAATATTCTTCAATATCATAGAAAAAACACTGTCGGGTTATACTACCTCCCATAAAGTGAAACAACGTGTATCTGCATTTGCATGAATGTTTTTTGACGCTTTATAAAAAATACTGTAGGGGTAGTACAGGGTTATTGATTATAAATTACCCACCCCTTATCATCATTATTATTGCCTATAAAAAAAAGTTTTAAATAAAAGTTGTGTGCTTATGACTGAATTTTGTTAAAATACTATCTTTTTTAAAATGAGATACCCTGTATATTATAAAATTTTTGGATTGATCATTTTCTCCTGATTTCAAAAATATAATATGTTACTCCTACCATATAATGTTTTTGAGTTATTAAACGTCCAATATCTTAGTTAAACTAGTTACTGTAATATGAAAAAGTTAATATTATTAAAATGAGCTATGAAAATGACAACTATTACGTTTGATAAGTGACATTTCTTTAAAGAAATAAATCAAAATGGTTTACAGTGAGGAAGAAAAAGTCCAAATATTTATTTGTTATATACAAAATAACAAAAATAAACGTGCAGCAAAAAGAGCATATAGGGTGTTGTATCCAAATCATCCAACATCATCAGAAAATAAAAGCCCACCCATATTTATTCGCGAATAGACATTTTTGAAACATTGTATTATTTTTTAGAAAATTCTGAAAGCAGCATAAATAGTGCAGTCGATTAATTAGGTAAAAGTTACTCCAAAATCCAACGTAGGTTAAAAAATACAGACCATATAAAATTTTACCCGTACAAGTTTTAACACAGGCTCATAAAAGGAAAAGGCTGGACTTATCCGCCAGATGATTCAAAAGTTGGATGAAGATCCTGATTTCTTTACTAAAATATTATGGACTGATGAATCAGCCTTTTCTACAGCATGAGTTTTTAATAGGAAAAATCGAAGGCCGTGGGAAAACAAGCATAACAGAAAAAGATTGGTAAAACAAATTAAAAAGGTCAGGAAGAAAAACTGTTAGCGTTTGGCGTGGAATTTTCAGAAACAAAATTGTTGGGCCCATATTTTATGATCATACTTTAACTGGAGTACTTATCTGGAAATAATTATCCCAGAAGCAGAAAATATTCTTTTGCGGAATTATCCGGAAGCCGAACTTAATGATATGATTTGGATGCAGGATGGGGCAACTCCGCATAGTGTCCTACCCATTCAACATCATTTGAATATTGTATTCCCAATAGAGATCGAGAATAATGGAACAATTAAATGACCACCTAACACTCCGGATTTGACCCCTATGGATTAATTTTTTTGGGATTTCTAAAATACATTGTCAATAATAATAATAATAGTATTGAAGTCATTAAAGACAGGATTCGACTTGAAATAACAATCTGAATTCATTTCCGGTGCAACTATAAATATAAGAAGACATTTCAATTATGCATTGACGATAATGGTGGACACATCGAACATCTCTTATGAGCTATCACTTATTTATATTTAAATTTACTAAATCTTTGTTATTTATTTTGTTTCAACATTTGGTTTTTTCTTCCTCACTGTAAACCATCATTAAAGAAATGTCAGTTATCAAACATAATAGTTGTCATTTTCATAGCTCACTTTAATAATGTTAATATTTTCATATTTACAGTAACTAGTTTAAGGGCACAAACGAAATGTAAAAGCAGGTAACCAACATAAAACTGTAAAATCGCTTTGTATGATTTATAACTGAAAACGAAAACAATGAGCTTATTGTAAATAAACTGCAGATTTAGTAGAAAAAAGTTACAAGTCAAAAGTTCGTCCATTCTCTTCTTATGTACGAAATACAATTTTGGTGGATTTTTATTTAATGTTCTTACTAAAAACTGTATAAACTGTAAAATGGACGAATATTGGACTTGCAACTTTTTCTACTAAATTTGCATTCTATTTGCAATGAGTTGATTGTTGTCGTTTTTCAGTTATAAACCATACAAATTTTTTTAGAGTGATGTACCTACAGTTTTATATTGGATACCCGTTCTTTGACATTTCGTTCGTGCCCTTAACTAAGATATTCGACATTTAATAACTCAAAGACGGTATATGGTAAGGGTAACATATGGTATATTTTTGAAATCAGGGAAAAAGGATCATTCCAAATATTTAATAATATACAGGGTATCCCATTTTAAAAATATATAATTTTTTTGTATCTCCTGAAATCTGCACGCTACTGTACTTTTGATAGCAGGTACTTTTGGTAGAGGGTAGGTAATTTATAATGAATAACCCTGTACCACAGGAAGACTGTATTATGAGGTAAATATGAGAGTAAGTGCTACCAGTTGAGCTTCTGGCCCTGATAGATGCCAATATCGTTGAAGATTTCTCAAGTTTTTATATTTTTTCTTAAGTGCACCATTCTTTTGCAGAGGCTCTATAGACCAAAAGCTACAGAAATTTTGAAATGTGTGTGAGAACCTCCCTGAACTTTCATGATCCATAGTCATCGTCGTAGGGCTATTTTTTATAAATAATCTTCATACGTAAACACCCCTATTACCAAGACCCGGGCCCAGTGTAGGTGAAAATGTTAGTAGCTCAAGAGCTACCATTAGTTGGATTTGGGAATTTTATGCAGAGATGTTGAACAAAACAGGTGAAATTGAGATGGGAAGTCTTTATTTTGAAGAGCGAAAAGTATGCATTGTAGACTTCGTTGCTGTTGGCTGGATTTCTTTAAATCAATTTAAAAAAGTTTTTGAGAACAAAAATTCTAAAACTAGTAGTAACTAGAAAATAAGCTGTTAGAAAAAGATTAAAAAAAAAACAGGTTTACAAAGCATGCAAAATGTTAAAACAATAAGTAAAAATTACCTGTTGTTTGTCCTGTAGCATCCAGCCACCCCAGCAAGTCGCAAACAAATGAAATATTTTGTTAATAATCACACAATACAATAATATCCTACTTCTAAATAAAACTATCACACTAAGCATGACGTTAGTCACTACAGAAAAACAACACTGAAATGTTTTATGCAAATCTAATTTATTAAGGTTAACAAGAAGGCTGGACAAATTTCCCAACCAAAATTTAACTTATGAATGTTCCTTTAACTCGAGTTAAAACTAAGTAGTTAACATGCAATTTAATACTACTGTGTATTCTGTAAAACATGTTAATTTTGATACAAGTAATTGGGCAAATGGTTGGGAAAACAGTAAAATTAATAATACCCTTCATTGCGCCAATGATATTGTGAATTATATATATCTGTGAACTTACAGAAACATATATACACATTCATGTCATTATCAGATCAAATTATTTGAAGTATTTTAATGTTAATAAAAAAACACAATACCTAAATTCCTCTGTGTCGGTTGACAATTCCTGTTCAATTTGCAGAAAAACTTGTAGCATTTCACTGATTATAATAGGCCAGAGCGACGTGACGTGCAATGGACTCATCCTTAGTAAAATAACTCGAAAACAGAGGAAAACTTGCGCCTGAACACCTGGCACACTCAGCCTTAAACTGCTCGTCAATTGTTCTGAAAAGTTGAAGAGACATTACATACACATTTCAAAACTATCCATCATAAATATATTTGGATATATTATTGATCAATGAAAAAAAAAAAAAAAAAAAACGTAAAAACACGTCAAAAAGAAATAATAGGGAACACAATTTCTTATGAGTAGACCTCGGGATTAGTGCTACCCCTCACCCTCAGAGCCACCCCTACAATTTCTTTAAATGGAACATTCATTCACAGGTAATTTTTTTATTTTTTTTTATTTTATTTATTTAGTAAAAATTTATAGGTACAAAAGATGATCTAAAGTTATTCTTATTCCTAAACGCCCAGGGGACGGTAACGGAATATTTACAAAATTAAATGTGGGTATATGTATACATAGCAATACCATATAGTATATTTTATAAATACAGTAGTAAAATGGACACATATGTACATTACATCAGATATACAATTACAAAAACATGTGTAATATCTTAAAATTAATCGTATTAAAAGAAAATAAAAATAATGTAAATGTCTATGCACTTATCCCTATATTATTACATAGTGATGTGGGTTTTGCATCTTTTATTAAATAATTGTATGTTACATCTTTTCAACTCATCAGGAAGTTCATTATAAGTATGTATGCATTGACAGAATGGATTTTTTAGTCCATAATTACTTGTCACATTGTTCTGATAGATGTTATTTCTATTGCGAGTATAATGTTCATGTATATTATTGATGTACTGAATCTCAATGTTAGATTTATGTTTTTTATTTAAGAGTTTATGTACATACTTTGACTGTTCTAATTTAAGTAACTGTGCCAGTGATAAAACTTCACTAATGTTTAAAATGTCTTGTGTAGGTGTTCTGGGGTGTAATCCAAAACAGGTTTTTATAGCTTTGTTTTGCAGTGTTTGATATTTATAGAATCTCTAGAGTGTTTGATTGTGTTGACCATCAGCTATTAAAAGCTAACCTTGGTAAATATAGAATAAGAGGTACTCCATTGTCCTCAAGCTTAAAATATAAGAAACAAATTGTATATGTTCCTAATGGTGCATCTAGCAATAGTCTAGAGGTAAAACAGGGAGTTCCTCAGTGACCTATACTTGGGCCTCTCCTCTTTAAAATATTTGCAACAACTTAATTTCTGTAGTTGAATATAATACCAAATGTTCTGACAATCTGTTACTCTGATGACACTAATATTAAAATTTATCACTGAAAAAGTATATAAGCGGACAGACAAAAACAAATTATATTTAAATAAGAATAAGATCACTTCATTAGTGTTTAGTTTAAAGAGAAACTCGGATAAATTGTATTTCTTTAACAATATTCAAATATTTCCTATAGAATCCGCTAAACTGTTAAGGCGTTACTGTAGATATGCATCTACAGTGGAATCAACATATACATACGCTATGTGGGAAACTAAGAAGCAGTTGCTTCAGACTAAAATTTATGTCCAATTATTGTAGTAGTGAAATTCTACTTATTCTTTAATATGCCAACTCTCATTCGAACTTAAAATATGGTACAGTTAACTGGGGAAATAGAGTTCGTTTCCGTACTACAGAAATATGCAGTGTGCATAATTATTGCAGGATTTAAAAGCTTAAATATCTGCAGAAATGCTTTCAAAAATAAGAATAATTTCTTAAACAATCAAATTAGTCACGGGTATGAAACACAACATAAGGTACAATTTCAAAACAGTTCTTTTTGAACAGCAATGTATCAAAAAAATTTTATATATAATGGCTGCAAGTGTTTCATTTATTTAACCGATGAAATTAAATCGTCTCCAAATATTAAATGTTTAGAGCAAAACTCAAGCACCTCTTCATAAATAAAGTTTATAATACTGTTACGTGCTTACAGTCTTCAGTAAACACTTTGTGGATTCAAATAACTTGCAACAAGAATTTTCACTAACCACTATTTTATTTATCACTAAAATTACACTAGTAAATACTTAACAATCACACAACTAATAATAACTTAATCTAATATAAATTCACTACTTTTAAAACACTATGTACTTTACTTTTCTTCTTAAACTTGTCAACTCTTGCCTAACCTAAAAACTCTCTGTCTGTTTACTTCACTGAACTGAATTCTTCTTTATACTTCACTAAACTGTACTGTTCCCCCATCTGCTGGATTCACTTCTTTATATACACCGATAGAAATGTACCAGAACAGTATTCCATAATTTTCTGGAACCCTACAGAGTTTTCTACCATGTGATAGATGACTGTTCGTCAATTGGCTCATAGATGGCGCCACCCCACCTACTGGCCATGAACACAATACAGGTTTCCCTTCACTTTGGCCAGGGACTTAATCACATCTCTCCCCGTTAGAGGGCAGCACATAACAATATATTCATTTTATGTCATTTATTTATTACTAGCTAACCCGGCAGACGTTGTCTTGTCACAAAAAGCACTCTCAGTTTTTCCAGAATTTTCCAATTTTCCAGGGAACTTTTTCAATTTTTCTTTCCCTAAAAACCTTCTTCGGACTATTACGAACATCCCTGACACAAAAAGCACTTTCAGTTTTACCAATTTTCCGGGCAACTTTTTCAATTTTTCTTTCTCTAAAAACCTTCTTCGGATTATTACAAACATTAAAAAAAAAAAATTAGCCAAAACGGTCCAGCCGTTCTCAAGTGATGCGACTACCAACGAACAAGCATTTAATTTTATTTATATACAGCGTGTCTCATTTTGCTTGGAACTATGTAACGTTCTCTCACTAAATACTGACTCCCGACTTAGCCAGCCATCTGTAAAATATGCTTAATTTTGGTAACCAGGATACAAGAAAAACAATATAATTATTATGATAGACATCCAATCCTATCCAATATAATTATGATGATCTTTATGGATGAAATAAATTATTATTATAAAAAAATATTGTAATATAATAATATTATTATCATTATTATTATATTACAATTTCAGAATATTTACAACTGTTAATCTACAAATAAAAACTATTCTCCTGTAATATTTAGATTTATTTTATACCCAAGTTTATTTAATGTCCGATATAGTTATATATATATATATTTTTAAATATTTTTTTTTTATACATTTATTTAACGTCGGCCTATTTCCGCTACTGAGGCCTAACGCCGACGCCTGTAGACGAGCTACCCCCAACCAGAAATTTTGCCGAACCTCTTCCCTTAAGAAGAGTAGGGATCTTTTACTTACCTAACATTTAATAAACAAGGGACCGACGGCTTTACATCCCCTCCGAAGGATGGTATATCTCCTATACAACCCTCGCCTAAGGTTGTACAGCTTCCGCGTATACACTGATATACAAGCCGCCGGAAGATGTGTGAGGCGAGAACGCGGTTTCCGTTGGAATGGTCACCCATCCAAGTACTAACTGCGCCTGTCGTTGCTTTACATCGCATACCGAAGTATGTACATAGTAAAGACGCACCTACGCTCGCCCCATTTTTAAATATAGATCTTTGAAAAGCGCATCTTTGTGTTATATTAAAACGTAATAATCTGGCGTACTATGATTTTTTTTCGGGTCAGAAAATGGTGAAATCTTATTAGCAATTTTTTAAATTTCAAATCTGAGTGCGCCACTGGATTCAGCAACTCTCCAATTGTGTTTGTACCAAATTTCGTTGAAAAAGTCATGTTCTTGAATTTATCCTGAGAGAAATAAAAATTCAGACATTGCCGAAGAAATTTAACTGTTGCATATAGGATTATATATTTATGAAAAGAGTGCTTTCACAGAAATAACTGTCAATAAATGATTCATTGTTGACGAGTAGATATTACTTATTTATATTCCTGCTTATTATCATAATTATGTCCGCACAAAGATTAACTTTTCAAGAAAACATAGGGATTATTCAAATTGTTGGTGATAATGTGAGATTGTCAAGAGAAGCTGCCCGAGAATTTAATAGAAGAAATCCAACTCGATGGCCGCCACTTAACGACAGCACCGTTCGAAAAATAAAATGTTTTAATGATACCGGTACTGTTTCAGAACCAAATTCTAGAGGATCTGGCCACCAGAGGCAGCTTAATTATCTCGCTACTTTGGCATATTTTGACGAAAACCCTTGTTCAAACTTGAGGGATGCCGTTATAAATTTAAACAAGTCTCAAAATACCATTTAGAGGTGCCTTATAAATCATAACCGAAAACCATAAGAACCTAAATTTTTGCATACTTTGCAAGCAGGTGACGAAGAAAGAAGATTTGAGTATTGCTTGTGGGCTCAAGGAGAGTATTTGAATAGCCCAGATTTTAAAAGAAAATCATTCATAGCGATGAGGCTACATTCACCGCAAACTGTGTTTTCCTCACAAAATTGTAGATTTTGAGCAGAGGAAAATCCCAATTGGGTAATCAATTGCAGAAGTCAATATTTACAAAAAATAAATGTCTGGTGTGGTAATAGCAAAGACAATTATCAGTGCCTATTCTTTCATTAGATTTAGTATGGGCAATTTATTTAAAAAATGTAGGGAATGGGTTCAAATTAATTTGATCTGTAGCTTCCAAACTATTCACCTTAGACCTCTACATTTTTATTATTATTAGCCGTTACTCGAGTCCGAGTATAGAAATGTTACAGTCGATAAATTGCGTACAATAAAAAACAAGTAAAAGGTGTAGTCTATTGTAATTCCCATTCATCTACGGTGCACACGACTATGGCTATAGAGGCCAATTCGGGAGAGCACATGTCGACCGCAATCAGGACAAACATAGACCTGGTTAGGTCTTGGATTCGGCCTTCTTGCAGCAACATTTCCTTGATAGCTGGCCACAACCCCTCGCCATTCGGTTCTGTCCGCTGCAAGTTGTTCCCATTGCTCGTCTGCAATACCGCAGGATTTTAAACTTTCATGGAGAGCGTCTTTGAACCTCTTTCGTTGACCGCCACGCTTTCTTCTACCACTTAGCAATTCACCATAAAGTGTACATTTAGGAAGGCGGTTATCATGCATACGATGAACGTGACCTGCCCATCTTAGGCGTGCTCTTGAAATAAGCACCTCAATTGGAAGGCTGTTTGCTCTCCTGAGTACTTCCACGTTTGATATGTGATGGAACCAACGGATTTTCATCATACTTCTGAGGTGTCTTTGCTGAAAACGTTCTAATTCTTTCACATGACGACGGTAAGCGACCCAGCTTTCACATCCATATAGCAGTGTTGGAATGACAACTGCTCTGTAGACAGCCATTTTCGTTGACAAAGCAAGGTCGTGGTTGTCAAATACTCTCTCTCTAAGTCCCCAGAATGCTCTAGATGCAGCGTTAATTCTATTGCGAATCTCGCTGTCCATGTTTGCTTTGTCATTAACAACGTTGCCTAAGTAATTGAACTGATCCACCACTTCAAGAGAATTTCCGTTAAGTGTAATGTCTATTTGGTTCACTTGATGAGGAGTTGACATAATCTTAGTCTTTCCAATGTTGATTTTAAGTCCCAAAGAATCATAGCTTTGGGCATACACATCTAAAAGTTCTTGAAGCTCTTCCGGCGTAGAGGCTAAAAGTGCACAGTCATCCGCATACTGGAGATCACAAATGAATCGTGTGCGTGTTTTCGTGAACGCTCTAAAGCGCCCTATGTTAAAGAGACCGCCATCAAAACGGTATCTGAGACCTATTCCTCTGACTGTCAGTTTGTTGTCAACAATAATTGTTAGAGCAGTGGTAAACAAATTAAAGAGTAGGGGTGCCAGGACACATCCCTGCCTAACTCCAGTGAGAGTTTGGAAAGGTTCGGTTGCCTCATTATTATACATAACCTGGGCGTTGTTGTTTGTATGTAGACTGCGACATACTTCCACAAATTTTCTAGGGATACCTAAGCGGAACATAATTTTCCAGAGCACTTCCCTGTCCACCGAGTCAAACGCCTTGGTTAAATCAATGAAGGCCATGTGAATTTCTCCTTGATGTTCGAGTGCTTTTTCTTGAAGCTGTTTAAGTGTGAAGATTAAATCCGATGTGCCTCGGTTTGGTCTAAAGCCACTCTGTGTTTCAGGAAGTAACTTTTCCATAACAGGTGTTAGCCTATTTGCCATCGCTTTAGTGAATATCTTCCCTCCAACAGCCAGGAGAGCTATACCCCTGTAATTTCCACAGTCCGCAGCGCTCCCTTTGTTTTTGAAGAGGTTGATTAAAAGTGTATCACGAAACTCCTGCGGAGCTTGACCACTTTCCCACACGATATCAAACAGTTTTTTGAGGTAGGGTATGAGCTCTGACGACACAGCTTTAAAGATCTCAGCTGGGAGTGAGTCGGCGCCGGGAGATTTGTTATTTTTTAGCTGCCCAATGGCGGTTAAGATCTCTTCCGTTGTTAGTGGTTTATCTAAGTCTTCGAAGGTGTCATATTGAGGGATAAGATTTATAATATCTTGATCGGCTTGACTTTGCTGGTTAAGAATGTTAGAGTAGTGTTCTTTCCATCGGGCTCTTATTTCCTGGTCTTCTTTGAGGAGATTTCCATTTAAATCTTTAATAGGGCACATATTTTTCCTACTGGGGCCGTACACTGCTTTTACTCCTTGAAAGAAATTCCTGTAGTCGTGTGAATCGGCGTACCTTTGAATTTCTCTGGCCTTGCTTGCCCACCACTCGTTCTTTATTCTTCTGATTTCGCGTTGCGTTTCATACTTAGATTGGGTAAAAGCTTCTGCTTTTGATGAGTCGTTGGGGTGGTTGATAGCGTTTTGGAAGGCAGTATGTTTGCGGTCAAGAAGTTCTTGTATAAAAGCTTCATTATCATTGAACCAGTCCTCCTGTTTTTTACTTGCTGCAGTGCCAAGAATTTCCTCACTCGCACTTTTTAAACTGTCTTTAATTTGTGTCCAGGTAGCAGCGACAGAATTGGTTTCTTCTAGTGCACTCAAATTCTCTTGAACTTTTTGCTTTAGCTGTTCGACGGTTTGTTGGTCACGCAATTTACTAATACAGAGACGGAGTCTGCGTTTTACTTGAGTTCTTCGGTGTTTGGGTCTCATAACAATTTTCATTTTAGAGACAACAGGACGATGATCGGTCCAACATTCGCTATCAATGCGCGCCTTTGTAATTTGGACGTCCTTGAGATGCTTCCTACGTACGATAACATAGTCCAGTAGATGCCAGTGATCTGATCTGGGGTGACGCCAGGTGCCTTTAAATTTATCCTTTTGTCGGAAAATGGTGTTTGTTATAACTAGATCATGTTCGGCGCATTTAGTTAGGAGTAGTTGACCGTTAGCGTTCATGTTGCCCAAACCGTTCTTGCCTATGATGCCTGGCCAGGTGTCTGCATCTCTCCCTACTCTAGCGTTAAAATCGCCAAGAATAACGAGTCGTTCCGTTTTAGGTATTCTACAGAGGGTTTCTTCCAGCTGTTGATAGAAGCTTTCCTTAGTTTCGTGACTTGCATCCAGAGTGGGAGCGTAGGCGCTTATTAGATTTACCGCGTTGCCATCTGATAGCTCATAGCGTAGCAGCATTAGACGCTCGGATAGACCTCTACATTTATACATTTTTGGAATAAGGGGTGAGGGTGGAGCTAATTCTAGGTCTATCCATAAGAAAGTGTCCGGTTATTATTTATTTTTTACATGTTTCTGCAAATTACTAGAAAATTTGTGTGGTGTGGTTTCTTATTACCGGCAGGGAAATATAATTTCATAAGTTATTCTTTATTTTTACATAACGATTTACTGTATGGTGCAAACACATTCTTAAACTGTTTGCATGATGTGTCTCTAAACTATAAATTTTCAGGTCAATATAGTTTACGATTATTTACTCACCCTGAATGTCGGGCATATACTTCGCATATTGATCCATCTCACTGCAAAATATGACATAAGCCAGTCTTTTCAATAACTGGGCCTTTTGTTCATATTCTTGTTCCCTAGAAGAAAATATACTTAGGCTACCACTCTGGTTCATCGACACTCGACCTGAAACAATAAGATATTAAGTTAAACCTCAAATGAAAGCAACTTTGAACGAAGACTTACTCATTAAATCTCGAAAAGTGGTATTGTCATGGGTCATTAAATTGTCCACGATTACTCTCCAATACTTCAAGCACATGTAATCCATTTGAAACAGGGTGTTGTCCAGTAACAATTCGAACACGTCCTTCTTCCAGGC
This sequence comes from Leptura quadrifasciata, assembly GCA_963675555.1. Lineage (NCBI taxonomy): Eukaryota > Metazoa > Arthropoda > Insecta > Coleoptera > Cerambycidae > Leptura > Leptura quadrifasciata. The sequence continues at coordinate 318,587 of OY776673.1, forward strand.
TTTCCTGGTGTACTGATAACTGCTAAGGCTTGAGAGAAGCTTCGAACAGGCATTGAAACTGGGCATGTTTCGCACCGTGTGCGCCTTTAAATACGGAACAATATTGCACATCAGAGATGTAAGAATACCATTTACTTTGTCCTTTTCTGAAGAACCAAAACAGATATCTAGTATGGGCGCAAGAATTTCTGAGAGAACCTAAAAAAAATGCACTGCCATTATTGTCATTGTGAATAAATCATATTATTATTTTAGTCGAAAAGATGTCAACATGATTACTCACCAATTGTGCTTGAACGCTATGACTAGAATTTACGAAAATCTCACTAGTGCTTCCACTAATAATACTAGAATCAGGAGTGCCGTCTTCCTCTTGCTCTTTTACTGCAAAGTTTCTTCTTAACCACGTGGTTTGTTCCAAGCAAGATCCACATACTTGCGATACACAGTCTATGAGCTAACAGAAAGGAGAATATTATTAAAGTTAGGCATTTTATTAGAGAAAAATGCTTGTTACTTTTGCAGTTACGTCCTGTAAATCCTTCTGGTCTTTTCTCTCTTCCAGGGGGCAACATTTTATCATCAATTCGTGCAAGAGGGCAGCTAGCAAGAACTGTGCGGGTGGCGATAGGGAACACCCTTCTCTGATGAGGGCTAGCAGAGATCCCCATGCCTCCGATAACTGAGTTGCAGAAGCATTGCGCATATAACTAGAAAAAGTTTCAATAAGCCCATATATATTGAATGTGGTCATAGTTATTCTTACCAATAAAACAATTCGAGAACAGAAACATCCAGACAAATGTCTGCACTAAGCCCTTCGGTAGGGGGAGGGTTTTTTATCACAGCCGTTACCGTTTGTACTAAATTATCTAGTGGAATGACTCTTATGGCCAAAATTAAATAAACCAAGTTGTTTTGGCCAGCATTTGGCTCCGGAAGCACCTGGAACAAAACAGATATGTTTTCAAACAGCAGTTTAAAAAATTCTTACCACAACCAAACTGTCACTCTCTGCAGGATTTTTGTTTGGCGTTTTATTTTCTTAATTTTTTTTTTCATTATATCTTTTATCTATTGTGTCCACTTGTAAATGTAAATATAAAAAATAAAATAAAAACCTTTAATAACAATAAATGCTGGATAATGGAAAACATAATTCAACAATGTTGAATATATCAATGATCTACCATCGCACATTAGCAAGGGACTCACAATTATGTAAGCAGACGATACTATTGTGTTTATCTCTGCATCTAGCACTGATAAGCTTAGTTCTGACACTAAAATAACTGTAGATGAGGTGATCGTAGGTGTAGGTGGTGTGATCGAAATAAATTAATATTATATAATATAAAAATAGTATTCATAGATTTCAATCTTAGAAGAAATATGCCACTTTCTGGTATCCCCTTAGGCGAAAACACAAAGTTGTTGGGCACATGCATCGACAGCACACTGTCATGTGAACAGCATATCGATTATGTTTCGTAATTTATCAATTAAAAAACATGCTCAGTGAAGACGGTTTAATGAATGTATATTATGTTTTGGCTTATTAGTATATAACTCAAAATATACATCTCTGGGGAAAATCCGGTGGAGTATCCAGAGTATTTGTGTTACAAAAATGATTAATAATTATAAACTAAGTATAGAGAAAGCTATAGAAACACTTTCGTCTCCACGAAAATATTAATTGTACCACGTGTCTATATGTATAAGTGTCTGATTCATGTAAAATGCAATCTGCATGATTTTTATGTGCTGTCTGAAAGTCACAGATAAAATACAAAACACGGGAACTTACTATCTGTTTCTCAGCATAAAACTTTGACTTTTAAAGAGTCTCTTTATTATAATGGGATAATATTATATAATAGCCTTCCCGAAAGTATTAGAGGTCTAAACTTATTAAGATATAAGAAAAAAATCGGCAGCTACTGGAAGCGGCTGGAACCTCCCCACTCGGTGGATCTTTGAAGCCGAAAAGAGCATTAAATTGTGTGACAAAACGGCACTGAACGTAATCCGATCTCATCCAAACCTTTTCAGATCTTCTGGGGCACTAAAAAAACCCTCAACTTAATGAATTTACAATCATCTACGCGAGTTGTTACCTACATTATCGCTCGTTGAATAATATTTATGAGGCTATAATATTTGTAGTAAAAAATATGTCTTTGTTTTCAGACCATGATAGAGTTCATTTATATAACACTAGAAATAAAGACGATTTGCTAAATATTAAAGCAAACTTTACATATGTGCAAAGAAACATACCGTTTTCCATAATAAAAGTCTATAATAAACTTCCAGACACATATAAAAACCTATCCCTAAAACATCTAAAAGCAAAGTTACGAGCCACTCTTCTGGTAAAAGCATACTATACACTAGATGAGTATTTTGGTGATACACTTTAAAGCCTTCTTAAGTATTTATAATAATTTTAATTGTTATTTTTTAATATATAATTAATGTTCATTTGTCTTTGTTATACTTTATACATTATTTTAACTATTTGTTATTACTATTTTTTTAATATAAATGACCATTTTTTATACATGATTAATATTTGTATTTATCTTTTTTTCATCTTGTGACATGTTCTACACCCCCTGGGTTTTTTTGTAATTTTTTTTACATGAACTAATAAAGACATATCTATCTATCTATCTATCTATACTATTAGGATATTAACAACTTTAACATCACTTGAACGACTAAGAAAGTCTAGTTATCCTAAATACTACAGATTTGTAAAGCAACAAACTGAAAATTGGTAAAGTGATAATCCATAATTAATTCACCAACGAAGGTACAGAAAGCATATGATATTGATATTGTTACATCTACCTTTAAAGTTTGTGACAATCCACTAAAAGTTACAAATACATAACATGACACCAACGTTATCGGATGACAAACGATGACAATGACAATCGTCAAAATTTGCTCATTGCAATCCTATCGCCCGCGGCTGTCTTTGTTAAATGAAACATTAGCATTTCAGTAATTTTACTAGATTCTAGAGGAATATTTGTAGTTTAATTCTTCGATTTGTCTGTATATATATTTAAAAACGGCACTAAACGTAATCCGCTCTACTTCTAGAGCAGTGAAAAAACCCTCACACGTGAATTGACATGTGATGTGATGAGTTTCACGACGTAACGGTTACGCGCATCGATCATGTCATGCGAAATGCGATGTATGCCATATTTGCTTTGTTTTTAATTTTTCTCATGGAAACCAAATCGAAAGGGTGGAAGTGTGATATATCGTTGAAATCAGAATTTTAATTGCTTTTCAATGCTTCCATTGCAAATTGAAAATAATTATAAAATAAACAACTTGTTACGTCAAAATGGCACTAAACGTAATCCGATCTCAACCAAAACCGTTTCAGATCTTCTGGGGCACTAAAGAAACGCACACGCAAAGTTTCATTCAAATTCGTTCAGTAGTTTCGGCGCTATCGTGCTAACACACATACACAGACATTTTTCAAAAACCACTTTTTTGGGTTCCTAGGACCTCAAACGTAAAGATTTGATGTTATCTCAATTTTCGTTTTTGAACCAATTTTAGTAACCTCTCACAATTTTATTGTGGAGAGGTTAAAATTAAGAACTTACTACTGAATAGTGGTTACTACAAAGTGAATGAATTCTTAGACAGATCTACAGATACATAGTCTCTAGTTTTTAATTTGTTATGTGTATTAGCTTGTAAGTATACCAAGTATACATTTTTATATTTTTGTTTCTGTATATTATTTTATTATTTTAATTATGTATCGACGTCTTATGATGTTATGCAATATAGTTTTTAATTTAGATGCTGACATGCCATATAACTATATATCAAAAAAAATTGTTAATAAACATATTATTATTATTAACATTGTATAAATCTATTCATCAATTTCTAATAAGATCAATATCATTATCGTTCCTCAAGAATTTCCAATTTATAAATATCATGCATTCTTTCGATAACACTCTAAAACAAGAACATTCTACGTTATAGAAGCTATCTCATCAGTTACTTCTGAAACGTTTGTTTCACTATACCTGGAGGTATTACATTACACTACTTACATATATAAATCACACTCACCGTTTTAACACTGGTAAAAGGGTTCCTCCTCTCATACCAGGCCACGGAGATGGCAGCAAGAAAACTAGCACCGTGATGCACGGAGATGGGACTCAGAAACTCCAACAACTGCTGCTTGACAACCTTCGAGTTTCCGTAGACTCCATTATAATCATTCTCTAAACTGACTATCGTCTGCCAGAGCTTAGCCACACTCGAAATGATCCTGGGCATATGGCTTAATATTGTTTTCCTAGCGTTCTGATAATTGTCGGAATTTTGTTTTGCGGAAAAGTTTATATCTGAACTGAGGGGAGAGAAAAAAGCATTAACAAGGTTATTTATAATTTCCCCAGGATTGGATACCGGTGTGCTTGGGTTTACAGGAACATTTTGGTTGACGGTTTGTGACGAATCTAGAAGACAATAGTGGCAAAGTATCGTCAGCGATTCGAGCTGTGTTACCGCATAATCTGAACACAACTCATCTTCCAAGTCCAGTTTCTTATAGTTGACGGCTATGTCTTCTATGTTATTGCAAATCTGGTGTATAACGCTGATGGAAATCTGCTTGAGGCTATCACAGAAGTATGGTAGACAGGAAGTGACCATGTTCAACCACTTCTCGTGAATGTGTTTCATGTTGCGGTGACGCAGGGCGCTCATGATGGCAGACAAGAAAATGGCCTGCTGTGGGATGAGGACTACAGGTGTGTTTAAATGCTCTCCATTTGTACTGCTGCCGGCTTCTGCAGTTTGTGCTTTCGGAGGAAATACAGCATGTTCCAAAATTATTAGAGAATGAATTAATCTGAAAATTAATAAAATGCCTTATGTGTCGTTTATTTTCTACACAAAATTTTCAAATTCAAGTTTAAATCTTCCCACCATATGGGAGTTATTATTGTACAAAGAATAGAACTGTGCATTCTTTCTTTAATATCATACAAAATATTTGATTTTCAAAATTTTATTAACTATTATATTAACTTATCAACCCGCAGTTGAATTATCACTAGAAATATTAAGTGTATATTTTTTCTCAACACTTTCATTAATGAAGATATTTTCTATTGCTACTCCATTGTTCATAAAATTTTATTGTTTGACTTCACTTGAGTGTTAAAAATTATGAATATTTTTCATAATAGTTTAAATGTCCAAGAACTACATTAATCACGCTGAATAGTCAAAGATATACTTGAAAATCAAATAAGATATTCTAGATAATAAAATTTTTCACAAAATACTTAGATAATGAAAATTTTACCTTAAAATTTGTATCTGAAATGCTTCGACGTGCTCGCCCACTTTATTATTACTGTCACTTAGCTGGAAGTTATTAAACCCCAAAATCTCCTCTGCAAAGGTCATGTCCTCATCAAAATTCCGCACCGACGTTAAAAGACAGTTGAGTAGAATTTTCTGCATCTTGCACTTCACTAACAAATCTGCGATATAGCTGGAAAAGCCCTTTGAATTTTCACCCACCATAGTTACTAAATTTTTCACTATAACGTCTAAGATTTCTAAGCTCTCCAATTGGATTTTTAGGTTGTTTTCCAATTCTTCGAACATCAAGGAGGAATCGTCCAGCAAAGGATAGAAAGTCCTCGCATAGTTTAAACATATTGAAATGATGATGTCCAAAAACATGTAGCCGCGGTAAAAATTCACATGATCACTACTTAATTCTCCACCAAATCCACAGCCCAACAAAGACTTCCTGTGTCTAGCTAAAAGAAATAAAATCTCATTGTTCTTTAAGTTCTTTATTCCACTCGTCGCCAGGCACTTAATAAATAGTTGAGTATTGGACAAGATGCAGTTCTTCAAAGTTTGCAGGGCATAAAGCACCTGATTGGAGTCGAATATTTCATAATACAAACACACATGCGAGTGGATGGGGTACAGGACAAAATTCTTCGTAGAGTGCGAGTTCATTTTAGGCCTCAAATCCAAATCGGTGGGTCTCTGAGGTGCACCATCCACATCATCGTCTACTTCTGAGCACACCTTATCGATAATGTTATTCAGAATGTTTGTCACTACAGCGTGTTCCTCGCTTTTGCCTTTGAAGAAGTCCTCAGCACTTTTGCTTAGTTCTAATTCGCAGTGGAGATTGGCCGAATCGGATATGCAATATGACCAACTTTGCACTAGAGAGCTTTCTATGTCGGTCGTTTTTATGTTGTTAATTTTTTCATCAAAACTATGCGACTTTGGTATTTTGCCCAGTCCATTGATGCTCTGAGCTTTAATTCCATCTGAAATAGGCTCCATACTTTCCAGTAAAGCTTTAGTTGTGAATTCTTTGCCGTTGCTAATCATATTCAATAATTCTGACTGGCTTTTGTTCTTGAGACTGTCGAAGCCGGAATCCCTATCGCCACCATAGGCTTCTTGTTGAAAATTTCTAGTAAGGGAATCGTCGTTGCTTGTATGTGTGTATTCGTTACTTGATGATAGGCTCTCCAGTGACGAATGGGAGTCCAATTTCGAATAAGAACCATCCAAACCTGTGGGGTAGACCTCTTTCGCACTTAAGGGATTTATAATGAGTTTGACGTTGCCTTTGGAGCCCTTATCTAATTTAGGAGATACATTGAAACTTTTGAAATCTTTATTTTTCTTTGTAACTACATTTGAATCGTCCGTAATACTTGTCGTCATATTTATAACGGATGACGAATATTTTTTGCCCCCTTTGGAGAACGTAAACCATTTCTTTTTTGGAGGCTTTGGGCTGGGACCGTCGGTGAGATGGTACATTATATTTCCATTGATACTGCTCACCGCATATACTTTTTTAGCTTGCAAGTCCTCCATTTTATTGCTGTCTTGGGAAGTTATGTCACTCTGTGTGTCGGAGTCCTGTATATTGACATGCCGAATCGATACTCGTGCTGTGTTTGAGGCCAGCAGTTTTAACAGGATAGGGTTTATTATTCTAGGAATATCATTGTGAAGCAGACTGTGAGTCAAGAACATTTCAGATAAGAGTTGCAGATTTGGCTTCTCTTTGTTATGTAAATTATCCAGGACTTTCAGCAAGGACCTGAAAAGGTGCAAGCATTTGAAATGATAAATTTGGCAAAAACATGGATGGCAATTGTTTACCTATCGAAATTTGTTATGTGCGACTTGTTCGGGGGCAATTTAATATTCAAATCTCTGCCCAGATGCCACAATAAAAAAAACTGTTTAATGTAATTTACATTTATATTCTCTTGCGTGAGAAAATTTCCAATAACTTGCTCAACAAAATGCTTGCTGTCAAAAGTGTTATGTATCTGGTAGAGTAGAGTGATGCATAACATTAGTTGATTCTGATTACTCAAAATTCCTAATAGCTTCCACAATATCCGAGACATTTCCTAAAAACCACCACAATTTCACAAAATAGAAAAAATTATCAAATCGAATCATTTTATTGTTAAATATGTCACTAATTTTCATTTCAATTTAAAATATGTAAAGATAATCATTATTGTTATTGAATGATCCTAAAGTTGTCAACTTATATAATACTTATTAATGTCTCAATGTCAAAAAAACATTTATTTTTAATGGACATCCTATTTTTAAACATATTCATACAAATATGATGAAAAATCTGTAGTCTCACAAATTGTCACTGCCATTAAAAGGTAAGGTAATTTAGGTAACAAGATTGAATCAATGAATATATAAGATAGAAGAGAAGAGGAATGGTCAAATAATATACTGCAAAGAAATACATTTAACCTGCGTTGTTGTCAATTTTTTATTTAGTAGGCGAAATTAACGTGCTTGCTGAACAGCTGGCATGAATGTTAATATATCGCTTTCTTTCACATAAATTATTTTGCTATTTATATTTTCTTTTATTTTATAATAGGCATCGATTCAAGTTTTGTACTTATAAAATTCTTTAATTTTTTTTATTGTGTTATCTAATAACTTAAACAATTTTATTATAAGTGTAAATATGTTTAAATTAAAAATATTCTTTTAAAACGAATATTCTACACATACGATGAATATTTTGATTATCATCTGTCCAATAACATGTATATTTTAGTTACTTGTACTGTTTTGAATTTAAATTGCTGTTCAGGGAGGGACAATAGTGTGTCCAACTTCGATAGTTTGAGTTCTACGATAGTTAAAAATTTAAAAAAATACAGGTAAACTATCGTTCAAATCCTGAATGTTGTCGTTCATGTCATCATCCTTTAATTTCCGAATCAAATCATCTCAAGGTCACACAGAATGTATCAACATATGCAAAAGGCAAATATTTTGTGATGAAAATATCTGGACATGCGATACAATGAATTTTAATATCCGCTGGTGCATTTAATTTTACAATTCATCTTATTTCTTGGTAAAAGGGACCATCCGTTACGATTTTCTTGATTAAAGCACTCGTTTAATCATCCCATGCGCTTTGTATTTGCAAGTGCCATTTTTTAAAATGGAATGTTTAAATGTCATTACATTTTTAGAAGCCGCTTTATAGACTCCTTTTACTATTATATATTTTCCAAGCATTTCAATGTAGGTTTTTTTTTGTTAAAATAATGCCATCTGCAGCCACCATTACAGATTTTAAGAAAAAAATTTTTAAATACCAGTTACGAGACATCTGTGTGATGTTTTTGAAACACTTTCACTTCTTAAAGGTACAGTCAATCTCTACCCTTTTCCAATGCATTTAATTTCTGAAAACTAATTTGCATTCAAATCTTGGTAATGTTTACTCATAATTTAGTTAAATATCCTTTGTAAATCCATTTATTTAATTTCTACATGTACATAACTTTAATATCATCTTTATAATAAAAAGGGGAATAAATGAGATATTCAGAACCTCTGGCCAATCTCAGAATATATTATTCAATTAACATCAAAATTTCTATTCACCAATATTGTTTTATGAAGGGGCGTTCGACTACAACAAATCTTTTCTGTGTCACTCAGTATATTTCTGAGTCCTTAGATGAGCATATTCAAACAGATGTGGTATATACGGACTTCTCCAAAAGGCATTTGACAGACTCAATCACCGGCTACATCTCGATAAATTAGATTATCGTATTTTGAATACCATTTGGATAACGTCTTACTTCAGAGACCTTCAACATTTCGTGACCTTGGCGTAATTTTTGACAAAAAGCTATCTTCTATTGATCACATCGACACCATTATCTCTAAAGCTTCAAAGAGCCTTGGATTCACTGTTCGCATTAGTCGTGAATATATATAATAATAATAACTTGTTATGAATTTTATTTATATTTGTTTTGTTGGTCAATCCTGTATGTACTAATAAGACATGCCGATTACACATTAATCGAGTCCGGTAATTTTTGTCGTTATTAGTTTTTGTTTGTGAGTTGTTTTATTGGGAATGTTTTTGTAACTAATAAAAAACCAAGATGTGGTTATAGACTGCCTAGTCCGGCAGAAAGCGAGAGACCTTTTGGAAAAGTTAAATTAAGAGAATAGATGCCCGGTGATTAACATTTTTGAATTGTACGTTTTAAACGGCTAGATCACGGGAAGTCTGAAAGGACGATATAACTTATTTATATTTGGAGTTTTGAGTATATTGTCTCAAGGCAAATTTTGTTGGATATTTCTTAAGGGAATTTAGTGTGCCTGAGAAAACGTTTCCTTAGTGCATAGGGCACATCGCATGGGAGGTGAGTTCACTTAATTTCTGATGCATTTATTTAGTCAAGGACCCACATCAAAGTCTGCTTCTATACCTTCTTTTTATTTTTTTGTGTTGTAGGCGATTTTTTTTATATCCTGGTGTTTAATTGTTGAAGTCATTGTTTGAAAATTGTTTAAATGGGGGGGAGGAATGGTCGCAAACTAGGAATATTACCTTATATTGGAGAAATACATGTATACAGGAGAGCCCGGAATTTAGTAGCTGCTGCTGCCGGATTATAAAATCTTCGAAAACCTCGACGAATCTGTAAGATGTGTATAATGGAAAATTACTTGGCGCCCTCTGGTCTGAATTCTATTCTATTCATTTAAGTTAACAATAACAGTGAGATTATTTTTTTTTAATAAAAACCCACTCCCGACTCCACTGAGTCTCTAGTCGGACATACCTTAGTTGTTACCAACGCAAAGAAAAAAAGCACATAGCAAACTTTATTGTCGTAAGATCTTATAAAAGATATTGATGTCAATTGATTACTCGTAATTATATATGTAGGAGTAAAATAACAAGTCATATAAAAATCGAAGCTTGAGTATACATCACTTATCTGGTGTCCGAGCTATGAGGTACATAAAACTAACATGGAAGCAGGAAGCAGTGCAGCGTAGATTTGTCAAATTGTTCTGGTTCAAATCAGATGGTACTTACCCTGTCATAGGTTTTCCGCAGAGCGATCTACTTAACAGGTCTTATCTACACTTGAAGACGGGCGATTATAAATGTCTCAAGTTTTCTTATTTAAAGTGTTATACAATGATTTTGACGCACCTGAAGTCATTGGCAAATTAAATTTACAAGTTCCTAGATTGGCTTCTCGCAATGCCTAAGTTTTCTATATGCCCACCCCACATACCAACATTTAAAAAACTCATCTTTGTTTACCATGTGAATAATAAAAATAAATTGTCCTGTGCCCTTGATATTTTTAACTGCTGTTTGAAGGATATAAAATCTCAAATTTTAAATTAAATACATAGTTGTTTGGTTGCCTACACTTTTGTTTTTCTTAATAGTTAGTTTTTGTTTAATTTTATTACTTTACACTTGTCACTTATGTATTTTATTGTTACTTTTCTGATTTTGTTTTTGTGATATATACGTTGCACTATGTATTTTATCTATATTATGTTTTTTTTACTCTGTTATCCTTGTTCTGTAATTGGGTACCTTGCCTGTTGAACAGTGTATGCAATAAATAAATAAATACATAATGTTTACTCTTATAATGTATTTAAATATTCATTCATTTGATAATGGTACGCTATGTACCGAAACTGCCGTAATGTTCAAGTTACAATAAATTAGTATTAGAAACAAAGGGAAGTGTTTTAATATAACTTAGTACTAGTAGATTCGCTTTGACTAAGTATTTATTTTATAGTATATTCATGTGTATGTTTCTCTGTATCTAAACTTACATACACAAACATTTTTTTATATGTATAGCATGAATAAATTTCTATTCTATTCACCTCATACAAGGGACCAAAATTGTCACTTATTAATAACTATTCACAAAAAAACACAACAATTCACAAAACGCTTACCTCTATAACGATTGTATTTTCTTCAATATACTTGACATGGACGAGCTCTAAAATGCCTGTAATAACGATATTAGTGTTGCAATCATCTTTCTTGGTTACATATTGATTAGTTGCCAGACTAAATATTTCTAATAACGTGTTCATTGCCGTTATTTGAATCTCTCTGGAGGACTCCTTACAACAGGCAGCTACTACCAGGGCTTTAGTCCAGGCAGGCAAATGCTTTTCGATGGTTCCTCCCAATAAATTAGGAAACGCAGAGAATTCTAATAAGATATTAGAAGCTATGCTCATGGATTTTTCGTACTCACAAATGGCCCTCTCCGAAGCTACGTTGGAGACTGACAAAAATTCATTTTTGGTTAAGCTGTTAATAAAATCAACTGGCGCAAACTCACATGCGAGGCTATCTTGCAATCGATCGTCTAGTAATATCAGCAATTGGTTCGTTCTCTCATCTTTGTTGCAGATTAGAGTTTCGAAAAATGATGTTATGTGCGTCTGAGACAAGATTTTCATTTCTATGAAACAAACGTAGAATTTCTTATACTCATCCAAACATTTTATGAAGTATTTGTTTTCTATTTTAGCGGTTCTTGCTGCAGCTTCGACTGTTTCCTTAATGACTACCTCGTGTTTTTCTGGAGTGGCATTTTCAGAACTTAGAGATTCATTATTTTCTTCCTTCTTAAGGTCGTACAGCTTAGAACTAGATTTGGATTTTTTATTTTTAGTTTTTTTCTCTATTCTAGGGCTAGACTTTTCTTTCTTCTTTAACATTTGATTACTGTACGACCTCTCTCTGCTAGACTCGTCAATAGTCAGCTCGTTCTTTTCAAAGTTATTTAAATTTTCGTTAATTTTAGAATCAGATTTGCTTTTTTCTAAAGTTCTCTGTTCCTCATTTTCGATCTTGCCATTCTCAAGTATTAACGAACTTTCTAAAGATTTTTCAAAGGTTTCATTTAACTGGGAATCGTATTCCTGCTCTACTTCAGTTTTTATTATTTGCGTTAAAGAAACTGGTTGGATTTTTGTTAAAATTTTAGTGCAAAGTTGCAAACTTTCTGTTATTTCGTACTGATTAAAGTCCTCTATGTTTAACCTTAACGTAGATATTATTTTTGTGAATAAGTTAGGCAAAATGTTCGAAGTGCTTTCCGCGTAGGATTCTATAGGTATGATGTCAAGTAGGAAATCCGTTAAGATGCAGATTTCTAAAATATGAGGTGCTCCGCTACCGATTTCATTTACCTGACATCGATCCCTGTATCTATAGTTTTTGATGTTTTTCACTGATTCGTCATACAATTTTTCTATATACGACCAGATGTAGTAGCTTTGTAACGTGTTAAACAGAAGATTAGCGTTTTTAACCAACTCCTGACAGTTCTTCGTCACAAATTGCTTATTCAAAACATTTTCGTCATTCTTCAAACTCATCAGGTCGCCATTGAAGGACACACATCTTGCAGCACTATTTTTGTGTTTCTGCTGGTGCAGACAAGATAGATATAATGTTCTAAAAACATCATATAATATACTGTCCAAGATTACAGGCCCGATTTGGGGTTTGTCAAAAAGAGAAGTTAACAGTCTGTAAGGCTTTATATCTACCGGTAATTCGGTACAACACTTTTTTAGAATAATTTTCAGTGCATCATTTAAGAGATCATAGGCTATGGAGTGGTGATGGGGCATTACGGTTTGATCTAGTTCACCATCTATTTGGACCAACGGCAAGTTATTCACTTCTTGCTCTAATAACCACGAATACAATCGCCTGAAAATAAATGACAAAGAAATAAGTAATTAATTCATCGATTATAAAATCCAAAAAGTTAAAATTTAAAAAAAGAGGCATTTGGAATATCACCTATCCATAGTTATTGCTTAACGAAAATAATTTAAAAATTGTGCTTTTTTATGGAGTATTGTACTCTAAATATCAAGTATGTTATAGTACCGTATTCAGCGGGGATTCCTTTTCAATTAAAAAAAGTAGGGAGCTTGAAAAGCAAAAGTGGAGGGTGGTTCCTTAGGGGTTGAAAAAAATAGGAAGGTTTTAAGTATGCAATCAGCAAAGTTCAATATCCAGGGTGTCCCAATAGTTCGCCAAAGTCCAATATCGGCCTTATTAGAAGACTTTGCATATTATTGTATTTTTGAATTGGTACGTTAATTTTCTACGATTTTTGTGAATAATATCCTATACCTAAAATTAATATTTCCAGAGATATTTTTACTTATTCATTAATAACCGTTAAATTTAAATAATACTTTTCATTTCGAACTGATCTAGTAGCCATGATTTTGACATAAAGTGAGAATAATTGAAAGTTATCTTACTGATGTTTAATTATTAACTATTGTGACAAAGTATTTACACTTAAGTTAGAAATTAGTTTAAAATTCGCACTTTCCAATGATTTTTCGAGAGAAGGAATGGTCGATATGGTTTATGTTCTGGGTGCGAGTGATAAAAATTGTTTGCTATCAACTCGAACTTATAAGGAGTGATATCCAGAAAGAATGCCCTCTAAAAAATCATTTGCGACGTTGACGAAACGATTGGACAATATGGGGAAAGTGGAATATGAGAAAAGGGAACGAACAAAAAATGTAGTAAATGAAGAAAACGAAACAGTCATACTTTTCATCGCAGTATAAGAGAAAGCAAGAGAAAACAATATAAGCCGATCTTCAGTCCATCAAATCCTACAAAAAAAAAAAAACAAATTTCATCCCTACCATGTTCAGCTAATGCAGAGACCGATTGATAGGAACTATGAAAACCGGATACAATTTTGTCAATGAGCAAAACAAAAAAATAGGACAACAAAGAAATTTTACATAAAAGACATTCTGGGACACCCTGTATAATATGCACATTTATAATTTTAACTAGTACGGACTAGTAGACCCTTGATTGTCAATTGAATCTTATCCAGTAACATTTGCAGAAATCTAACAGATTTATTATTGACAATTAATCACAGTGTGTTCAAATGTTCCTTAAACATCATAATTGACATCTAAACAAAAATGTACTCTGAATGAAGTACAATGATAGTGCAGTCTAAAGAAAATAGAACTAAATATTTATATTTTACCTATTTAGCGACATGTCTCTTCTTAAAATTGTCGAAAGGGCTGCAGTGACTAATCTAACCATATCAGCATATAACAATTGTTTGTTCTGCATTGGGAAGCAAACCATTAATAAATCCAGTGCAGATCTTTGAACTAGGACACTTAAATCTTGAACTGCTGCACAAAGGCCTGACACCTACAAAAATTAAAAACCGAAATAAATCCATTTATAAATACATTATAAATAAACAGTAAATTGCTTTTTGAGGAATAGAAATGGGAAAATATCATAATATTACATATTACAGTAATTTGTCCAATTCATATTTCTCCTTTCAACTTACCATCAGGCCTATATCGTGTCCCATTAAATATAATTGGTCCTCCATCGGTAACTTTCTACTGTAATGTGCCAGAACATAACTTATCGCCGGTAATCTAACCGGACTGTTATTGGCCACACACTGCCAGATACAAGTATAAAAATAGGGGGGTTCCACTCCTTCGCAAACGTTCTCCAGCAATAAATTAGTCCTAAAAATTTTACATGAAAGTATTGCTCGATATTAATTAGTCTTAATTTAACTCTTACCTATCAAAATGATCAGATCCCGTATCCAATCCAGGTAATATTCCGCTTAAAAATCCACTCAAAGCTGGGCGCAGTCTATCTCTCAGTGGAACAAAATGTGTTTCATATATGGTGAGTAAAGTAGGCCTTATGTTCATAGCCGCATGTCCCATGAGTGGAAAGAGTCCTTAAAGTTTAAAAAAATAATAGGTTACTAGTAGAACACAGTGGGTAGAGTATTTGAGTCTAATGTTTAAGTATTCTAGTGTTTGTGGAAATTACTTCACAGTTATTAGGAACCTACACTAGGTAAATTTTGAATAGCAACTGCAAGAAGTGAAGATTTCTGCCCATTCAGCCCAAATTTCAAAAGATATTCCAAGTCGGTCCCGAAATAAGTAAGGAGGTAAGTTGGAAATGGATAACCTGTACACGAGATATCCCACTTAAAACTTCCGGGGCCATTTTCTGGATGACAAAAAGAGATATTTGAATTCTGCAAAAGGCATTCACTAGAATATGTAAGTGATTTCACTTCTGAGTGAAAACAGCCTTTCTCTTCATTGAGATATAGGTGGCGTTGAAATGTAAAGAAATTAATCGATCCCAGGGACTGTTTGCCTATTTAAATAATTGTTCACTTGTTTGGATATGTAAAATAAAAATTAATTAACAACATAATTGTTTTATTAACTTTATTATTATTACTAATGGTAGATGTATGGTTACATTTAAAAAGATGCTCAAAATAATATTTTCTTTAATTTTTCACGAAAATGTACAGGGTATCTCATTGAAAATCAAACAATAATGTAATTTCTGGTCAAACGGGTAGTTTATATAAATTTGTTTCATTACTATCCAAATCAGACAGTTTTACTATGAAAAATATCTTGAAACACCTATTGTCTAAAAATTTAATTAAAAAAAAATTATGGCAATACTTCTTATTAAAAAAAATTAAATTGAAACATCTCAAAAATCACTGTTTTTCAAAAATTGTTCATATTATGAAAAAATTCTTAGAACTGAGTGCCTTTTCACATGCACCTATTTTGGAGGTTTCTGGGATCGATTAATTTCTTTGCATCTCAAGGCCATCTATATCTTAATGAACAGAAAGTCCTTGCGCACTTAAAAGTGAAGTCATTTACATATTCTAGTGAATACCTTTTACAGAATTCAAATAATTCTTTTGCCCATTCAGAAAATGGCCCCGGGAGTCAAGTGGGACACCCTGTATACATTAATCCTTATAATTAACTTTTTTTATATATGTTATACATAAGTCTAAACGCAATGAAAATTATTACTAATCTATTTTCTGATGCTGGACAATATTTCCGTAGTCTTTGGCATAAATGGAATTGAGAAAAGAACCAGCAAATTGGCTGCAATCGTTCCTCATAACACTCACGGTAGTGGCTAATCATGTGCCCTAAGTAGAGGAGTGGGCTCCAGAATAACTGTCTCCTGAATTTGGACTTTCTACAATTCTGAGGCCAGTGTAAGCATTTCTTTTATGAAATAACTAGTTTTGAACACAGAATTTTATTTTGCGCAATCAATTCTGAGATAATCTAACAATGAGCACACAGCCTTGTTTGTTCAATAAAATATTTGTATATAATATCAGTCACTGCCTTATCAGTCTGGCATGGGCAAGGTTTTCTTTTTGTTCTTATTCATATAATATATAGGTACACACAACATACGGAAGTGGCAAAGTTTTGGCATATATTTATTTCTCTGTAGAAATAAAATACGGATATAGATGCTTTTCTTTGCAAAATTCTTCTACTTTTTAAATTGTACTGGGTTATTCACTATATATTGACTCCCCCTTTATTTCTGTTATTATTGAAACTAGAAAAAAAGTTTTGTATAAAAGCTGTAGGATCTTACCTATATTTTAATGAAACATGATAAAAAAAAAAACAATATCATGTATAGGTCACATGATACGAAATAAATATGTTTTTTTAAATGGAACGCCCTATATATTATTGCATTTTCGAGAAGCCCTTTTCCCCGTTAATTTCAAATATACAATATTGTATGGGTCTATCTTAAATACCTCTTGACATATTTGACATTCAAAATGCAAATGAGCTGCTTTATTACAAGAAGAGTGAGCCATGCGTGTCAAAACACAATTCAATTTTGACATTTCAAACCGTCATTATTAACATTTATTTAATCAAAATGGGTTACAGTGAAGGTGAAAAGATCGAAATATTTTCCCTTTATGTGAAAAATAGTAAAAATACTGGGAACAGATAAAAAATTATCAAAATACAAAGCGTATAAACAAATTTCAAGAATTGAGGAAAATAACCAAATATATGAATCTGATGAAAGCATTGCAATAGCATTCAAAGCACATTATGAAAAATGTTACACAGAAACCGAAAACGATGATTTTAATTTTTTTTTTTTATATATATACATTTAACGTCAGCTTATTTCCGCTACTGAGGCCTAACACCGACGCCTGTAGACGAGCTACCCCCCAACCAGGAATTTTCCCGAACCTCTTCCCTTAAGAAGAGTAGGGATCTTTTACTTGCCTAACATTTAATAGACAGGGGACTGACGGCTTTACATCCCCTCTGAAGGATGGTACAACCCTCGCCTAAAGTTGTATAGCTTCCGCGCATACACTGATATGATGATTTTAATGAAGAACACAAACAGCAAATTACAACTGATACGAACATTATTTTCAGAATGAAAACGATTTTATAGACCAGGCAACACCTATTGATAGAATAGATAGAAGTTTTTCCACGGCAGGAGCTTTTAATAGAAAAAACAGACGTTTCAGGGAGAATAAAAACCAAAAACAGAGAAGTCAAGCAAATAAAAAAATTGGGTAGAGAATCAATCCACATTTGGTGCGGAATTTTCCAAAACAAAACAGTTTTAGGTCCATATTATATGATTTTACTTTGACACGACAAACATATCTTGAAATAATTTTACCAGAGTTAGATCATCTAATTCAAAAATTCCCTATGGACGTATTGTCTAGAATGATTTGGCATCAGGACAGAGCGACTCCACATAGTGTATTAGAAGTTCGGGACCGTTTAAATAATCAATTTCTCATTTGGATAGGCAATGCTGGGACCATTCGTAGGCCAACAAATGGCCCTGATTTGGCGCTATTAGATAGCTTTTTATGGGGGTTTTTAAAACTTAAGATGAGTTATGAGCTTTGCATTGAAAATAATGGTGGGCCACTTTGAACAATTTCTTTAATTGATTACTTAGGTAGTATTATTTTATTATAAAGAGTTTTCTCTTGCTTTGTTAAATCTGCTGTTTAATAAATCAAATATAAAGTTAATTCTAATATCATATTAATTCTATCATATGTCAAGATATTGATACACCCACACATAGATTACTGCCGTAACGTGTATTTTCATTATTTAACACAATATAATGTAGCAAAAATACAAAGAGTTCAAAATGCGTGCATGAGATATGTATACTGTATCCCCTTTCGTGAGCATGTAACACCTATTTCAATAATGAACTTAAATTAGTAGGTAGAGCACACTATTTATACAGCATCTTCATAGAAAAATTAACTAGAACAAAAATACCAAATTATTCATATGAATTATTAATGAAAAGATCAGAAATACATAATGTAAATGTTCGAACAGATAGCTATACTATACCACAACATAATACAACAAAATATGAGGGGTGTTTTGCCTAAATGGCACCTATAGTGTTGAACATGATTTTAAGTTTTTTAAATCTGTCAAGGTCAAAGTTTAAGGCGAATGTAAAAGCATTATTCGTTGTTGTACTGATGTATAGGTGGAGTGGAAGAACGGCCTTGCCGAACTCATGCCTTTTGTATAAAATTTTTGTATTTAAACTTTCTACACAATAAATATATATTGAATTGAAATTGAATTGAATATACACATGATTATAGTTAGGTTATATATATAATTTACATGTTGAAAATAGCACTTTTCATACGTGAAAACGTTTTCACATACTGTTAGCGTGCGTTAAAGATTTATCACACACTATGTGAAATCAATAATTTTCAAGCGTAATTAGTAGTGCGTAGTTAGTAGCGCTTTTCAAAGCAGTCGTAGATACTAGTGAATAAACAACTATTTACGGTTGTTGCTATGGCGATTTAAAATGTCAAAATTGAATAAACAATAAAATAATTATTTTCGTGGCCTACCTTGTTATTTGACATGCATGGCTCACTCTTCTTGCAATAAAGCAGCTCATTTTGAATGTCAAATATGTCAAGAAGTATTTAAGGTAAACTGCTGGATAGAGAATTAAAAACCCTTTCAATGAGCTCACCCTCATTCCATTAAAAAAATTTAAAGGGGTAGCTGTCACTCCAAGGGGGTTGAAGGAGGAGGTATAAAATTATGCTCAAAAAAATGTCATTTTAGAATTAAAAATTGATGTGTTTTAGGATTTTACTCATAAATTGTTTATTACGTAGATAATGAATTTATCCGTTACTTATGGAACACACTGTATATTTAAGCTATTATTATTATTATTATTATTATTATTAGCCGTTACTCGAGTCCGAGTATAAAAATGTTACAGTCGATAAATTGTGTACAATAAAAAAACAAGTAACAGGTGTAGTTTATTGTAATTCCCATTCATCTACGGTGCACACGACTATGGCTATAGAGGCCAATTCGGGAGAGCACATGTCGACCGCAGTCAGGACAAACATAGACCTGGTTAGGTCTTGGATTCGGCCTTCTTGCAGCAACATTTCCTTGATAGCTGGCCACAACCCCTCGCCATTCGGTTCTGTCCGCTGCAAGTTGTTCCCATTGCTCGTCTGCAATACCGCAGGATTTTAGATTTTCATGGAGAGCGTCTTTGAACCTCTTTCGTTGACCGCCACGCCTTCTTCTACCGCTTAGCAATTCACCATAAAGTGTACATTTAGGAAGGCGGTTATCATGCATACGATGAACGTGACCTGCCCATCTTAGGCGTGCTCTTGAAATAAGCACCTCAATTGGAAGGCTGTTTGCTCTCCCGAGTGCTTCCACGTTTGATATGTGATGAAACCAACGGATTTTCATCATACTTCTGAGGTGTCTTTGCTGAAAACGTTCTAATTCTTTCACATGACGACGGTAAGTGACCCAGCTTTCACATGGGGTGGGGGGTGGGGAGTAATGGGGTAGTGAAGCGCAAGTTATAGCCTCTCCTACTCAATTGTTAACCTCACCTTCGCGATGAGTTCAATTTGAACTTGGTGCACCCTGTTCTCACTAACGAGGCTCTAACGACCGAGTAAGGGCGGAATAACCCTTACCTTTTGCCGTGAGCACATCCACCTTCTCACGAAGAGTGCGGTAAAAATAACCCACCGCGCACAAAGGTTGCTTTTGGAATCGTTTGGTTACCCCATCGTCGCAGTCTCCTTCTGTGCCATGGGACCACACCACTCGCTTTCCGCAACCGAGCTGGTCAGTTGCATACCTGCTCCAGCTAAAACTCAAATGCAGCTTCGTTTTCAGTCGATTAAGGCTTTAAAAAAATGATGGAGCGTTCAAGTGGGACAAAATCATCCGGAGGTAAAATACCCTCCCGATCGGATCTCCGGGGGAGGGTGCCCACAGGGACACCTCATCGAATGTCGAAAAAACACCGACAAGTTAAATCCAACAAAACTAATTCTTTCATCTACGGCGCTTGGAATGTTCGTACTTTGAATGACAGCACTCGCACCGATCGGCCTGAAAGAAGCATAGCAGTGTTGGAATGACAACTGCTCTGTAGACAGCCATTTTCGTTGACAAAGCAAGGTCATGGTTGTCAAATACTCTCTCTCTAAGACCCCAGAGTGCTCTAGATGCAGCGTTAATTCTATTGCGAATCTCGCTGTCCATGTTTGCTTTGTCATTAACAACGTTGCCTAAGTAATTGAACTGATCCACCACTTCAAGAGAATTTCCGTTAAGTGTAATGTCTATTTGGTTCACTTGATGAGGAGTTGACATAATCTTAGTCTTTCCAATGTTGATTTTAAGTCCCAAGGAATCATAGCTCTGGGCATACACATCTAAAAGTTCTTGAAGCTCTTCCGGCGTAGAGGCTAAAAGTGCACAGTCTTCCGCGTACTGGAGATCACAAATGAATCGTGTGCGTGTCTTCGTGAAAGCTCTAAAGCGCCCTATGTTAAAGAGACCGCCATCAAAACGGTATCTGAGACCTATTCCTCTGACTGTCAGTTTGTTGTCAACAATAATTGTTAGAGCAGTGGTAAACAAATTAAAGAGTAGGGGTGCCAGGACACATCCCTGCCTAACTCCAGTGAGGGTTTGGAAAGGTTCGGTTGCCTCATTATTATACATAACCTGGGCGTTGTTGTTTGTATGTAGACTGCGACATACTTCCACAAATTTTCTAGGGATACCTAAGCGGAACATAATTTTCCAGAGCACTTCCCTGTCCACCGAGTCAAACGCCTTGGTTAAATCAATGAAGGCCATGTGAATTTCTCCTTGATGTTCGAGTGCTTTTTCTTGAAGCTGTTTAAGTGTGAAGATTAAATCCGATGTGCCTCGGTTTGGTCTAAAGCCACTCTGTGTTTCAGGAAGTAACTTTTCCATAACAGGTGTTAGCCTATTTGCCATCGCTTTAGTGAGTATCTTCCCTCCAACAGCCAGGAGAGCTATACCCCTATATTTAAGCTATACACACTAGGTGTACTACTGGATATTAAATATGTGTCGTTTCCCATCTTGTAAATGGTCTTTGTACTAGATGATGCATAAATTAATTAAATAAAATAAATAAATAAAATAGTAATTATATTTTGGACACAACCAGGTATTTAGAATATTAGAAAGAAGTTCTTTAGGCCTGTCACACGAAGCATAAAAAGACATCGAGGGCAGCCACGACAGGTCATTAATAAAGTAGTGATATTGGATAATTAAGTATTTAGGTTTTAAAAATTTTGATCTATTCACTTATTCATATACAGGGTGTTGCATCATGAGAGGGACATAGCTTAATAGGAGGTAGAGAACATCAGTGGTAACCGGAACCTCCCATAGAAATGTCTCATTGGACCTTCATTACGAAGTTACAGGGTGTTAAATAATTTTTGGCCAAACCTGTTTTTTGTCATAACTTTGACAGGGAATGAAATAACGGATTCATATTTGGTACGGCTAATGTACTAACGAGCCCCAAGAGGTACATGTATAAAAAAAAATATATCCAGGTCCGGACTCACCATAATTTATGTTTCTTCTTTGTATCAATAAAACATCACCCTGTATATATTTTTTTGAAATTTTGATATGATATTCGAAAAGAGCAAGAAAAAACAAATAAAATGGCCTATTTCATTTTTTTCTTACACCTTCGTGGTTATTTAAATACGTTGTTAAATGTGCAAGAAAATGGATTACAGAACCCTATTAAATGAGAGGCACGTGAAATAAATAGTTTTATAACTAAAATTTGCAAAAATTCTATTGAGCCTAGGTGGTCTGGGTGAATCCTAATTCCGGCACGTTTTAAAGGTCCATTTTGGTAAAAAACTGTGGTCCTAATAAGTAATCGGGTATGAAATAACAAAATTTTTAATCAATCACAGTAGGCTTGTTCAAAGTGACAGATAATAAAAAGAAATCTCCTAAACAGTTGAATAATTGTTTGTTAGTAATTTAATGTGTCAATAATCCGCATTTAGTTAGTGAAAACTTGTGAAAATATTTTAACTGTGCCAGTAAAATTTACAAACGTGGAATATGCTGACATAATATTCATCTATGGTTTCTGTAATGGAAATGGTAGGTCGGCGGAAAGAGAGTATCGGCTGCGTTTTCCTGGTCGTCGATGCCCTAATCATAAAACCTTTAGTACGGTGTTCCAGTATGCAAGACAACACGGAAAGTTTCCTACTTCTGCAGTTGTGGAGCATGTTTTACAACAAGGTGTGCAGGAACAAAACAATATTATAAACGTAGTTCAAGAAAACCCAAATATGAGCACTAGACGAATCAGTTTGGCAACTGGTATTCCTCATTGGCGAGTATGGAGAACCCTAAAAAGAGAACGTTACCATCCATATCATATCCAGCAGGTACAGCGTCTTCAACAAGGCGACGATATCCCCCGCCTGGCATTTTGTCATTGGTTGTCTAACCATCGCCCAGTCATTTACAGAACCTTATTTACGGATGAGGCACAATTTACAAGGGATGGAGTAAACAATTCACGAAATAATCATAAATGGGCACAGGAAAACCCACATGCGGTACGCCAACGTCGTTCGCAACACAGGTTTTCTGTAAATGTTTGGGTCGGACTTGTGAATAGACATTTGATAGGGCCACATTTTTTTGAAGAAAGATTGAATGGTGAAATTTACTTTGATTTTCTTAAAAACATTTTACCGAATATGTTAGAAAATATCGGTATAAGAGGCATGTTGTTTCAGCATGATGGGGCCCCACCACATTTTAACCTTCAAGTAAGAGAACACTTAAACAATGTGTATCCTAATAGATGGATTGGACGCGGGGGTCCACATGAATGGCCACCAAGATCTCCTGATTGTAACCCTTGTGATTACTTTTTATGGGGCCACTTAAAAAACGAGGTTTATAGCATTGAAATTGAAAGTAGACAACATTTAATCCAGCGCATCGTTACAACCTGCGACGAAATACGGAATAATCCAGAAATGATACGTCGAGCAATTGGTGACCTTTCTAAACGCGCAAGAAAATGCACACAATGTGGGGGAGGACATTTTGAAAATTTACTTTAGTGTCAATTACGTTTTATTTTTAAACACATTTAGTTATTGTTTTGTTATTTATTGTTAATTGAATGGAAAATATTTTATTTATTTAGATTTCAGTTTGTTCTCTTTTCCAATTTTTATTAAGTATAAAATGTTGATGATTTTCTTGATCAAAGTAACTGGTTGCTTAGGCCTAAATGGTTTAAATTATCTGTCACTTTTATTCTTTGAACAAGCCTACTGTGATTGATTAAAAATTTTGTTATTTCATACCCGATTACTTATTAGCACTCGAACATCAAGGAGAAATTGACATGGCCTTCATTGATTTAACCAAGGCGTTTGACTCGGTGGACAGGGAAGTGCTCTGGAAAATTATGTTCCGCTTAGGTATCCCTAGAAAATTTGTGGAAGTATGTCACAGTCTACATACAAACAACAACGCCCAGGTTATGTATAATAATGAGGCAACCGAACCTTTCCAAACCCTCACTGGAGTTAGGCAGGGATGTGTCCTGGCACCCCTACTCTTTAATTTGTTTACCACTGCTCTAACAATTATTGTTGACAACAAACTGACAGTCAGAGGAATAGGTCTCAGATACCGTTTTGATGGCGGTCTCTTTAACATAGGGCGCTTTAGAGCTTTCACGAAGACACGCACACGATTCATTTGTGATCTCCAGTATGCGGATGACTGTGCACTTTTAGCCTCTACGCCGGAAGAGCTTCAAGAACTTTTAGATGTGTATGCCCAGAGCTATGATTCCTTGGGACTTAAAATCAACATTGGAAAGACTAAGATTATGTCAACTCCTCATCAAGTGAACCAAATAGACATTACACTTAACGGAAATTCTCTCGAAGTGGTGGATCAGTTCAATTACTTAGGCATCGTTGTTAATGACAAAGCAAACATGGACAGCGAGATTCGCAATAGAATTAACGCTGCATCTAGAGCACTCTGGGGACTTAGAGAGAGAGTATTTGACAACCACGACCTTGCTTTGTCAACGAAAATGGCTGTCTACAGAGCAGTTGTCATTCCAACACTGCTATATGGATGTGAAAGCTGGGTCACTTACCGTCGTCATGTGAAAGAGTTAGAACGTTTTCAGCAAAGACACCTCAGAAGTATGATGAAAATCCGTTGGTTCCATCACATATCAAACGTGGAAGTACTCAGGAGAGCAAACAGCCTTCCAATTGAGGTGCTTATTTCAAGAGCACGCTTAAGATGGGCAGGTCACGTTCATCGTATACATGATAACCGCTTTCCTAAATGTACACTTTATGGTGAATTTCTAAGCGGTAGAAGAAGGCGTGGCGGTCAATGAAAGAGGTTCAAAGACGCTCTCCATGAAAATCTAAAATCCTGCGGTATTGCAGACGAGCAATGGGAACAACTTGCAGCGGACAGAACCGAATGGCGAGGGGTTGTGACCAGCTATCAAGGAAATGTTGTTGCAAGAAGGCCGAATCCAAGACTTAACCAGGTCTATGTTTGTCCTGACTGCGGTCGACATGTGCTCTCCCGAATTGGCCTCTATAGCCATAGTCGTGTGCACCGTAGATGAATGGGAATTACAATAGACTACACCTTTTACTTGTTTTTTATTGTACACAATTTATCGACTGTAACATTTTTATACTCGGACTCGAGTAACGGCTAATAATAATAACTTATTAGGACCACAGTTTTTTACCAAAATGGACCTTTAAAACGTGCCGGAATTAGGATTCACCCAGACCACCTAGGCTCAATAGAATTTTTGCAAATTTTAGTTATAAAACTATTTATTTCACATGCCTCTCATTTAATAGGGTTCTGTAATCCATTTTCTTGCACATTTAACAACGTATTTAAATAACCACGAAGGTGTAACAAAAAAATGAAATAGGCCATTTTGTTTGTTTTTTCTTGCTCTTTTCGAATATCGTATCGAAATTTCAAAAAAATATATACAGGGCGATGTTTTATTGATGCAAAGAAGAAACATAAATTATAGTGAGTCCGGACCTGGATATTTTTTTTTTTATACATGTACCTCTTGGGGCTCGTTAGTACATTAGCCGTACCAAATATGAATCCGTTATTTCATTCCCTGTCAAAGTTATGACAAAAAACAGGTTTGGCCAAAAATTATTTAACACCCTGTAACTTCGTAATGAAGGCCCAATGAGACATTTCTATGGGAGGTTCCGGTTACCACTGATGTTCTCTACCTCCTATTAAGCTATGTCCCTCTCATGATGCAACACCCTGTATATTATTTCTATTTTGTCTGATAGGTATATTTTTGTTTTTAAATACCAAACGTATTATATTCAAATTAATTGCTTACTTATGTGGGTTTATCAATAGGGCTTAGAGATTCCTATTTCTAATTTGTTTAAAATTACTTTTCAAAATCTGTTAATTAAAAAAATAATAAATATATATTTCAACAGTGAAAAGTCATTATCATTAATGCTTAATGGTAATCAATCTATTTGATCTAAATTTGTCTGACTACTGTATAACCTTGAAACAAATCATGTTATTAACTTTCATTGGGCAATATTGTAGGTGTGGCATTAATTCATAACGCATGCTATTATTTTTATTATTCGAGCAAATTTTAAAATATCCAGATTTCACTAATTAATATGATGATATTATGATACAAAATATATACTAATGAAAGCAAAAAATTGCCCAATATTATTTTTACAACTGATAAAAATAACACATTGTAAATAACACTTTCTACATGGTACCATAGGTACTAAAATTCAATTATCAACGTATGTATACCAATTAACTCATTTAGCTATCATAAATAGATTTTCATCTTCTTGTAAATAATTAATGTCTATATATCCTTAGTCATACAAATCCGACCTTTAGAATATGTTCCTCTAAATGTTTCGTTTGCAGAATTTGACATTTATGAATCTGAAAAACGTTCATAATGACCATTGGGAAATAATTATTGAGTTTTCTGTAACTTGTTACACGAGTGTACACGTTTTTTCAATGCCCAACGACAAAAATTATGTTGGAATAAATGTCAGTTCAACAAACTGTGTTAGAATGCCATTCCAACACACTGTGTTGGAATAAAACTATTGTATAAATAAGCAACTTTTTTATTTAATTTCTAAAATCTTATTAGAAAAAGTATAGTCTAAAACACGTTTAAAATGGCATATTCCACATCGCGAACCGTAGTTCTCGCCTTTTTTTGCTTGTGTGGAATATGGGCCGGTTCACAACTTGTTGTAGAATATACTATTTTGATACAAAAGACCAGAATGGGCAGAGGGAAAGTAAAAAGATGGAGATGGGTTGAGGAAGATCATGAAAAAATGAGTACAGGTAGAGAAAGATACTGGGGGTGATGGTGGGATTTAAATCTGGCAACAGTTAAAATCAATTTCTCAGTACAATAAATGGATTATCAGAAAAATTAAATATTTATTCTGATAAGGCAACTTTATTTGGTTAGCATTTTTACATTTCTGTATCCAGGAACCGGATTTATATTCCTAGTGATTAGATAAGATAAGGGTTACTTTAAAATAACAGCAATAACATTGGTTCCAATGACAACAATAATTGCTTATTTTAACATCATAGTTAATTAGACAAATATCGTAAATACACAAATATTTGTTGCTCATTCCCAGTTTGATGGTTATCCATGTATAGGGTGTCCCAGTTAACGCGTTATGCTCGATTTTATCAGGTGTGTTAGGGATATTTGTTTTATTTAAAAAGCAGTCTGACGTAGCTCTTTCCAAGGAATCTGATGCCATGGCCATGTAATCTAATATCTAACAGTTTTCGAATACGAATCATTTTTCAGTATACCTAAGTGTCAATAATTTACGCCTGATAGTCTATCACATCTCAGTCATCTGTGATAAATGGTGTAGCCAGAGATTGTGGGCCCCTAGACAAACATGTCCGATCAAATTTAGGATATTTATTGAATTTGAAAAAAAATCTGCAATTGATTGGATATTTCAAGATTTTCAACAAGGTATATATAATGTCATAAAGGAAACTTAAAGAACAAAATCAAAAAAATATATTTTTACAAGAACACTTCAAACAGTTTATACTTTATCATTAAAATCTATTACTGAATATGACTAATAAAAAATCGCTGATTTTGTAACTATTATATTTCAGTTGAAAATTTTATAGACAATGAATGTTTCATGTAAGCAAAAGGGAACAAAATGAAATTTATGAAACGTTCCGTAACACTGGAAATTTTTACAAGTTTCTTTAAATTTCAGAATCAAAAATTTCTTAATTTCTTTTAACGTTTTTTATTATTTTTAGTAACAATTTATTCATATTCAATAATTCACAATTCTTAGAAAGTATTTTTTTCTTTGTTTCTGTCGTTTGTGAGACATTTAAGAGTGCGTAATAGTTTGTACCAATATACCACAAAGCGAAAGTGCTTTTTAATTATTCCTGTAATTGACCCTTCACACTCGGTGTTAAAAAATAAACTTAGTCCCTTGATATAATTATTATAGTACACTATGTATAGTAATGATATTTTCTAATAAACAATACAACCGTTTATTAGAAAGTAATATTTAATAGCAGTGTCACCGACAAATAGTTATTGGAAATTTGTGAACAAAGATAAATTAGAACTATTTTGCAGACATCAGTTTTACTAAAATCTTTACTTTATAATCTTAATTCCTTCCAAGATTTAATATATTAATCATATATTAATTTGGGAATTGTGCAATAAGTTTGAATGAAATTGTAGTGTTCTAATATAATTAATACAACCAGTTCATCTTTTGCATTTTTTTAGTTTTAATCATAAAAAAACATAGGAACTACCCTACTAGTTCTTCAGAGGAACAGGGAAAAAATAAAAAGGATATATAAATAGCCATTACTTCATTTGGACAAGTTTTTTTCGTATTGTGGTAGAGATCAAAATACTATCAATGTTAATAAATAAAAAGTAATTGATCCCAAAAATATATAATCAGCAATATTTTTAATGACAATGTCAATGAAATTTTTAACATTAATATGAGCAGATGGTTAAACCAAGTTTTAAATGCTATTTCAAACACTAAACATGACAAATTATGAGCCCATCCCTGCTTTATCGCACACGAAGCAATGTCATCGCTATGATGCTGCCATGTAGGAGCAAAACGCCCAACTATTTTACACGAAATTTAGCATATTCGAATACTTTAATAGGAGCAAAAAGCAGACTTCACTTTTTTCATGTTATTTTATTTTATACTATATTGTATTATATTTTATTGAAATATTTAAGTCCCTTTGTAGAATATAAAACAATTTATATTTTGGGATAAATGAGAGGTACGTTAGCGTTGAATAATCGAGGAGAAAATTTTGGAAACTTAATTTTAACTAGGATTACAATATAAAATATAATAAGCCCTTGTCTTAAGTCTGCTAGTTTACATAATGAAATCAATTCTGAATTCTGTTGGCTCGTTTTTAAGAATTGTGTAAAATAAGAATGAGGATATTTTACGCACTAATTATTTGACTTAGCAAAAAAATGTTCCATATTTGTCCATTTTATGTCAAGCTTAACTTATTTCACTTTTTCTGTCAAAATTAGAAGACTCAACAATGACATATTGTATATTACATATTAATAAATAATTAAATAAAACATAATTATAACTAAGAGATTATGTTTAATGAACGATATATGATACATTTAACATTATCTTGAGAAGTGGATAGGTTATGCACTATTTAATATATAGGTATTATAAATAAATATATTAATAAATTTTCATTAAACTTTATTAGTAAATTGATATGGATCTAGAAAACTGTAAACGTTGTGAATTCTGTAACAATCTATATTGTTAGTGTTGTAAATACCACAAAAGATAAGAAAATATGTACAGTATCATATTATAACAAGACGAAAACCATTAGGTTATCAACTGGCTTGTATATGCATAAATAAAACTGATAATGACAAGACAAGGTTGTTCATTTTCTCTTAAGTAAAATGTATTGGTAAAATTTTAAAAATTAATTTAAAAGTTCCTGCCTAAAATTACTATTTATTAAGAAGACAATTTTTACCAACTTATATTAAATTTCTTTGCAGCACAATTAAATAAATGATTCAATAATTACGAGTAACAAGTCAATGAACAAAATTTAAATGCTTCAAAATATTATTTCTTGGAATTTTTATTTTCATAACCAAGGCTACATTGGCAATTAAAATAATTAAATTGGTTTCAATAATTTTAACAAACCAATAATCACATATTAGAAAATTGTTATTATAGGTATTGAATAGCTTTTCACAATTTTATGTATAACATGAATTTCAAAAAATGTTACTTTTTTCTATTCGTTTATAATTATTTTCCTTCCATGGCACTCTAGTTATAACTTAGACTGAGTGTGAATTTAATGTAACATTACTAAAAATAAGTAAAGTAAATAGACTAGGTAAGGACTTAAATTTAATATTAAAAGAATCAAAAGTTCCACCTCACGAAGTTGCTATAAGTCACTATAAAAAAACCAAATTTCTACTTTTCAAAATAAGAATATCATATGGACATTGTTGAAGGATCACGTCATTAGAGTTAACAGAATATATAGCAAATTGCAATATCAGTTTGGCAAGAATGAGAAATACATCACCCAATGGAAATAATAAGACCTCTTGCTGTTGGAAAAACAATTTAAATAAACTAGTTTATACACACCTGCACTGTAAATAAATAGTTCACAAGCTAGTCTATTGGTGCCCATACATCGAAAAATGATGTCATAAGTTTCTAAAGCTTTGAGATGGACTCCTGATGGTAATGCGGGATGCATACATTGTGCAAGTCTTTTACTAATTTTGATTCGCCTTGGTATAACAGGGAATTTTGTATAGCTTAGCAGCACCTTAAATCAAAATAGTGACTTGAAATGTGAAAGCGATGAAAAATTCAGCACATACCTTATTTAGTTTACCTAAAGCTGATATTAAATCGGCCCATTCAGACGTATACTCAAAATTCTTAAGTGCTTTGTCCACGGCAGCCACATACATCCGATACTTAGAGTCTTTCATTAACTCGTATTCTTCCATAGTAACACTAGTCATTTTTGTAGATTATTTTGTTAAGATTGTCCAAAAATAAACTTCAGAATATATATTTTACATTATGAATAATTGACATTTGACACAACACTTAGTGCAATTACATTTTATTGTACTTCTATAGACTTCTATACTATATTTAGAATCATTTAATTATTTCAACCTCATGAAGCTATCATAAACAAAGCTATTTTTCACTAGGGAATTATTAAATAATATGTCTCATCTTGTTGACGTGTGGACAGAAAATCTGCATAAACTAGATTAGTCCTCACCAAAACCGATCACAGCACTCACTAAATTAATTTGTCTTAAAAGCTTCACGGCCAAAACCTGGCTGAAAATAATGTTTAAAGATGGAACACAACAATTTTCATTACTGTTATGACAGTTCGAATGATCTATCTATCGTCAGTCGTCACTCATTTTAATTTAGGGTATTTTTAGGGCATTACTTTTTATTCTATTGCTCTTCTGCTGAAGTTTGTGACAACTGGCAATTCTTTGCTGGCAGGACAGGCCTGGCTGGTATTGTGGTTGGAAATTCCCTAATTTTATGTTGCGTCAAAAACGTAGACGGCCGGTTTATCAATGTAAGGTTAAATATCGTAAACTAAAAAATGAATGTCCAGCAACTCCAGCGAAACGATAGATATCATCTTCTAGTTGTGGGGCGAGCGTAGGTGCGTCTTTACTATGTACATATTTCGATATGCGATGTAAAGCAACGTTAGGCGCAGTTAGTAGTTGGATGGGTGACCGTCCCAACGAAGACTGCGTCTTCGCCTCACACATCTTCCAGTGGCTTATATATCAGTGTACGCGCGGAAGCTATGCAACTTTCGGCGAGGGTTGTATAGGGGATATACCATCCTTCGGAGGGGATGTAAAGCCGTCGATCCCTTGTCTATTAAATGTTAGGCAAGTAAAAGATCCCTACTTTTCTTAAGGGAAGAGGTTCGGCAAAATTTCTGGTTGGGGGTAGCTCGTCTACAGGCGTCGGTGTTAGGCCTCAGTAGCGGAAATAGGCCGACGTTAAATAAATGTATAAAAAAAAAATCTTCTAGTTAGAGTTAATCTCACATTGATAAATCAGTCAGATAATTGCGGAATGCGAATTTATTTGTGCGGATTTTTATGAAATTTGTTCTAAAACAGTCTAATTTTCTTGCAGGTGTAGCGAAATGTTCGTAAGACAATTCGTCCACTTTTAATTAGAAGTTAAATTAGCAAATTGACTTCTGGAACGCATATGTCGAATTTAAAAAAAATCCGCAAGCGGAAATTCGCAATCCGCAGCTATGACTAGGCTAAATCGTTAAGCCTAGTTCATACAGCCGCGAACTGTGAATTGCGAATATTGTTCTGATTGGTCAGTTTAAACGAAAATGTTCGCGGGTAAACAAAAGCACAAGTTCTAGCGAATTCGCAGAATTTTAAATTTAGGGGGCGGGAATCTTGACTTGATTTCAATTTTTGACGAATATTCCTGCGAAATTCCTATCGTCGCATGCACACAAAGTAGATACCAGAACAGGGATAAAGAATGTTAGACCTTATAATTTTATTTGTATTTTTTTTATGTTGAAAGAATTCGATCTCCTAGGTTTACTTACAAATGGTGAAACTTTTTTAAATAGATAAACCCATTTACACACATTCTGTGATCATTATTAAAGTTCTTTGTGTCTTGCATTTCCCGAACCAAATTGTGATATATATACCCTGCTGCTTTCTAAACTAAATAATTCACATGTTTTCATTGTTTCGTTGTTTCTTTATTTTTTTTTGTTGATTTATTTGTTATAACAAATAAGTAGGTATAGGTATGTGTTAACTCTGCTCCATCGCCATCATAATTTATTTTAATTAAATATTACTTCTTAAACTGACATACTAAAATACTGTCAAACTGCAACTGCAACAGGGCAGCACAGGTAAAATTGAAAATTCCCTATAATCTCTGCGAAATCCCTGTGGTGAATATATTCGCTTTCGCAGTTCATGATTCGCGACTATATGAACTCATACGCATAGACATGCTTAAAACTTAATAGCGTGAATTTATAAAAAATAACTAGGGACTTTATGACTAGAATGAAAGTTGCTGTACGTACCAATAAGATGCGAGTGGTGCGAGTATCATATGGTCGAAGGTACCATAGTGCGTAAAATAAAATATGAGATGACCACAGTTCATTAATGTTGGGAATATCTAAAAATGATTAATTTATTTAGGGATCGCAACAATGGAAACGCATCCAATAAGTTACGTGCATATGGTCGATTGTAAGCTAGATCTTAGGTTCAACAAAGTTGAACCACGTTTGTACAACTCGCCCTAAATGTTATATATCTCTGGGAAATAAACAGCCACACGAGACCACCTTATTGAAGCTTTATATTCGAAGGCTTTTATTACCATAGACAAAATAGATCTTATTACGATCAATCTCTTTTATTTGTTGTACAAATTATATAATATAGAGTCCCTACATAGGGATGTTATGTGCACGCCCTCTCACAAAGAGAGCTTTAATCCCTCAGTAAAGAGAAGCTAGCAATATAATGCTAGTTCGCTAGTCGGCCCAGATATGACGCAACAGGCTTCATATCATAGAGATACTGGAAAAGGGGGAACCATCTATTTATGGACTAGAATGAAGTGGATTGATCTGCAATAAGCGCCATGGAGTATATACGAAGCGGAACCAACGCTTCAGAGCAGTTCTAATTCAGATCAAGAGAAAAGAACAGTTATTAGCAGTTGGTTTAAAGTAGTGTAATTATAAATACTAATTATTGTAGGTTAATTTAGTGTTAAATAAATCAGTGGATATTGATAATTTGTATGCAATTATTGAACCTACGCCTGGGTTGTTTGCTGGAAGATGTAAACACAATAATATTCATTATTCAAATATTCAAATATTGTTACGTCAAAGTGTCGCAGACAACGGTTAATTTGTCACGTTTGGTAAATTCCTTTTGACAGTTCTAATTTCTAATCAAGTATCTTTGAGGTACCTAGCTCAGATGTTTGTCTGAGGTACCTAGATATCTCAATTTAAATTATAATATCTAAATAATTTTTAGTAAATTCAAAGTAACAAAGAATTAATTTGTTTTTATTTCAAATTTTTTCCCTATCCAAAATCAATGTTGCCAATCAAAATTTTACCAAGTGACGTTGTCAACTGTCAAGTGCACGTCGTCGACGTCGATGTAGGGCTATAGATCATGGAATAAACATTTAAATATTGTAAATTAATAATTTGTAAATATTAAAACAGCAAAATGGTGTTAGCAGATTTAGGTCGTAAGATTACGACTGCTTTGCAGTCACTCAGCAAGGCAACAATTATCAATGAAGAGGTGTGTAGCAACAGATGTCAAGATAGGTTATCCACTGTTATTTTTTTAATTTCAGGTCTTAAATGGCATGCTTAAAGATATTTGTGCAGCTCTGCTTGAAGCTGATGTCAATATTAGGCTGGTGAAAAAACTAAGAGAAAATGTCAGAGCCGTAATAGATTTTGATGAAATGGCCGGAGGCCTCAATAAGAGACGAATGATACAAAGCGCAGTATTCAAGGAGCTTGTCAAAGTACGATCTTTAAATAGCATCTTCTTAGCTCTACTTTTAATTTGTTTCTATAGCTTGTAGATCCTGGAGTAAAACCATATCAACCTATTAAAGGAAAACCTAATGTTATTATGTTTGTGGGTTTACAAGGTTCTGGAAAAACGACAACTTGTACAAAATTAGCTTACCACTATCAAAAGAAAAATTGGAAATCTTGTTTAGTATGTGCAGATACATTCAGAGCAGGAGCATACGACCAGGTCAAACAAAATTGCACAAAAGCTAGGATACCTTTTTATGGAAGGTGAGAAACATTTCCGTTCTATCTTAACATAATATTTTTTTTGGAGTAAGGTAATTTTATGTTTTCAGTTACACAGAAGTAGATCCAGTAGTAATAGCGCAAGATGGTGTTGACATGTTTAAAAAGGAAGGTTTTGAAATAATTATCGTTGATACTAGTGGTAGACACAAACAGGAAGAATCTCTTTTTGAAGAAATGTTGGCAGTTGCTAATGCTGTGGTAAGTGTGAAACAACATATTTTTTAAATTAGAGTGAACATTAACATTTTGCCAATTTACACAGGTTTATTTATTATTTTTAATTTGTAGAAACCAGACAATATTATATTCGTAATGGATGCTACCATCGGACAAGCATGTGAAGCCCAAGCAAAAGCGTTCAAAGAAAAAGTAGATGTCGGCTCTGTAATTATCACAAAATTGGACGGACATGCTAAAGGTGGAGGCGCCCTTAGTGCGTAAGTATTCAGAAGTAGTTTAAAGTCTGCGGTCTGTATGTTACTTTGCGATATTATAACTTCAAGCTAAGTAATATACAGAAATATTATTTTTAATCCATTATATTACTACAGTAAGAGATTTGAAAATGATGAGTTAATTGTTTTTCATGCACCTTAATTTTCAAGAAAACTGTCTGATTTTGAACTGAAGTGAAATTTTCACTTTTATATTCATAGTTTGAATATTTCTTTACATTAATTTGCAGTGTCGCAGCCACAAATAGTCCTATTATCTACATCGGTACTGGAGAGCATATAGATGATTTGGAGCCTTTTAAAACCAAACCATTTATAAGTAAATTATTAGGTATGGGTGATATAGAAGGTCTCATCGATAAAGTAAACGAATTAAAATTAGAAGATAACGAGGAACTATTAGAGAAAATCAAACATGGTCAATTTACGCTGAGGGATATGTACGAACAATTCCAAAACATTATGAAGATGGGACCTTTTTCACAAATCATGGTAGTAAAATGTTTGGTTTTTTCGATTGAGTAGCCAGTAATTTTTACTTATTAATTTCAGGGTATGATTCCTGGTTTTAGCCAAGACTTTATGTCAAAAGGAAGCGAGCAAGAATCGATGGCCAGGTTAAAACGGCTTATGACAATTATGGACAGTATGAACGATGGAGAATTGGATAATAGAGATGGAGCCAAATTATTCACCAAACAAAATGGCAGGGTCATTAGAGTAGCTCAAGGAGCAGGAGTAACAGGTATGGTAGACAAGGAAAAAAAAATAACTTCATAATTTCTTATCGGGGGTCATGATCTACTGAAAAAAGTTTGATCTAAATATTGATGGCAGTCTTTAGAATCCTTCTGAAGAAGCTGACAGGATGATCAGCGAAATGTCAAGTCAAGTACGACGACCATGGCAAGACCCGGAAGAAACTACTTCATTGTACAAAAGTTCGCCTGATATTTGTTTTTATTTTCTCTTGCAGTTATAAATGAGCTCGAAACCAGGGTTAGCTCTAGGTGATATCACAGACTAGTAATCAGATATGACTCCTATCGATGAGAAAACATTAGCACAGTAGAATTAATGGCGACACCTTTCTGGGGAAAATTTTACAGGTGATTCTTATGTATTTTTACGAAAATTTCTCTCCAAGAAGTGGATGGAGCTTTAAAAGTTATACAGACTTTTCTGATGTGCTTTCATGAAATTTTTACTTATCTGCGTGATATATCGCGTTCTAGTAATCGAAATAACAAAAATATCGACTTATTTACAATGACATTCTTTAGAAACCTAGACATGGATATTCACAGGTCAATCCGTCATCTTGAAAAAAATTAAAAGATATAGTGACTGGGGGTAAATGCGATTCTGATGGGGTAAATGCAACATCCGCTGTTTTTTTTTCTGTTGGTAATGCAAAAATGGCAGCATATGAGTGTGGTTGATCTAGTCAGACCCAATTGTATATTTGTATTCTGTCATAATGTCAGTTATATAGCACTAATGGAAATTTATGCATGGTGGAATTTGTGTAATTTTTTACTACAAGACTGCAAGAAGTCCTAAGTTTGATTAAAAAAAGGAGTATTATCAGTAAAGCGAGCTGCAGCTAGATATGAATTTATTGATGTTGGGGGTGCATTTACCCCCAGTCACCTACCCACCAAAAATGGTTGATAAATTCAAAATCAAATATTTTTACGATGAGAGAGTGATTTCACCAATGTTGGTCAAAATGTTTCTATTTTTTTATTTTTTCCAAGATGGCGGATTGACCTTTGAATGTCACTTAGGTCTAGATTTCTAAAGAATTTCATTGCAAATAAGCCGATATTTTCGTCTTTCTGATTCTATTACTAGAACGCGACATATCACGCAGATAAGTAGAAAAGTCATGTAAGCATATCAGAAAAGCATATATGACCAAGAAAATTCCACCCACCTTTTGGAGAAAACATTTTTTTCATAATCAAGTCAGAATACATAAGAATCGTAAATAAAATTTCTCCTGGAAAGTTGTCGCCAAAAATAATTAATTACCATTGATTATCTAAGCAAAGATATAATTTGAGAAGAAAAAAAAATACACGGTTATAAACACCCCATTTTGAATCTGATGATGGAAATAGTTTATTTAGAAGTTGTTGCAAATAATTTTAAATATAATTCTGTCTTATTAAGTGGCACCATTGTATTAAAGCATATTTCGTTCAATTCTTATATTCTGATCTCTGGAATTGGTGTGTATCATTACTTGTGTAACGCCCTGTATATTTTTTCAACTTGAGGGTTTCTGGTTCTGGCCTATGAAGTGTGACGACCCATGCATGCTGCATGCCCAATTGGGTTGGTCAGGAATGTAAAATGTTAAACGCTGGCATTTTTAAGTGCATTTAGGATGAATTACATTTTTTCCTCATCCTATGCAGCCACGATTTTAATCGGCTTTGCTCAAACAAATTTATTTGTTTCATCTTTTACGAAAGTTAAGCTCGATTATGAAATGCATATGAAATGTCTGGTTTACTTACATTCTGTATTTTTTTAGAAAGAGAAGTCAAAGAATTAATAACCCAGTATACAAAATTTGCCGCCGTTGTGAAGAAAATGGGTGGCATCAAAGGACTGTTCAAGGGTGGAGATATGGCGAAAAACGTCAACCACACCCAAATGGCTAAACTTAACCAACAAATGGCAAAGATGATGGATCCGCGTGTATTACATCAAATGGGGGGTATGGCCGGCCTGCAAAATATGATGAGACAACTGCAAGCTGGAGCTACTGGCGGTATGGGTGGTTTAGGAAATCTTATGAGTGGGTTTGGTGGTAAATAGTGAACATTTGGTTTTTTATATAAATTTATTAACAGATCGTCTGTCTTTGATTGTTTGGCTAATTTATGTGTAATTTAGGCCAATTTACAGCAGTTTTGACATTTATATAATATTTGTTGTCATTTAAGAAATTTTTTATAACGTACAATAAAATATTATAATTTGGTTTAAGGTGTTATTGTTTTTTATTCGTAGCCAAGAGGTAAGACAATGTTTAATATGATATGGAAAGTAACCCTAATACAAGGTTGCTAGAATATGTGAACCTCATGCCAATAATTCAACAAAACGTTTATAAATACCTACTATGATATCGCAATTGAAAAATAAACGGGAAACCCTTTAAAACTGTGGATCAGTCATTAAAGAATAACCCAAAATACTTAAATACATAAGTAATAAGAGATCTTCCAGTAATTTACCAAGTACTATGTTTTATGAGAATAAAATTTGTTCCAATGATGAGGAAATTGTGAATCTCCTAGCGGATTATTTTGGTACTGTCTATGCAAGTAATCAACCCAATAATGGTCTTATTGATCCTGTTGATAGTTTCTATGTTCTTGATCCGGACTTATCTATTATCAATGTCTACGATAAAATCTTAAAAATACCCAATAAATTTACAGTGGGGCCAGATGGAATTCCCAATAGTTCGCTAAAGAACTGTATATGTTACGCCATTGACTATTGTCTTTATCGAGTCTTTAGGTATAGCCATACTTCCTGATTGTTGGAAGGAAAGTTATTATCATGCCAGTCTATAAATCAGGGGATAAGGGTATCGCTCAAAATTACCATTGTGTATGCATTCAGTCATCAGTTCCTAAATTATTTGACAGCCTTATAAATGATCAACTCAGTGGGTCATGTAAACCGCTAATAATGAACAGCATGATTTTTGTCACGGCAAGTCCACAGTAACCAATTTGTTGATTTACCAAATAAAAATTTTAGAGGCTTTGGAAAATAGATGTCAAGTAGATGCAGTGTACACTGATTTCTCCAAGGCCTTTGACAGGGTGTGTCATGATATACTACTTGGCAAACTGTCTAACTTGAGGTTTTGTGGGAGACTCATAAAATGGGTTAGGAGTCTTTTGAAGGGACATAAACATAGAGTTAAGCTGGGAAACTTCTGTTACATGAAATCGAGGTTTTGTTGGGGGTACCTCAAGGGTCTCATTGTGCTCCCCTTTATTCAGTTTGTTTGTGAATGACATCGGTGTAGCCATTAAGAGCTGTCAATATCTTTTATTTGTGGATGGTTTAAAATTATTTAAAATCTGAATGTGACTCATTTTTAATTCAGGAGGATCTTAATTTACCTGAATGGTGTAGTAGCAATTGTTTATATTTGAACATCGGCAAATGTTGTTACATAGTTTTCTTTAAATACTCTAAGGAATTTAACACTTCTTACTTTATCCAAAATTCTGCCCTTAAATCTGTAACTTCAGTGAAAGATTTGGGAGTTACTTTTGATGTTAATCTTAATTTTGTGGATCACATTAATAACATGCGAGTCGTTTCCTCAGAAATGTTGGGATTTCTCACAAGAAATTGTAGTAGTTATCTATCTGCTCGATTAATAGTGTATATTATTCGTCCGTTAGGTCGCGTTTGGACTGTGCTTCTATGGTTTGGTCTCCTCTGGTTGCTCGTAGAATTGTAACTGACCTCTGTTGTCTGTTTAAGTTGGTAAATGATTACATATCATGTCCTGAGTTGCTAGCTCTTATTAAATTTAAAATTCCCAAGCGTTCATTGAGGAATAACAGTGTTTTTTATGTTAATTTTCATTCTAATAATTATGGAAAGTATTCACCTATGGACAGAACCCTACAAGTTATTAATCATTACAATTTGGATTTATTTGACTTGTCATTGAATCAATTAAATGAAAAACAAGATTAGATCTCTTTCATTGTATTAATTTATATTGTTATTTATATTTGTTGTTAGCCTATTAGTTTGTAGTATTTTTCGTTTGTTTATACTTAATTGTTTCTATTGTTTACTTTGTAATTTTTATTACCATTGTAATGGGGTTTTCCCGTATCATAAATAAAAATAAAATTTCTGATTTTTCCATAATTTTACCCAATGCAGTACATACTTGTAATATCCAAGTATACAGAAGTATGCAGAATGATTAGGTAATTTTGAGTCACAGTTACAATGATGGTGGTTTGGAATTTAGCTCAGAGATGGCGCCACTAGTTCCACAAAAGATAGTGATTTATATAGGACGTTTCAATGAAAACTGTCCACCTCAAATAAATTTAGACATTGATTTTTAATTTTGATTTAATAATATATTTTATTTCTTTCATTTACATGTGTAAAATATATTAACAAAAGAAAAAGTCAAGAAAAGTAGGTATATAAAATATTTAAAAGTAAAAACACGCCTAAAATATATTTATAGGAAGACACACATTTTTATAAGTAAAAGGAGATAAGCTTAGTAATAAAATATTACAAACATAACATACAGGGTTACTGGTAATTCGTTTTCAGCAAAGACACCTCAGAAGTATGATGAAAATCCGTTGGTTCCATCACATATCAAACGTGGAAGTACTCAGGAGAGCAAACAGCCTTCCAATTGAGGTGCTTATTTCAAGAGCACGCCTAAGATGGGCAGGTCACATTCATCGTATGCATGATAACCGCCTTCCTAAATGTACACTTTATGGTGAATTGCTAAGCGGTAGAAAATCTAAAATCCTGCGGTATTGTAGACGAGCAATGGGAACAACTTGCAGCGGACAGAACCGAATGGCGAGGGGTTGTGGCCAGCTATCAAGGAAATGTTGCTGCAAGAAGGCCGAATCCAAGACTATGTCTACGTTTGTCCTGACTGCGGTCGACATGTGCTCTCCCGAATTGGACTCTATAGCCATAGTCGTGTGCACCGTAGATGAATGGGAATTACAATAGACTACACCTTTTACTTGTTTTTTATTGTACACAATCTATCGACTGTAACATTTTTATACTCGGACTCGAGTAACGGCTAATAAATAATAATAATAATAATACTGGTAATTCGATACATTCCTTTGGAGATGTGATGGGGCATGAGCTAAGGAGTAAATCTAGCCCTAACATACATTATGTAAAACTCAATAGTTTTTGAGATATTTCAATTTTTTTGTTTTCCTCAAAAAAGTAGATCTTAATGTCTTAAAAGTTAATTTCCGAAAAATCTACTTGACATTTTTAAATTT
This sequence comes from Leptura quadrifasciata, assembly GCA_963675555.1. Classification (NCBI taxonomy): domain Eukaryota; kingdom Metazoa; phylum Arthropoda; class Insecta; order Coleoptera; family Cerambycidae; genus Leptura; species Leptura quadrifasciata. The sequence goes on from OY776673.1 coordinate 359,994, forward strand.
TTTTTTACTGGATTACTTGTCCAATATTGTAGATATCCGTTTGGAATGAAAAATATCCGGAAACATTTCGATCATGTGAACGTTTAAAATAAAAACTTGTAAACATTTTTTTTTTAAATCAGTTATGAAATTTACCTATTAGGTTTTTTCGAAAAAATATTAATGTAGCACGCGTACAAATTATTATAAAAACTTCCTTATTTCAATAGCTATCTAACTAGGTAGAAATGTTTAATGTACCCTTGATAGTTCTAATAAAAAATTAGTAAAGATAATGCTGGTGGCGGAATTTATTAAACGACTAATCGTTCATTTAAGTCAGTCAGTCCTTGACTTTGACGTTTGTGCATATATGTCATTAACTGACATTCTTATCTCCGTGTCCCTTAAGTTGGTTGGCCTTGTTAAATTAGTTATCGAAGATTTTGATTTTGCTCGTAGTTGTTGTTATTGTATTTTCTGTGCCATGGCCGCGTATGCCAACGCAGAATACGCTCATATCTTGTTTGTTTATGGATACTGTGGCGGCAACGCTGCTGAAGCTCGCCGAGAATATGGTCTTTGGTACCCTAACCGCCGCTTACCAAATGCACGTGTATTCAGTACGGCATATCGAAATATCGCTGAAACTGGCTCCGTGAAATGTAGAAGAAGTGACGCTGGTGCTCCTCCCATTTATGAACCAGATGATGAGGAAGAAATATTGAAGTATTTTGAGGAAGACCCAACTATTTCAACTAATAAAGTCGCAAGACTAACCGGAGCGTCACAATGGAAAGTTTGGTCTACGATACGTAGAGTTGGATGTCCTCCTTACCACTATACCCCTGTCCAAGGAAGGTGATCCTGGAAGGAGAGTGGAATTCTGCCGCTTTATGTTAAATTCAGATGCAGAAAGTGCAAATTTTTTAATAAGTATTTTATGGATGGACGAGTCGAAATTTAATCGCGAGGGTATAACAAATTTCCACAACCTACATTATTGGGCAGAGGAAAATCCCAAGTTAACACGTGAAACTAGTTTCCAAATGAAGTTTTCTATTAATGTGTGGATGGGAGTCATTGGCCACTATTTAATAGGGCCACACTTTCTTCCTCAAAATTTAAACGGGGAAATCTATGAAAATTTTTTAAGAAATGATCTGGCGGTGATTTTAGAAGATGTTCCTCTCGCCGTCAGACAGCGAATGATGTTTCAGAACGACGGTTGTCCAGCACATTATCGGCTGACAGTACGACAGTTACTAGATCAACGTTTCCCTAACCGTTGGATTGGAAGAGCGGGCCCAATACCTTGGCCAGCGCGAAGCCCTGACTTAACACCCCTTGATTATTACGTATGGGGTCATATGAAGGAGATGGTCTATGCCACACCAGTCAATACTATAGAAAACCTTAGACAAAGGATAGTCGATGCTGCCCAACACATAAGGCATAATCTGACAACCAGAGTAACAAGGACGGAAATAAGAAGACGCTGCCGTGTCTGTATACGGAATAGGGGCTCCCATTTTGAGCAAGACATATAAAAAATAAAGTACAACTTTGAAATTAATGAAGAATTAAACTCTACTTTTAAAATGTTTTTTAGTTTATCTAAAAATAAAATTCGTACTACTTGTGTTATTTTTACTAGTATTTTTTTAGAACTATTAAGGGTACATTGAACATTTGTACCTTGTTAGATAGCTATTGAAATAAAGCAGCTTTTATAATAATTTATACGCGTGTTACGTTAATATTTTTTTGAAAAAACCTAATAGGTAAATTTCATAGCTGATTTAAAAAAAAAATTTTAAGTTTTTATTTCAGATGTTCACATGATCGAAATGTTTCCAGATATTTTTCATTCCAAACGGATATCTATAATATTGGACAAGTAATCCTGTAAAAAAAAAATTAAAAATGTCAAATAGATTTTTCGAAAATTAACTTTTAGGACATTAAGATCTACTTTTTGAGAAAAACAAAAAAAATTAAATATCTCGAAAACTATTGAGTTGCATAATATACAGGGTGTTGCATCATGAGAGGGACATAGCTTAATAGGAGGTAGAGGACATCAGTGGTAACCGGAACCTCCCATAGAAATGTCTCATTGGGCCTTCATTACGAAGTTACAGGGTGTTAAATAATTTTTGGCCAAACCTGTTTTTTGTCATAACTTTGACAGGGAATGAAATAACGGATTCATATTTGGTACGGCTAATGTAATAATGAGCCCCAAGAGGTACATGTATAAAAAAAAATATATCCAGGTCCGGACTCACTATAATTTATGTTTCTTCTTTGCATCAATAAAACATCACCCTGTATATATTTTTTTGAAATTTCGATACGATATTCGAAAAGAGCAAGAAAAAACAAACAAAATGGCCTATTTCATTTTTTTGTTACACCTTCGTGGTTATTTAAATACGTTGTTAAATGTGCAAGAAAATGGATTACAGAACCCTATTAAATGAGAGGCACGTGAAATAAATAGTTTTATAACTAAAATTTGCAAAGACTTAACGGAGCGCCTCTAATATCTTGACAATTTTGTCAGTAATAGATCGTGATCAACATAGTCAAAAGCATGTGAGAAATCTACAAATAAGCCTGAAACTCGTTGTTTATTATCTAAAGCACCAACAATTATATTTTGAAACTCGCACAGTGCCGATACTGTGTTACAACAACTTAGAAATAATATTATTTTAGTTAAAAAAACGTAGTTAGCTTTTCCTTTAATACTAATGAAGTAGTTTCTTAAGGGTCTTGCCGTGGTCGTCGAACTTGACTTGACGTTTCGCTGATCATCCTGTCAACGATTTAAAAACAATCTAGATTAGATTGATTTATAAATTTTATCAAAAGTCACCCACAACTTACAGTGCAATTTAGTAAAAATATAAAAAGGACAAGTGCTGGGGTAAAGGAAAAAGATTCTTTACAAACTTAAATTGAGCAAGGTTAAAAAAAACAGTATGTATTATAAGGAAAATGTACACCACTCATTTATTTCTCAAACAAATTATTACAGAAGCAACCATTTCTACAAGATTTAATAATTTCATCGTAAAGCATATTATGTATATATTAAATATATTAAAATCTATTTTTATAATAAAATTTCACAATATCATTTAACCGTGACGGAAACTTTTAGTACCCTCATAATAGAGAATGAATTTTGTTGCATCTAATGTAACAGAATGGAAAACAACAATTTCTACTTAAAAAATATTTTAAGTAAAAATCAGTCTAGGCACTATAGAAAAATCGCTAAAATATAATTAATTTATTCAACTGGAATCCAACAGTGTTTCTTTTTCACTAGCTAAGCTGAAAAATGCGTATATATTAATTTATATAACTTAATTATTATCATATAAGATTTCTTTGAAAACTTTAAAATATTTCATTAAGAAGTAGGTTAAATGTACACTAATTTTTAGAATACTTCTGCGTTCTCTTTTAGCTTACATTTTGCTATGTTATAATAAATATTTATTAAATCTCACAACTTTTCAAATTGGTCATTTAAAATTATCAAATAAAAACCTATCGGATAAAAATGATTTCACTGGAATATTTTACGATGCAACTGACATCGTCGTACAATTAAAATTACATTCTTTTAAAATAAATAAGGATCAAAGGTATATGAATAGAAAAAAATCACCGGGACAATACTGGGAATAAAGTTAAATTGCCACAACAAGAAATAGTCTCTTGGCATTTTGTCATCGAATTTAAGTAGCAGTGATTTTGTCCCCCAAACGTGGTAAATTTTAATGAGGATTTCTCTCCTCCGACATGAACTGGTCCAAAACTGTTTGCATCGAATGGCGATAGTCACCCTCATTTTGACCGCCTGGTGAAGTAATGATTTGACTTGCCGTCCTCACAGTTCTTGTTATTCTGTAAAAACAAAAGATATTTGATTGCAATAAGACTCCTCTACTTCAAAGAAGTGAACATTTTATTTTTTCTATCAAATAAGGGTTTGAATAAATAATAGCATTCATATGGTTTTAATATCAGATTTAATGGCTAGAATTGGTTTTTAATTTCTAGTGACTGGTATATACAAGACGATTCAGAAATTACCCTTAAAATTTTAAAGGTAAGTACAGAGTTATTTATTATAAGTTACCCGTATCGTCGTTATTATTGCCTATAGAAAAAAAAGTTTTAAATAAAAGTTGTATGGTTATGACTGAATTTTGTTATATTGCTATCAAAAGTACAGTGGCGTGCAGATTTCAGGGGATAAAAAAATATTATTTTTCTGAAATCTGCACGTTACTGTACTTTTGACCAGCATTTAAACAAAATTCTGTCATAACGACACAACTTTTATTTATTTTTTTTTCTATAGGAAATAATAACGATGATAAGGGGTGGATAATTTATAATGAATAACTAACTGTACAAAGGATCCATATAACTTCGATGGCGCAAAGAGAATATAAAAAATACATCAAAACAATCGAAACATAATTATTTACTGTCCAAATTGTAACATGGGAAACCCGCATGTAAACAGGAGAGTAAGGTAGAGTGATGTCATGGGAAGCTTAAGCATAATGATTAAAGCCGTTTTAGTCTGCAATTTTCTTGCAAATGGAAGAAATCTTGATCAAAGGCATGCGCACTTGAGAGCCAGCTGATTATGTTTGGCAATTTAGTTACACACTTCAACATCTTGCAGATAATCGGTTCTGTTCGATTTTACTTGCAACTTAGGTGCAACTGGTGGATAATTTAGATATTTCCATGTTGCCGATACAGAAAAAAAATTACTAGAATATTACTTCATACCACGAGGCCTAATTGAGAGGTTAGACGATAAAAGTAGACGAAACCATATTCATAAGAATATTCTCAAAGACCAAAGCGAGCAGAATAAGTCAGGTTAATATATTGTTTACTTTGTTAGACACACAGTACAATGTATTTTTACAAAGTTGCCAAATCTTGCGCAACATTATTGCAATTAAGTATATAAATTGCCAGCTGAAAATGTATAGTTGAAATCATGAATGTTGTCGTTCACGTTATCAATTTATGTACTTATCAATGACATTCTTTTCTACATAACAGAAAGACACGTTTGCTGAGGATACGACAGATATGCCTAATGATGTGTTTTACAAATGAATGTTACAAGCATTAGTCATAGCCGCAATCAACGTTCAGCATTCTGTCAATTCAGTAGCGTGCAGTTGATAAAAGACTGAATGCAGTAGCCAGAGACATGGTGGTGAAATTAAATGAGTACTTTAATCAAGAAAAACGTAACGGATATCCCCTTTTACATTTGCAAGAAATCCATGAGGTGAATTGTAAAATTATATGCCGGAACGGATGTTAAAATTCATTGTATCGCATACTATTATTGTCCATATATTTTTATTATAAAGTACTTGTGTTTTGCAAACGTTGATACGCCCTTGCATGCCATTTTGTGTGACCTTGAATTGATTTGATTCGGCAATTAAAGAATGATGACGTGAACGACAACTTTCGTGATTTAAACTGACCATCAAGAAACATTGCCTGCAAGAAACTGTCACTGCAACATCTTGCTTGCAAGAAAATTATCGACTGTAAAGCGACAAGAGGAAGACCGGTGTTTTATACAGTTGTCCAACCAAGTCGTGTTTAATAATACCATAACAAATTTTGTATGGCTATTCTATTAGGATTGTATGTTTTGTACATATCTTCTTAAAATTTTATGATAAGTTCTCAATCACCCTGTATCCTTTGCGTGAAAATTAAATTAAACTGTTGAACTTGAAAAAAAAAGGTACCAAGGATTAAGACTTACTGAATTTTTCAATGTGTCTCTGAGGACCTCATTCAACTTTTATGATGTGTAGTCATGTTTAAGAAGACTTAGTGATGGGTGCTTTTATGCACGTGGGCTATTTTTCATAAATCAATAAATTTGGTGTCTAAAAACCTCTTTCACAAAAGCCACATTTGCACAGTAATTCACTAATCATGTTAGGCATCATCAGCAGTTGATTAAAACTGGAAATGAGTTTTATTCTTCTCCCGATGATGTTGACGTAGTTAGCATGTGTCGAGTAGTGTATTCGAGTTTCCTGTTATTGTTTTGTAAAAGTGGTTTCTTGACACCAAAGATATTAATTTGTGAAAAATAGCCTTCATACAAAGAAGCCCCCACTGTCAGGGCCTGGACCCAGTTGTCTGCTTAATCAGGACTGTGCGCCATAAAAGTTGAAGTAGATTCTCTCTTTTGTGAAATAGATATTTCTTTCTATTTCACAAAGTATTTAGATACACGGATTCTGAAATAGTTGATGTATGAGGTAATCAACTAAACATTGAACTGAATGCACAATTTGGATAAGTATATCGTGTTGGTATAAAATAAAAAAATTGGAGGGTTAATGATAAAATATAACTTACTTTGCTCCGGTTATGGGGTCGATTTCTTCGGTTGTCGTTACCGTGTATTGGGGTTCTTGCTGGTAAAAGTCCTCTAAAAACGCAAAGCAGCATTTAAAATTCAGTATAATGAAATACATTATCTGAACAAAATCATCTGGGATATGAGAGAAATAATATTTTGCTCATAATTAATATAAATTGATTAAATAGGAGGTTTAACGATTAAAAATTAATCATGCATAAGAGTAGTTAATAAAGAAAGTTATATTATTTCACCATATGTAACCCAATTTGGGAAAGTAAAATTTAATAAAAGGTAAGAATGTAACATAACAATATTGATAATAATAGATCAACATGCTATTGTTTTTAAATTCAGTCTATTTGCAAAGATTAAAAACGTACAATTTATTTCAATTAAACATTCAGTTTGGAGCTGTTGAGATTGTCAATGAAATATATTAAATGAAAGAGAGAGAGATCTCTTATCATTTTCCAATACTGTGTTTTTAAAAATCAAATAAATAGACTAAATTTAAATCTGTACGAAAAGAACTAAACCGAAAAAAAAAATCAATAAATTTTGATATTAGGAAGGGTAATATTCTAAAAGGCAGAGAAAAGCTTCTAAAAAGGCTGCAAGCAGAATTAATATTAGAAAGCAAATTAATTTTAAGCCGTTCTTTGCATACAGATTATAGTTAAGTGCAAGCAGTGTATTTTGTGTTTTAATGTATAGTTTCAAGAAAAATCATGCCTCATTTTAATATTACCTATGACTATCTAAAACATATGATACGACAAAGTTATGTAAAAAGAAAATAATCTGAATTTATGATATTATTTGCTGTGTCTTCAAATGAATATGTTGTATAGTGTGGTTTCTTTGATTTACTTATTTTGTTAGCGATTTTATATTTCAGCCTACCATTCAGTGACCTGGAAGATATGATAAAGAACATATTCAAATATTTATATTCGTAAAATTTGCCTTCTTATAGAATAATAAAGGATACAACTTTTTACCGATAAAGGATACTCTACAGCATCATGTTTTGGAGGCTTCAAATTAATTGTACACATTTATAACATATCACAAAATTGTTCCATTAATACTTCTAAAATTAAATGAGAACACTTAATTAATAATGTCACAACTAATAAAATCTGTATACAAAAAGTGTGCAAACATGTTTACACTATTATATGACTGGTGGTCAAGAGGTGAGCGCACTTGCCTCTCACCCAAAAGTTCCGGGTTCGATCCCCGGTCGTGGCAGTGGAAAATACCGTGAGAGGAAATTTTCCACTATACACGGGTATTGGTTGTGTGTCCTTTGTCTCTAAATATGTAGCCCCCTCCCACACAAGGCTCTTCTAGAGCCTTCCGGGATAAAGGGGGTCGTAATTACCTGTGGTGTTATTTATTTATTTATTATTACTTATTGATATCCTTTTTTGTATTTTCAAATAGACAGAAAAGAAACAAAGAGCTGCAAACATTTCAGTTTTCCACTCACAGAATTTCTGTATCTGCTTCTCAGTCAAAAAGAAATATATTTTTTTGCACATATGTACAAATCAGTAGCGACGCATATATTTATTGTAGAGAAGGCAAAAGTAAAATGACAAAAGCAGAACACTATGTACACAGGGCATCTGGAGAATTTCAAACTAACCTGCAACGATTAATAAACTACACCAATTGTGTCATAATTTTATGCCCGGCTTGTCAACTATTGTTGAAAAATGCTTTTTTTGGGTACCTAGCACGTAATTATCATACATTCAAAATCTACAGGAAAGCTATTTAGATAGCTTTTCTCTATGTAGAATATTATAGGAAATAAAGGCATTTATTATTATTATTATTATTATATACTGTCGACCTAAATCTGATCACACTAGCATATTAATAGTTATTAAATAAACAAAAAGATTATGTAATGATATCAAATGTATTTTCAGACAATAAAAGTGTATAAATGATCAGATCTGGATCTGCAGCATGTATAAATAACAATAGATGACTATAACAAATTGATTATATGAAAGTTTATACTATATTTTTTTGAGAATGTTATTCTCTCGTATGGGGAAGTCATTACATAATCTTTTCAATGATTTAACTTTATTAATACGCTAGTGCGATTAGATTTAGATTAACAGTATATCTAGAGTTTTCATATTAGATTTTGAATATATGATAGTTATCTGCTTGATAAGCAAATTATTTTCACCGATTAACGATTTGTTTAATTCAGATTCTGCTTAAATCTAGTGTCAGGTGAAATGGGAAATACAAAAGTCCGGAAATGAGATGTTTGTGTAGTTAATACAATTTGCGGAGCAGATTTATACAAAAGCATCAAATTAACCATTGTTAAATTTCAGGCTGCGATCTTTCTATTAAAACGTTGGAAATCAAACAGTTTAGCGTTAATAATTTGATATTGGGCAGGTACTCAAACAACTAAGATGCTACTTTAATATGCAACTACAAATTCTAAACTAGGGCAATTTATCAATGAGCAAATTTATTGAAAAATTACTGGAATAATCTTAGGCTAATTTCAGTCAAGCCGTAATAGCATAGCATACATTTGCTTTAATAAAATATTGATTATTGGGAATTCTAAAATAAGGGTTAGTATTGCTCCAATATCGAACATGTTGCAATGAAACCATTGGTAGAATAGGTTGTTTCATTGGAAAACATATTACGATTCAAATTTCTGTTTCTCATTATTTCATTATCATCCATAAACAAAAATAGAAATATCTCCTCAGAGAAAGTTTTGGATTATCTTCTATTGAATTCAAAAATAACACACTGGCAACATCTCATGTATTATCTTTTTTTCTTTAAATTGATTGCAGAACAAGTCCTAAAAAATTATTAACCAGCTTTCCAATACCATTGCATGAAATGTTAACAGCATGAACTTATCAATAATTTCTTCCTTTATGTACAAGTATTTTTTCCCCTGTACCATAACATTGTATTAAATATATTTTTTGTTGCAGCATTAATATTTTTGGCAAAAAATATTAGATTACCGTCCTGGCAGAGTTTAGCATTAGGTATTCCATCACTCAACCAGAACACACAGATAATTACGCAGTGACCCTTCCCTATGACATCGCCATTTACCGTAGCTGAAGTGTGGTACAGCGACTGGCCGTGATGTGTCTCACACAATTTCGTCTAGTCTACTGTTACCAACTCGGTAACACATAAAAACGCTGCTAAATATCCATACCATAACGTGAATTCCAACCCAGGACTACTTGGTCTCAAGCCTAACACGTAAGCATTGGTATTCGTACTTAGGTGGTTTATTTTTGAGATATGAATGAAAAATAAAATAACGACTTGATTTATTTCATGACAGATTTTAACTGATCTTAACAGTACAGGTTTTTTGTTAATGAAAGTCATGTATCTGGTAGCATTTTCGGATAGGCAAAAAAATTAGGACACCCTGTATAGAGCAAATCATTTCCTTTACAATCTCTAATCTCTTATTTATTACTTTCCTTCGGTTATTTGACATCAGCAAGTGTCTAAAATATGCATTTATACAGTCAATTTAAATATCTCGGCGCGATTAGTTCTTTTAGACCTTTTTTACTTCAATAAAATAAAGTTTAAATAACATTTGAATACATCATCAAATGTATTTCTGGCACACCAAATAATAAAATATTTTGAGAAAACTTTATGTCTGTTTTTTTTAAATGTATCTTGGCACTAAAATTCACCATAGCATAGGACAATTTTTTCTGTATTCATTTGTGTGATGTATGACGTATGTGTGATGAGTGAAATGTGTGTCAAATTAAAATTAATAATTGCATAATTTTTGCATACCATGAGTCAGTATTGTGCGAGCAGTGCCAACACGATCATGCTTGTTGCCAATGCGACAAACGACCACACTAGAGGGTAAAGAACATGCCAGGTCTCTAAGGGTTTTGGTTTTTTTGATGCTAGGTAATAACACTCAATCAAAATGCATGTTCAATTATTTAAAAAAAAAGAAACCATTGAAATTAACATTAAGTTACAGACACAGCCTATAATCGTAACAACATCTGTATTTCCCTTCTTATAGGTTGAAGACATTAAAAAAAGGAGGCGTTTTGCTTAGGAAAGTTGTTAGAAATTAATTTAAACTTCGGGATTATGGCATAAATTATAGGATTTTGTTAGTGGTTTTAGGTAAGTTAATGCTAATTTAATGGTTAATATCTAAAAGAAAAAACAAAAACTAGGATTTAATATGTCACTCATGCAGAAATATTTAAGAAATTATTAGTTCACAAGTAATTATTTAAGTATAAGTATGTATGGTTGAATTTTAAATTAAAATAAAGATACAATAAATCGACAAAGGGTTCCTGACATATGCAAATGTTCATCAATTTTATTTATTACTACTTTCCTTTTTCCTTCAACACAACAACAGAAATAAGGTATGAGTCAAACTTATAATTTTAATTGTGCTGTCAATTAATTTGTTCAGAGGGTTCTGATTTAAAAATCTGCAATTTTTTAAGCAACAACGTTCAACAGCACAGAAGCCGATCAAACTGATCTACTATAAAGGAAGAATTTTCTAAATATGCTTGAAGCTACTATCAAGGAAAAGTTAGAACTATCTAGTACAGAGAACGTACCTGAGTCATCATCACTTAGTTCTGCACCTTCTTCGTGTAGCGCTACATCAGATCCGCTAGAACTTCCAATGGTTCTTACCGATGTTTTTTTCAAAATTCCTTTTAATGGCGGACTCCTCCTGCTGTCGTCTTCAGAATCCGAGTCTATCGTACTACTCTTGGTTGACATCCTCGAGCCAGGAGATACTATTGTTGTGGTGGTCTCTATAACTTTGGTTGAATCAGGTGAAATTATGGTTCTTTCGACGCGTGTCACTTCCGGCGACGTTATTCTCGTGCTCTCTGTCTTTAAAACGGGTATTTTGCTTTTAGGAGAGACTTCTATCTCATACCGTTCGGTCATTTCGGTCGGAGATAGAGATTCTGTGTGTAATACAGGTATTTTACTTTTCACATTATCTGGAATGTTCTCGCTCGTTATTCGAGTTACGGTTGTTTTTACGATAGGGTCTGTAGTGACAGTTTTTATGATGTTCATAGTTTCCTCATCGTCGTCCCAATTCACATCCTTTGACAACGTGACAAATTCTTTTAATGGGTCTTTCGAGTGTTTTTTTATCGTCTTGACCTTGGTACCCTTCATTACTGGGATTTTGCTCAGCAACTCGCTGTCAGTGGGAGAAATAGTGTCGCCTCTGTCCTCATTAAACAAACAATCTATATCCCTTTCTTTTTCTAAACTCTTTCTAGTTTTTGCTACGGGTATAGCACTCCTAGGACTTTTAGGAGACACTGGCAAATCTGAGAACAAAACTGTTTTGTTGGGATCAACGTCATTTCGAGCCCACTCTATTTCTTTTTGAACAAAGGTCAAAGAATCTTCCAATGGTCTAATAACGACCGGACTGGACGCTTCATTTTCTAGAAATTTAAAAGCTTCCTCGCTCTTCTCTTGTGCCACTGATATCGAATCATCTTTAAGGCTCTCCAAGTTATCTAAAGAATCCTCTGTTGTGGTTTTCACATCATCGAAAAGACTGTCCCCTGTGTTTTTAGCACTATCAACTTTTTCTACAATTTGAACTTTATTATTACTTATATCATCGGCAACTTCATCCTCAAACCGTATCACTCTATTAGACCTACTTTCGGTAAAACTGTCTAAATTACTTAGTTTGTCATTTACTACATCCTCAGCTTGCTTAATAACTTCCTCCACCTCATTTTCTACAACGTTGCGGAAATTTTCATTGACCTCTTTACTTTGATTTTCTAGAGATTTTTGGAAACCTTTGTCAATGTCGGTAACTTCACTGTGGAAAGTGTCATCAATATCGACGCCTATAACATTCTGTATATTGTTATCATTCTCTCGGAAACTGTCATCATAATCACTGGTAGACCTTTTAGGTGTTCTCAAGTTGATGCTGTCCAGATCAATCTCCTTGGAAATATGGTCATCTTTTCTGCTTGGTATGATTATGTCTTCTTCTGGCAAGAAATCATTTCTCTCCTGATGCAAAAATGTCAAGGTGTCGCTGACATTCTTTTTAAGGACGGCGATCGGGTCTACATGAGGTTTTTCCGGCTTCTGTTTCAGAGGTGTGGACGTTATAAATTCTTCTTTTTGAGGGATTCCTTTTGAAAATATCAAATAAACAATCTACTGATAGATCGAAAGTTTTAAGCTACCGTGCTAGGTTAGAAAATGTGAAATGCAAATTAATGTAAAAAAATAAAAGTGCATAAGCTCCACACCATGTGCCAAGAAAAAGAAAAACCTCGCCAAAGATATAGATTAAAAAGCGTATTAAAATGGGCATGATCTAGGTGTTATAAGTGATGCAGTCACCGTTTGTAAAGTTAAATATACACATTTTTGTTTTTTATATCAAAATAAACAACAAAAATTGACACATTATAAATTGATTTGTTAGCAAAGTCAATATTTATAAATTAATCTAGTAATTCGAATAGTGCATTTCGGCGAGGGCAAAGAGAATAAACATTATTTATAAATACTGACTTCATGTTGCACCTGCCGCTTAAATAAAAATAAAAAGCATCTTGACCTTAAGCTTAACATTCAAGTACATACCTTTAATAGTCTCATTATGGGTAACGTAGTCGTTAAGAATATTCGCTTCTTTATCTAAATTGAATTCTGCCGGGCTCGGCGGAGGCGTATTTACATTATTATTGGTGGATTTTATCTTCGGTGTCGAGTGCAGATGATTTAAGTGTTGTGTTATTTCCTCAAAAACTTCTTCGGTATTTGCATTTTCTTGTGTCGGTGGTCTATTATCTAATTGTTCGGTCACGTTAGTTTCTTTTTCGTTCTTGTTGGATACAAAGTCGCTTGTCGTGTCGGTAATATCTCTTTCAGTTGAGTTTTGATTTTGAATGTCTTCTGGAAATGCAACATTCAAGATTTTAAAATACTGAGTTAAAAAAATCTAAATTTCAAAAATATGTTTATATTACAAAATTTGGACGAGGAATATGCTCCCTCATTTATGACATGCCTTTATGATACACTCTGTATATTTCAACGTTAAAGAATCCTGTCATTAATCTGTTTCCATCTAAATTAGTCTTTTTGGCTTACGACTTACCACTTTTCTCACTCTTGTCAATCCCATCCTGGCTGCCCTGGAAAGACTTGTCAATATGAATATCTCTCCTCAGAGACGTATCTCTAGAAGGACCTAATTCATCCTTTAAGTTGTCAAAGCCAGACTGATCCAAGTGAATTTTTGCTAAGGCTTTCTCCATGTCGTCCGTTACTAATTCAACATTGCAAATACATTTGGTGACGATATCCTGCCTTCCAATCTTATTGAGGGCTTTCTCCAATTTGTTTCCTGCAACAAAAAAAAATCGCAATTAGTGAAATGGGAAAGAAAGACCTTTAAAGTTATTTTACCGGTAGCTTTATTTGCTCTTTGACGTAACCATAGCCTAAACATGATCATTGCTTGTTGAGGATGATTCTCAGGATACTCTTCTTTTATGAGTTCGATATCAGATGGTGGAATGTCCAACTCCATTGCTAGTTTTTCCCAGTCTTCATCCAATAAATTGCAAATATCTGACAATCTAAAATCGGCTCTATGGATGGTGTCAGGTTTACCTGAAATTGGAATCAATCATACAATATCCCACTTGGAAAATAATTCACCATTTTATGCAAAGATAAAAAAAATGAGCATTGGAACAAAAATAAGTGACCATTTTACCAAAAGACCCAGACAACAACAGAATCAAATTTGGTTAAAACTTCATACTTTATATGATGTACAAGTATCTTTAATTGATTTTGTTGAAGAGTGAAAATTTTGTCTTTGGCATTTTTGACAGTTGTGATTGATCGAAATCAAGATTAAAGTTGAATAAAACATTTATTTGCTTACATTTAGTTTATTCAGCATAAACTTCTTCAGGATCTGATAATCTTAGATAATATTTCAAAGTTGAAGATTATAATATTATCTAATCAAGCCCTGAAGAAATTTTCTGTACCAGTTCTATCTGAAGAAGATTATTGACTTACTAATGCCTCCATGTTGTAAGAAGCTGTGTTCCTTGTCAAGGGAGAGAAGATCCGATTGAGAATCACGATCAGGAAGTACATCTTTTGGTAAGACGAGATTTAATGTGCACAAAGGTACTTGATTAGGTTCTCCCCTGGCCACTTTAGCATCGCTCATGAATACAATACGGCCGACTGCATCCTCATCCTTAAAATTAAATAATCGTGTTAGAAAATCAGTCCTTGCTTAACCTACGGGTACTTACCGGATCTCTAAGTCTCATATTGAAGGCTAGTCGGTTCTCTTTGAAGGCTTTGAAACCCAACTTGGGCTGATCTCCAGATTGTAACACGGGTATAAGATTTCCAGCAAATTCCATGAAAACATCCTTCGGCTCCAGTACCTCTATATCCCTGCTTTTGGCAATCTCTGTAAAATGTTCTTGCTGTTCCAAAGTTTTGTCTTCCTTATCATCGGTCATACAAAAAACTCGTATTCTAGCTTCCAATGAACTTACTCGTTTTGCAAAAACTACAAATTTAGCCATAAATGGGACAAGCGCCGCCTGAAAGTAATTATTGTGAATTTGAGGTGTTCTTACAGTACTTCAAATATGTAGGAAAAAAACACACCTGTGTATATAATTCTGTGGCCATTCTGGCAGCATCAGAAACATTTCGACAATCCATAAGCCAAAATCTTGCCGAAACGGTGGTGGTGAATGAAACGCAATCTTTAACAAATGTCAGCGGTGTGGACCCAGTGACATCTTCCCATATCGCCTTATTCTGGCCACCTATATAACAATTGGATTAAAAAGCGGAAATAAAAACGCAAATTAGATAAAAGGATTGTCTTTTCTCGGATAGCTTAAATTTTGTTAACTAAACAGTAAAGTCTAACCCTGCACTTTATACAGATTAAGAATGAGTGCGGATACATCAAATTGGTAAGTGCAAAAAGATTTAAATAGAAATGAGCTTTCTTCATATTTTATAAAAAACTAATAATTAGTGTTAATTTCGTTAAAAGTGGGGAAGCTACAATTGCGCCAATGAAAAATGTAATTTTTAATAAAAGTATATAAATCTTTTGTGTGACAACGCATCTAGGGAACTGCAAAAATAATGTGATCATGAAACACTTAGAGATGCAAAGGAAGTATTGAAAAACACTATGAACAACAAGCATTCCTCGACCACACACAAGTACGGGAACTAAATTTACCTGATTTAGTTCCTATCGAAGCATGAATATGAAAATAATAGTTTGCAACAGTAAAGACAACATTGAGAACAGTTACGACTAACATGCAAAATGGTACAGTATAAGCCCTTTTTGATTGTTTCAAAAAGTTAGTGAAAACGAAAAATAAAATTATCTTTTTATTTTCAACTAAAAACATATTTTGAGATAATGCACTTGAAGGAATACTAAATGAGAAAAGTAAATGTCATTTGATATCGTGACTTACCTATACAGTAAGAACTAATCTAAGGTGATATCTAAAGAATTTCTATATAATATATGCACTGTATTCAATAAAATAATGCAATAAGAATGATTATACATAGATGAGCACAATTGTGATAAAGCTCTAGTACAACTATTCAAAAATATATCAATTCATTTTCAAGATTGGAAAATCTATTGATCGCTTTAAATAATTGCGGCAAAAGCTCTATAGCATTAGAAAAAAGCTGAAAAACATCTTATGTGATAAATTAAAGTGTATTATACAGACAACACAAAAGTTCTTCAATCATAGGAAAGTTGAGCGCGATTTGCATTTACTATCCCAATGCCAAATATCCAGTGTTAGTAGATATATTTAATCACACCAAATTGTAATGGTCCCAAATATTGTAGAATATAATCTTTAATTGATTAAAATAAAATTAATGTTTTTATAGCTTATATAGATATATAATGAAACACACTAAAAATGTAAAAAACTGAACTTTATTGGGTAACCAAAATTACCCAAAAGGTAATCGACTAAAGTTCTTCAACCTGTAAGTTTTTTCCAAATATTGTCATGCGTATATTTAACAGACAGAGGTATCTGTAGGCAGTTCCCCCTACCAGAAGGAAGCTAGCAACAGGATGGTAGTTCGCCGGCCAGCCCAGAAATGGCGCTACTACCATAGCGCAATTTTGTACTAGATAATTCGGGACCTTTCTAGAAGCACGAACTAGAATAATTGGGAAAGATTTAGAATTAGAATCATGGAGTATAAAAGAAGCGGAACCAACACCCTGAGCAGTTCTACTTTAGAGAGCAAAGTGATCAGGTCAAGAGAAAGAACGAAGTGATCAGACTAGTAAAAAGTACAGTTACAAGTAGTGAATTATATTGGTTAAAAGTTGTAATTATAAGGATTAATTATTGTAAGTTAATAAATCAGTGGTTATGTTATTTGTATTGCATTTCGTGAACCCCGAATGGGGTGTTGTTTAAAGGGTGTAAACACATAACAATTGGTGTCAGAATGTAATTGCAACAGAGGATTTTTGGAGTATTCGAGGAAGTTCTAGAGTGTTCTATTTGGAAACTGTGAACTAAAAAGTGATATAGACCATAGACAAACCTATTTACTTAAGGGTGCGTTACTAAGGTCAAATAGTGAGTTAAATATCATTCTCATTTTACACAATTCTTAAAAACAAGTCAACAGAATTTAGAATTGATTTCATTATGTAAACTAGCAAAATTAAGACAAGGACCTATTATATTTTATATATTGTAATCCTAGTTAAAATTTAAGTTTCCAAAATTTTCTCCTCCTTGATTACCACTCATTCGTCCGAAATTCACCATAAATTATTTTATATTCTACAAAGGGACTTAAATTTTCAAATAAAATATAATGGGATGTATAAAAATAAAATAACATGAAAAAAAGTGAAAAGCCTGCATAATATTTGCTCCTATTTTAAAGTATTGTGTCGAATACGAATATTTATTTATTTATTGCATACACTTTTCAACAGGTAAGGTACCCAATTACAGAAATTTTGGTGTTAATTGAGTAATATATTCTGTCATACAGTAGGATTTCCGAGACTTTGCAAAAGTTACAAATTACAGAGATTGGTCTGAAGCAGTGGCGGTTCCTCAGTTTTTAAACTGGGGAGGCAGGGGATAGATAGGCCTGGGTGGTTCCGAGGGGCGGGAGGTATACACATGTGCGCCGCGATGAAAATTTTGCGAATATCAAGGTCAACTTTTAAACTTTACCATTACACAAATATTAGTAATTTTCTCTTCATGTTAGTCAGTATAATTTGTTTTATGATAAGTATCAAAGTATAAAGTAAAAAACAAATTCTACCGTCCAGCATGAACCAACGTGGAGGTCTGAATTATATCTTACCAGGGTAGGGGTGCTTTTAATAGCTGAGGGAGTTAATTATTAATATAATAATAGTAATAATAATATGGCACAAATGCTACCACAATCAAAACAATTATATAGTAATATGAAATAAATAATAAACTCTGAAACGATAACATAAATAAAAATATTCTCAAATTAAAAATAGTTAAATAATAACAAACTGAAAAACAACACAAATAAAAATATACTTGGTAGTATACTTACAATCTACAGAAGTAGAATAATTGCTGTGGTGGTTTTTTAAATTTTAAACAAAAAATTGAACAAAAAAACTACATGTCTAAATGTTCTTGTAAATTAATGAAATCCGTCTATCTTTTTGTTTGGCAAAAATATCTATTACTTCGTCATAAAATGTATTATTCTGTGTTAGTTCCTTAACAAGCCGTTTTTCGATAGAAATGATAGAAATATTTTTGAATCTTTCTTGCTCAATAGTATTTCTAGTAAATGATTTGATTCGTTTGAGGGCGGAAAAACTCCTTTCTACTGAAGCAGACGTAACAGGAATTGTGACAGCTAAAGTAAGTAATCTATAAAATTCTGTTAGACAAGAAATTAAGTCATTATTATAAATAAAAGAAATCATTTCGGTAGGGGTTTGACAATTTTGAAACAATTCTTTGTCAGCGTATACAGTTGTTAATTCATTTTTTAGTGCTATTGAATCAAAAAGGTTATATTGTTTTAATAATGATTCAAATTTATCATTTGGAAATTCTTTTGAATATGAGAGAAAATTATCTTTTCTTATTAAATCGAAAAATTCTAATTTATCTAAATCGGAAAATCTTATCTCTGTAGTTGATTAATTATTGTATCCAAAATTTCATTGAAAATCTGTTTATAATTCAGTCTCAAATCTTGAAGATTTAATGTTGTCTTTCTTTTCTTTGGCGCCGGTTCACCACTTTGGAAATCTTCAAACAGTTGGTTGTAAAGATCATTAAAATGAATTTCATTATTTCTAAAATTTTGCAATGTAATAGTTAATGCATTCAAACGTTTCTTGGCGTATGAAATGTCTGTGCTTTTATTTTGTAAAATTGAAAATACAACATCGGTGTGTTTAAAGATAAATTTAAAAGTATGTAAAAGAAAGAGAAAATGAGGATCTTTAAGATGTCTTTTTAAGCCAACAGCTTCTCTTAAAGTTGGCTGATCTTGTTTGAAATCATCATGTGTCAAAATATAATCAAAAACTTCTATTAACTTATCCCTGTTTTTGAATACTGTAAAAACTGCTCTAGATGTAAAATTCCACCTTGTTGCTACATTTGACGGTAAACGGCCAGATCCTATGGTATTAAGTACCTCTGTTCTTTTAGTTAATTTTGAAAAATATGATGAAAATCCAGACAAGTTGGCAAACAAAATTTTACATTCTTTGATGCTATCTGTGCAGGCTTTACTCAATACTAAATTCAATGTATGCGCATAGCAATGTGCAAAAAGTGCCTGAGGGGCCATTGTTTTAATTTTTGCCTGTAAGCCATTTAAGTGACCAGCCATAACTGATGCCCCATCATATGCCAGAGCAACAAGTTTATTTTTTAAGTCATATTTTCCAAATTTTTCTGTTAAAAAATTAAATAAATCATTTGCGGTTCGACCTGAACTAACATTGTAAAAACCTGCAAATCGTTCAACCACTTGCCCTTTAATAACATATCTGAAAACAACCGATAACTGTGAACAGCAGCTGATGTCTGTGGTTTCATCAGCTTGCCAAGAAAAGAAAGGTACTTCATTTAATTCGCTTTCAATTTTTTGTACTACAACACAACTAATTGATTCAATTAAATCGTTTTAAATAGCTTTAGAAGTTCCCGAAAAAACTGTAGCTTCGTTTAAAAATTGTTCCATTTTGCCATCGTGTCTGATCAGAAAAGAAATAAGCTCTTGAAAATTTCCTCTATTATCTGAATGCACATTCTCATCATGTCCCCTAAAAGCCAATTCTTGACAACATAAAAAAATTACCGTATCAATTAGTCTATTTAAGATATCTCTATTTTCTTTAACCTTTACATTATGATCTACAATTGACTGTTTGTGCCCTTGATCAATAGAATTTAAAATATTCTGTTTGCCAAATAACTTGAATTTTATTGAAGCAGTTAAATGTCCTTTTGACCTAGCATGCCTTTCAATTGATCTGGGTAAGTTTTTTAAATCATTATATCCTAATTTTGACCAAACAGTGTTCTCTGGGTCATTAGAAAAAAGTAAACAATACCAGCAATATAATTTATTTTGTACTGGACATCCAGTTAACCACTCACATTTATCATACCATTGTACACAAAAAGAACGATTATGTTTTGAAGTTACTATGAGATTTTGCATGGTAGGTTGGGGCCTTTTTAAAGTTTTTATTATAAATATCTTGTCATCATATGTTAATTGACTAAAATGAACATTCTTCAAAAGGAAATTTACAATATCATCTACAGATTTAAACACTTCACCGATACTGACATTATCATTGTTATTGCTTGTACTTGCGTTTAATTCCATTTTTGACGTTTTATCAATATTTAAACAAAAATTTTAAATGAATTTATTGCACTTAATAAAATACAACCACCACACAGACACTTTTACTTTCAATTAACCTAAACGGTACGACTGTCTGGACTCAGGAAGCGGGAAAATAAAAGTCAGATGTTTATTAATCTTTGTTCCTATTGGTCCGGAGCTTGGCCTCCGGCACGTGGTTTTGAGAGCAGATTTTAATGGGTAGCTTCAAACGTTTCAAATTGAACCATTCTAAACGCGAAAGCTATGTTAGAAGCATTTGGAGGCCTGCCTCACCAGTCACCATGGATAGAATGTTACAGTTGTGCAGCGTTGCCGGTTATAATAATAATAGTTTAAATTCGCAGATTTAGGGAATATTTCTGTTAATTTAAATTTGTCGTTTCATAAAGTATATTTATATTTATAATAATGTAAATATGTAAAGTAACTGTAAAGGCAAATCAGAAGTAGGGAGGCCCGGCCTCCTCTGCCTCCTCAGAGAAACCGCCACTGGTCTGAAGTTCTGAATATCCAATTTATTCACTTTTTTATAAATTGGACACACTTTGGAATATTTCCATAAGGCTGGGAGAACTGACAATTTTTTAGCATTAAATTGAAAATTAAGGTTAAGGGATATCCAAATATAATTGCACAATCTTTCAATAAGAATGTCGGTATGGAATCAGGGCCTGTTATCATTTTAATTCGTTTTAAAACCTGAATAACCTCGACCTCCGAGAATGAATTTATATTTACAATAGGGTTATTGTTCGGGCAGTCACTTTCAGTGAAAATATTCCCAGTGTTCAATGAGGAGTCCGTATAGGATTGACAAAAAAATTTCATCAGGATCTTTTAAAGAAACTCCATCCAAATATATTTCTTCCGAGACATTTGTTGACCCTGAATGTTAAATTTCGTGTAAAATAGCTGGGTACTTTGCTACTACATAGCAGCAGCATAGCGGTGACATTGCTTCGTGTGCCGCAAAGCAGGGTCGGGCTCACAATTTGTCATTTTTAGTGTTTAGAATATTACACAGGTCACTCAATATAAACGGTAAAAGGGAAGAATATAAAGGAATAAAAACAACATGTAGGTACAATAAAAATACACAAATTATGGTTCAACAAACATACAGATGACAATATTATATCATATTTGGTGATTTACTAATATTCCCTCTTGTATGCCAACTAAATATGCACAACCCACAATACTTCAAGATTTCTGTGTGTCACCGAGGTTTTGCAAAAATTTGTTGTAACTGGCACACATAAACATAAAATCGCGCCGCGATTACAGTTCATACAGTCCTGTATGGCGAATCTGGTTCCTAGACTGGTATGGCTTCTGTGTTATCAACAGGGCGATGTAATTCAATTGCTTACAAATTTACTGGCTATTGACTGGTACATGCAAACACAGTCTTAATAGCACTAGTAAACAAGACACTTTAAGTGATTTTAAGGAATCTTAAGTCAAAAACCAACAGCTGCAATCATCACATAGTTATAAAAAATAAATAAAATATAATAGATATTTTGTGGGAATTCAGCGGATGAAGCAGTTCGGTCCATGACTCTGGATAATTGTGCAATTTATCCAATAAAGTTCAGTTATTATAATTATTATTATTTGAAGCTATTTTGACCATTCTGAGGATTTTCTAAATTTCTCTACATAATATACCTTGATTGGTCCTCTAATATTATTTAATAACTTATAATTTTTGAATTGTTTTACATTTATTTAACAAAAAAATCCAATATTTTTAAATAGCTGGTGGCAAAAGCGGCCGATAGTTCTAAATGAAATCTATTCTAAAGTGTACGATTTAAAATATCTTTACAAAGACTGAAGAACTATAACAACAAAATGGAATAAGGACTATAAAAGAAAACTTACCAGTTATTGAACACAGCAAACGAAGAGTCGTATTGGTGGTGCCCTGGTACTGGTTGATCATACCCTGCGAATGGGCTTTGGGCGCAGGCATACTTAACGTTATCGCTTTATGGAATTTACGTCTCCTCGGTTCGACAGTGACAATTGGAGAGACTGCGACCCCATGGCCGAGCAATTTTGAGACCAATTCTGGCTCGATAGATTGTGCCTATAATTAACATTTAGTATTGAATAGTACTAACTATGCTTCAATGTTATGAGTATGAGACCTACTTGTAGTCCAACCCTTATTTTCTTCGTAAGTGCGTTTGGTGGGAAGACTGCTTGCACGAGCGGAACTGCACTGCTGGACACAGTACCACCATCTGGTCCGATAGCGTGTACCTCTTGTCTAATTCGAGATACAACGGCAAAATAATGCGGGAAGTCGTTTGTTAAAATTCTCGTAATGCGATTTGTGTGCAAATCTTCGATTTGGCTCAATTCTAGAAGAACATATCTTTAGATACTTAAGATTTAAAAATTGTTTAGATTACCTTCACCATCAAAGCTGTGATTGAGTACATCTTGAATAGCTTCTTCGTTTGCTTCTAGTGTATGTTCTTTCCAGGTTTCACCATTGTCTGATCTCAGGACAATGATTTCACGTTGTTTGCCTCTTAGGGAGGCAAAATGGGGCACTTCAATAATCACAGGCCTATATTTAAAAAAATATGTCTAATGATTACATCAAATTGGGGTCACGCTGAAAAGGTACTTTACCCTAAGAACTTAGCACCGACAGGGCCTAACTCCAACAATCTGCTTGCGAGTGCCTCTCCCTCCATCAATGGCGGTGGATGAGGCGTTCGCTGTGGTCGAACATATCGGCAAGTTATTCTGGTGGGGCTTGCTGCACATCTTGGTGGAACGATTACTCTCACTCCAGAATGTCGACATCCTCTCATAGCGCCACCTCTGGCATCGACTATGAACGATACCAGAAAGCTGTTAAATTGACAACAAAATTAAAACCAGTTGTGCGTAAAAGTTTAACATTTTTAAAACCACTTAATGTTAGTTATAGTTCATACTAATTTGTCAATCCAACTGATTTTAAAAACGTTTCTTCTATAAAAATAAAATTGCCTTAAAAATGTCCAAATATCTAATAAATTTTCAGAACAATTTTAATGACATGCCAAATGTGTTTTAAGACATCTAGTCGTTTGGTAATTTTACGCAAATTTTGCCAAATGATGGGCACTAATTTAAAAGTCATTTTGGAAAAATAGCACATATACCGTCCGTCTATTTTACAAGGGCCACACCAAATATCTCGCTTAATATCTATTGTAGAAGAATATAGTTTTAGAAACAGTTATCCCATTTTTGTGAGCTATATTTCCGTAAAAAGAAATTTGAAATCCATAGCCTACTTTGTGAGATATATTACAAAAACCTGAAAAATAGGAAAACCACAAATGGTTATAGCTTCCTTATTTGGAGAGATACAATAAAAGTAAAAGGGATGAAAGTTGATGGCAAGGACAATAAGACAATAAGAATAATAATCCAAGTGTATCCAGAAATTCAAAAAACGCAGTTAGCTTTGACATACGCTCTTGTGCAAAAATGAAAAGAAAGAGTCTCAAAGTAGGCCATGACACTATTAATTCGGTTTACTTTTTCTCTTTCCAACAACTAAAAAACATGTCACAAAAATTTTAACTGATACTGTCAATATTTAATATTTTACGAAAACCACAATTTATATCATTGAATCATAAAAATCAGCTATGCCATAATTAGTAAAAAACAATGTATACAGTTATAAACAAATTCGACAGACTGTCACTGGTGTATGTTCTATGTTCTGTTGTCGAGTTCTAAGACAAGTTTTATATCAGGTGTACACCAATAATAACAAATTCAATATGATTAGCATTTACTGCCAGTGCAATTTTGACGCTGAGATGGCAGTCACGGTTTACAGAGATAGATTTGCAGATGCTCCACAGCCAAATTGAACCATGTTTAGGAAGTTAGTTCAAAATCTAAAAACGCATGGTTCATTTAAAAAAAAAAGTAGTAAGGCGAGGGCATGTTGTGCGCATAATGTATGAAAAGTGAATAGAGTATTGAATTATGTTAACCAAAATTAAGAAACCTCTTTAAGGCAAATTCAGAGAAACTGGCGCATAAAAAAAGACAATGCAAGAATAATATTGAAAAAAAAAAAACGGACTTCGATGCTACAAAATGAGGAAAGTTCAACATTTAAATGAGGGCGATAAGCGGAGGAAAGTAAGATTTTGTAGATGGTTGTCAAATAAAAAAAGGAATGATCCGCTGATATATAGCAAAATTCTTTGGTCGGACGAATCAAATTTTTCTAATAATGGATTTTTCAATAGAAATATGCATTACAAGTGGACACGAGAAAATACACATTGGTGCAGAGAGACTGCTTTCCAAGAAAGATTTTCTATGAATGTTTG
The DNA here is from genome assembly GCA_963675555.1 of Leptura quadrifasciata. NCBI lineage: Eukaryota > Metazoa > Arthropoda > Insecta > Coleoptera > Cerambycidae > Leptura > Leptura quadrifasciata. Next base: position 384,876 of record OY776673.1, read on the forward strand.
GGCGGGTCTTTTAGGGACTAAAGTAATTGTACCTTACTTTTATGTTGGCAAATTATCCGCTCGTAGATACCTTAATTTCCTGCAAAGCGAATTTCATGATTTTCTTTATGATTTAACAGTAGCAGAAAGATTAAATTATTCATATTTTGAACAAGATGGGGCTCCACCTCACACTGCTGTAATATGTACAAATTATTTGAATCAAGTTATGCCAGATAGCGTGAGTAAGCAGCTATGGACCCATTCTATGGCCAGCTCGATCCCCAGATATTACTCCCTTGGATTTTTTCGTTTGGGGTTACATTAAAGACAAGGTATTTCAAACTACCTCTGAAAATATTGAGGACATCAAAACCAGAATTAGAAACGTATGTGAGGCAATTACTCCTGAAATACTTGAAAATGTAATCCGTGAGGTGTCTTGTAGAACACGTTTGTGTATTAGACTGCATGGTGCACAATTTGGGCATTTGTAGTTAGAAAAATAAATACACACATTTTCTTTTCAGTACGGTAGTAGGTAGTACTGTAATATAGTTTTATTTTTTTTTTAATGTTCATTTTGTATTTATATTTTTATTCATGAGATATTTGTTTGTTTGTATTAAATTGTAATAAATAGTTACTGAATTATAATTATTATAAAGTCAATTTTTACTATTATGGCATAGCTGATTTTTATGATTCAATGATATGAATTGTGATTTTCTTAAAGTATTAAATATTGACAATATCAGTTAAAATTTTTGTGACATATTTTATATCATTGGAAAGAGAAAAAAAGGCATTAATGGTCTCATGCACTCTTGTGCAACTGAGTTTTTCGAATTTTTTGATACACATTGCTATTCTTATTGTCTTTGCGTTTACCCTGTATATGAATGACATCCCTCCCCCTGACGACCACCGAATGACTATTTGTTTATACGCTGATGACACTACGATACTGACGACTTTCGGACACCCCGACGTTATGGCTGACATAATACAAGAATAGACGGACTTGACGATACAATTCTACAAAGACTGGAGTTTACACACGAGCATTGACAAAACACAAGCTTGCTACTTCACAAAAAAAAAGAAAAAATATCCCCACGACTATACATACACAATCACTTGACAAACTGGAAATATAACGTAGACTACCTTGGACTCACCCTCGACAGACGATTAAATTTCCAGGCACACGTTGACAATATCAGTCTCAAATTTAGTAGGCGTTTACACAACTTATATTACGCCCTAAAAACCGCTCCACCTCGCACGGCAATATTGCAGTATAAATTGTACCTACGACCACTGCTAATTTACGCGGCCCCCGTGTGGTACCCCATTATGGAATGAACTCAGCAAAAGCGCCTCAGGTGTCTCAGAATAAAGCCCTTAGGATAGCAGGTAAACTTTGTCGTGGGACACCCATTCAACAACTTCACAACCAAACAGGCACCCCACTACTGGCTGATTTTATTCTGAATAGGCTCCTACCGAATTTTGCTGAATCCCTGCTTACATCTAAAAATCCCACCCTCATAGATCCCCTCACACCCAAATTCCTTACCGCTCCCACATATCCCTCAATCAATTATATCTACACCCCCACCCCTGAATAGACTTTCTCATACTAACTTGATATGATGAAAAGATGCATCTAGCACACTAAAACCATAACAAAAAATATATAAAAAACATACAAAAATACAAAAAAAACACACAAAAATAAAAAATCCCAAAAACATTTAAAAAAGCCAAAAAAAGTTTAAAACATAAAAGGCAAAAAAAAAGCATACATACATACACTATACCTGTCAATTAATTTACGAATCAGTAGCTTCGACACACATTAACCAGACCAAAAGAGCCATAATAGGTCACTAACCATTTTTGAAAAAAGACGCCACCACAAACGTAATTAAATGTAGCAACAACTAACAATAAAACACCCTTAACTAATATAAATTCTGCCACTTTACACTATAATAGGTCAACCTAACAATGCACCCTGTATACTTCAACCCAGCAGCATGCCCAGCTCGCAAAAGAGCAAGTTATGACATAATTCAACTGCACACCACGGCAAGCACCACAAGGTGGAAACCATAAGGATCCCGCAGAAGGGAACAAAACACTATCGTCATTGTCTTTACCATCAACTTTCATCCCTCTAACTTTTTTTGCATCTCCTCAGATAAGGAAGCTATAACCGTGTGGTTTCCTATTTTTCAGGTTTTTGTAATACACCTCACAAAGTAGGCTATGGATTTCAAATTTCTTTTTACTGAAATATAGCTAACAAAAAATGGGATAACTGCTTCTAAAACTTTATTCTTTTACAATAGATATTAAGCGAGATATTTGGTGTGGCCCTCATAGAATAGACAGACGGTATATTTTTCTAGTTTGGTTTCAAAAAATTACATAATGAGCCAGCTTTTTAAAAACTGATTCTAACATATTACACATAAAATTACCATACAACATTAAAATACACTTCTTGATTAAGTAAGTTGTATTGTGTCATATAATAAAAAAATAAAGTTTTATTTACTATGTACATGTGAATGTAAGGAAAAACCGTGAATATTAAAGCCAGAAAAAAGTTATTCACAGAATCTACTCTAATAGGATTAAGCACATCTATCTATACGCTGTACATAAAACTTACTTCTTCCAACTTGGGACACTGTTGACATCACGAACAACAAACAAAAAATCGTTAATTATTCTATCATAAAAAGCAGCACATATTTCATTGAGTCTCGGATAATACATTCTATTTATTTACTTATTTAAAGCCTCAATAAAATATCAGTAAAGGTTCAATTTCAATTAATTAATTTATTTCTTAATTGTAATTTTATTGACATCAATATTCTTTAAAAAATTGCATAAGTTATAAAAGGCATTTTTAAATTTTTTTACAAACACCATAGATACTTAACACTGATGATCTGGAGGAGTCTTGTGTGGGAGGGGGTTACACATTAGATGACAAGGGACACACATTTAATATCTGAGTATGCTGGGATTAATTTTTCCTTCCAAAGAATCCCACACAGTTGGGAATCCAACAGAAGACTTCTCGGTGATAGTCAATTTAATTCAATATAACTTTATTCCAAATTAAAAATCAGAGAACCTTCTCCGGCACCTGACTTGGAGCCAGTCGAATAGCCACAGCAAGAAGCGCCATTGCAGCAGAAGGATTGGACAAGACATGTCCAGTTTGATGAGATACAAATAGTATAAATAAAATTCTAATATAGGCGGCAAAAGAAGATAATGGAATGAAGATTCGCAAAAGTGAATGAAAACAATTAAAACTAAGCGATTGGAGAATAAAATTTGAAATGTCAATAGGTCTTCCTTATTGTAAAAAAGAAATTGTTTGCAAATATGTTATGTCTATTCCTTTTTTAATATAATTTCCATTGGTAGAACATTATTTCATGGTAGAATGGTAGAAACAAGTCACTGTTAATCAGAGCACCTGTTGGATCATTGCCTTGCACGTGGAACGTGAAATTATGAATTACTGCATCGGTAAGGTGAGTTTGTTAAAGATCGCAACAAAAAAAAATTCCAGCTTTATACAAGCATTGATGCACTTATCATTTACAAGTGTTAGGTTTTTGTAATAGAAACAAGTCACAAAAGTGATCAGAAAAACAATTACCGTTAAACTGAAAATAACACAAAAACAGATTTATAATGGTCAAAAAATCCCTTCGGATGGTGTTGTTGATCTCTAAAGATTACTTGGCCCACTAAAATGACAAAAATCTAAAGTTTCGTTTATGTACTTTCTCAATAGGATTAATGATATTATTAACGTCAAAAATGTTCAAAGTTGTGCTGAAATTGAATATTTACGTTTCATATATACATACACCAATAAAAAAACATAATACCTATATACAGGATTCTATTTACATACATATTATTTCTTATACATACCAGTTGCGGCCTGTGAAATTTTGGTAAGCTATAACTTAGTAATAGACCATGGGCCCACGTGAAACTTTAAGGAATGGCTACAAAGACCAAACAAAGACATGTTATGGAAAAAAATATTTGATTGGTATATTTGCATAATTTGTTTTTAAAAAATGCGTTGCCTACCCTGAGATCTAGGAAAAAACTTTTGTAAAATATTAATTAAAAAGAATATATTTTTAATTTTATTTAAAAAATCTTGATTTTTTATAAAGTTACACCATTTTGAAATTTTATAAATTAAAAATCACTGTAAAATGAAATTTCAGAACTACCACTAACTTTTTTAATAAAACTAAATATATATCCTTATATTTTCTTCCTTGTTCTCGAAAAAAATATATTGCAAATATTTTACAAGTACTTTCCTAGCTCTCACTTTTTGAAAACTAATTTTGCAAATTCCAATAAAATATTTTTTTCCACAAAACTTTTCCATTTGGTTTGGTAGTCATCCCTTAAAGTTTCACGTGGGTCCCCTGCTTCCAAGTTACAGCTTACCAAAATTTCACAAGCCGCCATTGATACATAGCTACAATATATACAAAAAAAGGTACGTATTAAACAAAAATTATTTACTTTGGCTGTATCACTATTTATCATTATATATTTACCGTTTTCTCTTTTTATTTAGCTTTTCCATTTAAGTGACTAACTACAAATATACGACTGTTGTATAACGCAATTTAGGTACAGGTTTATACGTTTATTACAGACAAAGTAAACATTTTTTACTTGAGTCACGTGGTAAGAAGCTGTGCATATTTGTATGTATTTCACGACCTTGCTTATTATGTATTTTAAAGCAATTGGGAGAATATTTCCTTAATGTGTTAAACTAATAGCAGTTATTAGCTAATAATGTAAATATTTTGAACATTTTAGCCGATTAGAAGGTTAGGTTATGTTAAACTTCTTTTCAGCAGAAATTACATATATTTTTACAAATACACTTCACAACAGAAAAACCAAGATAGGAAATTACAGTGTACCATAAGCATCCAGAGACAAGCTATTGGAGTTTATAAACCAGGTATGTAGTGAACGGCATGTAATGTAGAATATTTTGTGTGTTTCACATTTCTATAAGATGTAGAGCTATATTTCCATAATCTTAATTTCAGCATAAATTACACGAGTTATATAAGGCTTCAATTTATTTAAAGCTACATACATTTTTGACTCGCTGTACAGTATGATTTCATACAATCGGGTGCCTTTTTTTATCGTCATTCATGTGACCCATTGAGATTATCTCTGGACGGGACACATATGTTTACCGTTTGTTTTCAGTGTATTTCCAATGCAAAGCTATTTATCCACGTAACTCTCAAAATGTCCTAATAGTAGTTAAATCAACCCATCATCCTGGTAAAATATTTAAGTATATATTATGTACAATACACCTAGGGATAAAATATTAGCTGGAAATGTAAAAAAATTCACACGTGTTAATGAGGTGCAGCATTCAGTGCATATATCTTGGGTACTATGGGGGTACCACTAAAAAAAGTACCTTTCTCTGCACAGGCCTGATCCGTGGCTTTTGGGGCCCAATTGGTTCAACGAGAGCTCTAGCCTCGCCCACTCTTCACTGCACAAGCTTAAATACATACACACTAACTACTTAGGCCTATGTAGGGTGGAAAGTTAAACGTCTAACACTGACTACAATTAAGGGAGATCGGGGCATGTATCAAGACAGTTTACTTATCAATTAAAAACTAATTTTCATATCAATTGTCTGAGACTTTTCTTATATCTACATAAATTACTTATTTTATTTTCCTTCCTCATTTGTTAACTAAAGAAAACTCCCAGCGCACTTCAGCTTTCTGGGCTTGTTATGCACACAATTTTACACCACCCATTCTAGCACATCTGTACTGTTGATCAAGTAATACAGGTCTGTATTTGGGCGATATTAATGATATACGGTTCTATGGTTAATGCTTTGACCCATCAGTCTTTGACAACCATTGTAGCTGAGTCTTGGGTAGAGGTTTTGTGCCATAGAATGTATTAACTCGTTATTTGGCAAATTTGTCTGCTTTTTCATTACTAGTCCTAGCATCGAGACTAACTTGACTATTCTTTCCCATTATTTGGGTTTTCTACCACATGTACTATTATCCTCTTCAAAACAAATCACCGAATCTACAAAATAATAGAATTATTGGAAAAAGGCCTCTGCGCCCGTGACGTTTACGCCAAAGGAAAAGTCAGAGGTTATGTTTTGCAAATAATATAAATCGGAATAAACACAAAAATAATATATTTTGCTGACGTTTCGGAAAGTAATCTCTTTCCGTTTTCAAAGCTATTTTTTTTTTTTTGGAAGAACTCTTATTTTGCTGTGTATGTCAAATACACAGCTTTAAGATTCTGTTTATGTTATTTCCATAGATACTTACTACTTACACAGAACATAGAACTGATGATATTTTTTAGATAATGTTGAGTTTGTTAAGTTCTTCTTTTAACATTGGTAGCCAGGTTGTACAAATATCTACAGAATAATTCGATACGCACTTATCTTCATTTAATAAGATTATTGCTGATTCTTTAATTTTTCTTTTTTTGGTATCTGTTTCTTTTGTTAAAATTTTTGCCGAGTCCCAGTTTATTCTATGTCCGTTTTCCCAAGCATGTTCACAAATCTTTGATTTCTGAATTTCATTCTTTCTAATGTAATTCTTGTGCTCATCCAACCTCACACTGAAAGGTCTGGATGACTCACCCACATAACATTTACCACATTCGCACGGGATATTGTAAATACAGTTTTTTGAATTCTGCTCCCTGTTTATCGGTTTTGTTTTTGTTAAAATAGATAAAGTGTTCCCCGTTTGAAATATCGTCCTAATATCAAATTTGTCACCTATACGGCGTAGCTTTTCCGATAGTCCGTATACATAAGGAATTATTGCTGTATAATGACGTTCAGGTTTTTGTCGTACCTAATTGTCCCTATTTTCAACATTTATGAAAATTCTATCAACAAAGGCTTCAGGATATTGATTTTGTACTAGAACCTCTTTGATAAATTTTTTCTCGTTATTTAATATTTCATTATTAGATGAAATTATTTTGGCCCTATCGTATAAACATTTTACAACACCCCTTTTAACATTTATTGACTGATGTGAGTTAAAATTTAGATATCTATTAGTATGTGTTGGTTTTCTATAAACGCTTGTCTCAATTGTATTATTTATCCTTCTAATTAAAACATCTAAAAACGGTAGTTCATTCCTACTTTCTACTTCTAATGTGAATTTAATAGACGGTTCCTTACTATTTATATTTTCTAAAAAACTATCTAGTAAATCAACACCATGAGGCCAAATTGGAAAGATGTCGTCAACATATCTCCACCAGACAACAGGTTTGTTTATACAATTTTGAACATGTGTGTTCTCAAAGTTCTCCATAAATATGTTGCTTAAAATTGGTGATAATGCAGACCCCATAGCCATACCAAAATCCTGCTGATAGAACTCATTGTCCAATTGAAAATAGGAAAAATAGGAAAATAGAGTTTTCATAAATGTTGAAAATAGGGACAATCAGGTACGACAAAAACCTGAACGTCATTATACAGCAATAATTCCTTATGTATACGGACTATCGGAAAAGCTACGCCGTATAGGTGACAAATTTGATATTAGGACGATATTTCAAACGGGGAACACTTTATCTATTTTAACAAAAACAAAACCGATAAACAGGGAGCAGAATTCAAAAAACTGTATTTACAATATCCCGTGCGAATGTGATAAAGGTTATGTGGGTGAGTCATCCAGACCTTTCAGTGTGAGGTTGGATGAGCACAAGAATTACATTAGAAAGAATGAAATTCAGAAATCAAAGATTTGTGAACATGCTTGGGAAAACGGACATAGAATAAACTGGGACTCGGCAAAAATTTTAACAAAAGAAGCAGATACCAAAAAAAGAAAAATTAAAGAATCAGCAATAATCTTATTAAATGAAGATAAGTGCGTATCGAATTGTTCTGTAGATATTTGTACAACCTGGCTACCAATGTTAAAAGAAGTACTTAACAAACTCAACATTATCTAAAAAATATCATCAGTTCTATGTTCTGTGTAAGTAGTAAGTATCTATGGAAATAACATAAACAGAATCTTAAAGCTGTGTATTTGACATACACAGCAAAATAAGAGTTCTTCAAAAAAAAAAAAAAAATTGCTTTGAAAACGGAAAGAGATTACTTTCCGAAACGTCAGCAAAATATATTATTTTTGTGTTTATTCCGATTTATATTATTTGCAAAACATAACCTCTGACTTTTCCTTTGGCGTAAACGTCACGGGCGCAGAGGCCTTTTTTCCAATAATTCTATTATTTTGTAGATTCGGTGATTTGTTTTGAAGAGGATAATAGTACATGTGGTAGAAAACCCAAATAATAGGAAAGAATATTCGTAGAATGCCACAAATAACTTTCAGACAATACTAACTTGACTGTTCAACTTTCCCAGAATTTTAAGCACTTCACGACAGTCGTCTCATAACAGTTTACCTTATCAGAGCTTAGCTCTTGGTACAACTTGACTGTCTGATGCAACATAGTTGGTTTACCTAGTCTTCTACAAGTTTTCTTACATGCACATTCAAATATGCTAAGATTTCTGTCTGGAATGCAATGGAACAGTGTCCTACAAAGGCCTACATGTCGTTGGTCTTTTTCCATGTATTCCTTCTCCAACTACTGCCTCCATCCTAGACCTACTTATATACCAGGTTCGTCTTTAACATAATGTATCAGGAATCACAGCTAGCTAAACCTCCCTACCACCAATGATGATGCTGTAAAGCTTGTGATTTTTGGTGTCATGTACTATTGCATCCAAAAAAAGTAATTGACAATATTATTGTATAGCCCTAAGTAACCGTTACTGTTTAGTATTCGAGCCACATAGGACTGTACAGCACTCAATTGCCGTAGGCACCAATAATATCCTTAATAATTTAGAACCAGATTAGCAAAGGAGGAGGAGAGGATTTCTTAGGTAAAAGTGGTTTCTGTCAAATAAGCTGAAATTCGAATTCGCTCTGCCACTGAGCCATATCCCCGCTACGATGCAGTTTGAACAAATCTCATAGTAAATACACACCATCATCCATACTATCTTTTTACAGTGTAGCTCAAAAACTATCCATTTTTGGAGGTCGCCCATAGAGGGTCTTGTTCACAGCGACAAGAAGTACAACATATTCGAATTTCAGCTTATTTGACTGAAGTTCGTGGTTCTTTTTTGTTGTTTTTTCTTTACAAAAGATTTATTTTCAATTTACTTAATATTGAAAATATGAATTTTCGAATTAGGTAACCAGTTTAAAATAGAAAACAGACTAAGAGCTTAGATTTACTCTGTAGTCTTAAATGCTCAAGAAATTCTTTAATAATTTGGTAAAAGGCATGCAAACACCTTGGTTATGAGTGGAGGTTATGCAACTCACTAAAAATTGATATTTTCTTTTAATGAAATCAAAAAGGGTTGATAGAACAGTTATAATTAGTTTTTTGGATAGTAACAGATAAGAAAAAAATAGTATTAAAAGTTGAATTTATGTCGTCTTTAACTTTCAACAGCATTGAATATGGAATACGATAATTAAAAACTCATTCTTTTACAGTTACAAGTAATTTTTATTTTAGTATCAATTTGATGTTTATGATTTAGGTCGATTTAAAAACCAAACGATTATAGTTTATCACTTATTTTTAATTTTCATTAATGATAACTTAAATTCCATTAAAGCCATTTTATTATTATTAAAACTCTGTATAGTTAACTGTATGCGGCTTATTTCTATAACATTAAATGTGTAGTTAACTATAAATTGGTAAATAAATAGCTGCTCTTTAATTTTATTTTTCAAATGTTACTTTTTGTTTCGCAGTTCATAAAATGCTTTCATTTTCATTACTATATATAAAATCAGTGATAATTTCATATTCATTATCTTCATATATGTTTTTAAGAAGTATTGCAAATTGTTAGTATTTGTATTACATTTATCTACACTATCTAAAAATAAATAAGATTACAAGTAAAGTAAACTAATTTAAGAGACAATATTATCAATAATAAAGAAAAGAAATCTTATTTACTTAATATTAGTATAGGAAAATGTGTTCAAACAAAATATATGTACATAAATACAGGGTAGGGGCAGATCCTATAGATCATTAAATATGTCTTCGACATCAAATAAATTTAGAGATACAGTGGAAAAAACTGTCTTGATATTGATCAAAAATTAATTTTTCCCTATAAAAAAGTGAGATTACCACAAAAATACTAAAAAAAACAAGTACCTTTGTCACTCTGTGTTATTAAAGAAGCTGCTGAGATGTCATTTGTCCATTTTTAAAATAAGCACATTGCAATTTCCATTAAAACAAACAATATTTCTTTGAACAGAAACCAAAGCAAGTTTTTGTATTTGGGAGGGGTCGGTGGATTTTTCGTAAGGAGATAAATTACTTACCCCGCTGTGATCGGCTGCCTGTTGATATCTACATTGTCGGGAGCAGAGTATGCGTTGGTGGCATAATATTCCTTCACAAGTTGTGGAGTTATGATGAGCTCATTGCTGATATGAGACGGTGCTGAAATTTAATATACCTCTAAATTACAGGTCACAATAGTTTGATTAAGATTTAGTTCAGAAACAGGAATTCAATTTTTCAGCCCATCTTATATAATACATATCTTAATTTGCGCTATCAAATGACCATATGAAAATCAACTGCCAACAATTGCCTCTTACAGGCATACGCACATATAGCAAGACACACACTTATAATACCGTTACTGAAGTACTAAATATCTACCAAGCTGATAAAAAAAAATCACAGCCAATTCAAGTGCTTAATTGGCACCTATGCACGAACTTAATGAAAATGTACTTTGGTCAATGCTATCCAGAGCAATTGTATCACAACCAAATGCCACTTACCCAGAGAGTTTCTATTATATTCGCTTTTTTCATCGTTAGTGACATCCAATCGCATAGAATCATCACCGAGGGACTTCATATCGTCGACTGTCATGTAAGTGTATTGCTGCTTGTCACCCAGCAAAGGATCATCACCTAGACGAAAGCAGAGAATTGGGAGAACTGATTTTTAAAAAGCCACACCAATTAATATAGAATTACATAAATAAGTTTCATAATTGATAAAACACTCGAATATTGATGTTACTGTGATAAGCTAGTGTAAATAATATTGATAACAACTCGTTATAAATAATGCGATAAATATTATTAAACCCGTTAGACTGCGTCAACTGGTATTTAAATTAAACAGATTCTGTGTAACAAATGAAATAATAATGAAGATTTCAGTAATTTACAAGATTCTTGTTACATTATATGCCACTAAAAGGTACTATAAAAATTTTTTAGACTTTTCTAATGTTAATTTTAATTAAGACTATTATTGCAGATATTATCACCTCTTTTGGGTATTCAACAATTTATCTTCCTAACAATTAAAAGGTCATATCTATATCTGATATTCTAACATTCTAAAATAAAATGGTTGTTGTTACAATTGAAAAGATGAATGATTTATTTAAAAGGTGCATAAATGTACATTCAATAGATGGTGCATGGAAAAATACATGCAACATAACAGATTGCACTTACACAGAACACAAAAACCTGACTTGATTATTTTATAATAGAAGCACTGGTTTAAAATCAGAACTTTTATTATAAAAATGCTGAATTATACTTTAATATACCTTAAATATGTACTAGAAAAGAGTAATATAATATCAGGCAACTGGTGCTAATGTTTTAAAATTTTGAATGTGAAGATTTCTTTAAAAAATCCATAATTGTTTATAATAGGCCAGGTGTTAGGGGTGTCAATCCCAGGATCTTGCCAAGAAACCAGTCTCAAAAATCTCGGAATTGAGGTCTGCAATCCCGCCAATCCTGTGTTGAAATGTAAACATACAGGGTTTAATTAGTTTCCTTAAAATTGAAATTAATTTATTTCGAAATGTTCCTAGAGGGAAAATCTTTTTGGGTTTTCTTTGTTTGGTTGTTCCTCATATTTGTTAATGACATAAAACTAATTACACCTTGTATATTTCTCTGAGACGAGCTGTTTATGTTTTTCTTTTTGTTATTTCAATAAATAATACTGGGGGCAAACAATGATATTTCAATGTGCTTATGAAATTTTAATGACAGGATTTCTAATATTCATAAACATAGACTATTTTTAAATTGTTTTTAGAATTTTGAAATATTCTCCTTGGACACAAAATTGACCAAAATTACCAATTTTACAAAAACTTATTACAGAATATTTGCATTGCATTACAACCACTATCAATGTGCTTTCACCTTTGATAAAAAAAACCACTTAAGGTCTGCCTTACCGAACTACAACTAATTCTAAATACATTACCTCTAACAGGACACAGGTTAAGACAGAAGCTAAAAGAAGCTATAGCTACTGAAGAGGGTGTTAGAAGAGGAGACAACAGACAGCGGGACTTACGTGTATAGGTCATGTGTCCCTGGTAGAAGGGTAGATAGACGTGCTGAGCATGCGTCGGTCGACCATAAGCCATGGGAGGCTCGTCCACTCCGCCTGCATGCAACCAACCACCACCCTTAGCGGCACACACGCTCAATTTATTACATATATCCCAAAACCCACCCAACTTACTGGACGTTGCAAAAAAAAATATACTGTTTTATCCTTGAGAAGGAAATTTTGTACCACGTCACAAAATTTTAACATTAACATTCTTATACTAAATAAAATTACTTAGCATAAGTTAGCATAGCAAGTTAATCTTATGTGTTAATCTAATTTAAAATTATGTTACCCAAATTAGAGTTTTCTGACTTTATGGTAAAAAATTTCTCCCATTATTCTATCTATTTGGTTATAATATCCATGAACAAACTACACAATGTACAACTTTACGGCTACTGTTTTTTACACTTACATAATCCAAAGGTGACAAAACGCATACCTACAAATGATACTATATGTTTTAAAATATAATACTACTACCTGGTGGACGATGCATGTAAAGTGTTTGACCGTTTTCCTACTTTTATTATTGAACTAAGCAAAAAATTCAAAATTTAACAAAGGGATTTCTTAAAAGAATCCATTCCATAGACTAAGGGGTTTCCAATTTTTGATGTGACATCACTGAAATAGTTCAAATCTGCTTTTTGAGGGCGGAATATTAAAACATAATATTTTTAGTCGCAAACTCCTCTATAAAAGGAATGTAACCAGATTGCAACCAACAGCTACTCTCCGGGCTATGTGCCCCACCGAGCGCTGAATTACTAGTTACAAGCCTGGCGCATTAAGTGTAATAATTGCAATTTGCAAATTTGTGGAAGTATGTCGCAGTCTACATACAAACAACAACGCCTAGGTTATGTATAATAATGAGGCAACCGAACCTTTCCAAACGCTCACTGGAGTTAGGCAAGGATGTGTCCTGGCACCCCTACTCTTTAATTTGTTTACCACTGCTCTAACAATTATTGTTGACAACAAACTGACAGTCAGAGGAATAGGTCTCAGATACCGTTTTGATGGCGGTCTCTTTAACATAGGGTGCTTTAGAGCTTTCACGAAGACACGCACACGATTCATTTGTTATCTCCAGTATGCGGATGACTGTGCACTTTTAGCCTCTACGCCGGAAGAGCTTCAAGAACTTTTAGATGTGTATGCCCAGAGCTATGATTCCTTGGGACTTAAAATCAACATTGGAAAGACTAAGATTATGTCAACTCCTCATCAAGTGAACCAAATAGACATTACACTTAACGGAAATTCTCTTGAAGTGGTGGATCAGTTCAATTACTTAGGCAACGTTGTTAATGACAAAGCAAACATGGACAGCGAGATTCGCAATAGAATTAACGCTGCATCTAGAGCACTCCGGGGACTTAGAGAGAGAGTATTTGACAACCACGACCTTGCTTTGTCAACGAAAATGGCTGTCTACAGAGCAGTTGTCATTCCAACACTGCTATATGGATGTGAAAGCTGGGTCACTTACCGTCGTCATGTGAAAGAATTAGAACGTTTTCAGCAAAGACACCTCAGAAGTATGATGAAAATCCGTTGGTTCTATCACATATCAAACGTGGAAGTACTCAGGGGAGCAAACAGCCTTCCAATTGAGGTGCTTATTTCAAGAGCACGCCTAAGATGAGCAGGTCACGTTCATCGTATGCATGATAACCGCCTTCCTAAATGTACACTTTATGGTGAATTGCTAAGCGGTAGAAGAAGGCGTGGCGGTCAACGAAAGAGGTTCAAAGACGTTCTCCATGAAAATCTAAAATCCTGCGGTATTCCAGACGAGCAATGGGAACAACTTGCAGCGGACAGAACCGAATGGCGAGGGGTTGTGGCCAGCTATCAAGGAAATGCTGCTGCAAGAAGGCCGAATCCAAGACCTAACCAGGTCTATGTTTGTCCTGACTGCGGTCGGCATGTGCTCTCCCGAATTGGCCTCTATAGCCATAGTCGTGTGCACCGTAGATGAATGGGAATTACAATAGACTACACCTTTTACTTGTTTTTTATTGCACACAATTTATCGACTGTAACATTTTTATACTCGGAATCGAGTAACGGCTAATAATAAAAAATAATTGCATATTACCATCAAAACGCTAATGCTTCGATTGCAACAAACACCAGCCAAAAGACTGATCCTACTTAAAGGAGCTCTCGTTGAACTATGCTAAGCCCAGTCAGCCTATTTATTTTTCGATTGCAACAGACACTGGACTGCTAGATGGCGCCTGCTGACTATTTTACATGTCGTTATTCCAAAGATACCGAAATGTACTAAATAGTCAAGTGATCCTCGTGTCGGTCGTCACATGCCTACCTTGCACTGACGAGAGCCAACAGCTCGACTTGCAGTGGTGTGTGATGACTGGCACGAGAGTTCCTTTAAGTAGGATCAGTCTTTCGGCTGGTGTTTGTTGCAATCGAAGCATTAGTGTTTTGATGGTAATATGCAATTATTACACTTAACGCACCAAGCTTGTAACTTGTAATTCGCTCGGCGGGGCACATAGCCCGGAGAGTAGCTGTTGGTTGCAGTTTGATTACGTTCCTTATAGTAAAATAAGGATTTTATAGAGGAGTTTGTGACTAAAAATATTATGTTTTATCACTGAAATAGATTTTGCACTCACCAAATCACTGAATATTAAACATGACCGGCATTTCGTCAAGCAAGTAAGCATCATTTGGAGATAATTATATTTAATCTACTATAAAGTGTAACATACTAGCCAATAATGGAATTTATTTATATCTATATCACCCTTACTAGTTACAGTCTTGGTTTGAAACCTTCCGTGTGAAATATTTAACAATCTTTTCCAATATCCCTGTACGAACAGTGACAAAGGGTTTACCATAAATATTTTGGATTGAAATAAGATTTTAGATTACTTGGTTGACAGAGTGCACATCGAGGGTGGTAGTAAAAACTATTTGTGTTATATCTAATGAAAAAATTCAACTTGGTGACAAACACACACAGAAAACGGCCCACATCATGAAAACTTTAGAAATATTTTAAATAATTTTGCTCAAAGTTGACATTATATCTTATCACCTTATGTTTCCTTTATACGATATGGCATTAAATAATGTAAATACTAAAACTCATTAACTACAACCTCAATCTGACACAATAAATTCCTTTGCGGTAACTGTGGGGTCTAGTTAAAGTGCAGCATTCAAAATTTGGAATCAGGCTGTAAGCAGTAATACAATGATAAATTTACACGATACTGCAGTCTGTTTTTCTAAAAAGCCTCTGGGATTTTCAACTGACATTATTAAATTAGAGACTAATCATTTTAATTATCTCAATCTTTAAAACTTTTGTTGCTACAAGTATTTTCACGCGAAAAATAAAAGCACCTTTTTGAGTGCTTAGTGCTTGCGAGCACTTTATTTTTTGTCAGTACACGGCACAGCTCTGTAATTAGTTACATACTAACGAATTTGAGAAAAGTGATAGCTATAATGCAATTGGACCAGTTTTCATTTGGAGTTTTAATATTTACATGTAGTCAATGACACTGTGCATCGATATGACATTGAGGATTGAAGTGGTGCAAAAATGTTTT
This sequence comes from Leptura quadrifasciata, assembly GCA_963675555.1. NCBI lineage: Eukaryota > Metazoa > Arthropoda > Insecta > Coleoptera > Cerambycidae > Leptura > Leptura quadrifasciata. The sequence continues at coordinate 401,072 of OY776673.1, forward strand.
ATTCACGAACATGAAATTCGAAAAAATAATGGGACTAAAACTGTATATTTGCATTAAGATAAAACCCAAATTCTATGTTAAGTACAATTATTTTGTTAATATTTAACTAAGTGGCAAATTAACCAAAATACTCGCAAAGTAAAAACATTGGGAAATGCAATTCAAATGTAACATGTAATAAATAAATCAATAAACACTATTTTTTTGCATTACTTAAAAGAAAATTTGTCTTTTTCTTTACACAAAGTTTCCACTATAAACAAATATTCTTGAGGTTTGGAATGTTATTAAAGCATAGATTCGGCAACCATTTGGAAAACATTAATTTTGGTAACTTTTCCTTCCTTGAAACTTTTCAATAGGAACAAAAATGAAATAACACTTTGTAAAAAATTGCTGCAACTTGAACTAACAAAAAAACGTCTTGAAACTTCATAAATGGTGTTGTGTGAATGGTTAAGCAATCACTACCATATATTGTGATTAAACAGATAGAATTTCGTATAAATATATTCTGTCTATACAGACAGAAGGATTCAGCTAACATTCTCTAGGCTAATTACTGGGAAGTTAAAAGTGATACATTTCAAGTTCAAACAACATTGATGACGATTATGGTATGAGCTTCACAAAGTCTAGGAAAATGTTGTAGATGACAATAAGTTGAATATGTATTATTTCAGCAGCACATTAAAAAGCCGAAAACGATATTTTTAGCCACCACAGTATTTGTTGGCCTTTATGAAAATAAGAGCACGAGGTGTTCAACATAAAATGTCATTTTTGTCTCCACTTCTATATAGACAGCAAAAAATTCATGAAAACTTCTCCGATATAAGGATAAAAAATGTGCAGCTTTATAAAATTCATTTGTTCCCAGAAAAATGGAAAAAATTTGACGAGTTCCTTAGACCAATATGAACATCATTCCATTAAAGACAAAACAATAATCGCCAACAAGTAGCATTCTGACAGGCATAAAATCATCAAAATCTTGGAGTCAATGTGGCTAATATAGAGTAAAAATTAATTCATTTCAATACACTGACTGATTAAATAGTGAAAATAATTGTCATTTGTCGATTGTCATCGAGCTCTCGGTGGAGAAGTGGGTAAAAAATCGATTACAAGATTGACTCAAACAAACAAACAAACAAACACAGAAAGTGTGTGTAAAAAATATGTAGTGTAGCAAGAATCAGGCTCAGTGGCTCAACGCTTATGTGTTAGGCTTGCAACTAGCTAGGATATGGATGTCTAGTGGTGTTTTTCATGTGTTTGGCAGTAGACTAGACACTGACAGTCAGAGGAATAGGTCTCAGATGCCGTTTTGATGGCGGTCTCTTTAACATAGGGCGCTTTAGAGCTTTCACGAAGACACGCATACAATTCATTTGTGATCTCCAGTATGCGGATGACTGTGCACTTTTAGCCTCTACGCCGGAAGAGCTTCAAGAACTTTTAGATGTGTATGGCCAGAGCTATGATTCCTTGGGACTTAAAATCAACATTGGAAAGACTAAGATTATGTCAACTCCTCATCAAGTGAACCAAATAGACATTACTCTTAACGGAAATTCTCTTGAAGTGGTGGATCAGTTCAATTACTTAGGCAACGTTGTTAATGACAAAGCAAACATGGACAGCGAGATTCGCAATAGAATTAATGCTGCATCTAGAGCACTCTGGGGACTTAGAGAGAGAGAGTATTTGACAGCCACGACCTTGCTTTGTCAACGAAAATGGCTGTCTACAGAGCAGTTGTCATTCCAACACTGCTATATGGATGTGAAAGCTGGGTCACTTAGCGTCGTCATGTGAAAGAATTAGAACGTTTTCAGCAAAGACACCTCAGAAGTATGATGAAAATCCGTTGGTTCCATCACATATCAAACGTGGAAGTACTCAGGAGAGCAAATAGCCTTCCAATTGAGGTGCTTATTTCAAGAGCACGCCTAAGATGGGCAGGTCACGTTCATCGTATGCATGATAACCGCCTTCCTAAATGTACACTTTATGGTGAATTGCTAAGCGGTAGAAGAAGGCGTGGCGGTCAACGAAAGAGGTTCAAAGACGCTCTCCATGAAAATCTAAAATCCTGCGGTATTGCAGACGAGCAATGGGAACAACTTGCAGAGGACAGAACCGAATGGCGAGGGGTTGTGGCCAGCTATCAAGGAAATATTGCTGCAAGAAGGCTGAATCCAAGACCTAACCAGGTCTATGTTTGTCCTGACTGCGGTCGACATGTGCTCTCCCGTATTGGCCTCTATAGCCATAGTCGTGTGCACCGTAGATGAATGGGAATTACAATAGACTACACCTTTTACTTGTTTTCTATTGTACACAATCTATCGACTGTAACATTTTTATACTCGGACTCGAGTAACGGCTAATAATAATAATAAGATGAGGTTGTGTGAGACAACACGGCAAGTTGATGTACCACTCCTGATTTTGAGTCTCAGCTGCGGCAGATGGCAATGTCATAGGGAATGGTCATTGTATAATTGTCTATGTTTATGTGTCTTGGTTGTGTGGTGGAATAGCTAATGCTAAATGCCGCCAGGATGTTAATCTAAACAGGGCGATAAAATAAAAAATAAAATATTCAAATTACATAATTTATGAGAGGTGAAGTAATCAGTATGAGATAAGCAAAGAAATATAGAAAGAAATATATACTTTTAGACAACCCAAAGGAATAAAACTGAAGTAAACAAGAAGTCCGAGATTAACAAATTAGCCACAAAAATTGTACATTGGACAAACAAGGTATCTAATTGTAATTTGATTTAAGAAACATATGTGGTACATTTTAAATTTGAAACAACTGATATCTAGTGTTCCTAAGCATACTTTCAGAACAATCATAGAATCTATTGACGAATATCTCATTAAACATTTTTCTGGTAATAGACTGTGGGATGTTTTTAAAAGATTAAAAATAATAAAATGTAAAAACAGTTCAAATACAAATACTTCATTTTACATAGCATTAGATTAATGCAGTTCAAGTAGCTTGGCAAAAGACACTTCAAGCTTAGTATTTGAGTAGATGTTTTACTATTTATAAAGCTTTCTCGGCATGAGATTAAGTAAATGTAAAGGCGGAGGGTATGTAACTCAATACTAAAATTTTATTACCAACATTTATACAAAGTAGAACATAATTTTTTATCACTCAATGTCAGTGTGATTTTTCTAAAACCTAGCATATTTAATTATTTCCAAATGGTCTTGCCACTGAGATGAGATTAAAAATTTGCTTATTTTTTTGCTTATAAAAAAATTTTCGTACACGCAGGTTTTCAACATTGCATTTCCCAAAATATAACTACAAAAAACTAAAACGTAATAACGCAAAAAACTGTTATTAAGTGTAGTCGTTTCGATCTGTATAAGCAACACAGACAATATAACACATATTTCCCCGCTATTTATAAAGCTATATATGGAAAAAATTGTACCAACCACCTTCGTCCTCTGAATCAGACATAAATGTCTCCTGCATGGCCTCTGGTGCAACAACTTTGTATTTCTCTTCGATATTGACTGTAGTTGTTGTGGTTATATTTGTTTCCGTGACGACTTTAAGTTCTTCCACGACACTAATGTAACCTAGCTTGTTTGCGATACCAAGAGCCGTTTGGCCGTTCTGAAAACAAAAGATGTATCTCAGGTACAATCAATGTTTTGTTAATTGTAAAATTAATTAGTAGAATTATCGTTTCTTCACTTAGTGTTAATATTTTTTATATAAAAAATAGATGTTTACTGTTTTGGGACGTTTGGATTTTTTAAATTTAGATGTCACACAGCAATACATGATAAAAAATGGAATAAACCGTACAGTCTGTAAAGTGTTTGGTTTACTTTACATGAACTTGTGGCTTGAATACAATAAATTATTGCAGACACTTTTATGACCTGATAAAGTTTGTTATTTCCTAAGATGTGACAGTGTGAAATTAAGTATCTGGTATTTTAAAATTCAGTTTGTAATTCAATTTCTTGGAAGAATTAATTTGTTATCACTGACAAAGACCTCAATCGATGGCCCTTTAGAGAATTGTTACAATAAAGATTGCTTATTATTACTATTATTAATATCAAGTTATGTGAAAAGATACAAGAAACCGTCACTTACATTCGTAACTGCATTAGGGTTGGCCTTGTTCTTCAATAACAAACTGATGACGAGGACGTGTCCTTGTTGGGCGGCTTGATGTAGCGGCGTGTATCCTGCGCTGGTAATGGGATTCACTTCGGCACCTTGCTCGATGAGTAATCGAACCATATTGACGTGGCCATGGTGGCAGGCGACATGGAGGGGCGTGTAACCTTGTTTGGTTTGTGCATCTTTAGGAGCACCCGCTCTTAACAGCAGTTGAGCAACGGGAACCCTGTCTTCTTGGGCACAGAGGTGAAGAGGTGTTAGTCCATTCTACAGTAAGAAAAATGAATAGAGTAAAATATTTATTTTTTAATTTTCTTTTTTTTTAATTTGTCTTATTTTAGATTTTACTATCCTGGCGGAGTTCAGTAATGGTTATTCTATCACTAAACCAGGACCATACACACAGACAATGACACAACGACCATTCCCTAAGACATTGCCATCTACTGCAGTTGAGACTTCAACTCAGGAGTGGTAGAGCAACTTGTCGTGTTGTGTCTCTCAAAACTTCGTCTGATTCATTGCTCCAACTCGGTAAACATCCATATACTAATTAGAATTCGAATCCAGGGCTTCATGGTGTAAAACGTAATACGTAAACATTGAGCTACTGAGCCTTTAAATAGCGACATACAAAGTTTGGCCAACCATTCAAAGAAAAGGCAACCCTATCATTTTACTGATTATATTTGAGGTTATCTGATTCTCATCCGTTCCAAATTCAAAATGGACAAATATACTCAAAAGTATAAATAATGTTATGTGCTGTCCTCTAATAGGGAGAGATGTGATTAAGTCCCTGGTCAAAGTGAAGGGAAACCTGTTATTCACCACCCCACGGTAGGTGGGGTGGCGCCATCTCTGGGCCGATTGACGAACAGCCATCTAGCACATAGTAGAGAATTCTGGAGGAACCTGTTCTAGAATGTTATGGAATAGGACTCTGGTACATTGTAAGGGTGTATATAAAGAAGTGAAATTGAGCAGACAAGACAATTTTTAAGTTAGACAAGAGTTGACAAGTTTAAGAAGAAAAGTAAAGTACATAGTGTTTTAAAAGTAGTGAATTTATATTAGATTAAATTATTATTAGTTGTATGATTTTTAAGTATTTACTAGTGAATTTTAGTGATTAATAAAATAGTGGTTAGTGAAGATTCTTGTTGCAAGTTATTTGAACCTACAGAGTGTTTACTGAAGACTGTAAACACGTAACAATAATGTTCTCAATAAATGTTTACACTTTCAATGATAAATTGCATATTTTTCTAGTTTATATCCACCCAACTTCCAGAATGGAGGAAAATTCATTAAAGCGTCTCTATAAATATGGCCTTATCATCGGAGACTTTAACAGCAACAAAATCCAACAAAGACAAGTGGATAAGTTTATCAAAAATAGTAATTTGTAAAATACAATACTCCCCCTACATTTTTATTGCAAAACAAAGATAGTACACCAAATATAATTCTTCAATTTAAAAACAAAATTGCCTATAGTAGAGTTTAATCAACAATTATTGTTATCACACGCTGAAATGAAACAATGCGATGTTAGAAACGTTAATGACATCACAGATTTTAATAAAAAAATTGAATGAGGTCGTATTGAAAAATATATCCACCAAAAAAATTCAATCGTACACATATAAACTACCAAAAAAAGAGAAAATGCTTGGTGCGTACCAAAATATTCTAGATCCCGTTACAAGAAAGAAGATCAATGAATACAACAAAAACACAGGAAATATTTCAGTATAAAAATCACATATGGGTCCAAGCTTATAAGGAAATAAATGAATCTAAGGATAGGCTATTCCATCAAGAAATCAACAAACTCAGCAATTATAAGTCGTAATATGCCACCATTTGAGACAATGGTGAACAAAGCCAAATATTTCACCAAGACATAGTAGTCCATTTAAAGAGTCGGGATTTATGACTAAATTACCGAATGTTTGCGATTGGGACTAGACAATCTCCCCCCCCCCTCGTGCTGAATCGATCCCTGGGGTCAAACCAATTTTTCCACCTTGACAATCCCCTCAGATTGGTCAAAAACCACCCCCAAAGTCCCCTCTTCCATTTATTTTCCCCAGTTTTTCGATTCGGATTTGACCTCAGTCACCCCTACCTCAGGTTTCCACCCCTATAGGGGGTTGGAAAATTGATGTTTTTTTTTTGTGAGAAAAAAATTGATATTTTACAGGAGGTGTTTCTTTGAATAAGATGGTAGGTGACCAGGGTTGTGTAACCACCTCAGGGGGTTGTTGTCAATCTTCAAAGAGATGGAATTTATTTTTTTCCAAGGGAAAAAATTAATATTTTGTAGGGGACGTTTCTTTGAGCAAGGTGGTAGGTGACCGGGATTGTGAAACCAACCCCGGGGGTTGTTCTCAAAGAAACGCCCCCTACAAAATATAAATTTTTTCCACACAAAAAATTCTACCCCGTTTAAGGGTGGAAACAACCCCCGGGGGTGGTTACACAACCCTGGTCACCCACTATCTTATTAAAAGAAATATTTCCTGTAAAATATCAATTTTTTTCTCACAAAAAAAAATCAATTTTCCAACTCCCTACAAGAGTGGAAGTCTGGGGTAGGGGTGGCTGAGGTTAAATCCCTCGAGGAACCTTCCGTTCTACTCGAGGGAACAACAGTTAGTCGAAAATAAATGGGTTCATGGAAAAGGCGGGGACTTTGGGGGTAGTTTTTGGCCAATTTGAGGTGGTTGCCGAGGTGGAAAAATTGGTTTGACTCCGGGAATAGATTCAGCACCCTCGAAAATGGGGGCGGGGACAGTCGCAAACATTCGGTACTTCATCTGACTCTTTCAATGGACTATAGATAAAGCAAGTCATTGCAAGAAATATTGTGACATATGACTGTAATAACACATGCACTAGCTATATGATTTATTACTTATTTTACATATACAGGGTGTCCCACTTAACGCGTTATTCTCGATTTTCTTGGTAGTACTTGAGATATATTTTTCTTTATTTAAAAACCAGTTTGGCATAGATTCTTAGAAAGGAATCTGATGCTGTTAAAAAATAAACAGTTGTGCATCATTTTTTTACTTCCCTTTAAGATGAGCGGTGCCGTGGACGTAACCTAACAACTTCTACATCCCTGGCCCGATTCATAAATTTTTTTGATAGGCTTTTAGAGAAAACTCGTTAGAAGAGTACTGGACTATTTTTTTTTCTCGTGTTTTTTGTTGAGTTTTCAATAGTTTAGTACCGAGTACTCTATAAAGTCTATCAAACATTTTTTTTTCAATAGGTTCAGGGATGTAGGAGAAATTGTCGAATTACGAAATCATCTTTTTAAGGTCGTTCTGAACCGACAAAAGAATCTCCCCTATGTAAACTATCATGCTTACAATAAAAACCTGTCGAGAAGCATTGCACTTTTTCGCTCCACTTTCTCTGCGCATAAGCACAGAAATAAACTTACTGCATCGCTCGACTCAATCTGGCAATGTCTCATTTTTAATCTCATCGGAACGTGAGTTGTGGCTTTGGTTTAGAGTGCATTATCGTATTTTGCAAGGTTTAGAATATATTTGTGATTTTTAACAAAGTATAAAAAATGTGTTTCCATATTTTCTTAATTATTTGCATTTATGATAAAATGTAAGTGAATATGGTATTTATAAGACATTAGTATGTTAAAACGGGAATTTTAGGTGCTAAAATTGACATATTTAATAACGCAACATGTTACCTCCTTTCTCTTATTATTTATTTTTGAGAAAGAATTGAGGCAACATGTGCGGACGACTAGCTGGTTTAAGCCGGAGCAGAGAGCCGTGGGTCCAGAGTATTCGTAAGAGTGGAGAAACTTACCCTTTCTGACATGTACAGCATAAGCGACAGATTTCTGTTTATTTCGAGAAAAGGAGACAAAGAAAAATTGATGTTAAATTGGGCACCATCTATAGTGAAATAAGCAAAATAATCTCTTTTTCTCGAATAACCAGTCTGCTATAGATCGGACTGAAATTGTTGGTAAGATAAATAAAAAGATAGTTTAAAATGAATGACAAAATATATTACAAAAAAATTAGACAAATCGGTTTGAGACAAATTGAAATGTAAAAAAAATATATATATATATAAAAGACAAATTGATACCAGTATCCTAGATGGTTTACGGTTCAGGTGACTGGTTCGGGGACAGCAATCCAGGCCCACAATTGTCTCTTGTTGCAAGAATTCTAAATTTTCCTTGGCAATTTACGTCTCTCAATGAATGGGGTGAAAATTGTAGGAAATTTAACCAAATATAAGCACATACAAAATTTATGCAAGTTATTTATGCAAAATTTAAGCAATGTTAGCTATGCAAATATAAGCTAGTTAGCTGTACAAAATATATTTAAATTATCTGCACGAAATATTAAGCTAGCTGTACAAAAGCTGCAGGAAATTAATTTAAGCTATACAAAAGTAAGCTGATTAGCAGTACAAAAGTAATTTTAGCTATGCAATAGTAATTATTAGCTATGCACGAGTTGTTATTAGCTATGCACGAATTATTATTAGCTATGCACTAGTTATTATTAGCTATGCACGAGTTTTTATTAGCTATGCACGAGTTATTATTAGCTATGCACTAGTAAGCTGATTTCTTAGACTATAAATTGCCAAAAAATTAAAAGGAAAGAGAAAAATATTTTTAAAACCATGTGGTACATATAGCATTTTAACTACTTATTAAATTAAAAAGAATTGACTTTGAATTCAAAATTTATTTTAAAAATAATTGAAATTATATCAAAGGCAAAATTTGAAGATTAATTAAAATATTTTAATGAGTATAATGAAATGAAATTACCTGTATGTTCAACACTTTGTAACTGGGATATAAAAATTGTAATATCAATTACTGAAGTCCACAGTTAAAAATTATAATGTTTGAATCAGTACAAAGGCTGCAAGCAAATGACTTCCTGGTGAGTTTTACTGATAAGGTAAACTTTTTATCCTGTTTACTGGAAAACAACGCTACCAAAAAAATGTGAGAAATCTGATTCCCTATTGAAATTGAAAGCTATAAAATATAAAAATCGTACAAGTATGGCCATCTGTCAGTGGTTAATTTAAGCGCACCAACTTGCCTTGTAGATTCCCATACTCAACTAAAGTAGTGGCATATAATCGATAAAAGGAATCTATAATAATAGTTTATTTTCCATGCCAGCTGATTTGCCTTTGCAATTTCTATTTTATACATAACAACAAATATTAACAGATGTAAATAAGTAGTAAAACGTATTGATATTATTGATAAATCAGTAACATATTACATCTCATAGGATTTACTATATATAGAATGAGAGAAGGTAAGGAAAATAACCATATGTACTCCATAGTAAACAAAAATATAAAAATTGAAAAATAGATATCTGATGTAACTAAATTTTGTAGACAAATTGTTTCCTGGGATAATAATGCTGTATTACAACGGATATGAGATACATAATAGTGTTAGTAGAAAAACAGGACTAAGTTCCTAAGATATAAAATTAAGTACATAAAACAGTGTGACATGGTTTAGCAGTTATACATGTAAAATTCTGTTAGTTGAAAACAGTTTCACCTGCAAAAACTGAATCCAAAAAAATATACAGGTCGTGCTAACTATCCACAAAACGCTAGTTTTTAAATAAACTGTTAAATGGACATAGGCCATGTAACAAACAGTTACTCAAATTTTTCTCATGTATACAGAACATTAATAAAAATATATGCATACATTTTCAAGATGATTGTAAGAAACCTTTTTTTGTTAGGAACGTCCTTAAATACGGCAATACCACTCGTCTTGTTCTAGTCTAGCCAATTAAGAAAATATAAAAATGAGCCATTTTGAATTTTTTTTTATAAAATCTTCTTGGTCATAATTTTTTCCTTGATGATCTCTCCATTGTTTCTTTCTTAGCGGCATCAGAAAAACTACGTCAAACTGATTTTTGAACCAAAAATTTATCACACTATCAAGAAAATTGGGCATAAAGCATTTACTGGGACACCCTGTACACCCCTAACGTGCAATTTGGTAGTTTTTCGCGATTTTCTCGAAAACCGTTTATCCTATTTAAAAAAATTATATAGTTCAAGTAATAAGTTCCCAATACATTAAAAACGCAACAAAAACTTTATGACCTCATTACAATACCATTACTCTTTGTGCTGCCTCCATCTCGTTTACCTTTATAGGTTTTTAATGTGTCGAGTCGTTTGATGCAGGCATGACGCCGTGGCCCGCGGTGATAATAATTATGTCGTAGTTTTTTTTTTGCGTTTTCTTATGTCTCGGGAAGTCCTTATTTGGACCCCTAACTTCAATAACTGATGAACTCTCGGAAGCCTCTGTTCTAAACAAATTAGGTAATAAACACTTTTTTATGCAGAATTTTCCTGGGAACATTTTTTGTAAGTATAACTTTTTTTGTAAGACAAACGGTTTTCCAGAAATACGCAAAAAACTACCGAATTGCACTTTAGGGGTGGGTTTTAGGGATGAAGCTCCCACTTGTTGCTTGGGAACTCTTTTTATTTTGAAAGTACATCCCTTGACAATTTTAATCCCCAAGTGGCAAAACTTTATAATTTTTTTTTCTATTTATGCTAATATGCATATAAAACTAACCTTGGCAGAATGATTCGGATTTGCTTGATGCTCCAACAACAAGGAAGACATGTCAGAGTGACCTTCTTGTGAACTTAAATGCAAAGGCGTAAACCCGGCTTTAGATTCTGTGTCAGCTTGAGCTCCATATTCCAAGAGTGTCGTTGCAATATCCATCTAAAAATAAAAGAAAATAAAGGTTAAATCTAACGTATTTATTAATATTAATTTTCTCAATGTTGATAATAATTACTTGGCACAAATTATAATGAAAATCAGAAGTCTGGCAAGTTATGCAATTTTTTTAATCAAATACAGTACAATTCTGATAAAAACAGCTGTAATAATCGTTTCAAAATACAAGAATCATTTTATTGCTGATGTGAGACCTGATTATGTAAAAAACACGTTAATTAGTCACACATGGCTTCTTTTAAAATCCAACACAATTATTCCATTTGAATCAAACAAGAGTAATTGCATTCCGACGTCTCGTTTACCTGATTTTTGCGGGCAGCAATGTGCAACGGAGTATGTCCATTCTTGGCAGTGGCGTGGGGTGAAGCACCTTTATCTAATAACAAAAGAGCGACAGGTTGGTGATCGTAATGGGCGGCAACATGGAGGGGTGTAACACCGTTTTTACCCTGGGCATCAGCCGGTGCGTCCCTCTGTAGCAGGAGTCTCGCTACGTTGAGGTGACCGTACTTTGCGGCCAGGTGAAGGGGGGTGAAGCCTTTCTTTGTGGTGGCTGTCAAATCGGCACCGTTGTCCAGGAGAACGGAGGCAACCTGAAAGGAAATTGGAACGTTTAATTGGCAGCACCTGAAGGTAGCATAAAAACTTTTAATACATCTTCTGATGATTATTATTATTTTATTTATTTATGGGCCTAAGCCCATTTCTAAAATACAATTTGAAAAGGAAAATATACGATTTTAAATTTACAATAGTGCATATAACATATAAGAAAAGAAAATGGCAATAATATTAGCACATTTCTAGGGTAAGCATACACAAAATAAATATACATGTATATGTATGGATATCAGTCAAAAAAAATATTTGAATATGGTACAGTTAATGTTGAGGTTTAAATGACAGTTTGCTAATTGCATCAAGAAGGTTGATGTATTTGTAGTAGTTGGTTCGATGAACTGATTCGTGAAACATAATAGAACGGGTAGTTCTTGACGGAACATGAATGCCAAATCTTTCCAGCAAATATGGACAGGAAACATTAGAATTAATTATGTTAAATAGTAATTTAATATCTCTGTGTTTCCGGCGAACTCTAAGAAAATTGATATGAAGATCATTTTCAAGGCTTGCATAATCAAGATTTTTATCAATTTAAAAAAAAATTATGTTGTACTTGTTCTAAATTCTGGATATGTATATTACAGTATGGAGTCCAAACACATGAAGCATATTCTAAGTGTGGCCTTATAAGTGTAGGTCTGTGGAATGAAAGCGAAATTGATTGTCAATGATGGTAATGTCAATTTGTGGCGTCAAAAAATTAGTAACAAGACTTTTGAATTGTTTTGGAATAGTCCTCAAAATGCAGATGGGTCTGTAATTAGTTCCGTCTTCTTTATTTCCAGATTTGTGAATAGGCTTAATAAAGCTGATTTTCCACAATTCTGGAAATTCACCACTTTCAAAGGACAAGTTAAACACGATAAATAAAAGTCTAGCTAGAATGAAACTACAGTACTTAAAGATGATCGGCGATATGTTGTCAGGTCCAGGGCCTTTATTGATAACCAAATTATTCAATTTCTGATAATACTAACAAAGCGATTTGAAATGTTCAAGGTGTTAGTTGAGTTTAGAGTCATAAGGGTCTCATTAGACTTTTTAGAGTAAACAGAGGAGAAATATTAGGCAAACATATTTGCTTTATCAATCCTGGAATTACTCGTGAATAATAATAATATATTGCTATGTATTCGTATATTGGACGATTACGAAGATTGCATGTTTGTGTTATTTCCTGAATCAGGGTTTGAATTTGTTTGTTTCCTTTAGATGGTTTTCAAAATTTATTTAAATTAGATAAAGATCCGAAAGGTATGTGTTTTAGAATGTTAATACTTGTTTAGAGTTGTTTTAATAGTTTTTAAGTTTTTATTTGATGTCAACAGTAAGTTTGATACTGACATCTATGTTAGTGGTTATTAAGTTGTAGTTGAAATAATTTCTGACATTTAAGTCAATATGACATTTCTTTTAAGCAGGAAATTTTATTTTTATAGTTGGTAAATGTTTTCCTGGAGAAAGACAAGGAGGTTTAAGTTGGGTTATGTTTGGAATGAAATTAATCCATATGGTGTTTTGTTTTGTTTATTTTGAGTACTTTGATATTTAGTGATATAGAACAACAAACAACAGATAAAAGAGAGGTTTGTAAAATTGGAAAAACAAATTTAAGGAAAAAAAGAACAAGTGAAAATTAGGGAGTGAAGGAAAAAAATAAAAAACAAAAGATTAATAATTTGAAATTGAATTAAAAAGTCAGAAATTGTGGAGATCAGCGAAGAAGAGTAAAAATAGACTGTAAATAAGAAGGAAGAGGTGTTATTGTGGATAGGAATTGCAGAGGAGATAAGGTGAAGAATTAATGAAAGGAGAATTGTTGGATTTGGAAAGAGAAGAGTGTAGCTACGAAGAAGGAAGGTTTTTGTGTGTTTAATTTTGGACAAGTTTGTATATTAAAATTTAAATAGTGTATTAGACTTTCGAACCTGTTATAAAACTGTAAATTATCTAAATATCAAGGAAAATAAATTACTTATATCAGATTAAAAATTTTACTTTAATAAAATTTCATTTTAAAACAGGAACTGAATTTGAACCTGCTCCTGAAGGAAAAGATAAGCTAGTCGGCCCATTAAATAAATTTGACATACTTTCGGATCAAAAGGTAAGAGATTTTAATTTGATCTTTTGGTTTATCTATTGGAAATAAACAAGTTAAAGTTTGATTAGTAAAGTATATACGATTGGATTTGAAACTGGTCAGTTTTAAAGCACAGGACCGTGCATACTGAACTTGATATTTTGTGCTATATATTTGGCAATGGTATTGAGATTCGAACGGTAGTTGAAACTGTGCAGGCGAGTCCGAGACTGGCAATGTAGACAGCCTGAATGAACCATCTACGACTGCACTGGTTTAAAGGTAATAAAACGGACAGGCCTACTAGCACAAAAAAACTCGTAAATCGTTTCTTTATCTTGGAACGTGGAAGTCTAATATCGTGCGGTCTATGTGCCAGTGCAGCGCATAAATACCTGTTATAATATCAAGCGTAGGAGTTTAGTTAGTTACTGTTTATATTTATAAATATTTACTACTGTATAAAAGGTAAAATATTTTAATTATTTACTAATTTACAGTGGCTTTCTGGAGACCATTTGAAACAGAGGATAATATAATAACGCCCGAAAATCTTATCATTTTGTTATGACAAGCATTTCTATTTACCTCCGACCATGTACAATAAAGAGATGCCGACTGTTTTTGCCGGCTTTTAGTTTTTATACGGTTTCAATTCCAATCGTATATACTTTACTGCAAATTATTAAGTTCAATAATAGTAGAACAATACAATATTTATTCATGTAAGCCCTATTACACGATATGAACAGTCATTAGTAGAGAATAAATTTTAAAATACATGATACATACACTTTAGACATACTAGAACATCAAAATATACACAAAATTATAATACATTAATAAAGATAAAACATTACAATAATAAAATTTAATTGACTACATTGAACTTGTAAAATTCTTCTAGAGAGTAAAAACAATTTTCATAAAGGAACAAAGTTTTTTTTGAACTTATTTATGTTTATTTCCTGTTTTATTATGTAGGCAATTTGTTGTAGACTATTCCACATAAATAGAAACCTCCTTTCTTGTAAGTACTTAGATTGAATTTATTAATATAAATTTTACTACATCCTCTTGTGTTAGTTCAAATGTGCTTTTAGAGGGCGGAATATTAAACATAATATTTTTAGTCGCAAACTCCTCTATAAATCCTTATTTTACTATAAGGAACCTAACCATTTTGCAACCAACAGCTACTCTCCGGGCTATGTACCCCGCCGAGCGCTGAATTACAAGTTACAAGCCTGGCGCGTTAAGTGTAATAATTGCATATTACCATCAAAACGCTAATGCTTCGATTGCAACAAACACCAGCCGAAAGACTGATCCTACTTAAAGGAGCTCCCTTGCTAGTCGTCACACACCACTTGCAGACTGCAGTTTCGAGCTGTTGGCTCTCGTCAGTGCAAGGTAGGTATGCGACGACCGACATGAGAATCCTTTGACTATAGTACATAGTACATGGATGGCGCCTGCTGGCTGTTTTACATGTCGCTATTGTAAAAGTACCGGGATGTACTATAGTCAAAGGATTCTCATGTCGGTCGTCGCATACCTACCTTGCACTGACGAGAGCCAACAGCTCGAAACTGCAGTCTGCAAGTGGTGTGTGACGACTGGCAAGGGAGCTCCTTTAAGTAGGATCAGTCTTTCGGCTGGTGTTTGTTGCAATCGAAGCATTAGCGTTTTGATGGTAATATGCAATTATTACACTTAACGTGCCAGGCTTGTAACTTGTAATTCAGCGCTCGGCGGGGCACATAGCCCGGAGAGTAGCTGTTGGTTGCAGTCTGGTTAGGTTCCTTATAGTAAAATAAGGATTTATAGAGGAGTTTGCGACTAAAAATATTATGTTTAATCCTCTTGTGTTGTGATCATGCACATTATCGTGTTGAGGAAAGTGTGATGAGTTAAGTTTAACAAAAAGAGCTGCCTCATAGATTAATAGGCACGGTAGAGAGAACATTTTATTATGGATAAAAGTTTGTCGACATGATTGCAAAGGATTTAATGAAAATATTAACCAGTTAATTTTTTTTTGATGAATAAATATGCATTGAAATTCACAGCTAGTTCCCCAATATATTATTAAGTATTTCATATGCGAGTATGCCAAAGCAAAATGATGCAGATATTCTTTGTCCATAACGCTCCTTAGATTTCTAATAGCAAAATAGGCAGAGTTTAGTTTTTTTGCAAAATGTTCAATATGGTTTGACCAGGTGAGTTGTTCATCTAAATATAGACCTAAAAATTTCACACTTTGGACTTTATCAATTGTCGTGTTATTTAGTTTCACCACAATATGTGGATTTTCCCATTTCTTGTGGAACATTATATATTTTGTTTTTGTACATTAATTATGAGCTTGTTATTAAAGCAAAAGGTATGGAATTGTTGTAGAATGCAAGTTACCTTTCTTTGGAGTTCCTCAGGGGATAGAGCAGTAATACAGATTGTTGTATCGTCAGTGTATAACACTACAGTTATGTTAAACATAATATTTTTAGTCGCAAACTCCTCTATAAATCCTTATTTTACTATAAGGAAAGTAACCAGACTGCAACCAAAGTTACAAATCTGGCGCGTTAAGTGTAATAATTGTATATTACCATCAAAACGCTAATGCTTCGATTGCAACAACAGTTATGTTGTTTACAATATGTTGTTCAAGACCGTTGATAAACAATAAGAATAATAATGGAGATAACATACCCTCCTGAGGAACACCTAAGTTGATCTAAGAGGGTTGAGATATTATAAGAAAGCTCATTAGGAAAAGCAGTGGCAAATTTTCAGCAAGGGAGATATACACATTGCTAGGTGACTTGGGGGGAATATAGACGCCCCAAGATAATTTTATTATTGTTGCTTGCGATTGAGACGAATAATTGCTCAATTGCCTTAGAACTTTTTAAAAGATTACAGGAAAAACTGTTATGTACTGCAATCAGCACAACAATCACCTCTAGACCAAACCCTAGTGTCAACAGATCTGTCTTTTCTGAAGACAGGCGTTCATGTGCAGTTCTGATGATGATACTTGGTAGACGAAGACAGATTATGAAAAGAAATGAGTGCTAATCGGGTAAGCTTGGGTCATAAAAAAATTTAAGCCATAAATGTTTAAAAAGATTTGCTTCTGAACTTACCTCTTCTTGTCCCTCTTTGGCTGCGATATGAAGTGGTGTATAAAGGTCCTTGGTAGTTGCATGAGGCTGGGCACCATGTTGCAATAACAACATAACAATGTCAACATTGCCGAGCCTTGAAGCAACATGTAATGGCGTTTGTTCTTCTCTCGCCTTAGCGTCGACGGCAGCACCATTTCGAAGAAGTATCCTTATAATATCGGTCTGAAAAAAGAGAAATCGATTATTAGTTACGCAGGTCCTCAGTAATATTCAAAGAAATACCTGGTTCGCCCTGGCAGCTAAGTGTAGAGGAGTTTCGCCTCGAACGGTCGGTATATCCGGGCTAGCGTCATGCTGGAGTAAATAAATAACAATATTCATGCAACCCATAAAACTGGCAACATGGAGAGGTGTCAAACCACTTTCAGTGGTAGCACTGATACCTAGAGAGAAAAATGCACTAGTACGGTAAGAACTTTATGGCAATGTTGCTATTTACTTTGATATTTCATGCTCCCACTCACATCCCATCCCACACCCCATCTAATTTGCAAAAATTTAAAATATCGTATATTATCTTAAAAGTTTTAAGGTGTTCCCTATAATTTACTGGAACTTACTAGCACCATGTTTCAGCAACAGTTCCACCATTTTTAACCGGTTCTTCTTACAAGCTATGTGGAGTGGTGTAAAACCATTTAAGGCTCTGGCATTGGGATCCGCTCCTCTATCCAGTAATAGTTTTGCGACTCTCACGTGACCGCAATGTGCAGCCACATGGAGAGCTGTCAAGTAGTCGACAGTCACCTCGTCCACAGGAGCGCCATGGTAAAGTAATATTCTGGCAGCGTCCACATGTTCGCCTTGTGCGGCCATATGTAAGGGTGCCAAACCATTCTGCGGGAAATGCATATTTGTAAAATATCATGAAAAATTTGTTGTAAGCTACATTTGTTTAAATGTAATTGTAAAACTGGTTAAAATAAATTCAGAAAAATAAAATAAATGTAATGTGTACCTTAGTTTTTGCGTGCATTGGCGCACCATTCTCCAGCAACATGTCAACAACCTGATCGTGCCCGCTCCTTGCCGCGCAGTGCAAGGGCGTCAAACCATCCCTAGTTTTAGCCTGGATATCAGCACCCTTTGCGACCAGCAATGTAACCATGTTTATTTTACCCCACTTGCTAGCCACGTGCAGAGGAGTTATGTTGTGTTTGGCTGTGTAATTAACGTCTGCGCCCTTCTCGTACAGCAATGATGCAACTTTATCGTTGCCATAATGAGCAGCTATGTGTAGAGGAGTGAACCCACTCTTGGAGGTGACGTCCGGGTTGTGATCATTCTGTAGTAGGAGGGCGGCAGCTTTGACGTCATCTTTTTTGGCAGCTATGTGTAAGGCGGGTAGTCTGACTTTTCCACGTGTGTCATTCTCTAGCAGTACCGCAACCACTTTATCGTGACCCTGTTGCATGGCCACCGCAAGGGGAGTGAATCCATCCTAAAAAGTAAACGATATATAATTCGAAATTATTTCTATATTTTACAAAATCAAAGCTACACGCAATACAGGGTCTTCCTAATGCACAAATAAGCAAAATGTCCGTTGCATAGATGTGGGATAGCAAAATCGATGACTAGTCAAAGTTTGGTACGGCAGGACCCATTTTTTTATTATACTGTCGCAGAAACATATTTCTATGAGGGAGCTTAATATCAAATAATTTGGCAGCAAGATGAAGCGAGCCTCCACCAGTGCTTTGGACATTTGGGCGCATTTAAATGGTCAATTGGATGTTTCGATTGGTAATGGGTTGCCCATTCTATGGCCGCCAAACAGCCCAGATTAACACTTTTATAGTCCATAAATCTCATACCTTGTAAAATGCAAAATTTTCATTGTTATTTATTTTAAGGTTACTGGTTTCTCTTGGTAGAAAGAAGCCTGTCTAATTAGCCACCGAACAGAATGGTAGTTCGTCAGCTGTCCCAAAGATGGAGCTACCGGTATTACGGTATTATAATTACAGAGGTTATTGCGAGGGTTATTGTCTGGTTTTTGGATTTCTAGAAAGCAATGGTTTTATATTAGAATCATAGACCAGAATAACAGGGAAAGATCTGGAATAAGAGTCAAAGAGTATAAAGGGAGCTGAACCAAGGCACTAATCAAAATAATTTTTATTGACCATTACAGATACAAAAGAAAATGTATATGTGGTAGGTACCTCACTGAACAATCTATAACAAACACAAAATAAATAGAAATAAAAATTGTAATAAATACGCAATATCTATAAATATATCTACATATGTAGGTACATAATTGTTAAATAAAGATAAAACATTACAGATTATCCACCAATTGTATAAGAACATTTTTTGACTAGTATTTTTTTCATCTCTTGTTTAAAAGATTTGTTATTTAGATTTTTGCACACATTCGGCAGCTTGTTGTAAACTTTAACAGCAAGGTATTCAGGACTTTTTTCAAAAATTGATAGATAATGCCGTTGAACTTCTAATACTAAGTTATTTCTAGTATTATAATTGTGATTTTTACTTAAAAGATCAAGATGATTAAACTTATATGATTTAGAATGTATTAATAATTGGAGTATATAGATGCCTAACTCCTTAAAGATTAGTTTGCAGCCGGTTCTTTGATTTGCTTCTACTATGTGTCTAATTTCTAACTTTCTGTGGATCCACCCCAAGCAATAACACTATATGAAATCACAGAGTGAAAGTGGGCACAATAGTACATTAAAAAAACAGACTTCTCTACAGTTTTCCTCAGTTGATTTAAACAGTTACAAACTGGCGCAATTTTGCTACAAACTGATTCTATATAAAAATGCCAAGAACAGTTGTTAGATATATGGGGGTAGATCGATGTTAGATAGCAAAATAGACAAATCAGAAAAGAACAAAGTGATCACAGTAGTGACATAGACAGTGATTTATAGAGTGAGAAGGAATCATCAGTGTTGTCCTAATTATCGTAACTAGTTTTTCATTAACAAAACGCTAAATTTTTTTTGTTAAAAAGTGGAGAATGTATTCAATAAGATGTACCATCAAACGGTACAAAATTATCTGTAATTTTTGGCTACATCAGCTTCAAACTTTTGATTATGCAATTTCTGATCATGTAACTGACTTAAAATCGTAGTATAAATAAATTTATAGTTAGTTTTTTATTTTAATGCTCTAATAATTCACCCAACAACAAGAATGACTAACTAAAAATAACTTTCACGAAAAAAAATTGCAAGTCACAGTAATAAATATTAGGTGCAGTGGTGTAGAAACACCTAGGTTCTCTCATATATACATATATTAATACATACTATTAAAATAAGCTAAACGTAAATATTATACTCCTCGCCGATTTACTGCCGTTTTTTTATCTAATTGTTTAATATTCTGTCGAATACTCTTGACAGTTTTTGAAAATAAGTTAATTTTTTTAGGTATGTAACCTGTATTCATAAATCATCATCTAATGATGTCATTTTTATTGCCGAAACCATTGTAAATATATTATACAATATTTTTGTTTCTCTCAACGACTGCAACACATTTCATGTACTTTTTTAAAAATGCTTCAATACTTTTATATTCACTTATCAACTTAAGAGCAATTTTCTGAAACCTGTTCAGAAATTGATGGTTAATACATGATTTCCTTTAGGAGCGATATTTTCAGTTCAAAAAAGGTGCCTAGCAAATATAATAGGTCACCCAATTTAGTGACATTTAGAGTGAAAATGACTGACTTCCGGTTTCGACGGAAATAACATCAAATTTTTCTAAGATGGAACAAACTGTATATTTTATTGATTTCGGAATCTATGAACCAAGTTATATCTGTTCAATTACGAATTTTTTTTTTCTCAAAAATAATGGTAATTTTTTAAAAATTTTTCAACCAAGAAGGTTGTGACTGGGATAAAATTTTCACTCTGTCAACCACACAATTCTTGATACTAAATCAATACTAATATTAAGCGTAGGCCAGTAAATTTTTAAGTGTCGGTTTTGATAAAAAAAATTTTTTTTACATAGAATATGTACAGATCATTCTTAACATTTGATAGACAATTTTATTTTGAATATGACAATATGCAATATGTCTCTAGTTTTATTTCCATTTAATAGTAAAAATACAAATAATTCAAAGATATCTTATTGTTTATCCGGAATTTTACTTCGTCTTGCCTATTTGAATTACAGGCCTGGAAACAAAAAATGTTAAATCTCATGTCAATCGGGAATTTGAGTGAAACAAAGTATTGTTATAGAAAAGATAATAAACAAGATTAGAAATAAAAAAATTGACAAAAAGTCAATACACGAAAGCTTAAGTAACATTACTATTAAAAAAACTAAAACTAAATCAAAATAATACCAAAATGAGTTTTGAAAGTTCTATTGTAAGATAGCTTTTGATTTCTTAATCAATGTCCAATTACACGTTCAAACTGACGCCCGTTCTACATCACACAAAGTTCAGTCCTATTTAAGGGTGTTACACTTTTTCGCAAGTCTTTAAATGCTTTTGGAGGTCTGAAGCAAACTTTATTCTTAAGATATTCCCACAAACAAAAATCGAGGGGAGTCAGATCAAGTGATCTAGGTGGCAACCTTACTGGACCATTGGTACCATCGACCTCAATATCTCGAGTTCTACGATAGCTAGAAAGTTTTTTAAAAACTTCAAGTAAACTAGATAAAAAAGTCTATAACTGGAAATTATTTTCGGTCATTATTATTATTATTATTATTATTAGCCGTTACTCGAGTCCGAGTATAAAAATGTTACAGTCGATAAATTGTGTACAATAAAAAACAAGTAAAAGGTGTAGTCTATTGTAATTCCCATTCATCTACGGTGCACACAACTATGGTTATAGAGGCCAATTCGGGAGAGCACATGTCGACCGCAGTCAGGACAAACATAGACCTGGTTAGGACTTGGATTCGGCCTTCTTGCAGTAACATTTCCTTGATAGCTGGCCACAACCCCTCGCCATTCGGTTCTGTCCGCTGCAAGTTGTTCCCATTGCTCGTCTGCAATACCGCAGGATTTTAGAGTTTCATGGAGAGCGTCGTTGACCGCCACGCCTTCTTCTACCGCTTAGCAATTCACCATAAAGTGTACATTTAGGAAGGCGGTTATCATGCATACGATGAACGTGACCTGCCCATCTTAGGCGTGCTCTTGAAATAAGCACCTCAATTGGAAGGCTGTTTGCTCTCCTGAGTACTTCCACGTTTGATATGTTTTCATCATACTTCTGAGGTGTCTTTGCTGAAAACGTTCTAATTCTTTCACATGACGATGGTAAGTGACCCAGCTTTCACATCCATATAGCAGTGTTGGAATGACAACTGCTCTGTAGACAGCCATTTTCGTTGACAAAGCAAGGTCGTGGTTGTCAAATACTCTCTCTCTAAGTCCCCAGAGTGCTCTAGATGCTGCGTTAATTCTATTGCGAATCTCGCTGTCCATGTTTGCTTTGTCATTAACAACGTTGCCTAAGTAATTGAACTGATCCACCACTTCAAGAGAATTTCCGTTAAGTGTAATGTCTATTTGATTCACTTGATGAGGAGTTGACATAATCTTAGTCTTTCCAATGTTGATTTTAAGTCCCAAGGAATCATAGCTCTGGGCATACACATCTAAAAGTTCTTGAAGCTCTTCCGGCGTAGAGGCTAAAAGTGCACAGTCATCCGCATACTGGAGATCACAAATGAATCGTGTGCGTGTCTTCGTGAAAGCTCTAAAGCGCCCTATGTTAAAGAGACCGCCATCAAAACGGTATTCCTCTGACTGTCAGTTTGTTGTCAACAATAATTGTTAGAGCAGTGGTAAACAAATTAAAGAGTAGGGGTGCCAGGACACATCCCTGCCTAACTCCAGTGAGGGTTTGGAAAGGTTCGGTTGCCTCATTATTATACATAACCTGGGCGTTGTTGTTTGTATGTAGACTGCGACATACTTCCACAAATTTTCTAGGGATACCTAAGCGGAACATAATTTTCCAGAGCACTTCCCTGTCCACCGAGTCAAACGCCTTGGTTAAATCAATGAAGGCCATGTGAATTTCTCGTTGATGTTCGAGTGCTTTTTCTTGAAGCTGTTTAAGTGTGAAGATTAAATCCGATGTGCCTCGGTTTGGTCTAAAGCCACTCTGTGTTTCAGGAAGTAACTTTTCCATAACAGGTGTTAGCCTATTTGCCATCGCTTTAGTGAGTATCTTCCCTCCAACAGCCAGGAGAGCTATACCCCTGTAATTTCCACAGTCCGCAGTGCTCCCTTTATTTTTGAAGAGGTTGATTAAAAGTGTATCACGAAACTCCTGCGGAGCTTGACCACTTTCCCACACGACATCAAACAGTTTTTTGAGGTAGGGTATGAGCTCTGACGACACAGCTTTAAAGATCTCAGCTGGGAGTGAGTCGGCGCCGGGAGATTTGTTATTTTTTAGCTGCCCAATGGCGGTTAAGATCTCTTCCGTTGTTAGTGGTTAATCTAAGTCTTCGAAGGTGTCATATTGAGGGATAAGATTTATAATATCGTGATCGGCTTGACTTTGCTGGTTAAAAATGTTAGAGTAGTGTTCTTTCCATCGGGCTCTTATTTCCTGGTCTTCTTTGAGGAGATTTCCATTTAAATCTTTAATAGGGCACATATTTTTCCGACTGGGGCCGTACACTGCTTTTACTCCTTGAAAGAAATTCCTGTAGTCGTGTGAATCGGCGTACCTTTGAATTTCTCTGGCCTTGCTTGCCCACCACTCGTTCTTTATTCTTCTGATTTCGCGTTGCGTTTCATACTTAGATTGGGTAAAAGCTTCTGCTTTTGATGAGTCGTTGGGGTGGTTGATAACGTTTTGGAAGGCAATATGGTTGCGGTCAAGAAGTTCTTGTATAAAAGCTTCATTATATACATACATACATAAAATATACAGGGTGTTCTTAATTGAAAAATAATTTTTGGCCACCCTGTACATTTTCAGGAAATGAAAATTATTCAAAAACATTAATTAGTAGTCTCATACCTGGTATTCACATAAGTTTTTGTTAAAACCCATAATTGTGACTGTGGTGATTTTTTAAATATGCATCTGCAGATTGCATTATTTAAATAAAAAAATTCATTACATCCAAGTGGTTCGGAGATATTCAATGCTAATATAGGAATGAATAGAGTCTAGAAAGAGGCTTCAAAAAATGTACTGATATACATAGCATTCCATTTAAAAAAAGGCACTTGGTCCTGTAATTTCGTCTTGACACTCCCCCTATGTTCGAAAATAATTTCCAGTTATAGACTTTTTATCTAGTTAACTTGCAATTTCTTAAAAATTTTCTAGCTACCGTAGAACTCGAGATATCGAGGTCCGACGCACTATTGCCCCACCCTGCATATTACAACAGTATAATTGAAGTAATAAGTTCCAGGCAAATAAAAAAGGCAACAAAAATTTTACACCCTTATTGAAATACCGGTACTCTTTATACTGCTGTTCGCAAATTGACTCGCTTACCTTTATAGGTAATATAATTATGTCGTAAAGTTTTTGTTACATTTTTTGAGTGTAGGGAAGTCCTTACTTGGACTATACTTGATCTCGTGATCCCCTTCACAAAAAATATCGCCTACGACACTGTAATTGAATACTTAAATATTACTTATTCAAAAGTATATTACACAGTAATATAGTGGACTTTAAGTAGACACTAGACGTACTATGAAAGTTTGGTATAGTATCTAATATAGATTTGTACAAGGGAATAAATATTTCACTAATCCCATGATTAAATCATGTATATAATTTAAAATTAACACTTCATTTCCCTTTTCGCTTGTCGACTAGACATCAACTGAGCACAATACATAAAACGCTGTCAATGAAACAAAGCAACTACAGTAAAATATATATTCATACCTCAGTAGCGAGCGTTTGATTAGCCCCTTTTGATAACAGATATCGGACGACGCCATCGTGATTTTCTTGTGCAGCCATATAGAGCGGCGTAAAACCATTTTGAGATTGAACATTGAGGGAAGCACCGTTTTGGACTAGCAATCGCACGACTTCTTCCTGTCCGGCTGAAAAATATATTAGGCATCAGTATTGTGGTATAGATACACTAAAGGAAATCTATGACATCAGGGATACACGCCACGTTATAATAATGATTTGTCGGTATCTTGGGTCTATAGTCGAGGGCTGTCTGTGTAGCTTTCCTAGAGAGTAATTTTTATTTAATGTTTTTTTATCTGTTAAAATAGCAGGAAATCTCTCAATGCCGTTTTTCTGTAAACCCAATAACTAGGCAGATTCTTGACATTTGATTTTTAATTAATAATAAACAATTCATATAGGTATTTTATATTTCTCATTAAGGTGGGAATATCCAAGAGAGAAAGAGAGAGAGAGAGAGAGAGAGACGATAAGGAAATATTTATTGTTTTTTGCAATAACTTTCTTTTAATAATTGGTAAAATAGTATGACTACCTAAGTAGAACTATGACAGGTGCAGTGATATGAATTTTCACTCAATAATTCTAGTCATTTGCAAAATTAGTCAACTTAAAACTACAAGATATGAAGATTGGCATTATTTTTTAACTTAAATTCACCGAAAAACTTAAACCACTTTAATTTTGTGAGAAAAGAATTAATTTTACTGTATGTTAGAATTTTAGCATTATCCATTTAAATCAGAAAATATCTTATTAATACCTTCTATTATTTTGCCCAACAACTGTGGAAGGTTAAATATTTTACTGAATAAAATCAAGTTGACTGCGTGAACTTCTTCCTCCTACGACGCGACGTGGAAAATGCAGTCTAGCAATTAGTTTTTAAGTGAAACAATTTTGAGAAGTGCACAGAATTTTTATGAGTATTGTGGGATCCGGTGATTACAAAGGAAGCAGAGCGTGACTTCCGCCTTTTAAAATTCATTTTGTGTTGTCATAAAATAATTCCGTAACTGAGGAAAATAATAGCAAGTACACAGGCACGATTCGACGTTTAATACTTTTTATTCTAGTAAACCGTATTTTTTTAGAGTAACTGGCGGAAACACAAAGAGATTATCGTTGCTATAGAAAATATAAGCGAATATTTGCTCAGAGGGATGTAAGCTATGTAGATATTTGCGCTGGAAGTTAAAATCGGATAAAATTAAGGCTTGTGAATTGAGAAGAATGCGTAGTAATTTAAAAGCTTGAAGAGGTTACTGAAAACAAATGAAGTGAAACATGCAAACTTCGTCTGGAAAAGAGCTATTGTAATCACTATAATGTTTCTGTATATTTTATGGATGGACGCTTTTGAGTGTAAAAATGTTTAAATATGATTTTGTCGGATTTATGCGCTTTAAAATTTAGGTAACCACATGACTTTCTTTCTATAACTGCAAAAAAAAAACTGATAAAACCATGACGATTACGGCTACTACACCTGTTAAACTGTTACATTTTAAAACGGTTTATATACAGAATTTCATGGCGTTGTCTTCAAAAACTTGCCTATTGTTCGGTAGCGTGACGGACAGTGGCAGAGTTCTTTAAACCAAGTGATCCAAGTTAGATAATCTGAGAAGACGCATTAGATGTGTAAGCCCCTCAACTTTGCAGGCATACCGGATATATTTTAAATTTTATCATTACTCTCTTCGTAATTTTGGGCATTTGTCTGAAGTTGGTGAAAATATATTTTCGAAATACTGGGACACTTATGTAATAAGTTTTGACAGATTTTTATTCAATTTTTATTGAGATAGGTAGATGAAAAAAAATCTAGAGAAATGCCAAAATCCAAGTTTGTTGTCGAGGCCAAAAAAGGCTATTTAAATTAATTAAATTCAATCAATAAGTCACAATTTAAAGCTTAGCATCATTACACATTCATATCTCAGCTCGAATTAAATACAACGCAATAGACGCGCTAAGTGTATATCAACGTTTAGATTCCCGTCCGCCTCGGCATGACTGGGCGGGTCCGACACGACGCAGCAGGCGGCCCCGGCCGCTCATCCGGCACACGTCTAGAACGCCAGCCGACCTAACGTTCGGAGCTCCGTCCGTCCCAAAAGTTACAGGATCGCGGCGAGGTTCCAGCAGCGGCAGTTCACTCCGAGCAGCCAACGAGTCAACATCTACCAGTCCACTTCGAGCAATCATCCAGATCTTCAAGTCTCAACCTGACGGACCAATACCAGCACGGCGTCATAGCTACCAGCGTAGTTATACCCTGCAGCGTGGAGGAGAAAGGCCAGCTTACTTCAACAACTCATCTACAATCTACATCTTTCAACTCGTTCCGAAATTAAGTGTTAGCTCAGTAAAAGTTAGGGGTAAAATTCAAATTAAATTAAATTGTGCAACGAACGTCGCCAGAGTTCTGCTTAACGTTACAATTTATTGGATCTCCGACTTTTATTTCTGCGAATCGTTACATACCAGGCAAAAGCGCCTATATATATGCACAAAGTGGGGTACCTTGTTCCAAAAGCGGTTCAAGTGTATGACAACTTACAAGTTGCAATAAGGGGGTAGCAGCAATACCCTCCGACAATCAGAAAATCGTCAAAACCATCACAGAACTTCAGAAATCGGCCCTGAGAACTCGTCCACCTATCACAGATCTACGAAACACTACTCACGAGGCTGCTGGCGCCCTTCAACTTCAAAAATTTGCAGTCTCCGAATAAAAACATTTTTTTATTTTTCACAACTCAACCCTAGTTTTCGTAGACATGGCGCCCAACGTGGGGCCCATCGTTTACAACAACCAAAAATCATAGACATCACCATTATTTCGTAGACAAGTTCCATGTTCTTGGAAGAGGTAAATAATAAGTATGAAAGTACGAAATATTATATGTAGCCTAAGAAATAACTTTTCCAGAGAAAAGTAAAATTTCATCAAAAGATCAATATCGGTTCCAAATTTAGGCATAAAAGATCCTCTCTAGGTACTAACATACACGCTATTTTCTTGGACTTACAAAAAGTGCTTGATACTGTCATATAACCAGCTATTAGACAAACTAAACAAAGGAATTAGGATTAATGTACAATTTATTGAAACAATACCTGCCAAATAGACCCCACCAAGCAACAGTAGACTTAGCTCAGAGAAAATAATAAAAACCGGAGTACCTCAAAGCACCGTCTTAGGACCTACTCTATTTCTGTTACTTATAAATGATTTATTCGATAATGCAAATGACAGTACTTTGTTCGGGAGAGAACTGGAGTTCCACTATAGTTAAATATCTTGGCGTTATTTTCAACAATTATCTAAAATGAGAACATCATTTTAAATATTTAAATCGGAAGTTAAGGAAACTAATCTAAAAGGATTCTAAAGAGGGAAACTCTTTTAATGGCATATAATAGCCTCGCGGAATCCACAATTGGGTATGGCATTAGTATTTCTGCACATAATACAATCCTATAACTTCTTCAAATAACATAAAATTATAATTAATTGGATGGAATCTGCTTAAGAGTCTTAAGACTCTTTGATAATGGTCGCAAGGCCGAAACATGTCAGAGAAACCTGAAAAAAACGAATGAAACAATAAACCAAGTGCGTATTGTAACTATTCTTTTGAATATTTATAATTATTCTATAAAATTACATATTAAAAACAAGGTTTTGGCGTTTTGTAAAAATGATTTTTAAACACCAAAAATATTGGTTTGTGAAATGTGGAATGATAATTTTTTTCCTGATTTCAAAAATATACCATATGTTACCCCTACCATATACCGCTTTTGAGTTATTAAACATTGAATATTTTAGTTCAACTAGTTTTACTGTAAATATGGAAAAGTTAACATTATTAAAGTTAGTTATGAAAATGACACCTATTATTTTTTTTAAGAAATAATCAAAATGGTTTACAATGAGGAAGAAAAAGTCCAAATATTTACCATACGCCATAAGAAAATACGTTCAAAAATACTTATCGAAAGGTGAATAATACCTCAAATTTTAGTATAAAAACAAGCAAACCAAGAAGAACAGCTAGATATACTGTTTCATTTCGGAGGTAAGCCCATCCATATTTATTCGCGAATAGATTTTTTGAAACATTGTATTATTTTTTAGAAAATTCTGAATGTAATAAAAATTATGCAGTCGATCAATTTCAGTTTTAACAGAGGCTAATAAAAGGAAAAGGCTGGACTTTTGCCGCCAAATGATTCAAAATTTGGATGAAGATTAAAATATTATGGACAGATGAATCATCCTTTTCTACGGCAGGAATTTTTAGTAGGAAAAATCGAAAGTCGTGGGAAAACAAGCATAACAGAAAGAGATTGGTAAAACGAATAAAAAAATCAGGAATAAAAACTGTTAGCGTTTGATGTGAGATTTTCAGAAACAAAATTGTTGGGCCTATATTTTATGATTATAGTTTAACTGGAGTTACCTATCTGGAAATAATTATCCCAGAAGCAGAAAATATTCTTTTGCAGAATTTTCTGGAAGCCAAACTTGATATGATTTGGATGCAGGATGGGGCAACTCCGTATAGTCTCCTATCCATTCGAGATCATTTGAATAATGTATTCCCAATATAGGTAGGGAATAATAATAATAATATAATTTATTTCCTCCATTTAAAAGTACAAGTACAGTAACAAAAAAAAAGTCAAAATACGGCTAATGACCTTAGTAGTCGATGCCGTGGGAAAAAAAAGTCAAAATAATAGAACAATTAAACGGCCACCCATCAGTCCGGATTTGACCCCTATCGATCCATTTTTTAGGGATTTCTAAAAGACATTGTCAATAATAATAATAGTATTCAAGTCATTAAATACAGGATTCGACTTGAAATAAACGATCTGAATGTAAATAATGGAGCCATTTTCGGTGCAATCATAAATATAAGAAGAGGTTATCAATTATGCATTGACAAAAATAGTGGACACATCGAACATCTTTTATGAGTTATCATTTATTTATATTTAAATTTCCTAAATAAATCTTTGTTATCACACAACTTTTATTTAAAACTTTTTTTTTCCATGATGATAAGGGGTGGGTAATTTATAATGAATAACCCAGTACTACACGTTTCGATACACCGTAAATGAAGTTACTGGACCTTTGCTAAAACATTAGGATTTCCTAGAGTATAATAATCTAATCAGAAATATCTTACCAAGGGAAGCGATGTGCAACGAGGTATTTCCTTTTTTCGTGGCCGCATCGACTATAGCACCTCTTTTCAACAGTTCCCTGGCGATGTCCACGTGTCCATCTTTGGATGCAAGGTGAAGGGCGTTCAAACCATTCTGAAATTTAAAAAAATATAGGGTTACTTCTACTGAAGACATAACGCAGAAGCCGACAGATCGAAATAAAAATTTAAACTGGAATGGAATTCATTGGGCTCACTCAGCAGATAAATATACGAGAGTAACGAAACAATATTACACGAATATATTTAGCGAGCGTTAACTTGTAAGCCACCGATCGGTGGGATTCATTAATTTCTGTTATATCTAATTCGTAGTATGAAAATTTTTTTCGTATCTGCGAAGAGACATTCATTCATTAATGATCGCTCAACGCTTCCTATTATTATCGACGCTTTTAAAATTTCACTAAAAAACAGGGTATTTTTATAGTCACATTTTTTCGACTGGCTAACCAGGACGACTTTGTAAGCCACTTGTTTGTCATTTGAGAGGAGTAATCAACAATTAGAAGCCAAGCTGTTTCATTCTAAGAAATGTGACAGTAGAATAATTTGGCTTGTCAGCATAATATGAAAAACATGTGACTGGATTCAGACGCATATTTCTCATATTTCAGTAACTTTTCTTAAATCTTTTCAAATCGTTGTTTACTCTACAGATACGGAACTGTTATAATCCAGTCAATCGGTGTTCAAACCTGCCGTTTTCGTAACAAAATTGCCAAAGTTTTTTCTCAACGGTTCTAGATGTTTTTTGGGGTGCTGAATCCGAATTTCAAGTTTGCTGCCTTGTAGAAGGTCGGCTTCATAACGATAAACACAAGAAACCTCAAAATATATTAGGTACATGATACTGAATATAAAACTGAATATGAAATCTGTATGTAGTAATGTACACGTGTCATGAAATGGATGAAAATTGAGCCCAGGAGAAAATAAGGCATTTCATGTTAAAACATGGTTACAAAAGACAGATAAGTTGTATAGTGAAATATCGATGTATGAAGAAATAGCTGATGTCATGTGCGCAGTTGTTTTAGTAGTCTCCGTTTGGTTGTTGGTGGCCCAGGGAATGTTTCTTGGGCACCAGAAGGTCCAGGGGAAGGGTGTTAGGCAATGGAAGGTCCATGCAAAGGGTCAGGGTCAGGGGATCTTCACATAGAAGACTAAAGACGGCTTATATTTCTTATGATCAGTATCACAGGACTGTGAGGAAAACCTGGGGAATGAAAACCAAAGTGGTCATATGGATATACACTACCGTCATAAGACCAATGATAACCTCAGCCAAGTGCAGAGAGTTGTCTGCCTAAGCATAACAGGAAGATGCCTTTTCTACAGATGTGCACAGATGGCATTTCTCCCCGGTTTGTCTTTAACAGACCCTACATAATACAGACGAATATTGAGAACGAAGCTGCTGGCGAATGTGTGATCAACATTCTCCCAGACGGATCAAAAAAGAAGGATGGGACAGGGTGTGGAATATACTCCAGAAGCCTGCAAATCCAATATAAATGGGCTATGGATGGGTGAGCCAGCATAGTACAGACTGGCGGGCACAATCATAGCTGCAAAAGAGATTGTCCGTAGACAAACTACGGGCAAAACAATCAAGATCTACACAGATTATAGACAGTCATTACTAGCCCTGAGAAGTTACAAAATTACAACAAGAACAGTATGGAAATGTCACGAAGCACTTGTGGGTGCCTCCGGCATGAATAATGGCGAATATAGACTTTTCACTTTCGATGTGCATCGCGGATGATTCATCTGCAGTGAAACGTGTAAAGATTGTTTTCATCTGCGTTTCATCTAAAGTGATCATCCAAATTGATCAGTAAACAAAGTAGAGGTACTCTGTACTTTAGACGAAATCATATCACTGCAGATGAATCATCCTCGATGCACATCGAAAGTGTAAAGCCTTAACATACTGGTATGCCGGGTGAAAGGACATGCACAGTGTAGTGGTAACAAAGTAGCCGACAGACTGGCCAAGAAGGCAGCAGTATCTTTGGACCAGGCCTGGCCAGTCTGTTACTGATCACGGCGATAACACAAATAATTAAAGAAAACACCCACAATGAATTCAAGAAGCTGTGGGATGAAATAAACTTGCTAGGGAACTACTAAACTACTACTAAAATATCCCAACAAGAGTACAGCAATGGACTACCTGGCAATGTCCAGAAGAAAATTACGTTTTATAACAGGAATCAAGACTGAACAC
This sequence comes from Leptura quadrifasciata, assembly GCA_963675555.1. Taxonomy (NCBI): domain Eukaryota; kingdom Metazoa; phylum Arthropoda; class Insecta; order Coleoptera; family Cerambycidae; genus Leptura; species Leptura quadrifasciata. Next base: position 433,428 of record OY776673.1, read on the forward strand.
TGTCCGAAACATCTACACAATATGAGATACACCTCTCTGTAAAGGTTGTAAATAAGAAGATGAGACGGTTCAACATATACTCTGTGACTGTTCTGCCGCCTCGTCAATCAGAGATACACCATTTTGGGAGAACGTTGGTCTACTTTGGCCGATATAAGGGAGATGCCCGTAGGCAGCATCACCACCTATTTCGCAAGATTTGGTTGGTTGGAGGCCTAGGCGAGGGTCTGCCAAGGGGCCCAATGGGGCCTAGTGCTGTAGTTCAATAATTTTCATTGGCCACCCTCCCAACCAATTCCAGACCTCGTTTTACTTTTTGATTTTCAGTGTTTATAACTTATGTACTTCATACTTAATTCATGCCAAATATTTTTTTAACTTTTCATAAACAGCCTATACTAGTAAGAAAGGATATGCTAAAATTTCGACGCCGTCTGGGCTCTAAACGATTTTATTACGCTACATAAATTAATTAAATGCTTTAGAGAATACATGCTCCACACTCCCAATTAAGATCAATTCTTTTAATTTGATTTAAAATAATGTATCGATGTAATTGTAAAAATATATACTTAAATTGTTAAATATAACTTGGAAAAAACAAAAGTACCCTCGTATTGCGATCATGACTAAGATATAATCATTATCAACTTGGCAACCTTAAACAATATTGAATTTATATTAGTTTATCTTTGCTGATGGTTGGCTTATGCAATTATTGATACCTGCATAATGTATACATTCTCGTAGTACAGATTGTGTAAAATGTCTGGAATAGTCTGAGAATTTTAGATAGCAATTCATTCAAACATTGCTTGAATTAATAACATCCTTGAAGAGAAGTTTGATTTTGTAGACTTTCTGTTTCCATGACAAACAATTTATCCTAAAGGGCAACTCTACTTCGTGCATGCAAGATTGGAAAAGGCGCAATAACCACACAAAAAAATTAATTAAAACAAACTTAAACGACTTATTGAAATAATTTCATATAAAATAAAACTGAACATTGGAATTTATGTAAATTTTTGGGTAGCAAATTAATTTGGAATTGCAAAATCAGTAAAATGGAGTTTTTGAATTTTTTCTGAAACTTGCGATCTCTTCGAGTTATTTCTTCAACCTGCCGTATCTTTTTTATTAATAATTTTGTTAGTTTTACGTTTTAAACAGGCAATATTCAAATACTTCCGATTACATTGCAATGAGCAAAGTTGAAAATTTTAAGAGAATTAGTTGCCCTATAAATCAAGAAACCCGGTCAGGTTTCGCAGCTAATTTTCTCTCTCTCTCCTATGTGAAAGCGATACAAGACGGTTCATATACAGCAAGATATTGCTTTCTGCGCCATCTGGATATTTCTTTTCTTTTATAGAAAAACATAAGCTTTTAACATTGGTAATTACATGCGAAATGAGTTGTTTGTCGTTTCATCTTTCAAATAAATACCTGTCTTTAACTTTCATCTTATTCCGGCATTGCTGTTGATGTTTGAATTTTGAGATCTGTCACTCCGGTTATAAAAGTGTACTACACATAGTGAAGCTAGGCGCCTATCCTAAAAATTGAACTTTAAGTAGGATTTTTGCATTTATTCATTTTAAGAGACTAATTTCTTTCTATTTTTTTATTAATATACACTGATTGATGGTAAGGAATAAAATACACCGATCAGAAATTTCTAAAATCGTGTAGAGCTTATTTTAAACCTGATTTATTATGAAATACATTTTTTAAATACATAATGATAGCCGAAAGCAAAATATTGCAGGTTATAAATTGTTGAAATCATGTAAAGTTAATATTTCAACATTGTTTTCAAAAATCTGAAGCTGGAGTCCACAGTTGGAATCTAACACGGGATTTGTTGGAGAAAAACTTTATTTTCCCAACGTAGGTGAATAATTGATTACTTTCCTTGAATTTTTATGTTGTCGTTACGTCTAGTAGTACTACAGTAGTAGGGGTACCTTTCTTGCTGGCTGGGATATCCATTGAAATATGCAAGAAAAGCAGCAGTACAAAACACATTCCATATGTAATAGAACAAATTTGATATTTTTCTTTGAGTTAAATCTTAAACTCAAAGAAACAGATAGAAACATTGAAGCGTATAAAAATACAGGTACTCAGAGAAAAACACTGAAATAGATCCCACAAACTTATACGTTAAACTCAAATAAGAAATTTTATTCATATCCAGATGATGTCAACATTATTGACGAGACACCTGTCGACCTTAGTTTCAAAGTACAAAGTACAATCCCCCGCCAAAACTCAAGTACAACCCAAATCAATAGTGTTAATCATAAAATTCTTATTAAAAACATTTTGAACAAGGCAATCAAATTTATGTTTAGTCTATTTTATGCTTGACACTTAAAACATTGACGTAACACCATCCTTAAATCATAAAATATCAAATTAATCAACCGGTTTTGTGTACTTAAATGACAGTTAGACCCACTGACACACATTTGCACATATTATTACTTATTCAAAGAGCAGTCCTTAGCTGTGGGCGATCCCAGTAATGTTGAATGACTAACTGGTAATAAAAAAATGAAAACGGAGAATTACTTAACAGAAATGAAATTCGCAAATTAAATAGTTATTTAAAACTTACAAACTATAAATCAATAGGCGATGTGCAGTCACGCGTGTGTACTTATTTGGTTGACGTATAAGTGGTAATTTATACTGTGACACGTAGGTATATAGTATATATTTTAATTGGCGTCTACAACAATATCGTATATTCTAGTTAAACTTGGCTTATTTGATTAAAGAGGCAAGAGGGCTGAAAGAAGACGTCGGGTGTGGGACGTAAAGCTATAAATTAATCTAATATACATCCATCTCATTTTATTATGTTTAATAATAAAATGTCTAGTGTAGTAATTACATTACACAGACGGTATTTTACATAATAAATGGAAAAATGACATATATGCAACGATAACGAATGCCCGGTTAATTTACACTATCCTAATTAACAAAATTGGTAAATACGTACTCCAGTTGGGAATTGTCCTTGACCTAGTATGACCTAAATACTGAATAAAAGTTTCAGTTGTGCATTGCTACATGATCATCGTTAGTTATTACTGCCTATAAAAAAAAGTTTTGTTGTTATGACTTGTTATAATTTTGTTAAAATGCTATCAAAAGTACAGTAGCGTGCAGATTTCGGGGATACAAAAAAATAATATATTTTTAAAATGACATACCCCGTATATTATTAACGGCAAGCATATTTGTAGCAGACACTTTGTTCTTCTGAAGACCAGATCTGTCGGAGTCGGTGCTGACACTTGCCGTGGAGAAAGTTTTTCACTACACCCACTTCTTGGATGGAGCGTTGCTCGACACCCAAGTAAGTGTACGACTCTCCGGCATCTAGATGGTGTAAGATGCTTTCGTCCACGAGCTACGCGTCCTCTCCATAGTCACCGCATCGTTCTCTCTTGAGATGGATCAGTGCGTATTTGTCCAACCCGAACTGCATACCGACAGCCTGCGTGTACTCCTGTACCACCCTAAGGGACTGTTGGAGATCCCTCTCTCCAGAGGCATAAAGTTTAAGGTCACCCATATAAAATAGATGGGTGACCTTATGCCTCCTGTCCTGGGGGTACCGCAGTTGTAGCCACGGGTTTTCCGCAGTAGTGAGATGCAAAACAGAAGGGGGCTGAGGGAATTTCTCTGAAATACTCCTCTTCTAAATGTTACCGACTCTGTTTGGACTCTATCGTTACTCGATGTTATGGTAAAGCGAGTCCTCCAGGGCGGCATCAGTTCTTCAATACATCTCACTACGGGACCAAGTACCCAGAGCAAGTGAACAATGAGCTCATGCGATGTCATGTCAAATGCCTTGCGGTAGTCGACCCAGGCCATAGAGAGGTTCCGCTTATACTGTATGGAGTCCTGCGTGACATATTATTATTATTATTATTATTTATCATTGTGAGCCCGTCCGTTACGCCGCTGATGAACACGATTAGAACAAACTGGCGTAGTTTGAGTCAACTTCGCAGTCCCAATTTCTATAATAATAGTGTGGGGTCCAACCGGAATCCTTTCATTAAAATCGGTAGAGAAATCACGAAGAAATATGAAGAGTAAATACGGAGAACAGGACCTACCCTGTTCTCCGTATTATAAGTACCTTTATATTCGTATATATTTTAAATATCACTTTAAAAATATTACGGAGAAGTTATCTGAACTAACCAACAATATAAAATGATTTAATTTATTGTGTAACTGTTGTGTAATTGTGCATAAATGATATCAACTTAACCTTGTTAAGAATGTCAAGAATGTTAGATATGAATTGACTTATAAGATTAGCAGTTGCCGCTCTTCCCTTCATCAAACCACGTCGATTACCATTAATACCGTAGATATTATACATATCATGGTTAAAAATAAATTATCTACCTATCTATCAAAAATATCAGGACTTTTTATTTCATTTTTTTCTGCAATTTCACTAATTACTTTGCACTCTTTGTACTGTTGTAGTTTTTAGTTAAAGCATATTATTTTAAATAGATATAATGACATAATTTCTAACCGAACTAAAATAAATATTATTTATTTTTAAATTGAGCATCTAAAAATAGGTATATTACTACCGCTTTTTTCATATTGCAATCGTAATGTTATTATAGATATGATCAATATTGTGTATCATTTAACAGACGTTACTATTTTAGCGTATCTTTTATCTTGGATAAATTACGAGGTTCCATTTACTGGTTTTTAAATTGAACATATACAACAATCATAACACATTTGATCAACCCTAAAGTGCATTGCGTATGTATACATTGCACTTATACAATATAACTCAAAATATAAATTTATCCATGGATGATATTTGTGGAAATTCATTGAAATATTTGATGTACTGAGCATCAGATACATTACACGTTTATTAATCGAATTCCGATAAAAATTGATATAGGAGGATTAGATTCTTGACTTTAAGCAAATTATGATAAGAGTTATCGCTTTGAGACATGCTTTCAAGAGAGCAGGATGCAACTGGTGGTTTTCCAAGTGTCGCTTCGTCCAAAATGAGAAAAATGTTCAACACATACAGGACATTATCGAGAAGAATCCCGAAATATTCATCTCAACAGTGTATAAAGTATACAAAGGGTGTCAAATATTGGAGGTGTCGGCAACGGATCTTAGGGACAGATCTATCATACAAAGTATATAAAATCCAGAAGAGTTATTGGGCCATACTTCTTCTAACCCGACGTTGCTGTGGGCATTTTTGTAATAAACAAAATTTTTTAAAATCATTCAAACCTTGTTTACCTAATACATAGAAAAATATTGCAGTTGTGAATTTACTTACCGCATTTGACGTATTTATATCCCTAACGGTTCCTGAGTCCAAATATTCTTGTATTTTATCCAGCTGTCCCGCTCTAGCTGCCCGTAAGAAGGCTGTGTTAGGATCAGTCTGAAAAAGAAATATTCACATTATAAAACAATTTTCTCTTTACATGCCTAGAATGAGTATTGCACATAAATATATTCAGATTATATCTACCAAAATATTGGTAAGTCGCATTCTAATAATAGAAAGGATGGATGTATTTATAACAAGATAATTTTCATGACTATATATTTATGTGTATATGGGAGTCTTGTAAAAATGTAAGTCTGCAGGTTACTGGATGATGGGTGAAATCCTCAGATTTGCCGCCAATAGAAGAAGAGTCATCGATCGTCTAATTTTAGCCAATTCCTAAGAATATTACTACAGTTGACATGCGACTTCGTACTCGTTATGACGTAACAGAGTACAATACTATCTTTTGTAATCCGGTGTATTTTTCAGCAGAAATAAATGTCATATTCTTTTGTGTGGTAATGAAGAATGAAATCTTTTCTAAACAATTTACCACTAGCAACTTCTTAACTTGACTTCCTAGGACGCTTATGCCTTATTGACAAAGTGATGTTACAGTCTATAAATTTTAAATTTACCGAAATACCTATAGCAAAAACCGTTCTGTCCTATATCCTATGGACCGCGACATTTTAACGCTAATGATTCATGGGCTATCCTGCTGAGTAATATTATGGTTGATTAACATTATACACCTGCCTGACAAATTATAGTAAACTGTTAAATGTTGAGATTGGATAATCTCGAATTAATAAAAAAGAAAATAGAAGCAATGAAATAATTCACACCAAAACACTGGGCACTAAACTAGATTATACCATAGTTGATTATATACAATTATGCTCAACTATGGTCCTATTCACCGTCACAAGAATAGTGTTGCTAGGTTCTTGTAGATTTTCCAATTTTTACAAATAACCTCGCCATACGTGGTCCAAGAATGGTAAACAATTATTTTTTAGGGCAAAAGCTATAACGTATAGGAATAAGAGAAAACTACAATTAAATAATGTTCAATCACAAATAGAGAATTTAATGGACGGCGTTCCTCAAGGCTTTATTTTGGGACCGCTATTAATTATGCTATACATAAACAGCCTAACAATGTTTCGGTTCGGTGATGATATAACAGTAACATTAGCAGCAGATGCAAAGAAGCAAATCCAAATACTGTTTGACCAAACCTTCTGAGAGGTCGTTACTTGGGCGCTGAGAGAGTGAGAGAGATAAACTTATCATGAACGCGGATAAGACAGTCATAATAAATTTGCCGCACGGTATAATGTTACATGACGGTATTACATTATACCGTAACACGAAATTACTGGATACTTATTTAGACGATAAATCGTTGTAGAACAAGCACATTAAATACGCACGCTCACAACTTAATAAGGCTTACTTTGCTATACTGCAAATGCAAAGTACTTCAGATGAATCAGATGAAGGAGCAAGCAAGGATGGGCTATTGAGCATGTATTATGCTCTTGTATATTGACATATTTCGCACGATATCATTGCCTGTGCGGAAGCAATGTTATTGTGAGTGTCACACCAAATTTGTGAAATAATACATAATATGAGTAATACAAGTTTTATACATTTACCGCTCCAGTTTAATAACTGCTTTTTACATTTTTATAATAACAACTTTACTCGATATTGAACCTCGTCGAAAGTATTTATTTACAATACTTGTGAAAATACGAATTGGTAACATTATTGCGTTATGTCATAATATAATAAGTGAAGTAAAAAATTACATAAAGCAACTGTGGATCAGGCATGCAGTGTGTCGGGCATGTAATTTTAGTTTTCATAATTTTCTGTAATTTTTCTGTAGCTCGTGTAAAATTATACCTTTTTGCTGTAAGCATGCCGCGCGCCGCTAATGACTATTAAAGTTACCGCAATGTAATTGCAGTTAGTAGTGAAACAATCATGTGTTTATCTAATCAATACAATACATATATTTATTTATAAATCTGTAGAGTAGATGTGTTTGTAACTTTGTGTTCCTTTAGAATTTTTTATATTTTCCGGTTTGATTAATTATACTATAGTCAGAGAAGTATGTTCAAGGTTATTGTCTGTCTGATTGTTTGTTTGTTCTTCCGTACATCGAAAATGACGCAAAATATTTTGCGGTTCAAGGATGCACCGGTTAAACTAGGATAAAAATACATGACATAATTAATATAGTGCATGTGTCTGTTATTAATTCTGATTTAATACAGGGTTACTGGTAATTCGATACATTCCTTTGGAGATGTGATGGGGCATGAGCTAAGGAGTAAATCTAGCCCTAACATACATTATGCAAAACTCAATAGTTTTTGAGATATTTCAATTTTTTTGTTATTCTCAAAAAAGTAGATCTTAATGTCTTAAAAGTTAATTTCCGAAAAATCTACTTGACATTTTAAAAAATTTTTTTACTGGATTACTTGTCCAATATTATAGATATCCGTTTGGAATGAAAAATATCCGGAAACATTTCGATCATGCGAACATTTAAAATAAAAACTTGTAAAATTTTTTTTTTAAATCAGTTATGAAATTTACCTATTAGGTTTTTTCAAAAAAATATTAATGTAGCACGCGTACAAATTATTATAAAAACTTCCTTATTTCAATAGCTATCTAACTAGGTAGAAATGTTTAATGTACCCTTGATAATTCTAATAAAAAATTAGTAAAGATAATGCTGGTGGCGGAATTTATTAAACGACTAATCGTTCATTTTCATTTAAGTCAGTCAGTCCTTGACTTTGACGTTTGTGCATATATGTCATTAACTGACATTCTTATCTCCGTGTCCCTTAAGTTTGTTGGTCTTGTTAAATTAGTTATCGAAGATTTTGATTCTGCTCGTAGTTGTTGTTATTAGTTGTTGTTAATACGCTGATATCTTGTTTGTCTATGGATACTGTGGCGGCAACGCTGCTGAAGCTCGCCGAGAATATGGTCTTTGGTACCTTAACCGCCGCTTACCAAATGCACATGTATTCAGTACGGCATATCGAAATATCGCTGAAATTGGCTCCGTGAAATGTAGAAGAAGTGACGCTGGTGCTCCTCCCATTTATGAACCAGATGATGAGGAAGAAATATTGAGGTATTTTGAGGAAGATCCAACTATTTCAACTAATAAAGTCGCAAGACTAACCGGAGCGTCACAATGGAAAGTTTGGCCTACGATACGTAGAGTTGGATGTCATCCTTACCACTATACCCCTGTCCAAGGCTTGGAGGAAGGTGATCCTGGAAGGAGAGTGAAATTCTGCCGCTTTATGTTAAATTCAGATGCAGAAAGTGCATATTTTTTAACGAGTATTTTATGGACAGACGAGTCGAAATTTAATCGCGAGGGTATAACAAATTTCCGCAACCTACATTATTGGGCAGAGGAAAATCCCAAGTTAACACGTGAAACTAGTTTCCAAATGAAGTTTTCTATTAATGTGTGGATGGGAGTCATTGGCCACTATTTAATAGGGCCACACTTTCTTCCTCAAAATTTAAACGGGGAAATCTATGAAAATTTTTTAAGAAATGATCTGGCAGTGATTTTAGAAGATGTTCCTCTCGCCGTCAGACAGCGAATGATGTTTCAGAACGACGGTTGTCCAGCACATTATCGGCTGATAGTATGACAGTTACTTGATCAACGTTTCCCTAACCGTTGGATTGGAAGAGCGGGCCCAATACCTTGGCCAGCGCGAAGCCCTGACTTAACACCCCTTGATTATTACGTATGGGGTCATATGAAGTAGATGGTCTATGCCACACCAGTCAATACTATAGAAAACCTTAGACAAAGGATAGTCGATGCTGCCCAACACATAAGGCATAATCTGACAACCAGAGTAACAAGAACGGAAATAAGAAGACGCTGCCGTGTCTGTATACGGAATAGGGGCTCCCATTTTGAGCAAGACATATAAAAAATAAAGTACAACTTTGAAATTAATGAAGAATTAAACTCTACTTTTAAAATGTTTTTTACTGTTTATCTAAAAATAAAATAATTTTTACTAGCATTTTCTTAGAACTATTAAGGGTACATTGAACATTTCTACCTTGTTAGATAGCTATTGAAATAAGGCAGTTTTTATAATAATTTATACGCGTGTTACGTTAATATTTTTTTGAAAAAACCTAATAGGTAAATTTCATAGCTTATTTAAAAAAAAAATTTTAAGTTTTTATTTCAGATGTTCACATGATCGAAATGTTTCCAGATATTTTTCATTCCAAACGGATATCTATAATATTGGACAAATAATCCAGTAAAAAAAAATTTTAAAATGTCAAATAGATTTTTCGAAAATTAACTTTTAGGACATTAAGATCTACTTTTTGAGAAAAACAATAAAAATTAAATATCTCAAAAACTATTGAGTTTTGCATAAAATATGTTAGGGCTAAATTTACTTCTTAGATCATGTCCCATCACATCTCCAAGAATGTATCGAATTACCAGTAACCCTGTGTATTTTCGCAACTTCAATGATTGTCACTTGCTGCTGAGGTCGTTGAATATAATGGGAAAAGAACACAGCGGACATTGGATCAAATCCTTGAGGAATACCAGAATTACTCCAACCAAACATAAAGTACGCGATTAGACAGTAAATTTGATACACAAGCACACCTGGGCATGTAAATTAAAAGTTCTTGGAAATTCAGTTACAAATTCGAACGTGATCCTAGGGCAAAATTGTATTCGGGAGCCTGTGGCAGAAAACAGGGTGATTATTAATGAGAACAAAAGAAAATTCGTCATAGTTAAAACTGTAGAAGTCAGCGTGAAGCACCGGAAAAAAAACGTTGCAGTTAGGTAGTCACCCACTCACTAGCTTTAACAGTTTTGTTGATATTAATAATTTTATTCCTCATTAAAAGCCTACTTCAAATAACTAAACGCGAGCAGTAGCTTATTACGGAATAGTACAATTATTTTTACGAGTATACTAGAAGCATACATTTTGTAATAAACGCGAATAAATGTAAACGTGCATAACGTATACACTATACAGCGATGGGTTTGGTTTGTAGATGGTTTCACAAGATAAACATGAACACATTTTTGCGTCATTAACATGTACAGATGGCAAATAAAAACGGTTTAGTTTACAGTCGGATAGAATACTGAAACATTTCTATGAAATTCGTAAGAGTATATCATTTATTTTATTACGTATCAAAAATCTGATACTGCTTTGTTGAGAGTAATTTTCACTGAGCGAATCACGTCACAAGATGAAACAATATATCATATAGTAAGTAATAACATGCACGCAGACGCTGTCAATTCAAAACACAATTGAAGACAATTACACTGAATAGAGATGTTACGTAACATAGTAATTTTTAGGTGTTTCGGTTGTATTTTGGGCGCATGAAAATGAATTTGAAAACAGAATTTGTCCATCACTCTCAGATTTTTGATAAAATGCAAATTTATATTTCCCAAGGTGCGAGTAACATTTCCAATTCATACAGTGTATTAGTTCGTTATTACGAATTAACATGTTAAGGTTAGCTTCACCTCTGTTTATTAAATATCAAAAGTATATTCCCCCAATTAATGAACTAACTCCAAAAAAAATCATTAAATTATGAAAGAAGATTTGGTCTAATTATTCTTTTAATTAGATCGTATTCATTTAATGCTAAGTTGGTTCAAAATACGTCACATTTTCATTTCTATATCAACATTAACTAATAACTTGGACACTTGGACAATGTATTCGCATATTGTTTTCTAAAAAATGGCGGAGGATCTGGTGATTCGTGTTTACTCTTAATGTGGTTATAAAAAAAAAATGGTGTGTTCCTATGCAAAACGGCATACTAAACACTTTTTTACTCTACATATTTTTCAGTGAAATCGATAGAAATGGCGTAAATCAGGAATTAATTCTTAAAGTCCACCATTTTAGGTTAGCCATTTTGAATTTTCCAATTTTCACTTCAGATTCGTAATCACCGACTCCACAAACCCCCAACTTCTATTTTGAAAAATAAGAATGCCCCTCCAAAATACTCTTTAATAAGAAAATTCCTATTATCCGGTAAAAAAATTATAATAATATTCTGAGCTAAAACTATGTTACATTTGGTGTGTATGACTTACATTTTCATCCGTTTGTTCTAGATAAGTTCATTTTGAAAATTTGAATTTTGGATTTGGTACTCTAATCATGCTAAGAAAATATGGCGTGTTAATATGACCATGAAATTCTAGGTATTTTACAGGTAACTTTTTATTAAGTTGCATTACCTTAAAGTTTACGACATGTTAGTTAACTTTACTTATTTAAAGAATCATTAATTTGTAAGTTTCATAAAAAATTTACCCATAGGTAAATATAACATATTTAGGTTACCCTATTTTTGAAAATGCTACCTATTGGTAAATTTTACCTATTAAGTGTAAATTTTTATTTGACGTGTGCTGACAAGTGATTAGAGTGAATAGTGAGTCGAAAGTGGTAGAGGAGCTCTTTGTAAGAGGTAAATATATTTAAATTTATTAAAGAAAGAAAATTAGTGCCTTATTCCTCAAAAAGAAACAACAATGCAGGTACAGACAAGTATTTCGGAGTTATTGCTCCTCATCAGCGTAGCGTAGCTCAGCGAATATATCCTAAGAGTTGAGCAAAACTATTAAAGGTAGGAAAGTACAGTACACAGTACTCCATTTGCATTTTCATACCCCATGTGCCATATTTTGGGCCTCAAATGAGAGCAGTCAGTACGAGGAGCCCTATGTGTACTGCTCTATTTCCACCTGGCAAATACAAAATAAAAGATGGTGAGCTTATGAAGACAAATAATTAAAGAAAGAAAATTAGTGCTTTATTGCTCAAAACGAAACAACAATTCAGCTACGGATACGTGAGGTATGAAAGTGCAAATGGAGTACTGTGTACTATACTTTCCTACCTTTAATAGTTTTGCTCAACTCTGCGATATATTCGCTAAGCTACGCTACAGCACTGATGAGGAGCAATAACTCCGAAACACGTGTCCGTAGCTGCATTGCTGTTTCTTTTTGAGGAATAAGGCACTAATTTTCTTTCATTAATTATTTGACCTCATAAGACCTCTATCTTTTAAATTTTATTGTTTTTCGCACTCATTACTTTATCTAAACCACGAGTGAATCAAGTTTACGACTGTAATGGTTTTTTAAAATGGCCGACATTTTCAAGAATAATGACGAAGACAATAATTAAACAACCTAATTGTTAAAATAACCTAAATAATATAACTTTCAAAAATAGGTTATGTATGGCTAGTTTTTAAATTGGATGTTTATAGTCACATTTACTTTGTGGTAGATTTTCCCAGGTAATTGCTACAAAAAAGTTAATAATTATTTCTTCAGGATGACTTTTAGGTCAACTAAATTGGTAATCGACTATTTGGTTGAAATTAAGTAGATAAATAAGGTAGAATTTTTCTACGATATCGACCTAATATTACCTTAAAGGAAAGTACAAATAAAGCCACCAAATAGGTTACTAGGGAGGTAATCTACCTAGTAGGATATTCTACTATAAGGACGATTTTTAGTCGCCAAAAAGATAGATGTTACAAATTATAGTTAGTACCTAATTTTACTTCAAAGGAAATTTACCATTGGGTAATTTTTGGTATTTTTTTTAGTAGTTTTCCCTTTCTGATTTGTTTAGTTACTTTCAAGCAAATTTGTGTATGATGTAGATTTCTTGGTATAATTTACGTAAATTTAAATATAAATTAGAACCATTTGGTCAACTTAAATCGGAGGTATCTTTTCTAGTCAATTATACGTAATAAGTACCTTAATACGTAAATTGGGCTTTTACCAAGTCGAATTATAGCTAATTTTATAGAAAATGTTTGCTGGGTTGTACAAAACGCAAGATCCTTCTAGTTACTAGCTCCCAAAACAATTGGAAATATTAAGCTACTGCAAAAAGTTTTATGATTTTTTTCTAAAATCCATTCAAACTATCCAAAGACGTAGACCGAGGATCAAACCAAAATAAATTAAGTTTTGGTTAAATATGCAATTTAGAATAAAGTTTTTTAAACCATATTATCTTGGAAACTACTTCCTGCTTTTTGTGAAGTAAAACTTGAAAATAAATGAAAGAAGGAAAATTATGTCCTCATTAAAAAACTCTGCACACCGAATAGCCACTTGGTTGAATCTGTTAACACAAACCACACACGTTTCACAAACACAATCTCGGCTTCGTAAAACTCATTACTGTAATCAATACTGCCACAATTACTAAACAAAAATTCTCACCCTCCTGAACACCATATTTGAGATCGGCAAATTAGCGGCTAATTCAACAATCGATACCAAGGTTGAAATCTCTTCCGCGTATTGCACATTAAACTATGGTCGAGAGCTTTCAAATAAAATACCGGTCGACTAGCACCGCGGAAGTATAGATCGGTTTTAAATTTCTTTTCGATTGGGAGATAAAATCGATTTTGCGTTTACCGGCAGTATTACAAATCAACGGAGATACTGGAATTGAAATGCGATGATTCCTGTTAAGAAATCTGATTACTGTCTCTTACTCGATGTTTTTGTGTATACTTGCGCTCATAGGTGTCCGTGCAAATTGTTTCAGGGGGCCGAGAAGCTGCGAATATATTTTCACATTTATGATCTAGTCAAATTTGGTAAAGGTACGCAAGTATAGGCTTTATTCATTATAAATTACCCACCTCTTATCATCGTTATTATTGCCTATAGAAAAATAAGTTTTAAGTAAAAAGTTGTGTGGTTATGACCGAATATCGTTAAAATGCTACAGTACAGTATCGTGCAGATTTCGGGGGTACAAAAAATAACATATATTTTTTAAATGGGAATTTTTTGGAATGATCCTTTTTCTGATTTCAAAAATATACCATTTGTTACGCCTAACATATACCGTTTTTGAGTTATTAAATGCCGAATATCTTAGTTAAACGAGTTACTGTAAATATGGAAAAGTTAACATTATTAAAGTGAGCTATGAAAATGACAATTATTATGTTTGATAAGTGATATTTCTTTAATAAAATAATAAAAATGGTTTACAGTGAGGAAGAAAAAAACTAAATATTTATACAAAATAGTTAAATATAGTTAACAGTGAGGGAAAGAAAAAGTCCAAATATATACTTCAAATGTGCCCTCTATAAAATCCTTATTTTACTATAAGCAATGTAACCAGACTGCAACCAACAGCTACTCTCCGGGCTATGTGCCCCGCCGAGCGCTGAATTACAAGTTACAAGCCTGACGCGTTAAGTGTAATAATTGCAATAATTGGACAGCGAAATTCGCAATAGAATTAACGCTGCATCTAGAGCACTCTGGGGACTTAGAGAGAGAGAGAGAGTATTTGACAACCACGACCTTGCTTTGTCAACGAAAATGGCTGTCTACAGAGCAGTTGTCATTCCAACACTGCTATATGGATGTGAAAGCTGGGTCACTTACCGTCGTCATGTGAAAGAATTAGAACGTTTTCAGCAAAGACACCTCAGAAGTATGATGAAAATCCGTTGGTTCCATCACATATCAAACGTGGAAGTACTCAGGAGAGCAAACAGCCTTCCAATTGAGGTGCTTATTTCAAGAGCACGCCTAAGATGGGCAGGTCACGTTCATCGTATGCATGATAACCGCCTTCCTAAATGTACACTTTATGGTGAATTGCTAAGCGGTAGAAGAAGGCGTGGCGGTCAACGAAAGAGGTTCAAAGACGTTCTCCATGAAAATCTAAAATCCTGCGGTATTCCAGACGAGCAATGGGAACAACTTGCAGCGGACAGAACCGAATGGCGAGGGGTTGTGGCCAGCTATCAAGGAAATGTTGCTGCAAGAAGGCCGAATCCAAGACCTAACCAGGTCTATGTTTGTCCTGACTGCGGTCGACATGTGCTCTCCCGAATTGGCCTCTATAGCCATAGTCGTGTGCACCGTAGATGAATGGGAATTACAATAGACTACACCTTTTACTTGTTTTTTATTGTACACAATTTATCGACTGTAACATTTTTATACTCGGACTCGAGTAACGGCTAATAATAATAATAATAATAATAATAATAATAATTGCATATTACCATCAAAACGCTAATGCTTCGATTGCAACAAACCCCAGCCGAAAGACTGATCCTACTTAAAGGAGCTCTCGTGCCAGTCGTCCCACACCACTTGCAGACTGCAGTTTCGAGCTGTTGGCCTTGCACTGACGAGAGCCAACAGCGAGAACAACGAGAGCGTATTGCTATACGGAAATCCTGTTGACAGAAATCGTTTTCCAATTAAAAATAGGTTGTTTTTGTTTTTATACACATTGTTAAAAAGTTCCATTATGCTATTTACGCTCAATTTTCAATTTAGTTCTACTTTCCGAACGACAATAACTTACAAGAGAAAGAAAAGCGATTAGTATACAGCGATCTGTGACAAGTTGTGAATCATTATGGTAGTGAGTTTACAGTACTTAAAAATTATAATTAGTGTGTAATTATAAGGACTAATTATTGTAAGTAATCTAGTGATAATTATATCGGTGGTTGGTGACAATTCGTGTTGCAATTAATAAATCTACACTTGGGGTGTTTACTGGAGGGTGTAAACACGTAGCAATATCAGTATGTTTTATTTTTGATATTCGCTCTAGGATAGCTTCATTAATACCTACGAATTCTGTTTGTTGTTTAGTGGACGCCTCTGTAAGAATATTACGGTATTGGCTATGTACGTACGGTTTGCGGTCGCTGAAGAAAAAGGAAACGATCAAAATTCTATCGTCATTAAGTACGTCTCGGTAACTCTTAGAAGAGAAAGAGAAACATGACTGTTACAATTAAATTTTCTTTATTTATAAATTATTATTTATGTAATCCATAATTAGTAATTAGCATGTAGAATAGATTTTTTTTAATACGAACAATACTTTCTCATGAAACGGGTAATTAAATATTAGTAATTAATATTGCACTGACTGGAATTGTACAGAATCTCACGGTAACGCTGGCTGGTAGAAATGTTGCTTTCGATTTCTGATTATGTGAAGAATAACACATCGTCATATAACATTTTCTAGTGGATTCCTTTGATTGGTTTAACTTTATACGTTTCAAAATGTTTAAATACAGAATGTCCAATGTTTTCAACGAACATATTTTTCTTTGATAAATAAGAAAAATGTATACTGGGTTTTCTCATATTGTTGCGGAAAAACTCACTTGCATGCGCTGGTATTAAGTACTCACCTTGGACTGAATGTGACATATTGCAAGGGAAGGCCAATATATGTGCAACAGAATGTTTGTCTTATGGCTTAGTATCGACTGTGATTACTAAGACATAACTTTTCGCTGATCCATTGGAAGCAGATTAATTAAAACCTAGAATCGAACCCAAGACCTGAGCGAGACAGGACTGCGCTGAACAAAAACTGCGATGAGCGCGTTAAAAATAGATGTATCTATGTTTGTTCCATTCGATTTGTTAGATAAATGTAGATAGTTGAATTTATTTTAAAAAGTCCTCCAGAATAATTTCAGAGTAACGGGATTATCTACCTACAAGATTGCCGGCTTTATTATCGATTATTGCAGTAGAATGCACTGCATCCAGAGGTGTAGGTCTTCTACAGAAAACCCGATACCATTAATTAAAAACTGCAATTTTAATTAAACCGCAAACAACTTGTTCAGAGCCCTTGCAATTTTTAAATTAAAATACCTCAACGGAAAAGGTAAAACAAAAGATGATGTTATGTAGATATGGGCTCTTGAGACCGCGTGCACGGTAGTATACAAGTAAAAAATCCACATTCACATTAACCTCGTAATGTTACACTGTGTCAGGTCATGGTGGTTTGGTTTGAAATACTTCGGAGTCGGATAATAATTGGTTCCACTTGCTGGTCGCGACATTTTTGCTTCATTGCCGACATCCTCTCTCCATAGTACAGTTTGTTTTGTTTAACAAGTGAATATTCAGCAGTACCGAAACTTACTATTGTTTCTAATCTATTTAAAAATTCGATTGACTCCCAAAGTGCTCTTTTACATTGATTTATGATTAAAAATACGTGATGCGGCCAGTTCATAACTTTCTTATGTGACAATATATACCATCTAGCTCACAACTGACTTATTTTTACGCTCTAGAAACATCTGAGAAACACCATGTGATTATGTACATTTTCAATACCCAAAATAGTAACACGTAGTTGTCGTAGTTTCCATACTATGCTCGAATAACTAATCGACGCGTGTTTCGCTATGTTCATCGAGAAATGATTAAAATGACTATTTGGGATAGATATTTTGTCATCACTTTTGCATTTTACAATTTATAAATTTTCAAATGCATCTAGCTGTCTATTATTATTTGTTACAAGCCTAAATTAATCTTAAGTTATTAATAATGTATATTCTATGATTGTTATCAAAGGCAACACTAGATTTTTCTGTCCTACCGTATCTGAGATGGGTTATATGTTCTTGGGATCTAGTTATAATTGGACGTTTCGTTTGTCCAACAAACTTTAAAATTACCACCTTTACAACACATTTCGTAAATCCCGGACCTTTCGTTTAACTCATTTTTATTCTTTGGGTTGCCTAAAAGTTTTGTTATAGTTTATTTAAAATAATAATGAGAAACTCTTAACCACCTGTCTTTGCCAGCGCATTCATGAGCAGGCTTGAAACGAAGATAAAGACAGAATTCGAGTATTTCTCTAAGATATGGTTGAGATATGTGGATGATATGTGACTGTGTTTGATACTAAAATTGCAGATGAAGACGACTTTGTTTCCAAATTAAATAGCCATTTCATCTTGATAAAATTCACCTTTGAAGTTGACAACAATGGACAACTACCATTTTTAAATTCATTAGGTAACTGGTAATAGTGAAAATAAATGTGATACATAGGGTGTGTCACCACGACCTTCAATCCAAAGGACAAATAAACGAAGGTCTGGGATTACAAAATCAGTTGTAAAGATTGAACATTGAAATAGATATGTTGGACAAACGCAACGCCCGTTTATAACTAGATTCAACTAACATAATATGGCAAATCTCAAATACGTTAGAACAGAAAAATAACGTGCCTTTGATAAATAACCATAGAATAGATGTCAATGACTTAAGATTAATTAGGAATATAACAAATAATAGACAGTTAAATCGATTTGAAAGCTTAGAAATTGAAAAATGTAAAAATAGTAATGACAAAGGGCATATCCCAAACAGTCCGTTTAACTGTGTGGCAGGATACGGTTCGTCGAACACATCTAGAATTTAGGTAGAGGTAGGGATAATCGAATTATTGAAAACATTGAATCGCGACATTAATTCAGGACCCCAGGACCAAAAACAGTTATATGCATAAAAGAAAGTGTAACTCTTCCTTCCACATGTGAAATTATTGCCCGAGCCGCTGCCGGGAAAAATTGTATTACATTTGAGAGCAGCTTGGGCAATTATCAATCCAAGTATATACAATGTTTCCTAAGACGACCATCTTGTCTCGACTGGGCAACCATGGTGGGGCATTCAGAGCTCATAAACCGTATTTCTTATCTTTCGGGGTGATATTTGCTACGGTTAAGTACCGAGACCCTATCAGCATCACTGGTACCAGTAACATTATTGTTATGTGCTGCCCTCTAACGGAGAGAGATGTAATTAGTCCCCGATCAGAGTGAAAGGAGACCTGTTTAGTTGATTGCCGGTATGCGCCATCTGTGGGCCAACTAACGAACCGCCATTTAACATCTAGAGGACTATAGAAATTTTCAGCATATTCTGGAATTATAAGGAATGAATTCGATCAGATGAAATAAAGAACAGTAACAAGTTGTGATTTAAAGTAGTGAATTTATGTTAGAATAAAGTTATTATTCGTTGTGCTATTTTTAAGGATTAATTATTGTAATTTAAGTGATTAATAAATCAGTTGTTTGTGAAGATTGTTGTTGCAATTTATTGAACGTACGTACAGGGTGTTTACTGGAGATTGTAAACACGTAACATTATTATTATTAATATAGGTGTGACAGGTCAGCACCCTATTATTTTACTTGAAATTTTGTAATTACCTGAGTACCAAAGTAAAATGTCAAACCTTGCGTTTTATCCCAACATCTACATTAATTCCAGAAAAACATTCAGCCGCTGATGAATATTTAATAAGTGTTTGGCAGTGGAGAATAATGTCATGCAGGGGCACGCCTAAGGTAGGACGACACATCCTAGTCCAATTGTAAATTAGTTTGCTCGAAGGCAGCGTGTAAATCCTTTCAAAAGTCGCTCAAAGCCATTTAAAAAAAAATACATCTGAGAAGCTGTTTCCGTGTTGGATAAAAGATTAATCCCCTGCATAAATTACCTCCTTTATAATTCATTAGAATTTCGCTTGTGCCTGCATGATGCAAAGAAACGTTCGAGCTAGTAAATAGTCAAGTCAGGCAAGACAATCTACATCTCTTGAGGTTCGTAGAATGTGAAAGAATAAAAATTTAATTCTTCAGAATTGTCACGTCTATAAAAAATCAAATGACCGACAGATTTCAGAGAAATTGGCGTCTACTCCTGCTTAAATCATTTATTGCTTAGATTATGAATAGAGTTCTTTATGGGAAATTCGGTACCATACAAAACTGTAGATGTATGTATCTTTCACAGTTTTTCAATATTAGGTAAATACAAAATCCAAATCTAAATAAAACCAAATAATCCATAAAACCCTTAATAACGTAGGAAACAAATATAAGCGATTTTTTATTGTACCTATTCTCAGGATAAAAGGGGAAATAAAAGCTAAATGATGTTACTGTTTAGTTAGTTATTAAAATTTTGCTATGCTTTTACTTTGCTCTCTTTAAACTTCATGTTAAGTGTAAACTGGCCAAAAATGTATACAGGGTGGACCGTTAATAATAAGCCATAGTTCAAGGGTAGATTCTTTGGGCCAAAATATGAGGATATAACCAAATATGCTTTAGTAAGATGTTGCTGTGGAAAAACATTTTACTAAAGCATAATTGGTTATATCCTCATATTTTGGCCCAACGAATCTACCCCTAAACTATGGCCTATTATTAACGGTCCACCCTGCATATTTTAACATTACCAAGTTCCGTCGACACCAGTTTTCAGTTTGACACAATTATTTTTTCATAAAAAGGCACCATTTTAAGGAAGAAGGTGAGAAAGCTTCAAAAATCAAACACTAAATTGCACATACCCAATATTCATCAAAAGTTAGGCTAACAAGTCTTAATCGGCATAATACCCGAGGGCTTACTCCTTGGGTTGAAGGTCAACATTTTGATGTTCTTGAAAGGTGCTTCAACAGCCGCGTACAGACTGAGCGAGCAGCCTCGTGAGGCTTTACAAATTTAAAGTGAGGCAGCCTCGCGAAGCGTAGTGAGCCATTATTTTTCTGAGGCATGTGATCAGTTTCATACGAAATATCATTATGACCACGCTTACCAAATATTACCTGAAGCAGTAATACTTTTATTCTTTCTAGATTTCTCCCTTCTGTATGAGCCTAATACGGAATCCTTTTATTTTCAATTCTTCAACTGGTAATCCCATTTCATGACTTATATTTCTCCATGCATCTTGAATTACACCTTTATCTGCAAAATTTGCATCCTGAGAATCCCAAAATTATTCTCATAAAGTTCACTGATCTTTTTCCATTTTTAAACGAAACGTAATGCTCGGGAACAGACATAAACAAGTTACTGAACACGCGTCCAAAGTGACGCCCACGAGTTCACGAGTTAACAGAGGCGCCTTTGAGCATGGACTGAAAAACCGACAATGTTCGGCTCACGTTGAGGCAGCCTCGACCACGGCATCGCGCGGGCTTGAGCAAGCGAGGCACGTCCACACAGTCAGTGTAATTGCCTCGCGAAGCATGGCCTTGCGAGGCTGCTCGCTCAGTCTGTACTCGGCTAATGTCATATGTATGTATATCAATCGTTTCTAATTTCGTAGTGGAAGGTCAACTACAGTCTAGTATACTTTAACTTGGCGTGTGTATGTATGAGTTAATATATTGTCTGAAAGTTATTTGTGGCATTCTACGAATATTCTTTCCTATTATTTGGGTTTTCTACCACATGTATTGTTATCCTCTTCAAAACCAATCGCCGAATCTACAAAATAATAGAATTATTGGAAAAAAGCCTCTGCGCCCGTGACGTTTACGCCAAAGGAAAAGTCAGAGGTTATGTTTTGCAAATAATATAAATCGGAATAAACACAGAAATAATGTACTTTACTGACGTTTCGGAAAGTAATCTCTTTCCGTTTTCAAAGCTTGTTTTGGAAGAACTCCTATATTGCTGTGTATGTCAAATACACAGCTTTAAGATTCTGTTTATGTTATTTCCATAGATACTTACTACTTACACAGAACATAGAACTGATGATATTTTATCTAAAATTATCTAAATATAATTATCTAAAATATTATCTAAAAGAAAATATCATCAGTTCTATGTTCTGTGTAAGTAGTAAGTATCTATGGAAATAACATAAACAGAATCTTAAAGCCGTGCATTTGACATACACAGCAAAATACATTATTTCCGTGTTTATTCCGATTTATATTATACATAACCTCTGACTTTTTCTTTGGCGTAAACGTCACGGGCGCAGAGGCTTTTTTTCCTATAATTCTATTATCTTGTAGATTCGGTGATTGGTTTTGAAGAGGATAACAAAACCCAAATAATAGGAAAGAATATGAGTTAATATTTCCGTACGATTTAATTTTCTCTTGTACACAAAGATCCAGAAATATTGTCCACGTAGACAATGTTTCTGGACTATTGCTTTAACTTTGTGTACAATATGGGAGAAAATGAAATCGTACGGAAATATTAACTCATACATACACACGCCAAGTTAAAGTATACTAGACTATATTACAGCTGTACACTATTTTTATGAGAAAATATTAAATTTCCTTGAAGCTGGCGAGCGCCCTGTTGGGATTTTTTGTGATCTCAGCAAGACATTCGATTGCGTCGATCATCAAAAATTGGTGACCAAACTAAATAATTACGGAATAAGAGGAATATCACTAAATTGGGTTAAAACTTTCCTTGAAAATAGGAAACAACTGGTTAGTATCAAATATAATGATAATAGTTTTGATAAGGTTAGCTCTGAATGGTCATACTTAACGTTAGGAGTTCCACAGGGTTCAGTTTTGGGTCCTGTGCTCTTCTTGCCATATGTAAATGAAATAGATTCGCTTTTATTCAGTACTCACGTTACAATGTATGGCGATGACACTTCCTTAATTATTTCAAATGAAACAGATGAAAGTTGGGAACTTTCGCCATGCTTTATTTAATGATAATGTTCCCAGAATTCATTATATTTCAACGCCGAAAAAACCCAGATTATAAGATTTCATAACAGTCAAAAACAGTGTAAGTTGTTAAATTTTAATATAAATAATACTCCTTTATCTACTAAAGTAAAAACAGTTAAATTTTTAGGTTTACAGTTCGATAAAAATCTCAATTGGAAAGTTCAATGTGAAACTTTTATTTAGAAGCTTGCCTCATGCATCCCAACACCAGATGTTAAAGACAATGCAAAAATCTGTATTAAAATCTCAAATTTAAGTAACAAATTTTAATTCTCTGACGATGGTGGTAATAAACCAAAACATAAGAAAATAAAATAAAAACTTTTTATTTCAATGTCCGACAACCCAGGAAAACTCACATCAATTAATTGATTATACGGTCAAGAAAATACAAACTTTAAAGCAATATAAACAAATAAATGATACACAACAAACCAAGAGGATGCTATGTCTATCCTATTCTGTCATTGGTATTGCTAAGATTTCAAGTATTCATTCATGCAAGGAAATTTTTAAAAATTTAAAAATTCTAACTTTGCCAAGTTTGTATATTTTTGAAATCTGCATGTATTTTTAAAAATCAAGAAAATTTTGTTGTAAATAACCAGTGCCACAACGTCAATACGAGACAAAAACATAATTTTCATGTTCGTTTTACTAAATTAAAAATAACTTTTAATTCACTTTATTGTTTAGGGCCAAAATTATTTAATTTGTTGCCGAATGACGTAAAATATATCAGGAATGAAAGGTTATTTAAGATTAAGCAAAAAAAAATTTTACTTGATAAACGTTTTTATTCAATATCAGACTTCGTTTGTGTGTCTGTTAATTATATATATTTTTTTAATTTCCATTCTTATTGTTATTAAACTTTAGATCAATTTTATAAAAATTGGTATAGCTAGTATTAAGAAGAATGTTGACCTATACAAATGTACCTATTTCTCACTAAGGAAAATAATAATAATTATTATCATCGATTTGACAAAAATAAACAAATTACGCGCAAGTTTCCTCTCTTCTTGATTTATTTATTGCCCTTACATCTTGAGCTATGCTGCGTTGATGAAGAACAATAATTTCAAAACACCGCTGACCGTGTCGCCGCTTTGTGCAATTTTCTGATATACGAACATCATGGAGTCAAAGCAGGATAAAATAATCTCCAGATGTTTATAATCCCGCGAAAGAAAATTATTTAATGTATTGCATGTCAGGAATTTAATGTATGAAATGCAGTTTTTATTTCTAATTACAGAGGGGATACAAACAGTTAATTATGTCTTAACGGTACCAGTATCCCAATAAGCGTCGAAAATTTGCTGTATTACAAAGTAAGCATTCCTTCATGCATCAAGGTGCCTTCTAATGCGTACGCCATCGCTCTTATGCAAGGTATTGCTAGAGAAGGTATAGTTCAGTTTATTTATTCCCTGCACTCAAAAAACGCAACAAAAACTTTACAACCTCATTAAAATACCGTTACTCTCTGTACTACTCCGCCGACAAATCGACTCACTTACCTTTATAGGTTTTTAATGTGCGTCGGTTTGTTTGATGACACTATGGGCCCAGGGGCGATAATAATTATGTCGTAAAGTTTTTGTTGCCTTTTTTGAGTGCAGGGAATAAATAAACTGAAATTATTGGTATATACAGCCGCCGTAAGACAATTTGAGGCCGCTTTTCAAAAAGCCTTAATAAAAAAAAATATTTTTAAAACCGGTTAAAAATGTTTATCATGAATATTTTAAGAAAAGGGGCAAGGGGTCAACACAAAAAATAACAAGTGAATGAGCAATGATTTAAACGACCTGTACGTCGGCATGGTATACTGTTATATCAATATTAGTATGCATATGAACAAAACAAATATGACAACATGTAAATCACATACTATACATAGTGTAACACCCACCGAATTGGCAATAAGAGCCGTTATTTACAATACATTATCATTATTGCTTTAAAATCATTACTTAACCTCGTTACTACTACATATATTGTGATTTTTCAGATAGTTTTCACAAACACCGAAAACACAAACAACTGGCGATAAATTAAGAACAGCTATTTTATGCTGGGCACAATTTATTGTGTAGTCATGTGTCTAAGAGTGTTGGTATCTTTTCTATCAATATATCTAATTCTACTTGATTTTTAAGACGCTTTTATTACACGCTTCACCTGTATGTTTGTTTGTATGTAACGGAATCTTTGAACGTGGTTCTCACCCACTTCAAAACGTCAGATTAAACTGAAACTTTGCACACTTATCAAGGACCGATGATAATACAATAATTAGACAACTTTGTTCTAATGTCCTCACCAGGATCATTAGGATAAAATAAACGACTAATCTATTGTCGAGATTTTGCCGGAGGCGCCGTTGTTAATATTATATCTTTTATAAATTATAGTTGAAAAAATAGCAAACCGAACTAAAAAGTAAAAAATAATGTTTAAATATTATTGACAAAAAAAATTAATTTTATTGTAAAAAGCGTTGGGTGCTTTTTACTATATTTTTTATAATTCTACTTTTATTAATAGCTACCAATAAAATATTTATAACAATTGATATTGAGCACGTATACATGTTGTATTCAAATTGCTTATTTTGGGAAATAAAGTCATTTATTTTTATCATTATTATTAAGTACCGGCATTATTTTGATCCATCTACCTTCCCCTGAATTCTAGCCCAGAAGATCTGGGACACGTTATACTCATAGACAAGTCATATGAAAACAGATTAACCCAAAGTTTAACCGGTATTTTACCTTCTTTCCAGTCTTTAATTATTCCTCAGCTATACCTGCCATCGTTTAAAATTTCATTTTGTAACGGTGCATCAGTGGAGTTAACTGGAAGTTGCTAACACCTACTCATATTAAAACAATCACGGGTTCAGCCAGACGTGCCTTTCTTACTAGCAATGCGTAATCTATATCTTACAGTAAGTAATAGGTAATAGCTATCTTCCTTGTGTGTAGGTTTTCCATTATAAAGACCGTTGGAATGTGAAAATACTGTATGTAGAATATTAAAACGGCTTAGCTTACTTTGAACTAGTAATAAAAACATGTACACATATGCATTTTAGCAAAAAGTAAACAATATCAAGACGAAACAAATAATAAAATGGCACGCCTGCCTAATAATAACAATGTTTGTTCTCCAAATTTATATACTGAGTTCCGGCACCTTTTTCTTAATTTTTATGTACAAAATGATATGATCAATACATAAGAGTTTAGGGTTTAGGTAACGGATATTCTTCCACTTAACCCGCTCGTAAAGGGTTAAATTCTGAATCACACATTGTCGCTTCGAAGAGGGTCATGTTTCAAACGCCTGTCTAACATTACTGAAAACTTGTGGCGTTAAGTGTTTAAATATCTAGTCTAAAGGAGTCAAACCTGGTGACCGAGGTGGTTGCTCCATCATCGGGCATCCAGCGACCAGGGAATGTATCATTAAGAAGTTGACGGACAGTCACAGCAAAATGTGGAGGTGTTCCGTCTTGTTGAAATGCAAGGATATTTTCAGAAAGTCTCGTCATTTTCTAATAATTAATTATCAGGACACCACATCCAACGTTCAATTTTTGGGTATGAAATCCTCGCATTATATGTGGGTCACTTTCAGTTCTATATCTGCAATTATGTATCTATTAACTAATACATAGAAAGTAAATGTAGATTCATGATTCATCGGAGAACCTAGGTTGGATAGTTTCCCTAAACGCATTGCATACTCTGAACGAGTACCTAACTCTTAACTTTCCATACATTCGATTTTAGCGTGCCAGTCGGTACGTTTGTGTTTGAGTGAGTTTTCCTCGAAAACCATAATCACATATTTAGCAGGCCATAAAACGTTTTTGTTTATATTTCGTAAAATTACTCATTGACGCTTTTCTTCTTCAAAATAGCCTACACTGGCTGAATAATTACTATTTTGTCGACACTTCACTTTGTATAGAGCTAGCCACTCTTCAACGCAAGGTTTTAAAATCACTAATTACCGAACTCTACGAAATATAACATATTTATGTAAGATAAATTTAACAGAAATAGGGTAACAAAACGCAAGGCATTTTCCTGTCGATATAGTCTTTGGTTTTGTCCCAATCCAGCCTCAAACGTTTTATTTACACATACCAAATTTAGGGAGAGATCTTTATGACTGTGTAAATATCATGAATTAAAAATTCATAGAAAAAACCCAAGTTACAAAACTGTCTGTACAGATAATAAAGTGGTTAAATTGAATATATAGTAGATAAAAAAAGAATATTTTGTTATTGTTCTAAATATCTTTGATAGCCATATTTATTTGAAGTAAGTCATTGTACATTTTAGTTATATTTAAACAGCTCTTAAAAGATGTATGCCAATTTACTTTTTTATACTGTTAAAATAAAGTACACACAACCAAATTTGTATAAAATTTCTTAGTATTTCGAATAGAAAAGATAGTAATGTGAAGGAGTGGAAACAACTTTATATAAAAAATAATGAAAAACAATAAACGATTCCAGAAAACCTACAAAAATTCTTTTATATATTTCTTATGTTGGGCGATCGCCATGATATTTTTTTTAACTAAAAGTAAATCAAGTTTTTTTTCTTGGCGAAAGCGCCAACTACATTCCAAGTATTATCTTTCTTCAATACATTTTTAAAAGCTTTTATTTAACTTGCAATGTTTGTTTGCTGTTAGTTTGTTTAGATCAAATATTACAATCAAAATTTCAATTAGTTCTAATTAAGCTAGAGCTTTGAAATTTTGCACGTGTATAAGTTCGGTGACAATACACTTTAACATTTCCATATAAGAAAAAAACAAGATGGCGGGTTCAACATGGCGGACGACTTTACTGTTTATGATCCGATTCGACTCAAAATCGATATCTGGGGGTTTTCCTGGTCGCGGATTATGAATTTTTAGCCAAAATTCCGAAATTCAAAATGGCGATGCCAATATGGCTGACGACTTTTGTCATCTAGATCCAAATCGATCAAAATCGATATCTTAGGGATTTCGCGGTAGCGGATTACAAATTTCTAGTCAAAAAAGTAGTTAAAGATGGCGGATGACTTTACCGTCTATGATCCGATTCGTCTCAAAATCGATATCCGAGGATTAAATCAT
Source organism: Leptura quadrifasciata (assembly GCA_963675555.1). NCBI lineage: Eukaryota > Metazoa > Arthropoda > Insecta > Coleoptera > Cerambycidae > Leptura > Leptura quadrifasciata. Next base: position 461,472 of record OY776673.1, read on the forward strand.
ATCAAAAGACTAAAAAGTAAAAAATAAAATTATATAAAAAAATATTTTTTAAAAAACCTTTTATTTAAATGCTCTAAAAAGTAGAAAATAAACTTTGTAGCAAATCAAATCCATCATTTTGTTACATTATATAATTTTTTTATGATGTAAAAGCTTGTCACGAGCAATCTCCTTTACACAGGAAAATCTCGCGACAAGTTTTATATCATAAAAAAATTATATAATGTAACAAAATGATGGGTTTGATTTACTTAAAAGTTTATTTTCTACTTTTTAGAAAATTTAAATAAAAGCTTTATTAATTTTTTTTTTCAATTATCGAGGGACATTGCTAATGTAAGTAGACAAATAAATATTTGACTATTTTTTAAATGATTCCGATTTTTTTACGATGCCAGGTACTTCAGATTATTATACCCACTCATTCTTGACAAGTGTTTATAATAGTTTGATCGTAAAAGCTTTGGATATTACTGAATTCGCCAAATTAGGTATTGTCACTTGTGTACGAAAACAATTACGCGGAGATATATCACCTAGAACCAACCCTGGTTTTGGCGTCATTTATCGCGGTCTACCGATTTCTATTAATAGATTTCGAGTTTACTTACCTACTTAAAAGATAACCTGAAAAAAAAACTTGACAAACCAACCTTGGTCACATACTGCAAAAGAACCATCCTTAAGTTAATATTCGTAGTACGGATATTGAAGTTCAGCGATATTGTACGTAGTATCCAAGGTTGGTAAACTTAGCTCATACCTACCCACATAAGCACTTAGGTGTTTACAGTATATATTGTGTATAGTAAAAAAATACTAAAAAGTCTCTCAGATAATGAGGGATTAGTCAACCATTGTTTTGACTGGTCTACTTATGTTACAATAGCAAGACAACAAAAGGCGTACAACTTGAGATATATTTGCATCAATCCACGAACAAGGCCATTATTTGTTCACCAGTAGCGTAATAATATAATGATATAATGTGATACAATATTATATAATAATAAAACTGATATACATCGGTAGATTTAATAAATATTCACATATACGAGGTGGTTCAACTAAAACTCTCCGATTACATGCAGATAAACTAAAAGCAACATTCAGTTTCTGTAAACAAGTGAACAGATAGTAGATACTCCTAAAGACTACATTTTTAAGTTTATTAAAAGCTGGTCAAATCATGATACGTAAGTGTATCGTGATTATAATGAACATACCCACTTACTCGGCTGTCAGACAGAAGCCAGTTCAAAGAAATGTGCCCTGGTCCTGGTGGAATAGGGATCTCAGCCGACTTAGGACTGAGACTAGGAAAACGTTCAATAGAACCAAAAACTCTGGAAACTGGGAGGACTACAAAAAAGCCCTTACGGAGTACAATAAAGAGTTGAGAAGGTCTAAAAGAAAATCATGGAGACGGTTCCGTGAAGGGATAGATAAACTAACCCCAGCAGTCCCCGCCTACAAAAAATTCTTGCAAAATACTACTCAAACGGAATAGGGCTACTCAAAAAGCCTGACGGCAAATAAGCAGGAAAACATAAAAAAGTACTTCTAGGCACTCACTTCACATCCCAGGCTCTCGCATAATTCAAGGTGATTTTCCACAGGACTATGTGCATGAGGATGTACACCGTCCAACCAGAGAAGGAAAAAAACTAGCTAGAAAAATTATATTCACCCCTAACAAAATTAAATGGGCGGTATCTACCTTCAAATCCTTTAAATCACCGAGCAGAGATGGCATTTTCCTTGCCCTACTTCAACACGGAATGAGGAGCTTATACCTGAGAAGTATGTTCATAACAAGTTATGTACTTGGCTATATTCCCCAAGCTTGGAGGGAAGTTATGGTGGCGTTCATTCCAAAAATAGGCAGACGCCCATCAGAAGGGCCTGAATCTTACCGCCCCATTAGTTTAACCTCATTTCTCCTGAAAATAATGGAGAAACTATTAGATCAACAGATCAGAAGGAAATCCTTACGGGAATACCGCTTCACTAAAAACAATTTGCCTATCAACCTGGCAAATTATAATCATAAATGCTCTACACTGCCTTATTCAAGGCATTGAAAATGCATTTACAGCTAAAGAAGTGGCTATGTGTGCTTTCGAAGATATATAGGGTGCTTTTGACAACACCTCCTATGAATCCATGCATAGAATAGAGGAATACAGTCTCTTACAATTAAATGGATACAATACATGCTCAGAAGCACAATAATTACCTCAAGTGTGGGGGAGGAGTCGGCTAAGGTGACTGCATTCAGGGGTTGTCCACAAGGTGGAGTCCTATCGCCGGCCGTTGCTGTGGTCAATGGTGGTCGATAATCCCTATAAATTGAGTAATTCGGGCTTCAACGGCCAGGGTTATGTTCCATTTACAAAAAGGAGAAAACTTAATCTTAGCACTCATATGGTGAATGGAACGATCCTAAACTGCTCCAGCGAGGTCAAGTGCCTAGGAGTAATCCTAGATCAGAAACATATGTGGAACTCACATCTAGAAAGGACACTTACTAAAGCTACAGCGGCTATTTGGTAAGACTTGGGGTTTGAAGCCGAAAATAATACATTGGTCCTACCTATCGGTTGTCAGGCCTATGGTGACCTACACATCATGTGTATGGTGGCCAAAAACAGAAGAAAAAATAACACAAGGAAAGTTGCAAAAATTGCAACGCCTTGCTTGTTTAGGGACTACAGGAGCAATGTACTCGTGTCCCACAGCAGCTATGGAAGCAATGCTTGACTTACTTCCTTTACACTTGCATGTGAGGAAGGTGGCAGCACTTAATGCCTGAAGACTGCATCAGACATTTAAATTTAAACCAGGCGATCTGGTCGGTCACTTAAGTATTTTGGAGCTAATCCCATTTCTAGTCCATGACCAAACTCACCGACTCAATGCCAATCAAACAGGATTTTGATTGTCCGTTTGACGAGGAAGATGGAGGCACGGCGATTGGAGCAGGGTCACTCATCTGGTATACAGATGGATCTAAGACGGCTGAACAAGTAGGAGTGGGCGTAGCAGGGCCTAAATACTCAGAGCTCTCGGTAACCCCCCAACCATATTCTAGGCAGAAATCTATGCTATAGATCTGTATGCCCAGAAATGCCTAGATAAAGGCATTCGAAGAGCAAAGATATATTATCAGATAATCGGGCAGCATTAAAAGCTTTAAAGTCTTGATGTGGGTGCCAGGACATGAGGGAGTACAAGGTAATGAACTTGCCGACAGCTTTGCAAAAAAGGGGCTGAAGCACCACTCATTGAACCTGAACCGTTTAGCGGAAAAGGACACATAACGGAGGAGATCCAAAAATGGGAAAAGGACCAGAAAAAGTCCTAGTGGAGGAACACTCCAGGCTAAAGACAAGCGAAAAAGTTTATAACTTATTCGGCAAAGAATGCCACAAGGTTTCTCGAACTTGAAAAGTCCAAACTAATGCTGATAACAGACCTTCTAACTGGTCACTGCCCTTTGAGATATCATCTCAAGAATATGAGCAAGGCAGTAGACGACAAATGCAGATACTGCGATACTGCAACTGAAATTGCGGAAGATATACTTTGTGAATGCAAGGTATTAATCCGCACTAGGCTAAAGTACCTGGAACAGGCGGAATTAACGCCTGAAGACATAGGGAAATTGGCCCCCAGGAAAATCACAAGCTTTGCAATAAGTCTCAGAATCCTGGGCAATAACTAGTTGTAGGGTAATTCACAAAAGATCTTTTAGGTCGAAGTGAAATAAGGCTACTCAAAGCCAAACGACCACTGAAAACAATCTACATTCTAATTATGTGAATTTATCAAAACGGAGGAAACTCTGAAAATTTACGTTAGTTTTATTTGTTTTAACTATCAATCAGTATATATTTCCTAGTAGTAGGCCTAAGCAGATTTCCTGTTCATCGGGAATAGGAACAGCATAAACGTAAGATTTTAAATGGCCCCATAAATAATCTAGCGGATTAAGGTCTGGAAAACGTATCTTCCACGACCTAGCTATTGATTCGGATAAGCTTCAATGAGATATTCTCGTACAACTAAGGAAAATGAGGTAGGATCATCATACAAAAAAAATACGTTGCCTTATGGCCAGTGGAAGAATCTCCAATACAAGTGGTAAATAATCTGAAGAACATTGAAATAAGATTGTCCGTTAATATTTCGGGGTAGAATAAATAGATTAATTTAAAAAATCGTCGACAATACCAGACCAGATATTACTTAACTGAAAAATGTTGTTGGTGTCTCGACTTTATTGCGTGAGGACTTTCAACAGTTCATGGTTCTTATGAAAATTTATAATGTCATGTTTATTAAATCCAGCTTTATCCGTAAATAATATAAAAGAATGAAAGGTCTTCTGTGAGCTCAACTCTCGAGTGAAAGTTTTTTGGGCTCGAAAACAATTGCGTAATCGCCTAACTGTTCTTTTGGATTTTAATAAATGCACGTACTACCACTGAGATCCCAAAGATTAATATTTTATTTTATATCGAAATTAACTTTGGAACGACTACCAAAACGGGTACCGTAATATGTTTTTTCGCAGAAACTGGCCTCTATTTCTTTTTGCACGTTATTAATATAGTGAACCGTTTAGTGTTTCTGTAGTTTATTTGTGTAGGAAACCTGTAATTTCATTGTCATTTTAAACAAACAAATTTTATTCCGTAAAATAAAACTAATTATTCAGCTTGTAATCGTGCGCAAAACTAGAAGATCGGTAAACAATGGAAGCCCAGTATTGTGAATACTGCGCGACATAGCGGCCATCCTTTTACAAAAAAATGATGGATGACAAGCGTTTTGTTTGGAAGATATCGACTTTATCAATATCATGAGAAAGATGTAGGACAGTTACAAAAGCTAGAGGGTAATGGAATGCAAAACCATTGTAAAAAAAATAGAAAAAGAAATGTACTCGTTATAAACATTTTGGATTTTATTCTCATTGGATTTGATTTATTTATTTTTTTTTAGATGATTGGTAAAGTACTTAAAATATAAACCTGTTGGAAATTGCGATATTTTTAAATTATCGAATAGTTATACAGGGTGTTTTTAAAAAGTATGCCAATCACTTAATCACGGACTCAGAACATCAAGATACAACCTAATTTAACTGAAGATATAGCCCTCTAAAGTTGGAATTGAAAATATTTATTTAATTAATATTGCGCAAACGACTATAGTAGTTTATGCAACAAGAGTGGATATGATAGCCATATCGCACGAGAAAGAAAATTGAGCACGACGCCGTAGGCGGAGTGCCTCAATCTTTCGAGTGCGATATGGATAATCCACTCGAGTTGTACGGTATACTTTTTGTACGACCGGATTAAGAAAAAACTACAAATAATAGTTTTAATCAAATTTTAATATACAAACTTAGCTACTGCTTAATCTTATGCTCTAGGTGAAGACATTTTATAAAAGCGGCAATAGCCTAGTGGTTTTATCTATGCTTCGAAAAGCAAGAGATAATTGGTTCAATCTCCCCATATAGCTACTTTTTTTTGTCATAATATACCTCTAAAATTTTTTTCTGAATATAATAATTTCAATAAAATTTTAGGTGGTATACCGTTTATCGATTCTTCACTGGAATCACTCATTTTAAATTATTTTCTAGTCCAAACTGCACGAATATACACACTGACAACTACTGACAATTACTTTGACAGCTTACGCACCAACTTGAGTTTTTGAAAACGAATAGTTGCCTGTACTTAATACATGAACTGTGATTGGTCGATTTCATATCCATCCTAGAACGTATATGAAATATATCCGCTCAGTTAACTGGAATGGCCCACTTATCCATTCTACAGACTGTACGGAAAACAGCAAATTTACATAAGGGAGTAGAAAAAAACCTTTGTCATGCTTGTTAATTCTTAATTTTAGTCCTACATAAACTACAAATAATACCTTAAAATTATTTTTTAGGCAACGGTCACAAAAAATTACGTTTATCGGATCTGACAGCATTCATTTGCACAATATTAAGAAAATAAGTATTTTTAATTCTAACTTTAGAAGGCTGTATTTTCATAGAGCGATTTTGAATAGAGGTAAATTAGGTTGTATCAACTTTTTTTTACATTCTAGTCCATGGTTAAGCGATTGAAATAATGTTTAAAAACACCCTGTATAGAAAGACAAACAGTATCATACGCCTACAACATAGAACTCTCGACAACTTCTAAATTGCTTTGCAAAAACTGCACCAGCTGTTTAAACAACTATAAATGAGAGAATGTGGAATGACGTAGTTCATTACAAAACAGCCATTAACTATAAAATTTAATGCAACCTTGAGATCCTTAGCTTTAGGTTAGTTACACAGTAGTTATTCTAGATTTTTATGTTTATATAACTTTATAATAATTATTTTAGGAAATTACCAGGCGTGGCTATTTAATTTAAAACATGATTCATTGGAGTACGGCGCGACGTGTATAAAGTGGAAAATGCACTTAAATGAAACTAGATGTAAATTTACATTTGCTGAAGTTTTTATATAATCGTTGTACATTTTATATAATGCTCCTCGTATTTTTTTTTAAAGTAACTTAAATTTTCAAGTATGATTTTTATATTTGTAATTCTAATCTTCTGATAATGCTAGGGTAGTTGGCGAAACGCTGTTTAATACACTATCCGGTAGCTTTGGCTTTGAAAACTCTTATTAAAGGTTGCAACAATCTTCATTATTTCATTATTATTGTTTTAATAAAATGTTTCATAACTTTTGCTATCGATTTTCACAAATTTGAATATGTTCCGAAGTACGACGTCTCTGAAAATGAGCTCTCTGTGGCCGGTCACTGTCAAAAATCAGACAACTATTGGTCTTGATTTTCTTGCAAGTCTCGATAATATAGAGCGTCCAAAAGTAACGTTCGGTGGGTGGACCTACACCCAAAAATATAAAGATATGATCTTTCTTGATTATTTTAAAACCCACAACAACTAGAGGGATGAAATGCCGTACATATAGTAATTCTATCATGAAAATGGTGGGGGGAGGGGGCAACGACCAGACGTTTACGAAATAGGTAGGCTCCTGATTAAATTGCGCATAATTTCTTTGATTTGAAATCTCTTTTTGACTTTAAAGATGATATCTCAGACGAATTTTTAAGGAAAATGTACTCTTGATAAAATTTGTAGAACATATTGTATTCATATTTCAGGAAAAACCAAAAACCAAATTTTTAGACCATTTACTGGGGGCGCAGCTCAATTAGGAAGCGTTTCCGGACCTCCATCCATAAGGACTTTTCTTCATACTCTTAGGTGTCGAACTGTCAACAAACATCATTTAAGTACTTCGAATCTAGAAAAAATTCACATAAAACCAATAATTCACAAATAGTCCGAATTTACCAACAACACCACTCAAACATTCATATTAACCAAATTACAGTTCAAAAGTTACAAACTACGGCCCCAAAAAATACAGCCCCCCTCACTAGCTCCCAAAAAGCTCAAAAAGAGATGGATGACACGGTTTACATCGTCTAGGAAAGCAACAGAGCTAAAAAGGCATGTGGAAACTTTGAAGACAGACCTTTAAGTATCGGCGTCTTGAGGTCTATTTGTAATAAAGTCTTTGGACAAATGCTAAAAAAAAATTTACATCATCAAATTCTGTAACCGAATTAATTTATATTTCAATTTGATATAAACTTATTGGAGATGAAAGAAGCGTGAAACTCAAAATTACAGAAATATTTAGTTTAGAACAACGAATTTATTTTTCACTTCGTCGTATTGTTAAAGGTATTGCATATTGATAATCGTGGGAAAACTTTGTTAAATTGCATACATGCATGTACCTACATAGCTAAAAATATTCTATTTTGCATTCGAGTCGAGTGCATTTTGGTATTGTATATGTTGTTATCATTATACCATTGCATTGAATCGCATAGGCTACTAGAAATAACGTTTGATGTATACATGGGCGAGGCATTAAGTATATCGATTCACTTTTGTATGTATGTATAGTTGTTTTGATATTTTAAAATTCTTTAAATACTATGTAGGAAGAGACAACTGATGTGTACACGTGCTTGAAATGACACGAGACCATATAAATCTAAATAAATTCATTATAATAAACATTCAAGTCTATCTTATAATTTCAGTTCGGGCACATAGAAGTACGTATTTATTTAATGCAGTATGTTTTATATACAAAAGTTCATAAAAGTTATTTTTCACTAACAAGGCGCGAAAACAGAGGAAGTTCTCCTACTTACTTGTTAAATTACGATGTTGACACTATTGTACTAGTAAGCGAAACGTGAAAGACGCTAAGTCTGTCCTGCAGGATTCGTGACAACTTGAAAATTAAAATTCCAAATGAGTTACTATTATAATTCAATTAAAATAAACTGAAAAAAGTTTCTATTTAAATGCTCTAAAAAGTAGAAAATAAACTTTGAAGTAAATCAAACCCATCATTTTGTTACATTATATAAATTTTTTTATGATATAAAAGCAATCTCCTTTACACAGGAAAATCTCGCGACAAGCTTTTATATCATAAAAAGAATTATATAATGTTACAAAATAATGGGTTTGATTTACTTCAAAGTTTATTTATTACTTTTAGTGCATTTAAATAAAAGCTTTTTTTAAAAATATTTTTTATATAACTTTGTTTTTTACTTTTTAGTCTTCTGATATGCTATAATCCCCAGATATCGATTTTGAGACGAATCGGATCATAAACGGTAAAGTCGTCCGCCATTTTGAACTAAACTTTTGACTAAAATTTCGTAATTCGCTGCCCCGAAAAACCCCCAGATATTGATTTTGATCGATTTGGACCTAAACGACAAAAGTCGTCAGCCATATTGGCGCCGCCATTTTGAATTTCTGAATTTTGACTAAAAATTCATAATCCGCGACCTAGAAAATCTACAGATATCGATTTTGAGTTGAATCGGATCTTAAACGGTAAAGTCGTCCACCATCTTTAAGTCGAAATTCTGAACTAAATTTTCGGCAAACCCGAAAACCCCCAGATATCGATTTTGATCGATTTGGACCATAAATGACAAAAGTCGTCCGCCATATTGGCGCCGCCATTTTAAATTTTGACCAAGAATTCATAATTGGCGATATCGAAAACCCCCCAGATATCGATTTTGAGTCGAATCAGATCCCAAACAGTAAACTCGTCCGCCATATTGTTTTTTTCTTATATGAAAATGTTAAAGTGTATTGTCACAACAAATTAAACTAACAAACAAACAAGCTTTTAATAAAAACAAAATTATCCTCTCGTATCAGAGATTTAATTTGTCATTTACTTCATATTCTCGCTTCAATTTTGCTTTACTCTATCATGACAGCCAATATCTTATGTGCTTTCTATATATCGTTAAGCAAAAATAAATTGCTAAACGCATAATAAAGGCCAACTTTCCTCTTCCGCATACAATAAGACTAGAAACGAATAAAAGACTATTTTTCACGTATCCACATATTTATCGATTATTTATTAATGGCATTTCCCTGGCGCCCTTAAGAGTGCATGGATTTTTTTCTGATTTCTGCGTTCACTAAAGTTGCATATAAGAATTCGATCGACACATGAAACAAATAAACAAATTCTGTAATTATCCTATTACTTATTGAAGATGGTATTTTTGGCTGGTAATATATTTCGATTATTTTTAAGTCACAAACAACTTGTTGCAAAACAGTTGCAAAAAAAGGATTAAAACACAAAAGTTCTGTTACAGGGATGAAACATAGGTTCCCCTACGTTTTCGAGGACGCTGAACACGATGGTGATATTTTTAAGGTTCCCACCCCTCAGCAACTACCCCTATATTCGAAAAACCACCCCTATTTCGCGTTTTTCCACCGTAGGCATGCGTATCGATTTTTTGTGCAGGATTCGGGTAGACCGTATGAAATTTAACCATACAACATCTTATCCACCCCCGGGATTGAAACTACCACCACCCCTAGCATTGAAATCCACCGAAAAATACAAAATAGTGGAAAAATGTTTTCTCCCCGTTTTCGAGGGCGCTAAACACGATGGTAATATTCATTTCTCTTCCACCCTCCACTAATCACCTCTAAAACCACCCCTTCATATTTCTGGATCCTGGGCATGTGAGGACTCGTTGGATCGGGGTATTTAAGGGGATTTCGACATTGTAAAGGGAGTTGAGTGACGAGACATGCCACCAACCCCGGGGTTCAAACTACCACCACCCCTAACATCGAAGTCCAACGAAAAATACAAAATAGTGGAAAATGTTTTTTCCCGTTTTCGAGGCCACTAAGCACGATACTATTTCACTCCCCACTCTCCATCAACCACCCCCAAATCATCAAAACCACCCCTCTTTCATATTTAGTGGTACTGGGCATGCGAACACTTGTTGGATATGATTTTAATATGGAACTAGACATATTTCTAGTCCCCACATGCCCAGTATCAAGAAATACGAAAAGGGGTGGTTTTAGCGGTGGTTGGTGGAGGGTGGGAAGAAGTGAATTTACAATCATGTTCAGTACCTTCGAAGACGGGGATAAACAAATTTTCATGCATTTTGATTTTTTTTGGGATATTTTAGTATTAGGGGAGGGGATAGTTTCAACCCCGGGGGTGGGTAAGATGTTGTATGGTTAAATTTCATACGGCCTACGCGAATCCTGCCCAACAAACCGATACGCATGCCTACGATGGAAAAAACGCGAAATAGGGATGGTTTTTCGAGTTTAGGGGTAGTTACTGAGGGGTGGGAACCTTAAAAATATCACCATCGTATTCAGCGCCCTCGAAAACGGGGAGTGACCCATGTTTCATCCCTGTAACAGAACTTTTGGGGTTTTTCAACTTTTTAATGAACTAATAATATAAATTATATTATTATATTGTCAAAACTATACTTTTAAAAATTGTATGATTTAAGATAAACAGATACAAGGTGTGTGTGTGACATATGTATTGAAATTCCAACAGTGTTGCAGCCATCAACTGAAGATAAATACGTCGAAGTTCCAGTGCTTCATTCTCTAAAATTTGTTTAAAACAAAGAACATTTGCTATTTTGGCGGTTTTTTGGCACATTTTTAATAAAAACCGAAGAAAACGTATTCTAGCATTTAAGCTAAATATCTGTGCTACTCTGTTTGTTTATTTGATTAAAGTGACTTCAATTTACTATCAATGATTTAATCATGCGTTTGACTATCAAAGATTAATTGATCGCAACCGTCGAGAAACCTATATTTCGCGAGCATTTCTATAGCAATTTTAAAAACAGCTATTGAGTTAGCACTGCCACTTTCAAATTTTGAAATCTTTTGGTCCCATTAATTGTAACCTTTTTGTTACGAATTTGTTGTGGTGAGAAAATATTTGTAGCTCTCTATTAAAAAAAATAAATAAATAACCCATGGTAATGCTAACTTCACAGTCAAAATGACATTACGACTTATAGAAAACGCTTTAAAAAGTGCACAAACATTCTCTTATCATAAAAATAATTTGCTGCGAATTTGTTGCGCACGATTAATGACAAAAATTAATGAAAAAAATGTTTTTTCTTATTAATTATTATTCAAAGCGATTTTCATGAGTTTTAATGCTATCTTGATTATCAAGTTCGTATCAACAGAAGTTATTAGATAATTACCATGGATTATTCTAAAGAAATAAAGAGCTTCAAATGTTCCTCACCGCAACAAATTCGAACGAATTATTTTATAAGAAAATGTTGGCAGTGGTAATTCACTGTCAAGTTAGCATTACCGCATGTCATTTTTAAAACTAAAGAGCTACAAATGCTTTCTTACTGCAACAAATTCATAACAAACTATTTTTGTGAAAAGAAAATGTTTGTGCACTTTTTAATGTGACTTCTGTGAGTGGTAATGGTAAAGTTATCTTCAATGTCAAGTTAGCATTACCATGGATTATTTTTTTAAAAATAAAGAGCTACAAATGTTTTCTCACCGTAACAAAGTCGAACAAATTATTTTTGTAAGAAAATGTTTGTGCACTTTTTGAAACGATTTCTGTGAGTGGTAATGCTCTATCTTCACTGTCAAATTAGCATTACCATGGCTTATTTCTAAAAAATAAAGAGCTACAAATGTTTTCTCACCGCAACAAATTAATGGGACCAAAACGATGTCAAAATTTTAAAGTGGTGGTGCTAACTTAATAGAGCCTTTATAGAAGCAAAACCATTTTAAAAATCGGTAAATTCCTTGAAATGACGTCAACGGAATTTACTGACAAAGAAAGTATCATTAACAAAATATTATATTAGAATTACAAAAAAAAAACGCGCGATTGTTTATCTGTTCTTAACTTGCGAAATGAAACAAACAAGCACCGAAATAATTCATTTACATAAATCTACTCTAGTTCTCCGCCTTAATTCTGCTCATCGTTGAATAATGCACAATTCTTTTTTTCTAATGGTGAGCTGTCACTATTATACAAAGAAATCGTCGAGAGACCCTCGTAGAATAGTAAAACATCAGTACAACAGGATCGATCCCGACGTGTCCTTATGGAGTTCCCGACCTGACCTGGCTCGTTCCTCTTAACCCACTTTTGTGCTCTACTTAAATATTCGAGAGCAGAGTCGGGAAAGCTGATTTTACCATTAGAACACGTTAGTATTTAACCGCTTATGGGCAGCGTAAAATTAGACTCAAATATAATATTTGGGTGAATCATATGCATCATTAAATCGAGAATTAAGAATATACAAACTAAAATATCAGTATTTTTGAAAAGAGTTTATATAGTTATAAAGTGAATGCATATGGTGTCAGAGGGTAGGTATTAAAGTGGTATCAAAGTTATCTGGAAAATATCATTTATGTAAGTATTAGTCACATAAATTCCGAATTTCTTACGACACAAATGGGCGTACCTCAAGGATCAGTTTTAGGGCCATTTATTGTCGGATAATAACTTAGTAGTCGTGTAATAGTGACGCTAATTAAGCATTAGCACATACTTTTTATCCAAAACACTATTATGAGATGAATATTTGAAAATTGGTAGCTATATATTAAAATACTTAGAATTCGGCATACCACTATCTTTGTTAACATGGAGTGCTTTGGAATGGATTTGACAATTGTATCGAATGTCAAATTAAACTTAAACATGGCTGCACAACAATTAAGTATTGCAGATAAAATTAAAATAATAAGAATTGTTGGTGACAGTGCGCACTCTTATCGAGATGCAGCCAGTATCTTCAATTTGAGACATCCAGAACGCCCACAGATTCACTACACCACGGTTTGTTCAATTAATAGAATATTTAATAGAACTGGAGATGCCGACCGTTCATTGGATCAAGTAATATTAGATGCTGTTAATGCTGAACCACGTGTTAGTGTCAGAGATTTATCTCTAAATTTGAATGTGAAATAAAATTTGGAGGTGCCTTAAACGTCATAATTTAAAACCATATAAGCCCAAGTTTCTACACATTATGGAAGGAGACGCAGAGAGGAAATTGGAATATTGCTTCTGGGCACACATTTTTTGAAAAAAATCATTTTCAATAATGAGGCTACTTTTACAACAAATGGCGTGGTCCCATCGCAAAACTCAAGGTATTGATCAACGGTAAACCTACACTGGGTTATAAATTGCAGTGGCGGCTCGTGGTTAATTTTATAGGGGGGCACACATTTGACATTGTGAAATAGTATATTAAAAGTATCAGAGAACCATTCACCATATTCTTTGTTCTCAAAATTGTGTGCTGCATAAAAAATAAACCAAAAATTGCAAAGGTGTTCTCCCACTTTAAGATTTGGTACATACACATACACAAACAAAAACATTTTATTTATACATAAAATCAATTCTACGTTCCTTACTAGCTGCGAAAATTCTATCACTTTATTGTTATTTCAAATAACGATGTTTTTAAATGTCACAGTGTTGCTATTACTTCAGGAAATTTAGCTCACCTTATCCCACGTCCTACCTGTGCTGCCTTGCCGTTATTATTTTTGTGATACTAATATTAATCGATTTTTAGCCCTCATAAATACTAAAATTCCATCAGGTACGTTCATGTTGATAAATTTGCCACGATGTAAGGCTTAACCTACTTGCCGGGATATAAGACAACAGCGTGATATAACAATCAGGAAGACATTTGATTTGATCCACGTCTGAAAGCCATGAAACGCCACTTTAATGTTAAAAATATTGGATTGGAGCTCGAAAATCTTTATTGGGAACACATTTTCTTGTTTCGTCCGTTTTATATGTATCCGAATGTGTTTCTCTTGACACAATTTAAGAATCGAAATAGAATAAAGCTTTTACTGAAATGAGGCAATAGGGAAACAATATTGAGCGACTGGAAATGGCTGACTAAACATTTTTCTGCCATGCGAAGAAGGGACTTTGCATATCAAATGCCGAAAACCTCATAAAAACTGTGTACATTGCTGAATATTATTAACTTGTGGATTTTATCTGAAGGTGGAGTTCGCACAATTCCAAAACAGATTCTCTTAAAACTATAATCTAATTTACAGTATATGATTTTTGGAAAAATGATTTAAATTTTAATCAGCAACTGTGATGATATACAACAAAAGGAGGTACAAGTATTGGTGATAGTGTGTGACAGAGGGCGGACTGGGATATATGCTCGGGCATCTTCATGACCACCGGTTCACTTTCGGAGAGAAGTAGATGAAATGTTTAGAAAGAAAAAAAAACCAAGGCTTTGCTCCCTAGAATGAATGCGCCACCAGGACCGGTCTGGCCCAATTTTAGCATCGGCCATTTGCCCGCACTCCCTTATGGCCAGCCCGCCCCTGTGCGTGGCTCAGAGGCGTGAACATTTATTATGGTCATTTTATTCAATGCTTAAATCTGCCTCAATAATAAGGGATAACATCGATAGTAGCAAAAAAAGTCGAAAGTTACCAATAAGTAAGAAATCATCAGGTGTAGATTTATTCCGGAAACCTGGAATGGAGGATAAGGTTGATAACTTTGCAAATAATAGACATTACCGAATTTCTATTCTGGATTATGTCAAGTCCTAATAAAAAAAAGGTATAATTTACTTATTTTTAAACTCATAACATCTAGAGAAATTTATAAGATTATAGTAAAAATTGTGAGGACAAATCAAGATTAACTCTAAGTAATTTGTCTTTTTTATCAGTAGATTATTTATTAAGTGTACCTCAAAATTAATGGTTGTTAAAGCTAACTTTTCCAGCACATAAATCCTCTGCCGATTAAAATTGGATTCTATATTACATCGGCAATTCATATAAATTTGATAAAACAAAGTAACTGCTTGACGGATGCCTACTTCTTTTGGTTAGATACAATTATTGGTGCAATTTAATCTAACAATAAGCATGACTATTATACAACTGTAAAAAATAAATTTGCAATTCAAAATTTACAACAAAAAAATTCCTAGTGAAATTCCATAAGTACAAGCGAAAACATTAACATCATACCTCAAGTCTATTAAACTGATTATAGCTGGCGATTAATTTTCTTCACGTTAAATACAATTCTACTCATGTATTGTAACTTCAACGCCCTATATCTTGTAAACGTACACTCTAATCATAACTTTCCTTAAATTTGGACGAGGAATACACTCCTTCATTTATGACAACTGCATTATGATATACCCTCTATATAGGGTGTTTCAGTTAACATTCCCACAGTCGATATCTCGAAAACTAAAAAATATATTTTTATTCTGTAAACGGTAATAGATTCTATGGTTAATGCCTTCTTCAGGAAGTACAATTTACTATTATAATATTATCACCAGAGATGGCGCTGCAGTTTAAAAATATTTTTCGATCAAGGAAGGTTTGAAACATATGCCATTCGATTAAGAATTAAATTTCAAGCAAAATTGTTATTATTCCAAAAAGTCAGATGCAGCAATTTTTGAGATATTTTAATTTTATTGTTTAACTTTAAAGTATTGTAATTTTTTTCATTCCTATAACTTTTTTATTCTTGGTTTTCGGATGTAGGTTCTTGGTAACTTTTTTGCCTGCTATAAGAGAATTATTTACTTGTGGGAATTTTTTTTAATAGCACTTCCGATTTCACGGAAAATTACTTTAAAGTGAGAAATTTAAATTAAGATAATTGAAAAATTCTTGCTCGGCACTTTCTATCACTTGGATGTATTATTTGCATTTTTAATCTTACTTACCACATTACTTGCAAAATAATAAATCGAAGAAAGTTGAGCCCCGTCCGAGATTCGATCTTTGAACTCCGGAAAACGGGATTGCTAACCATTTAAGTTAAATTCTGACTTGTACTCTCGGTAGCTATGGAAAAATTGTAATTGTTTATTTATTAACTGCCAAAGTTTAATTTTCGTTTGCGTGTGTCATTTTAAGAATACGTCTGTAAATTTTTTCCAAAATATGGCCCATACCAATGCGATAAAGTTAATATGTTATTAATTTATGGAAAAAGCAATAAAGATGTAAAAGCAGTCAAACTTATGTCACTTACAATTTGCAAACAGATCACAACCCGACAGCAAGGCTTTCTTCAATTTGTATAACAATTTATTACAATATGGTAGTTTTAAAAAGTTAAAACGTGAAAGAATACGAACAGCAAGAACCCAGGAGACTACGGCTCTAGTTTTACAAACCGTTGGCAATAATGATCCCCACTCATCATTGCGACAAATAAGAGCCTCCACCAATATAACACTATCGTCGTGCCAAAGAATCTTAAAAGAAAATAAGTACTTTCCATATAACACTTATTACATCATTTACTGCATACGAACATGATCGTCGCTTAACCTTTCCTGCTGAGTTTTCTGTTCTTTATTGATATGGAGGACATTGTAATTTCCTTAACACATTCACTGCCTATTTTAAACACCCCATAAACGATTGATGTAAATATTTTGCAAGGTTTTCCTTTTCAAATGATAAAAAGTTAATTATACGTCAAACCGGTAACAATGGCCGTCCTGTCATATTTACTTTTAGAAAATACAATATGGTTCCCTATAAGTATCCAAAGAAGGTCACTACAGAAGCAGTTACAAATTCTTAAAGCAGCACTTTGACTGTGTAAAAGTAGTAGTTAAAGACAAAATCCTCGCACAGGTGAATTTACTTTGATAGAAATTCATATTTTGTGTAATAATTGAATCCATGATAACATCATTTTCTTTTTGAGGGATATGATATTATCACTTTTGTTTGAATTTCAGACCTAACTTTTTATTGATTTTGGTGGATTTTTGTAGTTTGTGGTGAGAAAATGCCTGCATATTTTTTTTAAATAATAATAATAGTAATAATAATAACACCACATGTAATTACGACCCCCTTTATCCCGGAAGACTCTAGAAGAGCTTTGTGTGGGAGAAGGCTATACATTTAGAGACAAAACACACACCCAATATCCGAGTATAGTGAAAAAAATTCTTTCACAGTTTCGACTGCCACGACCGGGAATCGAATCCGGAACTTTTGGGTGAGAGGCAAGTGCGCTTACTTCTCTACCATCAGTCATACATAACAAGAAAAATTCGAAAGCAAATCAATGAATATTGGAGGTTATGAAATGGAGTAAGTTTAGCTGTATAAGAGTTCTATAAAGGCGGAAAATTGCAGCTACATAGCTCCAAAACAGAGTTTCAGCTGAATAAATGCTTTATAAAATACTCCTTCTACTATACGTAAAAAGCATTTATAAATAATCTATATTAGGGCTGACGTAAATGGTATTTGGCTTAAATAACTACATTGCTGTATAATTTTGCTTTATAAACCTTAAGAACTCAGTGTTATAAAACCGTTATAGAGAAATTGCTAAGCTGTAAAACGGATGTATAAATGTTATATAGGGGTTTATATACCTGTTATAAATATACATGGTGTGTATCTGTATAATAGAGCTTACTAAGCCTCTTATAAATTTTTTAAAAACTGTATAGGATGCTTTAATAAAGAAGCTTTATATTTATACTGTGAAAGCATTTTACCAGTAATCTAATTCAACCGAGTTACTTTATAAGCAGTTTAGTGTTGAACAAAGCTTCAATATAACCAATTTTCTGTACAAGTTGCCATAATATATTATTTGTAAAGCTTTAAGTGTAATAAGAGAGTGACATGTGTTACTTGGGTAGCTTCTTGTAGTTTTTAATTATTGTATTTCTGACTTCACGTATCAGTTTTGACAATGTGTTTCTATTAAGCTTCTTTAGGGGCCAGTATTAATAGGTTATTTATTTACCCTTTCATAATAATCATCCTTATCTAAAGTAACCACTTTATCACCTTTGTCGGCTTTCGAATAAAAAGAGTCTTTATGACGTAACTGTTGATCATTTTAATTTTTTGTGTTTAGTATTTTGTGGACAATTTCGAATCTTTCTGCTTCCGTTATCTAATGTCAAGTGCCTCCTATAAATTGAACGAGATTTTAATTGTAGATTTTTTTTCCGTTTCATTATCTCATTTGATCGGCACATTGAATTGATATAACAAACAACAAACTTTCTAATCTAATCAAATTCCATTCATACCACCTGCCTATTGGAACAATAAACGTGGGGTAAATACTCATAAAGGGGGAAAATATATCACAAAGGAAACGAATAATCGATAAAATAAATAAATATTAGATAGGCGAATCTATCCAGTTTTACTACAGCAAGGTATTTAAATAGTTCTTAGAAAAAGTGAAAGTTTATTTTGGCTGTGCTATGTATGACTCAACCTAGAACGAGTGCATTGCCCTGTGCAATATTTTTAATTGAGTTTTTTAAATGTTTTAGTCGAAGCCACACGGTCGGGCTTGTTCCAAAAATGATGGAATCGTTATCAGCTCATTTAATTATAACCTAAATATTTACTTGTTTCACGTTCGATTCGTCAGTTTGCACATGTTGCTGCCGAGACGATGTATTTGTTACGTTTACGTGTTTAATTTTTTAGCGGGTGATGGACATTTTTAAATAAACTCGAGTATATCGCATCGATTTATGTAACGAAACTATTTCTCAGGTATTTTTAATTCACATAACGCTCTCTAATCAATTGAGCTGCCGGGGCAGGTAAAAATTACATTCTTCTCAATTTCTTGGGCAGTTCAAAAACATACAGACCTAAAGGCATAGTTACTTAATATACAATGCATTTCGATGAAAACTATCCACAGTAAATAAATGTGGACATACTGGTTTTAAAATATCAAAAACACGTCAAAAAGAAATAGAATACACTCGAGAATAATAGACCTAGTATTAGCTCCATCCCCTCACCCTCGGAGCCATCATTACAATCTCATTTTTTAGATCATTACTTTCCCCTTGAAGAGCTTATTACAAAAATGTATAAATGTGGGGGGGGGGTCTAAAGTGAATTGATTTGTCTAACAAATTTTTCACCACTCTACAGGAACGATAATCCCAATTACAGAGCTGTATTGTTTTTTTTTCACATACACAGTCAATTATACAACGGCCATACCCTCGGCCTTCCCTACGACATTGCCATCTGCCGCGGCTGAGACTCGAACTCAGGACTGCCACAGCGACTAGCCGTGTTGCCTCTCATACAACCTCGTCTAGTCCCCTGCTACCAACTCGGTAACACATGAAAACTAACACCACTAAACATCCATACCCTATATCAAGGATTCGAACCCGGAATCCCTTGGTTGCAAACCTAATACATAAACGTTGAGCCAATGAGCTCTAAATACTAAATAAAGGAATAGGTACGGCTACTAATAAGAAGTATTTTTCTTTCCTAGAGAAAACTACTCCTTTTTATGACTAAGCAGGCGTATTTCGATACAAATGAGATTCTTTAACAAGTGAATTAATTGAGTGAATACAGGGTGTTTCACCGGGAACTGAATCGATCGATATAGAGAAAAGTACGCATCAGAAAATTTTGAAAATTTAGATAATTACTAATGTCGGTGTGACCAATCCAACTAAAATAATTACAAGCAGCTGGCACTTTCGCTTATACCGGAAGTCGATACCAACTTGCGTATTTCAAATGGAACACATATTTTAGGGTTTTCGAAAAGAGCATAAAATTCTGAGTCGAAAATATGTAGCATATCCTATACCTAATCCTAGCCGTTTCAGAGATATTTGACATTTTATAGAAAATTTGACAGGTGCAACGGTTTGCAAGAACCGTTATAACTTTCTTCGTGTAAAAGATCCTCATTTGCTTCTTGTCACATAGAAAGAACACAAGGAGAACTACGCTCTGCAACTGAAATTAATTCAATAATATCATACCAAGGGTTCCGTTTTTCGCGTTACATTTTGTCAACTTCAAACCGCGAAAACTTGTTTAGGTCAAATGGAATACCCTGTATTTTTTACGTCAAGTTGTGTACAATTGAATTCCCTTTTCTCTGATATTAGCATTGTGGGGGTTAAAGTTACAACTTTTTGAAATATTTGCGATTTTATTAGAAATTCATGAATTGTTATAATCATTTCATCAAAATAGCCAAGATTAGAAACAATCAGTCATTACCTTTTATGTCAAAAAATGCCAGCACGTTTAAATTACACCCACGAAGACTTTTTAAATTTGTTTATTATTTATGGAGAATGTGACAAAGTAATATCAAGAACTTGCAGCACATTTGCTACTCGATATCCAGAAAAACGGAAACCGTCACCAAACACTGTAAAATGCTGAACTTTTTAATAGACACAATTCGCATTAATTATTGGAGTGACTCAAATCCTCATATGTTCAGAGAGCGAAATTTTCAGGAAAGTTGGCAGTTCAATGTTTACTGTGCCATAAGAAACGATAGAGTGGTGGCATTACAATTTTATCAGGAAAATTTAAACGGTAAATTAAATTTTCTCTTCTGCTAATATGTATAGGTAATTTTTTGTTTTTTTTTTTTAGGTGAAAGATATCTGAATATCTTACAAAATTTGAATGATAACTATTTAGAAAACTTACCTCTCGCCGAACATAGAAACATTTTTTATCAGCACGACGGTGCTCCCCCACATAACGCATATTTAATTAATAATTATTTACAAGAAACTTTTTATGATCAATGGATTGCCAATAATGGACCTTTCTTATGGTCTCCTCGCTCGCCCGGTTTATCAATTCTGGATTATGTCATTTGGGGAACTATTAAAATTTAAGTTTATGAGAGCCCATTAAAAACCATTGAAGATTGTATGCAAAGAGTAAGAAATGCATTTCAAAACATATCACAGGATTCAATTAGAAGAGCTACCCACGAGGAACTAATCCGAAGGTGCGAAAAATGTGTCGAGGTTCGAGGGCGGAATTTTGAGCAATTATTAAATTAAAATGAAATCATATTTTAAATTGATCTTATCTCTGCTATTTTAGTTCATGCCATATCTTCAATTCGATTAATACGCATGTTAACAGTGTTAGTGTTATTTTGCGTTTTTGTGGATATCGAGTAGCAAATGTGCTGCAAGTTCTTGATATTATTTTATCACATTCTCCATAAATAATAAACAAATTTAAAAAGTTTTCGTTGGTATAATTTAAACGTGTTGGCATTTTTTGACATAAAATAATGACTGATTGTTTTTAATCATGGCTATTTTGATGAAATGATTACAACAATTCATGAATTTCTAATAAAATCGCAGATATTTCAAAAAGTTGTAACTTTAACCGCCACAATGCTAATATCAGAGAAAAGGAAATTCAATATTACACAACTTGACGTAAAAAAATACAGGGTGTTCCATTTAGCCTAAACAAGTTTTCGCGGTTTGAAGTTGACAAAATGTAACGCGAAAAACGGAACACTTGGTATGATATTATTGAATTTATTTCAGTTGTATAACTTCTCCTTGTGTTCTTTTTACGGGACAAGAAGCAAATGAGGATCTTTTACACGAAGAAAGTTATAACGGTTCTTGCAAACCGTTGCACCTGTCAAATTTTCTATAAAATGTCAAATATCTCTGAAACGGCTAGGTTTATGTATAGGATATGCTACATATTTTCGAATCAGAATTTTATGCTCTTTTCGAAAACCCTAAAATATATAGGGTGTTCCATTTGAAATAAGCAAGTTGGTATCGACTTCCGGTATAAGCGGAAGTGCCAGCTGCTTGTAGTTATTTTAGTTGGATTGGCCACACCGACATGAAATTGTGAATAATTCTCTTCAGGGTACCCCAGTACCAAAAACTTTACAAAAAAATACCATGGTTGTCATAGCGACACTAGAGAAACAGGTGTGAAATTTTCATTGAAATGCATTTCCCACGTAATTTTGTGAAACTTACTCCTTTTTGGTTAGATCATCTCTATTTGGTAATTTCTTATTTGAATTTCAGTACCTGCAACAAAACGAAAGTGTGATTAGTTATACAAAAATGGAGATTCTTCTGTAGACTCTTCAACAATAATACGTCCATGAATAATTGTTAATGAGACTTTTCAAAAATAATCATGAAGATTAGCAATTATTATTATTACATTCGTAAAAAAATCCGATCTTTGCTGAAAAGGAATTCACGTGAACTGCTGCAATAGGTGCACTTGGTGCTTAGCAAGAGAAATGACGTTATTGGATAGTGCTGTTTGTAAGCATTACACTACAAGTTTTACTGAAAGGAAAGTTTTAATGGATCCCATACAGAAACTTTTGTTATTCATAATGTAATAAAGTTGTGAGACCACATTTTATTGGGAAGATTTAGCGGAAAGTTGTTAATTAATTTTAGTTTGAAATTGAGGGGAGTTGGGGATAATTTTTCACATTTGTATCATTTTCAGAGTTTTCCTCAAGGCACTAAAATTACATCATAACAATTATTTATAGGCTCCACATAATAAATTATTATGATACTATGTGAATCATACGTTGACTTTTGACCCATTCATAAATATAATAAATTTATATAAATAAATATCTTACATAATTAATAATAATTCTAGAACATTTTCATTATCTTGTGTGACGTTTAAATTAGAGACTAATATCTAGTTATTAGCGGAACTGCTCGATTAATCATTCAAATAGCCTACAAAAAGAGGAGTTAATTTGGTTAGCGCCCGAGTATGTTTATTTTAACCTTAATTTACAGCTTTTGTTGGAACCTTGAATCCAATGTAAAATTCTACCGGTTAAAAACTACTTTACTCTGGACGCCTTTGTGTGAAAACAATGGTCAAAAATGTATGTCTAGTCTAGGTTTTTAAATGTTCTATCGCCAGAAGTGGTAACCCAGCAAACATTTTGGTTTAATTTAAGGTGGACATATCCAAGAGAGAGGTCCGATAAGGAAATATTTCTTATTTTGGGCCACAACTTTTTTTTAATACATATATTGTTTAAAAAACTATAAGCCTACCTAAGTAGAACTATAACAGGTGTAGTGATATGAATTTCCACTCAATAATTCAGTCATTTGCAAAATTAGTTCATTTAAAACTACAAATTATGAAGATTGGCACTAATTTTTAATTAAATTTACTGATTTTGCAAACAACTGAAATTATTGAGTGAAATCTAGGTATTTTACAGGTAGCCTTTTATTAAGTTGAATTATCTTAAAGTTTACGATATGTTAGTTGTTAGTTGACTTTACTTATTTAATGAATTATTCACTTAAGTAAGTTTCAAAGAAAAATTACCTATAGGTAAATATAACACATTTAGGTCACCCTATTTTTGAAAATGCTACCTATTGGTAAATTTCACCTATTAACTGTAATTTTTATTTGACATGTGTTGACAAGTGAATTAGAATGAATAGCGAGTCGAAAGTGGTATAGAGAGGAGCTCTTTGTAAAAGGTAAATATATTTATACGATTTATTGTTTTTCGCACTCATTTTTGTATCTACACCACGAGTGAATCAAGTTTACGACTGTAATGGTTTTTTAAATTGACCGAAATTTGCATTCGCTTGACATCAATTGTTATAAACCCCACGCTTTTTGCAATAAAATAAGAATCTTAATATTCAAACATTATTTTTTACTTTTTAGTTCGGTTTGCTATTAAAGCGTGTTTTTTTAGTTATTTTAAACTATAATTTTTTTTTAATCACCCTCTTGCCATTCATCCCTCGGCACGTTTCTCGCCAATAATAAAATATATATTAATGACAACGGCTCCTCCGCCAAAATCTCGACAATTGATCGGTCATTTTTTTTTAAATTTTATTTTATCCTGATGATCCTGGTGAGGACATTAGGACAAAGTTGTCAAATTATTGTATTGTCGTCGGTCCTTGATAACTGTGCAAAGTTTTAGTTTAATCTGACGTTTTGAAGTGGGTGAAAATCACGTTCAAAGATTCCATTACAAGCAAACAAACTAACAAACAAACTGGGGGGCGAGCGTAGGTGCGTCTTTACTATGTACATACTTCGGTATGCGATGTAAAGCAACGACAGGCGCAGTTAGTACTTGGATTGGTGACCATTCCAACGGAAACCGCGTTCTCGCCTCACACATCTTCCAGCGGCTTGTATATCAGTGTATGCGCGGAAGCTATACAACCTTAGGCGAGGGTTGTATAGGAGATATACCATCCTTCGGAGGGGATGTGAAGCCGTCGGTTCCTTGTCTATTAAATGTTAGGCAAGTAAAAGATCCCTACTCTTCTTAAGGGAAGAGGTTCGGCAAAATTCCTGGTTGGGGGTAGCTCGTCTACAGGCGTCGGTGTTAGGCCTCAGTAGCGGAAATAGGCCGACGTTAAATAAATGTATAAAAAAAAAAAAAACAAACAAACAAACTAACATACAGGTGAAGCTAATAAAAGCGTGTTAAAAATAACTTCACAGTGAAGATAGCATTATCACTCACAGAAATCGCTTTAAAAAGTGCACAAACATTTTATTATTGTAAAAATAATTTGTTGCTACAAATGTTTTCTCGCCGCAACAAATTCGCAACAAAAAAGCTACAATTAATGGGACCAGAATGATTTCAAAATTTTAAAATGGTAACTTAATATAGCTCATAAAAAATACGTTGTTTCAGCGGCGTCCCATAATTTTAGGAGAAAACGTTGTCATACCCCAAATTTACGATACTGATTATACCGATTATAATTTTCTTTACGTTAAATACAATTCTACTCGTGTGCTATACACACAAAGTTTCACTTCAATATCTACATTATTATTAGATATTGTTTTAAGGACACACCTAATTGTACATTTTGATAACTTCAACGTTTATGTTTGACAAATTTTCTTAAATTTGGACGAGACATACGCTCCTTCGTTTATGACACACCCTATATAATGAGGATGATTGTTCTCTAGACGTACCTAGACAAATGGGTCCGACGACTCCCACTTACAGAAAAGTAATTATCAACTATAAAATATCTCCAAGAAGTAGTTCGAATACTACTATATACTGTAGCGTGCCGTCTCTTTCGAATTGATGAATCATACACCGTGCAACAGGAATTTCGAATAGACGCAACCTGCAGCTATCTTTAATTCACCTATAGAAGTTCTTGAATAAATTTCTTCTTGCTAAATAGTGTAAAATGTATAATGAAATTTACTTTGTGTCCAGAAAAACGAAACAAAGCTCCTGGATTGATACAAGCCGGGCGTGCACAGTTTTAAAGTTACGGTTCATCTTCAATGCTAATCAAAGTGTACTTTCTAAACTTTGTTCGAGCTTTAAAACCGTTCACAACTAACTACAGGTCCATTCTTATATAATCTGACAGCGGTTTTATTGTATTTGAAAAACGTCGAAGTTGTTGTTGATAGAAGAATAAATTATAAACTAGAAACAATCCCCAGATCTTAATAAAATTATACAAAATAATAGCACTTATTTTATTTTGTGTAGTAAATATTATCGATGATTCAGTGCTAGCAAGCGAGCATGTATTACATTAAAATAATTTAGTAATTGCAAAATTACATCACGTCACCGTTTATTTTTATTATTCCGTTTTCCTTAAGCTACCGAAATGCGGGTCAAGGTTGAACAGCTCTCGTAATGAAAATGAAAAAATATTTCATAACCATATATGTTTTGCCGTCAATATTAATTACATTTGAATTCTTATGCCGTTTTTAATTGAATTAAAAGAGAATTAGGTTAATGAGCAATTGGTTTATTTACCCGTTTAGTGGCATCCACGACGCCAATAAATCTTACGCGTAATTGGAACTTGATCCCAAATTTCAACGTTTATCGTACGCATTTACTACCTAGATTTGTTCATTGATGAAATATGAGTCAAACGATTAACAAGACTATTATTGTTGAATTGAAATATTAAGCAATTTATTACAATTTGAAAACAAAATTGATCAAAATGGATCGATCAAATACATTACATTTACTAAAGTCTAGGAACTATTTCTTGTGTTTGTCAGTTGGTGCAGCATAAACCTGCTTCTTACTACGGCCGCAGAAAAAATATCAAGATAGTTGAGATCGGAATGGAATAACTCACCTCTTCTAGACCACGGAACAAAACAAATTGTTATTTGACAAACTAACCTCCCCGCTAAAATTCGTTGGAGCTCCGGACATGTTAGTTATATAAATGTAATCTTCTGACTGGAGAAATTCCACCGCTTCTGAAACGATCATTTTGTCAGATTGCGCTGGTGAAGATTGTTAAGCCGGCGCTACACGATGCGTCAAATGTTGGTTCCAATGTTGGACTTAATGTTGGCAAATATAACACGCAACATTTGCTACATTTTCTAGTCTACATAAAGTGGCCGGAAGAGAATGTTGACTGCATATTTGTCTTCAGTGAAAAAGTATATATTATTCTTATAGTACCTTTCATAAATAGGCGAAAGAAAAAATTTTAAAAGCTTCAAAAATCACAAAATAATTCAATGTTCCACTTCAGACAGTCAAACCACAATAAAAAAATCCTTCAGACGCTTAAATTTACAAAAAAACTACAACTCTTTATATACAAATCTATAAAAAATCACAATTCATCGAAAATTCGTCAATAGTAACATTCAAATTTACCAATTAACCAAATTGCAGCTCGAACATTACAAATAATTGTTGTAAAAAATACCTCCTCTGCATCATCTCGATCGACATCAAAACTACTTTCCATTCCCCCAGTCGAAATATTTTATTTCGTTTCCAGAATTTTTTTACAAATTATTTTCTTCGATTCAACTGTTCACTCACCTTTGATATGAAAACAAACTTCGATTCCATTCAAATGTTCAATTAGAGTATCGGTATTTTCGTTATATCAAAACTCACTGCCTGGTACTTCTATTTCCCGTTGTTATCAAAACTTATATCCGAACGCGCAAGCAGTAGCTCGATTTAAATTGAATCCACGTGGTTCACCGCAGACCAATAGGCACAAATTCATATCATTTCAACTCTTTGTGCACAACCTTCGGGACGACTTTACGGATAACTTAAAAAGTAATATCGATTCAAACTTCGTTTTAATATTTTAAAATTTCCCATTTGAATGTCAATACGGTCTTATATTTTGCAATTCCGAATTTTAACATTTTTACATTTCTGATACAATATTACGTAATCGAGCCCGGACTGAATGGCTGGGGACATTTCCAGACCTCTTACAGCCTTCCGCACGACGTCCCCAACGATTCTTGTAAAACGCCGAGCTCAGCACGCTCTGGTAAAGCCAGTTTCTGGTGTAGCTCAAGTTAGTTTCTGTGCTTTCGCGAGCAAAATCTCAAGAACCTGCAAGTGTTTAATATAGCTTCTCGGCGTTTAAATTAAGAAAATCGAGTGGCCCCGCTTCTTCCTTGGCTGCCCAAGTAAAAAAGCTAACAAATCAATTTGCCCTCGCGCATTAAATAAAAGGGGAATTTTTTAGACTCTCAAACCAAAACTAAATAAAATAAATCCAAACCAGAATTTCCATATCGCAACGTTATCATCTTCACAACTCGTGTAAAAAATTAAATATTTAAGTTTTAAAAAAATAATTTCATACTTTAATTTCTCTAAATAAATATTCTTAAACAACCCAAAGTGTAAACCAACATCCAAAGGGACTTATATAGGGTGTAGCATTCGACCCCGTCCGAAATTTTAGGCGCAACCCTCCTGAACCTTTTCAAATCAAAAAAATAAAGTGCACGAAGGCTTCCGGAGTCTCAATTATGCTCTAAAGCTCAATCTAAAATTTTTATTTCTTAATCTACGAGGCACGTTGTGTTCATTATCACGGCTGATATCGCTGCTGCCGTGGTCGTGGGGTGGGAGAAATTTCTGCGTTAACAAGGTAAAACCTACAGTTCTCGAGTTACAAGTCTCGAGGTATTTGATTTTTAGCTCAAATAATACATAAAATAACAAAACCACTGCACCAAATACTTAAATAGGAAATACTTCGAAAACGGTTAACTTTTGCGAAAAACATATATAAAAAACCTTAATGATATACATCCATTTTATTCAAAACCATCAACAAAATCACAAGATTGAGAGCAAACAGAGCGAAATACTCGATCACTTCTGTAGCCGTGTGTATATCGAATAAAAGTACATGTTGCTTCCAATATTCAAAACATCTTTTGATATGGGTAAAACCCGTAAAAAGCTCGAACATGGTAATGCGGCCAATGTTTGTCACGTAAATTTATCTCTATCCAACGTTGGAAGACATTTGACATATCGTGTAGTTTTGGCTTTAGCATTTATGAAACTCTCTTGAGTAAAGTATATACGATTGGAATTGAAACCGTATAAAAACTAGAAGCCGGCAAAAACAGTCGGTATCTCTTTATCTTATTGTACATGGGCGGAGGTAAATGGAAATGCTTGTCATAAGAAAATGATAAGATTTTCGGGCGTTATTATATTATCCACTGTTTCAAATGGTCTCCAGAAAGCCATGGTAAATTAGCAAATAATTAAAATATTTTACCTTTTATACAGTAGTAAATATTTATAAATATGAACAGTAACTAACTAAACTCCTACGCTTGATATTATAATAGGTATTTATGCGCTGCACTGGCACATAGACAGCACGATATTAGACTTCCACGTTCCAAGATAAAGAAACGATTTACGAGTTTTTTTGTGCTAGTAGGCCTGTCCTTTTTATTACCTTTAAACCAGTGCAGTCGTAGATGGTTCATTCAGGCTGATTACATTGCCAGTCTCGGACTCGCCTGCACAGTTTCAACTACCGTTCGAATCTCAATACCATTGCCAAATATATAGGACAAAATATCAAGTTCAGTACGCACGGTCCTGTGCTTTAAAACTGACCAGTTTCAGTTTTGGCCGTATTTACTATACATGTATATTGTACACTATGACAATTTAGGACATCTGTTTTAATAATGAATATTTTATTATCATCAGAGCCAACTCTAAGAAAGCAAAACGAGAAGTTGTTAGAGTATCTATTTGAATGTTTTTTGAATATATTGTTTAAATTGTTTGTGAAAATAATTTATTTATAGAAAATTCTGATAAAGTTTAGGTATTCATGAAAATAAAATTGTTGTCCACAAACATTTGTCAGTTTAAAGTTGGATAATGAGCTGTTGCAATTCATATTACTTTCCGCTAACTGTGATTAAGGTGCTGGATTTTATGCTTTTTCCTTTCGTCTTTTCTCTGGAAGTAAGTGCAGTTTGTAATTTTTTCTCATTGTCCATGTAGACTATCCGGTTCATGTGTTCTCGTAACTTTAAAATCGCAATCGATACGAGGGAAGTTAACGCCCAACTTCCACACCCCCTTCTGAAGTCATATTAAACACCACTTATCTAAAGTAAATCCAGTGATTCAGTGATAATGCAATCGACTAATCCAATAGTGCCCATCCTTGGTCACGTTTTTTTCACCGCGTCGGTCGCAGCTTCGTGCCTGTGTATTCAACCGGTCTTTCACCGTTTATTGGAATTGTGATTTCGTGTCTTTGACCATTATGGCACTGTTCACTGTTTTTATCGCACATATACAGGGTGAATCAGTTAAAACTCCCCATACTGATTACTGGGAACTAAGAGCGACATCGATAACGATTATCATATAAGCGTCACGGCAACTAGAAACTTTCATGACGATAACTTAACGGGGTTCAATTCAAAGATTCAATTCAGTAAAAAAAATAATATTTAAAAATATTAACAGTTCCAACATAGATACAACTGACATTGATTAAAAGGAGAGACTTCTTGAATAGAGAAGGAAGATTAAAACATATCAAGGCAGGGTTTAATTAGTGTAAGTGATGCAGGTGTAATTACACGAACTATAACTAAAAATAATTATTATTATCCGAGTTGCTCTATTACTCATCACAATTATTTCCTATTTACGTAATGAAAGTAAACACCAATCAGAGCCTGGCATTAAAACTACTGCTGATAGTAGTACACAGTTTCAAAAACTCCTCTCATTTGACTTTTCGCAAGTCAACACTAGTCGGAAAGTTTTTTTTATGGATAATTAAGTAGGCCGATACCTGTTCGAGTGACAAGTGACGATCGTCAGTCACGCGAAACCCCACGTGCTACATCTAATTTGCGGACTAGAATCAATTTTTCATGGTTACTACAAAAAAAAAAATTAAATAGTCATAGACAGGGTAGGGCAATAATGCGTCCGAATTCGATAGTTGGAGTTCTATAACTAGGGATTTTAAAAAAAAGAAGTAAACTAGATAAAAAGTCTACAACCACATTTCCTGAAACTTATTTCGAGACATCCTTCACTCCTAAATCGTTATTGACTATTTCCCAACCACTTCGAAGTAATGATTTCTTTGTTGAGATGTTTTTTGATTTAGGTAAAACGCACTCTGTCACTTACTAATATTTTATGTCATATTGTATGTTTATTTATTTTATACATATTTTATATATTTCACTGGTGTTGTGTGATTCAATTTGATTTTAATTTGACAATATTTTATACTTGTGATACGAGTCTGATGAAAATAAAGTGCAACTGTATTATTAATATTTTAATACCATCTGCAGATGCTTATTGAAAAAATCACTACTCATAAATATGGGCAGGACTCCCAGTGGCTATTGGCCCTCAAATTAAGGACTTAGGGACCTAGATCAAAATAAAAAAAGGACCAAATAAGGGCCGAAGATGTATCATTTGTATAATTTTCCATGTTTATTTTAAATGCAATACATGCATTAATGCTTTAACGCAACATAATAAACAAAAACATAAGTTCTATTTGTTATCAACAAAGTAAAATTTGCCTTATAACTAATATGACTTTGACTAACACATTAAAACTTTAATGCAATAAACAAAAAAATAAATTTAATTTGTTATTAACATTAAATAAAATTTGCTGTACTGATGCGACTTTGACTAGTCTCTTAATTAGAAATAATTGGCCAAAAACGAGTCATACGATTAATTTTCAGTTTGCAAAAAACTCAGTCATGCAGACATTTTTTCAGGCAACATTTTATATTGACATTTCCCTGTCATATATATATATATATATATATATATATATAAAACTGTATATTATATATAAAAAAAGAATATGAGCAAATTTGAAATAAACTCGCAACTGCATAATTACCCCACCAGGCATGGTATTAAAAAACAAAACACAGGACTGCCCTATATGAAAAGTCTCCATTACTAGCCGGAGTAAAATTCTTCAATTTTCTACCTTCTAGCATTAAAGAAAAAGCTTCATTATATTATTTTAAGAAAGAAGTACGAAAATATTTAGTAGAAGGATATTACTATTCAGTCGATGAATTTTTGAACGATAAACGTTCATTTATAACTACTTAAAATATATATTTATAAATTTTACAGTAATGTGTGTTACTTTTATTAATCTGTATCTATGTGCTTGTAATATTTATTTCATGTTTTGTATTTTACATAATTTGTTGACATGTTCTATTTCACCACATTGTGATCGAAAAGATGATTAAATTATTATTGTTATTATTATTATTGGCTTCTCTCCTAACTGATTTGGCTTCTTCAAGCATAGCTTGAGCCAGTGCTACCTTGTAATCCTTCGATGTCGTTGCCTTTCTCAAACGGTTAGTAGCCTCCTTAGTCATGTTGTCTGATGTCTCCCTCTTTTCTCGCTTTTCTTTTCTTAGCTCCTGCAATGTCACCTCATCCTTGGAAAGGAATTTTCTATCGCTTTCCATCTTTTATCGTGCTATTTCCTCAGCTTGATGCTTTTCCTCTTCCTCTTTTTCTTGCGGGCATCATCTTCCTTCCTTTTTTCTCGGCGTCTAAGTACATTTCATAGGAGCCATGGGCCAAAGTCAAGAAGTCCTTTGTTACTGGAACAAGAGATAGTCTATTGTCCAACAATTTAAGGCTCGATTTAACTGCATTTGTAATATTCAGCATACGCTCACCCCTTGATGCCCCTCCTTCTGTGTGAGTGTCTGCCCGGAGCTAGAAAACACACGCTCGACAAAAGCGTTGCATGAGAAAGGACGAGAGAGAGAGCAGCATTTACAACTTGGCGTAACCTAGGGTGCTTTAATTCACTTGAACGATCTCTCCTTTTTCTAAACTGAGTCCAATACGCGTCAACTCTATCCTTTGTCTCAATATTAATTTCAGTCTGCAGAAGACTCCATTTTTGAGAAGGAAAGACTTTTCTAGAAGATAACTCCCGGCAGCTGCATAGTGTGCTTGTGTATTTAAAAGGAAACATAATCTATCTTCTTTTGTATTACAAAAAAAAAAACAATAAATAACAAACGCATAATGATAAGACAGCATTACACATACAGAAAGGAAATAAGGGTTTATTGTACTAATTTGCGTACGTCTGATCAGCGAGATTGTGGTCACAGACGATTTCCTGGGAAGGGAACAAGTTGTTCTCAAAAAGCATCTTGGATACTCCAAGATTATCCATTGCAATTTTCTTGAAAGCTCTACGTGTACTAGTCAGGACTATGGCCTCAAGCTTGGTGTACAGAACATGTATGAGGGGCTCGTCTTTTTGAAAAGTCCTTGTAAATTTATTAAATACTCTTGCGCTTGATGAAACCAAGAGAAGCTCCGCTACTAGAGAAGGTTCTTTCAGATATTGTACTAATACTATCTTTTGACAGCCTCTCTTCGCTGCTAGTTTAGGATTCTTTCTTGGTAAATATTTCAGAAAGTATTCTTTAATAGCACTTATTTGTTCTAGAGTTATACTTGCTGCGGGCTCTAGTGTAAGCCATCGGGGCATAATATACTTGATAAACTGTTCACAAACATGTACATCACAAAATCAGAGACAAAACGTGTAACACCAGTCAATAAATTTACTTACCTATTCACACACTCACAAACCAAAAAAAATCTGTTATTAAAGACGACCACAAATCTTGTGTTTCAATATTCTCATTACAGTTTTTAACGAACGATATGTAATTATCAATGAAGTTCATTGGAAATAGGGACTTTAGGGACTATACTGAGAAATTACGGACTTTTCAGGGACTTTCTCTAAAATAAGGACCAAGTGCTTAATAAGGGACCAACTGGGAGACCTGAAATATGGGTTTTAAGAAAGTAATTTGCAGTGTAGTGAAAAGTAGTGTAATAGTAGTTAAAAACAGCAATTAGTGTTGCAATTATGTTAATTAGTTGTTCAATAAAGTAATTAGTAATAAAGGATGTATCTAAACACGTAACAAGAATTGTTCAATACATTTTTAACGCATTTAGCTGTATCAAAACTTAAATTTCATCATAATCGAATTTTCGTCACAATGTGTACTTGAAAATTTGCAACTGTAATTTCTTTGTTGTCTAGGTGAGTAAATCGTTATTTCGGTGTGACTACAGTACAGCAAGAAGGGTGTGTTACGCTTTTTAATCAGCTAAACAAAATTAAAATGACTCATTTAAAAGAGAGTAATGTATGTACTAATGTGGTTTCCACATGCCATTGTCTATATGTTTTACTTAAAGAATAGTGCCCCTATAAAAACATCTGCCACTAAGTCGGAAGTATCGCATCACATGTTTCTCATAGAGCGTCCTTTTAGTTTGACTGTATTAAATTTTTATATACATTATCTAGAGACAGTCTCCGAGCAAAAAGTTAAAACATTAAAATAGTTCACACAGTTGTTTATTGTACATTTCTGTTTTGAGTAGAGATACGAAAGAAGTTCACCAAGTTGACAAAATAAATAAACAGGCTTTCTTAAACTTCACACGCCTTGTTATGCACGAACCCGTATCTAGTAAACGTAGTAATTCGTTTGCAAGACATTTAACTGTTGGAGATGAATATATTCGTAATGTGAAAGGCTAATAATTGGTAATTTCGAAAAATTATTTCAGTTTCATGCTCCCCTAACTTGTCTCACATTAAATAAAGATAAATGCATATCTAATCGTTCTACAAACTTTTGCACGAGATGGTCACCAATGTTAAGAGTTGTTCGGAGTGTATTAGTCATCCATGCTTCCAATTTTAATTGTAAATGACTTCACGTCAATAAAATGACGCAGCCTAATGTACGGTGTGCTTGGAAAGAGTGATAGAGATGTAATAATAATAATAATAATAATATAAGTTTATTTAAGATAATATACAATACACAATATATAGAATGTACAATATACAATGTATAGATATAAAATACACAATATAATGATATATAAAAAGTAATATATGAATGGCGTATAAAATGTATAAACACCTAAATAAACTAGGATAATCACAGAAGCAGCAGCAGATTGCTGCTGCATGTGCGTGATTTTACATATACATGTCAAGTAATTTAAATTGACAATAAACAGGAGCTGACGTGTAATTTTATAATGTTTTCAGTTATTTCATTAGGTATGTAGAATTTTTTATTTTTTTACGATTAACATATTATATCAAATATTAATTGGTGGCATATTTTGGATAATTATTATTGTTTGCTGGGATTATTTCTCTGGTTAACTATATTTTGAAACCTAGTTCGATCAGTATTTAGAAGCCATATTTTTATATTTTTTTTGAATTTTTGAATTTGTCCATACTTTTAATATTTGTTGGTAGAATTTCATATAGACGAGGTCCTAAGTAGTTACAGTTTCGTTGACCTATGGTTTTGTCACATCGGGGCATGATATGACTGTGTTGTTTTCCTCGTGTATTATAATTGTGACGAATAGTTCTATGTTTATTTAATTTTTTCTTATATTCAATAACATATTTAAACAAAACAGTTGTCGAATATCCAGAACGTTGTTTTCTTTATATAGCTTATCACTAGGGTAAGTTCGATTTTTACCAAAAATTGTTTTTAGTATCCATTTTTGTATGGAATTTAGTCTTTCCAGATGGTTATCGCTTACTCCTCCCCAGCCTACAATACCATATGAAAGCTGTGATTGGACCAACGAGTAATAAAGAATTTTTAGCTGTGGTTCGTTTAAGTATTCTTTAAGAAGTGTAAATCTGGTGAGTAGTCCTCTGACTTTTTTATAATATTCATTACTTGTAGGTCCCACCTTAGATGTCTGTCTACAGTAATGCCTAGGTATTTTATAGACTCAGCTTCTGGTATTTGCACGTCTTCATTAATTTTTAGTGGGCCAATATTGGGTAATGTGTTAGTGTAGGAGGTGAACGGTAAATATTTGGTTTTGTCCCAATTTAAGGTTAGTTTGTTGAACTGGAACCATATTTTTATTTTTTTAAAGTCGGTCTCTGCTTCTCTTTTTAGAGTTTCCCAGCTATTTCCGGTGTATAAAACAGCAGTATCATCAGCGAAACTTAATATTTTACCAGTGGAATTAATGGATAGTAAACTGTTGATATATATTGTAAATAGTAGTGGTCCCAATACCGTTCCTTGCGGGACTCCGAATGTTATTGTTCTGGCACTACTAATAGTACCGTCAATCTCCACATACTATTCCCGATCGGATAAGTAACTTTTAATGAGGTTATACATTTTTCCCCGAAGTCCATAGCATTTTATTTTTTCTAAAAGTTTTTGGTGGGACACGGTGTCAAAAGCTTTAGATAGATCAACGAAGATACATAAAGCAGGTGTTTTTGAGTCTAGAGCTCTATATATTTCAGATGTTAATTTATGAATTGCATCTTCAGTTGACTTTCCCTCTCTGAAGCCGTATTGGTGATCCGAGATTATATTGTGGCGATTTAAAAATTTCAGAATTCTGCATTTTAATATTTTTTCAATAATTTTGGCGATATTAGAGATAAGTGAGATTGACCTGTAGTTTATTATTTCTAGTTTGTCTCCACTTTTATAAAGTGGTTTAATGAGACCAACTTTTAGCAGTTTAGGGATGCATTCAGTTTCAAAGCATCTATTTATTAGATATGTTATTGGAGTGGCAATTTCTGTTTCTACTTTTTTTTAATACTTCCGTGCAAATGTTATCAAGACCAGGAGATTTTTTTAATTTTAGTTCTTTGATAACTTTCCGGACTTTTGTCTCATTTGTCGGGTATAGGTACATTGTGTTTTCTATTTCGATGTTGTTTTCGGCAAAACCCTCCGGTGGATCGTTTATTTTGTTTGCATATGTTTGTCCCAAGTCGCTGTAGTGCTGATGAAATGCGTTTGCTATTTGTTGTTTATGTTCTATAATATTTTCATCTGTTAATCTAATTTTAGATATAATTGTTTTAGGTTCCAATTTGTTACAAATATTGTTTCTAATCTTTAAATTTCTCGGTGCACTTGAGGACATTAGGGCTAATTTTATTTTACTTCTACAAAAGGGAAAATGTTTATTTTAATAATACCTATGCGGGATGATAAGAATTATTTTTGCAAATCGAAAATAGAAGAAAAACAAAATATTTTTTTATATATACTTTTTTTTCTCTCATCGTCCCTCATTGTAACATGTTTTTAATGTCTTTTAGTGAAAGCCGTTTTTTAAAATAATGATTTATATATGAGAGTAAATTGAACCGTCTTTCCGGCTTATATCCGGAGCGCTCTTAAGGAAAAGAACTTAACAAGCGTAATGACATTTAGAATATCAACAGATCTGTGTAAGCAGTAAGTACCTATCTATGGAAATACAATCTTAAAATTGTAACATACACAGCATATAAAAATTGTCTTCATAACCTTGAAAAAGGAAACAGCTTTGGTTTCAGGCCCGTTTTTAGACAAATTTCGGAACCGGGCAAAACTAGTATTTCGTCGAAAGAGACAGAAAGTCGATTAAAAATACGTTTGCAAAAATTTTTACATAGATTGCCTAAGGTAATCCAGGGTAATGACCTAATGAGTGAATAAACAGAAAAAACATGCAGTTCGATTTGAGAGAACGTCATCATTTTTGAATTTCTTGAACCCGTTTAGAAATCGTAAATTATATATAATCTCGATTATGACAAAATGATCAAAACGAAAGCAAACGGGCACCACCCTCTATATGTCCAATTGTGAGTTATACTTTAATGGCGTCCTTCCTTATTATCTAATATGGAACGACGTTATAAGTGTTTATAGCGGCAGGCATTATTGTTCGTATAAAGAAACCGTATCCTCACAACAAATTTTATGTTGCGTAGATAAATAAATAAATACGTAATGTTCTGAAGGCAATACGAAATCCACACCACTTATAAATGTCCAATTCAAATCGATTTTCGATTTATTCCTTGAAAGCCGACTATTTTTGGAAATAATTAATAAGATATATTGTTCCATATAAACGCAAAATGGAAACACGTTGCCGACTGTTGGTGATATTTTCTATTATTATCTAATGTAAATATCTATAATCCGTATAATTATCTTCACACTTCAGCCTGCTGGGCGGTGACATTTATAAAAGAAACGATTAATTATTCCGGACAAGTATTACCTAGTACATGCCGAAAAATTAAAGTTCAAGTGTGAGATCCGGTTTAAAATTTGCTTTAAATCTTAAAATTTGCGTAATTCTTGTTATTAAATTGGACATATGATTTGTGTGAACTTAGCAGAACAACTTTGCAGAATTAAAAAAACTATAGGCCTATTATTTGCCGTTAATTAGCCGCTAATTAATCGTGAAAGTAACAATTTTACCGTTGTTAATTTTTTTAAAATTTTCGGGTGTTCTGCTAACTTCACATGGAAGTTAGCAGAACATCTACCAAAAAATTTTTTTAATTAAAAGTAGGTAGCTCAGAATTTGCCGTTTTTTAACCGTAAACGAATGGTGAAAATGAAATTTAAAAAAAATAAAAATTAAGGCGATAAAACAAAAAAATCATTTTTTAGAATAAGCAAAAACTTTGCAGAAATAAAAACCCATGGGCCTATTATTTGCCGCTAAGTAGCCGCTAATTAATCGTGAAAGTAACAATTTTACCGTTGTCACTTTTTTAAAAATTTTCGGGTGTTCTGAGAACTTCATATGGAAGTTAGCAGAACATCTACCAAAAATTTTTTTTTAATCAAAGTAAGTAGCTCAGAATTTGCCGTTTCTTAACCGTAAACGAATGGTGAAAATGAAATTTAC
Source organism: Leptura quadrifasciata (assembly GCA_963675555.1). NCBI lineage: Eukaryota > Metazoa > Arthropoda > Insecta > Coleoptera > Cerambycidae > Leptura > Leptura quadrifasciata. The sequence continues at coordinate 500,008 of OY776673.1, forward strand.
AAAAAAATAAAAATTAAGGCGATAAAACAAAAAATAGTTTATTAGAATAAGCAAAAACTTTGCAGAATTAAAAACCCATCGGCCTATTTTTTGCCGTTAAGTAGCGGCTAATTAATCGGGGAAGTAACAATTGTACCGTTGTTAATTTTTTAAAAATTTTCGGGTGTTCTGCTAACTTCACATGGAAGTTAGCAGAACATTTACCAAAAAATTTTTTTAATTAAAAGTAGGTATCTCAGAATTTGCCGTTTTTTAACCGTAAACGAATGGTGAAAATGAAATTTAAAAAAAATGAAAATGAAGGCGATAAAACAAAAAAATCATTTTTTAGAATAAGCAAAAGATGTTCTGCTAACTTCCATGTGAAATTAGCAGAACACCCAAAAATTTTTAAAAAAGTGACAACGGTAAAATTGTTAGTTTCACGATTAATTAGCGGCTACTTAGCGGCAAATAATAGGCCTATGGGTTTTTATTTCTGCAAAGTTTTTGCTTATTCTAAAAAATATTTTTTTTGTTTTATCGCCTTAATTTTTATTTTTTTTTAATTTCATTTTCACCATTCGTTTACGGTTAAAAAACGGCAAATTCTGAGCTACCTATTTTTAATTAAAAAAAAATTTTGGTAGATGTTCTGCTAACTTCCATGTGAAGTTAGCAGAACACCCAAAAATTTTTAAAAAAGTGACAACGGTAAAATTGTTACTTTCACGATTAATTAGCGGCTACTTAGCGGCAAATAATAGGCCTATGGGTTTTTATTTCTGCAAAGTTTTTACTTATTCTAAAAGGTAATTTTTTTGTTTTATCGCCTTAATTTTTATTTTTTTTTAAATTTCATTTTCACCATTCGCTTACGGTTAAAAAACGGCAAATTCTGAGCTACTTACTTTTAATTAAAAAAAAATTATTATAGATGTTCTGCTAACTTCCATGTGAAGTTAGCAGAACACCCGAAAATTTTTAAAAAATTAACAACGGTAAAATTGTTACTTTCACGATTAATTAGCGGCTAATTAACGGCAAATAATAGGCCTATAGTTTTTTTAATTCTGCAAAGTTGTTCTGCTAAGTTCACACAAATCTACTAATCTCATACTTGCATTAAAGAATATTAAGAAAGAAGTCTCGAAAGAAGTACTCTCTCACCTTACTACATTCCGTTTACCATTTAAAAAAACTAGAACTGTATTAATTTGAATTATAGAATATACAGGATGATTCAATTAAAATTTCTCAGACCAGACAGAAACTGAAAACGATATTGAATTCATGTTAACACCAGTGAATAGATTACACCCTGGCGACTTTTAGCAGCGAGACTCAGCCAGTGCAGTTAGCGACATCCTGAGATGAAGGAGGCCTCGTATCTTCCTCGTAGCATTCGAGCATTTCCAAGTCATTGTATTTTAGTGCTTGTGTTTAGACAAAATACGCAAATGTTACCATATAATTCAGCGCTCGTAAGGGGGAATAGCTGTTTTGGTGTAATTTGTTGAGTCCTTATTTATATAAGGCACTTGCAGATAGGTTGGAATATTATAATTCCTATATTTTATATTTTTATAAAATTTCCTTCTGCTATAAAATTGCTTATTCAGTGATGATTATATTTTTTAATTATTAGAAGTATTTTATGGCCGTCGTACCATGTTAAAGTCGAGTGAGGCCAATTTGTTGATAGTTTTTATTTATTTACAAAATTGCTGCAACGCCCAAGTCGAGGCCCAAGTCTTAAACATTTTAATATGTTATTCCTGACATTTCCCCCATCGATTGATCATAAAATTGTCCCCAGAGAAATAAAATCCAAACGATAGATTAATTTTATTGTAAGTTTTGACCGAATAAAAAAATGTGCAATATCGTATTTTTTTAACCGAAGACATCCTTTACGAGTCTATATCAATCGTGGAACTGCAGCCGCAATAAATGCCATTTTCAATGAAACTATTATGTTATTAAAAGACCTGAGACTGACCAACCTCGTCGAATACATCCGCATCCTGAAGATAACGTAATCTTAGCTGCAAATCAAGCGAATTCAAGATTGAGTCTACGAAATTTAGTGTCTCGACTGAACACCGACAAGGAGAAATTTAAATGATGTTTCAGACGTCATAACATATCAAGCCTTATAAACCAAAATTTCTAAATACTTTGAAAGAAGGTAATCAAAATAAAACGTTAGATTATTGCTATTGGGTCCAGGGAAATTTTTTAGATGACTGGAAATTTATAAGTAAAATTTATTTACTGATGAGGTTACATTTACCACTAACTGGGGTGGAGTCTTCTAAAAACTACAGATACTGGACTACAGGATCGTTGGGTGGTTTGTAAAGACCAGTATTCGTAAATCGAGGAGAAAATTAACGTATGGTGTTGAATTTTAGGAGACCAAATAATTGGTCCGTTATTTTTTAATAACTCGTTCAATGCTGAGCGTTTAGTTAACTTTTTCGATACGGAATTATGGGATGCAATTGACGATCTTCCTCTTAATATGCGACAGGAGATGGTGCCTCAACTCATAATTCTAGAATTATTGTTCGTCAGTGGTTGAACGAACATTTTACAATTCGCTTTTGAACTCTGGCCTCCTAGGTCCCCCGATATTACACCACTAGATATTTATTTCAGGGGACTAATGAAGAGTACAGTTTACAAAACAAGGCCCAGAAATCGAGAAGAACTTTGTGCTAAAATAAGACAAACCTGTCGCGAGCTGAGAAGAGTAGCCAATCATAATTGGAGAAGAATTGTGAAATGTATTCAAATTGAAGGAAGATTCGTTGCGAGAGATTACATCCGATAATATATTATAATTTTTATTTACGTGTAATGAGTAATTATCTCAATAACTGATTGACACTTTAGATTGTTGTTTCTTTAATTATTTCAATTGCCAAAAGTTAATTAATTGTTTGTTTTCTTTTCTCTTAAAATGTATTTTTCATCAAATCGACACTTCTGTTAAATTTTTTTCCATTTCAATGGCATCCTATTAAATTGAGAACCAAAATTGTAACCCTGTGTGAAAAATATTGAAAAGAATTAAAAATGTTAATTTCGTAATGAAATTTGGTATTGGGGCTCAAAATTCGATTCTAAGCAACTTTTTCTAAACTTTTTTCAGTATCATCAACGCGAAGCAAAATATCGTAAATGGGCCCAAATGGGGGACTGCAGTTGTCTCAGTTTGCCTCGTCCTGTGACCTTAAGAACGCTATTTCTCCAATAACAAGCACAGTTTTTCCACAACTAGGTACGTTGGCTGGATATACCTACCTATGCCCCATTAAATATGAATACCTATCAGATAGGTAATGACACGCAAGGCCTACAAAATAATAAGGATAGTAGAAAAAATAATCAGCTGAGTTTGTTTCTATTCCCGAAGTAGAGAACGTATTTACTGAACACTGAAGTATTTACCGAACAGACGTTCGTTGTCATGCGATGAGTGTTGAGATTCTTAGAACGCAAAGACGCTGACGTTGTAGAAGTACAGGGAGTGCGAGTGGTTTATTGAATGATCAATAGATGTCAAATGGGTCAAGCACGTCCCTTAAGGGTTGTCGATGTTGTCGTGCTTGTGAGAAAAAATTATGGACGGTGCCAAGAACAAGCCCAGCGGACTGAAGAATAGAACGGGGTGGGTGGTGTGGCAGAAATTTTGTAATACTAGTTTTTCACGATTTCAAATATAATACTTACACTCGTAAACTAGTATTATCTTCAGTTTGTTCTAGTGCAAGTTCTGGTGGAAGAGAATTCGAAAGATGTGATCGAATGAATTCTATGACTTTGCTATTCGTTTTATAAAATTAGAGATAACTATAGAAGTAAAGCTTTGGAGCTTAATGGTTTTGGAAGGTTTTGAATGGTAGATGATATCAGAGAATTTCATCACTTTTACTTGAACGAAAAGCTGGAATAAAAGAGCTTAATAAATAGGTATAGTGCGAGAAACCTATAATTGAGAAGGGGGTGCGAGGTGAGACGCTAAGAAGGCGGACCACATGGTTGACCTTCTCTCTCATTTTAATGCACGCGATATAAAAGACGTAAGACGTGATGATGCATCGGCACTATCCACTAGTATTCCCAATACGTCTGTGATTGTTTTCATTTACCGTTTCCCTCTACTATACCTATTCTACTAACAACTACAGTGCTTTTAAAGATTAAATTAAATCTGCAGGTTTATACTTTGAGTTGTACCCATACAAAGTAAAAGCGTGTGGAAATAAGCACAAATAAAGCAATTTCGTCGATCACGGTACAGTTCAAAATATCAATTCAAGCATAGGTGATATTCTCCTCGGTGGTAGTTTAAGCTCCAATTTAAATGAACAAAATTGAAAATTATGAAACATATCCATGCATAATTATATAGAAAATATTTTTAGCTAGCAGGTACACGTATTCATAGTTATGAAACCGGATTAAAAAAATATTAATTAGATATGTTCCAACAGTTGATTTTTCTGAGTTTACGTGAGCAAATTACGTTGCACTTTTTAAAATTTAATTACAGGAAAAAGTTAGCTATTACCGACGTAACATTTTTTACACTTTCTAAATATTTTGATTAAATAGGCTAAATTTAACCGTGACCTAACCACGGTATCATTATCATTAATTTAATAGCCTGAAACTGGTTAAATGAATCCTTCGCGTCAACCACAACTTTTATATTGTAAAATTGTTTATAATACCAATTTAAAAATGCAAATTATATTCGCGGTATGATGTCATCGTTACTAAAATGCATAAAGGTCCTGTAAATTATCAGAACGGTTATTTTTAGCTGTGTTGCGACACGAAACACGTATCCTAACCTAACTAATTATATTTTCAGTTTAAACAAATAGAAATAAATGTTAGTATTGTCGTGTATTTACAATACCTACCTATGCAAATAACTTGGAAAAACCTTGAAGATCATCCAATGAACAGGCGAATATTTCAACATAATCAATTCATGAGCTGATGCTCGAATTGAAATATAATACAGCAGTTTTAGGTAAATGTCTGAAGAAAATAACAACATTTATATAAGTGCTTGTTTATAACTTGTAACATACCTACTTACATTCGCATCTTTCACAAATCTATATCTGAATTCAAAACGCTGCTTTAGAAAACTGTGACTAAATTCTAAATAATTATTACCTATTTTCATATTTTCTATACAAAACCGCAAATTACCTGAGAAAAAAAAACAAATGACAAATTTAATGAGCGAGCGCGGCCAGTACACCCTGTGACAGAGTGTCTACTCGACTCGATTATATTTAGACGTATGTATTATAAATACACAGCAGCCGGTTTTCTCGCACACATGTAATAAAATAAATCGTTTTACCGGTTCAAATCAAAACACACTTGTACTAGTTTATGCAATATTCCTTTTAAGGTTATAATAAACGCGTTCGTTACGTAGAACCGTCCAGAGCAAGTTGCATAGATGGATTTAAGCTAAAACGCTTTTCGCAGTTGTTTATTCAGAACAGATGTTGATTTTTTACCTGTTTTCCTGTCCTAGGTAACGTTTCCATATTAGTCCCATTGACAACTGGGGCCTTTTCTTGGGTAACACCCCCATTTGGGGTGCTCCCGTTGCCTAAGGCCATCACAAATTATATAATTATGTCTAAACACTGACAAACGAAACACAACGAACGGACATAAATGCGTTTGCACTGAATTTTATAACATTTTTCACAAATAACACTTATTTTCGTTAGAAATCTAATCGTTTTGATACACACCGACACGACCGAGTCGAAATTCAACTTTAGAATGATATTTTTTGCCACTGTTCAGTATTCTTGGCCTGATTCAAGGCGACACATGTGTAACATTCTCCGTCTCCTTTCAAAACATACGAATCGAGGGAGAATGAACGAATGTCAACATGGATTACATTCGTTGGAAGCACGCAAGCGCAACATTGCCAGCGCATCTAAACATTTTTATTCTTATTTTGTTTACTACGCCTACTGTTTATTTCAATATTATTTTCTGCCTTTGATATTAACGATAAAATAAATGTGAAACGAAAATGTTATTTATTTAGCTATAAATGTGGATCGCTGCCAGGTTCTGTGGTCTCATGATCGATATCATGCATTATGTATATGAAATATGTATCTATTATTTTCTAATTAAGGTTGGCGCTTAACGTAAAAAAATATCTAAGATAGTACCTCTATCATTCAATTCGTCGTTGGTTCTGAAAAATTACTTTTATTTAGAAATTTATGTATGTATTACCAATTAATATTGTACTTGCAAAATAGTACAGGGTGTTTCCAAAGATATTAGACACAATGTCTAAGGAAGGTCTATAGGCATAGGGATATTGATTTAGCTACTAGAAAAAAATGCTTCCCAAGGAATTTTGAGATATATCTAAATTAGTGAACTTATCACGCAATGTGTATAGATACTTGACCGCGGTGATTAGTTTAAATCTTAGACATGGTCTAAGATTTACATCGAATTTATATATTTTTTTAAACTCCTGCTTCTAGCCTAGTCTAACGTCAGGCACGGACGTATTATTTTGTTCCCCTCATTTATATATTTTTTATAATATGTCCTTCAATGAGAAACTAATGGCCTAAAAAAATAAGGGGGTTTCATTTAAAAAAATGTAGGGGTGGCTCTGGGAGTGGAGCTAATCCTACTACGTCTACTCATAAAAAAGTGTATCCCCATATTATTTCTTCTTGACGCGTTTATGCGGTTTTTCTCAAAAATCTATATACAGGGTGATTCACGTAAGCCGTTCGTTACAAGTTTTTCAACTTGTAGTTAGATTACAAATTTGAAACTTGGTATGCAGCCACAATCCATCATGCCCTTTCTATCTAAAATATTTTCAGTCCCCCAGCTATACAGTATGAGCCAAAAGTCGGTACCAACTTCTTATTTTAAATGGAAACCTACATTTCTTTTTACATGGTTCGATTGGCCCCCCAATTCTGAGTTTAGTTATGTCAACCTATCTGTTACAGGTTTTGATACATATCAACTTTTTTGAAAAAAATTGCAACTATAGCAGTTTACGAACAAATTTGTATATCACAAACCGTTCAAAATTATGAAACCAAATTGATGAAGCAGTTAGTTGGAACTCCAGGCTAACAACTGATGTCCCATCGATGGCCCCATCTTGTACCATATGAGCGCAGGCGATTTTCAAATGTCGCAATGAAAAATCATCAAAAAGTCGATTTTTTCAAATGGCACCTAATGTTTTTTTTTTTGACATCATTCGAAAGAAAATCGAATTTTAGGGTGAGTTCCTTAATTCCCTTTACCTAACTTCAACAGAACGGGCATGACCGAATATGGCTGCATACCAAGTTTCAAGTTTGTAATCCAACTGTAAGTTACACTACACTATATATGTATGTTATTGGTATAGAATATACTGTTGATTCTACGAAAAAATGATCCCGTCTCGTACAGCGCCATGAAAAGGCGAAATAATTAAAATTGAAATTACTGGTGCGTGTTAAATATGCCTACTGTTGCCTAGTAATGAAAGTTCTTCGAATGGAGGGCCGGACTGGGCGGATTTGATAAGTTAGAGGTTGGTTCTAATTTTAAAAATATATTTTATTAATTTTAAAGGCGGACGTTTATTTTAGCCGCTTATGTGCTCCGGTTTACCTAGTAAGCTAATGAAATGTCAGTTATTATCTACTTGTCTATTAAATATTAGGCAAGTAAGTCTCTTCGACAGAGACAAGGGATTTTCTATAATCTCAAAAAAGTGCCCATATCCCAAAAACCGCGAGGTTTTTACTAAGATCAAGTTTTGATATCTGATAGATCATGACCTGATCTGTCACCATCAATTTCAGGATTATCCATGATGTCACCTCCTTTCCCTTATTATATATTTTTGGGAAATAATTGAGGCAACATATGCGGACGACTAGCTGGTTTGAGCCGGATCAAAGAGTCATAGGTCCGGAGTATTCGTGAGAGTTGTGAAATTTACCCTTTTCGAATATATAAATAAAATACTAGTTTTTATATAAAACTGTTAAATGGACATAGGCCATGTAACAATGACTTACCGGACACCCTGCATAAGTCACTGTTTATTTACTGTCTATTTCGCGACTTATATCACATTGTTTGATCTATTTACTTCACTATCCAATATAGAAACTGACTGAAGCGCACCTTTGCGCTCCATTTATACTTCTTGAGAAGCTTTCTGGAACATGCTTGAACTTTTTATACTAATCTCGTCCTTGGTCAAGTAGAGATCTAGGTAAGTCCATAAATTAGTCGCCATCACTCGGCCCATTTATCGAATCACCACCATGTAACTTGTGTAATGCCTTGATCCAGATATCTACTGCGGTAACTGGTACTACGGACCTCTGTACGCTATGCTTGTAATTTGTCGACTTGATTTTTGTCTCATTACATAATTACTATTAATTAAAGTTATATTAAATAAAAGGATAGAGGATTGCATTTGGTTTTAATATTTTCTTTAAAATGGCGGAGGATCTGGTGATACTATACTGCAATACAAATAGTGAAAAAGTGATGATGAGTGCAGCATTCTCAAACTAACGAGATAAAACCTTCTCGACCAAATGCTCTTTCAAATAAAAAACGCATCAACATCGGATTGCCCGAGGTACGAAGCCACAGACTCACAGACATACACACTACTCGTCAAACTTATAAAAAATATGTGAAAGAAAAGTACTTAACGGGTTGTTGTTTCTCAATTTTTTTAATTTGAGCGGAAAATAATTTCTTTCTGTCGGTCTGTAACCTTTTTGTGCGCACGTTTACTCTGGAACCCTCTATGATATATAACGAGATCTGGAACTGATTATATTTTGATCTAATGGGGTAAATAGGCAAAGCAAGCAGGTAAGAGTCTATAAAATTGCAATTTAGGGCATGTACGAAAAGTCAAGGTTTCAAATTTCAAAAGTTCGGCCATATATATATCATAAAATAAAGTAACTAAATTGGCTTAAAGTTGAAAACTTGTGTAAATATCATCTATCTATTTTTATACATTCTTTGCTGAATACTTCATCACAACCATATCTTAGAGAAAAACTTAGTTTCAGGTACAATGTTCACAGTAGAAGTCTCCGTTTTACATATAAACTGTCACTACCTCGCTATCATTCAACATTATTTAGTTGATCTTTCTCCTATAATGTTCCTCATGTATATAATGATATTCCAGATACCCTTAAATCATTACCAGTAAGTAGCTTCCGAAAAAAAAAAAAAAAAAAATTAAAAAACACATAATGAGAACTAAGAAGTATTTAAAATGTCACAACTTAGTTTTTATTTGCTTTTTCTTCTCTTCTTCTCTTTTCATAATTTTACGACAGATCTGGTCTGTTTGAGAAAATAAACATAAAAAAAAATTGTTGAAATAGACTTAAAATGTCATGAAACGTCGAGATTTTAAATTTGAGCGAAAATATATTCTGTCTGTCGGTCTGTAACTTTTTTTTTGTGCGCACGTTTACTCTGGAACCGTTTATGATATATAACGAGATCTGGAACTAGATTATATTTTGATCTACTTCCGTTGAAGGGTTCGGGGATAAATGGGATAAATAAGGGTAAATAGGCAAAGCAAGCAGGTAAGAGTCCATAAAATTGCAATTTAGGGCACGTACGAAAAGTCAAGGTTTCAAAAATTTTTTTGGCATCAGCTACATCCCACTATCACCCCCACACTATTATGAAAGGGAGTAAAGAAAATTAAAATGTGATTTAGTGTATATACAAGAACGAAACTTCCCAAACAATTTTTTTAGCATTAGCTTATTGACAAAAATAACGATTCCGACTCTGTTTAAACGATATTCAAGATAATTGCTTCCTGCCTTACATTTTTCAAAAACATTCAAATAATGGTTTTCAGAAAATACAAATAACCATATAATTTATGTTCTCTTATTTATGCGACAAGCCATTATAATTTATAATTTGCTATATCCTATTGTTAACGTTCAACTAATTATTTCATTTCCTATTGAGGTGACATTAAATTAATGGAAAATTTTAACGTTGGAAACGTATAGATATTGAAATTTTAGTTTAAAATTTATGATTTGATATTCAACATTTTAGTCATTTAGATTAATATGTGTGTACTTGGAATGGGTGACCGTTCAAACGAAGACCGCGTCCTCGCCTCACACATCTTCCAGCGGCTTGTATATCAGTGTATGCGCGGAAGCTATACAACCTTAGGCGAGGGTTGTATAGGGGATATACCATCCTTCGGAGGGGATGTAAAGCCGTCGGTCCCTTGTCTATTAAATGTTAGGCAAATAAAAGATCCCTACTCTTCTTAAGGGAAGGGGTTCGGCAAAATTCCTGGTTGGGGGTAGCTCGTCTACAGGCGTCGGTGTTAGGCCTCAGTAGCGGAAATAGGCCGACGTTAAATAAATGAATAAAAAAAAAAAAAAAAAAAAAAAAAAAAAAGATTAATATGTAATGTCAACAAGTCTAAAGATTGGAATGATTCTATATTGTCAATGTTCTAGCAACTGTGAAAATAACATAAAGCCGTAAAATTCCAAATATATGTTTAAGTCTCTATTAAGCTCTAAAGCTCCAGTCTTTGCTCAAACATTTTTTATTTTACCAACTTAGAGGGCTCATTCGTGAGACAGTTCGCAGCGGCTAAGACGAGGACAATTTGTTCAAGGATTAAATATTTATGATTCAAACTGGTAGAATTTTACCCAAGAACTGTCATGGTACGGGCATTTCTAATTTAATTTCTGTAAAAGTACAGTTTATGATGATGGTCGAGAGGTAAACGCACTTGCCTCTCACCCAAAAGTTCCGGGTTCGATCCCCGGCCGTGGCAGTGGAAAATACTGTGAGAGGGATTTTTTCACTTTGCACAGATATTGGATGTGTGTCCCTTGTCTTAACTGTGTAGCCCCCTCCCACACAAGGCTCTTCTAGAGCCTTCCGGGATAAAGGGGGTCGTCATTACCTGTGGTGTATATGTTTATTTTTTTTTTTTTTGTTTACCGATTTAAAATACAAGGGAAATATTTAAAGGTATTTATAAGCACTCTGACTTTGTTTTTAGAGGATCTACATATATAATACAAAGATTCTCTGGGATACTTCTGCGGGATAAGTCTTAGGCATATGTTTCGTTGACACCCTGGGAATTTAAATATGGGGTTTCACTGGGAGCAAGTTGACGAATAGCCTCTGGTACATTTGACAAATGCAAAATGTCGCTTGTCAAATTTGTGTATGATAGAGAATTTCAAAGGGCTCAGTAGACTTGAAAATTAATTCGCTATGCTATATTTGCGTCAGACAACGTGTCATTGAATATCGTGTTCCTGCTTGCTCCAGCTGTAAAACTCATATAGGGCGATTGTTGGTTTGTGGTATTGAAATACATATACATTGAGGTACCTGTCTGATGAACATCAGAGAACTAATAACTAAATTGGTTGAAGAGACTGAAGAGAGATACCGCTAATGCAAATAACAAATTTTAAAAAATAATCTAGTAAACATTTCAATATTTTCCATAACATTACTTGATAGGCCCCTTTGATTCTTCGAGCTATTTTATGTATGTTTACGGTAAAACTGCCTACGTAAGCAAATTTTGAGTCCCCCTCGAGCCTTATGTGTGCGTTACCAAGGTTAAATAGTGCGTTAAATATCCTCATTCTTATTTTACACTCATCTTAAAAACGAGCGAACAGATTTCAGAATTGATTTCATTATGTAAACTAGCAAATATAAGACAAGGACCTATTATATTTTATATTGTAATCCTAGCTAAAATTAAGTTTCCAAAATTTTCTCTTCCTTGATTCAACGCGAGCGTTCTACTCAATCGTCCCAAATTCACCATAAATTGTTTTATATTCTACAAAGGGACTTAAATATTCAATAAAATATAATACGAAGCAGTATAAAATAACAAAATGACAAAAAGTGAAAAGTCCGCATAATATTTGTTCCTATTAAAGTTTAATGTCGAATACGAATTTGTTAAATTTCGTCTAAAATAGTTGGGCGTTTTGCTACTAGAGGCAGCATCATAGCGATAACTATTGCTAGACGTGTGTCAAAGTGTGCTTATTTTTTTTAAACCAATTTTTTTAGTTTTTTTTTTGCCAAGTTGTTTTCGTTTTGTCAGCTGACCTTTGTCGCCACACCCCTTTGCGACATGGCGTGACAAACGAAAACAACTTGGTAAAACAATCGTAAAAAATTGATTAAAAAAAAATTAAGCACCGTAGAGGGGTATTTCCCGTATCAAAATTGTAGAGAATTTCTTTCTCTTCAACGTGATATATATTTTTTAATTATTAGAAGCATTTTATGGCCGTCGTACCGTATTAAAGTCGAGTGAGGCCAATTTGTTGATAATTTTTATTTATTTACAAAATTGCTACAACACCCAAGCCTTAAACATTTTAATATGTTATCCCTGACATGTTTCCCCATCGATTGATCATAAAATTGTCCTCTGAGAGGTAAAATCCAAAAGATGTGAACAATTGGTCTAGATTTATTGTACCATAGGTTGGATTTCGAAAGAGGAAAGTAGTGGCAGAGAAAATTTCATTTTAAATTAAGAAATTGGCAAAATCTAGTACCCACTTACCTTAAAGATCTAATTTGCACGATTTTAGGTGAGATCTGCAACATAGAGACTACACAAAAATAGCATTCTTAAAAAGTTCTTAGTTAGGATTTTGTGTGTTATCGACAATTCGATATTTTAAAATTTTGGGAATTGAATTACTACAGACGCTCTGTAAATAAACGTTGGAGAGCTGTGTATTTTGAGTGATTTTCTATTAATTTTTCCGGATATAATTATCTGAACAAACATCCAACACTGAAATGGAATTTTATTGTGCTTTATTTTTTCTCCTCAGTTACTCATCGTTATTGTTATTTTTTTTACTCATGATTATTAGCATCATCGCAAATTGTTGTCATTGTCGCTAATTCAATGCCAATTGGCGAACGATTTTAATAATATACCGGAAAGAGGTGCATTATCAATTCAATTCCAAGTAAATGGTATAATAGAAACGTGTGATTTGAACCTACCTGATTATATAACTCTTCACGGTCAGGGTAACATGCGCCAAAATTTGCGCATCCTTTACACAATCGTATAAAATCTGATGTAAATATACAATCCTCTCATTTGAGATTTATCTGCAAAAAAGTCCACTGGCAGCAAGTCCGGAGTGAAGATGTTGCCCAGAGTGATTTTTGCAATTGGCTTTGTAGTGATCTCGTTGGGTTTTGTGCTGGGGGTAAGTTACTCGCACGTTAATTAATGCACGTTTAGAAATGAGGGTAAAAATTTCGAAAGAAACGGTTAAATACGGTTAAGTGTTAAATAAATGAATTGTGAATATGAACGTCAGACCTATAGCGAAAAATATTAAGAAACTTTTGGAAAAGGCGAAGCTGTGAAAGGACAAGAAATAGACTCAAACAAGTTTGACGTGTGGATATAGTGTGATCAGTCCCTTGTATCTACTGAAAAAATAAGGCATTCATCCAATATATGTGAATTGAAAGTTAGCTATTCCCTCTCAGCGTGTACAGAAAAACTTCTCTCTGCTAGAATATTAGTCGAGTAGTTGTTCAGCAAACACTAGTTTAATATTATTTAACAACTTATGACATACATAGCCACTATTTAAAAAAAATAAAGCTGGGTCTACATCTTGTAATCAAAATGTCGTCTGGCATTTTTATAATTTTAAAGAGCGACATAATTGGATTTATTAATCAAAACACCAAAATCATTATATTATTTTTTTAGGCGCCAAGGGCAATACATTCGGACAAAGACCTTAGAAGGAATATAGAAGAGTTCCTTAAGCAGGACAAACAGTTTCTTACTGAATTAGAAAAAGGATCATTGTTCGGTAGGTGTTGATAGGCCTGTTTAGTAATAGCAATAAGTTTTTTCCAGGAAGTTAAAACTGCTAAAAATTACTATCGATAAAAAGAACTAAATTAAAAAAAAATCAAAATACAAAAAACATACACGTTTTCTTTTTAATAATATCAGAGTGTCCACTAAATTTGAATGCTGTAATTCCCGTCCCGGTTTCTCCCGGTCTATTTTCCCAAGTGTAAAATATGTAATTTTATTTTTCAACCCAGAATGCTGTGACTGGGGTAAAATTATTCTATTTCCATTCTATCAACCACACTTACAAACAATAATTCTTGACACTAAATTAATATTAAGAATTATTTGGAGCAAAAAATTTTAAAGTTTTTTTCAAACACGCATAGAGATGTATGTTAATCAAATGGCAACATGTGGAGGCACTTATTATAATTTTTTCTGTCCAATTATTTGAAAAAACTTCCAAGTTTTCAAGGATATTCTTGAATTTTGTAATTATTACACTATAAATCGAAAATGGTTACAAATAACCATAGAGATGTATACAAAAATGCTGGTCTTTCATTCCTATATCATATTTTCGTCGAGAAAAAATTCAATTCGGAAAGTTCTAAATTTAAAAATCCTCTTTGGCAACCCTGTATATTTTCAGAGAGTGAAAATGATTCAAAAACATCACACAAATGTCTCGTAACTGACATTTACAAAACTTTTCTCAAAATCTATAATGGTGACTGTAGTGATTTTTTCAAAATGCATCAGCAGATGGCATTATTTGAACTAAAGCAACCACTAATATCCAAATGGTTGGGAAATAGTTGATGCCGGGTGACAACGAAGTTAATCCCTCGCAAATTTATCGGTTGCTTTTAGGAATAATATTTTGAAATTTTGACATATCACTTGCGACACAAAAAGTCACATTTTGCACTTATTAAGTGAAAAATGTCACTTCTGGTCCAATGGGAAGTTGCAATAACTTTTAATTTTTAAATAGCAACCTATATATATTTTTCCATATTAGATTCAACATAAAATTCTCGTTACAACGATGTATCACAAATAGGTAACTGTTTTCAAAAAATTCACCCAGTAGGCCTTGATTCTGATGTATCACCACCACAATTTTTATTGTCGCATTTCAATAAAGTTTATTTCGTGCCAAAACCACATTTTGAATTGAAAAACAAATTTTCGAAAAAACTTAAAAAGCAAATGATTTTTTTCAATTTTTTTAAATGGTAACCATATTCTTTTACTTGCACCAACAAAACCCAAAACATTAACCTTTCATTTGACGTATGATACGTCTAGTTTGGTTACTAATTTACTTTGAAATTATTGAATTTCTGTAGATGCTACATTTACCAATTGGATCGATGAAAAAATACACGGAGATTACATAAAATTTACAGAATTTATAAGATGGGGGAAAATAAAATTATAGCAATTGTTCAAAATGCATTCCTTCAACTTCGGTACATTTTTGAACCCTACTGATGGTTTCCCTTACCACCCGTTCTAACATTTGCGCAGTCATTGTTACAAAATCTTGGTGAATTTTGGTTTCCAACTCCCGGAGGTTTCTTGAAGATGATGAATAAACTCGTTCTTTGACGTACCCCCACAGGAAAAAGAGGGTTAGGTCAGGTGATCTGGCAGGCCATCTTGTGCGCCCATATGTCGAAATGACTCTATTTTGAAATCCGTTTTCTAAATAATTAGAGACACGAAAGTTATGTGGCGGAGCCCCATCTTGTTGGTAATAAATGCTTCTTCTCAAATTTATAGGTAATTCTCCTAAAAAAAAACCTTCAATTTCATTTTCCAAAAAGTTCAGGTACCTAATTTCGTTTAAAGTCCCCTAAAATAAAATAAGACCTATGATCCTAGTACCCACAATTCCTGCCCATACATTTACCCCAAACACTTCTTGGTGATTTCCTTCTCTAAATTCATGTAAATTTTCCTGAGACCAGTAACGCAAATTATTTCGGTTAAACATGCCATTGTTAGTGAACCGACTTTCTTCTGTGAACAGAATTCTGGGAACAATGTTTCTATTTTCTAGTAACAAATTGCAATAATGGACTCTCCCACTTGCATCAGCTTCATATAAATGTTGATGAAGTTGATATTTATATGATTTATATCAATGTTTTCTCAATATTCTTCTAACAGATTCGCTAACATCAAGAGCACTTCCAATCTCACGTGTACTTGTATTTTTATTACACGCTTTATATTAGCTTCACCTGTATGCTTGTATGTAAACTTTTTTCAATCTTTGAACGTAATTCTCACCCACTTCAAAAGCACCCACGCTTTTTGCAATAAAATATTTAAAATATATAAACATTATTTTTTACTTTTTAGTTCGTTTTGCTATTAACTAAAGCGTGTTTTTTAGTTTTTTAAACTATACATTTTTTATCATTTCCACGAATGTTGAAACATTAATCTTTGTGGCCTCGTCAATAATAAACGTATTTTGTTCGTTTTCATTTGGCTGGGCCCTAAATGTTGCTTCTAAAATCTTAAAATATTTTTTACAAGGGTGATGGCTTCCAGGATACCGCTTGCATATAACCTTTCAGCTGGATATGCTTTTCTTTTAGTTTCCACATAAATAAGTAACATGTCCACCTTTTCAATTTGGGTAAATACCACCATTTTCTGTTTTTTAAACTTTTAAATAGTTAGCAAATAAATTATGAGCAAATTAAAAAAGCACTACATAAACTTTATCCAATAATAACTTAGGCAAATGTTTGAAAATAAACGTTATTTTGTCATGGCGCGCTTGTAAAATTTAATACATCATTAGTACATACGGTTTCATTAAATAACTGAAGAATGGCATCTACAGAAATCCAATAATTTCATTGTAAATTAGCACTCACACTAGACGTATTATACATAAAATAAACGATTAATGGTTTCGGCTTTGCCGATTACCTTTTTAAAAAATTGAATAAAATTAATTTGCTTTTTATGTTTTTTCAAAAAATTATTGTTCAATTCAAAATAGTGGTTTCTGTACGAAATAAACTTTTATTGAAATGCAACAATAAAAATGAACACGAAACATCAGATTCAAGGAGTACTGGATGAATTTTTTGAAAACACAGTCTTACAGTTGCCAACTAAGATTTTTCAAACATAATATTTTTAGTCGCAAACTCTTCTATAAATCCTTATTTTACTATAAGGAACCTAACCAGACTGCAACCAACAGCTACTCTCCGGGCTATGTGCCCCGCCGAGCGCTGAATTACAAGTTACAAGCCTGGCGCGTTAAGTGTAATAATTGCATATTACCATCAAAACGCTAATGCTTCGATTGCAACAAACACCAGCCGAAAGACTGATCCTACTTAAAGGAGCTCCCTTGCCAGTCGTCACACACCACTTGCAGACTGCAGTTTCGAGCTGTTGGCTCTCGTCAGTGCAAGGTAGGTATGCGACGACCGACATGAGAATCCCTTGACTATAGTACATCCCGGTATTTTTACAATAGCGACATGTAAAACAGCCAGCAGGCGCCATCCAGCGGTCCAGTGTCTGTTGCAATCGAAAAATAAATAGCCTGACTTGGCTCCGGGCTATGTGCCCCGCCGAGCACTGAATTACAAGTTACAAGCCTGGCGCTAACACTTACACTTACTTATTATACTTAACGCGCCAGGCTTGTAACTTGTAATTCAGCGCTCGGCGGGGCACATAGCCCGGAGAGTAGCTGTTGGTTGCAGTCTGGTTAGGTTCCTTATAGTAAAATAAGGATTTATAGAGGAGTTTGCGACTAAAAATATTATGTTTAATATTCCGCCCTCTAAAAGCACATTTGAACTATGCTATGCCAAGTCAGGCTATTTGATGGTAATATGCAATTATTACACTTAACGCGCCAGGCTTGTAACTTGTAATTCAGCGCTCGGCGGGGCACATAGCCCGGAGAGTAGCTGTTGGTTGCAGTTTGGTTAGGTTCCTTATAGTAAAATAAGGATTTACAGAGCAGTTTGCGACTAAAAATATTATGTTTAATATTCCGCCCTCTAAAAGCACATTTGAACTAAGATTTTTCACTTTTTCGAATGTAAGTCGCCATTTTGAAAACAACTACTTACTTGTGATACATCGTTGTAACGAGAGTGTCATGTTGAAATCTAAATATGCAAAAATATATGGGAGATTCAGAATTTATCGGTAAAAATTTAAGGGGATATGCACCCTTAAAATTGAAGTCGATACCACAAAAAAAATATATAATAAAAGTCTGACAGAACGGCCGCAAAAAATTATTAAAGTTATGGTATTATAAACACTATTTACTTGGACGACTGCAATCAAAAGTGTAGCGCATATTGCACGATGCCCAATTGTGTCCCTATCACTTTTTATACGATTTTAAGTATAGTCTACCAAATAAATACCAGTGGCGTACAAGTACATATTTTTAAATGATTTTGAAAGTTGATTTTTTCATTTTTACTTTACGCTATGGCATTTGTATGGGTCCGTTGTACATCCCCTTAAATTTTTACGGATAACCTCTGAATCGCACTGTATAGGTTACTACTTAAAAACCAAAGGTTGTTGCTACTTCCGGTAACCGGAAGTGACATTTTCACTTAATAAGTGCAAAATGTGGCTTTTTGTGTCGCAAATGATATGCCAAAATTTCAAAATATTATTTCTAAAAGCAACCGAGAAATTGTAACGGGACTAATCTCGTTGTCGCCCGGTATAAGAGTGAAAGGAAAAAATTTCACAACAAAAATTACGAAATTCAAAAAAACAGTCATATTAAGAAAATATATCTTATACTACAAATTAATGTCGCACTCGTCATGGTGATTTCTGCACAACCTTTATGGCCCCAAGGTGAGCGCGTCCCCTAGTTTGGTTAATAGCCATTTTAGATGGCTCGATAAATTTTAAAAAATCATTTTGGTCAATAATCCTCACAAATATCAAATATATATATTTTAGGTGACGGATTAAGCGAATCATTAAGGACCAAAAGGCAAACAGAGATAGATGAGGTGGGCAACCAGACTGACGACGTCGCCCAGCAAAGTGAGGGATTTTTCGATCGGGCGGCCAAGTTCGTAGTGGACCTTTTGCAGCGATTTCTCAAATGGATTAATACGGACGGCAATTAGTGCAGGAGTTCAAGCTGTAGTTGGTTGGATTTTTGGTTAAAAAAAATCATGTATATTTTTATCACCTTTTGTACTTAAATCTATATGCACGTGCAGGAAAGATCATTTTATAAAACTTCGCAACAGGTCGAATTCGATAAATTAATGTATCACTATAACAAAATCCGCAGTACTTAGAATTTAACTAAAACGATTTAAATTTGGATTATCTATAGTCGTTTCTTGGAATTAAAATTTGTGCCAAAATAACAATAGAGAGAGAAAATTTGTATTTTGATATTTCAACGGATGATGAATTTTTTAAAATATAATCGGTAACAATGAAATAAGTCAAAGCACCTTCTGCGTTAATGCAATAATGCATTAAGGTTTCCCACGAAGATATTGTACGAGTTGCTACACTCTTATTACATTGTTATACATTCGCGTCGTTAATGACTGCAGTACACGAATTAACTTTGAACCTGTAATGATACCATAGAAACAATTATATTACGTTTCTATGGTATCTGATCCTCGATGTTGTGCAATTGGACCGTGGATTATTTTAATGAAAGAAGTCTACCCTGCACTGCAATAATTATTATTAATGTTGATTTTAAGTAGGTATAGTTTGTACTGTTGCATCTATGTAAATAATTTTTTAATAGTATAACATCTATGTCTGCTTTTGTAAAAGAAAGTTTCAGAAAGTTTTAATGATATTTTTTTATTGATGTTAAAATAACCAACTGCAATGATATTCATAATTGTGTGTACAAATAAAAATATCTTTTGTCAATTCTGTTTCATAATTTCTTTACATTCCCCATAAGTCAACTCCTCATTAAATTTTAATAATTCATTATTTCAGTTTTTCAATTCATTTTCAACGTTATACAGGGTTACTGGTAATTCGATACATTCCTTTGGAGATGTGATGGGGCATGAGCTAAGGAGTAAATCTAGCCCTAACATACATTATGCAAAACTCAATGGTTTTTGAGATATTTCAATTTTTTTGTTTTTCTCAAAAAAGTAGATCTTAATGTCTTAAAAGTTAATTTCCGAAAAGTCTACTTGACATTTTAAAATTTTTTTTTACTGGATTACTTGTCCAATATTATAGATATCCGTTTGGAATAAAAAATATCCGGAAACATTTCGATCATGTGAACATTTAAAATAAAAACTTGTAAACATTTTTTTTTTAATCAGTTATGAAATTTACCTATTAGGTTTTTTCAAAAAAATATTAATGTAGCACGCGTACAAATTATTATAAAAACTTCCTTATTTCAATAGCTATCTAACTAGGTAGAAATGTTTAATGTACCCTTGATAGTTCTAATAAAAAATTAGTAAAGATAATGCTGGTGGCGGACTTTATTAAACGACTAATCGTTCATTTTCATTTAAGTCAGTCAGTCCTTGACTTTGACGTTTGTGCATATATGTCATTAACTGACATTCTTATCTCCGTGTCCCTTAATTTTGTTGGTCTTGTTAAATTAGTTATCGAAGATTTTGATTTTGCTAGTAGTTGTTATTGTATTTTCTGTGCCATGGCCGCGTATGCCAACGCAGAATACGCTGATATCTTGTTTGTCTATGGATACTGTGGCGGCAACGCTGCTGAAGCTCGCCGAGAATATGGTCTTTGGTACCCTAACCGCCGCTTACCAAATGCACGTGTATTCAGTACGGCATATCGAAATATCGCTGAAACTGGCTCCGTGAAATGTAGAAGAAGTGACGCTGGTGCTCCTCCCGTTTATGAACCAGATGATGAGGAAGAAATATTGAGGTATTTTGAGGAAGACCCAACTATTTCAACTAATAAAGTCGCAAGACTAACCGGAGCGTCACAATGGAAAGTTTGGTCTACGATACGTAGAGTTGGATGTCATCCTTACCACTATACCCCTGTCCAAGGCTTGGAGGAAGGTGATCCTGGAAGGAGAGTGGAATTCTGCCGCTTTATATTAAACTTAGATGCAGAAAGTGCAAATTTTTTAACAAGTATTTTATGGACGGACGAGTCGAAATTTAATCGCGAGGGTATAACAAATTTCCACAACCTACATTATTGGGCAGAGGAAAATCCCAAGTTAACACGTGAAACTAGTTTCCAAATGAAGTTTTCTATTAATGTGTGGATGGGAGTCATTGGCCACTATTTAATAGAGCCACACTTCCTTCCTCAAAATTTAAACGGGGAAATCTATGAAAATTTTTTAAGAAATGATCTGGCGGTGATTTTAGAAGATGTTCCTCTCGCCGTCAGACAGCGAATGATGTTTCAGAACGACGGTTGTCCAGCACATTATCGGCTGACAGTACGAGAGTTGCTAGATCAACGTTTCCCTAACCGTTGGATTGGAAGAGCGGGCCCAATACCTTGGCCAGCGCGAAGCCCTGGCTTAACACCACTTGATTATTACGTATAGGGTCATATGAAGGAGATGGTCTATGCCACACCAGTCAATACTATAGAAAACCTTAGACAAAGGATAGTCGATGCTGCCCAACACATAAGACATAATCTGACAACCAGAGTAACAACGACGGGAATAAGAAGACGCTGCCGTGTCTGTATACGGAATAGGGGCTCCCATTTTGAGCAAGACATAAAAAATAAAGTACAACTTTGAAATTAATGAAGAATTAAACTCTACTTTTAAAATGTTTTTTACTGTTTATCTAAAAATAAAATTCGTACTACTTGTGTTATTTTTACTAGTATTTTCTTAGAACTATTAAGGGCACATTGAACATTTGTACCTTGTTAGATAGCTATTGAAATAAGGCAGTTTTTATAATAATTTATACGCGTGTTACGTTAATATTTTTTTGAAAAACCTAATAGGTAAATTTCATAACTGATTTAAAAAAAAAAATTTAAGTTTTTATTTCAGATGTTCACATGATCGAAATGTTTCCAGATATTTTTCATTCCAAACGAATATCTATAATATTGGACAAGTAATCCAGTAAAAAAAAATTAAAAATATCAAATAGATATTCTTTCCTATTATTTGGGTTTTCTACCACATATATTATTATCCTCTTCAAAACAAATCACCGAATCTACAAAATAATAGGATTATTGGAAAAACCTCTGCGCCCGTGACGTTTACGCCAATGGATTCTTCGAAAATTAACTTTTAGGACATTAAGATCTACTTTTTGAGAAAAACAAAAAAAATTAAATATCTCAAAAACTATTGAGTTTTGCATAATATATGTTAGGGCTAAATTTACTTCTTAGATCATGCCCCATCACATCTCCAAAGGAATGTATCGAATTACCAGTAACCCTGTATACAGTTATAGAGTTCATCAATATTACACAATTTCTAATTTTTAGAAATATCGGCCCATTATCATCTTCAGTCTAGTGCGAGAAATTTTTCAATAGAAAATCATTTTTTAACACCGTAAAAAAACAAATTTTACAGTTTGACCTATACAGGGTGATGCCGCTAAAACTCCCGATTTCAATTAAACTTTCAGTGGTTTAAGAATCTCTTAAGTTTTAGATTTACTGAAATTTCTACAGTGTCTCACTTTCCACCATTACACCCATTTTGGTATACTTCTTGTGTTTCAGATTGTGATTAAAAAGTTATTTAAAACATTTTTTTTTTCGAAACTAAATACCTATGATCAAAAGAAATTGGCAAAAATTAGGAATTTATATTAGCGATTAAAATAGGGTATTTGTTTTTACAGAATCTTGTTCGGCATGACCTAAACCCTTGTTTACCAAATTTTGTTAAAAATATTGTCTGAAAGTTATTTGTGACATTCTACGAATATTCTTTCCTTTTATTTGTGTTTTCTACCACATGTATTATCGTCTTCAAAAACATATCACCGAGTCTACAAAATAATAGAATTATTGGAAAAACGCCTCTGCGTCTGTGACGTTTAAAAATAATGAAATTCAGAAATCAGAGATTTGTGAAAACGGACATAGAATAAACTGGGACTCTGCACAAATTTTAACAAAAAAATAAAAATTAAAGAATCAGCAATAATCTTATTAAATGAAAATAAATGCGTATCGAATTATTCTGTTGATATTTGTACAGCCTGGCTACCAATGTTAAAAGAAGAACTTAACAAACTCAACATTATCTAAAAGAAAATATCATCAGTTCTGTGTAAGTAGTAAGTATATATGGAAATAACATAAACAGAATATTAAAGCTGTGTATTTGACATATACCACAAATAAGAGTTCTTCGAAAAATAACTTTGAAAACGGAAAGAGATTACTTTCCGAAACGTCAGCAAAATATATTATTTCTGTGTTTATTCCGATTTATATTGTTTGTAAAAAATAACCTCTGACTTCCTTTGACGTACACATCACCGAAATGCCACGGCATAGTAACTTTTAAAATTTTGAAATGTGGAATATGATGTGTGTTTATAGTTTATGTACAGGGTTATTTTCAATATAATTTTTTATTAAAGGAATGTCACTTATTAAACTTAATAGTTGCTTTAATAGCTCACTTTAATAATGTTAACTTGAACTATGATATTCGACGTTTAATAACTCAAAAATGGTATATGGTAGGGGTAACATATGGTATATTTTTGAAATCTTTTCCAAAAATTTAATATAGAGGGTACCCCATTTAAAATATATATATATATATATATATATATATATATATATAATTTTTTTGAATATCCTGAAATCTGCACGCTACTGTACTTTTGATAGCATTTTCATAAAATTCAGCCATAACCACACAACTTTTATTTAAAACTTTTTCTTCTGTAGGCAATAATAACAATGATAAGGGGCGCGTAATTTATAATGAATAACTCCTGTACAACAAGAAAATTATTCCTGTTATGCGGCTACTCGAAGATAATCTCCAAATGTATCCAAACGGAGTCCAACCCAATCACCAGACCGTTAAACATATTTTTATTCGATTAACAGAAACTGGAGAATTGAAGCCCAAACATGACGTGGGACAGCTAAAAAATATTTCTGTTGATTAAAAGGAGAATGTTTTAGTGCAAATTGTTGATGATTCTCAACAACGTGATAAATCTGCATATTTTGGGCCAAATATTCTTCAGTTAGCTTACGGACAATTATTAATGAACCACCCTAGTATAGTCATTTATTACCAATACCAATATTTCACAATTAAATGTATTTTGGTTTATTTAATTGATCCTGTCAAATATTTTTAACTATTATTAATAATCAAATTAATAATATGTAAAAAATAGTAAAATTGCATTTGAAATTTTGTTTTCCAAGACATGGCGGAGGATCTGGTGTACGCATAAAAAGAGTGAAGATGTAGAGCTTCCTGAAAGAGTACCAAGATGAAGTTTTGCTAAAACCTTCCCGACAAAATACTCTTTCAAAAAAATAACGCGTCAAAATCAGATCACCCGTTGAGGAAACAAACACAGGCAGACACACATACGCGCCATACTTACAACACCCTTATTTTTGTGTCAGTGGTTAAAAATAAAACTTAAGGGAGGGGAGCACATAGGGGCCCAACCGAACGTGGTCTTATTATAGTACCTTTCATAAATAGGTAAAAAGAAAAATTTTAAAAGCTTCAAAAATCACAAAACAATTCAATATTTTACTTCAGAAAGTCGAACCGCAATAAAAAAAGTCCTTCAGACACTTAAATTTATAAAAAAAACTACAATTCTTTATAAGCAAATCTGAAAAAATTCACAATTCATCGATAATTCATAAATATTCTAAATGCATCAATAGTAACATTCAAACTTACCAATTAACAAAATTGCAGTTCGAACCTTACAAATAATTGTCCTAAAAAATATTGCCCCCACACCATCTCGATCGACATCAAAACTACTGTTCATTCCTCCAATCGAAACATTTTATTTCGTTTCCAGAAATTTTTTACAGATTATTTTCTTCTTCGATTCAACTATTCATTCACTTTTGATATCAAAACAAACTTCTATTCCATCAAATGTTCTATTACAGTATCGGTACTTTCGTTATATCAAAACTCACTTACCGGTACTTATATTCCTCGTTGTTATCAAAACTCATTTCCGAACGCGCAAGCAGTATCTCGATTTAAATTGAATCCACATCGTTCACCGCAGACCAATAGGCATAAATTCATATCATTTCAACTCTTTGTGCAGAACTATCGGGACGACTTTACGGGGTCGCTTTGAAATTGATAAATTATTGCAAACAATTTCCTTCAATAATTTAAAAAAGTAATACCGTTTCAAACTTCGTCTTAATATAGAAAAATCCCAATTTTAATGTCGGTCGATACGGTCATATATTTTTCAATTCCGAATTTTAACATTTTTACATTTCTGATGCAATATTGCGCAATTGAGCCCGCACTGAATGGCTGGGGATATTTCCAGACCTTTTCCAGCACGACGTCCCCAGCGAAGCGTATACAACAAAATCAATTGCCCTCGCGCATTAAATAAAAAGTGAATTCAGACCCTTAAACCAAAACAAAATAAATAAAATAAAATTTTCCCCAAACGGGAATTTCCGTATCGCAACGTTATCATTTTCACAACTCGTGTAAAAAATTAAATATTTAAGTATTAAAAAAAGAATTTCGTACTTTGTGAATTTCTCTAAAAAAACAAAAGTGTTTTCATTCAAGAGACTCGTATGCAGGGTGTCCAACTGTTAAGACATTACTTAAATCAAAGTATCTTTAGACTAAAAATTTAAAATCAAGTGTACTTAAAGCTCAAAAAGCTTCATATACTGGGTGTAGCAATTGACCCTGCCAGTATTATTAAAATCAAAACTAGTGCTTCTCGACGCAGACAAACCAAAGTGTAAACCAAGATCCAGAAGGACTTATACAGGATGTAGCATTCCACACTCTCCGACATTTTAGGCGCAACCCTCCCTAACATCTTCAAATCAAAAAATAAAGTGCACGAAAGCCTTCAGAGTCTCAATTAAGCTCTAAAGCTTAATCTAAATTTTTATTTCTCAATCTACGAGGCACGTTCATATTCAGTCCGAAGTAAAACGTAAATAATAAAGTCAAGTGCAAGCAGTTGCAATTAGGTATTGAATATTTTTTTCTTTTTTCGTTGCATTATGATATTTATACGAATGCGTTGTATATCCCTTTAAAAATTTTAAGGACAAATTCTGAATCACCCGTATACGTAATATATTTAGATTATTGAAAACATAATTAATAAATTTAGAATATTCTGATGCAAACCGTTGTTAATTACCAAGTGCACTGTACCAAATTTAATGATATGTATCCACTGAAAAGGCATTGAATTTTTTCATACGATTAACTAAAGGACGATTTGCAATTAGAAACAATTATACTGTCCAGAAAACTATTTTTCATCATAAATTATCGAACTGTAATTCTATATAATTTAATAATTATGAAGGACAGTGTAGGTTATATTTTTCTACAGTGAAGAACCATAATTCCGATTTACTGATCGATGTTTGTTAGCGAAACAAAATGTTATTAGTGTCCATGTCACCATGACCAGATATAGATACCATTTATTTGTTTTTTTGTGGGCCGTTTTCAACCTATTATTTGTGAGTAAAATCGTTATTTTGGGAATTGTGATTTAAATAATAATAAATTGTCTGTATTAAATTAACTGCAATTATAATTAATCTGAGCGAGTTTAACTTAAAGCTAATACCCAATTATTAAAATTAAATCAAGCTAATATAAAAAATATGGGAAAGTAAGGAACACATACAGTTCACAAATAACTAAAACTATATTCATGTATTTTAAAGTTCCCAATATAATTAAACATAAGGTATGCCTTAAAAGCTTTGATTTTGGAAACAAACTAGGCATTCATTCGAATACGCTTAGTTTACCATACTCGCATAAATAAATGTTTTCCATTTTCTTAAGGCTCCTCTATACAATGGCCCATGACGACGGGTCATCGTGTAAAGGGCGCAATGGCCTAGGATAGCTCATGGCTGATCATCGCCGACGATGGCCTCTGTGTCGGTTTGAACAAACATCAAAGGTTGTGTAGAGAGGCCTTTAGAGATGCACTGTTGTAGATAGTACAATTTAATAGATAGTTGACTATCTTCGACAATCAACCGGTAATTAATTTTTTTAGAGGGTTGAATGTTGTCAGCAGTCTCTTGAAGTTACTGGTGTCGAAGATTACTGTTGGACAAGAAATGTTGAAGTTGTTGACAGATTACAGCATACTGGCAAAACTGTTTTAAATTTTGCCAAGAAGAAATTGGGGATAGATGTAGAACCAGTAAACGTGCCACAAAAGGTAAATAAGGAGGGAAGCTTATACTTTTAGCCAAATTGGAAAGGGAGACTATTCCTCATCTCCATTCATTGCTACGACATATTTTGCAGGCACGTAAATTTTACCTACTTGCAGAATATCAGATATTTCGTCGATTTTTCGAGAACAAATGTTGATGAGTGAAAGTAAATATACTGAAAATAGTCACGTAATGTTTAATTTTGTAAACTACTCATGCCTTTTTTCTTTTCAGTGTGATTACTACAAATGTATATTCCAGGAACTGAAAATGGTGAGCTGTATAAAAATTCTTTCATTCTTTCTAAATCTGAATTGTTATTGAGTTTTAGTTAAATGGAAATGGATACCCTTGTCACGAGAAAATGACGAATTGGATAAGACGGAACGTGGTATACGACCATGCTAAAATTTTGTTGACTCAAGTTGATAAATGTAGTGAGGGGTTAGCAAATAGTACAAGTAGGTATCATGGATAGTTTTTTAAAAATCAGTGCATAAATTTATTTGCTACTAGCTTATGTCCGCGGATATACGCTCAAATAGGTCCACTTTCATTTACCACCGTCTGTCCAACTATTCCAACATTTATCCATCTTTGCCCACCTTCCCATCAACTATCTACGCACAGCATGTCCCATTTTGCCTGGAACCACCCCTATAAAAAGTTTACTTAATGTCCGATTTAGATAATTTTTTTAAGGTGAAATCTTATTCGATTTATTAATTTCAAATCTGAGTGCGCCAGTGGATTCAGCAACACCCCCTGCCTCCCAACGGTGTTTGTACCAAATTTCATTGAAAAAGTCGTATTTTTGGACTTTTCCTGAAAGACCAAATGTCGCAGTCAGCTTGGAACCACCCCTTTAAAAAGTTTATTTAATGTCCGAATACATAATTTTTTTAAATAAGATCTTTGAAAAGCGCATATGTGTTATATTAAATTTTACAAAACATAATAGCGCGACCTACTATGATTCTTTTACGGGTCAGAAAATGGTGAAATCTTATTAGCGATTTTTTTACTTCAAATTCTGAGGGCGTCACTGGATTCAGCAACCCCCCAAGAGAGAAATAAAAATTCAGAAGTTGCCGAAGAAATTGTTGCATGGGATTGTGTATTTATGAAACGAATGCCTTGACTTTAGTGTTCTTCCCTCAAGATTTCTTGACAAGCTAATGTAATTCTGTCACATAGTTCCTGCCTATTTTGTAGTCGAGATTTATAAACTTTACCCCACAAATAAAATTCAAGGGGTGTTAAATCCGGCGATCTTGGCGGCCAGGCTATTTAATATTGGACTACTACGTCCAATCCACCTAGCGGGAAAATTCCGGTTTCTCAAGAACTCCAGAAAATTTAAACCGTTTAATTTTCATTTAAAAAATAGGGACCAATCAAGTGCTCATTCAAAATACCACACCAGACATTTATTTTTTGTAAATGTCGACTTCTGCACTTGATTACCCAATTGCGATTTTCCTCTGCCCAAAATCTACAATTTTGAGGAAACCACACCATTTGTGGTGAATGTAGCCTCATCGCTATAGATGATTTTTTTTTAAATATCTGGGTCATTGAAGGACTCTCCTTGAGCCCACAAGCAATATTCAAACCTTTTTTTGTCACCTACTTGCAAAGTACGCAAAAATTTAGGTTCGTATGGTTTTTAAGGCACCTCCAAATGGTATTTTGACTTGTTTATAGTAGTTTGTGCAACAAGAGTGGATATGATAGCCATATGTGCGATATGGATAATCCACTCGAGTTGTACAGTATACTTTTTCTACGACCGGATTAAGAAAAAACTACAAATAATAGTTTTAATCAAATTTTAATATACAAACTTAGCTGCTGCTAAATCTTATGCTCTAGGTGCAAACATTTTATAAAAGCTTCAGTAGCCTAGCGGTTATATGCACACTTCGAAAGATCATAGGTTCAATCCCCACATATAGCTGCTTTTTTTTTTGTCATAATATATCTCTAAAATTTTGTCTGTATATAATAATTTCAATAAAATTTTAGGTGGTATACCGTTTACCGATTCTTCACTGGAATCACTCATTTTAAATTATTTTCTAGCTCAAACTGCGCGAATACACACTGACAATTACTTTGACAGCTTATGCACTAACTTGAATTTTTTAAAACGAATAGTTGCCTATGCACTTAATACACGAACTGTGATTGGTCGATTTCATATCCATCCTAGAACGTATATGAAATATATCCGTTCAGTTAACTGGAATGGCCCACTTATCCATTCTACAGACTGTACGGAAAACAGCAAATTTACATAAGGGAGTAGAAAAAATTTATAGCAGCACCCCTCAAGCTTAAACGAGAGTTTTCATCAAAATATGCCAAAATAGCGAGATCATTAAGCTGCCTCTGGTGGCCAGGTCCCCTAGAATTTGTTTTTGAAACACTACCGGTATCGGTATTATTAAAACATTTTATTATTTTTCGAACGGTGCTGTCGTTAAGTGGCGGCCGTCGATTTGGATTTCTTCTATTAAATTTTCGGGCAGGTCTTCTTGAAGATTTCACATTATCACCAGCAATTTTAAAAATCCCTATTTTTTCTTGAAAAGTTCACCTTTGCGCGGGCATAATTATTATGATAATAAGCAGGAATATAAATAAGCAATATCTACTTATCAACAATGAATCATTCATTTGACAGTTACTTCAGTCAAGGCACTCTTTTCATAAATACACAATCCCATGCAACAGTTAAATTTCTGAATTTTCATTTCTATCAAAATCCAAAAATACGCCTTTTTTTGGCTCATATTCGACTTACCGGAAATGTGTTATGGGAAAATAGTTGCCATGGTAACGGTCGGCTCTCGTCAGTGCACGGTAGGCATATGACGACCGACACGAGGACCACGAGAGGCAACAGCTCGATACTGCAGTCTGCAAGTGGTGTGTGACGACTGACACGAGAGCTCCTTTAAGTAGGATCAGTCTTTCGGCTGGTGTTTGTTGCAATCGAAGCATTAGCGTTTTGATGGTAATATGCAAATATTACACTTAACGCGCCAGGCTTGTAAATTGTAATTCAGCGCTCGGCGGAGCACATAGTCCGGAGAGTAGCTGTTGGTTGCAGTCTGGTTACGTTCCTTATAGTAAAATAAGGATTTTATAGAGGAGTTTGCGACTAAAAATATTATGTTTTAATATTCCGCCCTCTAAAAGCACATTTGAACTTTTGTGCAATAATAAACGCACACATTTTTAAAATCAAATTGACAAATATTATATTTATTAATGGATTAATATATTAAATACAAATAATAACAATATTAAAGAAGTGAAACAATTTAAAAGTTTATTACCCCTTGGTGAAACACTCAAGGGGATGAAAAAAACTCACAAGATGCCTTTCAATAATTGTAGTAGATATGTCAAATATTGTGTTTTTTTTAATTTTAATAAATTTTTAAATTGTTTCACTTCTTTAATATTATTATTATTTGTATTTAATATATTATTCCATTAATAAATATAATATTTGTCAATTTGATTTTAAAATTGTGTATGTTTATTATTGCATAGAAGTTGTTAATGTATATTTAGATTATTCGATTGCAGCAGCCTACTAAAACTTTAAAAACATTATCGGTATCAGTAACGACTGAAATGCATGAACGTAAATTTTATTTTTTATCGCGAAAACGGTTGGTAACAGGGCATTTCTTAAAGAAAAGAAAAAGTTTTAGAATCAACAAAGGAATCAAAAAACATTTTATTCTGAAATGCAAAATGAATGGATTTAAAAAATATTTTTAAAAATATATTAGGGGTTGCCCATTCCACCCCTTGGTGGAGAAATCAAGGGGATGAAAAAAATTCACAAGATGCCTTTCAATAAGTGTAGTAGATACGCTAAATATTTTGTTTTTTGGAATTTTATTTTTTGAGGAAAAAAATGAAAATAGTTTTTAACATATCCCTTTAAAGGGGCTATAACTTGAAAACGAAGGGGTATTTTGAAAAATGTTATATATGAATAACTCCAATTAATTTGGGCTAAGGAATCTACAGTTAATTTTTTTCTACTTTGTTTCCGGACACCCTGTATACAGCTAATTATTTCGTAAGTAAGCGACTGCCCACCATGAGAGTGGTACCCTTTGGTACTGGTACTGTTATAAAAATTACCACAACAACAACTTTCTCGTAGATCATTTCCACTAATCTGTAGTACTTACCTTCACAACTAAGAAAGTGCCCACTATAGGAGTAGTACCATTAGATAGTGGTAACTATGACGACCGTTACCATAGCTAACCATTTTCCCATAACACATTTCCGGTAAGTCGAACTTTTGCCCAAAATTTGGTGCAAACACATTTGGGGGGTTGCTGAATCCAGTAGCGCACTCAGATTTGAAATTAAAAAATCGCTAATAAAATTTCACCATTTCACTATATATCAACACAACCAACCAACCAGCCGCTGGCGCTAATTCCGGTCGAATAAAGTCTATCCTCTGGCACTCTCTCATTCTCCGCAGCTGCACCAACGCTGGCCGTCCGAAAAATCTGTAGCATGCAGTGAAGTCTGTATAGAGTTCACTGGTAGCATGTCTCCCCATTTTTAGATAGACGGTCACCATATGCACGCGTCCTGAAGTATTTTCAACTCGATTTTCAATATTAAAAAATTCATACATAGATGCCTAAAATACAGCAAGTAAAAGGTAAAAAAGACGGTGTACAGAGAACCCAGCTTTGAGGACGGTGTGCGACTCCACGAAAAGGGGTAGGAGCTTTTACTCGCCCCGTAATTGACCAAAACTGATGTTCTTTTTAAACTGTAGATTTTCAAGAGCTGTTTCATTATACATATATTGCATTTTGATTGGACGAAAACGGAACAAAATAAAAGAGGGGAAAAAAATGCATTCCAGAAAATTGTTAAGGAAATGTGTATTCTTTCAAAAATTATAGTTTTTAAGTTTAGCGACTTAAAATACGTGAAGTAACCTACCATTTGCTCATTGACATACTATATTTTCACCAACTTTGGTGAAATGACATCCCCCCCTTATGGCAGAGATATATTCGATTTTAAATTTTTCGATCATTTTTGTTTTTTAATTTTTTCAAGATGGCGGATTGACCTATTAATATCGGACAGGTATAGATTTCTTCATAATTTCATTGCGAACAAACCAGTATTTTTATTATTCTGCCTCGATTATTACGTGACATATTGCACAGATAAGTAGAAAATTCGTGAAATTGCATATAACATTGAAGGTTCACTTACTTTTTGGATAAAACATTTTTTTTTTTAAATCAGGAGGTCAAATTACATAAGAAGAATCATTAATAAAAATTTCTCTTGGAAAGTTGTCGCCAAAAATTATTAATTCGATTGTACTATTGGTATGAACCAGTGAAGATGAAGCGCCAGGTAATTTCCACAAATAGTAAAACACTGACATTACACTCTATGTTGGCATCATCTGGAAATTATTAATTTAAATCTACAAGATCTGTTTTATTCAAACTAATTTTACGGTTCACGTTACTTAAACTTAAACGCATCGGCATGTAATGACCTATACTATCCCAAATAGTCAACTTTAAAAGCAACTACCTTTTGAGGCATGACAAAGTTTAGATAAAGTGGTTAATATAAAGGTGACGAAGTTTAGGTAGTCGAAAACTTGATTGGTTAAGTTAGACAGTTAATTGAAGATACAACAAACTGTGACATTTGTTTAGTACAGTTAATCAGTTAGGTTCAAGTTACAGTTTTAACCCTCGCTAGTCGATATAATATTTGAGTGAAATATTCAGCAATTTGATGTCTGTGCAAACAACTTCATCCTAATTTTATAAATCTAGAAACATTGATGAATGCAGTTCATAGTGACACAATATTTTGTATCGCTTTATCTTTTACAAGTTTCTAATTAAAGTTATTAAAGTTTCAGACACCTATTTTTATGGAGACAAACTTGGAGAGGAGATTTCAACTGACGGTAAATAGAAAAGTATATATTTTATAAAATATGTAGATAGCACTTTGAATATTCGTCAAGACAGTAGACATTTCTAAAAACTGTATATGCCGCCGCCTCCCACTGGCGGGCCGGTATAGTTAAAATTCAATTTGTTATTTTTTTAGACACCACTAAACCAACTGAACCTCAAAGTAAATGCGAAATTGCCAAGGAATATATGAAATGTATGTCTCTTGTTGAACAAGAAGAAAACGTAAGTATGCCTCTACACAAGGTGTTAGAGAGAAGTAAAGCCCGTTTGTTTAGGAACTGATTCTAATCATAGAAATAGAAAGCAAAGTCTCTATAAATTTACTGCAGTATATGTTTTGTAAGCCAGAGCCCTCTGAAGATGGGCCTAAATATAATGGTTTCTTATCGAAACACTAAAATTGTGAATAACTAAATTACTTTGCAAAGGGTTCTTTCCTAATATGTATATTTGCATCATCTGAAAATAGTAAGAATATAAACGAGAAAATATGTATGCAGAAATAAAAAATGTACCTACTACTCGTTAATGCAGTGAAACGATAAGCCTTATAATCATTAATGATTATGATAGGTATGATGATTTATCAGAGAAATTAAGTAAATCCTGCTTCATTATTAGATATCTAAAATCCACTGTATCACTTAATATGCTGAAGCTAGCTTATTCTGGTCTGGTTCAGACTAAGATATCTTATGGATAGATGTTCTGGGGAAAGTCTCCACATGCTTCCAAAGTTTTTGTAGTACAAAAGAAAATTATACGGTGTATGCTTGGTTTACCTGCTCAGACTCACTGTAAAGAGGCATTTATAGCACTATCAATTTTAACGTTACCATCTCTGTACATATTCTTAATTACAACAAATATAAAAAAAGCAAAATATCTTTTAAAAAATAGTAATGTTCACAGCTATGTTACTCGGAACAACAATCAGCTTCGGGTGCCTTTCTCAAGACTAAGTGTGGGCCAAAATTCTCACATCTTTCAAGGAATTAATTGTTATAATAAATTTATCCAACTGTTTGGCCCATTCGATAATTTTAATTTATTTAGAAATGCCCTGCTAACATTTTTAATGACTAGAGCTTTTTATTCTGTAGATGACTATTTACACTCTAGTTTTATATTTAATTTTAAAGTGTAATATATTGTACTTAATATGTTCCAGTACTGTATGTCATATTGTTGTTATACTTGTATGTTTTATTATTGTCTGTTTTTTACCTTTATGTGTTATTTACCACTGACTTGTCTAATAAGTTATACCATGTGTATAACTCGATATGATGAATAAAATACATTATTATTATTATATATAAAATCGTGATCCAAAAGTATCATAAAGTTGCACGAAAGTGTTTCCATGATAAACAGTTCAGTAAAAACCACTATTTAGATTCATCAGAGGACTTTAGTTCCCTTAGGAAGCATTTACAAACACGTTAGGTATTTTTATTACTTATTTTTATGTGTAAAATCAGTCTTTAAATGAACGTGCAATAAACTTTCAGACATCCTCTATTTTCTACAAATAGAACTTACTTTAAATTCCATAGTTTCTTGCCAAACTTCAGCAAGGTTAAAACTTGAAACTTCTTTTGTTGTAGTGCCCAGTATACCAATATCCATAGGGACTTCATGGACGATATCGATACAACTTAAAGTCTATCATCATCACTTATTATTTATATATACCTACATAATATATGTGCTTAGATGCACAAGTAGAAACAATTAAAATAATCCGTTCTTATGGGGTTTAAATTAGTGACAAATCCCTTTATAGATTTACTTTTACATATAGCTGTCATAACAATTATTTAGTTATTACCATACATGTAGTAAATATGACGAATAGACCGAACATTTCCTATTCACTGTGTCCTGTTGGGTTTGCAAGCACAAGTTGAGAGAAAAAATGCCAGATTTTGGGTTACAGTAGTTTTTTGTACAAATTCATAGCATCAGGGAACATTTTTCGGTATATTCCAACGTTATAAGATATTACCCAGCTAGAAAAGAACCATATCCACTGGATATCTCTAGGACATCTTTCCTGAACATCAAAGATACCTTATGGTTGTCCTGAAACTGCTTTGACCACATCCGCAAGATGTCGTAGAATTGTTCGTTTACAACACATATGGGATATAAGTGGGACATATTGGGATGTTAAAACTGTCTTTTAGGATTGAAATAGGACATAATTATTTGTATGGGTATACAGTGCGTTCCACTTTAGAATGTATCACACTTGTAACTTTTTTAGTCTTTACCCGATAGAACACATTGTGGTCTAGTTTTAAAAAATGACGATTCAATCCCATCAAATGCAGAACTGCCTGCAAAATCAAAGTATATGGAAAAATATATTAGGCAATTTTTTATTTAAATATTTTACCAATGGTGGCTACCTACTAACTACTACAACTAACACGATAATTGAGAATTGCTCCAAAAGCTCAAATTCACAGTTTCATCAAAAATAAAAAATATTGAAATTTTATACTAAAAATAACATGCACTAGGCACAAAAAACGAAAATAAAACAAATTACTTCTAGTTTTATTTTTCACTCACTGGTGGCTGTGCATTTGAAATGAATGAATGATTTTCTGCTATAAGTAGACACTAGCTTGTTCTATCGTTAAGGCATAAGTGTATGGTTAAAATTAGATAAAAATTAAAAAATTATAAGAGTGCTACATTCTTCAATGGACTGCTGTAAATATTTCAATAAGACGCAACACAATATAATACAAAAATATATTTCTGTAAAAAAACTGTGTAAAAATAAAAATTCTTACATATCTAACTTTCTCTTTTCTACTCTTTCCCACTTCCAACAACTTGATTTTTACTTATTCCACCTGAAACAATACAATGTTCAATTAATGTTTGATGAATGCATCCGACCACATGAATTGCAATTTAAAGTTGTACCTAACAAAATATTTTTTTTATATATTTTTTTTCTCAAGATGAGGTGGAGTGTATTTTAAAACCATTATTTATTAATAATAGCCCAAATTCTAAAAGTTCCATATTTATATTTACTATTAATAGTCCAAATTTTAAGATCCGAACTTATATTTATGAAATTATCAATTATAATGATTAATAGCGGCACGATCCTTTTTGAAATAAAATATAATGCATTAAAGTCGCAGCTGCAACAAAGAGTAGATCGAATGATTTTTCTTTATTGCTTTATATTTATGTTAACTCACTAGTTGAGTTTAGCTACTTGCTACTACTCTATACCATTCAACCAGGATTGCGAAATGAGATACTGGTCACCCATCCAAATGCCAGACTTGACCAGCGCAACTTTTTGGTAATCGAGGTCTTGGAACTTAAACCCATGACCATACCTCACCTTATTTTTCTCACAATTCAATTTATCTGAATAATTATTGCAAAGCAAATGGAAGTCAATGAAACTACTAGTGTGGGGAATTTCTATTGAAATATACCTTTAAGCATAATACATCAACGATACCTATATGACTTACAGTTAACCCTCCTTCAGAAAGAAGCTGTATTGCGAATTTTGGGCATAATCATTAATAAATATACGGAAAATTAAAATAAATAAAAAGTATCAAATAAAAATGGTTACTAACCTTACTTACCCTATTTTCAACTCTCAACAATCACAATAAAAACGAAAATGGTATTTGCATTTAATAAATACTACACTGAAATTTCCAGATATGCAAATCTCACTTTCGGCACAAAACACTCTAAAAGCACAGACTAGATAAAAGTAAAAATTTACTTATAAATAAATATTTTGGTAGCCACATGAGGAATGAGTCACACGCTCTGTCAAAAGTCAAAATCTAAACAATTTGCACATGCGCGAGGTACAATTTTTAAATTAGTAATATTAAAATTCGTAGATATACAATGTATAAATAAATTTTAGGAATACATTAAAGTACTAGAAGAGCTTAGCTATAATTATTGAACATTATACTATTTAATTTTTTCACATTACCAGTAATATTTTGTATGGAAGGGACAAAGTATCTTGCAAATATAACAAACTAGGTTTGCACATCCTTGATAAATTATATAAATATGTACATTATTTTGCCATGTGCTGATTATCCTACCAAAATGTCCCAGAGCTTGTTATCAACCTGCCTGCTACTGAATTTTTCAATGAGTGTCAGAATAACCTCCTTTAACTTTTATGGTGCGTAGTCCTGTTTAAGGAGACAACCCTTGCTGGGACTGGATCCTGGCAGTCGAGACGTTTTCATAAGAGGGCTGTTCTTCACAAATCAATATCTCTGGTGTCTAAAAACCACTTTTACAAAACACCAAAACATTTAAACACAATTATATTCGAATACAATATGTGACGCGCCATTTGCTAACCACGTTAGCATATCATCAGGAGGAGCCGAGTAAAATTGAAAAACAATTTTTTAATCATGTTGACATGGTTAGCGAAACGCGCGTCGAGTGCTGTATTCAAGTGTAGTGTTCAAATTAGCACCGAAGATATTGATTTGCAAAAAATAGCTCTTATATAAAATACCCCTACCGCCAAGTCCCAAACCCAACATAGTTTTGTCTCCTTAAACAGAACTACGTACTATAAAACTTGAAGGCGGTTCTCAGATGTTCACTGAAAAATTCAATATAGCTCTTATGGTTTACTAAATCTTTGTCCAGAGCCGGTCTTACCACTAGGCAGACAAGGCAATTGCCTATAGGGCGGAAAATTTTAGGTTTATTAATATTTTAAAACTTTTTTGATTCATGGTAACTTTTGTATGTAATATGTAAATTTTCATGACTGATCTGTAAATTATATCGGATTAAAACATAAACAATTCTGCATAAATTGATGTGTATCAATATCAACATAATATTAGTCATTGTATATACCTAGTTGACATTAAATTAATATGGTGAAATATTAGCTTTAATATTATTTAAATTCGTTCATTCATCCTTAAGCAAGTGGTTAACATGTGTTGAGAAGAGACAACTATCTTATTACTCCATAAAATCGAAGGGATAATAATATCCGGCAAAGTAAATAGATGCTGAAATCTAAGGGCAAATTGAACCAGCTTTACAAAGTGAAAGCTGAATGTAAATTACAGTTAAATTGTTTCAAAAACTATTAAAAGGATAGCTGGTATAACGCAAAGACCAATAAGCAATAAGGAACACGAATATAAACAGTAATAAAATTGTATTAGTTTGTGAGACTACACGGTTCAGCAGCACCCGGAGGTGCTATTGCTTTGTATTTGAGTTGGCTTATTTATCGCCTCGGGCTTCAAGAGAGACCATATGAATTATTTCTTGAAAGTAAAATGATACTGGAACTCGAATCGCATTACGTGGCTTCAGGAATTAGTTTATTACTTTCTACTTAGCAGTATGGGTACGTAATGGTAATTTTCCTAGGAGTTGATAGTGGAATTTGGACCCCTTCTTAAACGAACACTTAAAACATTGAAATCTAGTGGCAGTCTTATCTTTCAAAAAGAATTTGCAATAAATTTATAGAAGTTATGGGAAAAAAATTGGAAACAGAGATTTTGGAAACAATTAGAGTAGCTAAATAATTTACGATAAGTGTCGATTCTACTCCTGACCTTGGTTAGTTAACCTTCATCATTAGATATGTAACAATCCAGGAATACCCCAAGAAACATTTTTAGGATTTATTCTAAGGTCCTAAAAGTGAGGAACTAGAAGTTGCAGTACCAGTCAACTTCATAGACGAGAATGGTTTATATTCAGGTTTACAAGCAAGATTAAAGGAAACAAATCCCTTCATTGATTATATACCATGTGCTGCACATTCGTTAAATTTGATTGAATCATCTGCCTTTGAGTCTTGCCAGGAAGGTACAAGTTTTTTTCTACGTTGCAAGAACTTCACAATTTCTTTGCGGCATCAACACATAGGTGGCAAATATTTGTTTCTGTTAACGAAGATAAGAAGTTTCTAAAGCTCAAAACACCATCAAAAACCCGCTGGTCAGTGAGGCATGATGCTTGTGAAGCTTTAAGCAAGCAGTTTTCTGATATTATTAAAGCTTTAAAACAAATTGCAAGTGATTCAAATGAAAAATCAGCTCCTAAGTCAGAGGTAAGAGGTCTTGTGCAAAAGTTAAATAAATTTGAATCAGCGATTTTAGAAATATTGTGGACATCTAGTCTGGCACGATTTAATGTAGTGTAGTGCAGACTGCACGAGAGCCAACAGCTCGAAACTGCAGTCTGCAAGTGGTGTGTGACGTCTGGCAAGAGAGTTCCTTTAAGTAGGATCAGTCTTTCGGCTGGTGTTTGTTGCAATCGAAGCATTGGCGTTTTGATGGTAATATGCAATTATTACACTTAACGCGCCAGACTTGTAACTTCTAATTCAGCGCCTGGCAGAGCACATATCCCGGAGAGTAGCTGTTGGTTGCAGTCTGGTTACGTTCCTTATAGTAAAATAAGGATTTATAGAGGAGCTTGCGACTAAAAATATTATGTTTAAACTTTTTTACGTATTATTTTTTAAAACCAGTGTTGAATGGTAAACTCGTTTATTCATTTTTGCTTACTTGTTATTTTCCAAATTCCGCCCAACTCAATTTTATTTTCTATAAGGCTGACATTGATATTTTAAAGTCTGTATACAATATAGGGCGGCAAATGTCTAAGACCGGCCCTGTCTATGTCCACAAGATATGTATGCTTAAGATTTAGTTTACTGCCTTCCAGAGGCTTCTAACAATAACATTTTGGAAGCTTCAAAAAATTGAGTGATTATGTCTTTACTATATGGTAATTCATTAACACAGAAATGAGGACCACACTTACTATATTTTTTTACCACTATATGTACAAAGTGTTGCGACTCTTCTATCGTGAATCATTGTTTGATAGTGATCTAAAGTCGAAACTTCAGTTACAACACTGTAAATATAGTTGCAAAAAACATAGTGTGTTCCTCATTTCTGTAATTTTGAAAGCTGTTCAGAATTCAAAGTCTAACACAATCATATGCACATTTTTCCCTAAGAACGTTTTGGGTTTTAGATAAACGCCTACTAAGTACAATATTCTTTTCTGCAAAGAGCATAATACTAAAACAACAGCTTGAGCTTTATGGTAAATCCTTCAACTACACAAGAAAAATAAAACAACGAATATTCTTATAAACACTTAAATATATTTGATGGAAATGATGTTAAATACATAAAAACATTTCGGACTTCGAAAGATGTTCCAAATGAAGTGCTTCTTGAAGTTGAACCGTTTACTGAAAGAGAAAACAAAATCCGAATTAGTTTGTTCCTTGACAAAATAATGAGCAACAAAAATAAAAGCTGTTAATAAATTCTGGGGAAAATAGACTACAGCCGAAAACTATACAAGAGAATAATATAAATGCACAGTTGACGTTTACAATATATTTTTATGTATATCTAGCACAGACTTTTGAGCTGTCAACTTATCTAATCCGTTTTACGGGAAGAAACTAAAATCACAGTGGTCTCGAACATTTAGTATTAGTCAAATGTGTTGGTGTTCATTAAAACTGTCAGAGCCAGCACATTTTAAAATACAATCCGAGCTAATTTTGAAGCGTTTTGTTTAAGCACAAAATAAGAAAATAGAAATCACACCACCACCAGATGGTGGTCAAATATAAAAATTACTATTAGATGGTGTTATTATTGAGAGTATTACATTTCAACCTTATGTCGTTACTTTGTTACTTAACACATTAAAAACAAAATAAAAACTGAATATCAAACAAAAGTTAGTTCCAATTTTACTGCATGTTATTAGCCAAAAAATATGGAAAAGCAATATAGCAACTTCTAATATACATCACACAAAATAAAAAACTATATTGTTATTATGACGTAATCACTTCAGCAAAAATTGTACGGACAATATTGAATACATAAAATATCAAAATTTCAAATATGTACAAGTCGTTGAGCAAGCTCATTAAAATTTAAAGGCAGTAGTTATAGAGTTCAAATTCATCTTTGTTACTTGGTCCCATGAATAATCTATAGGAATAAAGTCTGGCCTTTTTGTTGGCCTACTTGAAAATGTAGAGATATCATTTGATCTAAATCTAATTGAATTTCTGGATAAATGTGTATGCTAGCATTGTTCTAAAATTTTTATTACTCAAAAATAAATTGAATTTCTGTAAGTAAATTTTGTTTTCTATAATAAGGATTAAGATATTACTCAAATATTGAAGAATTTAAGCTTTCTAAATATGATATGAATGTAAAATCCGATTAATTTTTTTTAAACATTATACGTTAGAAAGTTTGTTTCTATAGTAGAGATTCCTTGACCGCAATAAAATGTGCAACAAAGAAAGCTGCAGCTTTGAATCATCTTTCTCTGTTGTAAACAAATCATATAAGCAAGAAATTTGCAAGTATCCTCCCTTTATTGAATGTCTTTGTCAGGTACACGAAATTGAAGGGAGAACCAACCCACGATATTCTTAGAATCACAGGTATGGAGGTACGGTGTACATTTTAACTAAAACTGTACAGTTGAGAAAAATTGTCCATAACTTTCTCTAAGCGACCTGGTTTATAAATACAAAAAGTTGAATGCGGTCTCATTAAATGAATCCGCACATTTCACTATGGAGATCTTTTTTAATTCTAAAACTATAGAAGTCCGGACCTGAGTAAAACCCCACCAGCGACATCAAACAGTTTGTAAAGCGATACAAAATACACCCTCTCATATTACATTATGTCTCTCTCTTCCTCAAGTACAAGGTAAAAGATAGAACACTAGGACATATGATTTATTTTACTCTTTGGGATGGGCATCCACTGGATGTTCTCTTTAATAAGATTGTTGCTTTTGATTTGCATGAAGACGGAGAATACCCCGTCGCTTTCTTTGTTGCACGATTCATTACCTTCGAAGACTTTTTAAATAATCTCTACTTTTCTTCCCTTGTAGAACACTTTCTGTGTATACCTTTAAGACTTAAAGCCCTCACTTAATTAACATTTTCTATAATATTAATCTAAGAAAAAAGTTAAATCTACAAAAGCACATACAAGCTTAAAAACAAAGGTCTCTTAATCAACAAGCAAAAAACAATACCTATAACAGAAACCTATTTCTTTCCACCCTGAAAATAATAAAGTAAAACCATGAATCTTAAAAATAACTAAAGAGTGCGTTAAACGATATACACCAAACACCTATTTAATCATGCATATTCACAGACTGAAAAATGCAATGAATTATAAAGTTTATTGTATAAGTAGAAAAAAAAACATAACGTGAGTTGATGAAAAATCCCCACCAACTTATACCAAAACTTCAGTTACATTTTACTATAACTTTCATAAGTATTTACAGCAATTAAGAAAAAGTAGAATAACTGTACCAATATCTTAAAGTCTTATATAAACAATACCGAGACAAAACTTTGTGAAAACATTCTATTTGGAAAAGTGTAAAAATACATGCATGGCAGGAATTGTAAAGCTCAAATTTTTGTTCCAAAAATCAAATTTATTTCTAATGTACAATTATTATGCTTTCTAATTTCTTGGTAATTCTATAGAACATCCCCCTCTAGAATTTCGCGTTTTTTTTTTCAGAGACGTGTTGTAGGTTTATGTAGGAACAATTCTGCACTTATTAAAATTTGCACAAATTAACAATAACCAAACCCCTACAAACCACCCCTATAGGGTTAGTCATGGGGGATGAAAGTATGTGGTTTTACAAAGATTACAGTACGACAACATGTGACAACCCACGCCCAAAAGTAAGAAATTAGTCTGTATCAATTTTGTCTACAGTTTTTTCCACATTGACAAAATTTATAAAAGAAAATTTCTTATATTTGGGCGTGGGTTGTCATACTGTAAACCTTGTAAAACCACATATTTCACCCCCCATAACTACCCCTACAAATCACCCCTATTTTGATCGAATTCTTGGAAAAAAAACTAACCATTCAACGGTGTGTGTGCAAAATAACGTATCCATGTACACCGGTTCGCGCCCCTATTCGCTCCCACCTCCCGTTAGCTAGTTGGGTTATTGTTAATTTCAATAAGTGCAAAATTATTCCTACATAAATCTACGTCCCTGAAAAAAATCGCGAAATTCTAGAGGGGGATGTTCTATAGAATTAACAATTATTTGTTAAATATTGACCAAACAGAATTTTACTTTTCAGCTTGTCCTTTTATCAACACATGTATTTGAAAGATCCATATAATGATCAATAATCTTTGCATTTTTCAGAACCTTGGGAAGATCTAACATGTTCGGTTTCTCTTATTCAACTAACCTTTTTAGAAGCAGCGCCAACTTTGGTCTTTTTCGTACCACGTACTTTCTTCATTCTGTTCTTACGTTCTTTACGTTGCTTTCGGGTTTGTTGCTTCTTTTCATACAAACCATGTCGGGCCAACCTATGTTTAGGTTCGAATTTTTTGGCAAAATCTAAGGTGTCATAGATAAGGGCAAAACCTGTACTTTTACCACCTCCGAAATTCGTCCTAAATCCAAATACAAAGACTACATCCGGTGTAACCTAGAAAACAAAATCAGTTCGAATGAGTTCAACGAGTTCATCACATGGGGACTAACTGGCGATACTTACTTTGTACATCTTTGCTAACTTTTCTCTAATGTCTGTTTTCTTAACAGACGGTTGTCCTGGATGTAAAACATCTACAACCATTTGTTTACGAGCCAACAACCTGTTGGTCATAAATTTGCGGGTCCTAATTGTGGCTGTTCCTTCAGTCTAAAACAAATCACATTGTAAAGCAACTTTAGATTGAGGTTAGGATACAAGAAATAATATTTCATGAAGATCTCTTTTAACCAAGCCTTTATCTCACAAAATTAAAAAACTGTTGTAGTCGTTCTATATTAGATTATCGGTAATATTTTTATTTCAACAAAACAATTTACTATAATAAGGCTATCTTGTTATTTACCATGTTCAATATTTTTACGAAACACTTTTAAAACACAATTCTTTTCACTAAATATAAAAACTCTTCTCTAAAGAACACTTCAGTCAATATATTTTTTTCTCGTTTTTGTGAAATAAAGGCAGGATGGTTTTTCAAAATCCAGATTTAACTACATACCATCTCGATTAGGTAAATTCACAACGCGAAAAGAGCGCTCGAACGGAAAAGGAGGTGACAAATGAAACTACTGTACATGTGCTATTAGTTAGGTTTGTTCAGATATCTAGAGAGTTACTCCACAGATTAGAGATTTAAGTTTTACGATAATCGGAACAAAGATTAAATATTATAAATCTTATTTATATACTTAATATTTGTTGGAACTTGAATAGTTATAGCATGGTTATTCTTTAAGTTGATTTGTGAGAAACTAAATAATAATATATTCCCTAATAACACGATACTGCAGTAATTCTTCCGGTC
Source organism: Leptura quadrifasciata (assembly GCA_963675555.1). Lineage (NCBI taxonomy): Eukaryota > Metazoa > Arthropoda > Insecta > Coleoptera > Cerambycidae > Leptura > Leptura quadrifasciata. Next base: position 544,917 of record OY776673.1, read on the forward strand.
GAGGAATTTGTTTTATAAAAAACAATAAAAAGAGCGTACCGTTTGTCCTGTTTAAAAAGTTATAATATTTTGTTAGTTTACTTGAGTGAATTTCAAACGAACTACCGCTAAATAGAAGTATTTACCAAATATTCAAGCGACAAAATAAAATTATTTTGGTTCCAAGGCTTTCGCGGAGCTGATGATCCATAGTTAGGTTTCCGGGTTCAGATATCTAAAGCCATCGGTTGGACAGACGGTACACCACATCAAGAATTCATATATCACTTTATAGAACAGATAAAAGAACACAAGATGGAAAGAGAAGACATCCTAGTCAGCGGTAGCATCACTCTTCACAAAAGTACTAATTGAAGAAGCAATAGAGTTAATCCCAGAATAATTGCAACACAACGGACTGAACAACAACCTGGCCGATCTGATAGAACTCTGTGTAAAGTCGACATACTTTCAGTTAAACAGAAAACTATACAATCAAAACGAGGGGGCAGCAATGGGCTCACCTCTGTCACCAGTACTGGCCAATATTTTTATGGAAGCATTTGAAACGTACCTTACGACCTCAAACCTAAATGTTGGTTTAGATATGTGGACGACACGTTCATTATCTGGCAGCATATGGGCCCGAAGAACTGGAGAATTTCAAAACTTACCTTAACAACCTTCACCAAAACAACAAATTTACCATGGAAATTGAGAGAGGTGGTGAACTCCCGTTCCTAGATGTACTCATACATGGAAAACGATGGAACATTAGAACACAAGGTATACAGGAGACCAACACATACCGACAGATATCTAAATGCGCAGTCTCACCACCATCCAGCACAGAAGCAGGCCGTCGTCAACACACTACTGGTATTTAAACAGGGCAAAACAAATGCGAAGAAGAACATCTCCAAGAGGAATACCAGACTTTCAAGATACCTCTACAGAAAAATGGATATAGACCCAAGGACATAAACAACGCCATCAAGAAACAGAGTATAGCCAATACGAAAGAAGAGAAGACATATATATACAAGGCTGTACGGACAGGACTAGAACAATTTCCTAATTACGAGCCACCAGAAGAGCTCGACTCACCAGGAGAGTGTATAATAGCATTCCATATTCGTGTGGAGAAGTTTACATAGGAGAGACCAAGAGACATATTAATATTGGGCTTAAAGAAAATAGCAGGCACACAAAGAAGGAAATCACACATGCAAAGTCTGCAGTTGCGGAACACTCAAAGGAAACCGGCAACTGGATAAAATTTGGCGAGACCAAAAGATTGGCGAGCACGAGACACTACTGGCCCAGAAGATACATAGAAGCCATAGAAATACACAAAAATCAAAATAATTTCAACCGTGACGCCGGACTACAGCTAACGTTGACATGGAAATCAATGTTCCGGTCCACTTACCATGCGACATTACTGGAACCTGGACAAGCCACGCCTCCTGATGATGCATATAAATAGAGGAGCTCAGGCCAACAGAGCTCACTTCGCTTCAGAAGTAGACCACGACAAGTTGGTCGATACGTCAAGTATTTAAAACTATCAACGCGGAAACCTAACTATGGATCAAAATAAACTTAAACGCATCAATAATTACAAGTCAAAATAGTTACATGGAGGGATTAAAATATTTTGCAGCATGTATTCACTTTTTGACATTGAAGTGTGAGTGAGGAGTGCAGTTTCTGTGACTTCTTTAATTTTATTCATTTACCGTCTATATTATTATAATTATGTAAATGAGGTAACTCTACCTTACCGACATTTTGGAAAACTGGCACCAAACTGCCAAACAATATGGCGGGATTAGCGCACAGCTGTTTATAAGGCCTATGCGCTATCCAATGTATTTATAGATCAGTGATAAAGGGAAATATACTTTAGGCAACTGTATATTCAGTGAAACGTAGATGGTTGTCTAATGAATAATATTCCATGAAAATTTCAATAAAATTTAAAATCACTTTCATAAGTTAATAAAGCATCTAATTTCAATTGTTTACCCGATTGAAATCAAGGTAGATTTCATAAACACCAACTAATATATTGCCCTTATTGACTGCCAGTGAGGCATTATCAGATTATTAATCGAATACGCCAAGAAGTCTCTTGGCGCAAACTTGGTCGGGAAAATCCACAACTCCACTGCACAGTATTTTTCTATTTATGAAATAGTACTTCCAAATCTCTTACTTTATGACTTAAAAAAGGCATATGCCTATTTCGGGTCCTACCAGATTCACTTGATTTTAAAGTTTTATCCAAATTAAAAATGCGAGAAATTGTTTTGTTATAATTTATTTTATTTGTATATCAAAAACATACAATATTGAAGCACCGATATAACTAGGGAGAGGAGGGACACTCTCCCTCAGCTTCCACACATAATGGATGAGTGCTGTTAAAGTATACAATTATTATGGGCCAAAACCCGTATTTATTTGGGCATCCCCTTCACCCTCAAAATTCAAATTTGGTTAAATTACAATAAAGTCATCAGTTCTTTATTCTTAGCTCTACCCAGGTACTTAGCATGATTATTAATTAAATTATATGCTATTCATCAAAGTATGAGGGCTAAATTAAGATAAAAAAAAGATTGTATCACTATAAAAGCACTACTGGTACATCTGAAAAATACTATTGAAAAGTTATTTTAAACCTAAAAATATTACTTTTGTAAAATGCAAAAGCGAATAGGCAAAAGTTCGGAATGAATTATATTACAAATTACATTCATGAGTATATTAAAATAGGCAAAGATATATGATGCAAACGAAAAAATGTTCTTTAAATTCTCCTGACTTTGGAATTCACCTGGCAAAACCCAGAAGAAACTATTTCGTTTTGTTAGATCATCACGCATCCTCCATGAACACTCTCAATTAACATTTGGTATAATCGAAGCATAGCTCTTTGGCAGTATAGAAATATTTGAAGCCGAATATGAGGAATATCTCAAATTGGCTGTAGCATTAATATCCAGTGAGCAAATAAATAGAAACTGTTAAATCTGCATGGCTAATGACTAATATTATAACAAGGTTAGGAAGCGTATTTGGAATAAAAATTTAGTTTAATGCCAAGAGGATGCCTTACAAAAAGAACTGAAGTCACCAAGGATTTCATAGGAAAAAATTGTACAGGATATATGCTTAGTAGACAACTGCAACAGATAATATGACGTAGTTATGTGTAGTATGACCATGAATGTCTTGTCAAAACTTTGTGAATAAGAAGACTATATCTGCATTTGTGGTGGCCCATGATATGAAAGCATACAAAAAGTGGAACATGTATTAGTTGCGCAAAACCAAAATCACTATGGATTCTTCAAGAACAAATTTTTAAGAAGTTTGCATCACTTTTTAAGCATAAAGAGTCAGAGTAATCCGAAATATATACATTTATTATACAATTGAGGAATATCAGGCATTATTCAACAACGAGGCCTCTGCTTTTGAATGCTTCGATCTCAAGGCCCTCCAATAATAAAAATGACTTGATAAAAAAGTATTTGTAAAATGCGTTAGTAAAAGTAATATTGAAATATATGATTTGCAGGAAACTGCTCAGCAGGCAAATACCCCGACCTGCATTGAATTATACCTTACAAATCATGAAAGAATGGTAGCCAATATCTACTGGCATGCTGATGAGAACTAATAAGTTCGAAACTGGTCTACGTCTGGTCAGGGAATTGACAAATGATATCTACCATTCTTTCATGATTTGTATTTGTATTTGCCCGCTGAGTAGTTGTTTCCTGCAAATCATATATTATAGCAGTAGGTTAAGTTCACCTAGGACTAAAAGGTCGCCGGTCTTAAGGTACTTGCAAAATTGCAAGTCGTTATACGCCATGGAGACATCTATGGTGTATAGTAGCAATTGACCATATGAGAGGATTCACTTACCTCTCACCACTACTAAAAGTAATATTTGTTAAATTTTCATATACGGAGAAAATAATCTCTACAACATGAAAATTTTAATTTTTTTTTGTAAATTAAAAACCAGTGAGAACTGCAGAATCATAATTTTGTTGACAAAAAAGAATTTTTAATGTTTCTAAGAAAGAGTACTGTTTCGTTAAAATCTTCTCACCATTTTTTAACATTTTAAATATAAACACGGGGTTTAACAAAAAACAGGTTTTTTTTGCCATAAAAATATTCTTTAAGCTACATTACGCTGATGAACAACAACACCTCTGAAACACATATCCTGCATAGTTGTGGTATATGGCAAAAAAATATTTTTCGTTTCAAATTAAGCTTCAAAACAAAACGGTTATGTACAGTTGTTATTTTGTTATTGTTTATGGCCTATTGATTTGTGAAGATTTTCATTAATTTTTTACGCTGTTGAAGGCACACATATAGAGATAGACATTGCGCTCTTAAGGAGAAATATTGTGAGATGTCTTCTCCCAGTATCGCACACCATTGAAAAACAGGATGAAACTAGCTAGAACATAAAAAGTAAGGCGAGATAGAGTGGCTTATCTGCAGATGCTTAATTTTTTTAGAGTTAATGGTTAATACTCCCTAATTGATTGTTATATTATTCGATACGAATGATACGATATAGTATTTCTGTGACATTAAAAACATAAAATAAATCTATTTTCTAATTTTTTCATATTACTCTCCCTACAAGAAAATTTATTTACGTCCTCGGTCAGAGGCTTCAATGTACCCTTAACTTACACGCTTCATCCTAAAATTCGCCGTATGACAAAGGCATGATAAACTCTCCCTATAACTCTCTTTTTCTATTTAAATTTTCAGTTTCTCCTATCTGATGGGGCAATATATCTCTTTATGAGTCTATAGTAATAAAATTATACATGGAGCAAGCCGGCTTGGAGTACTGGTTAGACATTGTTTAGTAATGGTAAACACTTTGATAGATCTACAGTTCTAAATTTAATCGATTTAAAAAATTAGGGTGTCTTATTCCGTCCATAACCTCACAATTCCATTTACAAATTTGTATAGGATCGAGGAATGTGGCCTTATTTCATAAATATACGTGTGTAAGTAGGAAACACCCAAATGCGATAAAGTAAAGGGTGGCAGTTCTTTTCGTACAGTAATGTATCAAAAAAGTTTTATATACTTATATAATGGCTGCAAGTGTTTTAATTATTTAGTCGATGAAATTAAATCATCTCCAAATATTAAGATTTTTAGAGCAAAACTCAAGCATCTCTTAATATGTAAAGTTTGTTATACCCTAGATCGTTTTTCATGTAATCTAGATATTACATTTTTTCACCTATCGTTTTATTTAATTCATTTGTTATAATGTTTATTGTAATTTTGCTTGTTGACAATTGTATGTTTATTGCTTTTTTTATTTATACATTTGATGTATTCTACATTTTTGTTGTATATTTGTTTATACCTATTTTAAATGTGGAAATAAAATTATTATTATTATTATTAAATGCAGTATGCATGTAAATGTCGGAATAAATCGATACAAAACAAGTGACAAAAATTCATACAGACACGTCGTTTTTTATGCATTTCTCAATTTGTTTATGTAAAAAAAAATCTATAGTCCTTTTTTAGAAAGTCAAGACATTATGGCAACAATTTTAAATTGTTGATTTTAAAAACTGTCTTTTGAAAGAGCAGATTTTTCTGCATACAGTGTGTTCTATGGTATATTGCATGATGAAATTATCGAGAAAAAAAATCATTTAACATTAACAGCATATATACATGCTTTATTTATGTTCGAAGTTTGGTAGAGGAACTTGTTTACGACTTACACTTTTTTCGTGTTTATGCTATTTTTCATTTGCTTAGCAATGTGCACCTGTCTGTGACAAGTTAGTCTTTGCTTTCACATTGTACTTAAAGTTCTGATAATGGAACGTTTAAGTGAGACAACGAATTGAAATTCTCATGATGATAGGCCACGAACACAAGCTCCGGTTTGTGAATTATTTAATGATAAATATGCTGATCCGCCTATTACACAATCAACTGTTAGCAAACTAGGAAAGAAGTACTGAAATTGTGGTCATGTAAGAGATAATTTCACAGCAGGTCGTCTGGCAGTTTCATAAAATAACCAGTTATAAAAAGGAGGAATCAACATCCAAACTGCCTGTAAAATTTACAAGACCATCTGCAGACCCATGATAGAGTATGGTCATATACTCTTTCAGAATTGTAAAAAACCAGCCATACAAAAGCTTATGGTAGCAGAAACAAGTGCCTTACGATTAATAACTAAAATTCGTCACCCAAATAATCCTCTACACAATCCTCCCAATCAAGTTCTATACCAACTGACAAATATCGAACCAATAAAAGAGAGACTGATTACTCTATCAAGAAGATTCTCCGGGAATGTACAAAACAAAGTGCTAATTGATGTCTTACACAGACGAGAGCCAACAGCTTGCAGTCTGCAAGTAGGACCAGTCTTTCGGCTGGTGTTTGTTGCAATCGAAGCATTAGCGTCTTGATGGTAATATGCAATTATTACACGTAACGTGCCAGGCTTGTAAATTATAATTCAGCGCTCGGCGGGGCACATAGCCCGGAGAGTAGCTGTTGGTTGCAGTCGGGTTACATTCCTTATAGTAAAATAAGGATTTTATAGAGGAGTTTGCTACCAAAAATATTATGTTTTAATATTCAGCCCTCTAAAAGCACATTGGAACAGTATAAATTTGTTTGAGTCTTAGATATTGTTATGTGCTGCCCTCTAACAGAGAGGAGAGTTGTAATTACTCCCTGGCCAGAAGGGTGGCGCCATCTGTGGGCCAACTGGCGAACCATCATTTAGTAGTGCCTAAGAAAATTCTAGAGAATTCCAGTATATTTGTGGAAAGTTCTACAATGACATTCTGGACATTCCAAGTGGGTATATAAAGAGGTGAAGCCAGCAGATGGGGGAACAGAACAGTACAGTTTAGTGAAGAATAAGGAACAGTTCAGTATCCAGTTCAGTTCTGGGTAATCTGTGGTTCTGGTTACAGAGACAGTTTGTAGAGGAACAGTTCAGTTGAGTGAAGTATGCAGTTTAGTGAAGTAAACAGACAAGAGAGTTTTTAGGTTAGACAAGAGTTGACAAGTTTAAGAAGAAAAGTAAAGTGCTTAGTGTTTTAAAAGTAGTGAAATTATATTAGATTAAGTTATTATTAGTTGTGTGATTTTTAAGTATTTGCTAGTGTAATTTTAGTGATTAAATAAATCAGTGGTTTGTGAAAATTCTTGTTGCAAGTTATTTGGAATCCACAAAGTGTTTACTGAAAATTGTAAGCACGTAACAATTGGTGTCAGAAGTGGGATTGCAACAGAATTTCTGAAGAATTTGACGAAGTTCCATAGTGTTCTATTTGGAAACCACTGGAGATAGTGAAGTGAGTCGAACTGGAAAGTAATATAGACATTAGACAAGACTAATTTGTGCCATATAGTGTGAGAAAATTTATAGAACATTCTACTTGTACCTGGCATAGACTTTAAATAAAACTTGTTAGTGTTGTTTGTTAGTTTTTGAATGGAAACAAGAAGCATGGCCGCTGAAAAACAAATGCAAGACATGTTAGCTGCATTTAGCAAAATGATGCTAGAAGAACAAGAGAAACGACGTCAAGAAGATAAAGAAGAACAAGAGAAACGACGTCAAGAAGATAAAGAAGAACAAGAAAAACGACGTCTAGAAGAGAAAGAAGAACAGGCGAGACGTGAAGAAGAAAAAGAAAGAAGACGTCAAGAAGAAAAGGAAGAATTGAGAAAAATTATACAGGTGCAACAAGATGCTATCCTGTCAGCCACTAATGAAGTCAAGGAAAAAGTAGATAAAGTTGAACAAGAAGTTGGTAACGTCGAAGGAGAAATTAGTGACATTAAGGGAAAAGTTACAGACGTTGAAGAAAAAGTTACTGGCGTTGAAGTAAAAGTTACTAAGGTTGAAGAGGAAGTAACTGAAGTCAAAGGAAAATTTCGTGCAGTTGAAGGAGAAGTAGAGCGACTTAAGCGACTGTTAAGAGAACAAGGAGGCCAGCTGGTATTATCATCGTCAGGTCCTCGATTACAATTGCCTTCCTTTGATGGTCAAACTTCTTGGTCAGCCTATAAAAGACAATTTGAGGCAGCGGCATACGCAAACAATTGGAGTAATGAAGACAAAGCTATGGCATTGGTGCTAGCATTAAGGGGCCAAGCCTCAGAGTTGCTTCAGAGTATTCCAGTGACGCAGCAACGGGATTTTAAAGTTTTGGAAGCTGCACTAGATCTAAGATATGGCGACCAACACCTCGCCCAAGTATACAGGACTCAGCTCCAATCACGCACACAAAAGACTGGGGAAAGTTTACAAGATTTTGAAGCAGCTGTTGAGCGACTGACATACCTGGCTTACCCGGATGCACCCAAAGAATTCCAAGAACAATTAATAGTTGGTACTTTCATCGATGGCATAAGAGATGAGGAGATCAGGCGAGTCCTTAGATTAACTCGAGCTAAGACTGGTAGCGAAGCCTTGATCCATGCCCTCGAAGTTGAGGCCGCTTATGAAGAGACTCTACATCCAAGAGTACGAGCCATGAAAGTAGAAGAAGAGAACCATTTAGAAAAGTCAAATATGGAATCTTTGATGGCTGACCTGCACAAAATGATAAGCCAGTTGATGAACAAACCAGATGCTCCAAGGAAGCAGGAAAGAGAACAGAGCGAAGGACAGCCAAGGAAGGTGATTCGGTGTTATCAGTGCAGCAAACCAGGACATATGATGCGGCAGTGTCGAGAACGGAATCCTGGGGAAGTAAACACTGCAAAGAAAGAGGAAGGTCGCTCTGATAAGATGAGATTGATTGTTATGTTAACAGACATACAGAAAATGGTCGCACAATTACTAAACGAATTAAGTTCGCGACCGGAGCTGAAACAGGAACCGCAACCGCCGAAACAGGAGCCGAAGCAGCAGCGAAGTGCTGGAGGTCCGATAAAAGTAATCCGCTGTTATAATTGCGGCAAATTGGGGCATGTCAAGAGGTACTGTCGCCAGAGGAGCCCTAAGGAAGTGAATGCCGAGAATGTAAAAACGCAGCAGGATATAGCAGAAGTGAAGGCAGTTAAGATAGAGGTTCCGAAGGACTGGTCAAAGAAAGTTCTAAGGGAGGAACAACTGAACGACGATGAAATTGGACCAATGTTGAAGGCGAAAGAAAAAGGAATCCGCCCGGAATGGAAGGACGTTTCCAGTACAAGTGTTGGACTGAAGGCTTTATGGGCGCAATGGGATTCACTTAGGGTTATAGATGGCCTATTACGGAGAGCATGGGAGAGCCCGGATGGGAAAGAAGTTACCATGCGGTTGCTGATACCCAGGTGCCGAGTACCAAAAGTACTTCGGGAAGTGCACGAGGGAATATCCAGAGAGCACTTTAGCAGAAATAAGACTTTGGCTAGAGTACGGGAGCGATTTTACTGGGTAAATAGCTGTCAGGATGTAGAGGCTTGGTGTCGCAGTTGCAAGGTTTGTGCAAATGTGGCTGCCAAGAGGTCACCTACAGGGAGTGGTGATCGAATGAAGGCTAGATATGACCGCAATGCCAGTTCAGCAGGATTCAAGGTGGGGGACTCGGTTTGGCTGTATAACCCACAGCGGAGTGAAGAAGGATTCTCGAAGCCTCGCTCACCTTGGGAAGGACCGTATTCTGTCATCACTCGGATCAACGACGTTGTTTATAGGATTCAACGTAGAAAGAAGTCCAAGATGAAGATCGTGCACCTGGACAGGTTGGCAAAGTATACTGGGGTATCTGAAATGCCTGACCGGGACGTTCAGGCTTAAGGAGGGGGCAGTGTTATGTGCTGCCCTCTAACAGAGAGGAGAGTTGTAATTACTCCCTGGCCAGAAGGGTGGCGCCATCTGTGGGCCAACTGGCGAACCATCATTTAGTAGTGCCTAAGAAAATTCTAGAGAATTCCAGTATATTTGTGGAAAGTTCTACAATGATATTCTGGACATTCCAAGTGGGTATATAAAGAGGTGAAGCCAGCAGATGGGGGAACAGAACAGTACAGTTTAGTGAAGAATAAGGAACAGTTCAGTATCCAGTTCAGTTCTGGGTAATCTGTGGTTCTGGTTACAGAGACAGTTTGTAGAGGAACAGTTCAGTTGAGTGAAGTATGCAGTTTAGTGAAGTAAACAGACAAGAGAGTTTTTAGGTTAGACAAGAGTTGACAAGTTTAAGAAGAAAAGTAAAGTGCTTAGTGTTTTAAAAGTAGTGAAATTATATTAGATTAAGTTATTATTAGTTGTGTGATTTTTAAGTATTTGCTAGTGTAATTTTAGTGATTAAATAAATCAGTGGTTTGTGAAAATTCTTGTTGCAAGTTATTTGGAATCCACAAAGTGTTTACTGAAAATTGTAAGCACGTAACAATATCTATTTTTATTGCCTCATTATTTGAGTAACATTTGTTAAATTCGTGCAGTTTCAACAGAAAATTAACATGTTGGCTGGGATTGTTGGGCTTACAATTGTGGGTCTATTTTTTTATTGAAAGTTCATTAAAGGCTGAAAAATATTTGGAGCTGCTCCAACAAAATATAATTTCTCCATATGATTTCAACAAGATGGTGCACCATCACATTATTTAGTAATCATTTAAATTAAATTTTTTCACACAAATGGATTGGTAGATGCCAGTAGAACGGCCAGCTAGATCTGCGGATCTAACCCTATTGGATTATTTTTATGGGGTTACCTTGAATCCAAAGTTTATTTTAATACATCCAGCAATGTTGACGACTTAAAAGGCAGAATTATTTATGAAATTGCAAAACTGGACACGAACACTTTGGAAGAATTTCAGTTTCAGCTCGGACATTGTCAAGAAGCAAATGGCACCCAGGTTAAAAATTTAATTTAATCCTGCTATATGTATTAATTCTTGTATTTTTGCTTTATTATATCGTTATAAGTAGGTAAGATTTTTTTGTATGAGCGAAAAGCGAAGCTGTGTCACTTGTTTTGTAACGATTTTAAGTAATTTACTCCAACCTTTACATTCTCACCGTAAATTTTTTTGTGAGGTTATGGTACGAATGACGCCATTCAGATTTTAATATTTTCAATAATGATTGATAATCATTTCATGTCTTATGCACTGGACATCTGGACAAATGCTGCAAAATCCCACAATTACAACTGTGTACCATAACTTCCTGTGCTAATGTATGTGGGCGCTGTCTTCTTGGCAACATTTATGAATTGGACAAGCCTAGTCAAACAACACTTGAAGTATGGAATCTGTTTTTTCCCATGGTATTGTGGTTTCTTGCTATTATCACTCTCAAATTCAATAGCAACTCGCCGATTAACAATGGTGAGAATGGTAAGCAAATTTTCTTGGAAGGCAAGTTTCTGTAGTTCTTCACATAGCACCGTAATGAAGTATGAACCAACGGTGACATTTCGGAAAGCGTAGTGATCTACGGAATTAATATCTTTAAAAAATATTAAGCAAAAATGAAAACGTACCTTTAAATGTTGCATACATGATGAGAAAATCAGCGTAAATGGGAATCCTGTACGAATGCTCCCCATCAGTTTCTGTCTTGTATGGTTGCATTAATTTAATCCCTGGGTCAGTTTTTTCTCCCTGGCAGGATTGTAGGAAGAAAAGTTTGGGCTTCCCTAAAATTTCATTCAACTAAAATATAATCTTAAAATAAAGATTGGTATATTGAAAATGTATTGTATAGGTAGGTACACACGATTTTCATAAATAATAATAAGTATATTTTATTTCTTCCAGTTGAAAGTGCAACTATTAAAGAAAAGGCCAACATAGACTAAAAACTGTAAATACTGTAATAACTTCAATAATTATTTTTATGGCCATTTTGTTATGATTATATTATACTCTATAATATACTTTGGTGGTATCAGTAAATTTTTAAGGACAAGTTCTGAATCGCCCTATATAACAGAAAATAGAATGGAGTTAGTAAAAAAAAAATCCACGGTATAGATTTTTTTTGGAAGTTTTTAATTTCAGAATTCAATAATTAACTTGTAAGTTATCTGTATTTTTAAATATTTATTTCAATTATGAAAACCTTGAGGAACTCTCCTTTTAACTAAGCGAGGCAAAGAACACAACTATAGTATATACTAGCTTGAATATAAAATCCAATTTATACAAAAAAAATGGCGAAAATCAACAATTTTTCACCACTCGCTAAAAAATTTCCTAGCAATTCTTCACAAGGAAATGACAACATATGTAGCTCTCCTCGTTATTTACAGGGAATATTTTATATATTTCAATATTATGTATTTCATATTACCTGCTAATGTTGGGCACTTGTCTGCAGTAAACTGATCCCAGAAGACCTCATCTGGATTATAAACCTCATCCGAAGCAAAGAGCAAATCCTGAGTCCCATGAGAAAGCACAACAAGGAGAAAACAATTGTTATTGGTATGATCCATTTTTACAGCTGTGATAGGAAAAAATAATTACGAACATATCAAAAGATGCTGATTAACTTCAATTATCTATACAAGACACGTCACCATTTAATATTTAATAAATTACCTTCAGACAAGAAGAAACCAATAATCAGGGACATCAACAGTTAGATATAAAATATTAAAGTATTAGTTAACCAAAACAAATTTATGATACGATTAAAATTTAGTTTTAAAAAGTTACCTTCCCATAAAATAAAGATAGGTTTATGACAATTAAACTAATTTCAAAATATATATGCAAGTATACCTTGGTCAATTTGAAATATAATTTCGGCTAGTTTTAAGTCTTTGAATGGATGTACTTCAAACCCTAGGGCACGGAGGCATTTTTCAAGTTTCTCACCATCTACATTAGTGCCATGGCGTTCCCCACAGTCTCTTGATTTAAATTTTTGGTGGTTGAATATGTATGCGATACCTTGCTTCTTATGGTTCATTTTGTAGTATAGAGCGGTCTCTACAACTGTCATCAAGGCCACACCTTTTGCAAGTCCATTATTATTATTATTATTACTGAAAAATTCAGACATATATATATATATCTTATTGCTCAATATTTTCACACAATAGTACATATATTCCTGTGGTTCAACAAAAAATTACTCGTCATCAATAAAGTGCTATACAGCACACTGACGTTCCACTCCTATATTATTTTGTATATAAAACTATAGATTCCTCTCTTCGCATGCTTATGTTTCATTGAAAATTTAAAAAAACAACTAATTATGGAACTCTACTCTGTTTAAAACGAAAATTGAAAGTAAATGAAATAATTTAAATCAGGAGAAATGGTAATTTAAGCAAGCCTACTGTGCTACTATAGTCGAGGCAAGAATTCAAGCGATGCACGTCACAGATCGATTCTATAAATAAGACAATATTGCTAAGAATCATGAAGCCCCATTAAACTATACCTATTTCTGAAAAAAGCTTAATAACTGGGTGTCAAGAATTGCTCTTTTTAACGTAAATAACGATTAAAAATTATGTTAGTATTAAAATTCCTTTAATGAGATCACTCGTGACGTGCATCGCTTGAATTCTTGCCTCGACTTTACCTGTTTCCATTTATTACTGCAGTTGTATCCTCATCAATTTCGTCATTTTTAGATTTTCCCATACAGGATCCATCAATTACATCTGAACTGGCCATATTAGCTTACTTGTTATATATTTTCTGTAACAAAATATAATATAATATTAAAAATTTAAATTAATACTAACGCAAAACTCTTATTTTTTTACGACTGCATAAACTGTGAAAAAGGAGGGGTAGATGTAGTGCAACGTATTATTATAATGAGTATAATAAATTGAGATTTGCTTTTTTATACACTTTGCGTTATGTAAAGTATACGCATCTACACCGAATCCCAATTTGTGATTAATGCCGTCAGTGCGGTAACTTCCAAATACACAAATGTGAATTTACAACAGCTTTTTTTTTAGAATTGCACATTTTCTATGATCAACGCACATTAAAAAATCTTAAGTAATTGACATATTATAGGTTTCCACATTATTAAAAAGCCAACGCTAAGAACTTTTAACAAGCATATCACAATAACCTCACTCGTATTTTATTAATAATAAACAGCTATCGATTACGATATTGTCTCTAAATTTGTAGTAATAACTTCATCTAATATAGGCTGAAGAAACAAGTGCAAAATTATTTTAAAATCTTAGGAAAGTTGAGGTTATGATGAGGAAAAAAAAACCGGCGCCGAGCGCCGCATAAATAAATTGAATGTTATTAATGAATGTAAATACTTATTAATTGGTATTAAATTACCTAATGACAATTTTTATTACTTCTCAGAATCCTATTTAACTGCAGTAGTGCAATATGAAAAATGAAAAGAATGAACTAACCACTATGAATCATCAAAACCCCCGCCAAAGAGAGACTGTGCCCCGCCCATTTTTGCCGACATTGCCGACTGTCGTTTACGTTACGGGTTTTCCCCAGTCAGAAAATGGCAAGCGATGTTGCCACATTACCAATTTGGAGGTTTTTCGTTTCATCGACACAAGGCACAAGTTGATTTTTAAATGCAAAGCATCCAATAAAACTGCTACCTACTTTTGATAATAAGAGTCGACTTCTGTTGATTTGTGTTTAGTGTGGGTACATGGAAACATATACTTAATAGAAATATACATGGAAAGCACCGATTACTTAATGATTTTAATGCAAAAAAAAGTTAAGCACAGAATGCTACACTTCTAGCACGTACTTTCATCAATACAAATCATTCTGTTCTTCCATGGAATATGTAATTTTTTTAATGAAAAATATCACAGATAATTTAAGGGCATATCATATATCCATTAAGACTATGCTTAGCTATAGCCTCTCGTTCAGATAGTTGCGGAGTGCGAATATTTCTTGCGGACATCCGGTAAATTTGATTTAAAAATATTCGTGGCGTAGTTCACTTTACTATGTGAACAAAGTTGTAAAGGAATATGTTTTAGCAGTATTGTCAGACACAATATAACTTCCGAAAAGAGGAACAAAATAAACGAATTGCAAAATTATGGAAATCCGCAACAAAAAAATCACATTCCGCAATTACGTGACCTAGCATTTAGTGCTATTACCATATTATGGCTATTACACTGTATTCGTCGTTGTCACCAATAATGCCAGTTTGCGATTGCGACATCTGCCATACACTACTGACGAGCTTTAAGCGTCAGTGTATCAATTTTGTCTTAAGGTTGTTAATATTTTTACCAAACATTTTGTTTGGTCTTCTGCTTGCTTTTGCAGAGCTCCGTTTCTATCGTGGTGTGGTTTTTTTTCGCATCGTTTTTCGAGCATATTATATAAGCATGCATGCCTACTCTTTCTCTCTATTCTTCATGGTCACGATACTTCATTTTCATAAATTTGGCAAGTTGGGTTGGTCTGTCAAAAAGTGACAGCTGAGGTTTGCACTGTTTATTTCTACTTTTTCTAAAATAATTTATTGATTGATCTCATTTTGCAATACATAAAAATGTCGCTCAATGAACGGTAACTATTTAGTGATTTTCTCGATGAGTCTTGTAAATAAATATTTGTCTTTTAGTGTGCAGGAAGAACTAGAGGCTTTGGAAGCAATTTTGCTGGATGATATTTCTATAATTTACAATGAAAAGTAAATATTCCTCGCAGATCTAGTAACACTTCTGTTTTGTTAATGAACTAATTTTCAGGGGATCTCCTGAACTAGTCAAATCCACCATATTCCCTTCCACTGCAAATGAAGTGGACAAACAGTATGTTTGTGTTACTTTAGAAGCTAGACTCCCCGAAGGTTATCCTGACTGTGAACCTGTTGTTCAGTTGCGAAACCCACGGGGTCTTGACGATTCCACCGTAAATAATTTATACATGTCCATTAAAGAAAAGTGCAATGAGTTTCTTGGTCAACCTGTAATTTATGAATTAATAGAGGTAAATTTGTTAGATACTTTATATAGACTGACTAGAATTACCAAATTTTCTTGTCATGCACTTTGTTCAAGTACTTATGATTTATTAGCAATATTAATTATTATCAAGTTAGATGAGCAATTAAATGATTTAATTTTTAGCTGATAAGAGAGAACTTGACGGAGAGTAACTTGCCAACATGTCAGTGTGCTGTGTGTTTATACGGGTTTACTGAGGGAGACAGTTTTACTAAGACTCAGTGTTTCCATTACTTCCATTCCTATTGTCTGGCGAATCATCTGATTACAACCAAAAGGCACTTTCAAGAAGAACAAGATAAGTTACCAGCATGGCAAAAGTCTACCAAAGCATTTCAGGTGAGTAATATTGTAATTTTATCCATTTCTAATGTATCATATGCACGATTATTAATTAAGAAAGCGGGGGTTACTGGACAAGCAATAAAAAGCTTATGAACGGTTATGAGGATGATATATTTGTATTATTTTGTATCTATAGGTATGTTTTGAATATTGTCTGCTGTACCCTTTGTGAGAGCTTTGAGTTGAGAATGATAAGTATCTACAGAATATAGAATGGATGTAAACATCGGGGTAACCTCAATGCAATACTCTTTTATCCTTTTCAGTTTACTGTCATATCGATAATACAATATTTTTTGACATCATAATTCATTACACTTAAATAACTCTGCCATACACTAGTGGAGGCTTTTTCCCATTAAAATATAAATGCAACATTTAAAGACTATTATCATAATATGAATTGGAAAAGATCAATACTGAAAATTACATGCATTTTCTTCAGGCAACCTGCCCAGTTTGCCGTGAACAAATCAGCTGTGATGCAGAAGAATTGACATCAGCTCTTCCACCCAAAGAATTGGAGAATGCTCAAAATTTCGAGGTTACCAGCGACCTTCGGCTCCTGCAGGAAAATATGCAGCAACTTTTTATTTACCAAAAAAGCAGAGGTGGTATCATCGATATTGAAGCAGAAGAAAATAAATTGTTGCTCATCACTCAATCTAGTGGTGATGCTCCTCCCACTGATAGCGGTGAGGTGAGTTTATAATGGTGCCTGTTCTTTTTAAATTTGTCTCAATTTTTCGATGATTTGCAGGATCCTGGTCCCAGTTTGAGCAACATAAATGAGACGGTCGTGGAGAATGGTTTATTAAATAGAGGCCAAAGGTATGATTTCAGGGTAAATTCGAGTTCCAGATGACCAAGGCATTCCAAAAATGTTTCACTTTCGGTGAATATAATCGGTGTCATATTTCAATACTCGTTTAAATGTAAGTTTGTTTCTAAATTATTTTATAGGAACAAGATGTGTTATTAAATGTTTTATGAATTTTATTTATTTTATTATTATCTCAATAAATGGTACAATGTCATAGAAATATTTTAGATGTCTTATTAGCACCTAATGAGTACCTTATTAGACTAGCGTTTAGCCCCTGTTTAGTCCGATCTTGGCTGCCATTAAGGGCATGGGAAATTATGTATCATAAGCGATTATACCACAACAAACATTTGAATTAGTTATGTTGAATAGTAATTTAATATCTCTGTGTTTCCGGCGAACTCTAAGAAAATTGATATGAAAATCATTTTCGAGATTTTTATTCGATTTAAAAGCGATGTAGTGTAAAAATTTATGTTGTACTTGTTCTAAATTCTGGATGTGTATATTCTAGTATGGAGTCGAAACACAACACATGAAGCACATTCTAAGTGTGGCCTTACAAATGAACAGTAAAGTAGCATAATAGAAGTAAATTAGTAAAATCGCATGAGGTTCGTTTAATGAAACCTAACATTTTTAATGATTTGGTAACAGAATTTGAGAAATGTGAGATGTGAAGGTTAATGATGGGTCGAGTATTACACCCAGGTCTTTAATAACAGTAACATTATCAAGGGTGAGGAAACTACCATTAGTAAAACACTCGTGAATGTCATTAATAAATAAATTAAAGAGCAAGGGTCCCAAGTGAGAACCTTGTGGTACGCCTGACGTGATTTGAATTTCTTTTGATCTGAAATTGTTTACGCGAATGATTTGTGTACAGTCAAGTAGGTTACTTTCGAACCACTTCAAAAAAGAACCGTTTATGCCTATCAAATTCAACTTGTCGAGTAAAAATCGGTGGTTAACTCTATCGAAGGCATTTGTAAAGTCTGTATAGATGGCATGAACCTGGTATCCATTCTCAAGAGCTAGTGACAGGAAG
The DNA here is from genome assembly GCA_963675555.1 of Leptura quadrifasciata. Taxonomy (NCBI): domain Eukaryota; kingdom Metazoa; phylum Arthropoda; class Insecta; order Coleoptera; family Cerambycidae; genus Leptura; species Leptura quadrifasciata. The sequence goes on from OY776673.1 coordinate 563,137, forward strand.
TCACTACTTTTCACTTTTTTCATGTTATTTTTTTATGTTTTTCTTGTTGTTTTGTTTGAAGAATTTGTATTTCAAGATCAGTTGTCGGATTAAGGTATAAACTTACGAGTGAAATATGTTTGTCTTTTAAATCTGGTTTAGGGCAATTTTGAGAACGACATATAAAATAATTATTAAATCTATTGCATTTTTCTAGTGTGTTATTTATTATATTTCCAAGATCATCGAGTACATCTACAGAAGAATTTTTTGTGTTATTTTTTAATTCGTTTATGATTTTCCAATTTTCATGTGACACATTCTGTGAATTTCGATTTCGCGAAGTCGATGATCGTTATTGTTTTTGAAAATTTTTGACAGTATTTTTATGTAATTTTTTATATTCTTTCTATCTCCTTGTATATTTTAGATTATGTTCTTTTTGAATTTTTTTCCTATCTCAAAGTTGATGCATTGATTTTATTTGGGGATATTAGGTACCATGATTTATTTGTATTGATCGTTTTTGATTTTGTTATTGGAATACGTCATTCCCCATTAACGTTTTTTTTTTTTTAATGACAGGAAACTAATATCCTGTATATAGAAATATTTTAATAATTCAGATGGGTTTGGTTTTAATTATTGGTCACTCTTACATCCGCTACTTTTAATAATCTGGGTAAGAGCAGATTTAGCCAGTGCCCAACCTAGGTCATCCCCAGGAGAGCTAGCCTGAGGGGCAACAAGGAGTTAATTTTCATGTATTTAGTAGGAAGTTCTTTACTGAAATTTAAGAAAATTTGGTAGGAAAACATTGAAATTATACTAATTATTTTTTATATTTTATACACTTAAAATCCCATTGTGCAAGATGATTAGAAATAGTCACTTAATAACGAAGGTAGGTTGACCCATGTGAGTAGTAATTCATTTTTGGTGGGAAAAAAGAATCATATCTCACAAAATTCTCTTTTTTGTGAGATGATTCTTTTTTCCCACCAAAAATGAGTCACTTAATATTTTTAATATTTTTTTGTGTATGCGTCTCTATGTGATGCCATTAATAGTTGCTCATTAACCAAAGGGAAGGACGAGCAAATTGTGTAGCCTTGGACATCATTTACAAAATCTGGGTACATGTACATGTCTATATTATTTTGTTGGGTAAAAATAAACGGAGCAATATTTCAATATATCTTTATTTTATAAAACTTAATAAACAGTATAACCTAACGGAAATATTTTATACCCACTACCACCATAAATTTTTCGATAAAAAGTTCTGAATCCAAAACAGCTATGTGTGCCGCCCTACCAATCAATGCATTGGCAGTGTTCGGTAAGGCATGGTGGATATCGTAACGCACTAGCTTCAGTTCTTTCTGAGCAATTATCGGAGACATTATGTTGTGGACCATTTCACGGTAAATTGTGCCCTGATCAGAAGTGTCTTTCAGCGATTCTTTGCAGAGCTCTATTCTCGCCGAATGGAGAGGCACATATCTGAAAAAAAAAGGATCATATGTGCGAAAAGATTTAACAAGCTTTTAGAGTTTAATCTAAGACATTTTTGATGCACTTTAGTAAAGAATGATATACGAAAATGAGCCTGCTAGCTTTCTTACGTTGAAAAATATTAATTATTCATCTATATATAATTACCTATCTTGACCTGATCCACACAATAATATATTTTTGAAATGCTGTAAGGTACTTCGTTGACTTAAACGATATAAAAATGACTGTCGGGGATCCACAGAGTCTTTTAAACATAACTGGAGTAGTGATCCTGATTTTTTCCATTTCTGCATAAACCACATACCTGCAAGTACATTTCATATGGTCAAAAATCACAATGAAATAGTACAGAGGCTGAAACAATTTAAAAATAAAAACAATTTTTCAATTTTGTTTGGTTGTGAAATTTGCCATAATTTGATATCTGCTTTCTAAGCGGAGAGAACTTCAAATTAATTTTTTGTTTAAAACTCTGTGATTTGTGTAAAGCACCACCCTGCAGCTTGTGGTTTTTTATCATTTAGCAATTTGATCTGTTATTTACTATATAAAATAAGAAATGACCGCTGCAGACAAAATAACCAATTTGAGTTTTATTTAATTTAAATTCGCATTTCCATATTTCTTACCCATATTAACTAATCCGCTACTATTGTATAAAGTTCCTAAATGTGGTCCAGAGAGTGATAAGAAGGTATGCAGTCTTGGTAGAAGAAATTTCATTTGAGGTCTTGTTAAAGCTGATCTAATTATGATATTTCCCAGAGAGTGCCCGACGAAGCTTATCCGAGTTGGTCGTATACTACTTGTATCTAAATAATGCAGAATTTCACTAATTAACCTGAAAAATGTAAACTGTTAACAAAAAAACTGCCAGTAGTAGGATGCAGGCTTTCACAGTTATTCTCCAATGAAGTTGTTTCTTCCTGTTGTTACCAAACTTATCTTAATGTTTCCTGAATTATACTGTCAGCCGCTTCAGAAGAATTCCAAAAGCTATTGTATTGTCTAAAAGTTAATTTTGATGATATGTCCATAATCTTTGCATCTTTTTATGGGTTTTTCTACCATATGTCTTCTGAAAGTGATCACAAAATGTACAAAAAATAACAAAGTATATTGGAAAAAGTAACCTTTATGCCTGTAACATTCCACAGGAACAGTCAGACGCTATTTTTTGCCAACCAGTAGCAAAGATAAAAAAAAATTGTTTCGCTGGAGCTTTGAAAACAGTCTGTTTCCTTCTTTAAAAAACAATTCTTGTTTACTGTGTATGTTAAATACATAGTGGGTGACCTCTTAGTGAAAGATTAGATGAATATAAAAATTACATTGGAAAAAGTGAAATTGAAAAATCGAAGATATGCAAACATGCTTGGGAAAACAGACCCAGAATAAAGTGAGTCTTAATAAAAGCAGATAAAAAGAAAAATTAAAGAATCCGTAATAATACCATTAAATGAAGATAAATGCGCGTCGGCTTGTTCTACAAATTTTTGCACAACATGATTACCAATATTAAAAGAAGGAATTAACAAATGTAGACGTCATTTAGAACGTCAACAGTTCTGTGCAAGCAGAAGTATGTATGGATATGACATAAACATAGTCTTAAAGCTGTGTATTTAACATACACAGCAAACAAGAATTATTTTGATAACATTGAAAAAGAAATTATATTTTGTTTCTGGAACACCAGCGAAATATTTTGTTATAATTTTGATTGGTTGGCAAAAAATTGCCGCTGACCATTCTTTTGATATAAATGTCACAGGTGTAGACGTTATTTTTTAATCTACTAGTCAATTGTATTTTTTTTTGTGGATTTTATAATTTTCGAAAGATATATATATGGTAGAAAAGAAGAAAGAAAAACACAAACAGAAAATAATCTGAAGCTATTGTACTCTGCTACATGTCATATACTTTGGTATTGCTTCGCTTTGCTGCTCATTCATCATACTCTGTTGACCGTGACTGTGCAAACCACTGGTACTTGGCAAGGCAAGTCACACACACACACACACATTAAATACTCATCCTGTGTTGACATTTTTCCTAATTTGCTTAGGTATAATAGTTTGATATTGTCGTACTGTCAACACCACGAGTATTGGTGAGCGGTGTGGACTATAGGGGATCGGAGAACAGCTACTGCTCTGGATACTCCACCTTGTTTGCCCAATATAACATGTACAATCCAATTGATAAATACCTTTTACTGATAGTCTAGAAATGTTAGGGGAAGCAATTGTTGTATTTTATTCACCATTTGGAATTGTTTTTATTTATAGGAACATTGCTCATAGAACCAAAACAATATGTGATGAAGAGAGCAAGCCCAAAGAATTCAAAAATGGTCTACAATATGTATTTACTTACTCTTTATTGCTGGAGTCATGAATAAATTAAAAAGGATTTGATTAAAGAATAAAATATGCGTATTTCCAAATGATCAAGAAAATATGGTTGTAGAAAATGTAGGTTGTGGAAAAAATGGTTGTAGGCGGAGGGATCTTGGTCAATCGCCTGTTGAATCAATTTTGGCTCAATACATTGTTGTTAATGGTTGCTTCCCTCAAATAACAACCCCATCCCTAAACTATTGACGAAAAGTGTTTACCACTTGAAGTGTATATGGAATGAGTCACACGTACAAATAGGGTAGAGCTTCCAGTGGAGAATCAGAAGAACATTAGAGAAACATCATATTAGGATATATGACTATGGTAACACGAAAATATTAGACAGAAACACATGCTCTTACCCAATCACTAGAAATTATGAAAAACAGGAACAATTTCAAAAGAGAGATGGGTATCGATTGAGTAACAAGTACATGGAGACTGGCTTTGACAAGTATCAGTAGTTTAGTTCAACAGAGCATGATCAATGAGTAACAAAACAAAGCCGCACCAAAATATATAGCAGAACACAACAATTTCAGTTTGTAGAATCCCTGTGAAGAAGCTGTTAGTATAATAATTGATTATCACAAAACATCAAGAAACTACTTCAAAGAACTGCCAGACTCTGTAACTTATTTAGAAGTACAGAATACGCTCACCGATCAGTCATTGTATCAAAATCACTGAATGTGTCACCCTGATTCCTTTCAGACATTAGAAAATCTAAATAAGCCCCTGGTAGTCCTAGTTCTAAGTAAGTCTTCACCAGTCTTAAATCGGCGGAGTTTCCGTCCAAACCGTGCACGCAGACGACGAGATGCATTCCTTCTGGTGAAAATATCCTAAACTCATCGCTGATGTGAAAGTACGGAACCGTCGAAGCAAAACTATTTAAATCAGAATATAGCAACCCGGTGAAGTTTAATTGACTTTTGAATTCCTTTTTAGCTTTTAGAAACGTACTCAGGGACTCTGTGTTGTCTTTGTAGAAATGAAAATCTGGAAATAAATGAGGATAAGTAATTGTTTTTCGAGTTGATAAATGCAACTACAAGTGATGAGTAACAGAAATGCTTACCCTCAGTCTCATTAGCTGATTTTAAATCAAATTGACTTGGTCTCCTTTCGAGGGTAGTTTGCGTGTCGACTACATGATACAAAAGGTTGTCTACTGCATTGATTTCCTCTTCAGTCGCCCCATTGATTACAGAACTTGATGGCGAATCTAAATCCCTAAACTGTTTCGGTGGAGGTAAAGCGATATCCTCACATATGCTACTTTGATTAAATTCACAGCCTAAAAAGACAAATTAAATTTTAATCACCAACTGTATTAGAGTTTAATTATAACAGAAAATAAGAAACTTGTGTCTTCTCTGTGCACCCTGGTGTAGCATTGATTAATATGTAAAACCGGCATTGAAGCCATATGTAGGAAAGTGGTTATCATAGTCTGAGGCCTTGATGATTATAGAAGTACTTTAATGACCCTTTATGATTTGTCTAAGGCCTCTGACTGTCTATCACATGAAACCTTACTAATGAAACTTCATTACTAAGGTGTTAAAGGGATTACCATCAATTTATTTTCTTAATTCCTATTTATCTTATCAATTTATACTTTTAAATGGGGTGGTATTCAAGTCGTCATTAATTCAGCAGGGAATCCCCTGAGGTTCTATCCTGGGACCTGTGCTGTGCTGAGAAAATGGGATACAGAAAAAGTTAACAATCAACATAAACATACATTAATAAAATTATGGTCCAACTAGCTGGGCCACCCTGTATATTTATATATAATATGCAAATATATATGCATATACTGGGTGGTCACGACTATTATAGAATGACTATTATATATTATTGTTTCTTATTAAGCATGGAATTCTAATATATATATTCCTATTTTTTAAATCAGGAGAAACTGTTGCATTTAGAGTATTATACATAACAAGAAATCATCAAAAATATATTATATTTAAGAAAAAAAATTGATGTGACTTCCAGTTCAACCGGAAGTGATATTTTCGTTACTGTTAGTCTAAAAGTAGCTCACTTTTGTCTAATTTATGGAAAAACGAAATATTTAAATTCAAAAGAATCAAAATATTGGGGGCGTACATTGACTCGTGACCACCCGGTATATGCACATTTATAACTAACTATACTGATACAGACTAAAGTACCTCGATCGATGGTCAGTTGAATCTTGTCCAATAAAAAAACTTGTTTAGTATTTATATTATATTTAGACTAATCTGCTAAACAAGTAAAACTGAAAGAATAACTTTTTCTATAAGTTGCAATTGAAACACAGGAGACTGTAACATAATCATACTGATATTCTTTGTTGAAAACTGAGTATCCAACTTTTTTACTACTTCAACTCAAAACCTTGTGAATAATACCTTAAGAAGTCAAATACTTTTTTTTATATAAAACTCATTCACAACTAATACAATAACTTTCTGCTACTATTCAGATTGTTAACCAGAACTTCCAAGTTTAGATTATTTCAGATTTATGTGCTCACCTTTAAATAAGGGAAAGTCTCGCTCTTGTTTTTGATATTTTCTGCTATGCCCATTATTCGAGCTATCACTGTCCAAATAGAACTTATTTGATTTACTCCTTAATAAACTCTCCTCTCGTCTATCTTTACTTCGTTTACCCTCTGAATTACCAAATAGTCTTTTTTGTATATTCTCTATATTCATGATAGCACTTGTGGCAGGATTGGTTACTTCAGTACTAGAGGCTGAAAATATTTATCGTTACTACTCGCGCTCATAAAACGTCATCATTAAGTAAACCTACCTATAGAACTACTTCTTGAGGTTATCCAGCCACTCTGTTCGCTTGTCGTGGATGATGCGGAACTGCTGTAATACTTCAATTCTGGATAGAGTCTCTCTTCTATTTTTGAAGTTATGTTTGGCAGTGATTCGGTGCCTGACAGTATTGGCGGAATAAACTCCTCGACTAAACAAGAAGTGCTACGTACTCTCCTAAGACCACTACAACTAAGTAAAGCTTCGCTTTTTGACCCTGTTAAGTGTCCGATAGATAAACTCTCGGTCGAGCTACTCGTCGAACCGATCTCGAACCGTTTACCATTCGATAAATGTTTTTTTGATTTTGATTTTTTCATTTGATTTTGTTGATCCCCCTCTATGCTTGTGGAAGTTATTTTGATTTGAGCTCCGTTTTCGATTATCTTGTCCGATTTTCTGCTGTGACTTCGCTTTGTCAAAAGCGAGTTGAACTTATTGATGCCATTGGCAACTTTCTTCTTTGGCGAGAAAAACTGCATCGAATTCGACCTAAATATATTTTGCATGCCATCTGAGGGTGTCTGGCTTATAGACTTCACTAAAGTATGATATTGCTGCTTGAAGTTCGTCAGATTTTTTATACTAAATTGTTTATATTTCTTTTCCGATATCATGCTATTTAAATCTAAGGATAAATCAACGTTCGATATATTTTCGTTATTTTTCTTTGATTTTTTGACAGCGCTTAAAGTTACATAACTATTTAAAGGACAGTTGCACATATTTTCTTTGGCGCTGTCAAATTTCAATTTTAAGTCGTCTTGTAAAAAAGTTTTTCGGTTTTGCATGTTATGTTCGCTAGCTACGTTCTTCAGTGGCGGGTCAATCTTGTAAAATTGCGACCTCTCTATGTGTCCGCTATTTCCCAGACCCTTTTGTCCCCTTATATTACTTAAAGAATAATGGAAATTATTTCTTGAACACATTTGTAATTGATCTAAGGATTTGCTATGCCTTGCGGGTATTGTGAAACTCAAAGGGTCCTCCAGGTTGTACAGATCGACGTTGACTAAGGTCTTCTCGGAAGTTTTTCTGTTCTCCCACAACCTGCCAATACCACAGGAACAGTTCGTGTCGTCTAGGTCTATGGCTTTGGGTGCTTTCAACGTCCACGGATCCGACCCTAAAATATTAAAGTATGTTCACAGGGTGTTCTTGTAATACAAAAGCTTAGTCGAATATCCATAAATAACATCGTCCAATTTACCTTCACTTGGAGTTACAATTAACTCTTCACAATTCCTTTTTTCGAATTCGAAAGGTTCTTGATACTGATCCTCAAAAATGACCGGCATGGTAGCGCTTTCTCCATCTAATGCTACACAATGTACTGGCAGTGGTGGTAACATTTGCATGTATTTTGATCTGAAATAAAACGGAAAATATTTTGAAAACATACCATAGTGGTTGAAAACTTTGACTAAAACACGACATAGTTGCAAAAATATCAAACAAACAACATATACAATTCAAGTAAAATATAGTCTTTATGAGTATCTGTTCATTGGTGTTGCGTTTAGTTTGGATAATAGATATAGAAATTAAAATAGGAACAAAAAATTATAGAATACTTTAAAAAACTTATGAAAATATTGAATGAACAAAAATCTCATGATACCAGAGATTTCAACTTTGATTTTCAAAAAGAAAAGTTTTATAGCAAGAAAATAAAAAAGAAACATATACCAGAATGGATTATATCAGATTATAGGTCAGCAATAAGAGAGTAACCCAGAATAGTTCAACAATAATTGACTATGTTGTTAATGAATAGGAAGGACTCATTACATAAAGTGCTCTTGAATAAAAAAAGTAGTGATCATAATATAATAAAGATAGGAACCAATGAAGTACAAATAAAATACATAAACGAATATGTGGCAGTAAAAAAAAAAGATTATTGAAAAATCATTATGTGCATTTCTCTCACAGTATGTTGCTGGATCATCTATGGAACAACATTGGTAAAGAACATAATCAAATCTCTGGATGATATATGCCCTATAAAGGAAACTAAAATTAAATCTAAATTGGATAATAAATCAATTATTGTAGAAATTAGAGAGAATTTGAAGGAACGGGATTTAAAGCATGAAAGAGCAGTGTCCACAGATAGAAGTAAAATCTGGGAAGCATACCGACAAAAAAGAAACATAGTTACCAAAATGATAAGAACATATAAAGAAAATTTTTATAACAATTGCCTCCAAATCTCATAATGGTCGAGAATTATGGATACAATTTAAAAAATTCCTACCAGATAAGTATCCTGCTAGAGGCGACTGTTTTGTATTTTCTAATGTACAGGAAACAAATGAAGATATAATTGCTGAGAAGTTATTCCTCACAAGTAACGATAAAATTACTTCTAATATTCACGTTATTAATAATTATGTGCAAATCCTTAATAGTATTAACTTATTCGAACTTATTAATTCTCATCAATATGCCATAGGTCATGGAACAGACAAATGATAGTGGCCAACCTGCTAGTTTTATACAAACTATAGTAAATTGAGTACTCAAGTTCGAAACTGGTCTATGTCCAGTTCAAATGTGCTTTTAGAGGGCGGAATATTGAGCATAATATTTTTAGTCGCAAACTCCTCTATAAATCCTTATTTTACTCTAAGGAAATTAACCAGACTGCAACCAAAGTTACAAATCTGGCGCGTTAAGTGTAATAATTGCATATTACCATCAAAACGCTAATGCTTCGATTGCAACAAACACCAGCCGAAAGACTGATCCTACTTAAAGGAGCTCCCTTGCCAGTCGTCACACACCACTTGCAGACTGCAGTTTCGAGCTGTTGGCTCTCGTCAGTGCAAGGTAGGTATGCGACGACCGACATGAGAATCTTGACTATAGTACATCCCGGTATTTTTACAATAGCGACATGTAAAACAGCCAGCAGGCGCCATCTAGCGGTCCAGTGTCTGTTGCAATCGAAAAATAAATAGCCTGACTTGGCTTAGCATAGTTCAAATGTGCTTTTAGAGGGCGGAATATTAAGCATAATATTTTTAGTCGCAAACTCCTCTATAAATCCTTATTTTACTATAAGGAAATTAACCAGACTGCAACCAAAGTTACAAATCTGGCGCGTTAAGTGTAATAATTGCATATTACCATCAAAACGCTAATGCTTCGATTGCAACAAACACCAGCCGACGTGTGACGACTGGCAAGGGAGCTCCTTTAAGTAGGATCAGTCTTTCGGATGGTGTTTGTTGCAATCGAAGCATTAGCGTTTTGATGGTAATATGCAATTATTACACTTAACGCGCCAGATTTGTAACTTTGGTTGCAGTCTGGTTAATTTCCTTATAGTAAAATAAGGATTTATAGAGGAGTTTGCGACTAAAAATATTATGTTTGGTCTATGTCTGGTCAGGGAATTGAGAAATGATATTGGTTACCATTCTTTCATGATTTATAAGGTGTAATTCAATGCAGGTCGGGGTATTTGCCCTCTGAGTAGTTGTTTCCTGCAAATCATATATTATAACAGTAGGTTAAGTCCACCTAGGACTGAAAGGTCGCCGCTCTCAGGTACTTGCAGAATCACAAGTCGCTATACGCCCATGGAGACATCTATAGTACTTATAGTGGCAATTGACCATTTGAGAGGTTTCACTAAGCAAGTAAGAGTCCACAAAATTGCAATTTAGGGCATGTACGAAAAGTTAAGGTCTCAAAATTTTTTGGCACCGAGATTTTGCAAAAATTTCTTGTAAACTGGTACATAGTACATAACTGCCCCATTGACCATTCTTACCTTCTTGCTATTTCTGCTATCACCAAGTAATTGTGGTAATTTGTTTCGTAGCATCCGAAAGCTGACCTCCGTGGATGGTACATTAGAAAAAATAGCTCGGCGAATCTTCGTACCCTTAAGTTGTGATGTTTTCTACTTAGATTTTGTTGAATTGCTATTTTACAACTAAAGGTCAGCAAAAAATAATTCCAAAGTTTAATGTTCTGCGCACACAATTCTGCAAGTCCCGAATTTTGTACGAAAGGCCGTTTCTTCATTAGCTGAAAAGTATTTTTAGAATCAGATGAAAATTTTAGTAAACAATAATCGATTAATACCTTAGTACTATCGTATTCATTGTGCTTCACGATAAGTGTGTCGTAATTCTCTGATACGATTTCTTCTCTCTGCATCAACAACATCTTATATTCTTTGATAGTGGTCTTTAGGTTATTGCTAGAATCCAACAAAACGTTGTACGCCTCTAAATGTACTTGCGGCGATTCATTAATTCTGCTATAAATCTTATTACTACTCACTGGTAGGACGGGATCCGTTAAAGAAGAACAATGGGCTGACCTGATTTTGCTCCACGATTTCGAAGTTTTAGGAGCACTAAAAACAAAAAGTCTTGTTATCATATTTTATTGTATCGAGTTAATGAGAGTCTTTTTCAAGAACATTTCAACAGTATAATAAAAAATCGCCAAGTGCAATAACTGTTGCTGTTGTGTAGCCAATTTCAGAATAAGTCATTTTGACATCAAATTTTATTTTGCATTGGTAAGGCAGCTAATAAAAAAATTACTTATAATAATATAATAATAACCATATGAAATGAACGTGGCCCTTCAGGTGTAATTAACCAGATTTCTTATTATGTGTTCAAGTTTTATTTGGGAAGCAGCGCTGAAATTCTAAACTTTGAAAGTGCTGAGAAATTTAGTTGCAAGAATCTTTTATAAATCGTTTAAGAATATTAACTCAAATGTCAATTAAAAATCAAATCAGTCCATTAAGGTGCATAATGTTATTACTAGAAAATATTAAAAATTTACTTACCAGCTCTGCATGTACCGCAGTATCCCCTTCCTGACGGCAGCATTAAATTAAGACAGTATTAATACATCTATCTGCATGGATTGGGAAAATTATCTTTAATTAATATAATTAAAATATATAAGTATAATTCAGAAATAAGTAAATGCAATTGTGTAGGGTGTTTCGTGATTAACTGGCCATAATGAGAAACGCAGAGCTTTGAGACGACTTCAGAATGACCTTTATTAGATTAGAATAACTTTTCTTAGCATAAGCTATTTACATAGTAACATAATTTTGTCGTCATTGATTATATTGTGTTCTAACATCCGGAATAGGAACAGCATTGCCAGTAAAATATACTTTCTCTTTGATATGATTATGATAGACTATGTCTTGTATTATAATCTCAATGCTTGCTATCAGTTTATGGGCACTAACCACAAGATGAAAGGCAAAGACGCCCCCTGTAGAGTGGCGCCCTATGGGGCTATGAGGCCTAGTAAGAAAACCGGCCCTGCTAACATCCATATATAACATAGTGTTATGTGCTGCCCTCTAACAAGGAAAGATGTGATTAAGTTCATGTTCAAAGTTTTCCTCAGAAGCTTAGTTACTTCCCTGACTAGTAGGGTGGCGCCGTCTATGAGCCAATTGACGAACAATCATCTATTGCATGGTAGAAAATTATGGAGAATTCTAGAAAAAAGTTCTAGAAGGATTCCAAGTGTGTATATAAAGAGGTGACTCCAGCAGATGGGGGAACAGTTCAGTTGAGTGAAGTATGCAGTTCAGTGAAGTAAACAGACAAGAGAGTTTTTAGGTTAGACAAGAGTTGACAAGTTTAAGAAGAAAAGTAAAGTGCTTAGTGTTTTAAAAGTAGTGAAATTATATTAGATTAAGTTATTATTAGTTGTGTGATTTTTAAGTATTTGCTAGTGTAATTTTAGTGATTAAATAAATCAGTGGTTTGTGAAAATTCTTGTTGCAAGTTATTCGAATCCACGGAGTGTTTACTGAAAATTGTAAGCACGTAACAATAGTACTTTCTTAGTACAGTTTTATATTACCAGAAGATTTGATTTCTCTGGACAAAGCCTTGTACGCATATAAACCATCACTAAAAATTGGACTTTTTTAAGAATGTTATTTTTGTATAGTCTATGTTGTAGTTTTCAGCAGACTGAATAATTGTTCCAGTTAGACCTTTTAACTAAGAAGGGTTTAAAGGTAGGTAGGTATAGTTACTAGATTTTTGCTGAGTGGAAAATGTGTTCATCACATAACGGTATTTTAGTATGTTAGAATTTGAAAAATTCATAGATGGCGCTGGTAACAGCTTAAAACTAAAAATCGCACCAGGAACCTATATTTTCTGTGCGAGACATTGTAAAATTTTGTGAAAAAAACTTGCTTAGAATTAAAAAATTGTTAAATAACAAAATTTAAATGTTTTTTAAAATTATATATATAATGTTAATTTAAATTTATTTATTTATTCTACCCATATTCCTCAGCACATATCTCAACTTTTCTTAAATTGTATGTAGCTATTTTGAATAGCTTAAAGCAGTGCTGAAGCTAGGATTGCCTTGGGGCCCCCACCAAATTGCCATGTAAATTTATTTTATTAAAGATTTAATGAATAATTTCTGATTTCTTTCGAAATTTGGAATGACAATCCATAGTTAGGTTTCCGGGTTCTCTTCCGCGTTGATAGTTTTGAATACTTGACGTTTCGACCATCTTTGTCGTGGTCTTCTTCTGAAGCAAAGTGAGGTCTTTTGGCCTGAGCTCCTCTATTTGTATGCATCGTCAGAAGGCGTGGTTTGGTTTCAGTGATGTCGCATGGTAAGTTGACCGGAACATTGATTTCCATGCCATCACATCACTGGAACCAAGCCACGCCTCCTGACGGTGCATACAAATAGAGAAGCTCAGGCCAACAGAGCTCACTTCGCTTCAGAAGAAGACCACGACAAGATGGTCGATACGTCAAGTATTCAAAACTATCAATGCGGAAGAGAACCCGGAAACCTAACTATTGATTATCATCAGCTCCGCGAAAGCCTTAGAACCAAAAATTGGAATGGCAAATCAAACTCTCGCTAGTCCCGCCCCTCAGTTAAGCACGTGGTTCCCACTATATCGACCACGTGTAATATACCAACACGAATCCTCTCCCTTTTATTTATTTACCACAATTGCAATTTTATTTACTGTAATCACCAGAAATTATAAATATAAAACATTATTAAATAATTTGTGAATGAAAAGATCCTCATGATTTACACCCCAGGTTCCAGAAAGCTATGGAGGTTGATTTTCTGAAAATCACCGGTCATCAGCAAGCCTCCAGCCTAATATTGCCTGCAGAATGCCACATACAATATGAAAATAAGTAAACATAAAAATTGGTCTTTCAAGTGTTCCAGCGGTTGTAATGTCAAAAATTATTGAAATTAATTTAAAAAAACTTGGAAGCTGTTGAAACTTTGACAAGCACTATGCGTTCTGAAACCGATGAGAACTACAAGCTTATTATTAATGGACACGAAATGAAATATGAAGTGGTACTTTATATGCTTCATAAGTATGGATAAAACTCCAATTATAATGTGATTGTGAATAAAATGTTTTATTTTTCCATTAATTATTTAATCGTTTATTATTATTTTGTCCTTATTTTGCCGCCTCTCGGGGCACTTGCCCCTTTTGCTCCTCTCCAAGATTTGGCACTGGCTTGAAGGCTAATAATTGAATTTGTATTTGTAGAGGGTTATTCACTATATTTTCACCCTATTTATTTATGTTATTATTGGAGATAAAAAAAATCTAAGAGAATACGTAAAAATATACAGGGTTTTCCATTTAAAAAACAATTCATATACTAATGAAAATTATTTTTAAATGGAAAACCCTGTATTATATTTTTACATATTCTTAGATTTTTTTTCCCTAATAGGGCAATACCTTTTTGAAAAAAAAAATTATTAACAGGCAAGGGCCAGCCGGAAAATTTAGTTAAGGTTTTAACTAAGAGATAAAACAAAAATTAAACACGAGATAAAGTGAAATTGTGAAATGGGGGTGCTGTCTATTGCTTGATAGTGTTTTTTTTGCGATTTTCGGCGAAACGAGACCTCCTAGCGGAAAATGTCAGAAGTTGTAGATAATGAAAAAATCTATGAAACGTGCGACAAGTATATTTTTCGAGAATAATATTCAATGTTCTCATGTTTACGCTAACGTCAAAATGTGCTGACAACATTTAGAAATGCTTGACTATCTTTTTTACCAAATCATTATAAAATTTTTATATTTTTTCCTTAGTAGGCTCTTATATGGCGTATAGTCGAGCTCAGATTTACGGTGCATTCAATAACGGCAATAAAAACTTTACGACATCATTAAAATATCATTAAATTAGTCGCAAAAGTAATTGCGCCCAGGCACGCACTTGAAATATTAGAGCAGCAATTTAGTCGTTCAATTTTAACAGTACGTTACGGTCTAGTCTTATTAATATGTTCATTCTGATACATACGAATTTTAAGTTCGGCTCTGTACTATTTCGTTCACAAATTGACTCGCTTACCGTTATAGGTTTTTAATGTGCGTCGGCTTGTTTGATTACACCATGCCTCATGGTCCATTGGCAATAATAATTAGGTCGTAAAGTTTTTGTTGTCTTGAGTGCACCTTAAATCTGAGCTCGACTATAATAGACGTTTATTTAATTTATTTGGATGATTGAAACTATAAGAAATAACCCACACGCCCCTGATAGCGATGTTTATGATTGTTTTTAAACGATATTGGTTAGTTATCGGTGTCAGGTATGGGGTATTTATAAATAACTTCAAAATAAATAGTAAATCAATAAAGCGTAATAAAAAATCAATTCGATAATAGTAATTTATATCCAGCTATAGGGACTATATACACTTTTTATGTCATCCTGCGTTGTTAAGGTCGTCCCCTAAATATAGAACCAGGATATTCTATCCAAAGCCCAAGGTATTAATAACAATATCGGTTACATCTTCCTTTCAAACAAAAGGATATTGATTAAAAATGTTGGTAATCTGCATTGATTACAATGAACGTATATCGTACACAGTGGTCGTCTCATTTACATGTAAGCAAAGTTCAAACAGTTTTGGCGAAAATAAAAATTTAATATGCACGTTTGAAATATAAAAAACATTGAGCATAGAGTGTTCAGCATGAAAAGCACCGAAATATACTGAAGATAATAGAAAAAGAAAACTCTTTACACTGAAGGCATGTTTTTCAGTTACAGGCCAACGATCGCGCATTTTGACAGTAAAGTAACTTTCTTTTGTGCATATACAGGGTGAACCATTGATAACAGGCCATATTTTAATGGTAGATTCTTTGGACCAAAATATGAGGATATAACCAAAGATGATTTAGTAAATTGTTGCTGTGAAAAAAGATAGAGTGTCAAAGTTGTGATTTTTTTTCTTTTTTTTGCAATATTTCAACTACTGTACCTATATTCTCCAAAAGTTGTAAGGAAACATTTTTTAATCTAAGAAACAATAATTTATGTATCGCATCACTTTAGCCCGTGGAGGGCGCCTTATGAACTATACCTGATGATGAATATTTTTTCTCTATTTTTTTTAGAAAACGTTGTGGCACTTTTCACTAGAAAATCTCATGCAGAAGTCATTTCTACGTAAAAAAGGTACACTTGATAGAACTTGATAATTCCACCCTTTTCGAGAAAACTACCGCAAAAGATTTCTATAATACTTTGAAAACAAACTTAATTTAATGTATTCAATTATAGAACGTTAAGTAAAAACTAAAGTGTGACAACTACGCAAACTCACTGATTTTCTTATGAACTAATTTGCTGCAACTTGGAGTAAATTTTCGATGTGGCCTGCACTTACTGCTATACAACTTTGACACCCTGTATCTTCTTCCACAGCAACAATTTACCAAAGCATGTTAGCTTATGTCCTCATATTTTAGTCCAATGAATTTACCCTTGAACTATGGCCCATTATTAATGGTCCACCCTGTATATACCGTATGTCTATTTTACTAGGGCCATACCAAATATCTCGCTTAATATCTATTGTAGAAGAATAAAGTTTTAGAAACAGTTATCCCATTTTTTGTGAGCTATATTACAAGAACTTGAAAAATAGCTTCCCTATTTGAGGAAATACGAAAAAAGTTAAAAGGATGAAAGCTGACGGCAAAGACAATAAGAATAATAATGTGTATATGCGTATATGTGTATCAAAAAATCGCAGTTGGCTATGATATACGCTCTTGTGCAAAAATTAAAAGAACAAATCTCAACAAAGTAAGCCATGATTAATTCCGACAAAAACCTGAACGTCATTATACAGCAATAATTCCTTATGCATACGGTCTATCGGAAAAGCTACGCCGTATAGGTGATAAATTTGATGTTAGGACGATATTTCAAACGGGGAACACTTTAAGATCTATTTTAACAAAAACAAAACCGATAAACAGGGAGCAGAATTCAAAAAACTGTATTTACAATATCCCGTGCGAATGTGATAAATGTTATGTGGGTGAGTCATCCAGACCTTTCAGTGTGATGTTGGATGAGCACAAGAATTACGTTAGAAAGAATGAAATTCAGAAATCAAAGATTTGTGAACATGCTTGGGAAAACGGACATAGAATAAACTGGGACTCGGCAAAAATTTTAACAAAAGAAACAGATACCAAAAAAAGAAAAATTAAAGAATCAGCAATAATCTTATTAAATGAAGATAAGTGCGTATCGAATTGTTCTGTAGATATTTGTACAACCTGGCTACAAAGGTTAAAAGAAGAACTTAACAAACTCAACATTATCTAAAAGAAAATATCATCAGTTCTATGTTCTGTGTAAGTAGTAAGTATCTATGGAAATAACATAAACAGAATCTTAAACCTATGTATTTGACATACACCACAAATAATAGTTCTTCCAAAAAATAGCTTTGAAAACGGAAAGAGATTACTTTCCGAAACGTCAGCAAAATACATTATTTCTGTGTTTATTCCGATTTATATTATTTGCAAAACATAATCTCTGACTTTTCCTTTGGCGTAAACGTCACGGGCGCAGAGGCTTTTTTCCAATAATTCTATTATTTTGTAGATTCGGTGATTTGTTTTGAAGAGGATAATAATACATGTGGTAGAAAACCCAAATAATAGGAAAGAATATTCGTAGAATGCCACAAATAACTTTCAGACAATGCGAGGGGGCATGTTGCGGTTAATGTAAGAAAAGTGAATAGAGTATTGAATTATGTTAATCAAAATGAAGAAACCTCCTTGATGCAAATTCAGAGACTGTCGCATAAAAAAAGACAGTGCAAGAAAAATATTAAAAAAAAAACGGATTTCGATGGTACAAAATGAAGAAAGTTCAACATTTAAACGAGGGAGATAAGCCGAGGAGAGTAAGATTTTGTAGGTGGTTGTTAAATAAAAAAAGGGATGACCCACTGATGATTCTTTGGTCGGACGAATCAAATCAAATGATTATAAAATAAATATATTAAAAGATTGTGAGTTGGTTGATAGGTGGCACCGAGGTATTAATAATTAATTATATATTATTATTCCGTACCTTCCTAATAATAAAATATTGTAAAGTCTTCAAAGGTTACTCAAGGGCACTAATTAATATCTCCTTAGTCTGATGTATGTAGTAGAATTTCCCGCCTAATTTTGAATATCCTTAACTATCTGAATATCCCCGCTAAATTTGAATCTCCTGAAGATTTGAAATTCCCGCCAGTTTGAGCATGCACATAATAGGATTTCCCACCCAAATTTGAATATCCTTAACCATTCGAATTTCCCGCTAAATTTGAATTTCCTGAAGATTTGAATTTCCCGCGATTCGGTCGGTAATGCAGATTTCCTACATCAATTGAATACGTGATAAGTTCTATAAATATGCAGAGAATATATGCTGAGAACATTTAAATATACTAGGAATGGTCTCATAAGCTGTAAATCTATTCTAAGTACGCCCTGTGGTCATTAAGAATGGGGTGTATTGAACGTTCTTAAAATCTTCATACAACATCTTAAGAACATTTTTAGTATAATCTCTGAACTATTCTAGAAGATTTTTAGCACGTTCCACGAACATATATTTTTTCTAGAATTATGATAAATATGGAGAACTGAAAAAGTAATTAAAAGTTTTAGACTTGCATATTTGTGCACTATCAGTATGATAAATATGATTGGTGATTTGATTACGTGGAAATCAGGCAGAGATGTAAATTTGTGTTTGATGTTCACGAATATTCTCAGAACGTTTTGTGCTGTCTGGGAATCTCTTGATTTTTATAGGTATTTGATACAAATCGATTAGAATAATTAATTGATGTCCGCTACTTTACGTTTGGGACGAAGTGCAATGGGTTGGTATCTACAGGTAACCATATCAGTCTGAATAACTTCGCTTTAGATAAACAAGAGACCATTTTCATTATTAGAAATATTATTTATATTCAAATATTTTGACTTGCAAAAAAAAACAAATTATTTACTTACTTCATTGAAGGTTGATGCAAGGCAGTCAGAGCAGCGTGTATGGTCAAAGAGATTGCCGACAAGTGGAAGTAGTCGAACAAAATAGGCAAGTGGTAGTGTAGGCCTTCGATCGGGGACATATTTAACTGTAAGATTCTCGACGAAACCATTACCATAGACACGGGAGACGTATCGCTAAACCATAACTCCAAGATTAAAGAAAATTCAGCCCTCTCCAGGGACTCCCTAAGGTTATTGCCGTCGACTAACATGTGGCATCTGAACAAAACAACGTCTTTTAAATTAATTTCTTCGTTTCTGTAAAGTATCTGGAAAGGTCTGCATGCGCCATAATTTCCCAAAACAATCGCTGTTCCTAGGCCGGTGGTTACTTCTGGTGTCGTCACTTCCACTTCAACGTTTAGCTTTGAAGAAACGCGTAATGAACATCGAACTTGGTACATTCTGTAAAATTGATATAAATACAAACAATTACAATTTTGTATATACATTTGAACCAGGAAAGTCGAGTCGGTGTGTGCATGCATATTTTTTTTATAAGCATGCACACCAGGAGGACGAATTTTTTGGAGGGCAGTTTATTTACTGTCAAATCATTTCAGTAAAACCAAAATGTATATAATGTTCTGTTATTTAATAATTTAAATTTTTTCTAAGATATAATTTAGATCGATTTTGGCAGATCCTTTACATGTTATTATTATATTATTAATATAATTAAAGTTATGTTGGCACATATCTCAAATTTAAGCTTGATTGTCCTTTAGGGAGTTATGATCGTGGTTTCTTGAGAATGGTCAAGTGTCAGCAAGGCAAGAAAATGACATGGGTCCTTTACTGTTTATTGCCCATCAATATTATAGCGTATAGATATTAAATACCGCTTTTGATATACAAGAAACACCATCTGTCCAACGGTCCCTAGCCATAGAAATTCTAATCAAACTGTTACTAAACTTTATAGTTTCACTGTTGAATTCATGCTTACATAAGAGCGTATTTCTACACAGCGAAATGTATATAGGTATAGTGGTTCAGAATTTAACATTAAAATGTTAAGGGAATATGTAACTAATTCATTTAAAAAAAATTATTCATACGCCACTGATATCGTGATCGACAGCCGATAAGTTATTCTGCGTCCTTATTTAACCCGTTAGGAAGTTGATATTCATTGTCGGAAAATTTTTCACCCGTAAGGAGTGTTCGGATGACACTTTTGCAATTTTCAATTTTTCCTTCTATTGGAACTCTAAAGCCGATAAGTTTGCCAAATTTCTAACTGCGTTGGCGTTGCCTGGAAGTGGTTTAGCCCATTTAAAGGGTCGGGATTTATGACGAAATTAACGAATATTTGTGACTGGGACTAGACAATGTCCCCCCTCCCGTTTTCGAGGATGCTGAATCGATTCCCGGGGTCAAACCAATTTTTTCATCTCGGTAACCCCCTCAAATTGACTAAAAACCAGCCCCAAAGTCCCCTTTTCCGTGAACCCGTTTATTTTCTACTAATTGTTGTTCCCTCGAATAGAACGGAAGGTTCCTCGACTGATTTGAGTTCAGCCATCCCTACTTCATGTTTCCACCCCTGTAGGGGGTTGGAAAATTGATTTTGTTTTGTGAGAAAAAAATATTTTACAAGAGGGGTTGTTCTCACCCTTCAAAGGGGTGGATTTTTTTTTCCCGGGGAAAAAATTAATAGGAGGCGTTTCTTTGAGGGAGGTGGAAGAGGACCAGAGTTGTTTTCACCCTTCAAGTGGGTGGATTATTTTCCATCTATAATTGAAAAATAGTATAAAAAATATGTTTATTAAAAATTTCCACTCCCTTGATGGATGAAAACAACCCCCGGGGGTGGTTACACAATCCTGGTCACCTACCACCTACCTCAAAGCGACGCCTCCTACAAAATATTAATTTTTTCCCAAAAAAAAAAAAATCCATTCCTTTGAAGTGTGAAAACAACCCCCGGGGGTGGTTATACAACCCTGGTCACGTACCATCTTATTCAAAGACACGATTCCTACAAAATATTAAGTTTTTCTCACAAAAAACAAATATCAATTTTCCAACCCCTTACAGGTGTGGAAGTCTGGGGTAGGGGTGGCTGAGATCAAATCCCTCGAGGGACCTTCCGTTCTACACGGAGGAACAATAATTAGTCGAAAAACTGGGGAAAATAAACAGGTTTACGGAAAACGGGACTTTGGGGATGGTTTTTGGTCAATTTGAGAGGGTTGCTGAGGTGGAAAAATTGGTTTGACCACGGGATTCGATTCAGCACCCTCGAAAACCGGGGGGGGGCATTGTTAGCCCGAGGCTCAATCATTCGGTAATTTCGTCATAAATCCCGACTATTTAAATGGACTATTGTATAGTTCAAGTAGGAAAATCCTGAGACATAAGAAACCCAACAAATACTTTACGACCTCATTAAAATACCATTACTCTTTTTTGTGCTGTTCGCAAATTGACTTGCTTGCATTTATAGGTTTTTAATGTGCGTCGGGAATGTTTCATGTCAGGCTTGGCGCCATGGCCCGCAGCGATATAATTATGTTGTTGTAGTTTTGTTTGCATTTTTTATTTATTGGTAACTATTTACTTCAACTTAGCGCCATGGCCCGCGGCGATAATAATTATGCCGTAAAGTTTTTCTTTCGTTTTTTTTTGTCTCAGTTTATACCTAGTTGAACTATAAGTATACCTATCTGTTAATTATAAATTAAAACAACAACCAATAAATTTATTACAATCTAACTTAGCACACAGACAATCACGCATTTACTCATATTAAATTTAAATAATAATCATTTCGACAAGGTACCTATACCTATGTTACAATGTTATTCAAATGTCGCGGATTCAGACGCTTAAATATATTACTACCGTTTGAAACGATGTGATGGTCAACATCGCACACATCGCGATTGTTGTAATTCCTAGAAGAATGACGCATATACGCCGGTGATCAACCAATGCGAAGAAGAGTGAGCGGTGGCGACAAAAAACAAAACACAATCGAAGAGGCACGCTTCCCAGTGTATGTGCTTGTTCATTTAAGTGATGTGAATTTTATTTCATAACGCCATTAATGCAGTTTAAACATTAATAAAATAAATCAAGTAAGAAGTGATTTGTTTCGGAGTGTTAGGTATATAGTATCCACTGTGGTTTTATTTGTCTTCAATGCTCGGTATTATTGTTTTACTTGTGGTTTATCATTTTCAACATGTTAGTGGGGTTGGAGAATTAAACTGGAGGACAACAATGACAACATGCTGCAGGGGTGAGTAATAATAATTAATATTAGGTGTAATAAATTATTGTTAAAATTTTGTTCAATTTGACATAAACCTATTGGGTGCATATGCAGAAGTACATCTGTGCTTGTATCTTGTATCTCAATTTGTTCCTAACCTTGCAATTATTTAATTCTTTCGTAAATTCGTAGAAGAAAAACCTTTTATAAATTACAGACATCTGCTATGTACCTATTTACGAAGACAGTATAATGAATAAATGTGTGAATTTTATAATGCTCAAATTATTGTCTGAAAAGTAATTTGTCTAAATATGGTATAACAAATTTATTCTCTACACCTCAAAACGATTCCATTATTAAAATGGATAATATGCATGCCTCTTTAGGTCTGACTATAGGCCAGTTACTGGAGGAGTCTGAAAAGATCGTCCGCGAACTATCGATTTGTACCTAATTTTTTTAGCTTTGTCTTCTCAGAGACCGCTGTGTTTTGGTATTTGCAAATATGAAATATTTTTCAAATATTGTTCCAACAATTGAAAACTTTTTTTATATAAAAATTTAACGTTTAACTGTACTGGAATCGAATCAGACCTAAAAACCGATTATATTGTAGACCACGAGCTACTGAACATTTCAATGAGCATCTAAGAACGTCCTTCAACTTTAATGGTATGGTCCAAGTAAGGACTTCCTGAGACAAAAAAAACTAAACAAAAACTTTACGGCATAATTATTATCGCCGCGGGCCATGGCGCTAAGTTGAAGTAAATAGATACCAGTAAATAAAAAATGCAAACAAAAACTTTACAACATAATTATATCGCTGCGGGCCATGGCGCCAAGCCTGACATGAAACATTATAAATAAACACCACAGAAATTAGACAACCCCCAATTCCAGCTTGTGCGGAAGGGGGTTACACATTGAAAAAACACGAACATACAACCATTTCCTCCGACTATGCCAATGCCGGAGCCAGGATTCGAACCCGGTGGTGCGATGTCTGTGTGATTAATCGCGATTGCCATCTCGCGCCTTAACCCACTCGGTCCCGACGCACATTAAAAACCTGTAAAGGTAAGCGAGTCAATTTGCGAACAGCACAAAAA
The DNA here is from genome assembly GCA_963675555.1 of Leptura quadrifasciata. Classification (NCBI taxonomy): domain Eukaryota; kingdom Metazoa; phylum Arthropoda; class Insecta; order Coleoptera; family Cerambycidae; genus Leptura; species Leptura quadrifasciata. Next base: position 586,641 of record OY776673.1, read on the forward strand.
ACCGATACCGATATTTTAATGAGGTCGTAAAGTTTTTGTTTGGTTTTTTATGTCTCAGTTTATTCTTACTTGCACATTAACTATATGTAATCCAATTTAAAGAGACAACCATAAAGGTTCCTGGCGGTGAGGTAGTTCTAGTATGAGGGCTATTTTTCACAAATCAATGTGTTTGATAACCACGAGAAAACCACTTTTGCAAAACATAAAAATATTTGAAAACTACACTAGAATACGCTACTCGAGAAGGGTTTCGCTATTCATGTCAACATCATCAGAAAACAACCTAAGACTTGTTTTAATCACCTGCTGAAGATGCTAACATATACCTAGTTAGCGAAACGCGCGTAGAAGCAATGTAGGTCCTTATCAATTTTAGCTTTAACCATGCGTATCTCCTTTATAGCTTAAGGCTAAGACCTAAATCACACTGTTTAAATAAAACAGTATATTATTACGGTAGTGGTACAGTAATAAAAAATATTTCCCAGTTTTTTCACCCTGGGAATTTGAGACATTTTAGAAATATTTGATATATATTAAAACGACCTTTCTACTCTCTATTACGTTTAATTGTCACTTCTGAAGTTTAAGTAAATATATTTAATACCAATTTTGAAATTAGAAAATAAATGTCTACAACTATCGGTGGTTACTACCATTATGCGCTCGTTTCCACGCGCGCCAATATCCATTGGCTGGATGTCGGTCTCGATAACTAGGGCCGAGTAGGACTATTACTCTTTGCACCTAGATTATCTCTGTAGACCTGGACCGGCCCTCGTGATAGGTGGGCCCGCGTACTTCTACCAGACCCAGCTCACAAATGTGAGATGTGTCGGTGTGGTATTTTCTGCGGACCTCCCCTGGTCCTGGCTGTTGAACCTCGCTGGCTGAGGTCTCTTCTGGCGCTCTTCTTGTCTTGATGTTTTCTTTCTTCGCCAGCTTGTCACCCCCGGGGGTAGTCATCGGTCGAGTTGGGTTTAGGAAGTTTTGGCTGGGACTGACTGCCGGTACGTAGGACATCGATTGATATCCTACCCCGGATCGTCGGAAAGGTAAGGATGAGCTGTGTAGCTCGGGAGTGTGGAGACCTAAGTGCTTCTTTTAGCACTTTCGGTCTCCACGGAGCAGGTAGGACATACCGTCCGACGCCCGCAAGGAGGTTGGGTTAGGGTTGAAAACGTCATGTCTCTGGTAGTGGTGGTCCGTCCTGGCGTATCTGAAACAGATCTGTTAGCGGGAAATAAAGGTTATACTTACCCGTTGTCCAGTAGCTGAACCCTCGGTCGCTTGTGCCTCGGGGCGTCGGCGGGGTCGTAATCAGTGGCCTGTCTGATCAGCGGGTTCCCATGCTCCTCGGCTTGGGCGTACAGCTTCTTCGCTCGTTCCCGGATGACTTCAGTGACCGTGGTGTACTCCAGGTCTCTGACGATGTCTGCGGTTCTCACGTACCATGGGGCGTCAACTACCGTCCTGAGGGCGATGTTCTCCACTGCCTGGATTCTCTTCATGTAGGACTTCGCCTGGTAGCCCCACGCTACCGAGGCGTACGTCAGCTGCGGCCTGATGAGGGTCTTGATAAGCGTGAGCTTGTTCCTCAAGTTAAGTCGGCTCCCATTTCCCGTCATTGGGTAGATGAGGGCTCTCGTACGTCGGGCCTTGGCTGTGATGGCGTCCGTGTTTTGTCTCCATGTTAGGCTTCTGTCCATGACGGTGTCATGCCATTGGATGTCCTCGCCGTTCATGGAGACGTGTCCTGTGGGAATTTCTTTCCGCACTCGTCTGAAGAGGATGGCTTGGCTCTTGTCAGCGTTGACTGCGACTTTCCACTTCGTGCACCATTCTTCTAGGAGTGTGGCCGCTTCCTGGAGTTTTCTGGTTGCGTCTCTGGCCTTCCAGGATCTGGCAATCAGAGCGGTGTCGTCTGCATACAGGGCTAGGACTGTATGGTCGATCCGGGGGAGGTCCGAGGTATAGATGGCGAACAGGTGCGGTGACAGCACCGATCCCTGTGGAACTCCCGCCTCCACGGTCCTGTAGGTGGAGAGTTGGTCCGAGATTTTCACCCTTAGCTGTCTGCAGTGTAGGTAGGATCTCACTAGTTTGACGAGTTCGATGGGGTAACCCATACTCATCATTTTAGCTAAGAGACCGTCGTGCCAGACCGTGTCAAATGCTTTGGCGACGTCTAGGAACGGCGCCGCGGTGACTTGACGCTGGTTGAACCCCTTGGTGATCTCCTCGGTGAGGCGAAGCACTTGGAGTTCCGTGGAATGTCCTGTTCAGTATGCGAACTGTTCATCCGGGATGATGTTCAGCTCTTCTGTCTTCTCTGTTAGCCTCTTCAAGATGACCCGTTCTGCAACACCACTTTGCGGTAGAGCATTTGATACGTTCTTTTTAAGTATGGTGCCCAATAGGCCTAATCCAATTTTTGTTAATTTGGTTAACTTACTTCTAATTCTTTTATTCACTACTGCCAATACATTTATTTTGAATTTTTGTTGAAGTTCCCTGAACGTTCCCCTTCTTCAATAAAACTGCGAGTGTCTGTTTCATTATCGTCTGTATCGTCTTTGTCAAATTCAGCTTCCTCCTGTTTATCTTGTTCCAAAAAAGCGAATACCCTATCTTCGGTTTCTTCGGCTTGATCTAAGTCGTACTTCATATATTTCGACATTTGTACATGTAGTACAATAAATCTAGACCAATTTTTCACATCTTTTGAATTTTACCTCTCAGGGGATAATTTTACGATCAGTCGATGGGGGAAAATGTCAGGAATAACATATTAAAATGTTTAAGACTTGGGTGTAGCAATTTTGTAAATAAATAAAAACTACCAACAAATTGGCCTCACTCGAGTTTAACGCGACGGCTATAAAATGCTTCTAATAATTAAAAAAATATATCACGTGTTAGAGAAAGAAATTCTCTACAATTTTGATACGATGCTTTTTTTTAATCAATTTTTTAAGTTTTTTTTGCCTAGTTGTTTTCGTTTGGTCAGCTGACCATTGACACGACACCCCTTTGTGACATGGCGGAACGGCGCGCGCATCCTGAAACTTTTAAACTCATGCGCATGAATTATCTTTGACTTACAAATTGTAAGGAAATATTTTCTGAAAAATAATTACACTATTTTGTTAATTTCACAATTAAATATCTGATGGCTATCAGAAAGGTTTTTTTCAATAAAAAAATATCGATAGAATTTTGTTTACATTTCGTTGTAATTAAAATTCAAGTACAAGCGTTCAAAAGTCTGTGGGGGCGCGCGCAGCACGCGCCGTTCCGCCATGTCGTAAAGGGGCGTGGCCACAAAGGTCAGCTGTCCAAACGGAAACAACTTGGCAAAAAAATCTGAAAAAATTGATTTAAAAAAAATTAAGCATCGTAGAGGGGTATTTCCCGTATCAAAATTGTAGAAAATTTCTTTCTCTACAACGCGATATATTTTTTTAAATTATTAGAAGTATTTTATGGCCGTCGTACCACGTTAAAGTCGAGCAAGATCAATTTGTTGATAGTTTTTATTTATTTACAAAACTGCTATTTAAAGAAGTTCGAAGAATAAATTCGTTTGTCCGTTTTCCCCTTGCTTGGCTTCATAAAACACGTGTTCAAAAAGTTAACCAAATGAACAAAAAGTGGATTAAGCCTATTGGGGACATCACTTTAAAAAAACGCGCCAAATGCTCGATCGCAAAGTGATGTGGAAACAAGCGCATAATAGTAGTAACCACAGATAGTTGTTTGCAGACTTTTGTAATTTCAAAATTGGTAATAAATATATTTACTTAAATTTCAAAAGTGGCAATTAAACGTAATATCAAGTAGAAAGCGTGGAAGTGTATAGGAAAGTGAAGTGGAGTGGAAGTGTATAGGAAAGTGGCAATATAGTGAATGCGATACGGTGCTTGACTTCCCCCACCTATAACTCTTAAGAATATTAATACTACGTAAAAATGTCTGAACCATTTCGATAGAGAATTTACTTATCTTTAACTTTGATAACCATCTTTTTTTTCCAAGAACCAAGATATTTGCAACAAAATGATTTTGAAGCGATTTTGCTCCAAAGTTTCGGGTGTTTCAGTGGGCAGACGAAGGGGAAAAATTAGTGTCTAAAAGAGGCCTATAATGAACTGGTTCCAATAGTAAAATCTTTTGTCCGATTTAAAACTGTATTTACGCATTCTCAACTTCCTGACGACTGGCCTACATTCAGTTTCATAAGAATAATTCTTTTATTTGCACCCCGAAACCCCATTTTAATATATTACGTGTAAAACAGTTCGTAAAATACTCACCCTCTTTGAAATAAATCAACATTGTAAAATTTAAATAGTTCCACAGAAAACTCTATTGTTGACTGCAACTCACTCATAATATTAAAAAAAGAAATCTTTCGGCTACATTCCTGAAACAAGAAAAAAACAAAGCTTAATAGGTACATGTAAAAAGGCGCCTTGTTGTAATTGATTTAGGAAGTTTCGGCTGGTGCATGTCCGACATTGGACATACATAAAAAACGTTTAGGAAAGGAACTTCAGAACATAAGAGTTTTTATATTGACGAAAACATAAAATCATAATTTGAATGTACGAGTTAAATAAAAGCGTGTAATAAATTTTATTGTATGACTGATTAATAATTATCGATTATTTCCTTCATTATAAATATATTAAATTTTTTTAACTTGAATAGTGAGCGACCATTGGATGCAAATCTACACTGAGCTAAGGAAAGAAGGTATGCTTTGTAGATTTTTTGTAATAACACAAACTGAAAAACTCCATAAACCTACTAGAGAACTTTAGTACAACAATGTATATTGGACAAAGAAACCTCCAATTATAACCAGATTTAATGAGCATATCATTTTGAGGGAACTTCTAAGTCTAGTATTGAATCCAAAATAATAACTTAAATTAATGTAACAAATAAGAGTCAGTTGGATGTTATAAAATTACAACAATACAACAATATTACAAATTACAAATACTGCTAAAGCTAATTTCTTAAATTAAGTTTTAATAATTCCCCACGATGCCAACAAATGCCTTACTTATGTTTTGGCGCTCATGAAACCTATAGTTTAATGGTTGTAATTATATTGTAGATATTTGGGTAATTTATTTTTGAACACTCTGGATGTTCAAACAAAGCAAAAATAATCAGGATCACATCGATTTTTCAAACTGTTCATTTACTGGTGCAGACTTACTGAAAGGAGTTTCCTTTACCATTTAAATTGCTACTTTTTTAGAAACCATTAAAAAGTTTTATAGGGTTCAAATCATCAATCAATACTTCGTCCTATATTTACATTTACGACAGGTACATCAAACTAAATGTCGAGCTGGTATAGATAGAGTTTTTAACCTTTAACTTTGCCTAGCTGCTGAAAGAAAGGGGTGTAAATGTTATCTAAATTAAATGTAAAGAAGTCATTTTATGAAATAGTTAACCGTGACATAACGAGATCGGCCGCGACTCCTGGAATTTTAATGAGGAAATTACGGGCATGCTATGTTTACAGGATAATTATAACACTATATATATATAGGTACAGATCCAACAAAATAAGCAATTACACGGGTACAGAAATTAACTGTATCTATTAATAAACGAGTCTTTCGTTTCATTATAGTTGTATGGTTGCCTTATTTTCTAAAAGTTACTAGGTATTTCTCTATAAAACTGGGTCAACACTGAAGAATTGAGTCATCTCCTCGACGGGAATTAAATAGAAATGGAAGTATTATATCGGGCACGATGTCATATGACGTTTTGTGATAGATGCTAAACGAAATAACCGATTACAACGACGACGTAATCCCTCATCTAGGCTTAAAAAGTTTCGCTTCTCTCCTTAATAAACCTACGATTTATTTGAGCCTCCGCCCCTTTCTTCTTTCCCATTCCACCGGGTTGTCAGTACACCTAATTCTGTTGCTTTATATTTTATATACTTGGTGCTCTTGCTATGCAGGGTGTATCAAAATGGAATGTCATAAATGGAGGATATACTTCGTCCAAATTAATTTTTTTTTTTGTCATTATATGCATTTGTCATTAGAGCATACATTTACAACATACAGAACGTTGAAGTTGTCAAAAATTACAATTATTTCCTAAAAATTTTTTGAAAAAATGTAGATATTGGAATGAAACAATAGAATTGTATTTAACTTGAAGAAAATTAATTGCCAACTATAATCAGTGTCGTAGAGTTGGGGTATGAAGACGTTTTCTCATGAAATTATCGAGAAATTACCCCACTGGGAAAATATACAGTGTGTGTGATTTAATACCGCAACACCCTGGTTATTTTGGAACGCACTATCCGATTTATTATTATTTTTTTTGTACATAGTACTCGATGAACTATTTGACCATTTTTAAAAAAAATATGTTCATATTTTCAAGGTCTACTAAGGTCCCCTAAATGGGTCGAAAATTCAAGATCGATTATTAGGCATTTTTTATTGGAAAAGTGGATAGCGTACTCGATTCGCAGTTATCTCAAATAGTCTTATGCAAAATTTTAGCTCGATACCTCATAGGCTAATTTTTCAACTTTTGTTTTATTAGATCATAACAGACTTTTATACAGGCCCAGTCGAAAATTTAAAAAATTTAAAATTTGCCGATTGAGTAACACCCTATTGAGGTATTCATTTTAGTCTGTATGTTACGTTTGTTTGTTGTTATCTCGGTTGTTATATTTTATCTTTATTGTATTCTTTTTAGGCCAGTAGTCAGGTAGATTAACATCGTTTTAAATAGGACAAAAGATTCATTACAGGTCTCTTTTAGACATACTAATTTTTCCCTTCGCTTGCCCCCCGGGACACCCCCCTCTCCCAATTTTGGGGCCAAAACGTTCCCTTGCTTCAATAAAACTGCGAGTATCGGTTTCTTTATCGTCTGAATCGTCTTTGTCAAATTCAGCCTCCTCGTGTTTATCCTGTTCCAAAAAAAGCTAATACCTTTTCTTCGGTTTCTTCGGCTTGATTTAAGTCATATATTTCGACATTTGTACACGTTTGTCCTTGACATCCAGAACAAATAATAGTCCATTGAAGGAGTCGGATGAACTTGCAAATGTTTGCACCTGGGACTAGACAATGTACCTCCCCTGTTGTCGAGGGTGCTGCATCGATTTCCGGGGTCAAACTAATTTTTCCACCTCGGCAACCCCCTCAAATTAGCCAAAATACACCCCCAAAGCCCTCTTTTCCGTGAACTCGTTTACTTTCCCTAGTTTTTCGACTAATTGTTGTTCGCTCGAGTAGAATGGAAGGTCTTTCGAGGGATTTGATCTCAGCCACCCCTCCCCCAGACTTTCACCCCTGTAGGGGATTGGAAAATTTTTCTGTGAAAAAACACATTGATATTTTACAGGAGGTGTGGATGTAGGTGACCAGGGTTGTGTAACCATACCCGGGGGTTGTTTTCACCTTTCAAAGGGGTGGAATTTTTTTTGGGGGGAATCAATATTTTGTAGCAGGCGTCTCTTTCGGGAAGGTGGTAGGTGACCAGAATTGTGTAACCAATCACGGGGGTTGATTTCACCCTTTAAGGGGGTGGATTTTTTTTTTCCATCTATAATTGAATCAATCCCGAACTTCCCCATGTGACCTATGTAAATTGCTTTAAAATTAGTAAGTAGAGCATACCTAAAGATAAATCCGCCCATCGATGATTTTAACTCCATCCGATGGCAATATTAACAGTCACGAAAGAAAAATTTGAATGTCAACATGCTACCCCCAGCTGAAGAGGCGATTCGAGAACACGCTTTAAGAGTGTATTTTCCGAGGTATTTTCCATGCCAAGCATGCATGATTAGGAAATGAACCTAATCCTTCTGAATGGGGATGAATATTACGAAACGGGCGTTTGGAACCGAAATTTTTAGAAAAGACCGAGGAAAAGACATTGGTACCGGACTTTTTTTTCAAGGATTACAATTGTGCTTGTAAAAAATGTGCAGTTGCGTAAAGTTAGTTGTAGCATGTAGTGTTTATGTAAAAACTGTAAAGGTATCGAATGTCAAAATTGTACGACAGAGGATGAACCTGACGTACCTCGATTTAGACATTAGTTGCATAAATTTCTTACAGATTATTCCCGATATCAGTATTAACGTTCATTCCCCGAGAACGGACGATGCATGCGATATACAAGTAGAAAGCGTGGAAGTGTATAAGAAATTGTCGATATACAGAGTGAATGCGATACGATGCTTGACTTCTCCCGCCTATAACTCCAAGAATATTAATACTACTTAAAAATGTGTCTGAACCATTTCGATATAGAATTTACTTATCTTTAACTTTGATAACCATCTTTAATTTCGTAGGACCATTTGCGAAAAATGATTTTTAAGCGGTATTGCCCCAAAATTGAGGGTGTTCCAGGGGGCGGGCGAAGGGGAAAAAATAGTATGTCTAAAAGAGCCCTGACTCCCTGACGACTGGCCTATTTAGAGGTACTGTATATTTGTCTATTGTTATTTATCCTCTAATTGGGTTTTACCCGTTGAATGAATTATTGAAATAAATAAATAAATAAATTTAGAGAACAGTTGTATTAAGATATTCTATTTATTTTTTAACGAATCGAATTTGGCCGCAAGAGTCTCGTACGGCTTCGAACGTACAAAATGTTCAGTAAAACCACTGTTTTGGCGCCTTTCTCAGAGAGCCGTAGTTCTCTCGGAAAGCATTTACAGACACATGTTTATAGGAACTATTCTTACTGTATTAGTGTAGAATCAACTCCGAAACGGACGGGCGGAAAGTTGGACGCCCTGTATACAGGTAAATATTTTCAGTATGAATTTTGTATGTGTTAGCTAAACATAAATATTATGTATATGTTGTATATGCAATATAGCCTTTCCACTTCTTAATCAAGAAAAAATTTAAAATTAACCTATAACGGCACGTATCCTTGTAATTAACCCTTCATATATATATATTTTTATTTGAGTTTATAGTATAATACTTTAGCGAGGTTGCTTAATATATATCGTACTTACATAAAACACTTATCAGATATAGAAAAACATGTAAATTAATTCTATCAACATTGAAAAAGAATACATTAATTTTACTGATTTTGAAATAATATTTTTGTGCGGATCGCGAATTAATTATATCAAAGCCCGCTGCTTAGGTAAATATAGTAGTGCAGTAGGAAAACAACAAAATCTAAAAATAAACTTACCACAAACTAAAATCTTTTTATTATTAAAACAACACTACACAGCCCGCTCAGATCTATCCACAATGAAAACATTATCGACCATTTTAAAATTGAATGCAGTCGCCTTTCAATTAATTTGATTGAAACCGGAACACGGGAGGCACTATATTTTATTTATGTAGAGTTATGTAAAGAATTTGGGGGCCCATGCAGCTCTAACCAGGCAACCAAGATAGCACCAGTGTCCTATTTTACGACACGGTTAGGCGTTCACCCGAGGCGCAGGAATTGCGCAAATGCTACAGGGGCGGATCGCAGCTCGGGGAGGCTTGCAGCACGTGGATATTGTGGATGAGGGCTGGATGCAGGGTCTGAGCGAAATATTTTGCTTCGCCGTCCATTACGTTTTAACCGGCTACGATTTCAAAGAAAATAGGAGGTTACAAAATTTGACCAATTTGTTTTAGTCATAACTATTTATAGTGAAATCAATCTAGAGTTTGAATGGAATTGTCTGGAAAGATGAATAGTTGGGGTATGTATAAGTTGTGGAGTAATATTTTATCCAATTAATTATAATACACACTTACTTTACTGTTGAATGAGTTTTGTTCAGTTTAAGTATGTTTCGGTCTTCCGACCATTATCAAAGGGTCTTAAAAACTGACCTAGAAGTGACCTTTTAAAATATATATACATCTTTGAAATACTCTACCTACTTAGAAAGGGATAATAACTTGATTTGCTATTTCTTCAAATCTAAACAACTCGGTACTAGGAACTTTACTTTTAATTTTACTACAGTGTCTATTATAGGGATATTCATAAATTCTATTTGTGTTCTTAATTTATAAAATTTTAAGCATGTTTGGGTTTTTCCTCTGTTTACATGATGCAAAAGTTTAACACTACTACCGTTAAAAAAGTGATTTTGCTCAATGCAACGCTCGGCGAAACCAGTTGATTTTTTATTGTCTAAAACAGACTTTCTGTGTTCTTTTAACCTCACATCTATACTGGGCCACTCTGGGACCATTAATAATAGGCCATAGTTCAGGGGTAGATTTATTCGATGATATTGTATTAACGCCTAATTTATTTAATCTATTATGTACTGAGTTTCTGACCTTATTTATTTACATAATTTTAAATAAATAAACACCACAGAAATTAGACAACCCCCAATTCCAGAAGCCAGGGCTTGTGCGGAAGGGGGTTTACACATTGAAAAAAACGCGGACATACAACCATTTCCTCTAACAGTGCCAGTGCCGGAGCCAGGATTTGAACCCGGTGGTGCGATGTCTGTGTGATTAATCGCGATTGCCACCTCGCGCCTTAACCCACTCGGCTATCGACCAGACAATTACTACTAATTTATACTTCATCATTTTTTGTTTTCTATATTTGATACGTTATAAAGATGTTTTTGTAATAGTTCTCTTTGTTTATTTTTTATTAATTTGTCAATAAGTAACTTATCATAGTCATTGTTTTTTGCTAGTGTTTTAAGATTTCTGACTTCTTTTTCAAAGTTAACCTTATTTAAATTCAGAGATAATAGTCTGTGGACATAGCTATGAAACGGTGACATTTTTATCTTCCAAGATTGATTACAATGCACAAAAAATAGAAAAAAAAATAAAAGCAGCTTTACAGAATAAACTTCAAAGTTTACGTACAAAATCAAGTTGTTGTAATATATTGAAAACGGCCGTTTGAAATACTTCATTTTTTTTCGATATTTTTGCAGAAAGTATAAAATGCAGTATAATAATAATAATAATAATCAGCTCCCGCTGAGAGCAACATTGTCTTGAAAGAGGAGGAAAAACGGACAAAATATCGAGATTTGCTCTTCGAACTCCGCAGGCTTTATCCAGGCCATTCTGTTAAAATAGTGGTACTGATTATAGGAGCCCTCGGTGGAATGAGACAGACGCTGCTTTCAGAACTAAAGATCATATCGGCATGCCGAGATTCGGCAGAGATCTTAGCCGGCAGAATGCAGAAGGCTGTACATCCTCGGTTCATTGCGTCTACTCAGGGCACACGATTCGCGGACCCGGTAGTCATTCACCCCACGGGCGTGGGGAGTGGCTATTGGTATTACCAGCTCCCCTCTGTGAGGGTCGGAGCCACAGAGTAAGGTGACTGGTTTTTTGTAAAAAAAAAAAAAAAATGCAACGCAAACGAAATCTATCGATGGCCTGGTTAGACTACCGTAAGGCATTTGACACAACATCTCATGAGCTACTTTTACACTTACTCCAATGTCTTGCGGTAGCAGCACCACTAGTGAGATGCATAGAACAACTGCTGCCATTCTGGAGAACCGGCTTCACCATAACATCAGGTGCGCAGCGGGTTACGACAGATCTGGTGGCTTTTAGGAGAGGAGTTTTCCAGGGAGATTCTCTGAGTCCTCTCCTCTTCTGCATCTCACTGTTGCCGTTATCTGTTGAGCTCCGCCAAACTCCCGGATACCATTGTGGGCCACCCAGCAACCGGAGGCATAAGGTCACCCATCTGTTCTATATGGATGACCTCAAACTGTATGCCTCCGGAGAGCGCGAACTTCAAAACGCTCTTAGGGTGGTCGAAGAGTACACGGGGACCATTGGTATGGAGTTTGGGTTGGACAAATGCGCAGTCGTCCACCTCAAGAGAGGGCGGTGCGGGGAATTCTCTGAAGAGGCGCAGCTAGCAGATGGAAGCATTCTACGACATCTGGATGCCGGAGAGACCTATACATATTTGGGTGTGCAACAGCATCACATCCAAGATGTGAAACAGATAAAGGAGTCTCTCCGCGGCAAGTACAGACATCTACTTCGAAAGATTTGGTCTTCCGAGCTTTCGGGGAAGAACAAGGTGTCTGCTACGAATATGCTTGCCGTTCCTGTTCTTCTCTACTCCTTTGGTGTAGTGAAGTGGACGGTAGATGAGCTGCGCGAGTTAGATAGAGATACCCGCAAGATGATGAATATTCACCGTAGCATTCATCCTAAATCGTCCGTTCCTCGAGTTTACCTCCCACGTCAACGGGGGGGGCCGAGGACTCTTGGGCCTGGAGTGTATGCATGGCTGGGTAGTACTGAGTATGGCATGCAATATCCTTAGGAGCTCTGACCCGCTCCTGCATCTAGTGAGGGATCACGAAATTGCAGGTGTGGGAGCAGGATTATTCAAGGCAGCAAAAAGAGCCGCAGATGAACTTGGTCTCATATTCGACATCAGGCGAGGAGGCCGGCGAGGTGCCGACCCAGAGTCGGTCACTGAGCTTCCGCCAAATCGTCTGAAAGCCCAGATTAAAACTGCCGAGCAGGCAAATTTGCTTAGGCAGCATGTCGATAAATCCCTGCACGGTGTTTTCTATAAGAACATAGAAACACTGGATTTATCGACTAAGCTGACATTTGCCTTTTTGAAGTCAGCTGGCTGAAGTCGGAGACCGAGGGATTCATTGTGGCCTGCCAAGATGGTGTTATTAATACCTTGGTCTACCGAAGCCGTGTGATGGGTGAAGGGGTTGCTGATGTAAGCTGCAGGACCTGCCGTCAGGCGCCGGAATCGCTCATGCATTTATTGTCTGCATGCCCAGTATACGCAATTTCGGCCTACATCCACCGCCATAACGCGGCATTACGAGTGCTCTACTACTACCTACGGCACTCGTACGGGGTAGACCAAACACCAGTGCTGCCTTACGTCCCCGGAGATATTGAGGCCGTTGTCGAGAACGAGAGGCGCAGGATATACTGGAACTACTCTTCCCGACCGTCAGGCTAATTCAAGCCAACAAGCCTGACATAGTACTCCTCGACCACCAAACCAAGGCGATGTACGTCATCGAGTTTTCGGCACCCGCTGAAACAAACATCGCCTTGAAAGAGGAGGAAAAACGGATTAATTATCGCGATCTCCGGTACGAGCTCCTAGTGCTGTACCCAGGCTACTCAGTCAAGATGGTCGTCCTCATAATCGGTGTACTCGGAGGTATGAAGCCCACGCTGCTCTCGCAATTGAAGACCATACCGGCCTGTCAGAAATCTGCCGAATGGCTAGCAGGCCAAATGCAGAAAGCAGTTATCCTGGGGTCCCTTCGTCTACTTAGGGCACACGATTCGGGTGTTTACAGTCACTGACCCCACAGGTGTGGGGAGTGGCTGTGATTTTAATCGCCGGCGCGATTTCCGTGTGGTGTCGGAGGCCACGGAAGTCCTGTCCGGTATCGGGAAACCGAAAAAAAAAAAAAAACTAATAATAATAATAAAATTTATTTAAAAAAATGCATAATTATAGTAATATATATTTAGAAATTTATATGCTCATAGAGCAGGCGAAGTTTAGCCAAGTGGCTGTTCTTACACTTAACCTATTCTACAAGTAATCAACAGTCGTATTAATTCAGAGTATTTAAACGTTATCTACTAAATTACAATTTAAAATAGCTTGAAAAATTGTATATGAATAAAGGTAAATACATTTGTTATTTCTAAGAAATTATTTCTAACTGTCAATCGATTAGCATATGGTTCATTTGGCGACGAAAGGCATAAAGGCTTAAACTCATATTAAGTTTTACAGAATTGTATAACATTGTAGCGAAGTAAGTGAAACTACGTTGGAAAAGGGTAGTCGAGTGGTGAGGCATTGTGAGTGTATATTGATGCCTAATATTACGGTTGTGTACGATATTTCTGAAGACAAGTTTTTCTCTAAGACGGTCGTGAGCAAAAAAAAATAGGACAAGTGTTGCAACGGTATTTTGCTACAATCTAGTTGTGTACATCTATCGACATTGTCAGTTAGTTGTCATAATTTATTGCAAGTGTGCAAAAAACTAATATGCCTCATATAAGCGATTTAGATAAATCTGGAGTTATTGCTAAAGCAGAAGATGGATGGTCAATGAGACAAATTGCACTGCGTTATAATATTGATAAAAATTCGGTGTGTAACGTTTTAAGAAAGTGGAGAATAAACGGTACGATTAGTAGAAATCCTGGATCAGGGCGACGAAGGATATCAACTCAACAAAATTTGCAATTGGTAAATGCTTTAGTAGAAAATCCATTTTACTCAGTTATTCAGGCTGCTGAAGAAACGAATTTTCCTGGATCGAGTAGTACTGGTCGCCGGCGAGTAAGAGAATCGGACCTACGCTGTCATGCAGCAGCACATAAATACTTACTTAAAGCTGAACATAAAGAAGCTCGAGTAGGATTTGCGCGTGAATTTTTAGCGCATGATATATATTTTTGGAACAATGTAATCTTTACAGACGAAAAAACTTTCCAGTCAACACACAGCGGTCGTATTCGTGTTTACCGCCCTCCGAATACTCGATTCTATGAATAATGATAAAAGCGGTAGATTTTCCGTCAATATGTGGGCTTGGATATCGGCACGTGGTCCTGGTGTTTTGTGGCATATTGAGGAACGGTTTAATAGTGAAACGCATATTAGGATTTTAGACAATATTTATGCTCCCTTCTGTATCACAATTATTTCCTAATAATGAGTTCATATTTCAACAAAACAATTGTTCCGTTCATACTGCTCATATCGTACCTAACTGGTTTCAAGATAACAACATCAATGCTCTTAACTGGCCCAGTCATAGTCCAGATCTTAATCCTGTGGAAGAAGTATGTGGGCTACTCGTAAGAAGTATCCAAAAACGAAATGTGAGACCACGGAATGCCGAAGAATTACTGGAAATAGTAAATAATGCATGGGGGAATATTATTACTAATGATTATTGTATAAGGTTATATAATTCTATGCCAAACAGAGTTATAGAAGTTATAAATAAAAATGGTGCAATAACGAAATATTAATAGTTAGTTTCTTGTTAAGTAGGATATCCTTTGTCTTTTGATCCAGGATTTCTACTAATCGTACCGTTTATTCTCCATTTTCTAAAAATGTTATAACGCAGTGCAATTTGTCTCATTAACCATCCATCATTTACTATAGCAATAACTACAGCATTAAAATAAAAAATAAATTAAAAGTGATATCTGTTTTATTTCGGCTACTCATTACATATTCAAATAGAGACGGATTTACATTAGAAAAAAAAAGTTGTCCTATTTTTTTCTGCTCACGACAGTACAGTGGGACTGACGAATGAAATAAACGGTACAAAAATGTGAGGTAATGTAATTTTACTGTATTCGCCATATTTAACCATCTCAATTGTATAAGTTTTTCCGATACAAGATCATATTTTCATAGGTTGAAAATAAATCGGCAACATGTGTTTTGGACAATTTGTAAACGATTTTTTGAAGTTTGATCTAGACATGGCTAGTATAGTATATTGCAGTAGTTAAAAACATGCAACATAAGTGATTCACACATTTTTTCCTCATTTTAAAATTCAAAATATGTCTGTTTGAATATAAAAATTTCATTCTTTTGCAATAATAACTTAATATGTTCTTTAAATCGTAAATTTTGATCTAAGAAAACACCAAGATTTTTTGCGCAATCTGAAAACGTAATATTTCCGTCATCTATGACCGGAAAGAGCTGCATTTTTAGAGCCTCTCAACGGGTTTTCGAGCTAAACAATAGTGCTACCGATTTGTTTGGATAATTTTTAAATTATGCTCCGTAGAATATCTGCAAATAGAATTTATGTCATTTAATAGGGTATTAGGTAGAGCGGTATTCGATGGATTAAACTCGTACAAGAGTTGAGTGTCATCGGCATATGACTGCAAATAAGAGTGATTAATTTTGTCAAAAATAAAGATAAAGATAACAAACAACAGAGGTCCAAGAATGGACCCTTGTGGAATACCTGATGATATTAATTGGGCGGAGGACATAGAATTGTTAACGGATACAGACTGACGTCGATTGGATAAATACGATTTAAAGAAAGCTATAGCATTTTCATTAAACCCATAAAAAATAATTTTGCGCATAGCAAAGCGTGATTAATAGTACAAATGCCTTGGAGAAATCAAGTGATAACTGCCCTCCCTTTTTCTAAGGCCCTTATAATATTGTCGCATAGATTAAGAAGTGCAGTAGTGGTACTGTGAGACTTTCGAAAGCCAGATTGATGTAAGGGAAACATTTTATGCAAATTTA
Source organism: Leptura quadrifasciata (assembly GCA_963675555.1). Lineage (NCBI taxonomy): Eukaryota > Metazoa > Arthropoda > Insecta > Coleoptera > Cerambycidae > Leptura > Leptura quadrifasciata. The sequence continues at coordinate 602,982 of OY776673.1, forward strand.
AATAATCAACAATTTGACTATGCACAATCTTCTCTAATATTTTGGATACGGCTGATAAAAGACTGATGGGACTTAAATCTTGAATAGTTGTAAGATAGGGATTGGGCACACTAAGGAATCTCTTCATTTAATAAGGAAGTAACTTTTTTCTAAGCATACATTTATTAAATGAGTTATATGATTCAAGATAACTGGACGACATAATTTAATCATAAATAAACTAATTTTATCGACACCAGCAGCATTTGATCGTATGCAGTTAATAACTTTCATATTTATTATGGAAGAAGGTACATATTATACATATGAAAATTGTTATTTTGCCATTTTCCAAAATTACACATACCACTAAATCCCTCTTTATTGAAAAAGCAATCAAAATGGCCCCATTCATTTTTTTAATTGGAACTTTTAACAATATTTTAGCTAATTTCTATCATACAAGGATATGATACCGAAGTCTTAAATATATTTGAATAAACGTGTAACTTTATAGAGTATATTTTGATGTAGGACACGTTGTTTCGAGTAAATCTTGAGAATTTAGCATAATAATTTGATTTCTCTCAAGTAGTGAAAAAAATTAACTTAGAAATGTCTAAATTGAAGTTTAAAATAAATGAAAATGTTGGTAAACTTAAAAAAATTCTTGGTATTTTTCGTCAAAAACGCCCAATTTTTCAGAATACTTGCCAAAATTTAATAAAGGTTGATGACTTTCACATTTTAAGTGTAATGTTAAAATTGTAATTTATTTACAAACAATGCACTACTTTATTGGTAACAAGTCTACGTTAAAATGTTGACGCATCAACAATCAACAAAAAATAAACAATGAACCGAACAAAACAAAAGCAATGTGGAACGTTATTAAGGAAAATATGCAAGGGAAAAATAAAAACCGTCAAATACCAACAAAAATAATAAACCAAAATAGATAATGTCGAGATCATTCACAAGACATTGCTAATGGATTCAATAGTCACTTCATCAATTCTATTAGTAAGCTCACTTCTTCTTTTGACATTGCTACCTCAACAGCACAAATAAGAAAACATAATGACAGTACGATATATTTAACCCCTGTTACGGAGAAAGAAATATCTGACATAATTAATATTGTATGCAGAAAAAAGTCATCCGGCAAAGATGAAGTCCCATGCTGCCTATTAAAAGATGTTTCTAAATACCTTCTTAAAATAATGGCATACCTTATCAACATATCATTTGAAAATGGCCACTTTCCAGATCAATTAAAATCAGCTTTAGTAATACCTGTCTAGAAAAAACATGATCCACATGATATTAATAATTACAGGCCGATAGCACTGCTATCCGTTTTTTCAAAAATATTTGAAAAAGCATTCCAAATCAGACTAACAAGCTTTCTTCAAAAGTGTAAAATATTATCAATGAGACAGTATGGGTTTTGTAAAAACCGATCAACGCAGGATGCTGTTCTCTCCTTTTATGAAAAAATTCTCAACAAGTTTAATAACAAATAAAATCGGTTGGTATTTTTTTTGATCTCTCAAAAGCTTTTGATTGTATAAATCACAAATTATTATTAAAAAAACTTGAGATATATGGTATTCGTGGTGTGGCATTAAGTTGGATAAATTCGTACTTGAAGGGGAGAACACAGACTGTAAAAATTATACAAGATGAGAGGACTTATTTATCAGAAAATGTAAACGTGTTAACTGGAGTACCACAGGGGAATGTGTTAGGTCCATTATTATTCATAATTTTTATTAACGATATAATTGATAATGTAAGTGATAGCAGTTTTTTAACCCTTTTTGCTGATGATACCTCAGCTATAATTTCTGCTGAAAATATTGATACTCTTAGTAAAATGGCTACGAAATGCGTAGATGAAATATCAATTTGGTGCAATAAAAATGGACTAATACTAAACTCACAAAAAACTGATCTCCTGTTATTCACACAAATTGGAAGTAAAAAAGATTTTAGTGTACTGGTTAGAGCGAATAGTAATTCTATCTGTCAAAATGATTGTGTGAAATTTTTAGGTATTCAGCAGGATAACCATTTATCCTGGCAAAACCATACGGAAAGTGTACTGAAAAACCTTGCAAGTAAGAACTTTGCAATATTACAAATTAGAAATTCGGTTAATAATAATACTTTAAAGACACTTTATTATGGTTGTATAAACTCGATACTTTCATATGGTTTACTTTACTGGGGTAACTGTGTAGGAGTTCAAAAAGTCTTTCTCATGCAAAAGAGAATTATAAGAAGCATGTTTAATCTAGGTTACACTACATCATGTTGACCTTACTTTAGACAGCATGGGATACTTATCATTTACTGCATGTATATCTTACAGTCAGTGTGTTATGTAAGGAAAAACATTAATCAACTACCAAAATGTAGTGATATAAATAACTATAACACCCGAACCGGGGAAAACGTCTATTTACCAGCATGTAGATTAACCCAAGTAAATAAAGGTCCTTTTATTATATCAATCAAGATGTATAATCTTTTACCTAAAAAATTAAAATATGCTACCAGCTTCAATTGCTTTAAAAGTGCAGTTCGGGACTTCCTTATTAAGGAATATTTTTACACCTACCACGAATTTGTCATCTTCTGTACCACTACATGTAATCTGACTTAAGCATCATAAGAATGATAATAATTATGTGTATTTTTATGCAATTAATTAATATAGTGTTTGTCAAACATCCCGTTTGTTGTTTGTTATTTATTAAATTTATATTCTCCATGTTATATATTATTTGGAATGTATATTATTTATTTATTTGTTTTTGTATATGACTATGTAAAAGCAATGATTTTTATATATAATTATGACTATCTATTCTATTTTATTATTTATTAGTATATCATTTCTTTTTTATTGTTAATGTATTCACATTCTGACTTGTCCTATACTTGTATTTTAACAGGTCTAAAGGAAATAAAGATATTATTATTATTATTAATTATTTGAAAACCTACGATTTTAAAAATATTTCATACCCTCGCTTCACCCCCTTAGACGGGCTGACGAATAATTTGGGCAGTTAGAATCGCTATAAAATTATTTATGACAAGTGTGAATTAAAGATTTAAAGAACTTGTTAAAGTATTTATTGATTATTACCAAATTTTGTCCTTTTACACCCTCTAACACGACCTGACGAATGACTTTGACAGCTTAATAATCTTTTAATTCGTTTGTTGATATATACCGTTCATGATGTATACCTCTTCTCACCCTCTCAAACCCTCTCACAAATGATTTCAATACCTAGAAACTATCCACTATTGTATTGGTAACAGATCCAAGTTAAAATTTTGACACATCAACAACTACTTAGAAAACTATGATTTTTAAAACATTTCATCCCTCGCTTCAGCCGCTTAGACGGGCTGACAAATGATATCAATAAGTAGAAACTATCCACTGCTCTATTAGTAACAAGTCTACGTTAAAATTTGGACACATCAACAATTATATAGAAAGTTTTTATATTACCAGAATATTACCAAATTTGGCGAATGCGCCGGTCAATCATAAAGTAAATACGTTTCATTTGGAATAGACCAAGAGCTACTGAATTTTTCAATGAGAATCTCCTTCAACTTGTTATTATGTGTAGTCTGTAAGGAGACTACACTACGCTAGGTCCTGGTCCTCACGATGGGGGCGTTTTCGTTTGACGCTCATTTTTCACAATTAATATTTTTTGGTGTCTGAGAATTACTTAAAATTTCTAGAGAATGATTGGTCAGCCAACGGACAGTTGCGGTTAGTCATTTAAAGAAAAATTTGTAGGGGCGGGCGCAGTAAGAGGCGACAAATGTGACCGAGAACTACTTGCTACATTATTTTTATTTGGATTAAAAAACAAGAAATCGTGTTTGGAGGATTTTTTAGGGGCCAAGATTAGTTAAAAATACCGCAAAATGGACCTTTTTAGATTTTCTTTTGAAGTCGCTGAAATAGTTGGTTTTACAGCTTCAAAATTCCTTCAAATAGGTTCACAGTATAATATAGACATTAAATAGTGATAAATCCAGTTTTGATAATTCTTTTCTATTTCTAATACTGAGAATAAGAATAAATAAGGAAATTAAGACAGTACAATTTGCAATTTTAACCTGAGACATTAAAGTATCAATTAGATTTCCGATTTTTTAAATAATTTGGGTAATCAGGTAAACGAATCAATGAATTTCACCCCATATCCACAGCACTGCATCCAATACCAAAACTAAAATTATTTGCCAATAAGTGGGCAAAGCTTTCGAAAGTACACTTCTGCGTTTCTCATAAGAGCGACGTGAATTTTTATTTATCCGTTATGAATAGACTTTGCCAGGTTATTAAATTTTAAGTCGTTACTACCTTTTTCCTATACTGAAATAATTCGTTCATGGTGCTGTTTATCCTGTCTCTGACGATGTTCGTCAGGTGAATAGAAAAAAAAATTCCACTTATTAACACAACCGATATAACTCTGTTTTTTGTCCATTGCACCAATAAGACCATTATTAAAAAGATAATAGTATTACCAGTTTTTCTATTATTCTGCAGCCCACTTTTGCTGACCGGTTATCAATATTTTTTAAAATTTTGTCGAGGCTATGATCGAGGTCGATTTTAGAACAAATACAACAAACTGCTTACACAGTGAGGTTCACAAGTAACTGAATTATTCGTTATCTACGTAATTAACAATTTATGAGTAAAATCCTTAAATACGTCAATTTTTTATTCTAAAATGACATATTTTGAGCAACCCCCTTGGAGTCATAGCTACCCCTTTAAAATGTTTAAATGAAACGAGGAGGGTGCGTGTGATTGCTCATTTGAAAGGGTTCTTAATTATCTATCCAGCAATATAAAGTTTTTGAATTTTGTATATCTTTCGTCAAGAAAATTAAATTTGAAAAGATGACTTAAAGACAGGATAAGGCAAGAAGTTAATTAAATCACCCCGGAAACGATACAAAATGTTTTAGAATGCTTCCATTATTGTCAAGAAGCTATGGACGTCCAGTTTGAACATTTGATTTAAACTGTTTCATGTTCTTTTATTTACTTAGTAACATTAAAAATGTAATATTTTTCAAAAAAAAAAAAAAAATAGAGAAATTAAAAAAAAATCTTATATTGCTGGATAAAGAATTAAAAACTCTTTCAAATGAGCTCACACGCACTCTCGTTCTATTTAAAAATTTTAAAAGCAGCTCTCACTCCAAGGGGGCAGAAGGGGACGGTATAAAACTATGCTCAATAAATGTCATTTTAGAATTAAGAATTAACGTATGTAGTGTACTTTCCCACAAATAATCGTAAAACTAACAAAGGTTATACCTTTAAGGCAAAAGTGCCGACAATGGCCAACTACAATAGCCAACCGTAATTTGGAAATTACGCTCATTTACCCATCCCTCGAGAGGTATACGAGAGACCGCCGAAATGCAGGCAAAAGAGGTCAGTCATATTTCTGTTCTCAAACCATTCACTTCGTATATTTAAATTTTAAACTTAAGATTCGTAACCACTTTTTGTTACAGTTTTGTTTAATAAATAACTCCTTCTGAATAACATTTAATTAGTTGTACCCACACAACAATGTATTTTAGGATTTTACTCATAAATTTTTAATTACGTAGGCAATGAATTTATCCATTACATATGAACCTCGCTCTATATTAAAATGATTGCTGTAAAATAATAATTAAATTCATAAAATTAAAAGGTTATGGTTTCTTGCGTTGCGTTCATAGTCAAAGCCCGAGTTTAGTATTCTGTTTAAGTGTTTGTGCAAATCCTTATGCAATAGTAGCTGTACAAAAAAGGCTAGATCAGTTATATAAATTTATTTGCAAGACAGATTATTAAAAGCTTTTTATTTAGTTACAGCCACTGGTTGACTCGCATATAAAGTGCAGCTCTTTGAAGCAGTCGTAATCGTTCCAAGTGAAACCTTTTCCGTAATGGCAGACTTCTATGCACCTCTCGGTGACGTTTTGTGGACTGATGTCACTAGGTTCCCCGTTACGCCAGTTGGTGTAAATTAAATTGTTGCCAGAAGACAGCCATATCCAATGATTTTCATTACCTAGGTTTGTTCCCGACGTCCAGAAGTGGTCATGGGTCGCACCTGAAATGTTTGTAAATGCCAATTAATAATAACGTAGATCCACTAGATGGATTCTTTACAAAGTTATAGCAAAACGTTTCCAAAAATCCTACCAACTTTCTCCGCGAATTTACCCAGCTTCTCATTTTCTATTGGGTTAGAAATGCTCACCAGCTGCATTCCATTTTGCCTACAGAACTGTTGAGCTAGAAAATAATTGGCCTGAAACAATACAATATGTCAGTAGATATCTCCGCAATAATGTTATTTTTTTGCGAACATTTCTTTTGATACGTTTTAGACCTTAGTGCAAAGCAGAATATATTTCTTTCAAACCACCATGTGTTGTTATTACAGCTGTCATTGTTATTTGTGGAACATAATGGTTTGCAAAGACGTAATTCTAGAGCAAGGATTCCAACTCGTCTCATTAAAAACTGATGTCACGAATGCTAAAACAGTTTTTGGCTTTAAGATGCAATAAGGAAAACGGTTGACTATTACATTTGACTGACGAATGGCGAAAGGGAGAGGAGTTAAAGGTAAATTATCTGTGAAACTGTGAATAATAGGACATCTACACGTGGCGTTGTTGCATGGGGGCGAAACAAATAACACATGACCCTACTTTAGTTTCTTGCATTGTTAAATTCACAAATCACTACTAAACGTTTTGAAATTAACATCCTTGACTTGTTTTATCTTCAAAAAATCATCTAAGGTTAAGTGTTATTTGGTTTCCCTCTAAGCAAGACCTTGGAAAATGTGCAGATGCTCTATGGCACTATGTTGAGGTGAATTTAGGAGCACTCAAAACATGTACACCCTTCCACCAGAAAAAAAGCTGTAAAAATAACATATTCACATCAAATCGAAATTACAATTTATTTCCCAAGTAACAATTTAAATGCCTTTAGATTTATTCAGGTTTTATCAGTGTTTTCTAAGACCACCTCATAAACCAGTGATTTATGCAAGATTTGTTTGTTTATTTTAATATTTTATTTATGTATAAGTTGGTTATTTGTTATAAATTGTACATTTAGAACTGTTTTCTTTTATGACTCACTGATGTTTTAAAATGTTCTAAAATAATTCCTATTTATAAGAAAAAAATCAATATTGAGAATTATAATAAACCTATAACAATTATCAACAATAACTGTTTCATAATTTTGTTATATGAACCAACATTTCTTATGTGAAGGATCGTATCACTGAAGAGTCAGCATGGTTTTTTCAAGGGAAGATCAACTTCGACCAATATTGTTTACATAACCCAATATATATCTTCACAAATTTCACTAAAGCATTTGACATACTTGACCAAAATTTTAAAAGTTTGGTTTCTCAAGAAATTTGTTGCTATTTTTCAAATCATATTTATCTTGATAATAGGTATCACCACATTAAATACTATGGCCAACGGCCTGCAGAATTTGTAGCCATCTCGGGCGTACGCGAGGGTTCTGTGTTAGGCCCATTATTCTTCAACATCTTCATTAATAACATTATAGTCGAATTGGGTGTCAATTGTCTTTTATATGCTGACTATACGAAATTGTATAATAAAATAAATGATGTAAATAATTGTGTTGCACTACAAATTGTCCTTAATAAAATCGATGATTGATGTAACTTAAATAAATTACAGTTAAATATAAAGAAATGCAATGTTCTAACATTGTATATATGGAATTTAATTATTATTTAGAAGACTGAGTGCTTACACATCCACCAATATTTCGCGACCTTGGTGATTGCAATCTATCCTTTAATAGTCATATAAACATTCGACTGACATTTAATAAGTTAGACCATGAAATCTTATTAGATAAGGAGACATATATTCAATATAATTGTTTACTTGATGATACACCTCTGAATAGATGCTTCTTGATTAGGGATCTAGGCATTCAATTTGACCCAAAATTAAATTTCTCACATCATGTTGATACGATCACAGTGGCAGCTATGAAAATACTGGGCTTCATATTTCGGAACTGCAAAAATAATCGAGATACCTACCTATCTTATACTATATGTCATATGTTCGCTCACGTTTAGAATATGGCTCACTAATCTGGTGTCAAATATACCGTAAATATATATGTCAGATGAAAGCTCCTCAGAGAATCCTAATAAAATATCTGGCATATAAGGATGACGGCATCTATCCATCGCAAGAAATCGTAGATTGTTTCAGGGGTCGCTTGGCTCTGAGTAGCATTACTTCACTTCGGCCTAAAAGATCTTTTGTGATTTACCCTACATCTAGTTGTTGCCCAGGATTCCAAGACTTTACAAAGCTTGTGATTTTCCTGGGGGCTAATTTCCCTATATCTTCTTCAGACGTTAATTCTGCCTGTTCTAGGAACTTTAGCCTAGTCCGGATTAATACCTTGCATTCACAAAGTATATGTTCAGCAGTTTCAGTTGCAGCATCGCAATATCTGCATTTGTCGTCTACTGCTTTGCCCATATTCTTGATATGATATATCAAGGGACAGTGGCCAGTTAGAGGGCCTGTTATCAGCCTTAATTCGAACTTTTCAAGTACAAGAAGCCTTGTGGCATTCTTTATTGAATAAGTTATAAACTTTTTCGCTTGTCTTTGGCCTGGAATATGCCTCCTGTATTGTGCTTCAGCTCTTTTTTTCGCAAGTCTGTCAGCAAGTTCATTACCTTATGTACTCGTTCATGTCCTGGCAACTACATCAAAGTAACCTTGTTGTTGCTTCAGAGATTGTCTACATTCCCAGACAATTTTAAACTTGAATAGGCATAGGACCTTAGAACTTTTAATGCTGCTTGGCTATCTTCGAATGCCTTTATTTATCATTTCTGGGCACACAGATCTATATGATGAATTTCTGCCTGGAAGATGGTTGGGGTGTTATCGAGGGCTTTGGATAGCCTACATTTAGGTCCTGCTGCCTACTCCTACCCCTTCAATCATCTTAGATCCATCTGTATACCAGATGAGTGGTCCTTGTTCCAATCGCAGTGCCTCCATCTTGCTCGTCTGACGGCTTTCGACCAGTACGTCAAACGGACAATCAAAATCCTGCTTGATTGGTATATTGGGTTTGGTCATGGACTTCAACTGAACTAACTCCAGAATCCTTAAGTGACTAACCAGATCACCTGGCTTAAATTTATGTGCCTGATGCACTAAGTGCTGCCTCCTTCCTCACATGCAAGTACAAAGGAAGTAGGTCAAGCATTGCCTCCATAGCTGCTGTGAGACACGTTGCAGTTTCTGTAACTTGTGCTATTATTTCCTCTGTTTTTGGCATGATGCGTAGGTCACCATAGGTCTGACAACCGAAAGGTAAGACCTATGTGTCATGTTCGATCTCAGACCCCAAGTATCACCAAACAGCCTACGGTACGTCCACAGTGCCGCTGTTGCTTTAGTAAGAATCCTTTCCGGTGTGAGCTCCACGTATGTTTTTGATCAGGATTACGCCTAGATACTTGACTTCGCTGGAAAAGTTCCATTCAGCATAGGAGTTCTAAGATTAAGTTTTCTCCTTTTGATGAACGGAACAATAACTGTTTTGCTCGGATTTACATTGAGCGCCTCTGACGAGCACATTTGAATTAAAATTGTGTTAATCGTAGGTGACTGTATTCCCCTTTTTTCGGCGGCTTTTTATATGGATTCATAAGAGGTGTTGTCAAAAGCGCCCTCTATGTCTACGAAAGCACACATAGCCACTTCTTTAGCCATGAATGTCTTTTCAATACCTTGGACCAGGCAATCGCAAGGAATAGAGAGTGCCATATTATTTAATAGATCTTCATTTCTATCTCTTGAAAATCGCAGGATCTATTACTCCTTCATATTTATTTACAAGCCAGTTCACAATAGCATTGACTGCCCAGACCTTTTATCTCAATTAAACTGCCGAGTTCCACGTTTGCATGGCGGAAATGAACATTGCTCTTATCTATCTATTCCAAGATCTAACATTATAAGTAGTTTCCTTGTTGTATCTATCTTTGTTTATATGTTGTTAATTTTGTAATTGAGTTATTCCTGTTTAGACAATAAATCAAAATAAATAAATAAATTAACACACTAAAACTACCATATCAATCTTTCGTTCGATCCAAACTGGAATAACAGTAGCAGTAACGCTTTACACAGTTCAGTTTTAAATAATATTTGTATTGTTTACCTTTTATGGGATGTTTACCTTTTATGGGATGTATTTTTTTAAATTTCAGGTCTATTTTAAAAATGGTAGAAAATAGTTGACTCTGGCTACCTACTTCATTTGATTGACGAGTGACAAAAGACGATAGTTACAGGTAAGCTTTTTGCTTGTGTTGATAAATATTAATAATACCATTTGAATCAATAACAAATTGTTGCTACAAGAGCTACATGTGAGTTGTAACGGTTGATATACAAATTATTTAGATATACATATATAAAAACACATCTTTTTAATTCTAATTTTCTTTAATGAACTATTTTATAATCGATCAAAAATGTTTTTTTTATACGCCAGCAGCGGTTACGTCACATTTCAAAAGATATATTGCAGACAATTGAATGATTAACTATACAGGGCGTCCGGAAATTCCATTGCCGTACTTTTGGTTACAAGTATTTCTTTTGAGCATGTCTCCGTAAATGTTTCCTAAGTGCGCTAGATCCTTTTGGAGATGGCGCCCATAAAGTAGCTTTTATTTAATTTGTTTAGTATGTTCTCAGATTTCAAAGTACTGGCATCACGGCATCAATGCTTACATGCCTTGTATTGAATAAGATTTATCCTTAAAAAAGGATAAATGTCCATAAGAGAAACAGATCTTAGGTGTTGCGACGCCAAATGTCGAAATGATAAAAATATAAATTTGAGAGAATCTCAAACATCATTCAACTTTATTTAAAAAAAAAATGTATTAGCAAAAATAAAAAATGGCAATTATTAATATTTTCAACTTAACCCTGAAACTATTGAAAATTTTTATATTTGTAAAAGGCACCTTCTTGGCCAACTTTAAAATGACAAAAAAGATAAATGAGAGCCTGCCTAATTTATTGACCAGAAGAAAATTCTATTGATCGGGGATATAGAATCCATATAGAGCACTGATACTACTCTTGATTAATTATGAAGGATTCATCTTCGTATAAAATTTGAACACCCGAACCCCCGTTTTAAGGGTACTTTACTCTTTTAATTTTTCAGGAACAATCATTGACAGGGGGTATACTAGAGAACCGTAATTGCCTATAAAGGATTCATCTTTTCATAAAATTTCAACGCACCATCCCCCGTTTTAGGGTACTTTACTCTTGTAATTTTTCAGAGAAAGTCATTGATCGGGGGCTTAGAATAGATCTCTACCGCCAGCTGGTAACCACCCATAGTTGTAAACATTTGTAATTTCATAATTGATAATAAATGTATTTACTTAAACTTCAAAAGTGACAGTTATGCGTAATAGCAAGTAGAAAGCGTGGAAGTATATAGGAAAGTGTTGATATACAGAGTGAATGAGATACTGTGCTTGACTTCCCCCGCCTGTAACTCTAAGAATATTAATACTTCGTGAAAATGTGTCTCAACCATTTCGATAGAGACTTTACTTATCTTTAACTTTGATAACCATCTTTTTTTTCGTAAGACCATTCAGAACCGAGATATTTGCAAAAAAATGATTATTACCCCAAAATTGGGAGGGAAAAATTAGTATGTCTAAATGAGGCCTATAATGAACTGGTTCCAACAGCAAAATCTTTTGTCCGATTTAAAACGATGTTAATCTATCTGACGTCTGGCCTATTTATTTGTAAAATAGACATTATTGTTTAATGCAAAACAAATTCATTACAATAAGTCCAGCATACAAATTCTCATTTCTTATTGCTTGCATTGAATATTCGTTTATTAGACTAATCGCGTATATTGTTTTGAGATCTCCCTAGTTCTGCTTATCAGAATTCATTCGTCTGCCTGTACATACATTACAGTGTAATAGTCTGTAGGTCTCTCTATTCCTTCAAAAAAATGCCGTCGGTATTTTTGCCTTCTGGACATGATCGTTTCTTATTTGCGGTTTTCTGTGCCTCCTGTTCCATCCTGTTGATTGAAAAAGCGGTATTTCTTCATTTTAATGACTCGTTATAATATATTGTACGTAAGATAGAACCAACGATGGGCTAGGTATATAATTTTACAAAACATGCAGATTGTCTGGTTCTGCACTTTTATTGCTTTAAGGAACCCAAGCTCGTTAAAAACTTCATCATTACCAGAGTGCAAATTACGTATAGTGGAGTCAGTCTACATTTTGCATGGAATTATCTGAAAAAGTGAATTTTACGAATGAAATGAATAGTTCGGGTAAGTAGAAATTGTGGAAAAATATTTTGTCCAATGCTAACCCTATGGAACATCTGTTCTTTAAACAATTTATTTTTGAACCACACTTTTTTTTTATACATTTATTTAACGACGGCCTATTTCAGCTCCTGAGGCCTAACACCGACGCCTGTAAACTAACTACCCTCAACCAGGAATTTTGCCGAACTTCTTCTCTTTCGGAGAGTAGGGATCTTTTACTTACCTAACATTTAATAGACAAATGACCGACGGCTGTACATCCCCTCCGAAGGATGGTATATCCCCTACACAATCTTCGCCTATTATTGTATAGCTTCCGCGCATACACTGATATACAAGCCGATGTGAGGCGAGGACAACCACACTTTTTCTCACTTTTTGTTGAATATCTCTGATTATATTATTTGTGATATCGAGAAAACAAAAATATGGGCTTCTTCACAATTAAATTTTAGATAAAACTTGACCAGTAAAAATTGTTCCTGCTAATATATTAATTCCAAGAAAATAAAAACTAATAGAAATAGCTGATTTTTAAAATTTGTTAGATCTTAAATAGTTACAAGCCAATGTTCATTATATTTTTATTTTTTTTATTTTAATGGGCTTATTTATATTAACATCCTGACGGAGTTTAACCATAGGCTATACCGTTACTCAATTAGGGCACACGATTACATATAGATAATGACACAACATCCATTCCCTGCAACATTGCCATCTGCCGCAACTGAGACTCGAACTCAGAAGAGGTAACAGCGACTAGACGTACTGTCTCTCACACAATCGCGGTTGAGCCACTGCTACCACCTCGGCAATACGTGAAAAACGCCACTAAACATCCATACCTAGTCATCAGGATTCGAACCCGGGACATCACGATTACAAACCTAATGCTTATAACCATTGAGCCACTTGGCCGGTAAAACATGCATCTTACTGAACAAAAATATCTTGCCAAATGTGAAGTTAATATATTTCCTTAAAAGCCCAAACTATTGCAGTTTTAGGTTTTAGTGTTTATAGTTTACATAATAAATATAATTTTAATAAACAGACAAGTGGGTAGTAGAATGCAGGTTTTCACAGCCGTTGTCTAATGAAGTAGATTCTTCCGGGTCTTGCCGTGTTCGTCCAACTTGACTTGACGTTTCGCTGATCATCCTGTCAGCTTCTTCAGAAGGATTCTAAAGACTGAATCTGTTGTGTTACACTCCTCGTTATATACCTAGGCGCCGCTTCGCTTCGCTGGTCATTGGTCGCGCTTGGTTCGCTTCGCTGCTCATTCGTCGTGTTTGGTTGACCGTGACTTACTACAGTGCTGGTACTTGGCAATACCAGTCTCCACGTGTTACTAAGTCGATACCCATTCTCTCTGTTAAAGTTGTTCACGTTTTTCATAATATATTGACGTCCTCGTAGTCGATTTTATGGTTCTCGTTATTATGGACATGTTCTGCTATCGCCGATCTATCCGTGTATCCAAATCTGGTATTTCTCTGGTGTTCTTTGATTCTGCACTGGATACTCCGTCTTGTTTGTCCGATGTAGCTCTTACCACATGTGCACTTCAACGTAAACACCTTTTGAAAACAGTTTGGGGACAGGGTCTTTGACTGAGGGAAGCATCTGCTGTATTTTCTTCACTGTTCGAAACCGTACACCTACTTTCTTTTTGAATAAAATCTTCTTCAGCCTATCCGTGACTCCCGCGACGTAGGGTAGGCATGCATACGTTGTTAGTTGTTGCTGTTCTTCTTCTGTGGTTCTCCTTTGATTATTTATTACTCGTTGTATATTGCTTTGACTGTATCCATTCTTCTCTGAAGCTTGTTGGACATTCTGTAGTTCCTCGGGTTTGTTCTCGTCGTCGCACACCGATCGTTACCTACATGCGACATCTCACCACCATCCACAACAGAAGAGAGCGTTAATTAGAGAACCTTGGTCCACAGAGCCAACACGAAGCAGCGAAGCGAACCAAGCGCGACCAATGACCAGCGAAGCGAAGCGGTGCCTAGGTATATAACGAGGAGTGTAACACAACAGATTCAGTCTTTAGAATCCTTCTGAAGAAGCTGACAGGATGATCAGCGAAACGTCAAGTCAAGTTCGACGACCACGGCAAGACCCGGAAGAATCTACTTCATTAGACAAGTGGGTGTACGTAGAATTTTCAAATTTTTCGAATTTCCCGAATCTGTAATGGAAATCTGCTCTGTCTTTCGGACAATTAAATTTTTGTAAGGATATATTTAATAAAACTTAACAATAGACCTCTACTTAAAAAATAATAATAAAATAAGAAAAATAAATCGATAGATACATAAATTATTACTTTGTTTATCTTTGTCCTAAATATATTTTTTAAATTTCCATAAACAGCCGAATGAGAGGGAATATGTTAGATTTCGATGACATCTGAACTCTTAGTTTCTGTATTGTGTCGATTAACGATCTTATTCCCTTTCATCAAATTATACAGCCTAAAACTTTAGAAATAAAAGAAGTACTTATCGTAATATCATTTATTAAATAATAACAGGAAGTATTCCAGACTTCAGTTTAAATTATTTACTGCAGCTCTCGATTGTCTCACATATGAAAAACATCTCTGCATTACATGTTAGGTCGTTCCAAGTGAAACCTTTTCCAAAATGTCTTGCTTCTATACAGTTTTCTGACACGTTGGACGAACTCTTATAGGAGGGTTCTCCAGGGTGCCAGTTGGTGTAAACTAAGTTGTTGCCATTGGATAACCAAATCCACTGATCTTCATCCGCTAGGTTCGTTCCAGATGTCCAGAAGTGTCCATAATGGGTACCTAAATTTATGTCAAGAGCATAACAGATTAATGTTCAGCAGGTCTTTCATCTGCAATTGGATAAAAAAAGGGCAAACCTTATTTCCTCTTTATAGTCGACGTTTCGACAATCTTATTGTCTTCTTCAGGACTAATGAGGTGAAAAGTTATCAGTCATTAAAATCAGACTTAATATCATCATTATCAATTTAACAAAAAACATACATATACCGGGTATAACAGAATCATGGTATACCCCCTTTTCGCCTTTAGTTTTGAAGATAATTGATTGAAATTTGGGATATACTACATGCATAATAAGCGGCACTTTTTGACATACAATTGATTTTTTTCACTTCCGGTTTCGCCGGAAGTGACACTAACTATCGATTTTTAATGGAATGGAATTGCATTTTTGAATTCTGCATAATTTTCCAAATCCAACGATGCCAAATAAGTGACATTTCAAATATCAATTTCTTTTATAATATAATTTTTAGTTTTCCATTTAAGTGTGCCATGACGGTTCCGATTTATTCTAAATGACCCGTGTAATGCTACAAAAATCGAAATCCCGTTGAAAACACTAAATTACTTGATTTATGAGCAAATAAAATTCACCAAAATTGTTTTTGGGGAAAAACTCAATTTTTTCAAATGGAACCATATCGGTACCGTGGTACCATTTGTTAGTACTATTAATAAGGAATTTATTCATATGTCGTATTAAAATGTGCGATAAATACAAACAATATTACAGCTAAAAGAAAATATAATTTTGTTCTAATTAAATCTTAAGAAATAACTAAGGCGGCTTTGAAAACAATGAAATATTTAGCTTGTCAAACATTTGTTGGTTTAACGGTGTTTTTTTTGTGTCTTTAAAAATAGTTTAAAATACTCGTTGCGTTCAAAATGCCGCTTTATACAAGAGATCAAAAAGTGGACATGTTAATTATTTATGGGGAATGTAAAAGAAATGCAGTTGCGGCTACCGACCTTCATGCTCAACGATATCCTGATAGACAATGTCCAGCGAAAAATTAACATGTCCACTTTTTCATCTCTTGTATAAATTTGCGGCATTTTGAACACAATTTACAAGAATTTTAAACAATTTTTAAAGACACAATAAAAACGCCGTTAAACCAACAAATGTTTGACAAGCTGAATATTTCATTGTTTTCAAAGCCACCTTAGTTCCTTCTTAACATTTACTTAGAACAAAATTGTATTTTCTTATTGTCTTTTAGCTGTAATTTTGTTTGTATTTATCGCACATTTTAATACGACATATGAATAAATTCCTTATTAATAGTACTAATAAATGGTACCACGGTACTGATATGGTTCCATTTGAAAAAATTAAGTTGCCCCATAAACAATTTTGTTTGTTTTGTTTTTAAGGGGATTTCGATTTTTGTAGCATTACACAGGTCATTTAGAATAAGTCAGAACCGTCATGGCACACTTAAATGGCAAACTAAAAATTATATTATAAAAAAAAATTATGTTTGAAATGTCACTTATTTGACATCGTTGGATTCAGAAAATTATGCAGAATTCAATAATGCAATGATATACAGGGTGTTCCATTTTAAAATCGAAAGTTACTGTCACTTCCAGCAAAACCTGAAGTGAAAAAATCAATTGTCAAAAATTGCCGCTTATTTTGTATGTAGTATACCCTAAATTTCAATCAATCATCTGCAAAACTAAAGGAGAAAAGGGGGTATACCATGATCTTGTTACACCCGGTATATCCAATAACAAATTTTGTTTATGAATTTTTTCAATATGTTATGAGTTTGGTTATTTGAAATATTTTGATATTTTAATACTAAATAAACTTCATTTCAAAGACGCATAGAGATGTGTCAATCAAAATGGTCAACTTGTGAAGCATTTATTATAATTTATGCTGTTCAATTATTTTATTTATTTATTATGTATAGCTTATTCTTACATTTTATACTTATTGCTCAATAAATCGAAAATGGTTATAAATAGCCATAGAGATGTACGTACAAAAAACGTTGATTTTTAATTCCTACATTATGTGGCCGAAAAATATACAGGGTGTTCCATATGAAAAAATTGCGAAAATTCAATTCAAAAAGTTCTAAATTCTGAAATGAAAAATCATTTCTAGCCACACTGTATATTTTTAGGAAATGAAAATTATTAAAAAACATCACACGTCTTGTAACTGATATTTATAAAAAAAAATTTAAAATCCATAATTGTGACTGGTGATTTCTTCAAAATGCATCTGGCATTATTTCAACCAAAAAAAATCAGGGGAGATATAAATAGTAATATATATTCTCTTATTAATCACGTTTTCTGTACATCGCTTACGTACTTACGAGTTTTTTTAGTACTCTAAAACAAAAAAAGTTAAAAGAGGAATCGTAGTATAATGAATAACCCTGTACATCTTGATCACGTGATCTCCAAAACAAGGTCACATGATATTGCGTCGCTTTGTGTCGTTATGATAAAAAGTACTAATTGAGTTTATTCTAGAGCTCAGATCAGCAGCTAATTCTGTAGAATCTATCTACAGCGTGTCGCAACTTTCATGGAGCCACTCTTATATCTCAGAAACTGCTCGTGCAATTTTTTTGAAATTTGGGCGATTGATCACTGCCCGCAATTAGAACTTAATGACGTAGGAAAATTTGATAATCATCGTTGGCGTACCTATACAGTGACTTACGTAAGGGTTGATTTTTCGAGAACTTGTATAAGCGATTTTTTAAGATAAAATCTAGTTGGGTATTCTTAATCAGCATCTTAAAAAAAACCCTTTTTACCAAATTTCGTTATGATAGGTTCAAAGGTGGTTGAGCTATAGGCCGCAAAAAAAACTTTTTCAACGAAAATTTTTTTTATTTGCATAACGATTGCCCAAATGTGAAAAAAATATTCATCATTTTTTGTTCAAAACAATATATTTTACGAGTGTGATTTGGATTTGAACGATAATTCCTAATTTTTTAATAATGCAAAAATTCGAATATAAATATTACATCTAAAAATAAAGTAAGATCGAGAACAAGAATACAAGAAAATTATATTAATAATAGGGAACTAAATAAACTTAAACAATTCCCTCCATTTCTATAAAACCACCATCATTTCGAATACATTGTCCAATTCTTTTTCTTGTATGTCGTATAACTTTCCGAATTTCACCAGGAGTGATTTCAGCACATGCCTGCCTGACTCTGTCCTCTAATTCTTCTTGACTACGGGGTCTGTTCTTGTAAACTTTATTTTTTAAATGACCCCACAAATAGAAGTCAAGAGGTGTGAGATCGGGAGACCTCGGGGGCATCTCCTGAATTGGACTTCTATGACCTACCCATCTGCCCGGAAAATTTGTTTCTAAAAATACTCTTCCAATGTTATGAGCTGGAGCACCATCAAGTTGATAGTATACGTTTCTCTAGAATCTTGTGGCAGATGGTTTAGAAATGGGGCAATTTCATCCCGCAACAAATTTAAAAAGGCCTCCTCATTTAATCTTGGGATGAAAAATGGCCCAATGATCCGGTCATTCCATATGCCACACCAAACATTGACTTTGGAAATATATTGCCATTTGGTATTGATAACCCATTTGGGATTTTCGCTAGCCCAAAAGCGACAATTCTGGGAGGATACTACCCCATTTGTGGTAAAGGTAGCCTCATCAGTAAAAATTATATTTTTCAAAAAATTCGTATTATTTAAAAATTCGCCCTGTGCCCAAAAACAAAAATCTAATCTTCTCTGTGTATCCCCAATCCCCATCCTCTAAAGTATGTAATATTTTTGGCTTGAAAGCTCTTTGCCTATTTTTTTTTTAAACAACGCCAAACGCGGTCTTTACTTACATTAAGATCTACTGCTGCTTGTCTTACACTAGATTCTGGATCTTCTCTAAAATATTGTAAAATACGATTTTCGTCTGGATATTGTCTATTTTCTAAATCATATTTCTTTTGTCTTAATTTGCGTACGTTTCCTGTGTTTTTAAAGTTATTCATGATGTTTGCCACCAATTTATGCCGAACAGGAAAGGACTGCTCAGAATGCCGTGCGTTAAATTCAGTAGCAGCTTCTCTATAGGATCTGGCATTATCCCCAACCAATAGAACCAACTCACTTTTTTCCTCAATCGTTAAACGGCGCACCATTTTTTTGATAATACAAAAATTTACTCAATTTATTCACTTATTTGAAATACACTCACGTACAAATATAGATTTACAAATTGATGTACTTTCAATAATAAATTTACACGTCATAACTTTTGTTTTCATTGCCTACTTGGGTTTGCATTTGTTAATAATAGAATTTTTGCATTATTAAAAAATTAGGAATTATCGTTCAAATCCAAATCACACTAGTAAAATACATTGTTTTGAACAAAAAATGATGAATATTTTTTTCACATTTGGGTAACCGTTATGCAAATAAAAAAAAATTTTCGTTGAAAAATTTTTTTTTGCGGCCTATATCTCAACCACCTTTGAACCAATCGCCAATATAAGTTCTCGAAAAATCACCCCTTACGTAAGCCTCTGTATAGGTACGCCAATAATGATTATCAAATTTTCCTACGTCATTAAGTTCTAATTGCGGGCAGTGATCAATCATCCAAATTTCAAAAAAATTGCACGAGCAGTTTCTGAGATATAAGAGTGGCTCCATGAAAGTTGCGACACGCTGTATACTACCAAAAACTGCTTACCAATTTCTTCCACAAACTTTCCCATTTTGTCATTTTCGGCTTGGGAGTTAATACTCACTAACTGCATACCTTGTTGTCGGCAAAATTGCATAGCTCGAAAAAAGTTTGTCTGCAAAATTAAAAAATTCTAGTATAATAAGTATATTCAAAATAGCTTCACTGAGGGGTAGTTATTACATTTATTGGGGACCGTAAATATCGTTCGTTGAAAGAACATCTTCATGTCACTGTGTTAATGTGCCTACCTTTTATCAATCCGACGGACTGATTAGCCGCATAGTGCCTTTTACCTTTTTTTTTTACTATGAATTGAGCAATTAATGTAACGGTATAAAAAATATATGGGGTACTATTTAAAAAATGAAGTTTTTTACATTTTAAATTTGAGACGTATTTAACTTCAATTTCATTTTTTTTTTTTAAATTTTACATTTCGTTAATAAAAATTGTGATAACTCAAAAATAATTGAGAATCAAGGTAAGGTTGTATTATCAAACTTCCCTTTAATTTTAATAAGGAATTCAAAAATGTAAGAAAAATGAGAGAGTTTCCATTTAAAATAATAAAGTTATCAACTTCCGGTAACCGGAAGTGATAAAAACTCGAAAATATTTTAGAATGCTCTTTTCTAGAAACCCATTCGCCAAAAATTTCAAAACGATATTCCAATTCAGTCTCGAGATACGTCTAGGGGTAGGTTGAAACCGAACACCCTGTATACAGTGTATCCACGGCAAAGCGGTACTATAGGTGTGTAAATGACAACTTTTTTGGATTACAAGCATAATTTTTTGTATTCTGCTCTTGCTTCATCCAAAAACTATTTTTAGTTTAGTTTTATTTGTAAAACGAAATTGATTGCAATTAGCCCTAGGGAAGTACTTACAAAAAATCACATCGTCGAAGAATATACAGGGTGTTCCATTTGAAAAAATTGAGAAAATTCAATTTAAAATGTTCTTAATTGAAACATAATTTTTGGCCACCCTGTACATTTTTAGGAAATGAAAATGATTCAAAAACATTAATTAGACATCTCGTAACTGGTATTCACATAAGTTTTTCTTAAAACCTATAATTGTGACTGGTCGTTTTTTTAATATCCAACTGCAGATTCATTATTTCAACAAAAAAAATTCGTTACATCCAAGTGGTTGGGAGATATTCAATGCTAATATAGGAATGAATAGAGCCTAGAAAGAGGCTTCAAAAAATGTACTGATGTACATAGCATTCCATTTAAAAAAAGGCACTTGGTCCTGTAATTTCGTCTTGGCTCGTCCTGTATGTTCGAAAATAATTTCCAGTTATAGACTTTTTTATCTACTTTACTTGCAATTTTTTAAAAAATTTCCAACTATCGTAGAACTCGAGATATCGAGATCCGACGCACTATTGCCCCACTCTGTATATATGTATATACAGGGTGTCTCACCGGGAACTGAATCAATCGATATAGAGAAAAGTACGCATCAGAAAATTTTGTAAATTTAGAAAATTACTAATGTCGGTGTGGCCAATCCAACTAAAATAATTACAAGCAACTGGCACTTCCGCTTATACCGGAAGTCGATACCAACTTGCTTATTTCAAATATAACACCCTATATATTCTAGGGCTTTCGAAAAGAGCATAAAATTCTGAGTCGAAAATATATAGCATATCCTATACCGACATGTAGCCGTTTCAGAAATATTTGACATTTTATAGAAAATTTGACGGCTGCAACGGTTTGCAAGAACCGTTATAACTTTCTTCGTGTAAAAGATCCTCATTTGCTTCTTGTCACGTAAAAAGAACACAAGGAGAACTATGTTCTACAACTGAAATAAATTCAATAATATCATACCAAGTGTTCCGTTTTTCGAGTTACATTTTGTCAAATTTAAACCGCGAAAACTTGTTTAGGCCAAGTGGAACACCCTGTATTTTTTTACGTCAAGTTAAGTAAAATTGAATTCCCGTTTTTCTGATATTAGCATTGTGGGGGTTAAAGTTACAACTTTTTGAAATATTTGCGATTTTATTAGAAATTCATGAATTGTTGTAATCATTTCATCAAAATAACCATGATTAGAAACAATCAGTCATTACCTTATGTCAAAAAATGACAGCACGTTTAAATTACACCCACGAAGACTTTTTAAATTTGTTTATTGTCTATGGAGAATGTGAGAAAGTAATATCAAGAATTTGCTACTCGATATCCAGAAAAACGGAAACCGTCACCAAACACTGTAAAACGCATACTGGAAAATTTTAAAAATTATGGCTCTGTCAAAGCAAAAATGCAAAGAAGAAAGCCTATTGTTGATGACGAAAACATTGAAATAGATATTCTGGGATATTTTCATGCATTTCCAAGGATGTCATTAAGACAAGCTGCTCTGGAATCGGGACTATGCAAGGATTCAATTCACAGAATCTTATTAAAACATAAGTTTCACCCGTTTTCATTCCATATGGTTCAAGGATTAAAAGAAACAGATTTCCTAAGAAGACAGAATTTTTGTGAGTTTATTCTAATAAGGTCTGAGGGTCACGATTCTTATTTGAGAAATATTATATGGATAGATGAAGCAAAATTTACTAAAAATGGACTTTTTAATAGACACAATTCGCATTATTGGAGTGACTCAAATCCTCATATGTTCAGAGAGCGAAACTTTCAGGAAAGTTGGCAATTCAATGTTTACTGTGCCATAAGAAACGATTGAGTGGTGGCATTACAATTTTATCAGGAAAATTTAAACGGTAAATTACATTTTCTCTTCTGCCAATATGTATAGGTAATTTTTTGTTTTTTTTCTTTAGGTGAAAGATATCTGAATATCTTACAAAATTTGAATAATAACTATTTAGAAAATTTACCTCTCGCCGAACATAGAAACATTTTTTATCAGTACGACGGTGCTCCCCCACATAACGCATATTTAATTAATAATTATTTACAAGAAACTTTTTATGATCAATGGATTGCCAATAATGGACCTTTCTTATGGCCTCCTCGCTCGCCCGATTTATCAGTTCTGGTTTATTCCATTTGGGGAACTATTAAAAATAAAGTTTATGAGAGCCCATTAACAGCCATTGAAGATTGTGTGTAAAGAGTAAGAAATGCATTTCAAAACATATCACATAATTCAATTAGAAGAGCTACCTATGAGGAACTAATCCGAAGGTGCGAAAAATGTGTCGAGGTTCGCGGGCGGAATTTTGAGCAATTATTAAATTGAAATAAAATCACATTTTAAATTGATCTTATCTCTGCTATTTTAGTTCATGCCATATCTTCAATTCGATTAATACGCATGTTACAGTGTTAGTGTTATTTTGCGTTTTTGTGGATATTTGTGGTAGTAGCAAATGTGCTGCAAGTTCTTGATATTATTTTATCACATTCTCCATAAATAATAAACAAATTTAAAAAAATTTCGTTGGGATAATTTAAACGTGCTGGCATTTTTTGACATAAGATAATGCCTGATTGTTTCTAATCATGGCTATTTTGATGAAATGATTACAACAATTCATGAATTTCTAATAAAATCGCAAATATTTCAAAAAGTTGTAACTTTAACCCCCACAATGCTAATATCAGAAAAAAGGGAATTCAATTTTACACAACATGACGTAAAAAAAATACAGGGTGTTCCATTTGACCCAAACAAGTTTCTGCGGCTTGAAGTTGACAAAATGTAACGCGAAAAACGGAACACTTGGTATGATATTATTGAATTTATTTCTCCTTGTGTTCTTCTTACGTGACAGGAAGCAAATAAGGATCTTTTCTACGAAGAAAGTTAACGGTTTTTGCAAACCGTTGCACCTGTCAAATTTTCTATAAAATGTCAAATATCTCTGAAACGGCTAGGTTTAGATATATGATATGCTACATATTTTTGACTCAGAATTTTATGCTCTTTTCGAAAACCCTATAATATATAGGGTGTTCCATTTGAAATAAGCAAGTTGGTATCGACTCTCGGTATAAGCGAAAGTGCCAGCTGCTTGTAATTATTTTAGTTGGATTGGCCACACCGATATTAGTAACTATCTAAATTGTCAAAATTTTCTAAAGCGTACTGTCTCTATATCGATCGATTCAGTTCCCGGTGAGACACCCTGTATATAAATCCGGCAAAGAACACTGACGGCCATTTTGACCACTTTTGAACAATAGATGGGCAAAATTGGAAAAATATTTTTATTTCATTAAATAAAGGAATAATTTGAATTCTGAATCAAATTAGTTATCGATGTAAAAATAGGTATCAGACTTTGTATTTTTATTTATTTCACAACATCGTTTGCACTTCAACACGCAGTTGGGAGTGTCTATCCACTGATGTTTGCAGGAACTGAATGTCGATTTTAATCTTCCAGTATTCGGCCTATGGAGTTTTAACTGAATCACCCTGTATACATCTAAAAATATTATTCATGTACAGCAGAAATTAAAAATAATTTATGTTAAATTATTCTAAAGAATACTGAAATATAATGATTTATGGAGAATTCAAGCACGCAAACCAATCAACGTCTTGATAAAGCCAACTACAGGTTTATTGAGTACGTCATCGACTACATTTTAAGTATAAGTGATGATTTCTTACCTTAAACACAGTCCCGAAATAATATGTTTTACCAGCAAAATTTAAATAATTTGTTTTATTCTTGCGCAAAACGGGCGAGGTAAACACAGTCGAATCATCTTCCGTTCTGGTCATTGTGAGGATGTAAACAAGTAAAACTATACGAACACACCATCGCGACAACATTTCAAGATGCTCATGCACACTGCCACTGTAATAGAAGTTACTAACTGCGCTGCTGTTTTTGTTATTTTCCTTAAATATAATTAATTAAGGAATTCCCGTTTGTTTGCCTGAAGGTAAATGATTCTGGTACGGTGGTAGAACTTCTACTGCTACTACCTGCCCAATAACATTTTGAGTTATAATTTTTGGTCTACATGCCCTATTAGTTGTGCAGTGGTTGGAAAATGGCCCTTAAAATAAATTTAGCAACTCCAGATCGTATGAAAGGCGTTATAAAGTTATACACACGAATATAGAAATTCCTTGTCGTATGAGGGTCCTATAGTGGGCATAAAATGACTAATTCGGCACCAAAAATATATGGCCTTTAAAATGTCGTTATTGGGTCGTAAAGAGGTCGATATCACATGACTTAAGGGTATGGTTGCATAAAAGTCGTTAAAAAGAATAATATGACCTTGTTATGGTTTTGCATGATGATAGTTAGTTATACTTGAGTCACTAAAAAAACATGATAAAATTTCAACAGAACTTTGGCACGAGATAGTATCTAAAATTGAAAGGAGTCGAAAAAGAGGTTATATTGATTTTGAATACTACCACCATACGATCCATAAACGAAAATATGGCGTGCAAAATTAATA
The DNA here is from genome assembly GCA_963675555.1 of Leptura quadrifasciata. Lineage (NCBI taxonomy): Eukaryota > Metazoa > Arthropoda > Insecta > Coleoptera > Cerambycidae > Leptura > Leptura quadrifasciata. Next base: position 628,454 of record OY776673.1, read on the forward strand.
ACAGTAACAGAAGTTTTACAGATATTTAATACGATAGATTTACGACCCATAAACAGAAATAATATAGTCTAGAAAGTAGTAGTCATAATAGAGGTTAAATAAGACTTCGATGACGCATTTTTTGTGCTGTCAAATGTCAATGTTAGTCTATTAGCAAAAATACCTACGAGAATGAATAATATTAGTTTTATAAAGTTTAAATATGAGTTTTACAAGGTACTTGCAAAAATCTAAAAGTCAGGGACCCATTGATGAGCAGTTAATAGAAATGTAAAAAAACACGCAGTGACAGTATGATTAAACCAGAAGTATTTGAGAAAGAATCGGTTGTTTGTTTAAATGAACAATTCAAATGAACCCGATAATATATCAGGAAGCTGGTCGCTAATGTAAAAATAAAACTTAAAGATAATTTAAATTACTCAAGATGATATATTTATATGAAACGACAGTTCAGTTTAGTGGCGGATCCAGGACTTCGTCAAGGGAGGTTTTAGATGAATTTTTCTCTATATACTGAAAATATCTTGCTATAAAATAAGTAATCCCAAAAACTTGAATAAATTGTAATTCTCACAAAATTAAAATTAATGCATTATTTCTGTTATACAATAATGAAATCGTTTCGTAATTAATGTTTTCTCAATAAGATTATAAAAGTTGGGGGTTTCCATTTGAAGAAATTGATTTTTGACAGTCTTCTCAATTTCATTTTTATTCTTATTTTTTGAGCACTCGGTATTAATACTTATCAAAATATTATAAAACTCTATTAAAATAGGTTTTTCTCAGCAAAGAATCCAACCCAAATTAGATAATAAAGGCTGAGGAAGAATTGATAATTCTTTTAGAGTTCTTCAAAAAAATAGCTTTGAAAACGGAAAGAGATTACTTTCCGAAACGTCAGCAAAATACATTATTTTTGTGTTTATTCCGATTTATATTATTTGCAAAACGTAACCTCTGACTTTTCCTTTGACGTAAACGTCACGGGCGCAGAGGCTTTTTTTCCAATAATTCTATTATTTTGTAGATTCGGTGAATTGTTTTGAAGAGGATAATAGTACATGTGGGTAGAAAACCCAAATAATAGGAAAGAATATTCGTAGAATGCCACAAATAACTTTCAGACAATACCTGCAAACGTTATTTTTGACATAAAAATAATTGTAATATGTCAAAGACGGAGAGGAGAGACTGAGGTATAAGACATGATACACAAAATCGGCCTAGAATTTTGCGTACGGTCGTGAGCAAAAAAAAAACATAGGGCAAGTCTTATAACGGTATTTAGGCTGGGGCCGTTACCTTTTGAGATGAAAAAATTAATAGCAGGCAACGGCCAGCTGGAATATATAGTTGAGGTCATAAAAAATGAAAAAAAAAACTTTGGAACTTGAGATGAAGGGAAGTAGTGAAATGGGGTGCTATTTAAGGGATGAAAACCGTTTTTCGTGATTTGTGGCGAAACGTGACCTCCTAGAGAAAAGTGTTTCATACAAAAGCTGTAGATAATAAAAAAATCTAAAACTTTTATTGTATATATTTTTCGACATAACCTCAAAGTTTGCGAAATAATGACGAAAAACCGATTTTTTTGTTTTTATTTTTTTTCTCGCGTGAAAATTATTTAATTTAAATGAAACTTTGTGAAAGTACGTAACTGTTTCCATATAATAAGCATGAATTTTTTCAATTATGGGAAATAAATATTTTTCGAGATTTTACCATTTTTCCGAAAAAATACCCCTATCTTCGGCGAACAACATTATTGATTTTTTTTTGGATTTTGATATTCTACTAGTGCTCATTTTTTTCGTCAAGATGTCTACTTGCAAATGTTATGTTGATTTTAGTGATTTATTGTCATTTAGCAGCTTAAAATTAAGAAAAACCGAAAAAATAAATTTCGAATCTCGAATATGTCGATTTTTTTCATTATTTTCAATTTTTTAGCATATTTATGTTAATAATTCATAATATTTTAATGAAAAAACATACTTTGGTATAAAATGAATAAAGTTGAATGAATTTCATCACGGAAAGGTAGGGAAAACTTCATGAAACTTAACATTTACATGGAAATCAATAGTACTTTATTAATTTTCATAAGCTACAGTTAAGTTTCGAAAACTTTATATGCATATTAAATTATTCTAAATACATATGATAAAATACAACATACAATTTATTTATATTGGGTACGAATTCTTTACTTTAAAAGAATTACATAAAAAGAAAAATCAATAAAATGATTGTTAAAATCTAATCAATTTGAGGCCTTTTTTGTTGTGGTTCGTTTTTTTCATCGATCAAACTCTCAAATTCTATATTATCTTCAAAATCATTGGCATTTTCATGCTCTTCAATTTCGATGTCATTATTCTTTGCTGGCTCTTCATCAATATCTTCAGAATCACTTAAATCTACAAATACTTCTCTGTCTCTATTTGAACAGTTCTCAGTGCATGTATTTCATAGATTGGTACATTCTAAGCCGTGTCTTCGGCAGACACACCTTTGATTATTGCATCCACTTTCACAAGTACAGCTAACGCTTTTTAATAACTTTCCGGGAATCAAGTCGGAACTGTCAGAGATGTATTTCGGCACGAGTCTTCCTACATTTTCGTTCCAGCCCCAGTCCTTTGCTTTTTTGTTGTCCTGATCGTTGTCAAAATTACCCAACCAACTTTACAATTGGTAATAGACTCTGTAGGAGTGTTGTGCAGCTGCTTCTTCAGCTGGAGGGAGTTTTTCCAATTTAAAAGTGGATTTGTTTGTAGTTTGCTGATACAGCTCAAATCGTAATTGATTTAATGAATTATAAATTTTCTTACTTTTGTAAATACTAGCTGTAAGTTGAGATCCATTTTTTGCTATGGTTATGTAGTCTGCATCTTTTTGATAATAAACACTGGCTAGGTTTAATACATTTTTATTGTCCAATAAAGATCTTACTATTGTTTTTTTTCCCTTTTCCAGCAAAACTAGAAGTTGTATCACACCCAGAGAAAGCATGAAGAAACGCTATTACACTTGTGTATGGTTCGTGTTTAAAACAATTTTTTTTTATACATTTATTTTATGTCGGCCTATTTCCGCTACTGAGGCCTAACACCGACGCCTGTAGACGAGCTACTCCCAACCAGGAATTTTGCCGAACCTCTTCCCTTAAGAAGAGTAGGGATCTTTTACTTGCCTAACATTTAATAGACAAGGGACCGACGGCTTTACATCCCCTCCGAAGGATGGTATATCTCCTATACAACCCTCGCCTAAGGTTCTATAGCTTCCGTGCATACACTGATATACAAGCCGCTGGAAGATGTGAGGCGAGAACGCGGTTTCCGTTGGAATGGTCACCCATCCAAGTACTAACTCCGCCTGTCGTTGCTTTACAACGCATACCGAAGTATGTACATAGTAAAGACGCACCTACGCTCGCCCCTGTTTAAAACAATGGGATGTATAAAATGAATCTTTGACGTTGCTTGAGCCTGGTTTGTGAAAATAAATATCTAGCTCATTCGAATTTAATTGGTGTAAAAGTACTAGTAAATCGATGTCTTGACCCACGATTATTACAGTTTTATCATCTTGTTTAGCTAATTGGATTGCAGTATTAACAATCAGTACGTCGGCGTCTTCAGGAGCTCGCTTACACAAAAAGCCCTCGGACTGTAATTTATTTGATATTGTGATAATTAAATTGTTTTTATTATTTTGATTTGATAAAAAAAATTTCCTGTGAAAAGGGTATTCGTTTAATTTTAATCGAAAACTCAATCACCACGTGCGTTTACAAAGGACGCATCACAAACTGAAAAAATACTTTTACACAACTAGACGAATAGAGATTTACTACTACAACAGAACGAGCTCTGCTGCTCTTGTGCAGGCTCACTTTGTCCTACCCCTCTCTACCCCCAACCTTCAGTCGTTTTGGGCGGGCATTTCAAATACCTGTATGCTGAGAAATTTCAAATTTTGTAATTTTTTTTTGTTTGAATACGTAACAGTATTTTTTTTGTTTGTATTCAATTTTAGCGTGGTTTCCAATAACTAAATTCATTCAACTTTAGTTATTTTATACCAAAGTAAGTTTTTTCATTAAAATATTATGAATTATTAACATAAATATGCTAAAAAATTTAAAATAATGAAAAAAAAACAACAAATTCGAGATTCGAAATTTTTTTTTTTCGGTTTTTCTTAATTTTAAGCTGCCAAATGACAATAAATCACTAACATCGACATACCATTTGAAAGTAGACATCTCGACGAAAAAAATGAGCACTAGAGGAACATCAAAATCAAAAAAAAAAAGTTGTTCGCCGAAGATAGGGGTGTTTTTTCGGAAAAATGGCAAAATCTCGAAAAATATTTATTTCCCATAATTTAAAAAATTCATGCTTATTATATGCAAATAATTACGTACTTTCACAAAGTTTCATTTAAATTAAATGATTTTCACGCAAGAAAAAAAATAGAAACAGAAAAATTGGTTTTTCGCCATTTTCACGCAAACTTTGAGGTTATGTCGAAAAATATATACAATAAAAGTTTTAGATTTTTTTATTATCTACAACTTTTGTATGAAACACTTTTCTCTAGGAGGTCACGTTTCGCCACAAATCACGAAAAACGGTTTTCAGCCCTTAAATAGCACCCCATTTCACTACTTCCCTGCATCTCAAGTTCCAAAATTTTTTTTTTCATTGTTTATGACCTCAACTATATATTCCAGCCGGCCGTTGCCTGCTATTAATATTTTTCTTTTCAGCATTAAAAATCCGTAACGGCCCCAGCCTAATTTTGCTAAAATCTAGTTGTGTACATCTAACATTAATTTTTGTGACATTGTCAGTTAGTCATAATTTATTGCAAGTGTGAAAAAAACTAATATGCCTCATATAAGCGATTTAGTTAAATCTGGAGTTATTGCTAAAGCAGAAGATGGATGGTCAATGAGACAAATTGCACTGCGTTATAATATTGATAAAAATTCGGTGTGTAACGTTTTAAGAAAGTGGAGAATAAACGGTACGATTAGTAGAAATCCTGTATCAGGGCGGCGAAGGATATCAACTCAACAACAAGATTTGCAATTGGTAAATGCTTCAGTAGAAAATCCATTTTACTCAGTTATTCAGGCTGCTGAAGAAACGAAGTTTCCTGGATCGAGTAGTACTGGTCGCCGGTGAGTAAGAGAATCGGAGCTACGCTGTCATGCAGCAGCACAGAAATACTTACTTAAAGCTGAACATAAAGAAGCTCGAGTAGGATTTGCGCTTGAATTTTTAGCGCATGATGTAAATTTTTGGAACAATGTAATCTTTACAGACGAAAAAACTTTCCAGTCAACACATAGCGGTCGTATTCGTGTTTACCGCCCTTCGAATACTCGATTCGATGAGAAATATATATCTAACAATGATAAAAGTGGTAGATTTTCCGTCAATATGTGTGCTAGGATATCGGCACGTGGTCCTGGTGTTTTGTGGCATATTGAGGAACGATTTAATAGTGAAACGTATATTAGGATTTTAGACAATATTATGCTCTCTTCTGTGTCACAATTATTTCCTAATGATGAGTTCATATTTCAACAAGACAATTGTTCCGTTCATACTGCTCATACCGTAACTAACTGGTTTCAAGATAACAACATCAATGTTCTTAACTGGCCCGGTCATAGTCCAGATCTTAACCCTGTGGAAGAAGTATGGGGACTACTCGTAAGAAGTATCCAAAGATGAAATGTGAGGCCACGGAATGCCGAAGAATTACTGGAAATAGTAAATAATGCATGGGAAAATATTACTAATGACTATTGAATAAGGTTATTTAATTCTATGCCAAACAGGCTTATAGAAGTTATAAATAGAAATGGTACAATAACGAAATATTAATAGTTAGTTTCTTGTTAAGTAGGATATCCTTTGTCCTTTGATCCAGGATTTCTATTAATCGTACCGTATATTCTCCACTTTCTTAAAATGTTACACACCAAATTTTTGTTAATGTTATAACGCAGTGCAATTTGTCTCATTAACCATCCACCATTTACAATAGCAATAACTACAGCATTAAAATAAAAAATAAATTAAAAGTGATATCTGTTTTATTTCGGCTACTCATTACATATTCAAATAGAGACAGATTTACATTAGAAAAAAAAAGTTGTCCTATTTTTTTCTGCTCACGACACTACTACTAAAATAAGCAAGTTGACATTACTTCCGGTATAACCGGAACCATCTTGAAAGTATTTTAACCGAGTTGCCCTCGTCGACATTAATTTACTACCAAATTTTTAAAATTTTTCAATGTCTACTTTTCGAGATATCGATTGCCGCAGTTCGTCGTGGGACACCCTGTATAATCACGAAAGAAAGGAAAAACATTTCGCTCAACACATCTGCCATACGACAAAACCCTACCCAAAATTGTTCCGTCTGCCGCTGATCTAGTGGCTATTAATACAAAATTAGCGGTAAATGTCATTTTAATGTGTCTAGCCTTAAGGTATCAGTAACCATATTAAATCGGCCTAAAAGCTAAAACTAATGTCAATTACTTACTATATTAAATTTTAAAATGTTAAGGGTGGCGGCGCCGATTTTAAAAATATGATTTCGTAAGTCCCTGAAAAAATGTTGATAGGCGTTTAGAGAACACTGGATTGAATGGTACTGGACCATTGAATTTTTTTTTTGTTTTGTGATTTTCACCGATGAAAAATAGTGCAGTAGATAAATAGATATTTATTATTCCATTATTCAGGTACATTTTTGTACATATGGTAAGTCATAAAATATAATAGAAACAATGAGGAAGTTGCACGTTATTTTTTTATATCACAGATAGGTAGACGACAGTAAAATATGCTTCCTCGTATTTTTCTTTTTTTTTTTGTTAAAATTGAGGGCTAAAGAAATTATTTATTTTGGGTGAATATTAAACTATTGAAACGCTCTCTTCGTGCCAAGTGACGTCGTATGTGCCATATGACGTCACGTTGATATTATTGAAATGTTGAAACATCTTAAAGGAATGCTGTGGCTATAGATTAATACGCTTATGAAACCATTATCTGTCATATTAGCCAATAGTTATTAACAAGATTAAGGATAACATGAATTTGCAAACTCAGGGCAAATCAGTGACGTCAAAATGACGTCAAGGCAATATCACAGCGTTTTTAGTCACGTGGTTTCGTTTACATAAAAGCTCAAATTTTAATGTCGAATATTTACGAAATGAAATTTTTCTATGAGTTTATTTTATTATATTATCAACTTAAAATATATATGCAATAGTCATAATACATTAAAATGTAAAAATAGAATACACACACACACACACACAAAATATAAAAAAATATTTAACCCATCTAGGTTATCTTTAAAATGACGAATATCTATATTTCTATAGATAAAGCTCTTGCACAGAATAAAACGCCGTTTCCGCGAAAAATGATTTTGTTTATTTTTTAAATCCGGAAAAATTTTTAATATCTTTTAAATTTTGAGGTAATGTATCAAATATCTTTATAAAGTTGTAGACAGCGGATTTTTCATATGTAGATGTCTTATGAACTGGTATCAATAATTTTTTACCATGTCTTGTTCTATAACTATGGCATTGGCCAACTTCTTCAAAGTTAGTTTTATTTTTAAAAACATATAGAACACATTTCTACAAAAAAATTGGAACAACAACAACTAGTTGTTGGTTAAAAATTATTCTCATTAATCTTTTTTGGCATACCAGTACTCTACTTATGCCACTACTGACTCCCCAAGATAAAATATTGTTTGCCATATGACTATAAGCCAAAGAGTAATATATATTTAATAGTCCTTCGCAATCTAGGCCGGATTTAATTTGAAGTATTGCATACAAGAGTTTAGTTTGGCACAAACAAAGTCAATATGGATGTCCCATCTTAATTGACAGTCTAAATGAGTACCTAAAAATTCAGTAGTTTTAGCAAATGTTATTTTGTTTTCTGTTTCAAAATTTGGGGACAGTGGTTTTTGAATATATAAATTTAAATACACTGTTTTACAGCTATTTAAAATCAGTATATTGCATTGTGACCAATGACCATGCATTCAATTAATCCCATGCACAATTTACCTTCAAAGCGATCTCTTGTGGTGTTGGTGCTGATGCGGTTATTGAAGTATCATCTGCAAACATGGTAACTTAACCAGTGGGTAAATATTGTGGAAGATCATTTATGTATTTCATGAAATGGATGGGACCCAACACTGAAGCTGTGAACGATCCGATCCATCTTTACACGTTTGAAGGACTTTTATTATACTTTCCAAAATTGATATTAAACGTTTACAAAGAAGTGTTCAAAGCGACTGTTTCAGACAGAGAATAATACAAAATCTATACTTACTGTTTCGTTTTTGCTTAACTGCTTCACTGATGGTACCAATGGGACGTCGTAACACTATAAATCTAACACAGTAAATACTAACACTTTCTTAAATTTAAACCTGAAAAGGAATTTTGAAAACACAAGAAAAAGACAATATAAAGTTCAAAAATATATATTAAATCTTTTTTAAAAAATTATGTTTTACAAAAACATTCAAGGAAAATGTATTGACAAACTATAGTCTAGTCCATGTACAACATATAGTGAGGAACGGAACGACTCTTAATGTAACCAACTACCATCCAATGTGCGGTTTATAGCTAACGATTACACAAAAAGATTCAAGAAAAGTTCAATGTTTATAATTTTGGTGGGCTTTTGCTTGTCTGTCTATTGACGTGTTTTCAGTTCAATATCAATTTAGATCGCTCCTCGGAGCTTAAAAATACTTGAATCGCAACGACTTTGAATTCTGAATTCTGCATCAATTATAGATTCATACGTTCAGGCAAGGCGGTTCCATGCACGTTCTGAGTACATGGTAACTATACTTTTCTGACACCGAATCACTGAGGAACCGGTTTAGGGCAAATACGCTTAAAATCCATCATTTTTCCGTCAAAATCGACTGCTAGAAAATGATAGATAGATAGATAGATAGATAGATATCTTTATTTGACCACTTTACATAAAGGTTACATTTGTGGCAAGTCAGAGATAGTAGCTTACAGATAAAATAAAATATAAATATTATAAAAACATGGAATAAACTTAAAGCTACTAAGTTACGTAATACATACATTCATAAACGTTTATCAAAAATATATAACATACATATATAGACAGTAATGATACCAAACAAGATACACAAAAATAGATTCAGGTGTTCAAATTTAAAAATATAGACATTGTAACCCTACATTAACGCGCACTTCAACACACTTCATATTAACATAACAAAGTTTAAAAACCAATTAACACTACAGCATTATATTACATTTGTGTTAAAAAACTCATCTACATTATAAAAACAGTTATTTAATAAAAATGATTTAGCTTTAGTTTTAAACTGTATTTTATTGAGGGATTTCCAGTCACTAGGTAGTTTGTTATATAAATTGAGGTCCAATGAATTGATTTTAGACTTCGACAATCTGTACCTGGGAATATATAGATTGTTTTTGTACCTGGTATTATGTGAATGCATATCGGAGTGAGTTTGTAGTTGACTTTTTTTACTATGTATTTCTAATATGCTATTGTAAATATACAGGTTGGGCAGTGACATTATTTTTAATTTAATGAACAAAGGCTTACAATGCTCCAAATAAGGGGCATCCGCAAAAATTCTTATAATTCTTTTTTGTAGCATAAAGACTCTTTGGGAATAACCAGAGTTACCCCAAAGTATTACTCCGTAATTTAAGCAAGAATGAAATAGGCCAAAATAAACTGTTAGCAAAGTATCTTTATGCACTAGTTTACTTAGCCTTCTGATGACAAAAATTGTGCTAGATAATTTTTTACAAAGTTGATCTATATGCACATCCCATTTTAAACCGTCATCTATAGTTATGCCTAATAATTTAACACTATTTCCGCTAGTAATAGTCGAATCAGAACTGATAAATAAACTTTGAGTTTTATTCTTATTTAATTTTAATTTATTTGTAGAGAACCACAATTCAGATTTTTCGATAGCTACGGCTGATTGTTCTTCAAGTTCTCTAGTATTTTTCGAGAAGTTTGAATTTTGTAATTATCCTTGTTTATTTCATAATATTTTATATTTCCTTCTGTCACTTTATTTAATTTCACTATAAAGTCATTGAGTTTATAGTTATATTTAAAAATACTATTATTTACATTGCTATTTTGTGTATAAGGGACCGATGAGAAAATTATATTTGTATGACCACACTTTTTCAAATGTTCACAAATTATTTTAAAAGATGGGAATACTCTGTTTAGAAGGTCATTTTGGCCAGCCATTACAATTATTACATCTTTTTTTGTTAAATTTTTAGATAAATTGTCTATATTTGCTAATACTGCCGAGAGAGAAGCACCTGGTTTAATAAATGAATTTATTGTATAGTCTTTTAAGTTTCTTCTTAAAACAGAATTCATACCTTTGCCCAACTGGTCAGTGAGTAGCAGAATTTGTTTCTTACCATTAGGTACATCCAGACAAGGGTTGTTAGGACTAGAGGTTAACTTATGTCTTGTAATTTTACTATTACCAATTTTTGTATCTTTTCCTATTTGTGTCTCCACCCTGTATGAAGGCGTTTTATCAGCACTGTTAATCTGGATACATAGTTCACTTATAATTTGGTCCTCTTTATTTATCTCAGTTGATGTAGCTGCATTTCTCATACTTTTTTCTGTCTGTATACCAATATTTTTTGTTGTGTTTTTAGCTTGACCGATATGCTTTTTTAACGATTTTATCTGTGTATTTAATTCATTAATAATTTTTTGTTGATTTTTTATCAGTTCATCCATTTCTTCTTCGGATTTCAATGCTTGTTCAATAAACAATTTATTTTCGTCTTTTAACTTTTGCATATACTTATTTTTTATTTCTCCATCTTCTTGGAGTTCGTTAATTGTCTTTTTTAGAAGACTTATTTCTTCAGCTTCCTCAGTAAGACTGCTTTCGTCAACTTTGCAACAAACAATTTTATTTCCCTTGACAAAACGAATTTCATTTTTATACTTAGGTATACAACTTTTGTGTATTATACTAGAACATTTTACACACACATAATGAATAAATTGCTTGGTTTTACAGCATTTGAAACTACTTTCACTAGAGCTCTGTGAGCCACCGATACTTCGATACGCCATCACGTCAATATGATTGCAACAAACAAATAGGGCGCCCTCGACGCTAAGGGCTATTTTCGCTAAAACTCTCGAAATACTTTGACTAGAGACTGGATAACTTGTCCTCATATTTAACACAATGCATGAGTTGCAGTGCTGCACAACGTGGATTCGTAAAAGGGTTTTCGTTATACTTTCTAAATTTTGTGGTACGGGCGATATTACGTCCCCATGCAGCAGCGACATTTAGTATATTTTCTAAAATTACTCTCCTTGAGGAATTCCCAAGATTTGGGCATAAGAAATGCTCCGTAGAGCGAAAATGTGAATTTATATATAAAAACCTCTTCCAACGGCATTTTTACGTAAAGTACGATTTTCATGTCGGATTTTGTTACAGTTTAGAAAAGTTCATCAAGGGTTTTGGCGTGTTCTTTAACAAACCCTGTGGTACTTCAAGGTCTACATTTTTTATAGAAGATTTGGCATCGTTATATTTTACCATCATTTTCCTATTTTCCAGATCTAACCGTATCCACCTTAACAAATACCCGTTATTCCCATATAAAATAATTTTTCGCATAAAAATTCAATATCAACAGTGTCAAAAGCTCGAGATAGATCAAACATTAATAATATGATATTTGCCTTCGTTAACTTCCTTGTAAATGAAATTCAATAAGTAGTATGAAACTGTTTCTGTTAACATATGTTCTCTAAAATCATGTTGGCAGGATATATTTTATAATATCTAGTTTATTTAAGTACTTTATTATTATATTGTATACTATTCTTCTATAAGTACTGAGCAGTGAAATTTGTCGGTAGTTAACTTCAGAATATCAGGAAGTATTCCAGAACATAACGATATTTATTAGATAAGCTAGGGGCTCAAAAATGATATCGCTAATTGATTTTAATAGTTCAACACTAATTTCATCTACCCCTGTAGATCTTTTATTTACAGGGTAAGTACTATGGTTCAGGGATATACGAGAAATTGTCGAATTACACCGTCTTCTTATTGACTAATTATGCTATAAACCTATCCCAGTTTCAAGGTGTCGAGTCCAGTCAGAGTGATCTAAGTTTTAATTTGTGTGGTATTATAGCGGTACATGTCGTAAGCCCTATGGACGTTTTCACGTCAAAATTGTGTATGAGACAGCTAGAACACTTGGGAAATAAAAACATAGGAAATAAGAGAAGTTAACTGTTATAAAATTATTTATTAAATAATAAAAAATACATTTCAGTCCCCAGTTTAAATCATTTGCCGCAGTTATCTGCTGTCTCACATATAAAATACAGCTCTGCAGCACAACTTATATCATTCCATTTGAAACCTGCTCCAAAATGTCTTTGTTCTAAACAATTTTCTTTGACTTTGGACTTACTCTTTCCAGATGGTTCCCCAGGATACCAGTTAGTATAAACAATGTTGTTACCAGTGGACAACCATACCCACTGATTTTCATCCGCTAGGTTCGTTCCGGATGTCCAGTAATGTCCATAATTGGTACCTAATATGTCATGAGCATAATTAGCCTGAAAGCTTACATCGTTTTTGTTAAAATTTTCAAACATAGAAAGTGTATAAAGAATATTATGTTAGTTGGTGTGATAGCAGACAGCAAAGAAAATTGGCCGAATTCTTTTGCATTTTATTTAATAAATCATTTTTTCCGTCACCCTCATGGCCACAAACACAAAGTAAATATTAAGAAATTAAGAGGAATACGACGAAACCTGCCTTCGTCTATCATTCTTCGAGTTGATGATTATCATTAATTATAACACCAGACATACTGATGAGTTCCGCATGTGACATTCGTTAAGCAAAAACTTGATTTAGACGCTCCCAATTTTCTTGGCTCGCAGATGTTTAACTGTTGATTTAAAAATATTGAAGATAATGAAAATATATAAAAGAGTAGGGATATTTTTAAAAGAAATTTAAATAATATTTTAATCCATAAATGTTTTTACAAAGTCCCTCAATTTTTAGAATTCTTAGAATAACTCACGGATTCCATACAATGCAATTGTCTTAGCGGAAATAAATTATTATTATTATTGCAAATTAAGGTAGTCTTGTTCGGTGTATTATGTTCCCTTTTTATGCTTTTGTTTACTTTTCTTAGACCCTATGATTAACAGCCCAGATGTAGTCGAACTCTTACCATATCCTCTCTGTTTATAAATATAAACATACCACATAGTAGACAACCTCCAAATCTAAAGTCAAAAGTTGTCCGGAAGGGGGTGTAATACGTTGGAAAAAACACGGACGACATCTATTATTCACCGACGTTGCCAGTGTTGGTGCGGGGGCTCGAACCCAGAACATAGCAGACTCTCACCAAAACGAATTTGCCACATAACGCGCTCTAGCCGACTGAACTACCGTGCCGGTGAAATTTAAGAAAAAATATATTTGTTTGAAGGTAAACAAAACAATAATCTCTGTATCTATAGACTTATTTTTCTTTTTCTATTTTTGACAAATTTATTACTTATGTTATAAACACTGAAAATCAAAAAGTAAAACTAACTAGAAGTCTATTAATGAGCTTTATTAATATATTTCTGCAAAAAATTAATTGCTCGAAAAATGGAATTTCCAGAGCGGATTTCCTGAACCGCTGCAGGTTTGGGAAATCCGAAAAATCTGAGAATTCTAAATCCGTTCTCATTCGGCTGTATATCAAAAATAAGAAGAGCCATTTGGTGTCAACATAAATAGAACAATAATCTAGGTTTCTAGAGCTCAGTTGAGCAGCATTGATTTTATAACAGTCTATGTATTTCCAAAAATGTCTTACCAATTTGTTCAGCAAACCTTCCTATTCTTTCATTTTCGGCTTGGGAGTTAATACTCACTAACTGCATACCTTGTTGTCGGCAAAATTGCTGGGCTCTGTAAAAGTTTGCCTGGAAAATTATTAAAAAATTAAAACGGAATGTTATACTCATATATACCTTTTCCGAATATCCCTGTGGTACCTCGTAATTTATACCCGGCCATGACAAAATTCACCGAATTCTTTCTGCGGCATAACTTTTTACTAAATTAAATACGTTTCCTCCCATTTTCTAATTTTGGAATTTGTTAAACATTGTTTTGTGACATGCAAAATCAAGCGTTTTCGCGAGATCACCGAATGTACAGGGACAGACTCAAATGTGATTTAATTAAACTGTAAAAAAATACTACCGAGGCAACCAAGACGCACCCAGAAAATAATTTAATAGGTACTACTTTCAATCATTCTCACTTTATGTCAAAATCATTTAACGGTTTTTAATTAAAAAGTAAAAATATTTCTGGAAATAGCGATTTTAGGTATAGGACATTATTCACAAAAATCGTAGAGAATTAACGTGCCAATTATAGATATACAGAGTGTTCTATTTGAAAAAATTGAGAAAATTTACTTTGAAATGTCATGAATTAGTGCTAGTATAAAATACACCTTGTATAACTATAATCAATATTTGGTGGGTGTGTCGTTGTAGTACATCCCTTGTTTACATAATTACAAAATAAATCTTCTTAATTAATAGTAATACACACAGCGAATTAATTTGTTAAACCTTGTTCCGACCAAAATTTTCATATTTTTTCGAATAACTCGGCAACGCCACGTCAAAAACAAAAAATCTGGAGGTCGTTGGAAAGGTAATTTTACGCTGAATTCATAAATGTAAAAATATATGGGACGTTCCATTAAAAAAAGTGACCTCGAGGATGCTCCGCTGTAGCGAGTCACCCTGTATATTTAAAAATATTTTTAAAATGTGCGCCTTTTGATACTATATTAGTTCATTCGTCGAGATTCACCGACAATGGAATACTCGATAAACAAAACAATACATATTGGGTGCAGTAAAATTAAGATTTAATGAGTCAAAGTAATTTTTAGGAAAGATTTGGAGTAAATGTGTGAGCTGATATGATTGGAACAAGAATTATTGGTCCTAATTTCTTTCAAGGACTCTTAACATGGGAGGGATATTTAAAATTCCTACAAAATGGTGTTGAAGAAAGATGGACTTAACCATTTGCAGTTTCAGAACAAATGTATTTTCAACATAATGTCGCTCGAATTATGGCCCATTTAGTTAACCGGTATAATGGGCGAGTAATTGCAACAAATGGAACTTTACCTTGGCTCACCAGATCTAAACATTTTAGAATTTTTTGTGAGGTTTTTTTATGTGAGTAAAGAACAACTTTTTTATACACCTCCTCAAACACTTGAAAAGTTATGCAAAACACCATTGACCTAGCCAGAAAATGTCAAGAAGAAGGAGGGATGTACTTTGAACATTTACTACTTTTTAGCTAATCTTCTAATGTTTTTTATTGTTAAAATAGGTTATTTCGGACAGAACACTTGTTATTTGTAGCATTGTCTTGTTGACAAAATTAATGATTTGAATCCAGTTTTATTCAATTTCGCTCTCATACTTACTTGATAAGCGTTTTTTCTCGATATTTTAATTACTTATTATTATCTACCAAAGAACTATTTGAAGTTTCAATGGATTTGTCGTGAAAATTAGTATTCAACTGCTGATGTTGCCATTTGAAATAAACACACACTCAGAAATTAGTGATTTCGGCAATTTTAGCTACTAAATCAATTCGAAAAATCTCACGCTTACATTTTTCTCTGATCGTTTTGGCCCACTTGATTGATTTGAGTGCATTCACTGCACTCTAACTGCAAAAATAAAAATAGCCCTAAAAAATCAAATAGTCTCAGAAATATTTTTAAAACTATGCGATCGTACTTAAAACCATCTCAGGGATCAAAAGATATGAAAATATACAGGGTGTTCGTTTAAAATTGGATTCAGTACCGGGAAAATCAGAAGTGATGAAAAAGTGTGAAATACTGAAAAATTTGCCGTTTTTGGTACTATTGGTTTTTGCAACGTTTTAATTACACCAATTTTAACAATTTTGGGAAAATATTCTTTCTCCCCTTATGCTCTTGTTAATTACATATGGCCTGTCCATGTATGGATTTCCAAAGACAAACATCTTTTTTATTTTTCTTTTACGTAAAAAATTAATTCTTGATGAAAAGGCTTCACCAGAAACACCCTTTTTGGCTATCGGATGTCATTGTTGGCTCTACAGATAACTACAGATAATTTCAAGAATATTTCGAAATGATTTTAAAATAATGTTTTATACACGGTAAATAATTCTGGTCTGATATTAAAAATAGAAATTATTTAATTTTAAAAGGAGCAATTTTTATGAAAAATAAAATACAAAAAACCAACTCATAAGAAGCTATTCAAAAGCATTACCGCCAACTTCTGCACACAGTTCTACTCGAGCTCTCAAATTTCGGTAACTGTTTCGATTTTGGTTTAGTAGAATATCTGTAATAGCCTCCCGTATTTTATCTTTTAAATGATCGACTCGACACTATTATACACCATGTGTACAATTACTATTTGAAGTGCCCCTCAAGTAAAAGTCCATAACCGTGAGATCTGGACTCCTAGACTCCTAATACCGAGTATAAACTTATTATTTGTATTTTCCTTAACCTTAAGAGTTTTTTGGACGTTTCCTTGTAATATACAGGCACTCGAGAATATCTCACTTAATATTGGTCGTACAAAGAAAAATATTTCTATGAAAATTGTACCCATTTATATAACCTACAAAATGGTTTAAAGACATTTGAAATCCATGGCCTACTTTGAGAGTTATGGCGGGAAATATCGAAAATGCGGAAAACGTCTAGGCCCAATATCTCCGTTATTTGAAGAGATACGAGAAAAATTGTAAGGCGAAAATGTTTTGCAAAACAGAGTGTTATTTTGAAACGGGTGGGAAATGGCGCCATTAAGTAGAGTATTTTCCTCCCTTTTCAACGATATATCACATGCCATATTTATTCATTGGTACTACGTTAGTAATTATAAAAACATTTTTTTAAAACCAATAAATTTTTTTTTTCAAACATTATACTTGCCGTGGAGAAGTATGATTAAATAAAGTGATAAAATAACTCAATAAGTTGTTCAAATCTGTGCTATAATAAAACATTAACACAATTAAGAAGAATAAAGTAAATTCAGGTAACAAAAACAAAATAATAATCAAGAGAGCAACATGGAGCAATTATGGAAAGAATATTCGCAATGCCAATGTATAGAGGTCCTCCATAAAAGCGTCACCCCTTGCTCAGAAAGTTAAAATGTTTTTACCAATTAATTTAAGTATAATTATCCATTTGTTTGTATTTCATGATTTCACTGTTATTTCAATTATTTTAAAATAGTTGGCTATGAACAAACTTGACAATTTAATTTTTTAACAGATCATCTCAGTTAATACTTAAACTCTCACTCAATCACACTCGTTTAAGAATTTAGAATTTTCAAAAATGATTTTCACTCACATTGATCGTTATAATATGTTCGTTACATATTGCCAATGCAATTTTAACTCTGGATTAGCTTAAGTAGAATATAGAAACAGATTTCCACAAGCACTAAAGCCGAATAAAACTCTGATCAGAAAATTAGCTACGAAACTGAAAAATAATGGTTCATTTTTAAAGAAGAAGACAAGGTTGAACAGTGTTATTGATAATGTAAATAAGGTAAACCGAGTTATTAATTATGTAAGAAATAAAAATACAGAAAATTTGGAAACATCATTAAGAGAAATTCAGATTGCTTGTCATCTAAATAAAACAAGTGCTAGAAAAATTTTAACGAAAAATGGTTACCGGTGTTATAAAGCCAAAAAAGTTCACAATTTACAAGCGGGGGACAAACCAAGGAGGAGGTTGTTGGAAAAGAAGCGTGCCGATCCATTAATATGTAGTAAAATACTTTGGTCCGACGAGGCAAATTTTTCCAATAATGGATTTTTTAATCGCAATATTCATTACAAATGGACTTCTGAAAATACACACTGGCATAGACCGACTGGGTTTCAAAATCGTTTTTCAATAAATGTGTGGATAAGTATTTTAGGCACCAATTTAATAGGTCCTTATTTTCATGATGGTCACCTCAGTGGTCAAAAGTTTGTTTTAAATGCAGTGCTTCGCCGCGCTCGATTGTGCATAAGAAATCGCGGTGGACACTTTGAACACTTGATATGATATCTTCAAAATTATTTTGAGGATTAGATAAATATTAATGTTCTGTGTGTGTTCTGTGTGCTATATTCTTTTTATTATTAATTTGATTTTGTTACCTGAATTTACTTTATTCTCCTTAATTGTGTTAATGTTTTATTATAGCAAAGATTTGAACAACTTATTGAATTATTTTATCGTTTTATTTAATCATACTTCTCCACGGCAATTATTAATGCTTGTTAAAAATTTTTTTTATTAGTTTTAAGAAAATATTTTTATAATTACTAACGTAGCACCAATGAATAAATATGGCATGTGATATATCGTTGAAAAGGGAGGAAAATACTCTATTTAATGGCGCCATTTCTCACCCGTTTCAAAATAATTTTTTTAACAGCCTGAAGAGTAAATCTCAAAATACAGCGGTTTTGAAAAAAATTAGATAAAATCTCGTTGAAACACTCTGTTTTGCAAAAAATTTTCGCTTTAAAATTTTTCTCGTATCTCTTCAAATAACGGAGATATTTGGCCTAGACCTTTCCGCATTTTCGATATTTTCCGCCATAACTCTTAAAGTAGGCCATGGATTTAAAATGTCTTTAAACCATTTTGTAGATTATATAAATCGGCACAATTTTTGTAAAAATATTTTTTTTGTACGACTGATGATATTAAGTGAGATATTCTCGAGGGCTCTGATAAAATGGACAGCCTGTATGTGTATATGCCGAGAAATATTGATTATGTACAGGGTGGACAACTTAGAATGCAGATCGGTCATATGTCCCAAACCATGAGTGGAGTTTAAGGAAAAAATTATCTCAAGTATAGTGGCCCTGAAAAATTACTGGAAAATATTTTCGAGTTTCTAATATAGCCGCGGGGAGGCGTAACGGCTATGACCGAAGAGAAAATTAAGTTTTTCTCCGTATTTTGCTCAATTAAGTGGTATTGAAAATATACTCATCGTAATTCTGAGACAATTTCGAATCTTGTTAGTTTTCCATTTTTTATATCTTAAAAAATAAAGTGGTGGGGAGATGCCAATTTTTTCTATATGTCGATTACTGCGATTAGCCTTAACGGAATTTAACAACTTTGGTCTCGTTACAAAGGGTTTTTTTTAGTTTAGCGTGTGCGCCTTACGTTGTTTTCATTTGATCATAATCGAGTTGCGATTTTCACTGACATCTGAAGTTTTAATTCTCTATTTTAACGTGTAAAAATAAACATAACATTCCATTTAGTTTTTTTTAGAAAAGCGAGATATTTATTGACATGTCAAATAACTCCCTCTAGCGACGACGATAATAACCAAATGAAAATAGCGTAAAGTGCACTCGATATACTATGAAAAGCCCTTTGTAACGAGATCAAGTTTATTAAATTCCGTTAAGACTACTCGCAGTAATCGACATAAAAAGAAAATATTTTTTGACATCACCCCACCACTTTAGTTTCAAAGATACAAAAATAAATGGAAAACTAACAAGATTCGGAATTGTCTCAGAATTACGACCTCTAGCAGCCATCTTAGAAACTCGAAAATATTTTCCAGCAATTTTTTCGGGCCATTTTACTTAAGATAATTTCTTCTCTAAACTTGTGCGATGCCTGGTTTCGGAGATATGGCCGACCTCCATTCTGAGTTGCCCACCCTGTACATAAATAAAAATCATGTTTGTAAAATTATTAAAAAATATATTGAAATATAATTTATGGAGAATTGCATCACACAAACGAGTTAAATTTTCGATGAAACCGATTACAGGTTTTGTAAGTACGTCATTGACTACATTTTAAGTATAAACGATGGTTTCTTACCTTAAAGACAGTCCCGAAATAATATGTTTTACCAGCGAAATCTAAATAATTTGTCTTATTCCTACGTAAAACCGGGGAGGTAAATACAAGCGCATCATCTTGTGCCCTTGCAATAATTCTGAGGATGTAAACAAGTAAAATTATAAGAACACACCATCGCGACAACATTTCAAGGTGCTGATGCACACACGCGCGCTAATAGAAATACTACCTGCTACTGTAGCTTTTGCTTTATTTCCATAAATCCAGCTGATCGAAGAATTCTCGTTCTATTGCCGGGAGGTAAGTGATTTTGTTACACAAATGAAACTTCTACTACTGCAGCCGTTGAGGGCCCCTTATTTTACTACGGTGAGTTTTCTCAAAATGCCCATAGTTTATTTACAGTAGGTTTTTCTCGAAAATTGTAAATCCTATACCAATTTAACAAGAGAGACTTTTCGTGTAGTTTGACGAAAAAAACATTTTGAGAAATAGTGCGTATATAAGTGTTCAGTATTCGAAGAAAGAGGCTCTCTTTTTTCTAAGCCCTTGTACATGATCGTATCAATGTAATAAGCCCAGAAAATAAGATTTCTTCAGTAGAATTTGGCGCGAAAATCTCCTGTGTATGTGTTTCTGAGATATTATCCGATAATTATCTTTGAACATCATCTTTATAGACCTGCCTTCCTTACGGAGCAGTTTAGGACATACCTTCATTAGAAGTTTTATGCTTGAATGAACTAAGGAATTTTCGTAACGTACGTAGAAAACAATCTGCAGAAACTTACAGTAGCTTATAGAACCGTACTAAATCTTAATAACTTTCTTATATAAGTACCTTCGTTAACTTTATATTCTCTATATAAAAATGTTTATTAGAAGGGACGGTCCTAAAGAGGGCCTCGCTAGATAGATAAACAGAGGAGCTAGTTATGTGACCTTTACCACCGCGACCTTTTCAGGTCTATTGTGGTGCTCCTAGAATACATTCCTTATGGTACCTCATCCGGCTTTGTACTAGACTCCGCAGCTTTGATAAGGGCCTTTCTCTATAGCTGTCTGCCTTTGGTTTTTCTTCTCCGAGCACTTGGCATCTCAGTTTCGCCAGGCCTTCACAGTGGCAAAATACGTGAACTGGGTCTTGCTCTTCCTCTTGACAGAACCTGCATATTGCGTCATCTGCCAGGCTCATTAGACTCATGAGTCTATTGAGCCGGCAGTGCCTAGTTAGAAGGCCTACTGGCCTCTGATGGCCTTCCTATTCTGGCTTAGTAGATCTTCCGTGAATTTGGCTGAACGTTCTTTAATGAACTCTTTGGCTTGTCTCTGCCTTGGGAGATTCCTCCACCATTCCAGAGATTTATTTTCCATCCATTCCTTAGTGGCTTCTCGTATGCATGACTTTGCAACACAACAAAAGGGGTCAGGTCTTATTGCGGCTTTGAGTGCGCCTTCCTTGGCCAGTTTATCAGCCTTTTCGTTTCCTCTATGTCCCTCGTGTCCTGGTATCCATGCTAAAGTCACTTTGTTCTGAATTCCCAGCTCTATGAGGGCCGTCAAACAGCCCCACACCAATCTTGAATTGATTTGCAAAGGACTGATTGCTTTTATTGCCGCTTGGATTTCATAGAAAATGGCAATCGACTGGTTGACAGTGCATTGTCCTATTATCTCCCTTACGCAGCACTGCATGACGATTACTTCAGCCTGAAACAACATTGCGTATTTCCCTAGACTTATCGGAATGCTGGCTGTTGACCTTGTCCTGTAAATCCGATCTCCGACCCCTTGTTGTGCCTTGGAGCCGTCAGTGTACTAGACCGTTTGCACTGTTATGGGAGGACCGCTTTTGCAGTCTTCCCTGTCTGGTATTACAGCCTGAAAGCTCTTATTGAAGTTGTACCTTGGGACCATTACGTCCATGGGCATGCCTAGAATAGGATCTGCCCCCATCTCTGAGTATAACTTCTGGTACTTTGTCCCGTATTGTTGGCTAATTGGCGTTTGGCCTTGCATTAACCTGTGCACTACTGACCGAGCTTCGCCGTGTATGAATATGTGTAATGGTGGCAGGTCCAAGAGAACCTTAAGTGCAGTCGTAGGAGCAGTTTTTATGGCCCCCAAGGCGCACAGGCAAGCAAGTCTTTGTACGCCACCTAACAGTCTTATTGCTCCCGACTGCACCGTCTTAGTCCACCATACCACTGATTCATAGGTTATCATGGTCTCGCTACCCTGGTGTATAACCACAAGTTCATTTTGGGATTTACCCCCCAGTTTTTTCTACACCTTCCCAGGGCGATTATTGTTTTCTGTGTGTTTTTTTTTGGATTTGGGAATTCCATGTTAATTTTTGATCAAAGATGACTCCTAAATATTTTGCCTTACAGGCAAATGGAATCGCCCCTTGACAACTAGGACCAAAGAGGGCCTAATAACAAGTTTTGTCCAATAGAAATAACCCTATTTGCTTATCAGCTGTAATTTACCAAGGGCGCTGATAATCACGCGATAATTTTCTCTAATAATGAACCGAAAGCTTGTTGCTTAGTAATTACCCGACGCCGTAAGGCCGTAAGGCCGTAAGGAAATTAAACAAATTCTGTTGAATGGAGCATACTTACAATTCATTTGACGAATATTTATGTGATATTGCTATATGTTAACTTATTTCCAATGTTGATTTTGTATGATGTATTATGCAATATCTACATGTCTGACTTATGTAAAACCACTGGTTATGAACATGAATAAATGATTTATTTATTTTATAGCATGACCGGTAGTGATATGGTGGATGCGCCGGGATTAAGTTGCGTTTCTCTTTTCAAATCGAATATTTTTGTTTAAGTTGAAAAAACACTTCCTAATAAGGAGATTTCACAGCGATACCGCAGGCATATTCCATAAATCCTATTTGTTCAATATTTTGGAAATACTGAAAAATCTACATAATGAAATTTTCGCATTAATCTCTGTCTGACTAACTTACCTTTGAAATACATCAACCAAAAAATATTGCTATTTTCTATCAAGTTTATAAATTAAATCGCTTCCTCTGCTTTGAATACGGGAATACGAGAGGTTTGGAATTTCTTGTTTAATTGACTAATTATGTCCTAAACCTACCGCAGTTGCAAGCTTTTAGGTTCACTGAAAGAACGTTTATAAGTTTAATCTCTGTAGTTGTTGTGGCGTGTGCCGAATGAAGTTTTCGCCTCAAAATTACGTTTAAGACAAAGTATGGCACAGCTAGAGCCAAATAAAAGAAGTAGTTATTAAATTATTTATTAGATGATAACAAAAGATATTTCAGACTTCAGTTTAAATCATTTGCAGCAACTCTCTGTTGTCTCACATATAAAGAACAACTCGTCAAAACAACTTTTGTCGTTCCAATGGTAATCCTTTCCAAAATGTCTCTGTTCTAAACAGCGTTCTGTTTTGTTGGTCACAGAACTTATTCCGGATGGTTCCCCAGGGTACCAGTTTGTGTAAACTATGTTATTGCCGGTGGACAACCATACCCATTGACTTTCATCCGCTAGGTTCGTTCCGGACGTCCAAAAGTGTGCAAAATTTGTACCTAAAATGACACGAGTTTGAAAGCTTACAATATAGAAAGTGTACCTACTTAATATTATATTAATTTTATTATTAGCCGTTACTCGAGTCCGAGTATAAAAATGTTACAGTCGATAAATTGTGTACAATAAAAAACAAGTAAAAGGTGTAGTCTATTGTAATTCCCATTCATCTACGGTGCACACGACTATGGCTATAGAGGCCAATTCGGGAGAGCACATGTCGACCGCAGTCAGGACAAACATAGACCTGGTTAGGTCTTGGATTCGGCCTTCTTGCAGCAACATTTCCTTGATAGCTGGCCACAACCCCTCGCCATTCGGTTCTGTCCGCTGTAAGTTGTTCCCATTGCTCGTCTGCAATACCGCAGGATTTTAGATTTTCATGGAGAGCGTCTTTGAACCTCTTTCGTTGACCGCCACGCCTTCTTCTACCGCTTAGCAATTCACCATAAAGTGTACATTTAGGAAGGCGGTTATCATGCATACGATGAACGTGACCTGCCCATCTTAGGCGTGCTCTTGAAATAAGCACCTCAATTGGAAGGCTGTTTGCTCTCCTGAGTACTTCCACGTTTGATATGTGATGGAACCAACGGATTTTCATCATACTTCTGAGGTGTCTTTGCTGAAAACCTTCTAATTCTTTCACATGACGACGGTTCGTTGACAAAGCAAGGTCGTGGTTATCAAATACTCTCTCTCTAAGTCCCCAGAGCGCTCTAGATGCAGCGTTAATTCTATTGCGAATCTCGCTGTCCATGTTTGCTTTGTCATTAACAACGTTGCCTAAGTAATTGAACTGATCCACCACTTCAAGAGAATTTCCGTTAAGTGTAATGTCTATTTGGTTCACTTGATGAGGAGTTGACATAATCTTAGTCTTTCCAATGTTGATTTTAAGTCCCAAGGAATCATAGCTCTGGGCATACACATCTAAAAGTTCTTGAAGCTCTTCCGGCGTAGAGGCTAAAAGTGCACAGTCATCCGCATACTGGAGATCACAAATGAATCGTGTGCGTGTCTTCGTGAAAGCTCTAAAGCGCCCTATGTTAAAGAGACCGCCATCAAAACGGTATCTGAGACCTATTCCTCTGACTGTCAGTTTGTTGTCAACAATAATTGTTAGAGCAGTGGTAAACAAATTAAAGAGTAGGGGTGCCAGGACACATCCCTGCCTAACTCCAGTGAGGGTTTGGAAAGGTTCGGTTGCCTCATTATTATACATAACCTGGGCGTTGTTGTTTGTATGTAGACTGCGACATACTTCCACAAATTTTCTAGGGATACCTAAGCGGAGCATAATTTTCCAGAGCACTTCCCTTCCATTATACTAATAGGTGTAATATCAGCAGCAAGAAAAAAATCCGCTGTTTTCATATTTTTTTTCTTCACCCACATGGTGAGTGGTCTTCACAGAAGAGTACATTGTATTTGCAACGATTTTTCTAAACTGTTTCTAAAGTATTATTATGTTAATCAGGGAATTATGAACAACATTCAAAGTGTCCGTCTGCCTTTCTGTCTATGTACGTCCGTCACGTTTCTTGTAAGCAGGATTACCGAGGAGGCAAAAGTCTGATTATATTGAAATTTTGACAGTAAGTTATTGTTAGCTAAAGAAAGAAGCCTGCTGTTTTTTATTTATTTGTTTATTTATCACTATAAATATCCAATGAGGAAGCGCCCAATTTCAGGATAAGTATCCTAGTACAATAGGCCAGTCGTCAGGGAGTGAGAATGCGTTAAATACCGTTTTAAATCGGACAAAAGATTTTACTGCGGGGCTTCTTTTAGACCAATTTTAGGGCAATATCGCTTAAAAGTAATTTTTTTCAAATATCTCGGTTCTGAATTGTCCTACGAAAAAAAGGATGGTTATCAAAGTTAAAGATAAGTAAATTCTCTATCGATAAGGTTCAGACACATAGGCGGAGGAAGTCAAGCACCGTATCACATTCATTCTGTATATCGACACTTTCCTATACACTTGTTTGAATGTTTAAACTGAAGTCAAAACTGAGTCCGTCGGAATAGCACAAAAGATGTGCAAAATGTTTTTTTTGTTGAGAATCGAATGCTCTACAACTTAATATTAGTAGCTTTTCGTCGAAAATTCAATCCTTAATAAAAAAGTTATAAACCAAAGAAGATAGGATGTAGTACCTAAAAGACATTTTTTTAATTCTATCTTACGACTTTTTTTATTATTCAACTTTAGACGAAAAGCTACTCATGTAATGTTGTAAGAATTCGATTCTCAACGGAAATCCTTTCTACACAATTTTTGTTAGACGCACAGTTGTTTGCACCCCTATTTTCAAGATAGCGCGGAGGCTAAATGTGGTGGCTGCCGACTCCTAAAATTCTAATTGTATTTCAGTAGTCTTGTTTGGTTCATTTTAATTCGCCTTTTATGCGTTCCAGTTTTATTGACTTTTTTATTTTGTACTTTATTTTGGATATTTTACTTTATACTACTTAAATTGAGATAAGAAACGACATTTTAATGAAAACTATTTCTTACACCATGATTAAAATGATCTTCAGAACAAGGTCTTATGACGTTGTAACGCCTAGCTTTGTTATGATAAAATGTATTAATAATAATAATAATAAACACCACAGAAATTAGACAATTGATTGGAGTTGTTCTAGAGCTCATTTGAACAGCTAATTAACTCTATAAAAACTTCTCTATATTACCAAATTTCTTACCTTTATCTGCAGCAAACTGTCCTACTTTATCATTTTCGAGTTTGGAGTTAATACTCACTAGCTGCATACCTAATTGTCGGCAAAATTGCATTGCTCGGTGGAAGTTTGCCTAGAAAGTTATTTAAAAATTAAAGATATTTAATATACTTCAAGAAATCTTCTCTAAACACTAACGCAGTGATGATCAACAATTAAATGATAAAAGCAGATAGTTGAGGGAGGATTAGTGTTACTTGATCATGCTTAACATGTGTCTGCGATATTTTTGTCAAATACAAAAGTGTCAAGACGGTTACAATTTAAAGGTGGGGCTATTTTTTTCAAATTGAGTGAATTCATTTTAAACATTCACTCTTCCAGCTATAAACATCAAAATATAAAAAGCACATTATTTCTAATTATATTATTATTATAATATTATTAGCTTTAATACAGTCTATTACATTTTGCAAATCTAAAAACGAGAAAATACGAATCCATCCTTCCATCAACAGC
This sequence comes from Leptura quadrifasciata, assembly GCA_963675555.1. NCBI lineage: Eukaryota > Metazoa > Arthropoda > Insecta > Coleoptera > Cerambycidae > Leptura > Leptura quadrifasciata. The sequence goes on from OY776673.1 coordinate 655,423, forward strand.
AATTCTTAATTTAGTTTCTTTTAATACGCCGTATAGCAGAGTTGAGGTACTCAGTACTAAAACGTACTCCAAGAAAAGTAATCAGTACATTTTTACTTTAAGTATTTTACTCTAAGTACTTTTACTCCCAGTACTTTAACTAAAAAGTACTGAATACTTGTACTTATTTCTAAATAAGTAATATTGTTACTTAAAAAGTACTCCAAGTACTTTTAAATATTTAGTATTTTTTATAACATTTATAAAGGTTACCTACTCTACTTTGAATAATTTTGTTAAATAATTCCATCAAACATGCAGTCTGATTATTTATTGGGTTTGAATTATGATCATGCTATTCATGTTAAACTGGCAAGTGGCCCTAGAATTTTGTAAGCAATCCAATTAATCCAAAAATGCACTTCAACAAAAGCAACAAATAAAAAGAAATAATAAAGAATCACATTTCTTATTTTTTTCTCTTAAAATTATGTAAAACATATTTGTCGACATGTCGACAGGCTACGCAGTGTACCTGTACCACAAACGTTCGAAGCATGTAGACATGAAACATCATTCCATAAGAGAAGCTGTAGCTAATAAGTTTATTTCTGTTTAGCATTTGTCGACAAACGAAATGCCAACTGATGTTTTAACAAAATTTGAAATGTTTGAAAAAATGTTGAATGCGGGTGTTAAAATAATCAACATTTTACAAAATATTGTATTGGTATTACCAACTTTGGGGGTTGTATCATTTGCGAAGGTAGCACTATATAGTTAGTTTTACTTCCACGTCAAGATTTTAAATTTGAGCAAAAAAAAAAAAATCCTGTCTGTCTGTCTGTAATTTTTTTCGTGCGCAAGTTTACTCTGGAACCGTTTATGATATTGACTTGAAATTTGGTACACTTATGTATTGTAACGAGATCTGGTACTAGATTATATTTTGATCTAATTCCATTGAAGGGTTCGGGGGTAAATAAGGGTAAATAGGCAAAGCAAGCAGGTAAGAGTCCATAAAATTTCAATTTAGGGCATGTACGAAGAGTCAAGGTCTCAAAATTTTTTTTGGCATCAGCCATCCTCCCACCCCAACTATCACCCCCAATACCATTCCGAGACTATTATGAAAGGGAGTAAAAAGAATTAAAATGTGATTTAGTGTGTACACAAGAACGAAACGTCTCAAAATTTTTCTGGCGTTATCTACCCTCCTCTACCACCCCCACCTCATTAATAAAGGGAGCAAAAAATTAAATTGGGATTTAGTGTGTGTACGAGAACCAAGGGCCTTTAAAATATATTTTGGCATTAGTTACCCCTTCCACCACCCTTACTGCCTCCCCAACCCTATTGTTTAAGGGAATAAAAAATTAAATTGGGATTTAGTGGGTATACGAGAACCAAGGGCTTTTATTTTTTTTTCATTTGCCACCCCCTCTATCACCTCCATTCTATTATTAAAGGAAATAAAATATTACATTCGAATTTAGTGTATATAAGACTTGGCTACAAAAACTGGATGTGGAAATAGTGATTCCTTGGGCCGCGGTTTTTCTTTGATCGTCACAGAATTAGAACCGTTATTTTATTCTTTCCTTTTTTCCCTCTGTGCTTTGATAATCTACATGTTTAACTACTGTTTAATAACTTTGTTCTCATTCCTTTATTATACAGGGTTACTGGTAATTCGATACATTCCTTTGGAGATGTGATGGGGCATGATCTAAGAAGTAAATTTAGCCCTAACATATATTATGCAAAACTCAATAGTTTTTGAGATATTTAATTTTTTTTATTTTTCTCAAAAAGTAGATCCTAATGTCCTAAAAGTTAATTTTCGAAAAATCTATTTGACATTTTTAAATTTTTTTTTACTGGATTACTTGTCCAATATTATAGATATCCGTTTGGAATGAAAAATATCTGGAAACATTTCGATCATGTGAACATCTGAAATAAAAACTTAAAAATTTTTTTTTTAAATCAGCTATGAAATTTACCTATTAGGTTTTTTCAAAAAAATATTAACGTAACACGCGTATAAATTATTATAAAAACTGCCTTATTTCAATAGCTATCTAACAAGGTACAAATGTTCAATGTACCCTTAATAGTTCTAAGAAAATACTAGTAAAAATAACACAAGTAGTACGAATTTTATTTTTAGATAAACAGTAAAAAACATTTTAAAAGTAGAGTTTAATTCTTCATTAATTTCAAAGTTGTACTTTATTTTTTATATGTCTTGCTCAAAATGGGAGCCCCTATTCCGTATACAGACACGGCAGCGTCTTCTTATTTCCGTCCTTGTTACTCTGGTTGTCAGATGATGCCTTATGTGTTGGGCAGCATCGACTATCCTTTGTCTAAGGTTTTCTATAGTATTGACTGGTGTGGCATAGACCATCTCCTTCATACGACCCCATACGTAATAATCAAGGGGTGTTAAGTCAGGGCTTCGCGCTGACCAAGATATTGGGCCCGCTCTTCCAATCCAACGGTTAGGGAAACGTTGATCAAGTAACTGTCGTACTGTCAGCCGATAATGTGCTGGACAACCGTCGTTCTGAAATATCATTCGCTCTCTAACGCCGAGAGGAACATCTTCTAAAATCACCGCCAGATCATTTCTTAACAAATTTTCATAGATTTCCCCGTTTAAATTTTGAGGAAGAAAGCGTGGCCCTATTAAATAGTGGCCAATGACTCCCATCCACACATTAATAGAAAACTTCATTTGGAAACTAGTTTCACGTGTTAACTTGGGATTTTCCTCTGCCCAATAATGTAGGTTGTGGAAATTTGTTATACCCTCGCGATTAAATTTCGACTCGTCCGTCCATAAAATACTTGTTAAAAAATTGGCACTTTCTGCATCTGTATTTAACATAAAGCGGCAGAATTCCACTCTCCTTCCAGGATCACCTTCCTCCAAGCCTTGGACAGGGGTATAGTGGTAAGGATGACATCCAACTCTACGTATCATAGACCAAACTTTCCATTGTGACGCTCCGGTTAGTCTTGCGACTTTATTAGTTGAAATAGTTGGGTCTTCCTCAAAATACCTCAATATTTCTTCCTCATCATCTGGTTCATAAACGGGAGGAGCACCAGCGTCACTTCTTCTACATTTCACGGAGCCAGTTTCAGCGATATTTCGATATGCCGTACTGAATACACGTGCATTTGGTAAGCGGCGGTTAGGGTACCAAAGACCATATTCTCGGCGAGCTTCAGCAGCGTTGCCGCCACAGTATCCATAGACAAACAAGATATCAGTGTATTCTGCGTTGGCATACGCGGCCATGGCACAGAAAATACAATAACAACAACTACGAGCAAAATCAAAATCTTCGATAACTAATTTAACAAGACCAACAAACTTAAGGGACACAGAGATAAGAATGTCAGTTAATGACATATATGCACAAACGTCAAAGTCAAGGACTGACTGACTTAAATGAAAATGAACGATTAGTTGTTTAATAAATTCCGCCATCAGCATTATCTTTACTAATTTTTTATTAGAACTAACAAGGGTATATTAAACATTTCTACCTAGTTAGATAGCTATTGAAATAAGGAAGTTTTTATAATAATTTGTACGCATGCTACATTAATATTTTTTTGAAAAAACCTAATAGGTAAATTTCATAACTGATTTAAAAAAAAAAAATTACAAGTTTTTATTTTAAATGTTCACATGATCGAAATGTTTCCGGATATTTTTCATTCCAAACGGATATCTATAATATTGGACAAGTAATCCAGTAAAAAAAAATTTAAAAATGTCAAGTAGATTTTTTGGAAATTAACTTATAAGACATTAAGATCTACTTTTTTGAGAAAAACAAAGAAATTGAAATATCTCAAAAACTATTGAGTTTTGCATAATGTATGTTAGGGCTAGATTTACCCCTTAGCTCATGCCCCATCACATCTCCAAAGGAATGTATCGAATTACCAGTAACCCTGTATATAAAATACTGAATTTGATATATCAGATTAAAACATATTGTTTCATTGCTACAGATCAAAATTTAAAGTTGTATAAATTATTAGTTAAGATATGTAAAATTGAAACAAATCTTAATTCTGATCCATCATTTCCAATGTCTCTTCCGGTTGCATCATTTAGGATTATGATTTTTGTTCTAAAAATTAGGTTTCTTTTGACTTTTTTGTAAACTATTTTTTTACATATATGTGATGTGATTCACAAAAGATTTTATCCCCCTTAACTTTTTTATATTTATAAGAAAATGTAAAAAAATTTCTACAAATTTAACCTGAAAGCAGACACAAGACAAGTCCAGAAAGTTTACTCCTTTTCTATGGTGCGCCTGTTTATCGCTAAATGAAAAGCAAAATAATGCTTTTTGTTTAAAATGCTAAAAAGTAATATGTAGTTTGCATTGATATGAAAACCACGATTACTACTAACGACCAAATATTTTGTAAAGAAGGAGTACTGCAGCATTTGACACTTTAATTTAAAAATTACTGGTATTGAATACCTAAAAAAGTATTACAGTATTCAAAATAATACTAAAAAAATGCTTTAAGTACTTATAATACTTTTACTTGTACTTAAAAAAATATTTGGAGTATTTAAAGGTACTCTAAGTATTTCACGGAGTAATTACCTTCTATTGCTTACTTAAATTTTAAATTTCAGGGAAATTACTTAATACTTTAAGTACTTTTTCAAAGTATTTATGTACTTAATAGTAGGAGTAACAATAAAAATTTGGACTACTTGTACTGTGTACTGGGAGTACTTTTTAAAAGTACTTTCTCAACTTTGCATACGTAACAATATTATTGGCTTTAATTCAGTCTAGCACATTTTGCTAATTTAAAAACGAAAAAAACATGAATCCATCCTTCCATCGACAGCAATTTTTAATTTAGTTTCTTTTAATACGCCGTGTAGCCATGTTTAAATTATGGCAAATCGGACTTGTTTAATACTCTCCTTCCTCTTCTACGCCTAACTTTGCGGTACGATATCAAGGTTAACCGGTACCAAGGAATTTGAAAAGTCCCCCATTCGTCAAAAGGAACGGGAAACTAGCTTTAAATAAAGCGGGTTTGAAATTCGCCAAATTGATAAAGATTTTTTATATAAATAATTTGTAGAGTTTTCTTTCTTAGAGATCACAACCAAAGTAAAAATTAATTTTGTTGACCACTTCATAGGAACTTGTATTCTGATTTATTATTTTAAACAGTTGATGAAAAAAAAAAATTGAAAAATATTTTTATTAAATAAAGGCATAATTTATTTGTCTTCTTTTTTCGAAACTAAACACACCATTGTTAATTGAATTCTCAGTCAAATTAGTTATCAATGTAGAACAAACTGTAAGTGTTATTCTTAGATCTTGTTGTTATTTGCTTGTAATATGCCTAGAAATGTTAATTATGTACATTTAGAAATTAAAAATAATGTACGTTAAGTTATTCTAAAAAATACTGAAAAACAATAATCTATGCGTAAACGAACGACACTACAGGTTTTGTGAGTACGTCATCGACTATATTTTAAGTACAAACGATAGTTTCTTACCTTAAATACAGTCCCAACATAATATGTTTTACCAGCAAATTCTAAATAATTTGTTTTATTCCTTTTCAAAACTGGCGAGGTATATACAAAGGAATCCTCTTGTGGTGTCGTCATTCTAAGGATGTGAACAAGTAAAATTATACAAACACACCATCGCGACAACATTTCAAGGTACTGCTGCACACACGTACGTTAATAGAAATACTAACTACTACTGCTGTATTTTCCTTAAATGTAATTCATTCAGGAGTTCCCGTTTGTTTGCCTGAGGGTAGGTGATTCTGGTGCAGACGTGGATCTTCTACTGGTGCAGCCGCTGAGTTGCACAGGGGCGCAGCCATTTGAGGGTCCATTACTCTTCTGTAACTGAGTTACTCGGTGACCTGACCAAAATAGTCCAACCCGGTTTTGTGTGGAGGAAGGAAAAATGTCTGGCTACTTTATACAAAAAAACTACTACACCCGGTTCTCCTTGTAAATTTGTATTTTATTTATTTTTATTTTAGAAATTTATCATCTAACAGTAAAAATACCAATAAATTGGAATGGAAAACAATATAATTAATCTACTACATATGTAATATAGAATGTAACTTAAGTAGAATATAAAAATAAGTAATATTAAAAACGGTAGAACATAATGGACAGGTCTCCATACGATGCCAATCAGTCAATTATACAGGGTTGCTGGTAATTCGATACATTCCTTTGGAGATGTGATGGGGCATGAGCTAATGAGTAAATCTAGCCCTAACATACATTATGCAAAACTCAATAGTTTTTGAGATTTTTCAATTTTTTTGTTTTTCTCAAAAAAGTAGATCTTAATGTCTTAAAAGTTAATTTCCAAAAAATCTACTTGACATTTTTAATTTTTTTTTTACTGGATTACTTGTTCAATATTATAGATATCCGTTTGGAATGAAAAATATCCGGAAACATTTCGATCATGTGAACATTTAAAATAAGACTTGTAAATTTTTTTTTTTAATCAGTTATGAAATTTACCTATTAGGTTTTTTCAAAAAAATATTAATGTAGTACGCGTACAAATTATTATAAAAACTTCCTTATTTCAATAGCTATCTAACTAGCTAGAAATGTTTAATGTACCCTTGATAGTTCTAATAAAACATTAGTAAAGATAATGCTGGTGGCGGAATTTATTAAACGACTAATCGTTCATTTTCATTTAAGTCAGTCAGTCCTTGACTTTGACGTTTGTGCATATATGTCATTAACTGACATTCTTATCTCCGTGTCCCTTAAGTTTGTTGGTCTTGTTAAATTAGTTATCGAAGATTTTGATTTTGCTCGTAGTTGTTGTTATTGTATTTTCTGTGCCATGGCCGCGTATGCCAACGCAGAATACGCTGATATATTGTTTGTCTATGGATACTGTGACCGCAACACTGCTGAAGCTCGCCGAGAATAAGGTTTTTGGTACCCTAACCGCCGCTTACCAAATGCACGTGTATTTAGTACGGCATATCGAAATATCGCTGAAACTGGCTCCGTGAAATGTAGAAGAAGTGACGCTGGTGCTCCTCCCGTTTATGAACCAGATGATGAGGAAGAAATATTGAGGTATTTTGAGGAAGACCCAACTATTTCAACTAATAAAGTCGCAAGACTAACCGGAGCGTCACAATGGAAAGTTTGGTCTACGACACGTAGAGTTGGATGTCATCCTTACCACTATACCCCTGTCCAAGGCTTGGAGGAAGGTGATCCTGGAAGGAGAGTGGAATTCTACCGCTTTATGTTAAATTCATATGCAGAAAGTGCAAATTTTTTAACAAGTATTTTATGGACGGACGAGTCGAAATTTAATCGCGAGGATATAACAAATTTCCACAACCTACATTATTGGGCAGAGGAAAATCCCAAGTTAACACGTGAAACTAGTTTCCAAATGAAGTTTTCTATTAATGTGTGGATTGGAGTCATTGGCCACTATTTAATAGGGCCACACTTTCTTCCTCAAAATTTAAACGGGGAAATCTATGAACATTTTTTAAGAAATGATCTGGTGGTGATTTTAGATGTTCCTCTCGCCGTCAGACAGTGAATGATGTTTCAGTACGACGGTTGTCCAGCACATTATCGGCTGACAGTACGACAGTTACTTGATCAACGTTTGTCTAACCGTTGGATTGGAAGAGCGGGCCCAATACCTTGGCCAGCGCGAAGCCCTGACTTAACACCCCTTGGTTATTACGTATGGGGTCATATGAAGGAGATGGTCTATGCCACACCAGTCAATACTATAGAAAACCTTAGACAAAGGATAGTCGATGCTGCCCAACACATAAGGCATAATCTGACAACCACAGTAACAAGGACGGAAATAAGAAGACGCTGCCGTGACTGAATAGGGGATCCCATTTTGAGCAAGATATATAAAAAATAAAGTACAACTTTGAAATTAATGAAGAATTAAACTCTACTTTTAAAATGTTTTTTACTGTTTATCTAAAAATAAAATTCGTACTACTTGTGTTATTTTTACTAGTATTTTCTTAGAACTGTTAAGGGTACATTGAACATTTGTACCTTGTTAGATAGCTATTGAAATAAGGCAGTTTTTATAATAATTTATACGCGTGTTACGTTAATATTTTTTTGAAAAAACCTAATAGGTAAATTTCATAACTGATTTAAAAAAAAATTAAAGTTTTTATTTCAGATGTTCACATGATCTAAATGTTTCCAGATATTTTTCATTCCAAACGGATATCTATAATATTGGACAAGTAATCCAGTAAAAAAAAATTTAAAAATGTCAAATGGATTTTTCGAAAATTAACTTTTAGGATAATAAGGTCTACTTTTTGAGAAAAACAAAAAAAAATTAAATATCTCAAAAAGTATTGAGTCTTGCATAATATATGTTAGGGCTAAATTTACTTCTTAGATCATGCCCCATCACATCTCCAAAGGAATGTATCGAATTACCAGTAACCCTGTATATAATGTAATAATAATAGGTTATTTCCATATAGACTTTTACAAGTATTTGAATAACATACATATCTGAAAACAATTTATCTTTACAAAAGCTTAAAACATTTTTTAAAAATTCTTAAAAGTTTTCGTCAGATAGAAAGACAAACAAGTATATAATTATACAAACAAATAAAAAAAATATTTAACAGTATATAAACATAATTAAAAAAACCTATAACAGTATATAAACATAATTAAAAAAACTTATAACAGTATATAAACATAACAATACAAACCAAGAGCATGGTGTCTAAACACGTAAATAACTTTTTATTAATTACTTATACTTAAAATATTCGTCCAGAGTGTAAAAGGCCTGTTCTCTTAGAAATTTTTTTTAAATCGACTAAAGCTTGCTAACTCCTGAAATTTCTTTGGAAGGTGATTATAAAATTTGATACCAGTAATTAGTGGTCCATTACTCACCTGTGACAGTCTGTAGGAAGTACTGTAAATATCATTGGCCTGCCCCATATCGTAATCATTACGTTTGGGAAACTGATTTTTCTAACATGGCATAATTATTATTATTATTATTAGCCGTTACTCGAGTCCGAGTATAGAAATGTTACAGTCGATAAATTGCGTACAATAAAAAACAAGTAAAAGGTGTAGTCTATTGTAATTCCCATTCATCTACGGTGCACACGACTATGGCTATAGAGGCCAATTCGGGAGAGCACATGTCGACCGCAGTCAGGACAAACATAGACCTGGTTAGGTCTTGGATTCGGCCTTCTTGCAGCAACATTTCCTTGATAGCTGGCCACAACCCCTCGCCATTCGGTTCTGTCCGCTGCAAGTTGTTCCCATTGCTCGTCTGCAATACCGCAGGACTTTAGATTTTCATGTAGAGCGTCTTTGAACCTCTTTCGTTGACCGCCACGCTTTCTTCTACCGCTTAGCAATTCACCATAAAGTGTACATTTAGGAAGGCGGTTATCATGCATACGATGAACGTGACCTGCCCATCTTAGGCGTGCTCTTGAAATAAGCACCTCAATTGGAAGGCTGTTTGCTCTCCTGAGTACTTCCACATGGCATAAACACTTGTATTGTACAGACAATGTAAGGTTAATATTCTATTATCTTAATAAACATAATATGTATGATCCTTTTTTGTAAGATAAATATCTTAGAAACACCAGTGCAATTCCACCAACATAAAAGACCATACAACAGTGTTGACTGAGAACTGTCCCAAAATAAAAAGTTTTAAATGTAGAGGCATTTACATTCGATCTGAGTTGGTTAATCAAACAGTTTTTACTAGCTAGTGTCTTTGAGAGATGATTGACATGACCCTCCCAGGATAAATGACTATCCATCCACAACCCTAGAAATTTCACTTAATGGACCCCGCACGTTTCTTATGGGAAATGGCCCCCGGTGAAACTCGCTGGAATCGATATATGTTATGCCCCTTGAGCTCCTAATCAAAAGTTCTCGTGGCCACAAGGTCGGAAAATGTACAGTTTTCCAGATATGGGGGAGGGGAGTGGGGGTGGATGTCGATTTCTTGGGATTCTTCCACTAATAGTATCGAGCCGTGGTCCTTTCAATGTGGCTTCGCTAGTGTTCTACGGGTGTTTTTCGGGTCGCTGATTTCAAATCCGATGTCAAAAGTAGCAGTTGACAGCTGTCAGTGGCACTGTAAACTCGCCTTATTTTCCGGAAAAGATTTATCAGAGTAGCTGATTTCAAATCCGATATCGAAGGTGGCATTTGACAGTTGACAGCTGTCAGCAGCAGTGTTAATTATACTATCGGAAAAGACTGATCAGTGTTCCCAGGCCACGCTAAAAGTAGATGTAAACAATCCAATTCATATTTTCTCGAACATTTCATTAGAAATGAGGAGACTAGAAATTGTTTTATTAAATGATTTATTGAGAGGGAGAGATGACACCTAGAAAGAGATTAATTGATTCATTAGTCTGGTCGATAGCCGAGTGGGTTAAGGCGCGAGGTGGCAATCGCGATTAATCACACGGACATCGCACCACCGGGTTCGAATCCTGGCTCCGGCACTGTCGGAGGAAATGGTTGTATGTCCGCGTTTTTTCGCCCTGGCTTCTGGAATCGGGGGTTATCTAATTTCTGTGGTGTTATTGATACAGAGGCACAGAGAGAGAGATCGATTGATTGATTCATTTTAGATACAGAATGTATATATGTTAAGTCATTTGTAAAAATTGATATTATGTATACACATAGAATATGTTACATAATAAAAAAATTGAAAAGATATAGTTTATAAATAGAATTAAAAACATATAAGTAAACACAATACACATATTTAAACAACATAGTCACAGTATAAGAAATATAAACAGTGAATTGTAAAGTTTTTCACAAATTTGGTTGGAGGATAAAAACAAATAAATATGGCCTCGAGATTCTCTGTTCAAAAAATCTCGAACATTGTAAAAACTACCTTCAAGTAAGATATTTTTGACTGCGGTTTTCTAAGCTCTGTAGTTTTGCATATTTCGGATATCAACCGGGAGACTATTGGAAAATAAAACACTTGTAATATGGCGAATGTTTATAATTTGAAGTATGATGTGAGGTATACTAAGTAGATCACCACACCACGTTCTTATACTATATGAATGACAATTATTTCTTTGTGCGAATGAATCAATTTTTTTTTTGTATACGTTAAACATTTTACTATAAATATACATGAGTCGTTAGTACTTTTTTTAATTTTTATTTTAAATATATTTTTACAGCTCTCTCTCTATAACTCATCTGAAATATAAGTCTAATGAACCTTTTTTGGCTAACAAAGACTCTATCCCTATCTCTTGAACTTCCCCAGGCAATGATATTGTACGAAATATGTGAGTATGCAAGAGTAATATATCAAAGTAGGCCTTATTAAGTTGTGAGCATACCTGCTCAATGTGCTTGTCCCACAACAATTTATCATCTAAGTAAATTCCCAGTAATTTCGCATTATGAGACAATATAATATTGTCATGTAACACTATACCATGCGGCAATTGTCTTGTCTTTGCAAACCAACATTTATTATGACAGTCTTATCTGCATTCATGATAAGCTTATCTCTCTGCGCCCAAGTATTTACCTCTTGGAAGGTTTGGTCAATTAATATCTACATTTGCTCTGTTGTATCAGCTGCTAATGTCACTGTTATATCATCCGCAAACATTGTTAAGTGACTAGTAGTTAAAAAGTTAGGAAGGTTGTTTATATATAGCATAAATAATAGCGGTCCCAAAACAGAGCCTTGAGGAGTGCCGTAAATTAAATTCTCTATTTGTGACTGAACATTATTTAGTTCTACTTTTAGAGTTCTCCCTTCCATGTAACTATTTATCCATGACAGTAGGTTTCCTCTTATTCCTACACTATATAGCTTTTGCTCTAAGAAAGAATTGTTTACTGTATCAAAAGCCTTTGACAAATGAAACATTTAAAGCTTACCGTTTGTGAACAGTGATGAGAAAGACCAGGCTCATCACATTGTATTTCTATTTTATTCAAAGGTAGGGTTGTGAATATATTGTCTAAAGGAGTTTTTAAGGTCTACGAATATTCGCTTGAATACGGGAATATTATTCATTGTCAATACACTGATTAAACCATAAGAGGCAAATAAAATACTTAAATTACTTACCTCGTCTTTGTTTACATCCTAAAAGTCTCCACAGACAAATAATGCACTCTTTAATTTACTGATAGCACTTAGAACATTTTCCAAGGAGTTTAAAAAATAATCGTTGTTTTTGAGTTATTGTTTTGAGAGCGATATACGCAACATGCATTTAACTGTGAGTTATTCACTTGTATATATACAGAAGCAGTTTCAAACAATTTATCAGACTTATGCTGACATTGTGAAAAATTTTCTTTTGAAAGTCCCTTACAAATACTTCCACTCCTCCTCCTGTACAAGTTTTCTCGCTAGGCGATAGTCATAGATTTTAATAGCATCAACTTCTTCATCACACTACCAGGTCTCAGTTAAACATACAACTTCAGGATATTTTAAGACATCTACGAATATAACAGTAAATCCAAACATAAGATATTTTACATGTAACATTTTACCACTTTAGGTTTTTTGCATATAAAAATTAATATTGGATGGAGAAAACCTAGTATTGTGACTATTTAGATATAACAAGATGCTTTAACTATATATGCCGACTACAGTTGTAAATCATCAGTCTAGCAAAAATGTACATATAAATGGGATTGTTATAAATGTGTTGAAACTCATAAAACTACTGGTTGCAAATCAAATATTCTGTAAGGACTAGGCACAGATTAAGGGGGTTTCTAGGCATCAATAGTATTTGCTGAATTTTAGCATTTTACACTTAAAGGTACGTACACAATTGTAACAGAACCTCGATTCTTAATTTCATCGCGAACAGGGTCAAAGCTACATTACGATACGTGTTAACATGTGGCGGAAAATTCTCCCAAAACAGAACTCTGTTCCGCCGCGTACATTGTCATTTCCATGTTGTTCGCAGTCCGTCAGTTGTGTTTGGAAAAGAGATGAAGACATACGTTTATCGAAATCATGGACAATAATAAACTGCAAATTGCGGCTGTAGCATATATTTATATTCAGTGCGCGACAAACAAGAAAACACCGAAAAGATTCTGGCAAACACGTTTGTATTCTAGAACAATGGAGTATAGTGTTTGTAACTTGCTGGCGGATTAAAATTTTCAACATATCAGCGGCCTGTAGAAAATTTTTACAAGGATATCACCAACTGATTTACTGATCAATTTGATTAGACCAAAAGTATCAAAAAAAGCATATATATACATGAGGAAGGCTATAAGTATTCTAACATCTTTATCGATAAATTCACGCATGTGTTGGTATGAAGTATTAAAAATTACTGTATTTGGTTTGCAATTAATTAAAAATATTACGATAAAAAATACATCGTCCATTTTTGAAGTAGATTCTTCCGGGTCTTGCCGTGGTCGTCGAACTTGACTTGACATTTCGCTAATCATCCTGTCAGCTTCTTCAGAAGGATTCTAAAGACTTAATCTGTTGTGTTACACTCCTCGTTATATACCTAGGCGCCGCTACGCTTCGCTCGTCATTGGTCGCGCTTGGTTCGCTTCGCTGCTCATTCGTCGTGTTTGGTTGACCGTGACTTACTACGGTGCTGGTACTTGGCAATACCAGTCTCCACGTGTTACTAAGTCGATACCCATCCTCTGTGTTAAAGTTGTTCACGTTTTTCATAATTTCCAGTGATTCCCTAATGATTCGCGGATAATAGCGCGTATTCCTGTCTAATATATTGACGCCCTCGTAGTCGATTTTATGGTTCTCGTTATTATGGACATGTTCTGCTATCGCCGACCTATCTGTGTATCCAAATCTGGTATTTCTCTGGTGTTCTTTGATTCTGCACTGGATACTCCGTCCTGTTTGTCCGATGTAGCTCTTACCACATGTGCACTTCAACTGGTAAACACCTTTTGATAACAGTTTGGGGACAGGGTCTTTGACTGAGGGAAGCATCTGCTGTATTTTCTTCACTGTTCGAAACCGTACACCTACTTTCTTTTTGAATAAAATCTTCTTCAGCCTATCTGTGACTACCGCGACGTAGGGTAGGCATGCATACGTTGTTGGTTGTTGCTGTTCTTCTTCTTCTTCTGTAGTTCTCCTCTGGTTATTTACTACTTGTTGTATATTGATTTGACTGTATCCGTTCTTCTCTAAAGTTTGTTGGACATTCTGTAGTTCCTCGGGTTTGTTATCGTCGTCGTATATTATGTTGGCTCTGTGGACCAAGGTTCTAATTAACGCTCTCTTCTGTTGTGGATGGTGGTGAGATGTCGCATGTAGGTAACGATCGGTGTGCGTTTTCTTTCTGTAGACACCATGGGCCAGCTTGTCATTGTGTGACCTTTTCATTAATACATCTAAGAAAGGTAAAGCTCCATCTTACTCGGTCTCCATTGTAAATTTGATACTTGGATGCTGTTCTTAGATGTATTAGTGAAAAGGTCACACAATGGCAAGCTGGCCCATGGTGTCTACAGCAAGAAAACGCACACCGATCGTTACCTACATGCGACATCTCACCACCATCCACAACAGAAGAGAGCGTTAATTAAAACCTTGGTCCACAGAGCCAACACAATATGCGACGACGATAACAAACCAGAGGAACTACAGAATGTCCAACAAGTTTTAGAGAAAAACGGATACAGTCAAAGCAATATACAACGAATAGTAAATAACCAGAGGAGAACTACAGAAGAAGAACAGCAACAACCAACAACGTATGCATGCCTACCCTACATCGCGGGAGTCACAGATAGGCTGAAGAAGATTTTATTTAAAAAGAAAGTAGGTGTACGGTTTCGAACAGTGAAGAAAATACAGCAGATGCTTCCCTCAGTCAAAGACCCTGTCCCCAAACTGTTATCAAAAGGTATTTACCAGTTGAAGTGCACATGTGGTAAGAGCTACATCGGACAAACAGGACGGAGTATCCAGTGCAGAGTCAAAGAACACCAGAGAAATACCAGATTTGGATACACGGATAGGTCGGCGATAGCAGAGCATGTCCATAATAACGAGAACCATAAAATCGACTACGAGGACGTCAATATATTAGACAGGAATACGCGCTATTATCCGCGAATCATTAGGGAATCACTGGAAATTATGAAAAACGTGAACAACTTTATCAGAGAGGATGGGTATCGATTTAGTAACACGTGAAGACTGGTATTGCCAAGTACCAGCAGCGTAGTAAGTCACGGTCAACCAAACACGACGAATGAGCAGCGAAGCGAACCAAGCGCGATCAATGACAAGCGAAGCGGAGCGGCGTCTAGGTATATAACGAGGAGTGTAACACAACAAATTCAGTCTTTAGAATCCTTCTGAAGAAGCTGACAGAATGATCAGCGAAACGTCAAGTCAAGTTCGACGACCACGGCAAGACCCGGAAGAAACTACTTCACTAGAATGCATGATACTCAATTTGAACATTTGTAGTTAGAAAAATAAATACACACATTTAAATGTAGAAGCCTTTTACGATTGTACAGTAACAACTTTACACGATAGAACTCAAAGATTTGTCAGATTGAAGTCTCCTAGCATGAGAATGTTGTAAATTTACTGTGAATTATATTCATCAACTCTTTGAATTATAAATAAAAGACGTAATATACAATTTAACAATTTTTATTAAATAAAACATTTAATTGACTTTGTACAACAGTTTTTAATACATAGGACCTATCATAAATTTATAAAAATATGACTTAGGTTATGAACGTATTACTACCTATGAAGATGGAAAACAATAAATTGGTAATTATCTAAATAAGTGTCAGTTTGAGTTGCATGTTCTTAGAAATCTACTCAAATCCCTAGAATTTTTATGATAAAATATCTAGCGGATAGATTTCGAAAAAGTTATAGCTAAACATTGATTTATATCCTCCTTGGATTTAATATAAGATACTGGTTATATTTACTGTTCTTAACTTCACCATAAGGTGGTCAAGTAATGTTAAGAATTCCTATCGGCTAGGAAATCCTAACGTTATTTAACGGGTTTTAGATAGTTCAAATACTCCTTGATATATACGTTTCTTACAAGGATCAAACTTTGCTTACAATCACAACATCTATTTCAATTTTACCTTAATATTCTATAGTAAAACAATATTTACGTAGAAAATATAACAATAAATATATAAATTAATGTAGTATTTTTCTTGTGTATGTGATTTAATATTTCGTTTAGAGGATAATTAACATCATTGAAGTTCGCTGATTTTTTTGAATGCTTGTCATTTGCCCTCTTGTCATTTTTTCTAAGGTGAAGACCACCACGAAATGGTAGAAACGACAGTCTTTCAAGAAGAGAAGGGAACCCAGAAATGATTGATGCAAATCAAAAGAAAGATTTCTAGATTATTGTTAAGGATATAGCTAATATCCTCATTAATTTATTTATTTTTGGAAATATAAAACATAATATTTTTAGTCGCAAACTCCTCTATAAATCCTTATTTTACTATAAGGAAAGTAACCAGACTGCAAACCAAAGTTACAAATCTGGCGCGTTAAGTGTAATAATTGCATATTACCATCAAAACGCTAATGCTTCGATTGCAACAAACACCAGCCGAAAGACTGATCCTACTTAAAGGAGCTCCCTTGCCAGTCGTCACACACCACTTGCAGACTGCAGTTTCGAGCTGTTGGCTCTCGTCAGTGCAAGGTAGGTATGCGACGACCGACATGAGAATCCTTTGACTATAGTACATCCCGGTATTTTTACAATAGCGACATGTAAAACAGCCAGCAGGCGCCATCTAGCGGTCCAGTGTCTGTTGCAATCGAAAAATAAATAGCCTGACTTGGCTTAGCATAGTTCAAATGTGCTTTTGCAATCGAAGCATTAGCGTTTTGATGGTAATATGCAATTATTACACTTAACGCGCCAGATTTGTAACTTTGGTTTGCAGTCTGGTTACTTTCCTTATAGTAAAATAAGGATTTATAGAGGAGTTTGCGACTAAAAATATTATGTTTAATATTCCGCCCTCTAAAAGCACATTTGAACTATGTTAAGCCAAGTCGGGCTATTTATTTTTCGATTGCAACAGACACTGAACCGCTAGATGGCGCCTGCTGGCTGTTTTACATCTCGCTATTGTAAAAATACCGGGATGTACTATAGTCAAAGGATTCTCATGTCAGTCGTCGCATACCTACCTTGCACTGAGACGAGAGCCAACAGCTCGAAACTGCAGTCTGCAAGTGGTGTGTGACGACTGGCAAGGGAGCTCCTTTAAGTAGGATCAGTCTTTCGGCTGGTGTTTGTTGCAATCGAAGCATTAGCGTTTTGATGGTAATATGCAATTATTACACTTAACGCGCCAGATTTGTAACTTTGGTTTGCAGTCTAGTTACTTTCCTTATAGTAAAATAAGGATTTATAGAGGAGTTTGCGACTAAAAATATTATGTTTAATATTCCGCCCTCTAAAAGCACATTTGAACTTTGGAAATATAATTTGACAAATTTGAAAGATACAGAACCCCGCACGATTCTTACGAGAAATTGGCTTATTATCTAAATTTTTCATATGTTATAGATTTTAACCTCCTTATCGTGAGTCTCAATCACCAGTCTAAATAGACAACGTTTGATACATGACCTGTCAAAACTAGAAAATTTTCATTATTTTTAAAATCTTTATTCACAAACCATTATCTAATGGGAAGAGAATTAAAGTATATTTTTTTAAGTCAAACAAAGCTTAAAGAATTTTATCATATTTTTTTACCAATTTATATTAATATACGTTAATGTCATATATGAAAGTTATCACTCGTCTTATCGATCGAACAACCATTCTGTTGGAACCACGAATCCTCAAAATTAATGTAAATTAGGTTTATTAAAACGGAAAACGAAGAAAGAATGGAAACTTTGTGAAATCTTACTCGAAAGTATCATAGAACAAAAAAATAGTCATAAAAAGTCGTTTATATTTAGACTGACTAAATATTCTTTCCTATTAATTGGGTTTTCTACCACATGTATTATTGTCCTCTTCAAAAATAAATCACCGAATCTACAAAATAATAGAATTATTGGAAAAAAGCCTCTGCGCCCGTGACGTTTACGCCAAAGGAATAGTCAGAGCTTATGTTTTGCAATTCTAATTTATATACAGGGTTACTGGTAGTTCGATACATTCCTTTGGAGATGTGATGGGGCATGAGCTAAGGAGTAAATCTAGCCCTAACATACATTATGCAAAACTCAATAGTTTTTGAGATATTTCAATTTTTTTGTTTTTCTCAAAAAAGTAGATCTTAATGTCTAAAGTTAATTTCCGAAAAATCTACTTGACATTTTTAATTTTTTTTTTACTGGATTACTTGTCCAATATTATAGATATCCGTTTGGAATGAAAAATATCCGGAAACATTTCGATCATGTGAACATTTAAAATAAAAACTTGTAAAATTTTTTTTTAAAATTCAATTATGAAATTTACCTATTAGGTTTTTTCAAAAAAATATTAATGTAGCACGCGTACAAATTATTATAAAAACTTCCTTATTGCAATAGCTATCTAACTAGGTAGAAATGTTTAATGTACCCTTGATAGTTCTAATAAAAAATTAGTAAAGATAATGCTAGTGGCGGAATTTATTAAACGACTAATCGTTCATTTTCATTTAAGTCAGTCAGTCCTTGACTTTGACGTTTGTGCATATATGTCATTAACTGACATTCTTATCTCCGTGTCCCTTAAGTTTGTTGGTCTTGTTAAATTAGTTATCGAAGATTTTGATTTTGCTCGTAGTTGTTGTTATTAGTTGTTGTTATTGTATTTTCTGTGCCATGGCCGCGTATGCCAACGCAGAATACGCTGATATCTTGTTTGTCTATGGATACTGTGGCGGCAACGCTGCTGAAGCTCGCCGAGAATATGGTCTTTGGTACCTTAACCGCTGCCTACCAAATGCACGTGTATTCAGTACGGCATATCGAAATATCGCTGAAACTGGCTCCGTGAAATGTAGAAGAAGTGACGCTGGTGCTCCTCCCGTTTATGAACCAGATGATGAGGAAGAAATATTGAGGTATTTTGAGGAAGACCCAACTATTTCAACTAATAAAGTCGCAAGACTAACCGGAGCGTCACAATGGAAAGTTTGGTCTACGGTACGTAGAGTTGGATGTCATCCTTACCACTATACCTCTGTCCAAGGCTTGGAGGAAGGTGATCCTGGAAGGAGAGTGGAATTCTGCCGCTTTATGTTAAATTCAGATGCAGAAAGTGCAAATTTTTTAACAAGTGTTTTATGGACGGACGAGTCGAAATTTAATCGCGAGGGTATAACAAATTTCCACAACCTACATTATTGGGCAGAGGAAAATCCCAAGTTAACACGTGAAACTAGTTTCCAAATGAAGTTTTCTATTAATGTGTGGATGGGAGTCATTGGCCACTATTTAATAGGGTCACACTTTCTTCCTCAAAGTTTAAACGGGGAAATCTATGAAAATTTTTTAAGAAATGATCTGGCGGTGATTTTAGAAGATGTTCCTCTCGCCGTCAGACAGCGAATGATGTTTCAGAACGACGGTTGTCCAGCACATTATCGGCTGACAGTACGACAGTTACTTGATCAACGTTTCCCTAACCGTTGGATTGGAAGAGCGGGCCCAATACCTTGGCCAGCGCGAAGCCCTGACTTAACACCCCTTGATTATTACGTATGGGGTCATATGAAGGAGATGGTCTATGCCACACCAGTCAATACTATAGAAAATCTTAGGCAAAGGATAGTCGATGCTGCCCAATACATAAGGCATAAACTGACAACCAGAGTAACAAGGACGGAAATAAGAAGACGCTGCCGTGTCTGTATACGGAATAGGGGCTCCCATTTTGAGCAAGACATATAAAAAATAAAGTACAACTTTGAAATTAATGAAGAATTAAACTTTACTTTTAAAATGTTTTTTACTGTTTATCTAAAAATAAAATTCGTACTACTTGTGTTATTTTTACTAGTATTTTCTTAGAACTATTAAGGGTACATTGAACATTTGTACCTTGTTAGATAGCTATTGAAATAAGGCAGTTTTTATAATAATTTATACGCGTGTTACGTTAATATTTTTTGAAAAAACCTAATAGGTAAATTTCATAACTGATTTAAAAAAAAAAAATTTAAGTTTTTATTTTAAATGTTCACATGATCGAAATGTTTCCGGATATTTTTCATTCCTAACGGATATCTATAATATTGGACAAGTAATCCAGTAAAAAAAAATTTAAAAATGTCAAATAGATTTTTCGAAAATTAACTTTTAGGACATTAAGATCTACCTTTTGAGAAAAACAAAAAAAATTAAATATCTCAAAAATTATTGAGTTTTGCATAATATATGTTAGGGCTAAATTTACTTCTTAGATCATGCCCCATCACATCTCCAAAGGAATATATCGAATTACCAGTAACCCTGTATATTCACTGGAGAACTTATAACGGGCATTTTTAATTTTTTCGGTTTATTTGGGAGTTGCATCGTTTTCTTTTGCGTTATCGGTTCGAGAGTGACCAATGAATGCCTAAGACGATCAAAATTATCCAATTTTGGCAAGGTAAATCTTCAGAATTGTTCATTATTGGCAGTCACGCACATTGAAACTTTCCTTCTAGATGTCTACAAGATATTCAGATATTTAGACAATTTCCCTGAAAGTGAATAAATAAGAATCGTACGGCGCCGCTAACTATATGATTATTAAATAATTTTTCCACATATGATTGTGATTCGTTTGTCGCCGTGCTAAAGTTATTACAATGTTCAAATAAATTTCTGAAAGAATGTTTTAGACATTTTAATATTTTGAAAATTGGCTGTTCATTTTTCGGCATTTTCATGTTTTCTAGCGTCGTTGATTCTCCATGTCCTAATCATTGTTCTTGCATGATATATAATTTTTTGAGGTCTAACCTTCAATTTTTAATTTGAAATCTTGAAATAAATGTTTGTGATTCTAAGATTGTTTGTTACCTTTGATATATATGATATAATGACAAATTAATCAGTAGGTATTTACATATTTGGGATAAATGTTTACATAAAACCAAAACCGCATACGGAAGTAGGAGTCACCGCCATGCCATTTTGATATGAAACACAAAGCCGTTGGATAAAAATAATACCTAACACTCAAGAGTTTCATATTAAAATAGCGACCTACGCTTCACTCACTCTCCGGATAAAGTTTCGGTTTATACCGTCACAGTTTTATTAATACATCTTATATAAATAAGAAATTGTAAAGAAACACTCATCTTGTCTTTATCCTTATGCCTCTATGGCAGTGAGTGTAATAATGTCTATTTTTCATGAGGATATCGCCTTACATTTACAAGATATCACTTTCATCGTTCAACTGTAAATCCGAAGCGGTCAACGTAGTTTTCAGTATATCACCACCAACATTTCGACTCGATCAGGTTTTAAAGGTTACACATTACTTTGTACAGGTCGCGTAATCGTCAAAGCGTCTTATAAAATATGAATAAGTTCGCATTTTTGTCATAATATAGAAACCCATAAAAAAGGAAATGATTTTTTCCATTAGACGGCCTCAAAAGCATCTCAGTCCTATCTGTACACTTATTTCGGGCGTAAGCCGAGATAATGGATTCTAACTCATTGAAACTTTTTGGAATGGCTTAAAAATTACTCAAGTTAGATTCTAGAGTTAGGAAAGTTAACAAATGTACTCAGTTGTATTAGGAAAAAAATAGGAAACCTTTTTATGGCGCAGTATAATTAACAAAGATTGCAGAGGATCTAGCTTCATATATTACGAAATACCTAATAAATGAACCAAAACTTGTTTACTTCATAGAACTTGCACGGTCGGTAGTTCGCCAGCTCAAGATACCATTTAAAAAAATGGCTGCAAAAACTAATGCCGTTAATATATGCTAATATTAACTGTTATATTAATATCATCGCTCTAACTGAAACTTGGCTACATAACGGAATACACAGCATGGCAATGTTTGATGATCGTAATTTAGTGCTTCTAATAAAAAAAAAGGGGAGGTATTGTCTTATTGCCATAAATAAAAAATTTAATCATGGTTTCATATTGATAAGGTATGTGAGGCTTCCTCTGATATCAATTTCATTGGATAATTGCTCTTAGATTAAGTACTGGTGGAGAATTTTTTAAATATATTTTTAATGTAAGTTCCGCTGAATATGACATTTTATTTGATTCCACTAGAATCCTTATATCCCATTTATGACTCTAATATACTTGTTCTGGGTGACTTTAATATTCCCGAATATTCTGCTTATCAGGCTAACAAAGTCCATAACGGACATGTCAACTCATTGCAAAACTTTGTGAATTATTTTAGTATAAGTTAGTACAATTCTATTCTTAATTCTAACAATAAAATTTTAGGTCTCATGTTGTGTAATAATGTAATAAACCTTGCAAGGTGTGCAATTCTTATGAACTATTGTTACAAGAAGATAATAATCATAATGCTCTCTTCGTAGGAATAAATGGAATAATCAGCAGGAGAAATGAAGAATTTCCTCAAGTAACTAAACAAATGACTTACTAGATTTTATTTTTAAAAAGCAAATTTTTGTACTTTATATTTAGAGCCATTATGAACTGATTGGTCTTCTCTGTTCTTATTTATTGATGCATACAATGCGGTCGGTGTGTTCTATAATATGCTAAGAAACATTTTTATAAACCATGTTTCTGTAAAACACAAACTGAATTATAGCAATTTTCAAAGTAGTGTTCAAAAAAAACTTAAAGGTCAGTGGAAAGCGAAAGAAAAATTAAAAGAAAATGTCCTCAAAGAGAAACTGAAGTTTATAACGAATTTGAACGTCTTAGGGCGACATTTAAAACAAATACTAGGGCAAGTATACAGGGCGATTCGCGTAGGCCGTTTGTTAGAAGTTTTTCAATTTGCAGTTGAATTATAAACTTGAAACTTGGTATGCAGCCCTAATCGATCATGCCTGTTCTACCTAAAATATCTTTAGTCTTTTAGGTATACAGGGTGTGCCAAAAGTCAGTACCAACTTTCTTATTTTAAATGGAAATCTACATTTTTTACACGGTTCGATTGGCCTTCCAATTCTGAGTTTAGACAACCCAAGTTATGTTGACTCATCTGTTACAGGTTTTGATATGTCAAATTTTTTGGAAAAAATTGCCGCTGTAGTAGTTTATAAAATAATTTGTATATCACAAACCATTCAGAATTATGAAATCAAATTGATGAAGCAGTTAACTAGAAGTCAGGGCTGACATCTGATGTCCCATCTTGTACCAACCTGGGCGCAGGCGACTTTCAAATGTCGCAATGAAGGATCGTCAAAAAGTCGATTTTTTCAAATGGCACATACTGTTTTTATACTGTTTACAGCTGGGAGACTGAAAATATTTTAATTAGAACGGGCATGATTATGACTGCATACCAAGTTTCAAATTTGCAGTCCAACTGCAAGTTGTAAAACTTCTAACGAACGGCCTACGGGAATCGCCCTGTATAGCAAGTTTGTGTGCAGTAAAAAATGATCCTAATAATTTTTGTATATATGTATATCAGATCCCAATGTCCTAACTTTAATGAGGATATCTGAAGCTGATATAAAAAAAATTGAAAACAATGTGTGCATGGGCCTGGACTTTCCTGATTAGATACTGCGCGATAATATTTTGTGAACATTTAATCATTTTATTGAATCTAACCTCAGGGCTTTTTTCCCGATGGCTGTAATGTAAACTATCTAGAATTACATCTGTTGACAAAAAGATGCCAAGAATAAATTACATTGTTATAAGGTTGTAGCTTAAATAGGGAATGGGTTCATTCTAGAGAAATGAGACGCCGTATCGAGAAGGCAAGAAATGCATTCAACAAGATGAGGAAAATACTTTGTAATCTTAATTTAAACATGCAAATCAGACTTCGGGTTCTTAGATGTTACATATTTTCTGTCCTGTTGTATGGCGCCTAGGCCTGGACCTTAACAGAAGCCACGTGCAAACGCATTGAGGCCTTTGAGTTATGGTGCTACCGCCGAATGTTGGGAATATCGTGGACACTACATATATCAAATAACACGGTACTACCGCGCATAAATAAGAGCAAGGAGATTCTAATGACAATAAAAATGATTTTGGCCATGTTATAAGGAATGAATAAAATTATATAAAAAAATATTTTTAAAAAAAGCTTTCATTTAAATGCTTCTAAAAGTAGAAAATAAACTTTGAAGTAAATCAAACCCATCATTTTGTTACATTATCTAATTTTTCTATGATATAAAAGCTTGTCCCGAGTATTCTCCTTTACACAGGAAAAGCTTTTTTTAAAAATATTTTTTATGTAATTTTATTTTTTACTTTTTAGTCTTTTGATATGCTGTAATCCCCAGATATCGATTTTGAGACGGATCGGATCATAAACGGTAAAGTCGTCCGCCATCTTGAACTAAATTTTTGACTAGAAATTAGTAATCCGCGACCCCGAAAACCCCCAGATATCGGTTGTGATCGATTTGAATCTAAATGACAAAAGTCGTTAGCCATATTGGCGTCGCCATTTTAAATTTCTGCATTTTGACTAAAAGTTCATAATCAGCAACCTAGAAAACCCCCAAATATCGATTTTGAGTTGAAGTGGATCTTAAACAGTAAAGTCGCCCGCCATCTTGAAGTCGCCATCCTGAACTAAATTTTTTACTAGAAATTCGTAATCGGCGACCTCGGACACCCCCAGATATAGATTTTGATCAATTTGGACCATAAATGACAAAAGTCGTCCGCCATATTGGCGCCGTCATTTTGAATTTTTAAATTTTGACCAAGAATTCATAATTGGCGATATCGAAAACCTCCAGATATCGATTTTGAGTCGAATCGGATCATAAATAGTAAAGTCATCCGCCATCTTGTTTTTTTCTTATATGAAAATGTTAAAGTGTATTGTCACCGGACTTATACACATGCAAAATTTCAAAGTCTAGCTTAATTAGAACTAATCGAAATTTTGATTGCAAGATGTGACCTAAACAAAGCAACTAACTAACAAACATTGCAAGCTTTTAAAAATACCGCTTACTTCAGCTCATTCTTCAGCGAAAAATAGAAGGACGACGAGGCTCAGGGCGACGCCGCGTTTCATAATTACGAAATCTTAGACAGTGGTCTGGACTTAATACTACAACAATTTAGAATAACCGTGGATAAAATTAATGGGCCAACATGATAACCAACATTCTAGAGGATAGGCACCTAAAGAAGCCATCTTATATAATGTTGTAAGGTATTTGGAATTGTTATCCTGCACAGCTACATTTAGCCTAATAGATATTTCTAATAATTATACCACAACTACACGGTTTTATACAAAGTCGTTCCGCAGTTTAATCTTTTGTGTCTGTGTGTGTGTGACACAAATTATATCTGGGTCGTTGATGAAGGAAGTCGTGTTATACGTTATCTACGATGACTTCTCTAAAGCGTTTGGTAGAATTGATCATGCCCTAGTTTTGAACAGTCACTGGAATCTATTTGCAAACTTTTTTAAAATGGCGTCTCGAGCGTCTAAGAATACAGAATTTTGAGCCGGACGATGAAAGCAGTCAAACCGATTGTGACAAACCTTTTAGACAATTATATCACTATCTGTTTTTTAGCGTGCCTTCAGTGAACAATTTTCGAAAGCCCACTGTAGTCAGACGGAAATTTTAAAAACATATAATTACGTAAATCATTCCTTTTTTATGGGTCAAACCGAGGAATATAATTTTACATACAAATTTAATTTCACAGTAAGTGCACAGTCTGTTGTGTTCTTTATCAGTTTCTGTTTCTTCACCTTGATGTTTACTTGACTGCCGAAACATCCCTGAAAATTAGTCGAAACCTTTGGCCTCTAGTTCGTGGACATACAATAATATAAACACTATATCGAATCACTTTCATTGCTGCACTTCACAGACGAAATACGTTTCGAAGGAACACGGCGAATCGTTCCATTTCAGTCCCTTGCCGTCCCTGTTCCACAATTCCATGCAGTTCTCTTGCTCTCCGTTTTCGTATTCGAAGTTATTCGGCTCTCCGGCGTTCCAATTCGTGAAGGTGATGGGTCGACCTGTGGACATCCAGAAGAAATTTCCCTCGTCTGCGAGATCAGTGCCTGATGTCCAGAAGTGCTCGTGGCCGAAACCTAAAGAAAACAGTGTATTAGTTTCCAAGATAATGATTGAATGGTGATAAGTTACAGTATAGGAGTAGAGGAACGACAGGGGAACGCGTACGTTACAGGATATCGAATGTTGTGGGTGTGATAGTAGATGTCATTAAAAGTCGCATTACCGTGATTTAACCGCCTCGATATAAAAAAATCACGTATCATTTTATGTTGTCCTATAATGGCTAAAAAAACCCAAGTCTCTCTTTAATTACTTACGTTTGAAACTCCGTGCGAAATCAATTACCTACTAAGCACATTAGATTTAATGTGTAAATTTTGACAATTTTACGTTCAAAAATTTATATTCAACATAATTGAGCTTGACATTCACTATCACCCTTTATTATGCAGAAATACTAGAACAACCAAATACAGACGCAAATTAAACCGTTATAAACAACTATTTTTCACTTATAAAGAATGCAAAGTTACGTAGATACCTGATAGGCATTGGCAATTTTTATTATATTAATGTAACTATTTTTTCAAATGTAAATCTTTCTCTATTTGAATATGTAATGAGTAGAAAATGACAATGTCACAAAAATTAAAGTTAGATGTATACAACTAGATTGTAGCAAACATACGTTATAAGATTTGTCCCATTTTTTTGCGCACGGCAGTACATACACCGCTAAATAATATACAGGGTGATTCACGTAGGCCGTTCGTTAGAAGTTTTTCAACTTGTAGTTGGATTACAAACTTGATACGCAGCCATAATTGATCATTCCCATTGTACGTAAAATATTTTCAGTCCTCCAGCTATACAGGGTGTACGTACCAAAAGTCGGCACCAACTTTCTTATTTTCAATGGAAGTTTACATTATTTACATGGTTCGATTGGCTTTCCAATTCTAAGTTTAGACAACCAAAGTTATATTAACTTATCTGTTACAGGTTTTGATACATGGCAATTTTTTTGAAAAAAATTCTGCTGTAGTAGTTTAAGAACAAATTTAATGAATTATGAAACGAAATTAATGAAGTTAGCTAGAAGTTCAGGCTAACACCTGATGTCTCATCGGTGGTCCCATCTTGTACCATATGGGCGCAGGCGCAGGAACTACGTTCTACAACTGAAATAAATTCAATAACCTCATACCAAGTGTTCCGTTTTTCGCGTTACATTTTGTCAACTTCAAACCGCGAAAACTTGTTTAGGTCAAATGGTACACCCTGTATTTTTTGCGTCAAGTTGTGTAAAATTAAATTCCCTTTTTTTCTGATATTAGCATTGTGGGGGTTAAAGTTACAACTTTTTGAAATATTTGCGATTTTATTAGAAATTCATGAATTGTTGTAATCATTTCATCAAAATAGCCATGATTAGAAACAATCAGTCATTATCTTATGTCAAAAAATGCTAGCATGTTTATATTATACCAACGAAAACTTTTTAAATTTGTTTATTATTTATGGAGAATGTGATAAAGTAATATCAAGAACTTGCAGCACATTTGCTACTCGATATCCACAAAAACGCAAAATAACACTAACACTGTATCATGCGTATTAATCGAATTGAAGATATGACATGAACTAAAATAGCAGAGATAAGACCAAGTTAGAATATGATTTTAATTTAATAATTGCTCAAAATTCCGCCCTCGAACCTCGACACATTTTTCGCACCTCCGGATTAGTTCCTCATGGGTAGCTCTTCTAATTGAATCCTGTGATACGTTTTGAAATGCATTTCTTACTCTTTGCATACAATCTTCAATGGTTGTTAATGGACTCTCATAAACTTTATTTTTAATAGTTCCCCAAATGAAATAATCCAGAACTGATAAATCGGCCGAGCGAGAACGCCATAAGAAAGGTTCATTATTGGCAATCCATTAATCATAACAAGTTTATTGTAAATAATTATTAATTAAATATGCGTTATGTGGGGGAGCACCGTCGTGCTGATAAAAAATGTTTCTATGTTCGGCGAGAGGTAAATTTTCTAAATAGTTATTATTCAAATTTTGTAAGATATTCAGATATCTTTCACCTAAAAAAAAAAAACAAAAATTTACCTATACATATTAGCAAAAGAGAAAATTTTATTTACCGTTTAAATTTTCCTGATAAAATTGTAATGCTGGTGGCACAGTAAACATTGAACTGCCAACTTTCCTGAAAGTTTCGCTCTCTGAACATATGAGGATTTGAGTCACTCCAATAATGCGAATTGTGTCTATTAAAAAGTCCATTTTTAATAAATTTTGCTTCATCTGTCCATATAATATTTCTCAAATAAGAATCGTGACCCTCAGATCTTATTAGAATAAACTCACAAAAATTCTGTCTTTTAATCCTTGAACCATATGGAATGAAAACGGGTGAAACTTATGATTTAATAAGATTCTGTGAATCGAATCCTTGCATAGTCCCGATTCCAGAGCAGCTTGTCTTAATGACAACCTTGGAAATGCATGAAAATATCCCAGAATGACTATTTCAATGTTTTCGTCATCAACAATAGGCCTTCTTCTTTGAATTTTTGCCTTGACAGAGCCATAATTTTTAAAATTTTTCAGTATGCGTTTTACAGTGTTTGGTGACGGTTTCCGTTTTTCTGGATATCGAGTAGCAAATGTGCTGCAAGTTCTTAATATTACTTTATCACATTCTCCATAAATAATACACAAATTTAAAAAGTTTTCGTTGGTATAATTTAAACGTGCTGGCATTTTTTGACATAAGATAATGCCTGATTGTTTCTAATCATGGCTATTTTGATGAAATGATTACAACAATTCATGAATTTCTAATAAAATCGCAAATATTTCAAAAAGTTGTAACTTTAACCCCCACAATGCTAATATCAGAAAAAAGGGAATTCAATTTTACACAACTTGACGGAAAAAAATACCATTTGTTCCATTTGACCTAAACAAGTTTTCGCGGTTTGAAGTTGACAAAATGTAACGCGAAAAACGTTATGATATTATTGAATTTATTTCAGTTGTAGAACGTAGTTCGCCGTGTGTTCTTTTTATGTAACAAGAAGCAAATGCGGATCTTTTACACGAAGAAAGTTATAACGGTTCTTGCAAACCGTTACACCTGTCAAATTTTCTATAAAATGTCAAATATCTCTGAAACGGTTAGGTTTGGGTATAGGATATGCTACATATTTTCGATTCAGAATTTTATGCTCTTTTCGAAAACCCTAAAATATATAGGGTGTTCCATTTCAAATAAGTTGGATTTGCCACACCGACATTAGTAATTATCTAAATTTTCAAAATTTTCTGATGCATACTTTTCTCTATATCGATCGATTCAGTTCCCTGTGAGACCCTGTATTATTTGGGTTTTTAAACCTGTTATGTGCTTAAGTAGCCAATAATAAGATGAATATTTTTTTTCAAGAAAGTGCGTTTTTTTTACAATTCTCTTACATTTTTAGTGATAGAATTTTCGTTTTGCTCAATGTAACAAATTTGTTTCTAGTGTTCATCGTATAGTACTGATACTGAGTAATAAATATGAATTTCTTAATTAATTATACCTTGTGGCGATTACGCAGAACATCTCCATAAACTTTCTAACAAATTATATGTAAATACAACTGTGCATTTGATACATGAATTTGTTTATTTCTGGGAGTCAAACATGTGACTTTTATCACATTCAGTTAATGAAAGTAAAATGAAATATACTTATTGAATACAAATTTTTACATTACATAAGTTCCAAAAATGAATAAATTAGCGGAAGAATGTTGACACTCACTCAGCTGGGTTTTCATACAAAATAAAAGAAATCAACATGTATTTCTGGGAGGTGACCAGAAGACCATTATGTTCATTAAGAAATTTACATTTGCTGTTCAATCGAACAAAAGTGTTAGTTGTTCCAAACTTAATATATTAAATCGATATAGAATAATTATATTAAATTTTGAATGGAATTGTCCGGAATAGTGAATTTTATTAATGGAATGAATCGCTCGAATAAGTAGAAGTAGTGGAAATATATTTTGCCCCATGCTGGCCCTGCGGAATATCTTTTTTTAAGCAATAAATAAATAAATAAATACACCACAGGTAATGACGACCCCCTTTATCCCGGAAGGCTCTAGAAGAGCCTTTTGTGTGGGAGGGGGCTACACATTTAGAGACAAGGGACACACACCCAATATCCATGTATAGTGAAAAAATCCCTCTCCCAGTATTTTCCACTGCCACGACCGGGGATCGAACCCGGAACTTTTGGGTGAGAGGCAAGTGCGTTTACCTCTCGACCATCAGTCATATTTCTACTTACTCGAATTATTCATTTTATTTATAAAACCCACCATTCCTGACAATTCCATATACGGCAAAAATTTTGATAGATTGACTCCACTGTTACTACTTACGACTTACCGAAATCTTTGATGTATTTTTCTAATTTGTCATTTTCTTCCTGTGACGTTATGCTGGCTAAGTGCATGCCATGAAACCTGCAGTACTGCGTCGCTCGAAAGTAGTTTGCCTGCAGACAAATTAAAAATATAGTTAGTTAATCAATAAGCAATACTTCCTCCACTTTAAATGCTTCCTCTAATAATTCTAACATATCTCTAAATTGTTCAAATGTGCTTTTAGAGGGCGGAATATTAAACATAATATTTTTAGTCGCAAACTCCTCTATAAATCCTTATTTTACTATAAGGAAAGTAACCTGACTGCAACCAAAGTTACAAATCTGGCGCGTTAAGTGTAATAATTGCATATTACCATCAAAACGCTAATGCTTCGATTGCAACAAACACCAGCCGAAAGACTGATCCTACTTAAAGGAGCTCTCTTGCCAGTCATCGCACACCACTTGCAGACTGCAGTTTCGAGCTGTTGGCTCTCGTCAGTGCAAGGTAGGTATGCGACGACGTATGTTACTTTCCTTATAGTAAAATAAGGATTTATAGAGGAGTTTGCGACTAAAAATATTATGTTTAATATCTCTAAATTGTCTGTGTATTGTCAAAACATGCGTGGAGTCAATAATAAAATCACGCTTCTATTTAACGCCGCAAATTCAAGTGACTACACTGTCATCGCAGTCACAGTAAGCTGGCTAGAACCTGGTGTATATTATGTATAAATCCGAGTTATTTGATGCTCATAAATAGTCCATATTTAGATGTGATCGCGACTTTACAAATACAAAATATGTTAAAGACGGAGCCATTATGCCGCTATAGACTTCTTCTTTATGCTCTGTAAACTTCAAATTAAAAACAACCACACAATTTAGAGAGAGATATTTTATCTATATTCTTGGGATTCAAATGAAGATATATATTAATTGCTACTATATGACTATAAAAAAAGCACCGTTAACCTGATCTTTTATAAATATCGTAAAGCTAACTAGTGGAGTACGGTAATCGAAGTGTTATACAATTTGTCGTAGATTCCATACTTTGGGAAGTTATTAGTTGTCTTAAAAATAAGACCTAGAATACCTTTCTTCTGCAAGTGGCGGAACGTTGTTTTAAAATCGAAAAAGGGGTAAATTAACCCTCTTTTCGGAACATTTTCGATTTTAAATTTTTTTTTTGGATCCCTTAAACTGTAAATTAAGCAACGAAAATGTGGTCCTTTTATTGTCAATGTTCAAGGAACCTCCACTTAAATTTTCGTGATGTTACGTTCACCCCCCCCTCCTGTAATATATACAGGGTTACTGGTAATTCGATACATTCCTTTGGAGATGTGATGGGGCATGATCTAAGAAGTAAATTTAGCCCTAACATATATTATGCAAAACTCAATAGTTTTTGAGATATTTAATTTTTTTTGTTTTTCTCAAAAAGTAGATCTTAATGTCCTAAAAGTTAATTTTCGAAAAATCTATTTGACATTTTTAATTTTTTTTTTTACTGGATTACTTGTCCAATATTATAGATATCCGTTTGGAATGAAAAATATCCGGAAACATTTCGATCATATGAACATCTGAAATAAAAACTTAAAATTTTTTTTTTCTTAAATCAGCTATGAAATTTACCTATTAGGTTTTTTCAAAAAAATATTAACGTAACACGCGTATAAATTATTATAAAACTGCCTTATTTCAATAGCTATCTAACAAGGTACAAATGTTCAATGTACCCTTAACAGCTCTAAGAAAATACTAGTAAAAATAACACAAGTAGTACGAATTTTATTTTTAGATAAACAGTAAAAAACATTTTAAAAGTAGAGTTTAATTCTTCATTAATTTCAAAGTTGTACTTTATTTTTTATATATCTTGCTCAAAATGGGAGCCCCTATTCCATATACAGACACGGCAGTGTCTTCTTATTTCCGTCCTTGTTACTCTGGTTGTCAGATTATGCCTTATGTGTTGGGCAGCATCAACTATCCTTTGTCTAAGGTTTTCTATAGTATTGACTGGTGTGGCATAGGCCATCTCCTTCATATGACCCCATACGTAATAATCAAGGGGTGTTAAGTCAGGGCTTCGCGCTGGCCAAGGTATTAGGCCCGCTCTTCCAATCCAACGGTTAGGGAAACGTTGATCAAGTAACTGTCGTACTGTTAGCCGATAATGTGCTGGACAACCGTCGTTCTGAAACATCATTCGCTGTCTGACGGCGAGAAGAACATCTTCTAAAATCACCGCCAGATCATTTCTTAAAAAATTTTCATAGATTTCCCCGTTTAAATTTTGAGGAAGAAAGTGTGGTCCTATTAAATAGTGGCCAATGACTCCCATCCACACATTAATAGAAAACTTCATTTGGAAACTAGTTTCACGTGTTAACTTGGGATTTTCCTCTGCCCAATAATGTAGGTTGTGGAAATTTGTTATACCCTCGCGATTAAATTTCGACTCGTCCGTCCATAAAATACTTGTTAAAAAATTTGCACTTTCTGCATCTGAATATAACATAAAGCGGCAGAATTCCACTCTCCTTCCAGGATCACCTTCCTCCAAGCCTTGGACAGGGGTATAGTGGTAAGGATGACATCCAACTCTACGTATCGTAAACCAAAATTTCCATTGTGACGCTCCGGTTAGTCTTGCGACTTTATTAGTTGAAATAGTTGGGTCTTCCTCAAAATACCTCAATATTTCTTCCTCATCATCTGGTTCATAAACGGGAGGAGCACCAGCGTCACTTCTTCTACATTTCACGGAGCCAGTTTCAGCGATATTTCGATTTGCCGTACTGAATACGCGTGCATTTGGTAAGCGGCGGTTAGGGTACCAAAGACCATATTCTCGGCGAGCTTCAGCAGCGTTGCCGCCACAGTATCCATAGACAAACAAGATATCAGCGTATTCTGCGTTGGCATGCGCGGCCATGGCACAGAAAATACAATAACAACAACTAATAACAACAACTACGAGCAAAATCAAAATCTTCGATAACTAATTTAACAAGACCAACAAACTTAAGGGACACGGAGATAAGAATGTCAGTTAATGACATATATGCACAAACGTCAAAGTCAAGGACTGACTGACTTAAATGAAAATGAACGATTAGTCGTTTAATAAATTCCGCCACCAGCATTATCTTTACTAATTTTTTATTAGAACTATCAAGGGTACATTAAAACATTTCTACCTAGTTAGATAGCTATTGAAATAAGGAAGTTTTTATAATAATTTTTACGCGCGCTACATTAATATTTTTTTGAAAAAACCTAATAGGTAAATTTCATAACTGATTTTAAAAAAAAATTTTTTACAAGTTTTTATTTTAAATGTTCACATGATCGAAATGTTTCCGGATATTTTTCATTCCAAACTGATATCTATAATATTGGACAAGTAACCCAGTAAAAAAAAAAAATTAAAAATCTCAAGTAGATTTTTCGGAAATTAACTTTTAAGACATTAAGATCTACTTTTTTGAGAAAAACAAAAAAATTGAAATATCTCAAAAACTATTGAGTTTTGCATAATGTATGTTAGGGCTAGATTTACTCAGCTCATGCCCCAAAGGAATGTATCGAATTACCAGTAACCCTGTATATTTTTTATGATATAAAAGCTTGTCGCGAGCGATTTCGTTTACACAGGAAAATCTCGCTTTTATATAATAAAAAAAATTATATAATATAACAAAATGATGGGTTTGATTGAACTTAAAAGTTTATTTTCTACTTTTTAGAGCATTTAATAAAAACTTTTTTAAATTTATATAATTTTTTAAGATCTACTTTTTTGAGAAAAACAAAAAAATTGAAATATCTCAAAAACTATTGAGTTTTGCATAATGTATGTTAGGGCTAGATTTACTCAGCTCATGCCTCCAAAGGAATGTATCGAATTACCAGTAACCCTGTATATTTTTTATGATATAAAAGCTTGTCGCGAGCGATTTCGTTTACACAGGAAAATCTCGTTTTTATATAATAAAAAAAATTATATAATATAACAAAATGATGGGTTTGATTGAACTTAAAAGTTTATTTTCTACTTTTTAGAGCATTTAATAAAAACTTTTTAAAATTTATATAATTTTTTAACAATTGAGAGGTTTACCGAACAAGAAGTTTTAAATTTTCTTTAAAAAATCAAACCTAAATATACCATGGGTTTAGGCTTTATATT
Source organism: Leptura quadrifasciata (assembly GCA_963675555.1). Lineage (NCBI taxonomy): Eukaryota > Metazoa > Arthropoda > Insecta > Coleoptera > Cerambycidae > Leptura > Leptura quadrifasciata. The sequence goes on from OY776673.1 coordinate 690,394, forward strand.
ACATAATTTGCTAGTGTGGTTTCAACTTCCCTCATATTTTTATTTAATTTGGTTTTTCAGTCAAATATATTTCCTGATATTTTAAAATGTTCTAAAATAATTCCTATGTATAAAAGAGGTGAAAAAATTAGCATTGAGAATATATAACAATGATCAACAATTTCTCCAAATGTTATATGAATTTCTTATGCGAAGAATCGTATCCCTGAATACCAGTATTGTTTTTTCAAGGGAAGATCTACTTCCATCGGTCTTTTCTGCATAACCCAAAATATATAGCGCGTCCCATTTTGCTTGGAACCACCCCTGTAAAAAATTTATTTAATCTCCGATTTAGATAATTTTTTTTTAAATATAGATAGATCTTTGAAGAGCGCATCTTTGTGTTATATTAAATTGTACAGAACGTAATAGAGTGGCCTACTATGATTTTTTTTCGGGTCAGAAAATGGTGAAATCTTATTAGCGATTTTTTATTGGATTCAGCAACCCCCGAAATGTGTTTGTATCAATTAATTGAAAAGTCGTATTTTTGGATTTTCCTGAGAGAAATAAAAATTCAGAAATTGCCGAAGAAATTTAACTGTTGCATATGTTTCTTAAATGTTTTCTTAACCGCCTCTCAAGTTACGGAGGTAACCTTCTGGAAGATCTCAGGGATCTTGTGCTAGGTAAAGATAAACGAGGCCCTACAGTTTAATGTGGACTCCGAACCACTCTTGGGGCAATTTTTTTAATGAAAAATTGTATCGCTTTGTAGGAATCGAACCCACTTCGGTAGGCAACTTTAGCTAGCCAGACGCTTTAACACACTGAGCAACCGCCCCTCTATGATTGCGTATTTATGAAAAGACTGCCTTGACTGAAATAAACAAAGATGCGCTTTTCAAAGATCTATATTTAAAAAAATATATATCTAAATCGGACATTAAGTAGTAGTAGTTAGTTATACGGGTGGTTCCAAGCAAAATGGGACACGCTGTATATAAAGGTATGAAATTTACAATAGAGGTGTGAATAAAAGGAGGTGAAAGTTTGGCTAAATGGGCAGCATTTTGTAATTTTATTCGAAAAGATGTCTAATTTGAGCTGTGTTTCTAGTTAGCAGGTTATAACCCCAGCTTGAATACGTAGAATTTTTGAGTTTGCTAGATGCAGTCCGCTAATGGAATAGCGTCTTTGCAACGTGCATAAAGATCTCTGAGGGAGGTGTACCTGTCAAAATTCGATATGAGGCGCACAAATTTATGTTCTAATACTTTCAGTTTTCTCATTGTTTAGCCGACGCGCGACGTACTGCATCGCGCAGATGCCGCGTATGTGATGGTTGGCCTGACCACCATCGTGTACAACAGGTTGTGATCTACATTTTTGTAAGGAACCCGAACTTCCTGCGCCCAAAGTAGGACAGCCTCCAATACATTATTTGTAATAAATGCACTGTATCATACTATATTTACAAAAGCTAAACGTCAATAATTGACATACGATAACCACAAGCTCAGGATACTATAATTTTAGATTTTTGAACGACGCTAGAATATATTGTAGTTCAACAGATGAAATTTGATTTGCACTTATTGTTGCATATTTGATGAATCGGTGAAAATGTCATTTATTATAACAAATGAATAATGCAAAATTCAACTGGTTGTGAATATTATCAACATGATAACTATCCCAACCAACCATTATTTCTGAATACCATCAATTTCTCAAGCGTTCATTTGGTTACGTACTAATTGACTTACGAAACTGCTTTTAACAATGACAAGGATAGAGCGGAAGCAAGAGTCCGTAAATACGTTAATATTATGTTAATTGGAACACAGCTTAATGCATTGGCTATTTGTAATGTTCACAAATTGCAATGTTGTTGATCGATTACGACATATTGATGTATATATCGTGCCATTTAATTTATTATAATTGGATTTTTTTCACACTAATAACTTGTTATGTAGAACAGACAATCGACTCCTACATTTATGTAAACTATATTACATTCAAATCCGATTATCAGATTTTTGATAATGCTGAATAGCTTTGTAAATTTAATGAATAAATTTAATTGAAAAAAGAACAAAAAATGAGGAAATTGCAATATTCATTAATTCATTGTTTTAAATGGTGTTTATAACTGACACTTTATGTATAGTTAAACCGTTGTTGTTCTTGTGCCACTCTTTATGACAGGGGGAAAGTGTTTTAAAATATCAATCGACAACTTTTACCACTCAGTTCAAATTTCGATTTTTGGATGAAGTGAAGCTGCTTTTAGCTCGTCTTTAAAATTAAACTATTTTTAAAATAAACAATATTGATAAAGTATCAAATCAACATTTTTAATGCTTGATATTTTATTTCGTTAATGATATCAAAACACAACTACTTTTCTGTCAATCAACTATTTACATATTATCGCCCAGGCGGTATTTGTGTTGGATTGAGTGAATCGGGTATTATGGCAGATTTTTTGCTTAAGCGTTCCTAAAAATCATAAGAAATGATAATTTCACTATGCGCTAGTTTGAAAACGTGGGCGTAATTTTTTATTAAAAAAAATTTGAAAAAATTCCGTTTTTTTCTGTCTATTTTTTCATATATCTCAGTGACTATTGCAATTAGAGAAAAGTTATAGAAATGAAAAAGTTTTGTAATTAAATGTTGAATAAGATACCGTTGGTTGCGAATCCAATTCATTTTTACTATTGCAAAAGTAGTTCTGGGGACGGAGTTCCGGCTCAACTGGGGCCATTTCTACTTTTTGCTAAACAAATTCTCTATACCCTTAGACCAGGGCCAAACCGTTTAAAATATCGTAATAGACGATAAATTCTTAGTAGTATGTGTGTAAATAATTAAGGAAAAATCGTCCAGACTGAGTAAAAGTTCGGGAAGGGGGGTTGGGGTGGTAATATATACATTTTCAGGGGTTGGTACTCGTTTTTTGCGATTTGCGGCTAAACTACGCATCCCATCGAAAAATTTTGAATGTAAAAGTTGTAGATAATGAAAAAATCTCATTATTGACCATAATCCCAAAATTATCGAGAAAAATGCAAGAAACCGTTTTTCGGTTTTTAATTTATAACTAACGCAAAAATGTTTATATTTTCATGAAAATTCTTGAAAATGTTCTCTTTTGTGTTTCAAACAAGTCTAAATTTTTTCAAAGCGAAATATTTAATTTTCGATGTTTTATGAAGAAAATAAAAAAAAGATCTAATTTTCAATCGAAAAATTTGGTTAGCAAATTTTCGATTAATGAACTTTACTAGTGCTCATTTTTTTCGTTGAAATCTCAACTTTAATATAGAATTAAAATATAATATTGTTTATATACAAAAATATCGTTAAAAAAGCGAAAAACTGAAAAACTACTTTTTAAAAATCGAGTTTTCGGTGAAAACCATGAATTTCTTTTTCTTTATTGTAAATAAACGTTTACATTCATAAAAAGCATTAATTCTCATACAATACTATGTTATACAAGTAATGTACATGTACCTAATTGAGGCGAGACTGTTACAATTGATCCATTACTATTATTTCAGACAATTTCGCGAAATATCAGCAGCTGATATGAAAAATTATTTACAGTACGAGCTTGCTCCATTTCCTGTGTCGTTTACAAAGAATGGCTTCAGAAAAAATGTTAAGTCACATTTATATACAGAATTTGCGAGCATCGATTCGTTACCAACTTCGAGCAATATTGTACACGTTGTTGATGGCGGTTTTCTCTTACACAAAGTAATCTGGCAAAGAAACGATACAATTAATGAAATAACACAAAAATATTTACATTATGTACAAAACAACTACGCAAAAAATAGTGATATGAAGAAGATGCAGATTCCCTAATTATCAATACATCCCTTGAAGTAGCAAAAAACTCCGATAAAATAGTGGTAGTTGTTGGTCAAGACATAGATCTTATCAATTCAGTTCACATGAATTGAATATCTATTTCCACAAACCTGATGCAGGAAATATTAATGATACTTATTACACCTCTAATAGTTTTAAACATAAATCACATAAACATATTGTAGCATTTTTGCATTGTTTTTCTGGCTGCGATACAACTTCCAGTTTTGCTGGGAAAGGAAAAAAAAACAATTATAAAATCATTTTGGCCGATAAACATTTACCTAATCTTGCAGAAATTTTTTACAATACAAATGCAGACAAACAAACGATTACCGAAAATGGATTAAAAATAATAGCTTCTATTTACAAAAGATTTGAAGTCTACCGAACGGCTACTGTTATTTACAATAAGGAAAAAGAAATTTATGATTTTCACCGAAAACTCGATTTTTAAAAAGTAGTTTTTCAATTTTTCGCTTTTTTAACGATATTTTTGTATATAAACAATATTATATTTTAATTCTATATTAAAGTTGAGATTTCAACGAAAAAAATGAGCACTAGTAAAGTTCATTAATCGAAAATTTGCTAACCAAATTTTTCGATTGAAAATTAGGTCTTTTTTTATTTTCTTCATAAAATATCGAAAATTAAATATTTCGCTTTGAAAAAATTTGGGCTTGTTTGAAACACAAAAGAGAACATTTTCAAGAATTTTCATGAAAATTTTGCGATAGTTATAAATTAAAAACCGAAAAACGGTTTCTTGCATTTTTCGCGATAATTTTGGGGTTATGGTCAATAATGATCAATTAGAAAGTTTTAGATTTTTTCATTATCTACAACTTTTACATTCAACATTTTTCGATAGGATGCATAGTTTAGCCGCAAATCGCAAAAAACGAGTATCAACCCCTAAAAATGTATATATTACCACCCCAACCCTCCTTCCCGAACTTTTACTCAGTCTGGACGATTTTTCCTTAATTATTTACACCATTAACTACATTTTCCGACCATTCGTATACTGCTAAGAATTTTTATTGCCTTAAACAGGATTGGCCCTGGTCTACTTCTAATTAACGGATTTTAATATCTCAAAATGGATTTGAAAATTTGAGTGCTCTTTTATGTCAAAAAAATTTCAACTCATCTTGATGAAATTTAGTGGGAAGACTTACTACATTAAAAAGTTTTCTTTAGCCAAGTATGAAGTTTCTACGTATAAGTATTTGAAAAAAATTCCACAAATAACTTAGGCTACTTCAATTTTTTTGTGATTCTTAGAACTTTTGCAATAGTAAAAATGAATTTTTGGATTCGCAGCCAACTGTATCTTATTTAAAATTTAATCACAAAATTTTTTCATTTGTATAACTTTTCTCTAAAAGCAATCGTTACTGGGATATATGAAAAAAATAGGTAGAAAAAAAAGAATTTTTAGGATTTTTTTCACATTTTGTTTAATAAAAAATTACGCCCGCGTTTTCAAACTAGCGCATAGTTAAATTATCATTTCTTATGATTTTAGGAGCGATTAAGCTGAAAATCTGCTGTACTACCAGATTTACCCAAACTAGACTAGAAATTCTATTATAGGCCAGAAAACTACAATTTTATTATTGTTGAAGCAACAGAAATCAATGTATTGGCTTGTGTTGAATTGAATACTACTGTTTCAGCCAGAGAAATAGAACATGAACACATAAGTCGTGAACCAGTTATAAAAAGTCTTAAATAGCAATGATTTTGTTCATACAAATATCAGTTACATCAGCATTTATATGAAGATGTCTGGTCGATAGCCGAGTGGGTGGCAATCGCGATTAATCCCGCGGGCATCGCACCACCGGGTTCGAATCCTGGCTCCGGCACTGGCACTGCCGGAGGAAATGGTTGTATGTCCGCGTTTTTTCAATGTGTAACCCCCTTCCGGACAAGCCCCTGGCTTCTGGAATTGGGGGTTGTCTAATTTCTGTGGTGTTTATTATGTTATTATTATTAATGGTCCTATATGTTGGTCCCCACGTTCTTCGGACCTTACACCTTTCGATTTTTTCCTGTAGGCCTATTTTAAAGAAGATGTACACTATACATTCCCAGCAACGTTGGCAATTTTGGAATACAGAATACGTCAAACGTTTGAAACTATTACGCCCTATTATAATTTAACATGTCATTTATCCTAGGGTATATATATATATATATATATATATATATATATATATATATATATATATATACTGCATTTTAATATAACTCTCATCGCTCTGCTTTGTAACCTTTGTAATCGTTCTAGATCGGTCTGATTAGCCATATACAGGATTGTGTTACAGTAAAGTCGAGGCAAGAATTCAAGCGATGCACGTCACGAGTGATCTCATTAAAGAAATTTTAATACTAACATAATTTTAATCATTAATTACGTTAAAAAGAGTAATCCTTGACACCCAGTTATTAACCTTTTTTCAGAAATAGGTACAGTTTAATGGGGCTTCATGATTCTTAGCAGTATTGTCTTATTTATAGAATCGATCTGTGACGTGCATCGCTTGAATTCTTGCCTCGACTATAGCTAAAATGCGGCAATATTATAGCATTATAAACAGTTTTTTTTGCATTTATTGTCTTGAGCAGAAAGAAATTGGTCTTGAAAAGTTGTATTTAACTGAGGGTGTGCCGCATGATGGTGCCATTTGAAAAAAGGACTTTCTTACAAGAAACTAATTTTGAAAGATTGTAATGCACCTAGTTATTAAATTTGTTCGGTTTCTATGTTATTTGTGATTTAAAGTTAATCGCAACTCGATTCAAAATACAACTTGGTTGTAAAAAAATAAAGTCGGTGTAAATGATCACCAAAATAGTTCAGACCTATTCAGAATTTTGCCAGAATTCTAAAAATGCAATAATATATAGGACGTTCGATTTAAAAATAAGGAATTGGTGTCACTTCCTGTTGAAAGAGAAAGTCCAAAAAAATCATTAGATGCGTCAAAATGTGACACTTTGCGTCTATATTGACTGTGACGTAAAATAGGAATGCTAATGATCTCGTTATCACCAGGTATATATTCCAAATTTTAAAACAAATAAAATAACATAGAAGCCATAAAGCCTGAGCCGCGTCTAGTGCCCACCCGGGCAGATTTTAAATATAAGTAAAAGATGATCATCAGAGGACGAACAAAAGCGTCTTTAAAATTATCAGGCCTTTTTATTTGTTTTATTAAAATTCTGCACGATTTTTTTAAGACAAGAAACAAATTAAATTACATAATAATGTCGACAAATGAACAGGGATGGACAAATTCATTTGACAAGTATTAAATACCAAGTAAAGCACTTGAATTATTCAAAAATAATTGAAAAATATTTTATACTACGTTTACTTGAAGTAGTTAATTTCTATATGCCAGGGCTAACGGGATAAGATATTTATCCACTTATTTGTTATTGAACACTCTATTCGCTTTGAGATTTCACGAGATATACCCACAGATGAAAAAGAAATTTGGCATATAAGTCGTATATTTGGTCAGCCCACAAGGTTACTAGATTCTGAGGACAAACTTGCGAAAGCAGGATTTAAAGAGAATGAGTCACAGAAATTGCAATTTAATTAATTAATCGAAACGTCACCACAGTTTTTCACGATTATTTTAATGAAGCGTTTTGTATTATTGTTTTTTAATAATTATTCACTGGGCAGTCTTAACTGTCACGTTATCTTACAATGTTTCTGCGGTTTTGTCGGTTTTACCAGCTGTGGCAAAAAGTGTGAATTAAACTCAAAATGCGTATAAGTGGATATACCGAACATTTAATGATTTTTTAAGGGATAAAAACTCCAGAAGCTCAATGTATAATTTTTCGTAAAAAATAGTTATATTTTGATCTGGCTTATGAAAAAAATAATACAAATCATCTTTGCAGCCATTCGCATCCATTTGCTTTAGGCGGACTGAGTAATGATATGTTAAGTCGCTAGGAACAGAAGTTGATACGTTGAACGAGCGCGATAGACTGCTCGAACCTCACCTTTTGTTAAATGCGCGATGACAAAATGGTTTAGAAATTTTTACTTGATACAGACAAGGAAGCAGCTGCGGTGGCACAGTTATAGAGATAAAGTTCGCGGCGCACGTATCGAACTGAACTCTTTCTTGAACTTTTTGAACTTCCCTTTGAGCGCGCTGAGCTCGGCCTTTTATATGTTTCGTCGGGGACTTAAGCTCGCACGGGTCTGGAAAGGGTCCCCCGACATTCATCTCTGATCGATTGCGCAACATATCCATCCTGGTATACCACTGATATAATCAACAATATCAAGTTAAAAAGCTATTACCGTAAAAAACACAAACAAACGTAACTAGATAAGTATCTGGAGCAATTTAAAAGATTAAGGTCGATAATTAAATCTGAAATCCAGGTAGCTTATAAATTATACCTTGAAAGTGTAGAAAATAGCATAAAAAATTATTCCAAATATTTTTGGCATTACATTCATTCTAAGAAACAACAAACTTGAATAGTAAAATAAATAACGGTGATGCAGTTCTTGAAGTTCCTCAATCCGTTGTTGATGGATTTAGCGATTATTTTAGTAGTGTCTAGTGTCATTCTCAGCTAGCCTAAATAATGAACTTAATTGGTTCAACTGCTTAGCTACACTTAATATCAGATAATTTTCTGAACAGACTTATTGAATTCTGCCAATAAGTTGAAAAATAAATTGACATCAGGTCATGACCAAATCCCTAGTTTTCTAGTGAAGGACTGTAGATATGCTTTTATAACTCCTCTATTATTTATCTTTAATCTTATTCTTAAAACTTCTGTGTTTCCTTCCTTTTGAAGATATCACTCTATGGTTATTACCCTGGGGTAAAAAATTTAATCTCACCACACCAACATGGATTTGTGGAGAGCCGCTCCACCATTACAAATTTAGCAGTATTCTCCCAATACGTAACTTCCGTACTTGATAATCATGGACAGATTGACGTTATATATACCGACTTTGCCAAAGCTTTTGATCGCATCGATCAAGGAATATTTTGATTAAGCTGAATGACTTTGGATTTTATTAATTAATACCTTATAACACTTATTAGGTCGTACTTAACTAACGGAATTCAGTGTGTTTCTTACAACGGGTTCGATTCTAAGCAATTCCTACCTCTGGAGTACCACAAGGATCTAATCTTGGTCCCTTACTATTCCTGTTTTTTATTAATGATTTGGTGCAGGTCATCGATTGTAAAAAAGTGCTATTTGCTGATGATCTCAAAATTTACCATGCAATAGAAAATATTGAAGATTGCATATTTTCAGCTGAAAAAGATTGAAGTCTGGTGTGAAGAAAATAATCTCCAATTAAACATTCAAACATGTAAAAGCCTAACCTTTACATTAAAAAAACAGTATACAGAATTTATATATCAATTAAAGTCCACAGACTTCAGTCGATGTGAATCCATAAAAGACCTAGGTATAGTGTTCGATTCAAAAATGTCATTCAATAAACATGTCTACAACCTCTCCATTAAGAATGTTAGACTTTATAATTCGAAACTGCCGTAATTTTCAGGACCTCGATGCATTAAAAACACTTTATTTTTCTTATGTGAGATCAAAATTAGAGTACGGTACCTTGATTTGGTGTCCTTTTTATAATACACAAGAATTGGCTGTTGAAAATGTTCAGAGGAAATTTCTCAAGTTCTTACAATATAAAATCTCAGGAATCTACCCTGTTAGAGGTTACTCTCAACATCTGTTGTTAAATTCTTTGAATATTCAGTCGCTACATCTAAGAAGAGTTTTATTTGCAGTGAGCTTTATCTACAAGCGAATACATAATAAAATGGGGAACATTCTCTTTTATTTTATCCGCCAGAGTGCACCAGCTGTACTCGGTTGTTTGTCCTTCAATGTCAATACGAAAAAATATGTCTTTGAATAAACAAAGTTAATTTAGGATGTAAAATGAAAACTTGTTGCTGTGTACCGAAGTGCTCTAACACGGTAGGACATTTATTTCCTAAAAATGACCGTTTCCGACAACTATATGATAAATCTGGTGTTTTAAAATTGTAATCTATACCTTCATCTTCAAGTGTACTAACTAAAATATTGTCATGATTGATTAATCTAGAATAAAAGAGGATTTATAAACAAAAAATTCAACAAGTTCATAAATGTAATTAAATACCTTTCAACCAAATCAGCTTTTTTTCCACGAACTCTATAGCACCTCTTTTTCTCAGTTAATAATAATAATAATAATTTATTGGCTGACCTTCGCCTTCTTAAGGTCAGCTGGGCTGAAGTCTGAGACCGAGGGATTCATAATGGCCTGCCAGGATGGTGTATTTAACACGCTCGTCTATCGACGTCGTGTCATGGGTATGGAGGTCCCTGATGTCAGCTGCAGGGCCTGCCGCAGGGCGCCGGAGACTGTAATGCACTTACTGTCGGCTTGCCCGACATACGCAGTCTCGGCCTATATTCATAGACACAACGCAGCATTACGAGTGCTTTACTATCATCTAAGGCACTCGTATGGGACAGACGAAACACCAGTGCTGCCTTGTGTTCCGGGGGATATTGAGTCCGTTGTGGGGAATGAGAAGTGCCTAATTTATTGGAACTACTCGTTTCCCACCGTCAGGCAAATACAAGCCAACAAGCCTGACATAGTACTCCTCGACCACCAACTCAAGACAATGTATGTTGTGGAATTCTCAGCTCCCGCTGAGAGCAACATTGTCTTGAAAGAGGAGGAAAAATGGACAAAATATCGAGATTTGCTCTTCGAACTCCGCAGGCTTTATCCAGGCCATTCTGTTAAAATAGTGGTACTGATTATAGGAGCCCTCGGTGGAATGAGACAGACGCTGCTTTCAGAACTAAAGATCATACCGGCATGCCGAGGTTCGGCAGATATCTTAGCCGGCAGAATGCAGAAAGCTGTCATCCTCGGTTCATTGCGTTTACTCAGGGCACACGATTCGCGGACCCGGTAGTCACTCACTCCACGGGCGTGGGGAGTGGCTATTGGTATTACCAGCTCCCCTCTGTGAGGGTCTGAGCCACAGAGTAAGGTGACTGGTTTTTTGTAAAAAAAAAAAAAAAAAATAAATTTATTGGAACTGCTCGTTTCCCACCGTCAGGCAAATACAAGCCAACAAGCCTGACATAGTACTCCTCGACCACCAACTCAAGACAATGTATGTCGTGGAATTCTCAGCTCCCGCTGAGAGCAACATTGTCTTGAAAGAGGAGGAAAAACGGACAAAATATCGAGATTTGCTCTTCGAACTCCGCAGGCTTTATCCAGGCCATTCTGTTAAAATAGTGGTACTGATTATAGGAGCCCTTGGTGAAATGAGACAGACGCTGCTTTCAGAACTAAAGATCATACCGGCATGCCGAGGTTCGGCAGATATCTTAGCAGGCAGAATGCAGAAGGCTGTCATCCTCGGTTCATTGCGTCTACTCAGGGCACACGATTCGCGGACCCGGTAGTCACTCACCCCACGGGCGTGGGGAGTATCTATTGGTATTACCAGCTCCCCTCTGTGAGGGTCGGAGCCACAGAGTAGGGTGACTGGTTTTTTGTAAATAATAATAATAATAATAATAATATGTCTTTATTTATTATTGAATATAATAATAATAATCCACTTTTAAATTTTTAAACGATTTAATGACATCCTTTTCATCAATTTGGTTCATTTCTACGAATAAGAGATTGGGAAACTCTCGGAAATCGAGAAATTTAAACTATTTAAAGGTTATATATGATACAAGTGAAGAAAGAAATTAAACCGAGTACGCATAGCGTCATCTATTGGATAGATTAGGAACAGGCTTGGATTGTTCCCCATTGATTGCATTAGTCTTGTCAATCAAATATCATGTCGGGTTCACTTACCTGTGGTTAGAACTAACTAATACATTGCTACGGTCACCTATACCGGGTGGCCACAAGTCAACGTACGCCCCCAATATTTGGTTGTTTTTGTATTTAAAAATTTGGTTTTTCGTACACATAATTTAGACAATAATGGGCTACTTTTAGATTAACAGGAATGAAAATACCACTTCCGGTTGAACCGGAAGTGACATCAACTTTTTTCGCAACAATTCAATTTATTCTTGACTTGCTCACTAATTTTTTGAAGCAAGTGTATTAAAGTTGTTACACACAAGAAAATTAATATAAAATGGCTGAAAAATATTCAAGACATGAAAAAGTTGATATGTTCATTTTTTATGGAGAGACTCGACGTAATGCAACTAGAGCACATACATATCCAGAAAGAGGACAACCTCTGAGAAACTATATGTTTGTTGACAACGACATGGTTTCCCCATCAAAGTCTCACCTTCTTCCAGGACACACTGTCAGAGAGGTCTCAGTATTGATGCAAGCTAGCATTAACTAATTATTTTATTATTTATTATATTATTATTCCTTCCTTATTCCCTTCCTTTTCTCTTATACTGCGGTTGAAAATTTATCTTATACTTTATCTCAACATTTTGTATTTGAGGCAGATAAAACATAGCTATTTTTGTATCTAATCTTTTGCATATGAACAAAATAAGGTCAATTTTAAATATAGTATTTATTAGTTATGTCATTTCGTAGAAAGAATAAGTATTACTTAATTACTATTCATGATTATCAAGCAGATTTTTAAAGCTCTTCAAATAATTTTTTGTACTGAGATTATTTGTATGGGCTAATAGCAAAAATGTGCTCATCAACATAAATTATGCGCTTAGGGATCGGCAAATTGTGGCAATAATCTGCAGTCGTAAATTACCTTGATCAATATTGTTTTTAATTTACTTAATCAACTTTATAGTCTAGTAATTATACGTAGACCGTGTTTTGTTCATTTATTTATTTTACTGTTGATTAATTTGTTAGGAAGTTCCTCATACACGTGACTATATATTTGACCGGAAATAAAAATCAAGATATTTTCGTTACTACAAATATAAAGCCAATTCCTGGTTTAAATGAATTTGGTAGCTGTTAAGACGCATTTATTTGGTGAAAATTTAAAGCGAATTACACGAACACTTTTCGCTCTAATTACTGGCTACAGAACAGAAGAGATGCACTAAATTTGAATCATATATTAAAAGTTGATGTTCAACTGTCAACAAGAGTAAATAATAATTTATAAACCAAATGTACTTGTATATAATTTAGCTCTGAACTATTTTTAAAAATTGGACCTGTATACACAGAAAAGGCAGATAGTAATGGTTCTAATTCTAATATTGAAAATGCGGAGACATTTGGTACAGAGTATCAATCACTACAAAATAGAGAGGTAATTCGTCTCAATCCAACATTGATATTTTATAGCTATTTAAAATGAAATTTATTATGTAAAACGATATAAAGACATCCAGCTTCAATTAATAATCGTTCTTAATTAAGAGGCAAGTGTGTTGAAACTGGTATAAATCACTTTAGGAATTAACATATCTTTATGTAAGGATTGGTAAATTCTGGTACCTCACCTCATTCCATCGGCTGGTATCTGCTAAAATATGTTAGCAAGAGTGTACGACTGTCGGTTTGATTTTTATAATTATTTTTTGGCGTTCAACCACAATGATTTGAAAAATGTACAAAATTTTCACTTTCTTTAATACGTTAATAGACATTATTTTAGGAAACCCCATAAAGCTGTCGTTCCATTAATTATTTACCATTTTTTGAACTCGTTTAATCCCGGAAACGATTGCCCCAACGTCCAATATCGCTATATTAGACACATATTTATTAACTACAACAAATACATTTATAAAGAAATATTTATACGACAAACTATTTTAAATCCTGTTATAGAATATTTTTCCAAACAAAAATTCGTTCTGATCGGTCCATTTTATAATTTCGTAAGTAATATTATTTAATTACTAATTATCTTGTCAAGATTCTTGTTTTCTAGGTGAGTAATGTTGAACCTGTATCCCCGAATAACTTGATATACCAACAACTTTTAAGAAACATTATGTCGGTTATTTCATGACATTCTTAAACTTTCATACTTTCATTTTTATTTTAAAAATAAATTCAGTGATTACACTACCTCCAGCTGCATTTATAAGCTATATTTAATTTGTAGATTTAATATAACTTTGGTTTATCATCTTTTAAGAATACAAACATAAAAGCGATAATTAAGCAAGGACAAGCAGGCGTAAATTGAGATGGACTAATTTTTTTTATTTAGAAACGTTTTAAGCGGGATTTTTAAAAAAGATACTACAACCTCTAGGACATAAACGGCAAGATTGCAGTGACCATTAAAACCCCCCATATGCACGCTCAAGCATGCTCGGCTCGAAAAAATCACCACACATGTACGTACCGAACTTACCAACTTCAATCAATAATTTAAAATCGCAAGCCTCATTACTGTGAAGAAAAATGACAACCGAATACGAGAAATTGATGCACACTGTAGCGTATTAGTTAGCACGCACTAATACCGCCCCATAGCCATCTTAAAGAAATGGTGTTCGAGATGGTTGCCAGGAAGCAAAAAAAGAATAACAAATTAATCACAATATCATTTTTTGACTTCAAGATTTTATCATTACTAAATATACTGATAGATAGATTAAATAATAAACAATTATTGTCTATTTATATCTTTTATTTGTAATTCATCGACTACACACACCTTACACACGATAGTAGCTCGGTGAGTTAGCGTCTAAAGTTCACTCTGAGCATATCTAGCGAAGTTAGTTCGAGCCCCATCTACTACGAAGTAATTTTCAAATATAAATTATTCCCAAGAAGTAGTTCGGATTCTACTATAAACTGTAGGGCCCCGTTTCTTATAGTCAGACTTCGATGCTCGGTTTGTGTTGGTAGGGATCGGCAAGCCGCACAATGAGAAGAGCATTCCAACCGCCAACTACGTTCGTCGTTTTCACACACCCTCAAGCATGTTCGCCGAGCCAACTTTTCCCAACATGCTCGAGTGTGTATGGAGGTTTTAAGCCACATTCATTATGTTCACGAGTAGCATCCTGCACTCTATACTGATAGTTGGGTCTAGTTACAGTTGAACAAGGCTTGAAGAACGTCAGAATGTCGAGTTATATTCAAAGACATCCTTTGAGAGTGTCTGAATTATGGGTTGAGAAGGACTTGATTTGTACAATTTCTATGTGGGTATGAACGCATACATACGTTACATTATTGATAACTTTGTGAAAAATTTACATGCTATTAAAAATAATAAAATGTACCGGGTGTTCTACTTAAAAAATTAAATTTGATATTATTCAACTATGAGATAAACGGTACTGTTTTGAATAAATCTGAAGAATAGGTACCTTTTTAAATCGACAACTGAATTTTTACAAATGGATTGCAACTATTGTTCTGTCTGCGTATAAAAGTTTGGGTTTTTGTGATTAAAAATTTAAAAGATGACATCGATTTGTTAAATCGGTTTAATTTGCATTGACTAAATATTATAAGCTTCAATATGCTTTCGAAATCTGAAATTTGCATCATATAAAATGGACAATGTTTACCCTTCTGGTTTTTTACATGAGCAGTTGCTAAACAGATTTGTTAGCTTGCAAGACCGCAGGACACTTTGCTCCATGTTGTTTTTACACAAATTAATTAACAATCCAGTGGACTGCCCAAATATCTTTGTACATGCTGAACTTTCGTGCCCTGCATTTGAAGCACACAACCATAAAACCTGGTTCTTCCTACCTCATGAATAAACGCACTGAAATTTTCAACTTTTGATTGAAACGCTTACATGTTCTTTGAGGATCAGTTTGATATATTTCATTCGTGTTGCAAACATTAAGTGTATTTTTCCTAGCCATCTCTTATCTGTTGGTTTACCCAATTTTTATTTTTCTCTCATTATACCTAAGTAAATATTAGGTACTGTTGAATAGATGACTAATAACTGCAAATGAAAATGAAAAAAAAATATGCTGCCATTAGATGACATCATATCTCATAAGGCGCCGAAAAAATGTAAATGCACCCACGTTGCGCAAGAATTAAATTCGCTGTATCTCCGAAAGCGTTAAAAAAAAATATTGGAAAAGTTACAGCGATTATTCGTTACTTTGGCCCAACCTTGTATATTTGATTATGCAAATATTTTATGTAGTGTAACAATAACAATACAATCCAGTCAAGGATATGTCACATTTATTTATATCAATATTATAGCTGTAGCAACATTTTCATATTCGAACGGAGATTTTATTGACATTGTCACAACGATTATTAAAATAAAAATAAGCATTCAATACATTTTGGGTATTTGTTCGTTCTTCAGTCTTTCGGCGTCTTAATATCTGATCTATCCATTCTTCCGCATCAAAACCAACACATCCTTGACGATAAAAAATATCCAAACTGGTCGACAATTCATTTCCATAAAAAGTTATTAGGCCAGTGGAAAAACTTAAAACTATAATTATCCCTCTCTCAATATATTAAAAACTAAGAAAGTTGGAGAACGTGTGTGGACTGATATGAACCATTAGTTTCATCAGCTAATTTATATTGCCGCTTGTAGTCACCTTGATAATCTTCAAACAATTTATTAGCTTCTGAAAAGGTATAATTGAATTCGGCCTTTGAACAATTTTAATGGATCGCGTAAATATCAGTAAAAGATCATCAATTCGGTTGACAGAATAACGTTTTTAAATCATACTCAAGGAAACAAGAGAAATAGCTAAATTCTCAAATACTGCACAGCATGTAAACCTAAAAAAAACATATTTTATACGTTAAAATAGATCTGAATAATGTTTGCTCTATTGTAGTTCTCTCATATTGTGTCTCTGCTTGGATATGAGATTTACGAATATATGGAATCATGTAAAAAATTAACGAATTTTAGGGAAGACATTAACAACAAATTAACAAATTGCCACTTATAATATCACAAGAACTTAAATTATTTCCAGGAATAATTTAAGCTTGCGCGGTATTCGGTAAGAAAATTTCACACCACTTAACACCATAATTTGGAAAAAAATTATTAATCCAACCTGACATTTTAAATTAATTTCACTGCTTGTCAAGTTGGCCAGGGTATTGTTGTTTTTGACATATGTTGATTTGTCATTTTTGTTTAACCGGTTCTGTCACAAAGCTTAATAATTACTAGTTTAAAAGGTCTGTACGTTGAGTTTAATAAGTATGTAGCGAAATGTCGCAATTTGGTAAAGAAAATCAACAAGTAATTAGGCAAGAAATTCAAAATATACCACCAGATAACACCCGAAAATCAAAATCAAGTGTATGGAAACAATTTGTTGAATTTTGTGACGAAAAGTTGCATAATATTCATGAGTGTATGAGTATAGTACAGGTGGCTACTATATTGGAGGACTACGCATTTAATATGAAAAAGAAAAATGTTGAAGATTATTAGAAAAGTGTGGTCAAAGTGATGTGAAATTCTACTGCTAAGCAGTTACAAGAAATTTATTACGAAAAATATAAAATAAAATTTAATCTGTTTTCTGATGTGGAATTTGCGACCGCCAGAGCTGCACGCGATGCTAAGCGCAAAAAATTACAGAGAGACTCATTAAAAAAAAAGTGAGTGCTTCAGCCTTAACCAGTGACGAATACAAAAAAATTATTGAAATGTGGGATGAAAATACTCTAGATGGATTGCAGCGTAAATTTTTTCACATAATTTCACATGAGCTGGCATGGAGAGAAGGGGAAGGATATTCTGCGTGTATCCAATACTTCAAAGAAGAAACTGATAATTTCGGAAACCCAAAAGGTCGGATAGAATATAATCCAATATTCTCCAAAACCACACAAGGTGGTTCTAAAAAACTGTCGGATAGTAAATGGTTGATTACAAATTTCGACAATCCACAAATGTGTCCGGTTCGTTTGTTTAAGAAGTTGATGGAAAAAAGGGGAAATCTTATTCAGACCGACAGATTATTCTTAACTCCAAACCCATACTGGAGTCAACCCAATTCGAAAGGATGGTACAAGAATAGCCCAGTTGGTAAGAACATTGTATCTTCATGGTTTAAATCAGCAGCCTCTGATATAGGAATTGACACTAAAAAAGTAAAAATAACTAATCATTCTGCAAGAGCAACAGCTGTTTCGAAATTGGCCAAGGAAGGAGTTGGTGAACAACAGCTCATTAAAATTACTGGACACAGTAATAGTCAGTCAATCAAATCTTACTTACAATTGGACGTTGAACATCATCAGATGATTGAATCCATGAGGAGAATTTCATCAAGTACTAGCAAGTTTAATCATGATCAGAGCAAAATAAAACAGAAATTACCCAGATTCAACCCACCAATTCAAGCCAGCCCACAAACATTTATAATAATTGTATTTTTAATATTAATAAAACTTATAATAATTAAATTTATTTCGTTATTATTTTGCTTATTAGTCGATATCATTAGAGATTTGCCAATGAAGATATTAGTTCAACATGAAATAAATTCTAAAAAAATCATATAGGTATATCCACCATATTTCGTTAAATAAAAAAAAATTACCAACTTTAGTTACACCAAATGCTAAAACTCAGATGTGTATTAGTTCAGTCTATCGCCCTTTCATAATTTTAGGTTACTAAAGGTGGTAGAAATGTATTTTTTGTTAAAGTAATCCATAACACTTCTAATTTAAAAAATATAATATTAACATGGGTTGTTGCAGTAGGTGGCCGTGATATAGGCGGCCATGCTTTTGACAGATGAGGTTTATATTGGTAAATTTTTGCGTTAAACAATTTGAGAAAAATGGAATGCTTTGAAAAGTGCAATTTATGTAAATATTGCAAAGAGTTGTCAAGCGCAAATATGTTATCCAAGATTAATATATTTAACGAATTTAATGGAAGATTGCGACCAGGAAGCGTTAGAGTCAAATGGTTTGTTTACGAAAATCCAAGAAAGTCTGCTGCAGATGTCAAGTAAATATGGCCTTTTGCGTAAAAGAGATTTGAACAAAATTGTTTCAAAATATTACATATATGTCTTAAAACACAGACATCTAATTAATTCGTCACCTTCCTATTCACCATTAAGAAGAGAGGATGGGTTAGAATTCAAGCAACATTTAAATCTTACTATGTTTGTACATCCTACGTTTTTTGATTTATAAATTGTTAATGCATAATAATTTAACAAATTTGTGTTTTCTGTTTATTTTATTCACAGGTACATTATTTAATGGTTGTAGATCATATGTTTACCTTTTCAACTGTCAAAAATTTTTCACTTAAATATCGTGGCGCCTCGAAAAAATTTCCGAAAATTTTTTTAATTGCCATGGTAACTAGTCAAAATTAAGGTATCTTATTGGTTAAAAAGTAGAGGTGTGAAATTTTCTAAATATAAAACAAAACATTCTATTCCACATTTAGAAGAAAATGGTAAGCAACATAATTCCTATGCATTTAAAACCAACCTGGTCGCTACACATTTCAAAAAATAGATAAGTATGAAAACTTACTTAATTTTAACTAATAAGAAGTAGTCGAATATGAATTAACTACACAAAATAATATTTTGCCCAGATACGATAACGTATCTTGACTATAATGAAAAAACTCGATTACAGAATACATAAATATATTATAACTATGTTTGTATAATGGATTGCTAAATATTGCTATTTTGCAGGCGATTGGAAAAAAGGACAAATAATAATAACTCCCAAACCAAACCTCATTGTGGGTGTTCTCTTTAACTACCTGTGATATCGCTGTTGTCGGTAACATACTGGCCGAGCCTGGTCCAAAGATATTTAGGCCTGCTGCCTACTTGACTTGTCTGTCGGCTACTTTGTTGCCACTACACTGTGCATGTCCATTCACCTTGCATACCAGTATGTTATTCATGCCACAGGCATTCACATTCCACAAGTGCTTGGTGGCATTCCCATACTGCTCCTGTGGTAATTTTGTAACTTCCCTGGGTTACTAATGATCGCATCGTTACCTACATGCGACATCTCACCACCACCCACAACAGAAGAGAGCATTAATTAAAACCTTGATCCACAGAGCCAACACAATATGCGACGACGAGAACAAACCCGAGGAACTACAGAATGTCCAACAAGCTTTAGAGAAGAACGGATACAGTCAAAGCAATATACAACGGGTAGTAAATAACCAGAGGAGAACTACAGAAGAAGAACAGCAACAACCAACAACGTATGCATGCCTACCCTACGTCGCGGGAGTCACAGATAGGCTGAAGAAGATTTTATTCAAAAAGAAAATAGGTGTACGGTTTCGAACAGTGAAGAAAATACAGCAGATGCTTCACTCAGTCAAAGACCCTGTCCCCAAACTGTTATCAAAAGGTGTTTACCAGTTGAAGTGCACATGTGGTAAGAGCTACATCGGACAAACAGGACGGAGTATCCAGTGCAGAATCAAAGAACACCAGAGAAATACCAGATTTGGATACACGGATAAGTCGGCGATAGCAGAACATGTCCATAATAACGAGAACCATAAAATCGACTACGAGGACGTCAATATATTAGACAGGAATACGCGCTATTATCCGCGAATTATTAGGGAATCACTGGAAATTATGAAAAACGTGAACAACTTTAACAGTGAGGATGGGTATCGACTTAGTAACACGTGGAGACTGGTATTGCCAAGTACCAGCACCGTAGTAAGTCACGGTCAACCAAACACGACGAATGAGCAGCGAAGCGAACCAAGCGCGACCAATGACCAACGAAGCGAAGCGGCGCCTAGGTATATAACGAGGAGTGTAACACAACAGATTCAGTCTTTAGAATCCTTCTGAAGTAGCTGACAGGATGATCAGCGAAACGTCAAGTCAAGTTCGACGACCACGGCAAGACCCGGAAGAATCTACTTCATTAGACAACGGCCGTTTCAGTAGAATGCCGTGAAAACCTGCATTCTACTAATTTATCCTTTGATAATATTAAATGTGCAAGCCACAAAACACAAAAACTTGAAGTCAGCAACAATCTTTCTTGATATGAAAACGGCGTTTGTCAGTGTATCGCACATTTGTCTTTTATACAAATTTAAAAAATGATATAACAGACTTAATTCACGTAGTACAGAATTTTGTTGAAGGGGAACTCCGCATAAAAGTAAACAACAATATTTCAGAAAAAAACCCATAAGGATCACCCCTTGTCTCGACTACATTGTAATATTTACTGCTGTCATATCCTGACTCAATGCCAATCAAGCAGGAATTCGTCCGTCCGTTTGACTTGCTGACGTGCTGATTGAATGCCATCAGACGAGCAAGAATGAGGCACTGCAATTGAAGCAAGAGTCACTCATCTGATATACATATGGATCTAAGATGGCTGAAGGGGTAGGAGTGGGCGTAGGCTATCCAGAGTCCTGGGTAACACCCCAACCATATTACAGGTACAAATTTATGCTATAGATCTGTGTGCCTAGGAATGCCTAAATAAAAGCATTCGAAGGGCAGAGATCCATATATTATCAGATAGCCAGGTAGCATTAATAGCTCTAAGATCATTTACCTTTGAGTCTAAAATTGCCTGGGAATGTAAACAATCCCTGAAGCAACTGGCCAACAACAACAACAAGGATATCTTGGTCTGTCTAATTTCTGTGGTGCGGTGGTGTTTATTTGTTGATGTGGATATTAGGGCATGATGAGGGAGTACAAGGTAACGAACAGCCTTGCGAGAAAAAGAGCTAAAGCACCATTTATTGGACCTGAACCGTTTTGAAGCCTGGTTAAGGTCCGTACAACGGAAGATATCAAAAAATGGGAAAAGGACCAGAAAAAGTTCTACTGGAGGAATACTCCAGGTCAAAGACACGCGAAAAAGTTTATAACTTATACGGCAAAGAATGCCACAAGGTTTCTCGAACTCGAAAAGTCCGAATTAAGGCTGATAAAATGCCTTCTAATAGGCCACTGCCCCTTGACATATCATCTCGAGAATATGGGCAAGGCTGTAGACGACAAATGCAGATATTGCGATACTGCAACTGAAACTGCGGAATATATACTTTGTGAATGCAAGGTATTAATCAGCATAGGTTAAAGTACCTGAAGCAGGTGGAATTAACGCCTGAAGACATAGTGAAATTAGCCCCCAGGGAATCACAAGCTTTGTTAAAAGTCTGGGAATCCTGGACAACAACTAGTTGTAGGATAATCCACAAAAGAACTTTTACGAAGTGAAGTAAGGCTGCTCCGAGCCAAACGACTCTTGAAACAATCTACAATCTTTCACCAACAAAATGAAAACTACATCGATTCTTACATTCTGTAGTATGCGGATGACACAGCATGAAGAATGCTTGACGAAAACTGCATACAATCTTCAAACATTAATGACTAAAATTGAATCATTGTTTAATAATTGAAGAATATATCCCAACACTTTAAGATACAGTTTCACATCCCTTCAAAACCCTTCTATATCACTTAATAACCATTAAATACCACAAAGTAAATGCATTGATATAATAACTTTTGACACCAAATTATTCTTTATTATACGCTCTACCGTAATATCGTCATCCCCTGTTACTTTGGCAGTTTTTATTTTTTGTATTGGTGTCTTCTGATCTTAATTTACATTTGCAGCATTGGTGGTGTTTATTTTCTGACTCACTCTGACCATTAACAAAAAAATGTGCGTAACCCCCTGTGCCAGTTTTTAGATTTTGGATCCAAATATTGAATTCCCAATTCTGTTTTTGTAATAATAAATACTGTCCTTCGTCAGGACACTCTTCTAGAATAAATTTACATCGAAAATGTGCTTGAAAATGTTCAAGAATAACTATGCATTTTTACTGTCAGGACTATATACCATTTTTTCTTGTTCTTGTAGGCATTTAACTAACATCTGCAATCTATAAGAGAAGGTTCGATTACCGCGTCATATGATACTGATACTTTACCTCGATTATAGCATAAAGTCATAATTTTCACCGTGTGATTTGGAAATATAATTTACGCACGCTTTCGACACACCAACAATAACACAACATAATCTTGTAAAAGAGGAGTGTAAAAACAAATAATAGATGTATATCTAACACCTGATATTAACAGACTTTCACGAAACATCCTTAGGTAATTAGGCGTAGCATTACACATAATTGGAGTTATTAAGACTAACTTAGGGTACATTATGTTATGTAAGTTCAATCATTTTGAGAGATGATCTAATGTTGGAAGACTTACTTACCTTAAAAAATATTCCGAGGTAGTATCTCTTCTCTCCCAGTTTCAAAAGAGGCATGGTCCACCTGTTTGCCACGGGAAGTGAATCGTCTATGCAATTGGGGCAGTCTGTAAAAAATATGTCGTTAGACAGTTTCTTTTGTGTAGGTATTGTTATTGTTAAATTGATATATATAAGAGTGTGAAGTGTGAGAAAACAACCAACCAAATTTAATTTTTTTTGTTTATCTGTGGTGCATAACAGAAGAAAAAGTTGTTGGTTATGATAGAGACAACTGTTGCGATGTTCGAATATACTTAACACGTGTACTGATAATGTTTGTGATATAACAATGTTAGTTGAATCATTTACTCCCACGCCATTCGAGGAACTGTTTCATGATTTCGAATAATCAAATTTAAAAAAATCTGCATTTTAAATCGTTCGCCATGTTTTTCCCCGTCGAATATTTACAGCATAACGTCAATATTAATTTTTTTGTTTTAAGTTAATATTTGTTCCTAAAGCGGGTCATTAACACTTTCACAAACGCATAAATGGCCAGTGGCCATGAGTTGAGACGTTTTCGCTTTAAGTACATAAAGCACTTTATTATATAATAAGTTGTATATTTTCTCAGAGAGTATTCATATCTACAATTGAGGCATTTATTTCGTCTATACAGAATCGAAATATAGCTTGCACCCTGATATTTAGTGCGGTATGTGTGTATTTAATTTTATGAGAAGAAAATTACCAATAATATTTCATATGTGAGAATCGTTTTAATAGATGCAAGATTTTTAACGTTATTTAATCAGAAAAAAAGAACTAAAAATATATACCAGACAGCATTATAAGAGCAACTAAGTTGCGGCGAGGCGGTAGTAAATTCCCAGCATGTGCGATAGACTTACATAACATGCTAATGTATCTAATGTATGTGATATGCACGACCTACAATATTCAATTAAATACCAATACTTTTAACGGTAGTCAAACTTGAAAAACACACTGGGTGTCCGAGCTGAAAGAATCAATTCAGAATAAATTTCTATATGATCCATTTCGAGAAAACCAGCGTTATTAGGTACTGTTACGCCAGTGGAAATAAAGTATTATGTTTATGTTTAACTTCATCCAATTCTAGCTGTTGTAACAATATGAACGAACATTATAGCAAAGATTCTTGTACTTCACGAACAGATGCGCAACTATCAAGAAAAATCCTTTTCCCAACCTTAACTCATCAGTCTCCAAAAAGTTGTGCCTCTTGAACGTATTGGTTATTAACTGTTGAATTTGAGTCTTTAGAACGTCTGTCGTTATGAAATCAGAAAAGCGTGCATCTGCGAATATGAGGTATTCCTGAGAATAACTAAGAGATAAAACAAAAATTATACACGAGATAAAGTGGAATTGTGAAATGGGGTTGCTGTTTAATGGTTGAAAGAGGTTTTTTGCGATTTTCCGCAAAACGTGACCTCCTAGCGGAAAATGTCCTTCGCAAAAGTTGTAGATAATAAAAAATCTGAAACTTTCAAATCAGGTATTTTTCAACATAACCTAAAATTTTCTGAAAAAACGGCGGAAAACTGATTGTTCGGTTTTTTCTCGTAAAATAATTCAATTTACATGAAATTATGTGAAAGTGTACTTTTTTACATTGAATAAGCATGATTTTTTTTGGAATCTGGGAAAAAATAGTTTCTTAGATATTTATATTTTTCGGAAAAAACCAAAATCTGCCACGGAAAAATTGTGAGAGGTTACTAAAATTGGTTCAAAAACGAAAATTGAGATAACATCAAATCTTTACCTTTTGAGGTCCTAGGAACCCAAAAAAGTGGTTTTTGAAAAATGTCTGTGTGTGTGTATGTGTGTATGAGTGTTAGCACGATAGCGCCGAAACTACTGAACGGATTTGAATGAAACTTTGCATGTGCGTTTCTTTAGTGCCCCAGAAGATCTTAAAAGGTTTTGGTTGAGATCAGATTACTTTTAGTGCCATTTTGACGCAACAAGTTGTTTATTTTATAATTACTTTCAATTTGTAATGGAACCATTGAAAAGCAGTTAAAATTCTGATTTCAACGATATATCACACTTCCACCCTTTCGATTTAGTTTCCGTGAAAAAAATTAAAAACAAAGCAAATATGAAGCATAGATCGCATTTTGCATGACATGATCGATGCGCGTAGCTGTTACGTCGTGAAACTCGTCACATCACGTGTCAATTCACGTGTGAGGGTTTCTTCACTGCTCTAGAAGTAGAGCGGATTACGTTTAGTGCCGTTTTTAAATATATATACAGACAAATCGAAGAATTAAACTACAAATACTCCTTTAAAATCTAGTAAAATTACTGAAATGCTAATGTTTCATTTAACAAAGACAGCCGCGAGCGATCGGATTGCAATGAGCAAATTTTGACGATTGTCATTGTCATCGTTTGTCATCCGATAACGTTGGTGTCATGTCATGTTAATAAGATTTCGGCATATTTGTAACTTTTAGTGGATTGTCACAAACTTTAAAGGTAGATGTAACAATATCAATATCATATGCTTTCTGTAACTTCGTTGGTGAATTTATTATACATTATCACTTTACCAATTTTCAGTTTGTTACTTTACAAATCTGTAGTATTTAGGATAACTAGACTTTCTTAATCGTTCAAGTGATGTTAAAGTTAATATCCTAATAGTATATTATTCAACGAGCGATAATGTAGGTAATAACTCGCATAGATGATTGTAAATTCATTAAGTTGAGGGTTTTTTTAGTGCCCCAGAAGATCTGAAAAGGTTTTGGATGAGATCGGATTACGTTTAGTGCCGTTTTGTCACACAATTTAATGCTATTTTCGGCTTCAAAGATCCACCGAGTGGGGAGGTTCCAGCCGCTTCCAGTAGCTGCCAATTTTTTAAATTTAAATATTATATCCGGGCTTATCTTAACGTTAAAATATCTACCTTAAAATGGTCAATATAGTTGATGATTTATTTTTCATGAAGCCGCTTAAAATTGAGAAAAACCAAAAAAATTACTTCGAATCACGAATCTTTCTTTTTCTTTCGAATTTTCTTTACTTATGTAAATAATGGATTAAATTTCAATGACAAAATTTACTTCAATGTAATATTACTAAAGTTGAATGAAAGTTTTTCATGGCAATGCACCGTATCGTACTGAAATCGTAAGCTAGAGTTAAGACTGCCGCCTGCCTCGTTTCTGAGTCTATTAGACTCATTGTAACGCGTCGGGTTAACATATATGTAAACTGTTTAATATGAATGAAATAAATGCGATATACAAACAAATGAATTGTAAATACTATAAATAAAGATTTTTAAATTGTAAATTGTATTGGTCTAGTGTGGATTTTTCATTTTTATTAATGTATATTTTACTATTTTTTCACTAAATAAATGGTATAACGATGAGTAATCTGTTTTAGACATATTTGAATGAATAATTATTAGGTATAGTTGAATGAATAATAATTAAGGAAAATAATGAATTTATTGGTATTTTTACAAATTTTGACTCGCTTCGTTTTCAGAAAAATATTGTTTTGTCATGAAAAATTATAAAATTAAATTCTAAGGCAATTTAGATCTTTTGCATTGTGATTGTTTTTCTTCATCTAACAGACGCTATCTCAAATGCTCTCACACAACTAGAGGACTAAAACAGGCACTACTCCAAAACGAGCTCGGCTGCTCTAAACCTCGCCCAAAGGTAGACATTTTAACGGTTAAAATCAATCAATCAATACAACTTTATTAAAAATTAAAATTTACATCTGCCTCCCCAGAACCTACCCCGGGACCGACCGTGCAACCAACACGGTGCTCGTGATGGCGGATTGCAATGTCGGGAGGAATGGGCCTGGTTCAGCTAAAAGGCAATTAAAAAACAGCTTAACCTAAACACCTTCCATCGCAGATGGATAAAATTAGGTCATAAAATGGGACATATCTAAAAAATAGACTTAACTAAACTTACAAACTACACACTGTTAAGAAACTTTTGCACTAAACACTTTTTTAAAATTTCGGTACTGACGCAGACACCTCAGCATAAACGAGGACCCTTCCGCGAGGTGTGAAAACGCCGGGCTGCGCATAGGCTAGCCTAAACTGTGGTTTTAAAAATTTTGATTTCGAAAAATTTTGATTTTTGAAAAATTTGAATGAAAATGAATTTAGGGACAAAAATGTACAAAAAGAAAACAAGAAACAAACGCGACAAAAAGCAAACAAAAAGGAAGAGACGGGAAATATTTAAAGATATAACAGGTATAAAAAGGTGGATAGGGTAAGCGGAAGTGTAGTTGGTGAAGTTTGGCTACAGAGGTTGCCGGAAGATCGGTATGGTAGGGTGTGTTTTATCCGAAATGGGGCATTATGCTGTCTAATTTATGTTATATTTCTTGTTAGCGGGCTATCGCCCAGTTTGAAAGAATAGAATTTTTGAGAGATGTCCTGGACGTAGTCCTGGCCACCATTGTGTACAACAATTTTTTATTTTGTCGGTTAAGTCTGCTACCCCTGACCATGAGCGGATTCAGACTCCTGGACAGGGAGTAGACCGTCCGTACTGTCTCATTTATGTGCGTGTTAAACGTCAGTCGCTGGTCCAGTCTAACCCCCAAGAACTTCACGCACCTCTTGGTTGGAATTTTGTTGCCCCGGATCGAGATTGGTGTTATGATTCTATTTTCAGTGAATCGGCGCGTGAAAACTATCGCTTCCGACTTCTCAGCGTTTATCCGAATCTTCCACTGGCTTTGAGCAGCATGTTCGCTGCTTGAGCATTGTGTGAATGCGCATACATGGCTGTGTCATCGGCGTACTTAGACAGCTTTGTATTGGTGAACTCTGGGAAGTCGGAGACGTACAGGTTGTACAACTTTGGTGACAGGCACGATCCTTGCGGGACTCCCGCGCAAATGTCCCGCCGTGTTGATAGTTTGTTATTCACTCGAACCTGCAGGGATCCGCCCTTCAAGAACGAATGAATGAGTTTGATGAAATAAGTCGGGAAGTTGTAGTCGTGTAGTTTTATAGTAACCCCGGGATCCAGACGGTGTCGAACGCCTTCTCAATATCGACGAGCACCATGAAAATTAACATCAAAATGAACCCGGATAGAATATTTAAATGAATAAAAAATAACACCAATAAACTTTTCCGTGGAAGATTTTAGTTTTTTTTTCCGAAAAATGTAAATATTTCGGAAACTACTTCTTTCCCAGATTCCAAAAAGAAATCATGCCTATTGAATGCGAAAAAGGTAACTTTCACATAATTTCATGTAAATTGAATTTTTTTACGAGAAAAAAATAAAAAAACGAAAAATCGATTTTCCGCAATTTTCTCGGAAAATATGAGGTTATGTTGTAAAATGCTTTGTAAAAGTTTCATTTTTTTTATTATCTAGAACTTTTGCGAAGGACATTTTCCGCTAGGAGGTCAAATCGCAAAAAAAACACTTTCAACCCCTAAACAGCACCCCCATTTTACAATTTCGCTTTATCTCGTGTTTAATTTTAATTTTTTCCCTTAATTATAACCTTAACTAAATTTTCCGGCTGGTCCTTGTTTGTTAATAATTTTTTTTTAGCCTTCAAAATCCGCTTTGGCATCAACCTATACATATAGTTATTCATAGATTCTGTGATAATTTAATTGTGGTTTTACAAAAAAACAAAATTTTATGAAAATCTTAAATAATTTCAGACATATTTTTACATTTGACAAACGATTAACACATTACACATACAAAAATGCGAATAACTGACTCAGCAGCTTTCAAAATAGATCAAAAATGTTTATTTGGGTATTACAAAAATGTTTAGTATATCGGCGTTAATTTTTTTGTGGACGAAATTTTAAACTACTAATTATTGTGTAACGATGAATTTGCGAATCCACGTTTACTAAGACTTATTTGCTTAAAATTACTTCAATCTCCTTTCCTCTAAGTATTGCTTTAGACATTGAAATACCCTGTGTATTACGAACACAATACTACCGCAACTAGGAAAATTTGGTAATTGAAAAATGTGTCTGCAACAAATAAATTGCACATTGCACAACAATGCGGTATACCAGATACATCTAAGCAAATTTGCAAGTGTTTAATTTTCTCCATAATGAATACCTTTACTTACAATGCTGTATGACCAACATTTACAATGAATTAAGCAAACAGCCGTGATATTTGTAAAGAAAACCGCTTAAAATATGTTTAAAGGTAATAAAAACGTAAGAAATATATTTGAATGAATTAAGCAAAGAGTAGTCGTAAATAACATTGCAGATTAGAAATTATGGTAATTACCAGACGTGTTAGATGAAAGTAGTTATTATTACGTATAAAACATCCGACACTAAGAATAGTTGGTATAAGCAAGGAATAAGGATATGTTGGCGTTTCTTGAATACGTTAAGAACTGTATTGACTGAGAAATTCATACGAATTCCAAAAACCAACATAGTATAATGTTCTGCCACTAGGAAGCTATTAATTTAACTTGATTTTGTGTTATTGAACCAGCAGCTTGCTAGTGACCTTCCAACGTAACTAACTTTAACGTTAAAATTTCCTTGTGTATAATAGTTAGTGTGATGAAGGATTAAGAGGGTTCAGATCATCACTGACAACCAAATAATTCTTATACCCATTTCCACCAATTTTTGTGTAAGCAGGGATTACTTCATTTAGGCCATCCATAAAACCCAATTTTAGTGATCCTTTCCTTAGCACTGAGGGACTCCTAAACAAATTAAGAGCGCTCCGGATATAAGCCGGAAAGACGGTTCAATTTACTCTCATATAAATCATTATTTTAAAAAACGGCTTTCACTAAAAGACATTAAAAACATGTTACAATGTGGGACGATGAGAGAAAAAAAAGTATATATAAAAAATATTTTTTTTTCTTCTATTTTCAATTTGCAAAAATATTTCTTATCATCCCGCATAGGTATTATTAAAATAAACATTTTCCCTTTTGTAGAACTAAAATAAAATTAGCCCTAATGTCCTCAAGTGTACCGAGAAATTTAAAGATTAGGTATAATAAATTTGTCCAATGTCATATTCTATTACATCTCCTATCACTCTCTTTCCAAGCACACCGTACATTAGGCTGCGTCATTTTTATTGACGTGGTCATTTACAATTAAAATTGGAAGCATGGATGACTAATACACTCCGAACAACTCTTAACGGAAAAGAGCATCTCTAGAAACAGTAAAAAACGATGAAGAACTCGCCTAAATCCCTGGCGAAATACACTGGATGCGACTCATGGCATATAAATAATAAAATTCTTCTATCCCTTAAAATTAATATTAATTACTTTTTTAAATTTTGTCCTGTAATTGGATTCTTCTCATAATCTGTCGGGCAATGATATTGTTAGTGGTTCACTCTGATTTAAACATACAGTATATATTTCTGTAAATAACTAGAAATCTTTTAAAAAACTTCTTAGAATTATAAGAAACTAATTTCCAGTTTTTTGTATATTTTCAGTAATAAGGCGATGCATTTGACGTAATCAAGTTCAAGCTAACAGCATGTAAGTATATTTAAGTTAATTTTATATTTGTGAATGAACCCAAAGCTATGTGGTCAGATACGTGTTTTATAAATGAATAAATAAAAATTACTAGTAGATGTATAATTTTACTAGTCACGAAGATTGTAATGAAACCACCAAATATAGTTATATTCTTGCAATGCAAATTGCAACAAACAATCGTTGAATCAATTTTGAATCTATGAGGTTACTATTTTTTCATTAAGACACAATGCACGAAATGAAATTGCTAGATAAGTTTCTTCGGTTGTTCCCACGCTGATGTCATAAAATCAACTCGCATGTTTCGGATATCATATTAAAATATTACAAGGTTCGTACTGATGCGTGTAATAAAAACGTGCCTTTCTTTTATTGATAGAAGAGGTAAGTATGTGAATAACAAATTTAATATGTCATCAACTCTGCTACATGTTTTTTGCCTGTTATTTGAGAAATTTGAATGATGTAAAAAATTATTTGCCCAAAATTAAAACCACTTAACAAAAAACAAACAAAACATTCTTTTTTCCGAGGAGGAATTCAGATTAACCAATAATGGAATGTTTCATCGCAAAAGAAACAAACAAAAGAAAGACAAGACGGCAAAAGAAAATCCCGACTGCGTTCAAGAACGTTTCGGATTTATTGTATGGATCGGAATATTAGATCTTGAAGTAATAGGATCAATATCGTTTGATCAAACATTAACAGGTCAACATTTTTTGTTTTTCTTGGAAAATTAAATTGAGCAGACAGAAACTTTAAAATTTTCCGGCTGAAATAGCAAAGGAATATGTATTTCCAGCGAGATGGTGTAATATTTAAATGTTCAATATTTAAATAACAGATTTGAAGAAAATTGGCTAGGTACGCATGATCCCGTTAGATGGCCACTTAGGTCTCTGGACTTAACACCAATTGACTCCTTTGTATGGGGCCACAACAAAACTCATGTTTACTTGCGACCTCCTACAACTTTGCAGAATTTAAAAGACAAATCAATGGAGTTGTATATTACTTTGTGATATTCCGTTATAAAAAATAATGAACACATATCACTATATTTTTTCATGCTTTTAATTTTTTTCGTAGCTCCTCAAATAAGGAAGATATACGCGTCCTATTATTCAGGTTTTTATACTGTATCTCACAAAGTAGGCTATGGATTTCGATTTTCTTTTTAGTGAAATAAAGCTCACAAAAATTGAGATAACTTTCACTAAAACTTTTTTCTTCTACAATAGATATTAAGCGACACGTAAAATAGACGGACTGTGTATACCAATATACAGTGCCACGGATTTCGAGACAATTTTATGTAAATCTGTGATTTTCCCCATATAAATTTTAATAACATTCTCAAAGTTTCTATTTTTGCCACTTTTTTTCATACATTAAATATTTGTTTTATCGATTTAACATACTGAATCTTTATGTGATAAAAAATTATTTATGACCCAGTGAAAGTTCCAAAATGCATCTCTGTAATATCGTATTTCGATTTTATTAGCCATTAAAAAAATATATGCAACACAATATTCGTTTAAATAACTTTAAAAACTTCCTTGTTTCTTGCTCTTTCAAGGAATATTTCAAACGTAAAGTTTACAAAATGGTAAGTTCTTAAAAGTATTATTATTTTACGTGAAACTATTCCTATTATTGTCAAAAATAAATGGCAACAACTTTTGATTTTTAAAAATAGCACCCTGTATATATTTTTGCATACACGTATAGAAATAAAGTTCACCTAGGACTCCAGTTTTAACTCCTCTCGATTTTTTCTATGTTGATATACAAAAATCAAAGTTTATGTAAATAGACCGGAAAGTTTAAGATATTTAAAAAAACGAATAAGAATGAAAATTTCACAAATAGTAATTCCAAAAACGATAGCAAAAGTTCAAGAAGAATTTGTTTCCCGTCGATCTCAATGTATTATATATATGTCCTAAGAACTCGAGAACATATGATTGAGATTTTATTCAGAGTATCATATAAAATGCTTCTGTTATGTTGTACCTATCTTAAAGCATATACAACCTATAAAATTGATATTCAACATAGTCTGTATAAGCATCATTTCGCCAAATTAACGAATAATAACGTGTTTTGTTTGTTTGCTTTTAGTTTCTAACCATTCCAATCTTTCAAATTCATAAACAATATTATGTTAATATAAAATTAAATGATGATTAACAAAAAAGAGAAAAAATAACATATTAAAAAAAGTCCTAAAAAGGTTCAAAAGCAAGGAAGTATTGCATTTTGCAACAAAGATCGATAAATAAATGAAAAAGTTCTTTTCAGGTAAATTAACAACAACTACATTTAAATGTATGCAAATTTGTTTTTATTAAAAGATTTTTTTTTTTGAATATGTGTATATGAACTGAATATGTTTTAAAATGGTACAGTTCACTCTGTTTTATACGTTTATATATTTTATACATTTTGTTTATGTACCTTTATAGATTTTATACTTTTCTATACTTACACTTATATATTTGTACATTTTTAAACACTTTTACACGTTTATACATTTTATGCACCATTACACATTTTTTATATCTCTATACATTTTTGACAATTTTCTTTCTTTTTGATCTGATAAATTTTTTTTTGAAAATGGCTAAAAAAAAACATATTTTGTTCATGCAAAAATGACCAAAATACACAAAAAAATTTTACAGTCTCAAAAAGCTGATGTTGAGACCTAACTTTTGGACTTAATGGCATAAAATGGCGGCCAATTCAATTTTTAAATAACAAATTCAATTACGCACACTAGCTTTAATATTCTTTCACCAAATTTTCAGGGTGTTCTTGTTAGAGCAAAAGGTAGATTTTCTTAAAGTTTGAAGCTGATAGCTTCACCCAGCGGCTCTGAGCAGCAAAATGGAAAAAAAGCGATTTTTGGCCAGTTTTTTCACTTTTGTAGGTTATGGTTGCGCTCCTAAGATCTACAGTAAACATAAATTTGTAGAAAATTTAATTACAAACATTTTTTTTTTGTTTCGATCGGATCTATACAGGGTTACTGGTAATTCGATACATTCCTTTGGAGATGTGATGGGGCATGAGCTAAGGAGTAAATCTAGCCCTAACATACATTATGCAAAACTCAATAGTTTTTGAGATATTTCAATTTTTTTGTTTTTCTCAAAAAGGTAGATCTTAATGTCTTAAAAGTTAATTTCCTAAAAATCTACTTGACATTTTTAATTTTTTTTTACTGGATTACTTGTCCAATGTTATAGATATCCGTTTGGCATGAAAAATATACGGAAACATTTCGATCACGTGAACATTTAAAATAAAACCTTGTAAAATTTTTTTTTTTTAAATCAGTTATGAAATTTACCTATTAGGTTTTTTCAAAAAAATATTAATGTAGCACGCGTACAAATTATTATAAAAACTTCCTTATTTCAATAGCTATCTAACTAGGTAGAAATGTTTAATGTACCCTTGATAGTTCTAATAAAAAATTAGTAAAGATAATGCTGGTGGCGGAATTTATTAAACGACTAATCGTTCATTTTCATTTAAGTCAGTCAGTCCTTGACTTTGACGTTTGTGCATATATGTCATTAACTGACATTCTTATCTCCGTGTCCCTTAAGTTTGTTGGTCTTGTTAAATTAGTTATCGAAGATTTTGATTTTGCTCGTAGTTGTTGTTATTGTATTTTCTGTGCCATGGCCGCGTATGCCAACGCAGAATACGCTGATATCTTGTTTGTCTATGGATACTGTGGCGGCAACGCTGCTGAAGCTCGCCGAGAATATGGCCTTTGGTACCCTAACCGCCGCTTACCAAATGCACGTGTATTCAGTACGGCATATCGAAATATCGCTGAAACTGGCTCCGTGAAATGTAGAAGAAGTGACGCTGGTGCTCCGCCCGTTTATGAACCAAATGATGAGGAAGAAATATTGAGGTATTTTGAGGAAGACCCAACTATTTCAACTAATAAAGTCGCAAGACTAACCGGAGCGTCACAATGGAAAGTTTGGTCTACGATACGTAGAGTTGGATGTCATCCTTACCACTATACCCCTGTCTAAGGCTTGGAGGAAGGTGATCCTGGAAGGAGAGTGGAATTCTGCCGCTTTATGTTAAATTCAGATGCAGAAAGTGCAAATTTTTTAACAAGTATTTTATGGACGGACGAGTCGAAATTTAATCGCGAGGGTATAATAAATTTCCACAACCTACATTATTGGGCAGAGTAAAATCCCAAGTTAACACGTGAAACTAGTTTCCAAGTGAAGTTTTCTATTAATGTGTGGATGGGAGTCATTGGCCACTATTTAATAGGGCCACACTTTCTTCCTCAAAATGTAAACGGGGAAATCTATGAAATTTTTTTAAGAAATAATCTGGCGGTGATTTTAGAAGATGTTCCTCTCGCCGTCAGACAGCGAATGATGTTTCAGAACGACGGTTGTCCAGCACATTATCGGCTGACAGTACGACAGTTACTTGATCAACGTTTTCCTAACCGTTGGATTGGAAGAGCGGGCCCAATAACTTGGCCAGCGCGAAGCCAACACCCCTTGATTATTACGTATGGGGTCATATGAAGGAGATGGTCTATGCCACACCAGTCAATACTATAGAAAACCTTAGACAAAGGATAGTCGATGCTGCCCAACACATAAGGCATAATCTGACAACCAGAGTAACAAGGACGGAAATAAGAAGACGCTGCCGTGTATGTATACGTCTGTCATTTTGAGCAAGACATATAAAAAATAAAGTACAACTTTGAAATTAATGAAGAATTAAACTCTACTTTTAAAATGTTTTTTACTGTTTATCTAAAAATAAAATTCGTACTACTTGTGTTATTTTTACTAGTATTTTCTTAGAACTATTAAGGGTACATTGAACATTTGTACCTTGTTAGATAGGTATTGAAGTAAGGCAGTTTTTATAATAATTTATACGCGTGTTACGTTAATATTTTTTTGAAAAACCTAATAGGTAAATTTCATAGCTGATTTAAAAAAAAAATTTTGGACAAGTAATCCAGTAAAAAAATAATTTAAAAATGTCAAGTAGATTTTTCGGAAATTAACTTTTAAGACATTAAGATCTACTTTTTGAGAAAAACAAAAAAATTGAAATATCTCAAAAACTAGTGAGTTTTGCATAATATATGTTAGGGCTAAATTTACTTCTTAGATCATGCCCCATCACATCTCCAAAGGAATGTATCGAATTACCAGTAACCCTGTATATCGCGAGTTATTCACATTTTTAGGTTGAAAAAACGCGGTTAAAAAAAAATTGTTAATAACAATTGGAGCACAAGGTCTTTGAAGTACAAACATTTTTGGGTACTCCTGAGAACCTCCCCAACAAGATCTAACTATAAAATTGCTTATGGAAAAAGTTCCTTTATATTGATTTTTTGTGCTATTTTGACTACGCTAAGACTACATTCTTATTTATTTTTAGAATCGGTTTGTAAGCCAGACATTTTATTTTATAATTTTTGCTGATTTTTTTATTGTGTACAGGCTAGGCGGTTCAAATTCTAAATATTCTTCATTAAATAAAGAATTTGTCATTACAAGAAAAATAATCCATTTCCCGTCTATACCCAGTAGATAGCAATCACCTATTTCACTCTATTTAAGCCAATGCTGATTCTACTCGTATTTTAATTGAAATTTTACCGATCAAAATGTCTTACACCGATCTTTCTTCATTAATTCTAAAATAACTTAACTAATGTTGTAGACAATGTTTAATAACATGTAAATTAGGTAAAATAATTATTGTGTCATAAACATAAAGTGCGTAAAAATGCATATTATTGTTTATTATATATTAAATTAACTATAGAAAGATTTAAACACTGAAAACAAATGCTATTCACACACAAATTATTTTACTGCTTAGCAGAGTGATCTAAATAGGAGTTTTGTTTTGTATATGCCTACGAAAAATATTTTTACAAGAAATTTATTTGATTGTAATTACTGCAAATTAACATACATATATGCATAAACAAAATATTCACCTATTCCTTGTGCAGAGGAAGCGGCATTCCTTATGGATGGCCCCGCGGCCGACAGAGTCCCCAGGAGGAACGCGGAGTATAGGAAGAATCCCCAAAGCATTTTCGGTTGGATGCCGGAACACTTAAGTCACTTAAAGAGTCCGCTAAAAGGGAAGCGACTGAAGCGCGCAGAAACTGTGCACTGAAACTCTGCGAAACACTGAAGGCATTTCGTCTCGTCCGAGCGTTCTTGGCCCGCGGAACGACCTTGCCTACCGACAGAGAAAGTGGTTTCTCGCAAGAAGTTAACTCCAGTGACGATTACCTGTTGACG
This sequence comes from Leptura quadrifasciata, assembly GCA_963675555.1. NCBI lineage: Eukaryota > Metazoa > Arthropoda > Insecta > Coleoptera > Cerambycidae > Leptura > Leptura quadrifasciata. The sequence goes on from OY776673.1 coordinate 727,492, forward strand.
ACCTACACTATCTTTGTATACTGCACAAAAATAATTAGGATACCTATGGGTGTATCACAGGTATCAAATACAATTGTAGTTGTGAAAATTCACATTTATCCCTTAATAATGCCATAGAGAAGTGAATTGGGAGTGAAAACTACTTTCGTTCAATTGCTATTGATGGAGTCTAAGGGCCGGTTTGTCAATGCAGTGTTAACACTGAACTATAGGATAAATGTCAAACGAAATAATGGGTATCTATTGTTTTGTTTGACATTTATCTTCTAGTTACGAATTAACCATGCATTGATAAACCGTACCTAAGTAGGATTTTAATGTGAATTGTCATTTTTTTTGTTTTAACGCAGTGAGGAGGTCAAGTTAAGTTCAGAATTTAGTTTTGCAGTTTTGGCGAGGCCGGCGTATTAGTCCAGTCAGTTTGTACACCGAAATTAGCAAAAATAGAAGAAAAGAATTATAACAAGCTGATATTGCCTGAATCGACAGTTGATAGGGGTAGGAATACAGAATCAAAAAGTTCCCATCCCTAACTGGTGAGTTTCATCCCTTTTCACCCTTAAAATGACATCTTGTTGGTTTTTCAATAATATTTTGGAAGTGTGATGTTCTACGACAAAAATAGAGGTATTGAAAAATATTCAGAATTAAATTTTCTATAAAACATGTCCATTAGGTCGTTTGCAGATTATTAAGGGTGTTTACGTTAATCCACGGCAAACTTAGGGGTAGGTAACAAAAACGCTTTTGGATGGAAACACAATATTTATCCAGCCTTGTAATATTCTGTTTTGTAGCATTCGGTTTCAACAACTTTTTATAAATGATATAGAATTTAATTAAAAAAAGAACGAAAAATAGTCATTAGCAATTTCTAAACCAAACTCGCTTCCACACCACCTCTCAGGAACTAGAGTTTGCCGGTGCGTTTTTTTAATGTGGTTTCCCCTTGATGCCTAATCCACTAAAGGCTTTATTCTTGCTCATTTCATCGGTCCGTTCCGCATTAAAGCATGCTTGTTCGTGGCAGTTCATATACATAGCCGAACATTTTAAACCAACTTTTAAACATCCGAATCGCTTTCCGCAGCCCTTTTTGTAGGCACACGATATTAACTCTAAAATTGATAAGGGAGCTGCTGCTACAGTAGTCAAAACAGGTATTAAAATATCACCTGATTTCTTCCATCCCCATTTTTCTGGCTCTAAAACATTTCCATGCCAAACCTGAATTTGGTGGTAAACCCTCAACGAATGTTGTTGCAAAGCTGCGGACGTCGGGGGTAGCCTTGCGAAAGTAACTTGACTAGAATTGCCAACCGAGGTGTTAAACAGAACATACCTCTGATCATTTATTGACGTTTCATTTTTTTGTGCCTTATATAGTGCAAGAGCAAATATTTCCCCAGCCTCAGTTGTATCCTGTTTTGTAGCATTTGATTTGTTAAAGGTTTTAACAACTTCTTTTCCAAAAAAAGCAGACGTATCACTATCACTAAATGCATGAGCAAAAAGAACTGTTTTTCTTGAGTTCTTAAGGACATTTGACACTGTAAATCTTTAGAGCTATAAACTTTTGCTTTTATATTACCTTGGGCCCCCCTTAGTAGTCTAATATCCTTTTCAGTTGGCAGTAGGGCAATAATTAAGATCGCATCTTGTCCTACAATTACGACCGGTTCGGATTTAAAACTTTTTTGAATAGCAGTTTGAACTATAACTGTATCAGCATCATCATCTGCAGTTACAGTTTGTATCTGTTCATTTTGAAAGGTCTGAACTAGTTGAGAAATCAATCGTTCTTTGTTGAGAAGGTTCCTTAATAATTTTTCTTTAGGGTCTGTAATTGGCGTATTTTCATCAAAAATAACTGTGGGAGATGTTCTTCTTAAAATTCTCCGTTGGCGTTCAATACTCTGTTTTAACCCTACAGTTTACGATTTAAAGTAATAGAAATATGGATACATAACACCGAACCGGTTTTGTATAGAATTTTGTGACAAACCTTTTTCTATACTTATGATTTCCCTAAGATAGAGCGTTTAAATGATATGTAATAAAACCAGTGCGGTGTCTCTAAAGGGGGTGAGATATGGATGAAGCTTACCTCTTAGGGGTGAGAACTTTTTTGATATTAAACATTTCAGCTTATTATAATTTTTTTCTTCTATTCCACATAAATTTGCCTAATGTCCGTGTACTAAGTAAAGAGTTTTGCCCTACAAAAGGTGGTGTAGTAATAATTTTTTTCCACGACCGGGAGTAGAAATCGATTTCTATGGCATCAAAATTGTGACAGAAGTAAAGCATTTACTCCCTAGGGACGAAATAAGACAATAATTTCCCCAGGGTAGTTTTTATTTCATTTTATTTCAATGTATTTGTAAACAAATATCTGTTGCCATGATACGTTGAATGGAAATATCCTAAAGGCTTCTAAATATTGTAATTTCGCTCCAATTTCAATTCTTTATTTATGAAATAAATGTTTCTACTCCCGATCGTGGAAAAAATAGTATATACACCTCGGCAGAGACCGCCATTTTTCCCTCGATGTATTTGTTGCCCTCGGGCCTCAAATTACACCTCAGGAAAAATAAGACGTTTCTCTCCCTTAGTGTATAATGTACTATTAAATATGTTGTTAAGATCTAGACCGTGACAAGTTTTCGACCTTGGGGGAACCTCTCACGCCGCCATCTTGAATAAAAATGTAACGAATTTTTTTTTTATACATTTATTTAACGTCGGCCTATTTCCGCTACTGAGGCCTAACACCGACGCCTGTAGATGAACTACCCCCATCCAGGAATTTTGCCGAACCTCTTTCCTTAAGAAGAGTAGGGATCTTTTAATTGCGTAACATTTAATAGACAAGGGACCGACGGCTTTACATCCCCTCCGAAGGATGGTATATCTCCTATACAACCCTCGCTTAAGGTTGTATAGCTTCCGCGCTTACAATGTAACGAGTTACAGTGACGGGAAGATGATTATTTTTCCCAAAAAAAATGTAAAATCTCATTTTTGTGATTTTTTCAATTGTTTCTCGTTATTTATTACATAGTTATATTAATTTTGTAAATTCAAAGTATATCTATTTCCACACCACCTTGAGGTAGGGTAAATGGCGCGTTTCTATATTGTGGTATCCTCGATAGGCCTAATCCACAGCTTCTCGATCTTAGATGTAAATGGCGCTTGAGCCGCGCAATTATATTATTAGTGTTTTCCTTTTTTTGATGGTCCTGGTCGGTTGATGTCCTTAATATCATCATCATCATCGGTGCTTCTGAGAATCTTTTTTTCTTCTATTGATAAATCTTTGTCATCCCCACTGTCGATATGAACTTCCGGTAAATTTTCGCATGACTGATCACTGCAGAAGCCACACACAACAGAGCACTTCAACCCCGTTTCCCTGCAATTATATGCTCCGCCGCATCCTTTTCGACAAGGGCATGAAATGAATTTCAATAAGTTATCGCATGCTGGTTGCTCTGTCATTGTGAGTGAATCGAGCCCATTGCTGCCATGATTCCAGCCCCTGGATTTTTTTGGATCCCATACCATTTTTGGACTTGGTGGTACGTCCTGAACGCATAATACCGTGCAGCGTCCTTCGTTGGTGGCAAAGAAGCAAGATTGAATTTGGTTTTTGTTGTAGATTTAAAGAAATGTTCGTAGCAGATTTCTTCCAAGGTTTCCACTTCCATACAAAGCAACGAGAAAGCGTCCTCCATCCTCTGCGATTTGCTTTGGACTTTCATTCTGATCTTTAGAGATGTTAATGGTGGCTATGAGTCCTGCGATTTTCTGGACAAGCGAACAAAATTCACTGTAAAGGAGCGCGCGGTATCCTGCCGTAACCCTCGCTCTTTGGAGTGGAGAGAGGACTGGCCTTTTCAAAGGAAACAAAAAAACACGCACGAGGAAAGGTGGTCTATACCTGCTACACCTGCTCTAGGAATCTTCTGTTCTACAAACTAGAAAGAAACTTCAAATGAATAAAATATTCTCTACTAACTTATAGTACGCCACTGTGGCGCGGCGATAAGAAAATTTATATGTAACAAGAAAAATTACTGTAATTTGAAATTGATATCACTGTATATAATCTTATTGTAGTGTGGAAAACACATTAAAAATAAGTGTTACATATTAGACTTAAACTCGTTACATATTAGACTTACAAAAAAAAATATACAAAAAAAAAATGTGAAGAATTTTGTCTTGTTTAACTTTGTTCAAGAAGTTTGTTTTCGTCGTTGGATCAACCGCTGTGGAGTTATTTTCAAAAAAATGATTTTTTGTATCTGTTATTCAAGATGGCGGCTCGAACGGTCCCCTCCCCAAAAACTTGGGTCAAGGCCCAGACCTGAACAACATATTTAAAAATTATTACTACTAATCTGGTGTGGCATTGTACATCTATCTACTATTTCCAGTCTTTCCAGTCCTTCTAGTCCTGTCAGTCCTCTTCGTGGTTTAACTCATAATGTAAATTTTTCCACTGAAATCTAAAGGAATTTCGGGTCATTAATACTGACGGAATTTATAATTCACTACTGTTTGCAGAGATGATGTAAATCATTTTAAGAATTCTAACATCATTGTTGAAACCCAACTATTTATTTAATTTTCACAAATGGTTTAATTAAAAAATGGCGCAATTTTGAAGATTTTTAACAATTTTTTGCGTAAAATATGTATACCAGGTCAAGATGAACCCCCTGTCATAATTCTATAAATTAAAATGATTTCTTGGTCGTTACCGGTACATAATATTACGTTACAAAGAATCTCCTTGCCATTTAATATCGGTGTCATCAATGCGATTTTAAATTTCTGCGACTTCTCAATAGTCTATTAAGTATAAAAATAAGCACATATAATTACATATAATTATGTTATTTTGTAATTAACGCATTTCGAAGCTGTATTATTTACGTTTTATAAACTGGGCTTTTTTAAGGGTCATTAATTTAATGGTGAAGAAGTTGGAATGGTATAAATATACAGATGGATGTTTGATGATCCTCCTAAAAGTGGTTTGGCATTGAAATACCAATTTATATGCTATTTCTGGTTAGTCAGCATTATGGTAAACCGAGGTTTTTTACTTTTTTCATTCACTTAAACATTAAAAAGGTTAGACATGGTCAGTTCGGAATTTATTATTCCTCTGCTTAATATTCATATCAGAAAATTTTAAATTTGGAAACCATATTTACGTAGAAGAGACTATAAAATACCAGTTAGTAAACAGCAGCCACATCGTTAGGTTGTCAATGTGGATATTATTAAATTGGCAGATATTAATTACTTTTCATTTAAAAACCAAATTAGAAATTCAGAATTTTGAAATGGCGAAATTATTGTATGCACATATCAAATATCCTTAATTAAACGGCCAAATTCATTATTCGCAAATATAAAATGGCGAACTTGTTCTAGAATGTCGCAATGAAAAATCATCAATTTTTCAAATGGCACCTACCGTTTTTTTGACATCATTCGAAAGAAAATTGAATTTTAGAGTGAGTTACCCTATACCTAACTTCATGGTTAAGGTGCCCGTCGGGAAAAATTTTGCTGATACGTACTCTCTCCAAACTTCATGTATGGCTTCATTGGACCTAGTCTGACAGCATTTTCCTCTATCATTTTTTTTGTTTTTGGGGCGTTTTCCCGCCAGATTTTCCGAAACATGTCATTTTGACGGCATATAAAAAATGTGTAGATACTGTTATTTTTCCAAGTAGAATAAAAAACGTGAATTGAAACGTGAAAAAATAATTGTCTGACAATAAATGTGGGTCATTGGGCGTGTCCGCTATCTCGAACATGTCGAAATAACGACTATAAGACACTGACACTGTAGAAATGATTTTTCAATGATTAGTATGAGATAATCATGACAATTTGAAGGAAATTACAACATTAAAAAATTGTATTTTCCAGGCGTCAGACTGAAAAACTGGAAAACACCTTTTGTCAGACAGTTAAAAAATTGGATTTGATTTATTTTTATTAAGCTATATTGAAAAAATCAGCTTGTTATTTATAAATATAGCCTCAATATATACATATGAATGTAACATCCAAGCATAGCTTGACAACCACATAGAAAAACCTTTTATTTAACATTTCCAGCTAAAAGGCTTTAGTTTATTTCACCGTCAGACAAAAATCAAAAAAATTTGAAAAAGAATGTTATGAATAAATTTTTTGCTGTCATGGAACCGACAACTTTGACGCGTCAGACTGGGAAATCGGAAAATAATTTTCGTCAGACAATATAAAAACTTTGTTTTTGTATGTTTTAATAAATTAATACAGCGAAAATCAGCTGGTTATTAATAGATTTTCTTATAGTCGTTTTTCCGACATGTTCGAGATAGCGGACACGCCCAATGACCCACAATTATTTTTTCACGTTTCAATTCACGTTTTTAAGCTATTCTACTTGGAAAAATAACAGTATCTATATATTTTTTATATGCCGTCAAAATGACATGTTTCGGAAAATCTAGCGGGAAAACGCCCCAAAAACAAAAAAAATGATAGAGGAAAATGCTGGCAGACTAGATCCAATGAAGCCATACACAAAGTTTGGAGAGAGTATGTATCAGCAAAATTTTTCCCGACGGGCACCTTAACTATCACCCCCAATCGAGTTATTCATTGAAAATCAAGAAATACCTTATCTTGCCGAGTTATAGCCTGGTTTTTAAGTATGCCATGGAAACAAATGACAATTCTAACAAAATATAATATATGCATATCTTGAGTTATTGGCATTTTTTGTAGTAGGCTTTGTAAAAAATTTCAAATGCCAAACCTATTGTGTCATTGTTATTTTATTGTTTCAATTAATTCGTGCAATTTTCATCATGGAACATTATTCGAAGGATGTCTTTGATTTGTTTGTAATTTATAGTAAAAATAACAGAACATGCCGCGCGTTCAATTGCAATGGCACCTACTCCCGCGTTTAAAATTGTGATAAGAAATATAATTTAAAATCTTTACTCTTAGTTTTTATTTTCAGTTTTAAAAGCTAAAATTACGTAATGATAAAGTCATAGCTTACTTGTGCAAACACTTTTAAGTTATCAATTAAATTGAAAATATCTCAAAAACTAGCAATTTCTAAGCCTAATATCACGATAACTAATTTAAAGGGATATAATAGTTGTGCAAAATGGTGGAGTAAATATGTTCCATTTGAAAAAACGAAGTTCTAGATGTTTGAAGACTGACAAGTTGATGCCCCTGTATAAAATCTCCTGTACAAAAAAAATAAATGTTCGCTCCTCACAGACATTTTATCTGACCTTTGTCTTTGCACTTACTAAATGATTTTTCTTAATTATTGTCATCAACAAATTTTTTTTTATCATTTGTGATGCACTGTTTTTTCATGAATATTCATCATTTTCGCAATATCTTGGCAACGCCGCAATATTTTCGAAGCAAAAGTTTATTATTGAACCTAGAATTTTACGCTGAAATCATTGCCGTAAAAATGTATAGGGTGTATCTTTTAAAAAATTCGACCTTGAACCTCTCCCACTTTATAGAAACACCCTGTGCTTTTCAAAGTATTTTAGAAATAGCAACAATAGGCCTTGTTCGCACTAATTGGCCACCCTATAGATACGTCTATTCAACGCGAGTCCCAGTATGACGTCAGGAACGCTTCAAGTAAGACGCCGCAGGAAAACTAAGTGTTGTCAAATGAACAGAAGCGTCGCTTATAATTCTAACGATTGAAATCGGCGTCTACACTAAATTTACTGTATCCAACTTTCGACAAAACCGAGCCGCCTCTGAATTTCTGACAGCGTTATCTAAGCAAAGACAAACGCAATTACGCAAACTGGTTTGCTATCAAATGGGAATACTATACGTTCATAAAACCTCACATGGAATTACGTTGTAGACTAAGTTACGAGCAGTATCAGAACGTAGACGAGGACGGACTAAGCTCCCGTAGCTGTTTCTTACACCGCACGAACATTGAATTGGCTTGTGATGTCATACCGACCCAAACGAAGTGGGACGAATTGTTACGACAGACAGCTGGCTGGAGTTTCTACAGTCGACACAGTGTTTAGTTGTGTGCATGTACAAGTTGCAACTCTACTATTCATTTTACGTAAACAATGCCTAACCGTTGTGTTGTTACTGGCTGCAGAAATAATGGGAAAAATGTTTCGGCTACATTCCACAATTTTCCTAGGAAAGAAAAGGAACCTGAGCGATATAAGGCGTGGACAGAAAAAATTAATCGTAAAAATTTCTTTCCTAACCACAACCATTTGGTTTGCGGTCTCCACTTTAGGGAAGAAGATTTCGTGCATAGATTTAAGAAAAAATTACTGCCAAATGAGACGGTTATATGTAAATTGTTGAAAACAGCTGTTCCATCCCTTCTACTTTCGGATGCGGGAACGGAAATGGAATTGAAAGGTACTATAAACAAAAGACCTTCAAAATATTTTACAAAAATTGCAGAAATTCAAGGTGAAAGTAAACAACTCGGCGATGAAAAATCTCCTACTGAAGAAGTTGGGGTTCAGTGTGATCTTGCGTTGCAGATGGATAACATTAGAAAAATTGAGCAGCCTTGGATGAAAACCATCGGTATTCAGTGCGAAGTAGGGTGGGATAGGAACCTCGGTACAAGAATTAAACAAATTACGATGCAAGATATTGGTATTCAGTGCGATTTTCAGTTATAATTATTGTACTAATTTGGGTTTTGTAGTTAAAACAAATAAATTTGGTGAGGTGCAGCGATTCTGTGAAAGAATTTTTTTTCTTAAAAAATACTGAATAGTTGAAAACTACTTACGTCATGTGCTTCAAAACAGTGGGGGGGGGGGGGGGGGGTGAAGGTCTGAATTATCTGGATTATTATCAAATTTTTATTACAATTTTAATAAAAAATATCGATTAAGTATTCAAAACTGTTCAAACGAATGTCATTTCTGTGATATACAGTGTATCTCTTGGGTTCGAACTATTTGATTAATAAAAATAAGTATATTGGATGTTAGGGTGTGTACTTAATGGGGCCATCCCTGATATTTTTTTATTTTACATCATGAACTATCATTAAAAAATAGATCAATTAAGCGTACTTGTAAGCCTACTAGATATATATACAGATAATTTATTAACTATTTGAAAATACAGGGTTTATCTGCATTATATACCTACATACATTATAGGTATAAACTTAGACACATAAATAATAGGAAATAATACAAAATCATGTTTAATTTAAGAAAATTATCAATATTTTTAATATCATTAGACAATTTGTTGTAAATCATAACAAAATTGTAATTTTTTATTTAGGTACGAAGTTTATGATATCGGTAAACTATTCTTGAACAAAATAAAACTTGGGTATGTTTTAGAATCCAGCGTGGAATCTGTTATTGCCTTTAAAACTATCTTTTTGCTCTTTCGACTACTATAAAACTGCTTCTTTATGTTTTGTTCTCAAATACCCTCACAAAAAAGTATAAAGGAGTCAAATCTGGTCACCAAGGTGGCCACTCTATCAATCGGACCTCTATCTTTCCAACGACCAGAGATGTATAATTAGAAATTAACAGACAGTCACAGCAAAATGTGGGAGTGCTCCACCTTGTTGAAATGCATGGAGATTTTGGGAAAGACTCTCCCCTTTTTCTAATATTTCAGTAATTTGTATATCAACTGCATCTCTCAGTAATTCCAAATAAGATCCACCGTTTAGGTTTCCGTCGATAACAACTAGAACTACAATAGGAGTGGCTTAGAAAAGAATATTTAACCGATACGTGTTTTGACAATTTAATAAATTTATAACGTTTTTTGTTTTCCTTAAATAAATATTTTATAAAAGAGAATGGCCCCAAACTCACATTTTTAAAATAGCATCCTGTATATTCTTTACATGCTTTTGGTAGCGTTTTTACGACGCGATGTTAAAATTTAAAACCTGTTCATAAAAATTTTAGATGACAAGTTATTTTGAACTTCAAACTGCCGTTTCTAGATCATTTATAGTAGATTAAGTGTAGGTATACATCAATGTTTTTAAAATACAATAAAAAACAATAGTCCGCATAGGTCACGTGATATAGAAATGAACTGATTTTTAAAATAGACTACCATATTTTTACATTTTTTCATTAGATAATTTTTCCTGATTTCAAATATATAACAATTGATATAAATATATATAAATTTTAATATGTAAAGTGAATAAATGGTTCCCTTAGTAGTAGTGTCAGCGACATCTGTTAGTATGTGCCCTCTATACTTCTTTTCTTCCCGTCTAACTGAAGTAGTTTTCTTTACAAAGCTGGTATGAATGTCGTAACACACCAGAACAAGGTCTATTCCGTGTCAATAGGGCCAGAAGATTCCTGTAAACGTTGCAAATGTTTCGTTTTAACAATTTTGTTCCAATTATACACAGAAATGTGGCCTGTAAGTATGCTTTTCAGGATGAACCTGATGTCTGTGATCGATTTTCTTCCAGAAATAATTTTATAACCTTATTTGTAATAATTATATCCAATATAACTTAATAAAACTTGCAAGAAAGGTAGACCCGCAATTAATAGAAGTTTCAGAGAACTAGAAATATTTAAATAATACGCTTTTTCAAAAGTCTTCTTATTTCATATTTGTGTTTAAATATTGGAAAGACACTGGTAAATAAAAAAATGGGTCAAATGAAATTGAATTTTATTTTAAAGAAACAATTTATAAAAATTCCCATATTTTGATTCTTAACATGCTTGTATTCTCGTTTATGATAAATTTCACGAGGATTGTGTTTCTTTACTCAATAACATTTGGTTCTCGATCATCGGACAAATTTTCAGAAGTGTAATAGCAAGAAACAAACTTTACGGAAATGGAAAAATGCATGCGAGTTATGTGTCTACTCCTAGCACTTTTAATAGTCCAAGAGCTCACGTCAAAAAAGTGCAACGGTTTTGGAAAAGCTGATATTTTCAGATTGAATAGTACTTTGGCCATAGAAAACCACTGCAGAGTCAGCACGTCAGCTACGGGGACATTTGGCGTTGGCGCGCTAGGAAAGTGTAAAATTTACTAGTATCACCAAAATATTTTGGAAAAGCTCAAAATTCATCTGTAAATATCTGATGCAATAATAAACTGAAAACAAATAGTCAGATAGCATAATACTCGAACGGGTTTCGTCAGCATCACTGTATACTATTGCAAAAATAAATTCAATGCAAATGATTTGGAAAAGTTTAAATTCAGCTGTATGTTAGTTTATATAATTAAATTCATGAAGTCAACAGTCAGTTTTCATATTCATAGAACCCACTCAGTCAGCAGCCAATGGAAATTAGGAAAAGAAGCGCACGCGGCTTGCGATAATTACATATGGGTCTGCGATTATTTTCTGATTTATTTTACAGCTGAATGAAATTCATTGAGTTTTAAACCTCCATAAATGTATAAATCAGCTTTTTAAAGTTAAAAATAAGTAACTGTCCAACAAAATAACAACGGAATAAACTTTCTTATTAATATATAGCATAATTAAGGCAGTTTCTTTGCTATAGCCCGTTCCAAAGATAAATTCTCCTGTAAACGTAAAATATCTCGAATATCAATTGTCACATGTTCATTGTTCATGTTCATTCGAACATTTTTTTGCATTTAATATTTCTAAATTTGTTTAGTTTTATCGTTCTAGTTGAGTAATTTCATCGATAAATTGAGCATATAATATAACATTTAATATTCAAAAATGGTGCGCACGAATCTCCCGCCAAATACTTGCACAGCGTTGCCAGACGCTCATTAACATGTCCCTCAAGTTAGCGAACAAAGCTTAAACTTGCATATTTCATAAACTTATCTTTTTAACAAATCGGGCAAACACCCGATTTTTTAAATCAAAACATTCTAAATAAACTAATGTATAGACGAGTTGTTTTTGGAAAAAAATTATAGATCAGTTATGATGTAGAATGTGTAACTTTTAGTCAACTGGTACATTCAAATCATGCAAAAAGTTCCAAGTTGGATCGTAAGTATCTCCTTTATTTTTTTAATTCAAGCAATTTCCTACGAGAAGGTTATTCTTTACATGTACCCGAAATTTGATGAAATTCCATAGAAAAAAAAGTGGCTTCTGGAATTGGTTGGGAGGGTGGTCAATAAAAATTATTGAACCACAGCCCTTAGGCCCCGGCCCCATTGGGCCCCTTGTACATCCTCCCTGTAGGCAGACCCTCGCCTAGGCGTCCAACCAACCTAATCTTACGAAATAGGTGGTGATGCTGCCTAGGGGCATCTCCCTCACATCCGCCAAAGTAGGCCAACGTTCTCCCAAAATGGATTCTCTGATTGATGAGACAGCAGAACAGCAAAAAGTGGATTCACGAAGATACTACTTTAAGTTTCAAAGTAGAAACTGATAAAATAAATAAATAGATAGCTAAACTCAATAAAAACACGTTCTTAAACTTTCTTCGCAAAGAAACAGCTATAAAACCCCTGGAAGTCTACGTTGACTAGATGCACAAATATCAAAATTGCATAGAAGTGGGATTGGTCTACGTCGCTCATCTTGTTACGTACCTTATAGTAAAATAAGGACTTTATAGAGGAGTTTGCGACTAAAAATATTATGTTTAATATTCCGCCCTCTAAAAGCACATTTGAACTATGCTAAGCCCAGTCAGGCTATTTATTTTTTGATTGCAACAGACACTGGACCGCTAGATGGCGCCTGCTGACTATTTTACATGTCGCTATTGTAAAAATACCGGGATGTACCAAATAGTCAAAGGATCCTCGTGCCGGGAGTCAAATGCCTACCTTGCACTGACGAGAGCCAACAGATCGAAACTGCAGTCTGCAAGTGGTGTTTGACCACTAGCAAGAGAGCTCCTTTAAGTAGGATCAGTCTTTCGGCTGGTGTTTATTGCAATCGAAGCATTAGCGTTTTGATGGTAATATGCAATTATTACACTTAACGCGCCAGACTTGTAACTTGTAATTCAGCGCTCGGCGGGGCACATAGCCCGGAGAGTAGCTGTTGGTTGCAGTCTGGTTACGTTCCTTATAGTAAAATAAGGACTTTATAGATGAGTTTGCCAGGTGGGCTTGTAGCTGACGCGCTGGCTTTACAGCGGCTTTCTATGGCCAAAGTACAATTTAATCTGAAAATATCAGCCTTTCAAAAATTCTTACACTTTTTTGACGCGAGCTCTCCGGCAATACAAAGTTTAATATCGATGTATACATAGTGTTGTGACGTCATACCGACGCGAACGAGTTGGGGCGGATTGTAACGGCAAGCGGCAGGCAGCTGATGCTGATAGCTGAGTGTCGACACGTTGACAGCCGCACAGTGACTATTAGTGTTCTCTAAATACAACTTTAAACTTCGCTATTCATTTTACATAAACAATGCCGAATTGCTGTGTTATTGGCTGCAATAACAACGGAAAGAACTCTTCGGTTGCACTTCACAATTTCCCTAGAAAAGAAAAGGAACCTGAGCGTTATAAGTTGTGGAGAGACAACCTTAATCGTAATAATTTCATTCCTAACCACAACCACGTAGTTTGCTGTGACCATTTTAAGGTAGAAGATTTTGAGCATAGATTTAAGAAAAAGCTACTGAGGAATGAAATAGTTAGATGTAAATTGTCGAAAACAGCTGTTCCAACCCTTTTACTTTCGGGTGAAGGAAGGAAAATGGATTCGAAAAGTACCGAGTTAAAAAAAGACCTTTAAAATATTCTGCAAAAATTCAAGGTGAAAGTAAAGAAATTATATTAATCAATGATGAAAAATTTACGAGTAAAGAAACTGGCGTTCAGTGCGATCTTCCGTTGCAGATGGAAATTATTAAAAGAATTAAGCGGCCTTGGATGAAAAGCATGGGTGTCCAGTGCGAAGTAATGTGCGACAGGGATCTCGGTAAAAGTATTAAACAAAATATAACCCAAGACGTTGGTGTCCAGTGTGAACTTCAGTTATAGCTATTGTATTAATTTGAATTTTGTGGCGTTGCAAACAAAACAAAACATGGTGATTTAGAGCGATCACCAAAAATACAATTTTTTAGTTAAACTCGGTAAATACTTAAAAACAATCTACACCAAGTGCTCTAAAACACGGGTGGGCGTTAGGATTATCGGGATTCCCAATTTAAGACTGATGTGGACATATAATTATGATATAATTTTTATATTTTTATTTTGTAAATACACGTATTATACATTCCAGATGTTTTTGACTTCCCTCATACAGTGCGATTGTCAGGGGGTATAAACAAAATATTTTATAAAACCTATAGCCCAGGCAGTACCTGCTTAAAATCACCTATGTTTGGGTGAATCGGGTAGTATGGTAGATTTTTGGCTTAATCGCTCCTAAAAATCATAAGAAATGATAATTTCACTATGCGCTAGTTTGAAAACGTGGGCGTAACTTTTTATTAAACAAAATGTGAAAAAATTCCTAAAAACTCCGCTTTTTTCTTCCTATTTTTTCGTATATCTCAGTAACTATCTTTCTCTAAGATGCAGTTGGTTTCGAATGACGTTTACACAGGAAAATCTCGCGACAGCTTTTATATCATAAAAAAATTATATAATGTAACAAAATGATGAATTTGATTTACTTCAAAGTTTACTTTCTACTTTTTGGAGCATTTAAATAAAAGCTTTTTTAAAAAATTTTTTTTTTTTTCGATTTAACTGATACTTTTTGAACGACTGATACTCTTTATTTAACTGCACCTTAAATATTGATAATTGTCGACAAAATCAAAAGATTAAAGTCTCTTAATTTTGTTTCCCAACATCATATGGCACTTTACTGTATAAATGGTATACATTATATAGAATATTTTTATTTCAATTGTTCTTTTCTTAAATATTTATGCATATATATACAGTGTGTCCCCGAATTGAGTTTGCGGCAGGTATAATATGCAAAACAATGGTACGGTTTTTTTTTCTGTGCCAACTTCCATGCATTTGAACAAAATACTTGTCTTTTGCATACGTTGATACGCCCATGCGTGCCATACTGTGTGATCTTGAGATGATTTAATTCGAAAATTAAAGGATGATGACGTGAACGACAGTTATATTCTCAAAAGTAGTAGGTGGCATTGCGACAATCTTATTCAAGACATAAGGGATGCCATTTCGTAAAACCTACATTGGTTGTTACACCAGATGGATACATTTTAGATATCCATGGACCATATTTTGCCGACTTCCACAATAATGACGTAGCGATGTTAAGAAATGACATAAAGAGAGACGCCCATGGTTTGAAAGAATGGTTTGAACCAGGAGACTTGGATAGGGGCTATTAGGATGCTTTCAAATTATAGAAGGCTTGGGAGTAGAATGTGTGATGCCGCCACTGCCACTAGGACAATCCCAACTAGATACTGAGGATGCAAATCTGGCTGATTACAAAAACTAGATGGGTAGTGGAAGCGGGGAAATTATATGATTTTTGGCTACCAGCACCGGCGATATTTACGGTTTTAGAAAAGTTCACCTTCTGCGAAGAAACTGCCACCCAAGGCAATGATTCTCATTTAGTAGTGAATGCTTACATGCAAACTAAACCTGCCAGATCAAACTCTTAAATAAGCATATTAGAAATCACAATTATTAGCATATTTTTTTTGTAATTCTCATACTCTCTAACGAACAGTTTGGTCTAGCGTTGTCAAAGATGAAATATCAGCTGTCACGTTAGAAATTCACAAAAATTTCTCATTTATGCATATTATGCAAGATAAATCTGCAATGTTTATAAATTCAACTAACAATTATTCGTCAAATAAATTCTAGCCACTGGAAATTAGTTTCTATTTTGATCGTATTATTAAAATTAATATGATACATTAAATGAAACCCGAATAGTGCAATACTTTCACACGAATATGTGACATATAATAACATCGTCTTGTGTCGCGGTAGAATTGTTAGAAAGCTACAATTGTTCAATGAAGTGTTAATAATTAACGTGCTCCTTGTTTGTTTATTACATGCAAAAAATGCATGTTGCACACGATAACAACCTTGTTCGACGGCCACCTCAGTTCAGAATTAATTAGTTAAATAAACATATTGCGCAATGAGTTAATAAATGGCTTTGTGCATCAGTGCATGGAGCACAATTTTCAATTCATGATAGCTTCAAAGATTCGTTGCATCTCGCAGAAAAATCAGTGTAATCAGGTTGATGCAAATGCCCACGGTATTTGCATCAAAGATCATTTCATATATAGTGGAGTACAGTAATCGAAGTGTTATACAATTTTTCGTAGAAATTCCAAACTTTGGGTAGTTGTTAGTTGTCTTAAAAATAAGATATAATAGGATGTCAAACCAAAGACACCTCAGAACATAGACAACCCCCAATTCCAGAAGCCAGAAGCTTGTGCGGAAGGGCGTTACACATTGAAAAATGCGGACATACAACCATATCCTCCGACAGAGCCGGGGCTTGAACCTGGTAGTGCAATATCCGTTCGATTGATCGCGGATGCCACCTCGCCTAAGGTCGCCAAATCCAAGAGAGAGAGAGAAATCCGATAGGGAAATATTTACTATTTTTGACCATAACTTCTTATTCTAAAACACATATTGCAAATAAACTATAAGACTACCTAAGTAGAACTATAACAAGAGTAATGTTATAAATTTTCACTCAATAATTTCAAACATGCGAAATAGTAAGATTTAAACTTAGGAAATAAGAAAATTGACTTAATTTTTAAAATTAAATTAACTATTTTGCAAACAACTGAAATTATTGAGTGAAAATTGATATCACTGCCTGTCATAATACTACTTAGGAGTCCTATACTTTTTTTTACCAATATATGTATTTAAAAAAAAGTTATAGCCAAAAATAATAAATATTTCCTTGGATATGCCTACCTTAACCAAAGCGGCTATTCACTAGACTATTCTTTGCTCACAAATAAAACTGAGATTTATGACAAGGTATTTTGACATTTTACATGTCAACATATAAGTTTGCAGGCTGGGGATCTCCTGTGCCCCAATCTGTTATCGTGCATTCACATGTGAAATCGTATAATAGAAGAGACCAGTGTTCTCTATAAAGGAGGATAGTTCTGAAGATCCTGCTACCATCAAAATTGTCTGCCATCCGAATTGTCCAAGCAATGCACAATAAAAAAAATGTGGGTGACTTTCTTCCTCAATCAAAGCTCATATTTCACTCTCATGGATTAAAGTTTATTTAAAGGGTAGTATCTATAATCATAATTTTAATTTAAATTTTATCTCCCTACTACGTGCCTAATTTGATGATTACTAATACTTTAATAGGCATGATGTAAGGCACTTTTGCTACAAAATATCAAAACTTCTGTTAAGACAATTACTATAGAGATTTTTATTATTTCGATTTTTAATAACAGCTTTTGTTCTTCATGCTCCAGAAAAAAAATAGACAGGCAATTCCCTACTATATTTTATTCAAGATACATGATAAGAGTTATTCTTCCATAACTAAGTTAAGCATTCTTGTCGAATGGTTCTTTGATGGAATAGGTAACAGAGACTTACGAGTATTGCCACAACCTTGTACGATATTCCTAAAATCCTAAATATTTTTTAAACGTTTAATGTCATAATTTTTGAACATCTTGGTATAAAGAAAAATCACCATCAATTATTATATAATTATCGAAATATAAAAAATTTAAAAACAAGTTAATTAACCAGCTTATCAACACTGAATTATGCAAATAGTTACATACAATTAATAGAATACTTACCTAAAATAATAAGTTATTAAGTAATTTTCGTTAATTTATTCGTCCTATTTAACTTAATTATACCTACACCCAAAATACAACTGTTACTTGGCGAAAAAATTTTATGTTTACGATCCAGACGAAATAATTAATTAAAATTGATGTGTTTTTCGACTGGTTTTTATTTTCTCATCTACAGATAGACGAAAGTATTGGGGCGTTAAGGAAAAAATCTTAAATATAGATTTATTATAGCAATGGATATTAAGAGGCCGAAAAATAGTAAATATATCTGAATCGGTATGTCATCTGTGTGTCTGTCTGTGGGTGATACGTTTCTCTCAAAAACCGCTCGACGCAGAACGAGGCATATGACCTGGGAAGTTCAATCTAAAATATTGTTGATTATTAGTAAAATCGGTGCACCAGAGGCGGCTCCGGTAGGTTAAGAACCATTTTTTGTCTTATCAAAATATATGTCAAATAAAAATTGTTCAGAATAAATTATGAATTTTACCCTACCTGATGCAAATTGATTCCTTAACTCCCTTTTCAATACCTTGTGGAAGTTTTTACAACTAAATTTTTATTAGTGCTGTATGAGCAACAATTGTAACAACTATTTTACAAATCCGGGCAAGTAAAATGTTTCATGACATTTTCACACCCCTATAGAAAACATATTTTTTTTAATAGTGGACAAAAACTGTATCAATTTTATCTTGGTCAGAACAAGTTGATTCTTCCACCTCGTCTTTTCACTCACACTTGATCTTTTACAAAATGAGGAAACAGAACAATTTAGGGGTGAAATAGTTATTTCAGCCCTTTTAGCTAGGATGAAACTTTGTAAAATGACTTTCCCTCGTAGCAAAGCAATATACAGGGTACTGGTAATTCGACACATTCCTTTGGAGATGTGATGGGGCATGATCTAAGAAGTAAATTTAGCCCTAACATATATTATGCAAAACTCGATAGTTTTTGAGATATTTATTTTTTTTGTTTTTCTCAAAAAGTAGATCTTAATGTCCTAAAAGTTAATTTTCGAAAAATCTATTTGACATTTTTAAATTTTTTTTACTGGATTACTTGCCCAATATTATAGATATCCGTTTGGAATGAAAAATATCTGGAAACATTTCGATCATGTGAACATCTGAAATAAAAACTTAAAATTTTTTTTTTAAATCGGCTATGAAATTTGCCTATTAGGTTTTTTCAAAAGAATATTAACGTAACACGCGTATAAATTATTATAAAAACTGCCTTATTTCAATAGCTATCTAACAAGGTACAAATGTTCAATGTACCCTTAATAGTTCTAATACTAGTAAAAATAACACAAGTAGTACGAATTTTATTTTTAGATAAACAGTAAAAAACATTTTAAAAGTAGAGTTTAATTCTTCATTAATTTCAAAGTTGTACTTTATTTTTTATGTCTTGCTCAAAATGGGAGCCCCTATTCCGTATACAGACACGGCAGCGTCTTCTTATTTCCGTCCTTGTTACTCTGGTTTTCAGATTATGCCTTATGTGTTGGGCAGCATCGACTATCCTTTATCTAAGGTTTTCTATAGTACTGACTGGTGTGGCATAGACCATCTCCTTCATATGACCCCATACGTAATAATCAAGGGGTGTTAAGTCAGGGCTTCGCGCTGGCCAAGGTATTGGGCCCGCTCTTCCAATCCAACGGTTAGGGAAACGTTGATCAAGTAACTGTCGTACTGTCAGCCGATAATGTGCTGGACAACCGTCGTTCTGAAACATCATTCGCTGTCTGATGGCGAGAGGAACATCTTCTAAAATCACCGCCAGATCATTTCTTTCTTAAAAAATTTTCATAGATTTCCCCGTTTAAATTTTGAGGAAGAAAGTGTGGCCCTATTAAATAATGGCCAATGACTCTCATCCACACATTAATAGAACACTTCATTTGGAAACTAGTTTCACGTGTTAACTTGGGATTTTCCTCTGCCCAATAATGTAGGTTGTGGAAATTTGTTATACCCTCGCGATTAAATTTCGACTCGTCCGTCCATAAAATACTTGCTAAAAAATTTGCACTGTCTGCATCTGAATTTAACATAAAGCGGCAGAATTCTACTCTCCTTCCAGGATCACCTTCCTCCAAGCCTTGGACAGGGGTATAGTGGTAAGGATGACATCCAACTCTACGTATCGTAGACCAAACTTTCAAATTGTGACGCTCCGGTTAGTCTTGCGACTTTATTAGTTGAAATAGTTGGGTCTTCCTCAAAATACCTCAATATTTCTTCCTCATCATCTGGTTCATAAACGGGAGGAGCACCAGCGTCACTTCTTCTACATTTCACGGAGCCAGTTTCAGCGATATTTCGATATGCCGTACTGAATACACGTGCATTTGGTAAGCGGCGGTTAGGGTACCAAAGACCATATTCTCGGCGAGCTTCAGCAGCGTTGCCGCCACAGTATCCATAGACGAACAAGATATCAGCGTATTCTGCGTTGGCATACGCGGCCATGGCACAGAAAATACAATAACAACTAATAACAACAACTACGAGTAAAATCAAAATCTTCGATAACTAATTTAACAAGACCAACAAACTTAAGGGACACGGAGATAAGAATGTCAGTTAATGACATATATGCACAAACGTCAAAGTCAAGGACTGACTGACTTAAATGAAAATGAACGATTAGTCGTTTAATAAATTCCGCCACCAGCATTATCTTTACTAATTTTTTATTAGAACTATCAAGGGTACATTAAACATTTCTACCTAGTTAGATAGCTATTGAAATAAGGAAGTTTTTATAATAATTTGTACGCGTGCTACATTAATATTTTTTTGAAAAAACCTAATAGGTAAATTTCATAACTGATTTAAAAAAAAAATTTTGTTCACATGATCGAAATGTTTCCGGATATTTTTCATTCCAAACGGATATCTATAATATTGGACAAGTAATCCAGTAAAAAAAAAATTAAAAATGTCAAGTAGATTTTTCGGAAATTAACTTTTAAGACATTAAGATCTACTTTTTTGAGAAAAACAAAAAAATTGAAATATCTCAAAAACTATTGAGTTTTGCATAATGTATGTAGATTTACTCCTTGGCCCATGCCCCATCACATCTCCAAAGGAATGTATTGAATTACCGGTAACCCTGTATAATTGTTATTTCGTATAACCAGTAGCAAAAAAGCTGCTTTCTACTATTCAATTTTTAAAACTTAAAAACTTCTAGCTTTCATCTATATCCATCTTTCTATAATACATAACCCTGTTCAGCAGGAAAGTGTTTAGTCCATTTAACGAGGTATTAAAAGGCCAAAACATCAAAAGTTTGTAGGATCTTTTGCAATACATTTTCTCCCCTGTTTTCGAGGGTGAGAAAAATGATGGTGATGGTTTCGAGTTTTGAAACCCTTGCGCACTACCCCTATCGAGGAAAAACCACATCTATTTCCGGCTTCTCGGTCTTGGGGTTGCGAGGGTTTCGTCGGATCGAGTTTTTTTTTGGGAATAATAATAAATTTAATTAATTTACACACTCCCGGGAGTTGAACCTACTCCCGACCGTAATAGCAATATCCCAAAAAAGAAGAAAATACGGACTCGACAAGGTTTTTTATGGATTTTCGAGGGCAGGGATTATGATAGAGGTGCTATTTTTCAACCCTACCCTCCCGCAACTACCCCTAACGTATAAGAACCACCTCCTCTTCCATACTGTCGGTCCTAGGCATGCGGCCATTCATCGGATCGGGATTTTTATGGGAATATCAGGGAAATGAACCATTACTCAACCACAGTTGACCTAAGCAACCCCTGGGGGTTGAACCTACCCTGCTCCTTGCAACACCGAAATCACTCACGGGTTTTCGAGGGCGGGGATCATGTTGTGAAATAATTATTTTTGTAACAAGTACCCAAAATCATGTTTTTTTGAACGAATCGTAACTGTAATAGGTGATGAATCCCAAAAAACTGATTTAGGTACGTGTTACAAACAACATATTTTTGTTAAACGTCCCTAAAGCATATTAAAATTTTTGATCAGAGTAAATGTTTCTCGAAAATAGTAACTTTCGAATTTTAATTACCATGCGACCATAGTAACCAGATTGTTTAATTGTTGTATTGAACCATTTTGCTTTATTTACCTAAATAATCCTCAAAAGTTTCCATGGCAACTTTTTGGGATCGAGTCCGGAAAAGACTTATTTTACGGACTCAAATGAATCCATAAAATAGCTATTTTAGGGACCAAATACAAAAAAATTATATTTGTGGAAGTTCAATGTATGTGTGGTAAATTATTTTTTAAATTCATTTGTCATAATTTTCTTTCCTATTATTTGGGTTTTCTACCACATGTATTATTGTCCTCTTCAAAACAAATCACCGAATCTACAAAATAATAGAATTATTGGAAAAAAAGCCTCTGCGCCCGTGACGTTTACGACAAAGGAAAAGTCAGAGGTTATGTTTTGCAAATAATATAAATCGGAATAAACACAGAAATAATGTATTTAGCTGACGTTTCGGAAAGTAATCTCTTTCCGTTTTCAATGCTTTTTTTTGGAAGACCTCTTATTTTGCTGTGTATGTCAAATATACAGCTTTAAGATTCATAATTTGTCGTTTAAATTAGGGCACAATGAATATATTATTTTGAGGGGAAAATAATCATTCTGTTGTTTATAAAGTTATCCCTTTGGGCGATGTACGTTCCTATCGTCCTCACATATTTTCTGTTTACGTACTTTTTCTGTGCGGAATATTTATTAGTCGTGTGTATTGTGTTTGTCACCTATTTTTCCAGCTCTCTTCTGTCGGATCAAAAAATGTCACCGTTTTCACACCTTTAAAGATGTTTTAAAAACTTCTCATAACTCATTTTAACCCTACAGTGTCTCTAACAGTTCTTTACTACCAGTTGTATCATTTATTATTTACTTGTATTCTTTGAGCAGTTTCCTTTCTAACTCAAGAGAACAACTGGCATCGCCTTAGATGAGAAGTGACTAGAATTTGTAGTAAAAAAAATAATAACAAATAATAATTCAGTATTATACACGCCGTAAGATGCTATTGAGTAAACTATAAAAATAATTTAAAATTTAAAAAAAAAAAAATTCCTGCCTTCATTCTCTTCAAATTCATCTTCTCCATAATCTTCGTAAGACGTTATCCTTTCTGATTCCACACTCTGTAACGTCTCCTTTTCGGGTCCTTGCGTGCCATTTATCACCTCTTGTATATTATTTGAAGGTTTTCTCCTTGTTCTGGGTAAAATGTCCCATATGCTGAGGGAACTGGAGGAGCGGTTGCTCCCAAATAGTCTTTTCTCCAAATAATTTTGCAAAATTTGCGTCGTTATTTGGTTCTGTCTCTGTATTTCGCGCAAGTCCAAGTGAAAACCTGAAAGCATTACAATTGTCAGTGTTGTGCCAGAAAGAGGACAATATATTTTTTATTTCAACAGATCAATATTGTTACAAATACGTACAGATGTACATACAGAGTGTGTTAGTCTTCTATTTTCATTTATTGTTTTGTTAAGAGAATTTTCAGACGCATCTCAAAAAAAAAATAGCTAGCGAGACTAGATAGAATTCCTCGATTTTTATGATATACGGGGTATTTTATAATTATATATCAATAATTTAAATGAGAAAAAGACTTTTTTATTGCATCTTGCTAATGTTTTATTGAATTAGTAACGGAATTAAAGAAAATTTAATATGATTCATTTAATGATCGAGCAGTTTTAAGAATTTGATAAACTTGATAAAATTGACTGAAATAAAGAAATTCTAGTAACTATCAATTCCTTTGTAAAGTAATTAAAAGAACAAATCATTCTAAGATGCAATTATGAGGGAATTTTGCCACAAGGAATAGAATTGCTTCAAATAGATTTATTTTTCATAAAACAGACTTAAATGTAAAAAAATATATAAGAAAATTTGATATAATTTTGTAGCTGTCTCCGGCATACGTCACTGTAAATCGTATATTTAAAGTCTCTAACGATCAAAATAATGTTAATCTGACAGTAATTAGAAAAATAAATAAAACATCAACTATTAACGAGTTCATCTTAGTTTAATGCTTTCTAGAATATTATAATATAGTCATTTGAATGGTGATGATTCTATAAAAATGAATGCATGATTTTTTGTATGAATCAAAATAATGAAGCATAACATAATCATATATAGGGCAAAATAGAATATTATGCTTAAATATATCTAATCATCTACCAGCTACATATTATTTATGCTGTAAAGCGCTCATCTCGTAAAAGAGGGTATATTTTTTTGCGGCTTCTCAGAAGTTTTTTAAAACCTTGAAATTCTGCACTTAAAAACGCAAAATATCACACCTTCCTACTTTCGCTTAACAGAAAGAAAAAAGCGTGTATTAAGGCACTCTGTATATACATCAAGTAACAGTATGCGAACATGCAATGTTAGTTACACACTATTACACATTTTAAATGTATCACTTTCTTTATACACAACACTGAGAATTCTAATGCAATCTACGTTGGTTACATTCGAAGAAAATTACAGGTTTTGGAATGGAAAAGTGTTAGTTTCAGTAAGTTTGCCCCAAGGCTTTATAGCAAGAGCCATTTGCTCGCATGGCCATTGGCCAGGTCAATTAGTGAAATTATCAATTTGCTTTTGTAACTTTTCTTGGTCATACCTATTAGTACTTCGTGTATTATTTTTGTTGTTTCACTTTCCGAATGCCAGATCAAATAAGTCATAGAATATAAAATTTAATCACACGGTGATATTTTTATATATTTTTTCGACGACCAATACTTACTGTTTTAGAAAAGTGCCTAGTAAACCAATATTAGCCCACCAATGAAATAAAATAAATGAAATGTATCAATAAAAATATTAAATCTCACGAAGTAACGCAATCAAAAGATTTCGACAGCATTTATGCTAACTGCGAATTCAAACAAGATCTATGGAAATTGTGAAATCTGTGAGCACCGTTTGTATTATCTTTGTAAATGTCGATTTTATTTAAAATATTTTAAATTGGCGTAGGTACTAGAAAATTTTATTTAAAGCGAAGTATTAATATCTATTCCTCAGAAAGAATTTCCCATGATGATGCAAAAAAGTTGTAATAGTTTATTATTATTTTTTAATATATTTATTTATTAATTTAATTATTTAGATACATCATCGAACAGGTTTAATGGATGAAACAGTACTATAGAAAATTTCGAGCTCATTTTGCAGATGGTTGTAGGTGTTACACCTGAAATGTAATGGAGAAAAATTCAGTACATTCGTTCGGGATTCAGCAAGATAAAATGTTGTATGGTCGTGTATTGGCATGTGGTACAAGGAATAACAGTTTTTCGGTTATTTCGGGGGAATTGATTTTATTATTTATTAATTTATATAAAAATATGACTGCCTGATTTTTCCTTCGTGTGTTCAGACTGTCGGTTGAGAATCTACCTAAAAGTGTATCATGGGGATATCCAATAGGTCGATATATTCCAACACCAACATAGCCCGGAGAGTAGCTGTTGGTTGCAGTCTGGTTACGTTCCTTATAGAAAAATAAGGATTTTATAGAGGAGTTTGCGACTAAAAATATTATGTTTTAACCATTCACCTTGTTGGACAGAAATTTCAAAAAGCGTATCTGGATACTTTCTAGCTATATGTGACATATCCCGACTGCCATATTAATGATGGATCTTCTAATTTAGACTTAACAAATGAGTTAATAAGGTTAACAAGTGAGTGCCCGCAAAACCTGACGAGTTTCTGATAACGAAACAGAGACTTTTATTGGCAGACAAAACTGTGTCTTCAACGTATCTATTAAATGTCAGTTTGTTGTCAAATAGGACGCTCAGGTCTTTGAAGACTCTTTTTAGAGATGTGAAGTTCGTTTCTTTTTTCCCAGGGAAGGATACGTTGCGTTTGTCGACATTGAGAGGCAGATCATTATGGTCGCACCAAGTTTGTATTTTCAGAATATTACCTTGAAGTTTTTTACAGTCAGCTGGAGTATTTATATCATAAAAAAGTTTGACATCATCGGCATATAGTAAGACATCGACATTCAGGTCCACTACGATGTTATTAATAAAGAGTACGAACAACAGAGGTTCCAAGATAGAGCCCTGCGGCACTCCTGAGGTGGCATTAATTTTAATTGACCTATGACAACGGTATTCCACATATTGTGTTCTACTGTTAAGATATTATGATTCAAATAACTTACTAAGTAACTGCGAGAAGCCCATGGTTTGGAGTTTATTACTTCCACGTCTAGTGGAACTATAGTAACGCAAAACATTTTTTTTGTTGTTGAAATAGGCTTAAAATGTCATGAAACAAATTCTGTCTGTCTGTAACTTTTTTGTGCGCACGTTTACTCTGGAACCGTTTGTGATTTGAAATTTGGTACACTTATGTATTATAACGAGATCTGGAAGTAGATTATATTTTGATCTAATTCCGTTGTAGGGTACTGGGGTAAATAAGGGTAAATAGGCAAAACAAGCAGGTAAGAGTCCATAAAATTGCAATTTGGGGCATGTACGAAAAGTCAAGGTCAATTTTGTTTGGCATCAGCCATATCACCCTAGTACCACCCCCACATTATTATTAGTAAAGAAAACATGAAATGTGAAGAGCAGCAGCGCAGTCTCTAACAATGAAAGCCAGCATGTCGTCTGAAGTTGTGATAAGGCGTATTACGAAAAGTGTTGCTGTTTTGGAACGGTGGTTTCTAAGAGGATTTAAAAAATTTAGCAAAGCTATTTGCAGTATCTCTTGGGTCATCCAGGTATCGATCATGATAGGTTAGCGCATCCGGTGTTGCTGTTGTCTCTTTTTTTCGAATTGATGTATAACCAGAAGGATTTTACATTATTTTGGATATTATTTTGATATTCTTTCATGGAATTGTCTATATCCCGTTTTATAAGCATTCTAAGATTTTTAAATTCGCGGAGAGTATCAGTATCCCCGGTTTGCTTATATTTCTTCAACTGTCTGGATTGCTCTTTAATATTACGAACTATCGCGTTGTTGTACCTGGGCAAGTACGAGGATAGTTTTCGGTTGAATAATTTTTTTGCACGAACTTAATATTCTTAATTAATTAGAATAATAAAGTAAACTTTAATGTTTAACTGATAAAGAATGTTTACTATAGAGCCTAGTTAGATAATAGTATTGAAAGTCAAGTATTAAAAGTACCTAATATAACGTATAATCATGCTGTTTTTGATGAAAATTGTAAATCGTATCCAAGAGTCGTAGAATAAGCTAAATCTAAAATAGAATACCAATCACAGCAATTAGACGACAAAAGATGATCAAATAAAATAAATAAATAAATAAACACCACAGATATTAGACAACCCCCAATTCCAGAAGCCAGGGCTTGTGCGGAATGGGGTTACACATTGAAAAAACGCGGACATACAACCATTTCCTCCGACAGTGCCGGAGCCAGGATTCGAACCCGGTGGTGCGATGTCCGTGTGATTAATCGCGATTGTCACCTCGCGCCTTAACCAACGCGGCTATCGGCCAAACAAAAATGTAGTTAGTATTTTATTACTTGAGTGATTTTTATTAGAGATGGGACATACACTGTTTTCTTCTCTGTGTCCACTTGCTTTGTGGTTAAATCTCCATATTTAAATCACCTCAGGGCACTGTGTACTTTATTCTATTACAACACTTCCTTGAGAATCGGTTTTCATTCTATTTATTGAGATTGCTACCTAATTCACTAGGATTGAATTTTTGCGATATATCCGTTTTTGCTACTTTACTGTTCTGTTTCTTATTTTGACGATAAAGTCGTATCAATATCAACATGTTTGTATCAACACCACCTATAAAACTCCAAATAATGTCAACTTCATTGACGAAACGCGCGTCATAGAATTAGTTTACTTCGTCAGTGCCATATCGAAGGCACCAACACCTCTTTAGTTCCAAATTCTGATTTTCTTCAGGTTTCAGTTCACCACTTTACAAGAATTTTAAGAAAGCGTCTTGCCCTGTATAACAAATTTTCAATTAAAATGAATACGAGGAATTTATACAGAATGTAATCAATACACTCATTCTTGCTACGGATGTATCTACTGTTGCAAACACAAAATGATTACTTATAATTAATTAAAATAATTATTAAGTCGAGTATGAAAGAAGCAATCCATTACCATTCCTTGTATAAAACAATTTTCAGCAATTCCTCTATCGAGAAAAGGTCAAAAACGAGTTATTATATAATCATCTCAACTAAATACAACCTTACACTAATAAAACTATTCTCTTAAAAGGTAACATAAGTATCATGTTAACGTGAAGAACATCACTTAAAGAGAATAGCTTTTTATACTTACATGACTTAACAATAAAAATGGTAATCTAAGACATTTATCACTTTTACGAATAAAATGCAAGGTCGATCAACAATTTCAAAGATGATAGGTATACACTAGGCACGGTTACAAAACTTGGTTGTTGATGGACGAAAGCAAAAATGAACAGTTACCCTATGTCCTATTTTGGTAAGGTGTCATATTCCAAAAATGTTGAATTGGTCGAGGTATCTTCAACGAGCATAGAGAGCAGTGTTAAGATTTTGCATTAGCCTGGTGTAAAATAGGCTTTTCTAATTGCAGCTCACTTCCAATACTGCTCATTCCTGTTTATTTCAAAAGGTTAGACAGAAGAGCCAAGCACAAACCGAACTTGCTCATGGCAATCCTATTTAATTGATGTGAGCAGCAAGCAAGTTAGACTCGTACGCGGCTAGCCATATCAAGGTATGTTATCATGAAAGACGATTGGATAAAAATCACATTTTACTTAAAAGTTGTCTATCAAGATATACATTCCACTACTAATTAGACTACAGTCAGTTTTTTTTTTTTAAATTGGTATTATTGAGAATAATTATTATATGATTATATGTAATTATTAACATTAACATTGCGGTAGGTGTCAGCAAAAAATGTGTTTCATAAATATAAATACCTTTCCCAATCCAGGGTTTCCGTTACCTACTTTTGACGCAAGTATTTTAATTGCATTGCACCACATTAATGATATTGCAAATTACAGGATGTTTAAATAAAGAATTCAATTATCAAGAATACACCAAGCTTGAGAACATAAGGTTCTTTATAAATTGTTTTTAATAGACAACACATAGTCTCTATGTGGGGCATTACAAAGTAAGGTGTAAGGTAGCAATCAGTTGCTCCTGGACCAGGGAAGGAATAAAAAGCACATCCCCCCAGCAAAAATTGGCTGTAGGTAAAAATATTATTTGTTTATTTCTTTCTTGTACTTTATGTGGATTATTAATGTTGGTTTTGGAGATGAAAAACTTTGTAGTTTTTACATGTAAACCTCTCGCAAGCCACTGTTTCATTATTTGCCCACCACTACCCCAATTGTGACAATATGCAAAACATTTGTTAGACCTGTCTTGACATACGACTGTGATACATGCGTACTCATTACAACAGATTAGAGTGCCTTGGACAATAGCCTTTGTTTTGCCAAGGAGAAAATATGGAAGAGGACCAACCATGAGCTGTATTTACAGATGAGGAAGCCAAGATACTGTTTTATAAAAAATATGCAGCTTATGGGACAGTTTATACTGGATGAGTCAAGTAGTGAAAAATACGATATTTATAGAATGGTGCAGGCCCATATTGTGCTGGGGAAGATAGCACACAGTTCACAGTTGTCAGAAATCGAGACGGAAGGCGGAGTAAACTGATCTAAGCCAGAACATTAACCGAGTTGTAGAACGCCAAACAAAGATGGCAATTCAAACATTTTACAGTAAAATTGTCCAGTATTTCGTAGTAACTAGAAAAGCAACATTTAAAATTAATATAGATTGTATTTAGTTAAATAAGGATCTACAAATAAGTCAATCATTTCACATATTAATATCATTTGTTGACTAAGGGATTCTGAGTTGACATCATCTGTTTTAACCGGTTTAATCGTTGTTATATCTTGTCAAATTAATTAATACTCAGACTCGTCCGTTAATGTTTTTGTCTGGAGATTGAACCCAAGTCCTTCGCATATACTGAGCGTAAATGTAGCTGGTTTTAAAAATACATAAAAGCGACATCCAAAGCGATTAAAAACAAATAAATTGTGTACAAGCACATGAATTTTAACTTGGAGGAGATGTTGACCTTCAAGGTTAAAAATTTTATGTATTTTTATATTCATGCGTGAAATATTCGCCGAGCCAGATTCCTATATTATTATTATTTAGATACACTTAATGATCATTATAAAGAGTTAATTCAATGTTTAGAGTACAATTTAATTTATTTTTGTTTTGGTTCCGGAAAATTATTGTTCATGTGTTCATGAACGTCCTTCGGTCGAGCCCATAACATTTAAGAATATTTATCACGTAGCCCTAAGCAACATATAGCAACAATGTTGTTTTAAATTTATCGAAAGTTTATTTAGTTAGATGTCGTGGATTTACTCCAATCGAAAATTAAAATATTTGATTTAGATTTAGGTAAAACATAAAATTTGGAAGATTGCACTGTGCAAAAAGGATAAACAATAAGTGTGTGAGAGAGAGAATTGCATCTGGTATGCATATAATTGTCCAGCGATTGTTACATTTTCTTTTAAATAAGTAAAATTACTTTCAAAATTATGACGTTTTCAAAACTTCCCGTTCCCAGGGACGACCATTTACATTTTGACCGAGGGGTGTCGACACAATGTATCCAAAATTGTGTCTAAAGTTTCCAAATAGGCTCTACATAGAAACATTTTGGCCACAAAAAAGCAAAATATTTCAATTTGGACGCAGTGCCTATTTTGACACAATATTTTATTAATGTGTCGACACATTACCCATAAAATATTACCATTTGGACACAGTCTCCATCCTAACACAAATTTTGATCTTTGTGTCGACACAGTGCAGACACACAATAATATTGTGCCCTGGTTCAGCCACATTTTGCTCCTTGGGTTAACAAAATTAGTATGAGGGTCCATTGTATGCTGTGCTATGTATTTTAAATTGGACACAAACTCAGTATGGAATTTCCGGTAGAAATGAAACAACCAATATCGTCTGCTTCGTCTAGATGTTGGAATATTTTCGGCACATTGAATGGTCCAAGTCTAAAACTGATGAAATGAAATTTCACTCACTTTTAAAAATGCTTCTTCTTCTACCTTCAGAAGTGGTGAGGCATTTACTCCATAGCTATAAATATATAGTAACGCAGTAAAATAATGAAATATATTTATTGCATGGAAGTCATGCGACTGAAAGATATTTACACGTGAGTGCGAGTGCAGCGCAGAACGTATATTACTGTAAATTTTTACAAAAGAAAAAATATTGTAAACAAATACCGAAGTATTGCATAACGCGAATCTTACATAATCAATAGCACCTGCTGCTGGTGATAACATATTTAAATGTATGATTATTATGAATAATCAGTGTAAATAGTGAATTCATATTTATCATTTAAAGACTTTAAATAGGTACCAACTTGAGAAGAGGCATTTTTGACATTAAAATATGTAAGATTTTAGGTTTTTTATTTTAGAATTACCTTCTATTAATCACAATGTTGACCTCTCTTTATGCCTCGTGTGACATCAACACATGTGTCAGGGTTGCCTGATATGCGTACCACTAATCAAATCTTTTCTACATCCGTTTCTTGGTAAGTCCAACGTTTTCATTTGGAGGGAATCATCTTAGCCGTTTATTATTTGGTGTTTCCTAAACCACTAATTGTTGTATATTGTATCTTTTCAGAATTTATTCCAGATAAATAAAGCAGCTAATTTAAAAAACGTCAAACACTCAAGTCTTCTTCGGCAAAAATAAAATTAAGATTCTAACAAATTGTCGTCATCTGGAGATGATCTAAACGGTTTTACTCTACTAGTTATTCTTCAAGGTTTTTTAAGTTTTGTTGTGTCTTGCTCCATCCATTACTGGATATTTTTACAACTTATTTTTTTATATATAAATCTGGAATCTTTGAATCGTTTATAATACCCCTAATACTTTTGACTTGGAGATAGATTCAGCTTGGCATAAGTTTTCCTCAAATGAGTTAATCTACTTAGCGAATCAGTTAATTTATACACAAATAAAATAAAGACACGTGAGTGAGATCCTCGTTATAACAGAAAATATACTGTTATGTGTAAATTTAATGGGAAATTTTAATACTGTTTACATAGATAATTATTTAAGCTATGCATGTTAGTTGTTTGCTGCTTGTTACATAAAGACCAATCGATTTACATAATTGAACTGCGTATTACAATGCCTGTCTCCGCCCCTTTATCTTGAATGTCTAACACCATATTAGTCATTTTTTTTGTTCCTTTGATTGTTACGTACCTGTTAGCCATCGGAGCTTTACCACCACAGTAAAACATTCATTATTCGTTTGTTTCTTGTTGTTAATGATGTCATTATTGTCACCGAGTGTATATCACCAATAAATATTCAACGTGTTTATAGAGACACACTCATTTCTTAATATGTATCAATAAACAAATCTATTATCTAATAATTGGCTTTTCTCAAGGCCACGGATTACTCAAGGCGAGGGCGCGGTTGTTCACACCGTTTAGTGGCTAATATTCATAAACGTGAGGTTGTGGACATTGTTTATGAATAGAATTGTGCAAGAAGTACTTACACAGCAATTGGTATTGTGGGAAGTAAAGAATTTGTTAGTAAATCATTGTTTCGTAAAGATATGTAGTAGATACAACCTTCACCTACAGTTCTAAAACAGAAATGCTTAGATATTGGTTTACGACTTGCGACATGTCTAATCTCTTAGGATTTGTATTTAAGTAAGAATAATTAACCTCAAATAAATATTTAGACAAAACATACTTTTAGAAAAAATAACTAGTCACCATCAAGTATTTTAAGAAAAATTATTCTAAATGTCAGTTATTAGACAGTGAAGGTTCTGAATCATTTTTACTTCCTAAAAATATACAGGATGGCCAAAAATGATTTTTTAATTGAATTTTTTTTTCAAATGGAACACCCTGTATATTTTTCGGCCATATGATGTAGGCATGAAAAACGAAAATTTTTTTGTATGTACATCTCTATGGCTATTTTAGTACACGCAAATTAGATTAAAAAACACTGAATAGAAGAAACAATTTATAAAGAAATATTATTTGAGATGTGTACTCTCGATAGGGTTAGAAATAGATATCCAAAAAGTTCTCACTCCATTCAGGAACGGAAAGTCCTAACGGGGACTTAACGCTGGTTTTTCACTTTTATCTAGGGTCCTTCATCGACGAACGGTTCTTCAAATTCGGAATTTAAACATCCTTACCCATGACAATTAGAGTATATTCTTGAACAGCGCAATCCAACCTTAACACAGCTGCATTAAAAAAATTACAGAGAATATCAAGTGTAACACATACACTGGGACACACTGTATATTTGTTTACTGCTTGGCGCGTATTGCCGGCAAAATATAATGTTGCACTTTTATTCTTAGATTTTTATATCTCTCGCTTCAGTTTACTAGGGAGCTTCTATAAAAGCTTTAGCTTACCAAGTTAGTAACCCTCCTTTATTTGTAAAAATCAAGAAGCTCTATTTACAACTTATTTTTCATTAAACTGATCCCATTTTAGTAAGCGGAAAAAATTATGAATACTTACCAAGTGCATTTTTGAGAAAAACTCTTAATAAGACACACACACTTTCGATTCGCGTTTATTCAAAACTAAAAAGAAATTGGGGTTTTGTTTGCATTTATACTATTATAAGATTTCGTCCCTTGGGACGAAATAGAGAAGTCATAAAAATGGTCATTTTTTAAAGCACATGTTTGCTGAAAGCATCGGTGTCCTACATCTGAAATTTAAATTATTTCAGACAAATACTGAACAAAAACTCTCACTGTGCACTTATAAAGCTATAGAGGTTAATGAGACACTATTGTGAAGTTTATGGCATTGGAGCACACCTGGCAAATATTCACAGATTGTAAGCCATTTGATTCCGTAATTAAGGACAATAAATATAAGACTAATTGTAAGGACCAACCCCTGATGTCGGGTTTAACAGGCTATAAAACAAGCAGTCGAAATATTTTTTAATGTTGGGTCCATAAGTATGATATCCAAAGCGCTTGAACACTTGGCTGATGCAGCCAGGTAAGTTTTTGAAACGATAAATAATTTTGTCCAGATATAAATGCAATTAATAGGTGCAATATCTTCTCAGACAGTGAATAACATAGCATGAAAATATTCAGGAGCGCGACCGGCGGCGGCGACCCACCGGTCTGAGCCCGGTAACCCGGCGGGACAATCCGGGCCTGTCGAGACACCCTGCATCTTTATAAAAAAAACATTCTTTAAATAGTGGTTGATTAAACTATTTTCAGTGACCAGTAATAAGTGCACAAATCATTGTGCATTGAGAAGAGAAAAAGAAACGCAGACCAAAAATCTAGAGACCAAGGACGAGTTTTTTAATCCTTTATTATCATTAAGTAATAGTTTGGCTTAATTGATATCGAAATATTTATGCACATTTAAATGCACATGAGTTGTTTATTTAAACATGGAGCAATAATCTTGTCAACAAATACTTTATACACAAATAGAATCTTATCTTTCAGCAATGTCCAATAACATAGTCATTAAATTTCATAATTCATATAAATCAACAATGAAATTAGACTGTATTCATTAATTATACAAGTACTTAGTCGTATGTGTGTAAATATCCAGTAAATGAAGTGTTTCGCTACCTCTCCCTAACATTATTTCATAAAACTTACTGCACTTCAGTTAAGAATGAAACCTGATAAATTTCGTTGCGTGACAAGAATTCCTACAGAATTTAATATCGTATCATGTACTCGTTTTAAGTTCCTTTCTAATGTAAAAAATATATTAGTTATTTAATTATTATTTCTGTCTACAGTAACTGAAATACCTCAAATAGTTTTCTTCATTTGGCGTGGGTAATGGGTAATGGCATACCTGTGGAACGTTCACAGGGGTGTATAAAGGCAGCATAGCGGTCATGCCGATCTACATTGCAATAATAAGACAAAACTGGTTCGTTGGATTTATTCTCTTATATTAATTTCACTTTCGTTAGTCTGCAAATCGTATTGTTGCTTAACCCATCAGTGTCCAGAAATTTTGACCGAAGTTCTAATCCTCAGAATACTACTAAACTAAACTACTACTAAAAACCGTCTTCAATGATGAAACATAAATACAGTGTGTCCCCGGATGGGTTCTTGTAAACTTTATTATTTTTCAATTGCCGAGAAAATTCATTCTTTTTAAAAAGTTTTGCTTGATTTTTTCTCGACAATTTAAGAATAAGGAAGTTTACAAGAGTGCGGTAAACTGTATAATAGTAAGACAAGAGCGTACCAATTCTCTTTTTAAATTTGTGTATATTTATTTGTTTACAAAATCCAACAGGCAAAACCCAATTTAAGTAAAAAAGGTAGTAAAAAAACAAATATACAATCAAATACTAAGGAACTCACATAGATATAAATGCACATGATATACCGGGTGTCCATGGATCATGGTAGACCCCCCCTTTTTTTTCTTATTTTTAAGAATATCAGAATGAAACTTGGTAGGTGTATTATATGACGAAGAAGACACTTTGTGACATCTTTCATTTTTTTCCACTTCCGGTTTCACCGGAAATGGCCTAACATTTTGATATTTAAATGGAACACCCTGTATATTATTATATTTTTGGAATCCTTGAAAATTTCTGATTACGGTGATGTCCCATAAGTGACATTTGGATTCCATAAAAAAAAATTGACTCGAAATTTAAAAAAAAACAAAAAAAAATTCAAATAAGAAAAAATTGTTACATAAAAAAGTTACATAAAGTAGCCGTTGGGAGGAAATATTTCTCAAACCTTTACAGTTACGCATCACGAAACCACGGCTTTTAACAGCAGAAGTAGTTGTTATTTCTACATGTTTATTGACAGATAATTTTGGATCGAAATAAACTCGAAGGTCTTTGATGAATTCAGGCCTTTGTAAACTTTCGTTGTCAACGTTATAATTAAACGTGTACATGTTGATTTTTCTGCCAAATGACATTACATTCTATTTGTTGGCATTAAGAGGTAAATAGTTGTCATTGCACCAAGTATTAATAGTATTTAAGCAGTCTTGAAGATTAACACAGTCATCAATTGAGTCAATCAATCGTGACAAAGAAAAGTGGACCAAGCATCGACCTCTGTGGCACACCGGATTTTTGTAAGAAACTGCCAGATTTATAACTACAGTACTGAACAAATTGATATCGATCCTGCAGATATGATTCAATTAATTGTAATAACGAATAAGAAAGACCGAAGATGTCCAGTTTACTAATCAAGGTACTATGATCTAGCTTGTCAAATGCCTTGAAGAAATCTGTGTAGATAATATCAACTTGACCACTCTATCCAGACTGTCACAAAGAAATAGTGTTTTGCACACAAGGTTTGTGATAGTTGACCTACCTTTCATAAAACCATGTTGATCGATAGATATTGTGCCAGAGAGATAAGAATATATGGAGGAGTGAAGAATTACTTCAAAATTTTTTCCAAAGTTACAAATAATGATAGTAATATTGGTCTATAGTTTATATCTCGTTCACCTTTTTTGAATACGGGGCCTACACGTGAAGATTTCCACTTCCGAGGAAAACTTGCGCGTCCTAATATTAGATTGTAGATAATTAATTAATTAATAGTGCTTTGGCAAATACAGTCGCACAATCCTTGATAATAATTGCAGGAATTAGATGGGGACCCATGGCCATAGTGGCTTTAGCTTTTTAATGGCCTTAATTATCTCTTCCTCAGTGATCACAGACAGATTTAAGACATTGGAGTTAATCTTAGGTGTGTCATTAAAATTATCGACTCCGGAATTGGGAGGTGTGAAGGATTTCGAAAAGAAGTCACGAAAACTATCAACAATTAATTGCGGGTCTTCGTTAATTTGATTTTCATATTTTAAAGATGAAGGGATGGATGTAAAATTATTTTTTGTTTTAATAAAACTCGTTTGGGTTGACCTGAATGTTATTTTCAATATTGGCTAAATATAAGTTAGGTATATGCATTATCGATATCTGACTTAATTTTGTACCTTAACCTACTCTATTTGTTTTCATCAGAAGTACTATGTAGTTTGTATCTTTTTAGCATTATTTCTTTTTGCCTAATATCGTGTATTATTTGACCGTTAAATCATGCGGGGTAAGAACCGGAACTTTTTTGATTCTTAGATACATGTATTAAAAAAATATATAATTTGGAGTACAATGCGTCTATTGCCATATGCACATCACTAAAATGTTCAATAAATGACCAATCAGTGAGCTGCAAGTCCCTACACAATTCCACAAGGTTTGCCTTTTTAAATTTGAAGTCAAAGTTGTTTTTTTGAGGAAAATTATTATTGCAAGACTTTTGAAAGTTGGCCTGGATTAAGTATATGTAATGTAATATCTATCTATCTAACGGATTTTGATTACGAATAATTCTTCAGTATTTATCCATATTTTACATCTATAATAGTCTAATTCCGCATCTCAGTCGTTCTTGATTCGGTCGTTGTATTTTACAAGTCTGACTTTCTGAGGTAAAATCCTAGGTAGGTGTCAAAATAATACCAAATTAACATTTGCAGTTGTTTTCATGTTCAAATCGTCTTTTATTGTCAAAGATGAATCGTGTTTTAAAATTTAGATGCACTTTGTTACTGCCCTTTACTATACATATTCGGAAAGCGAAATTTAGGCTCTATCTTACTGTTTTTTAGAAGAAGTGATATTTTTAGATGCAGCTTTACTTCTCTTTAACAGTCAATTAAGAGAAAACATAAAAATCCACCATTTTGAATTTTTTAAATTGGGTTTTCTGTCATAGCTTTTTTTGTTTCAAAGCGGTATCGGATTCCTCGGAAAAGACCACAGCAGACTGATTTTCAAAAACAAAAAATTTATCTCAAACACTACTGGGAAACTGGGACACCCTGTACACAATATCCCAATTAAACGTGGTTTACCTTGTATCGTTTACGCGAAAATTTATTAACTATTTACAAGTTAATATAACGAACGATCTTCATTAGTTTCCTAAAGAGCCCATTCAGGATTCTATTTATAGATATAATAATAAAGATCTGGTTCGTTCCATTTTAATTTTTACAAACTGCTCTAGTGGATCAGTGTGAACGTGTTCCACATACACAATATAAACATGGCGCATTTAAATACGCTAAAGTGGAAAATGAGAATTTAAGATCAATGGCAACTCAAATAGGCACAAGCTGTAAATCTTCATATTTTACAACGTGTTATGTCTTTCGCAATTTAATATTAACATTCCTATGTAAATGCATTAAAAGGAAAAGTATAAGTACTACCTTACCTGTAATTAATCACATTAATCGTTCTTAATTATATTTGGTGGTAGATGGTGGTATATTGATCGATTGATTGTTGTCAATTATCGATTATTTATTTATCAGAAGATAAAACCGCAGCCCCCGACATATTCATGCATATAAGAACATAAGTAATACTTTTTCGCTGTCAAGGTTTTTACATTTGTAATTTATAACCGGATAGGTAAATTTAATGTGCATTGTGCATATGCAAATTAACCAATTTTATTAACAAGACGACAATATCTTGTTTCAAATCAAAAATAAATCAAAATAGAACTTGCACAAAAAATTGTGGTCTACAGTAAATGAAATGTGTAATTCCAACAATTCACAAACAAATATATCAAAAATCTACAACGAAAATAACGCAATAATAACAGACAAATTGGAAATATGTAATACATTTAACGAAATGTTCTCTAATATGGGCGAAAATATGGCACAAAAAATAAAAAAGAATAATAATTACAAAGAAACAAAACGAATAAATACTAAAACAATGTTTTTGGTTCCTACAACACCCAATGAAATAATAGAATATATACTAAAATTAAACCTAATAAATCATCTGGCATAGACGGTATGAAATCTAGAACATTAAAACAGCAAATGGGATATCTGAGGTACTTGCATTTATTATAAATAAAATATTTGAAACAGGATACTGGCCCTCGTGTTTTAAAATTAGTGTTTTAAAACCGCTACACAAAAATGGAAAGAAAGTGACAGTCTCTAATTACAGACCGATTTCGTTAATAACTAGCTTTACTAAGATCTTTGAAATGTTATTAAAAGGTAGACTTCTTCTCAAGACACATAATATGTTATCCAATAAACAATTTGGATTCATAGAGGGAAAATCGACCCAAGACGCTATTCACGAGTTAACTGATCAAGCGAAGCCCTTTGACAGCGTTAGTCACAGTCACCTCCTTCAATGCTTAGAATACGAGACCCTGTCTTAAACTTATTTAAGAGTTATTTACATGAAAGACAACAATGTGTAGATATAGAGGGTATAGTATGCGAAGTAGATTCATGATTGTTAATTGTGGCGTACCGCAAGGGATTGTCCTTGGGCCAATGCTCTTTCTAATATATTTAAATAATTTATTTTCTTTAAACAGCGAAGGCAATACTATTAGCTTTGCAGATGATACTGTGATATATTACGAGGCAGACACTTGGCCAGACTTAAAAAGTAAAGCCAAAAGGGATTTGTCAAAAATTATAGAATGGTTCAACTTCAAGTTGCTGACGATCAATGTAACAAAAACAAAATTTATACCCTTCGGACTATATAAGAACTCAATATCTGATATAAACGCCCTGAATTTAATACTATACATGAAACTACATACAAAATAGAACGTACAAATAATATAAAATATTTAGGTATACAGGCTGTCCATTTTATCAAGGCCCTCAATATCTCACTTAATATCGATCGTACAAAAAAAATTATTTTTACGAAAATTGTGCCGATTTATACAACCTGCAAAATGGTTTAAAGATATTTAAAATCCATGGTCTACTTTAAGAGTAACGGCGGAAAATATCGAAAATGCTGAAAACGTCTAGGCCAAATATCTCCGTTATTTGAAGAGATACGAGAAAAATTCTAAGGTGAATATTTTTTTGCAAAACAGAGTGTTTCAACGAGGTTTTATCTAATTTTTTTTCAAAACCCCTGTATTTTGAGATTTACTCTTCAGGCTGTTAAAAAAATTATTTTGAAACGGGCGGGAAATGGCGCCATTAAATAGAGTATTTTCCTCCCTTTTCAACGATATCTCACATGCTATATTTATTCAATGGTACTACGTTAGTAATTATAAAAAAAATTTTTTTAACAAGCATTATACTTGCCGTGGAGAAGTATGATTAAATAAAACGATAAAATAATTCAATAAGTTGTTCAAATCTTTGCTATAATAAAACATTAACACATTAAGAAGAATAAAGTAAATTCAGGTAACAAAATCAAAATAATAATCAAGAAAGCAACATGGAGCAATTATGGAAAGAGTATTCGCAGTTATGCCAATGTATAGAGGTCCTCCATAAAAGCGTCACTCCTTGCTCAGAAAGTTAAAATGTATTTACCAATTAATTTAAGTATAATATCCATTTGTTTGTATTTCATGATTTCACTATTATTTCAATTATTTTAAAATAGTTGGCTATGAACAAACTTGACAATTGAATTTTTTGACAGATCATCTCAGTTAATACTTAAACTCTCACTCAATCACACTCGTTTAAGAATTTAGAATTTTCATAAATGATTTTCACTCACATTGATCGTTATAAA
Source organism: Leptura quadrifasciata (assembly GCA_963675555.1). NCBI lineage: Eukaryota > Metazoa > Arthropoda > Insecta > Coleoptera > Cerambycidae > Leptura > Leptura quadrifasciata. The sequence goes on from OY776673.1 coordinate 768,202, forward strand.
ATGTTCGTTACATATTGCCAATGCAATTTTAACTCTGGATTAGCTCAAGTAGAATAAGAAACAGATTTCCACAGGCACTACAGCCGAATAAAACTCTGTTCAGAAAATTAGCTACGAAACTGAAAAATAATGGTTCACTTTTAAAGAAGAAGACAAGGTTGAACAGTGTTACTGATAATGTAAATAAGGTAAACCGAGTTATTAATTATGTAAGAAATAAAAATACAGAAAATTTGGAAACATCATTAAGAGAAATTCAAATTGCTTGTGATATAAATAAAACAAGTGCTACAGAAATTTTAAAGAAAAATGGTTACCGGTGTTATAAAGTCAAAAAAGTTCACAATTTACAAGCGGGGGACAAACCAAGGAGGTGTTGGAAAAGAAGCGTGCCGATCCATTAATATGTAGTAAAATACTTTGGTCCGACGAGGCAATTTTTTCCAATAATGGATTTTTTAATCGCAATATTCATTACAAATGGACTTCTGAAAATACACACTGGCATAGACCGACTGGGTTTCAAAATCGTTTTTCAATAAATGTGTGGATAGGTATTTTAGGCACCAATTTAATAGGTCCTTATTTTTATGATGGTCACCTCAGTGGTCAAAGATACCTAAACTTTTTGAGAAATGAATTTAATGAATTCTTAGATGACCTACCTTTAGAGAATCGACACAACTTTGAATATTTTCAATAACACGGAGCTCCTCCCCACAATTCCCAGATTTGCCTAAATTATTTAGACGAAATTTTTCCCCAACATTGGATAGGTAGCAATGGATTTATTCGATGGCCCGCTCATTCTCAAGATATAACCCCAATGGATTTTTTTCTATGTGGGTATATTAAAGATAAGGTGTTTTCGACGACACCGCAAAATGTAGAGGACCTAAAAGCTCGAATTCAACAGGCATGTATTACAGTTACCCCCGAAATGCTGAGTAATGTTTTAAATGCAGTGCCTCGATTGTGCATAAGAAATCGCGGTGGACACTTTGAACACTTGATATGATATCTTAAAAATTATTTTGAGGATTAGATAAATATTAATGTTCTGTGTGCCATATTCTTTTTATTAGTAATTTGTTTTTGTTACCTGAATTTACTTTATTCTTCTTAATTGTGTTAATGTTTTATTATAGCAAAGATTTGAACAACTTATTGAATTATTTTATCGTTTTATTTAATCATACTCCTCCACGGCAAGTACAATGCTTCTTAAAAAAAAATTATTGGTTTTAAAAAACGTAGTACCAATGAATAAATATGGCATGTGATATATCGGTGAAAAGGGAGGAAAATACTCTAATTAATGGCGCAATTTCCCGCCCGTTTCAAAATAATTTTTTTAACAGCCTGAAGAGTAAATCTCAAAATATAGCGCTTTTGAAAAAAATTAGATAAAACCTCGTTGAAACACTCTGTTTTGCAAAAAATTTTCGGCCTAGAATTTTTTTCGTATCTCTTCAAATAACGGAGATATTTCGCCTAGACGTTTTCCGCATTTTCGATATTTTCCGCCATAACTCTTAAAGTAGGCCATGGATTTCAAATGTCTTTAAACCATTTTGTAGGTTATATAAATCGGCACAATTTTCGTAAAAATATTTTTTTTTGTACGACCGATATTAACTGAGATATTCTCGAGGGCTCTGATAAAATGGACAGCCTGATCATTCGCAAGAATATTGCGTAAAAATTCCAGCATTTTCAGAATTTAACTCGGACTTATATAGATTCATTCATAATATTTATATAAGTGTATGTATATATGTTATATATTTTTTCTCATTGTTCCCTTATGTTTGTACGTATCTCATGCTCAATATTTTCTAATACTTATGTGAGTATCTATTGCTAATTTATATTGCCTTTTTAAAATTGTAAATTGTGAAATTGTGAATGTATAAACATCTATATATCTATCTATCTATTACGTCGCAGGTGGTAAGCAGAACATTTACATTTTTATGAATATGCCTGAAATAGGTGCACTTTCAACTATACTCGTCACATAACCTTGTATTTGAACTCGGGGTGCATGCATAAAAGAAGCAGCTCTGTAAGCCACCCGATTAACCATTAACAAACAACGCTGCGAATAAATTAATTTTTAGTTTGTCGTGCAACTGTTGGAAAGTGTCCTACATTTCTGATATTTATTTAATTATTATTAAACCACTTTCAGTTATACCAAATTTTATAACTACAAATTAATATTTATTAAGTAATTGTACTAAATTATAATAATCGAGAACATTTTATTACATTACAATTATCGTAATTAACACCTGCACATTGTTTTTATCCCAACGTAAATTATTCCATTACAATTAGTTTTGTTAGAATTTATGCTTCTGATTAACCGCCAAGGAATAGTCGGATATATAACAAGCATGAAAATATCAGGCTCATGATGTCACTAGGAGGTAAGGCTCTAAACAAATATAATATAACCCTTTATCAGTTTAAAAAAATAATTTCCAATAAACTATTTGATGACTTTGGACTTGATGGACTTTTCAACAGACATAATTCCCACTTTTGGTGTGATTCAAATCCCCATGCCGTGAGATTGCGAAATTATCAAGAAACCTGGCAATTTAATGTGTACTGTGCTGTGAGAAATGATGGGGTCGTAAAACTTAATTTTTATGAAGAAAACTTAAACAGAAACTATTTAAGTGTTAATTCATTACGAATTAATACTTAAATAGTTTCTGTTTTTCAAATTACGTATCACCTTTTTTTTAGGTGAAAGATATTTGAATATATTACAACATTTAGATAATGAATATTTGAACAATTTACCGCTAGCTGAACATAGGCAAATATTTTACCAACACGATGGTGCGCCACCGCACAGCCGCTTCATAGTTAACAACTTCTTGGAAGAAACTTTTTACGATAAGTGAATTGCTAACAATGGACCTTTTCTGTGGCCTCCCCGTTCTCCTGATCTGTCTGTCTTAGACTATTTTATATGGGGAACAATAAAATATATGGTTTATTTTAATCCAGTCACAACAATGGAAGATTGTCAGGCAAGAGTAATCCTTTTGAAAGATTATCTCCAGGTTCTATTAGAGCGGCCACCCATGACGAACTAATCAAGAGGTGCGAAAAATGTTTGGAAGTTCAGGGACGACACATTGAACACTTATTAAAATAAAATATTTAACTGTGTATAAGTAGTTATACTGTTAGTATTTTATGTAAGAACCTTTTGTATCTAAGTTACATTTGTGTAATTATTTTATGAACTGTTGCAGTGCCAAATTTTTTGAAATTCTCCATTATTCATTAAATACTGTTCGGAGGCGGTTTTTGTTTCTCTGGATATCTGTTAACAAATATTTCACATGTTTTTGATAACACTTTGTAACATTCTCCATAGATTATAAACAAATTTAAGTAATCCTCGTGTGCATAATTTAAGCGCCCCAGCATGATAATTAATACTTGTCAATTTGTAAGTGACAGCTACATACATTTGTTTAGCACCCAACGCCGTCAGCCAACTAACAGTAATTGAACTTAAAATCCATAGCAAAATTCCCATATAGAAATATTGAATTGGGAATATCTCGAAAACTAAAAATTTTCGGAATAGACATCCATATACAAACTTACCCTTATTTTTAATGGCGAATAAGATAAGATTATAAAAATTGGGGGTTTCCATTTGAAAAAATAGATTTTTGACAGTTTTCTCAATTTCATCTTTATTCTTATTTTTTGAACACTATGTATTAATACTTATCAAAATATTATAAAAACTCTATTAAAGTAGGTCTTTTTCAACAAAGAGTCCAAGTTAGATGACAAAGGCTTCCTTATAGGAAAAATTGATAATTCTTTTAGGGCCCGCAAACGTCATTTTTGACATAAAAATTGAAATATCTCAAAAACGGAGAGACTTAGATATAGGACATGATACACAAAATCGGCCTAGAATTTTGCGTACAATCCAAAAATGTAATAATATATAGAGTGTCCCATTTAAAATAAGCAAGTTGGTATCGACTCCCGGTATAACCGGAAGTACCACCATCTTGAAAATATTTAAGCCGAGTTGCCCCCGTCGACATTAGTTTACTACAAAATTTTCCGATGTCTACTTTTTGATATATCGATCGCCGCAGTTCGTCGTGGGACACCCTGTATATCGCTTTCTAGTAATCAGAATGACAAAAAACTGCCTTGTTCCCAATGAACCCCTGAAGAAAGTTAGATTATTCGCCATCTGAAAAAAAAATGAAAAACCACCAAGAATTGTCGAAAAAATAAAAATTGAATACCTTTCTGCGATAGCGATATCCCCCCATAATGTTCAAGAGAGCACTCTGATGGTGCGGTGGTATAATTAAAATCAAGCATGCAGTTTGCTACGCTCGTCCTGTATAATAATACTGGATGCACACACTATAGTAGATTACCTTCACATTAGCTTCACATGCATTCCGCGGTATTTCTGTAGTATATAAATAATTCTGTTTCGCGAAATAACGTTCAAGAAGTATACCATTTAGTGCACTCCAAGGCTACGTCAATTAAGTTGTAATAGAAAGAAATTATGGTAATGCCACTATTATTCAATGCAGATTTTGTGCAATATTCATTGATAAGGTTGCTGTCGTGACAGAATTAAAAAAATGGACGTGGTTAGAAATTTCCGTCTACAAGAACAAACGTTATTTATTTAAATGTAATCACTCAATTATGTTTTAAAAGTCATATTAACAGTACAAATCCATCGTGATGAGTATTACTAAAATGTTAAGTCTTTATAAATAACGTTGTAAAAGAAATCTTAATTTGAAAAACTGGTCCTTCTACGAATTATTTTAAAAGTTGACAGACACTATATTAGGATATATCCTTGACGAATATTTCCTTTTTTGCCTCTGCAGATTTGAAATGCCAAATTAACACAACTATGGAAGATTCACCAATCTAGTTTTCATTAAAATTTTTCGAAAGTATCTCGTTATGATGACAACGGAGAGATCGACTAGTTACCAAAAGTCGAGACGACGGCCAGGATCATCTTCATGCAATTCCTATACTAATTTTATTTTGTATTCTTGAAATTTCTGTTTGTGTAGAATTCTAAAAACACTCCTGAGTGAATCACCTGCTGCTCTAGATAGAGTAAGAGCAACTTCCATAGCTTCGAAATTAACCAATCGCGTTGTGTTATGCTTTCTGTTGGTAAGCCCGTTCCCATAAATTTCTGCATCAATTCTATTCCGTACTTTACTTATGTGTTTCTTTTTTCCAGTATTAAAAATAGCTGCAGCCCTTGTCGAATTATTGTTTCTGTACTATAAACCTGCAATTTTAACTATTTCTTGTAGGGTGTACATAATTTTGAAACTAATTGTAATATTAACGAAAATTAGTTAAGAAACCAGGCAGTGTATTAAAAAAAGGAATGGGTGAGGGGTGAAGCTAATCCTGGGTGTTTTCATAAGAAAGCGTATCCCCCTATTATTCTTTTTGACATTTTTCTGTTTTTTGCAAAAATCAATAACTCAATCAATAATTTATTTAGGGTGGAAATATTTACTTTCAAAACTCATATTGATGGAACTTTCTCGGGACAAAGTATATTTTTGGCATACTGAGCCTAGTAAAAATATCTGTTCATTCATTGCAACAAGTCCACATTTATTTCGACCCACACCCAAGTGAAACACAATTGTATTGTAAAAAGCAATGTGTGGGTACAAAGAAAGTGTGAAATTAAATTAATTTTATCTCATTCAATGGTGATGAAGCGGAAAACAACTCAATTACTGTGCTATTTTAGATTCAGTGTTAGATGAGAATACACATTTTCTCTGTTAGGTAACATTTTCAAAACGCAGTTTTTGGTCGTGAAACTTTTCAAATAAAAACTTTTGTATGCGTGTTGTTATTAACATTTGCTGCCCCACCTTATGAACGAAATTTACTCATAGTCATACGAGTTAATCATTTTTTATTTGAATTTTCAAGAGAATTCAATATTTTAATAAGTTTTTAGTTTGCTGCTGTTATTTCAGTTACGATCATTAAAAGATTTTTACAAAATAAAATATGAGAAACGTGTTGTTGGTATACAGCCAACTAGATCTGTCCATCAATACGATATTCGAGTTCTTTATAATTTATGGCGTAGACGTGTATACCGGGGAAACTGTGTAAACTTTGTTATTTTTAATGAACCACCCTATATATTATTCAAAATTTAGATTTCTCAGGGGATTCTAAGCACGAGACATTTTTTTACCATTTCTTGAACATTTTTAGCGAAAATTGACTTCCATTGGTAATATTTAAATTGAAAGACCGATAAGAAATGTCACAATGTTTTTGTTATAACGCGCAATTATTATAAAATTGTACTATCCACTGTTTTTTTCAGAATCCCAAAATATAGTGACAAAAACATATATACCGGGTGACACAAAAGACATGTAACACTCTGTACTTTTCCGTTTAAGAAGTTAATATTTTGAATTTTGGGAGAGTTATGTATTACGTAAGTGTCCTTATTTTGAGCCTATCAAACATTTCCCTCAACTTCTGGTTTAATCGGAAGTGACCCAAACTTTGTTACTTTAAATGATATCCCTGTATATTTTTTTACCTATCTGATTCGTCTTTAAATTCTCTTTTCAACCATGTATCGCAACATGACATTTGTTTTTAAGATGACAATTAATTGCCATTTTGTTGTATTAAGTTTAGGTGACCATGATATGAACCTTGGCAGATGTTGATGCTTAATGTGCCATGATATCGAAAAACCTCCGGTACGCAACTTTGTGTCTCATATTTTTTTGGGCATAATCAGTAGCTGAACAGACTAACTAGATCTTTCTATTTTAAAGAAATCTCTCTACAACTCACGATATCATAAAAATCAAGATAGGAAACTAATTTTTTTTATTTGCGCTATTTAAAAGACACTCATTTATCTTTTATTTTTGTCCAATATAATTGCTGTTCCTATCCTATTTTGCTTTCTTCATTAGTATCGAAAATTATTGCATAGTAATAATTTTCAATACTGTTTGTTGCATTCTTTATAATTAACACGAAGGAAGAGGATCAGAATTTTTTTTTTCAATAATATTTTAGATTAAAATTTATACTCATAATAAAAATCGCATCAAACTAACTTTTCTGTGCGAGATATTGAAAAATATTATGACAAAAACTTGATCAGAATTAAAAAATGTGATGTTTTTTATTATACAGGGGATTCATAGGTAATGGTATAATCCTTAATGTGGATAGTAGGAGTCAAAAACATACAGGATGTTAGAGTTAACATTATATTTTTTATTTTCCTTTGTAATTTAATGATTTTTTAAACATCTTATCATGAAAATTAATGGGTGGGGGTTATTTGTGGTGAAAAATCATAGCACACCTTCAACTTTCGTCTCCTAGAGGGCGCTACGTAAACTAAGTTTAATGTGTTAAAGGGGCGGTAACTTTTTCACCCGCACCTTTATCGCTGATTTCGCATAAAGTTTGTGTTTCTTTATCATTTCTTAATATAAAAAAGATATACTTGTTTCAAGTCTTTAAGTACAATAGGTTTTGAGAAAAATGCAAATCAAGAGTTGCATGTAAATTTTTTAAAAGCCTTTTCAAATAATACTTTTTAAAAGTAGGCGTTGTGACACAGCATTATTACAGTAAATAAAAAGCATATTTATCAAGTAGGCATAATGATAAAAAGTACCTGTCAAACAATTAATCTTTCAAACAATAATTAGTTGTTGCGGAGAGTTTTATTTAATTAAGTGTTGTGTTTTTCTCCTCGCCATACGATTTTTTCGACTTCTGAAATGAGAGACATGGTTTGTGTATACTCGCAAGTAAATTTTTGCGGTCGTGCTGCAGCTCGAAGGTACTTAGAAATGTATCGAAACAGAAGGCAGCCTGATCATAGGTTATTTAAAAACTTTTCTGATCGTGATATTGCTGGCCTCCAAAAAAGGATATCTGTGGATCAAGAAGAAGACGTTTAAGAGCGCTCCGGATATAAGCCGGCAAGACGCTTCGATATACTCTCATATAAATCATTATTTTAAAAAACGGCTTTCACTAAAAGACATTAAAAACATGTCACAATGTGGGATGATGAGAGAAAAATATAATTTTTTTCTTCTATTTTCGATTTGCAAAAATAATTTTTATCATCCCACATAGATATTATTAAAATAAACATTTTCCCTTTTGCAGAACTAAAATAAAGTTAGCCCTAATGTCCTCAGGAGTAAAGAGAGATTTAAAGATTAGGTATAATAAATTTGTACAATGTCATATTCTATTACATCTCTATATCTCTCTCTCTTTCCAAGCACATCGTACATTCGGCTGCGTCATTTTATTGACGTGAAGTCATTTACAATTAAAATTGAAAGCATGGATGACTAATACACTCCGGAGAACTCTTAAGTTCGTGTGGCAGAAAATCCGCAAGTAAGTACGCGGCGATTATCGGCAGCAAGTGTTTTTAAGTCAATCATCAATTCATATATTATTAAAGAAAGAAAAACTTAAATCAAATCACTTTACTCCAGTGCAACATTTGTTACCTCGTGATCTTCCACAAAGGTCGCAGTTTTCATTATTTTTGCGTAACAAACAACATAATGACCCTCTGTTTATGAAACAAATTTTGTTTACGGATGAGGCCAGTTTTACCAGACGTGGGGTATTTAAATAGAGAAATAGTCATTCGTGGGAACTTGAGAATCATATTTATCCAAGAAAAAACACTTCCAGCACGAATTTAAAATAAATGTGTGGTGTGCTAACGTTGGAGACTGCACACTAGGGCCGACTGAGTTACCACCAAATTTAAGTGGTGCATCCTATCTGGACTTTTTAAAAAACATTTTTCCTGAAATCTTATATGATGTTCCGATAAATTTAAGAAATAATATGTGGTACATGCAGGATGGGGCCCCAGCACATTATTTGGTAGAAGTACGTAATCATTTAAATACGCACTATCCACATCACTGGATCGGTGGAGGAAGTAACTTTCCTTAGCCACCTCCTAGTCCTGACCTCAATCTTTTGGATTTTTACTTTTGGGGCTACTGTAAGAAGTATTTAGAATATAATAAATAAACACCACAGAAATTAGATTAGATTAGATAATGATAACATAAATACTCGGGAAGAATAATGGGAAAAAATTTGTGAAGCTGTGGAAACTATTAGGGATAACAGAGAATCGATACTTAAAATTAGACAGTCTCCAAATAAACGTTTAAAAGTGTATTGAGATTAATGATGGTCATGTTGAACATTTATTGTAGTAGGTATTATACATTTTAAAGTTGTTCTTATTATTGTTCTAGTTCTTATTATTTGTGATTCATTGTTTACCACCTTGAATTAAATTATTTATTCCTACTAGTTAAAAGTGTATTATTATTTGTTTTGTTTTAATGTCTGAAATTCTGAAGTTGTTAAACGCCATGTAAACAATTACGCACAACAAATATTTACAACTAAAGAGTGTTGAATTTTGCCGCCAAAATAATTCTTCAAAATTTATAATTAATCTGCATGCAAGATTTCATTTGCACTTTTCAAAACCTGTTGCACTTAAAGACTTAAAGCAAGTATGCCTTTTTTATTAAGAAATAGTAGAGGAATACAAATTTTATGCCAAATCTGCGATAAAGGTGCGGGTGAAAAGATTACGGCCCATTTAACACATCAAAATAGCGTACGTACCTTCTAGGAGCTAGACGAAAGTTGATTTCCCACCACAAATAATTCCCACCTACCAATTTTCATGATAAAATGTTAAAAAATCATTAAATTACAAAGGAAAATAAAAAAATTAATTTTAACTCTAACACCATGTATCTTTGTACCTATAAATATTTCATTATTGGCTAAATCTTAATATTTCAACTCCGTGTTGTACCATTACTTATGAATTACCCTGTATATGAATGTAATGTTATTTTAAATTTATTTATTTTACCCATGTTGCTTCATTTTCAACACACATCTCAACTCTTTTCTGACATTCTTTTTAGTTATATTGAAACATTAAAATTTTATAAATAGAAAAATATGCATATAGGTATAGCTATCAAATTGATGTCATATTTTTTGAGCAAATATTTCTTATAAAATTGTTCAATATCTCGCACATAAAAGGCAGTTTACCTGAAGCGATTTTTATATTATTTGAGTTATCAGTTCAAATTCTAACAGGCAGATCTTGTTTTATATTTGAATTTAGGATGTTATTAGGTGAATTAATGTATGAAATTTATTTTCTGTAACAATTTATTAAAAACGTTTTTCTGATTAAATAAAATGTATGAAATGTGCTTAATTTATATATGTTGATTACCATCAAGATCAAGATTGTAAATGTTGTTTTGTATGACTAAAAATAACATATATGCTAAGAATTTTCAAGTTAAGGGGTTTAGGTATTTCCCATGTCATCCATATCTCAGAGGTTATCGTTTATTTATTTTATAATTTATTCGCTGTGTAAAGAACCTTTACCCACTCTGAGTAGAATATAAGATACACTTCAAATTTTTAATATTTAGTGCCATTTCAACACTGTTCTTGTCATAATTGTGCGAAAAATGTTTAAATTATACTTTGTTATTGTTTGTTTCTTTATCGGCATTAATGCCACCGCTATTAAAAGATATGTCGCTTTTAGAGGTAAGTTTATTTGTTAATATTTGACTTTGCGCTTTCTTAATAAGATCTGTATTATTTTATTTATCGATGCTGTTTACTATAATTTACAACTTCACACGGCATTGCCTGGGCGTAGCCGAATGCCGAACTGCATGCACCGATACTAAATGTGATGTTTTTTAAAGACATTTATTACTTTCCACAGACTTACTCAATGATACGATTATAGAAACATCACCTAGTCTGCCTCTGGAGCAATTTGGAGATAAATATTATTACTTTGGGACAATTTACCAGGTTAGTTCATTTTTTTTAGGTCCGGTATGCATTTGTTGCTTTACTTTATTTAAAAAGCAAATCAGCTGGCAACGTCTCCTGAAGTTAATACTAATATATAATTTTCGTTTTAGGGAAATTATTTTCAAGCAATACAATTCTGCACCCATCACGATATGACACTGCTAAGTGTTGAAACTAAAGAAGAGAACGATTTTCTCTATACGAATCTTAAAAGTTTCCGTAAGTATCTACAACTTACATGGTGATAAGTCGCCTTGCTAATTCATTATTTACTGAATGCTTTAGTTATACAGGGTGTTATGAATTTCAAGAGGGGGCAAATGGGGTGAAATAAGCTAGTACTTCAAATAATTTTTTTACATGCCTTCGTTACTGCTAATATAGAGGAACTTCGATAGAAATTAATTTTTATTTATAATTTTGTTGTTAAAACTATGCGAAGCCCAGTCAGGCTATTTATTTTTCGATTGCAACAGACACTGGACCGCTAGATGGCGCCTGCTGACTATTTTACATATCGCCATCCCAAAGATACCGAAATGTACTAAATGGTCAAGTGATCTTCGTGTCGGTCGTCACATGCCTACCTTGCACTGACGAGAGCCAACAGCTCGAAACTGCAGTTTGCAAGTGGTGTGTGACGACTAGCACGAGAGCTCCTTTAAGTAGGATCAGTCTTTCGAAGCATTAGCGTTTTGATGGTAATATGCAATTGTTACACTTAAAGCGCCAGGCTTGTAACTTGTAATTCAGCGCTCGGCGGGGCACATAGCCCGGAGAGTAGCTGTTGGTTGCAGTCTGGTTACGTTCCTTATAGTAAAATAAGGATTTTATAGAGGAGTTTGTGACCAAAAATATAATGTTTTAATATTCCGCCCTCTAAAAGCACATTTGAACTAATTTTGTTATTGCCTCAAACTTAACGAAATTTTGGTGGTTTAGCGCATCCACCATTATTTAAAAGAAAATCATTTTTAACAATAAGGTCGACAATTGCTAAATAAAACATATTGTTTAGGTTAGAGAGAAAAAATCTAAACTCAAGCTGTGAAAACTTAAAGATGTCCTAAACAAAATAAATGGAAACTTTATGAATCATCTATTATAATGTAACACAGAACAAGAAATACTCAAGAAAAGTCGACTGTCTAGATTTATAAAACCAAATTATGTTTTAAAAAATTGGTAATAAAAATAAAATGAAAAAGTAGGTCTTTTCGGATTTTTAATCCTTTTACGAGTGACGAAAAAACCAACCAACCATGACTTAACCTACATTCAAGGAGACAGGAGCGTTACATTGCTATTATTTGCTTATGTTTGACGCTCTTGTCTTGAAAACTGTTGGTCTGATGGGAAAAATGCATAGAACACATTTTACGTAGAATTTTATTCTCTTTAATTTATGATACTTTTTTTCCTAAGACCAATGAGAACGGAGATATTTGCAATAACTGATTTTGAGCGCCATCTTTCCAAGATGGCGCCGCGACCGGTCTTCCCCCAAGGGCGCAAACTCAAGGTTATGATCACCAAATTTCAGCTCCTTACGACTTTTTGCGTGGTAAAGCTACCCATTGGCTGGAGTGCATATATTTTGGAGAAAAGAGAATGTATTTTACTAAAAATATTTGAAAAGTTTCTGATGTTGGGATGGATTTTCTTATATCTAACATTCAAGCAGGCTACGTAAGTTTCATACTTGGTTAAAGGCTCATCTTCCCATTTTTAGTTCACTGTATTGATTGAGGAATGCCGACGGCTTTTAAAAAAAATATTTGATGCGCCCTTTCAGCACCGTACTGTAAGTACATTGACCCGAGCAAAGGTTCCCAAACAAACTATTCACATTTATTAAAATCATTGAGGTAGGTCAGTTTTCAAACTGCTCCTAGAGGAAAATATTGTCTGGTGGTTGCTTATCACCAGCTTTTTTAATGCCTGGAAATTAACTACACCTTGTATAAATAATCTCCCCACTTATAGCTGCAACGTGCTCTTTTTCAGTTGGAGTTGGAGATTACTATTTCTGGACGTCCGGAACCACCTTACCAGATAATCATTGGGTGTGGCTGAGTACAGGGAAACCCATTATCTACGCCAACTGGTTTCCCAATCAACCCGACAATGCCGGAAACAACGAGAAATGTTTGGAAGTCCGCTATTCATATAATAATAAAGCGCTTATGTGGAACGATCACGTCTGCACTGAAAGAAAACATGTGATTTGCGAAATTTCACTTCCGAAGAGGGTGTCTAAACTGTTATCTAGTCTTTCCAGTTGTAACTTAACTTTGATAAACGTTCCCGCAGTATAAATAAATGCAGAATATTTACAATTTTCTTATTTTAGAAGAAGAAACAAAGACCCTATTGGACCTTTTGTTGTGCAATCGACAATCCATCGTATTTTTATTATTTAATATTGATATAGATACAGATGATGTGTTCAGTAAACATACGATTTAAGCTATTGTGCTAAAGTAAGAAATATAATGGATTGATTTAGCTTTAATATAACCTTCCCAATTATCTAGGCACTCTGCAAACACTAGTGTGATGAAATTTTTTTCCCAAAGAATCAATTTATTTTATTATCGTTTAATTATCTTTTTAAATGATTGTGTGTGTTTCATACTGACAGATGGTAAATAATACCAAGCCTAATTAAAAATTTACGTAGTATTTTCTTATTGTTATTAAAAACTAAAATATATGCCTTCCCATGTAACAATTTTTGTTTTCAAATTCTCTGTAAGATATCCTCAATGCTTATTTCTAAGACTACTTATAAATATAAATAATCTTAAAGAACTCTATGATACTGATTTAAAATTCACATGAGAGTACAGGGACTTACCTAGAAGAAGGCCTACTTGCCTTTTTTAAAACATCTCATTGAACTTTAATTTTAATAAAATATCCAATTCTTTACTTTTAGAGTATCTGAGCAATGTTATAAAACCATACTTAGTTTAAGATGAGCACCATATTAAAACAAGAAGCAAGCAAGTGCTTTTACCGAAGGTACAGCAAATCAGGTCATACCGAAGTTATACATATTGAACCTTATAAATAAGAATCAAGCAATTACTTTTAGTGATTACTTATTAACAAAAGCAAAACCTGAAAAAGCAAATGCTTTAAAAATATAAATATCAATTATAGTAAGAATAAAAATCTGCAGCATTTGGTAGCTTTTCGTTATCGTTTAAGCAATTGCTAGTTTTGACATGAACAGACCTGATTGTCATTTTTTAACGTTGCCAAATCAGTGTAGGTCAGAATTTTGTACGATTTCATAATTTAATTTAAAATGTCTGATACTAGTGATCAATATAGTAGTGAAGTTGAAGAAGAAGTAGATAAACAAAGTATTTTTATTAAGAAATTAAAAGAAAATAAAATTGTTTTCAATGAATCACAATTAAGTACCTCAAATTAAACAAGATAAAGAAAAATCCTTATGGATATATAACTCAGTATTACAAAGAAATTTTTAATAGTACTCTTATAAGTAAACAAGTTGCCAAAAAAATAAGTAATATGAAAGTGGAAGTGAAAAAAATTTGATATCAGCAAAACCGGCAACAAGAAAATTATATTATGGGAGAAAATGTTGATGAACCTACTGGAGGTGGAAAAAAATCCGGTGTTCAATAAAATTCTAGGTAGAGTATATATCTATGCTTATTCTTAAGAATTTTATATGGACCAGCAATCCAGTTATAGAATTCACATCAATTTCGGCTGTATTATGAAATAAAATATTTGCAAATACTTAATTTGTAAACTGAAACATCAAAACTTGTGAACATTTAAAGAAACGAAAAGATTTGTTGCAATGCCGAAACTGGGAGGCTATAGATACAGTGCTTTTTTTATTGAAAAATTGATATTTTTAGGTGCAATGTCAATTGGCCTCGAGCCTCCAAAATCAAGTAGAATGGAAAATCTACTGTCAGTTGTTGCACCAGTAGCACATACTGAAACAATTAAAATCACGAGCAATTTACAGAAGACGGATGAAACGAAGAAACTGACAACAGCACAATTGTAATGTTTAGTGTTTCTGCAACAATTGAAGTTAATTCTGATGCAACAGCAAGAAATATTAAAAATAGGGCACATCCTGTGACTGCAGTACATAATGATAAGACTTAACTTCATTTTGTGATGTATATGTTTTGATTTACTTTGTTCATTTGTCACTTTCACTAATTTGAGTTTCATTTTAGTATACGGAGTACGTATTTATTTATAGGTTTAAGAAAAACAGCGCTAAAGTGAAATGGAATGTATTTATCCCTATGGAAACAGATTTGTTTTTTGTTGAATAAAACGTTTTCCAGCAATGTTTTCAGCTTTTATTTGATTGAACAAATACGTGTATAACATTATTTTTTTAACAAACCCTAAAGATGAACTACAAATAATTATTGAATAATCTTCCCGTAATTAGTTCTCTTTTCTACTGACCTAAACGATGATCATATTGAAATTAATTTGTTCAATTTGTATATCTACAGCAAGAAGATCTAATCTAGCCTTCAATTGTCCAAAACATTTTTCAATTGTTGTAACACGTTCTCTGCAAAAAATATCATTATAATGCCGCTGAGCAGGTGTCACTGGATTTCTCTATGATGTCATAAGCCAAGGTGTTATAGAGTAGCCGTCATCTCCTAGTAACACACAATCATCCTCTATATTTTTTAGAAAATTATAGATAATGGAGTTTTTAAAAATCCTGTTATCATGCACAAACCTCTGGCCACTGAGAATCAATGCTTGTAACTATTTTTTGTGCATTACATGTCACTTGCATATTTATACTGGCAAATCCTTTTCTATTTACGTATTCGTCTCCTTATTCCTTAAATTCTGGAATTCTAATGTGTGTAAAGTCAATCACCGATAGAATCGGGAGATTCATATTTATCAGACAATTTGTTCTTTGCTTCAACAATTTCGGCGGCAGTTGTAGGAAAATGTATCCATCCATACATTTGCTTATTTAAAATTTTGGCCATAATCGATGTGTACACTTTAGACACAGTAGTGGTTTGGTGAAGACCAATTTCTTCACCAACTGCATTCTGGAAGCTTGGATTGGACACGACACGAAGGAAAATTTAAATTTTTCTGCAGATGACAATGCATCATCGCGTTCTTCGCCACTATCTTCGAGAAAATAGTTTGCTAGCCACTCAACGTTCTCACGATTAAATCGATACAATTTTTTATAATCGTCGTCTATACGTTCCTTACGCATTTTATGTATTTTCTCTTTACGAAAATTTATGAACTGCAAAACCTTTTATTTTAAGTGTGCACCAATTGCTACAAGTTCGAGGAATTGCTTGTTACTTTGTTCATTAGAACTTAAGTATTTGCTAGCGAATTCACACTTGTTTGAATGTAGTATTTAAATTTGTTGTGAAAAACTACTTTAGTCTTAGTGTCAGGAATTGTTAATTCGATTTTTTTCGCTTTGAGCACTGACCGTTAAATGTACAGTAGTCAGTAATCGCATTCGGCAATGTCCTAGAATGACTATTACAACTAGCTTATCTACATCTTGCATAATATTTACTGCTGATATTATTAAGGGGAAATCCTGGTGCATTATAAAGATATGGTACGGGCTTATTATAAATAGTAATTTTATAACGAAACTTATAAAATTTGTGAGTGAACGATTAGACATGTTTATGTATATAGTTTGTGGATTTTTACTTGTCGGCATTTCGGTCGAATCGGCTGCTCAAGGTAAATGATATGGAATGCTTATTTATAATTATTTAATCGAGATCCCGATTTTCTTAGATGAAGAAAAACCCGGCCAGCCACCAAATGTTCATAGCGGGAGCAAATATTATTTCGAAGCTGTTTTTCTGGTACAGTATGGGTTTTTATACTAGAGTTATGTTCTGGCGAACAATTCCATACTATCGGAGATAGTTAACTTAAATAAGCTTCTCTAAATTTACCAAGATAGTGTTATTTTATAGGTATTTTGTGTCGTATGCTTTAAAAATATGTTTTATGATCTCACTAAAGGAAGCAATGAAAATAATAATAATATTTAGCCGTTTAATTAATTAATATCTTAAAAGAATAATTAGAACTCACAAAAATGTTACTATATATTTATTGGAATTTCAGGAAATACAAAAACGAACAGTACAAAAAAGATTAATAAAAAAAACATAAAACACGCCACATGAGCTGAGTTTCTAATATACAGGAAACAAACTACAAACTACGACATAATTGCCGAGAAGTTTATTAATTCTTCTTCACAACTATCGATGAAATTACTTCCAATATTAACTTTAGCTATAACTCTAAGTAAATTCTTAAAAACATTTACAAAAAGGAAGTTTTCACTCATTTTAAGCAACAACTATGACAAAATCAAAAGAAATAATCGAAAATTTAAAGAATACAGTGGACTGTGAGGATATGTTAACAAACAAAAAAGTCAAAATGCTTTCAAACTGATTTCCTATTGATGATATTGACGTAATTAACTTATCATTACAATGTGATAAACTTCCAGAGGGGTGGAAAACATCTTCCGTCATACCAGTGTCAAAAGTTACATTATTGTGCGAAGAGCATAGACCTATAAGTTCCAGTTTACGAAAACATTTTGAAAATTGAGGTTAACCAATCAGACTTCCGAAAACATCATTCTTGTGAGCTCATAATTTTAAGTATTTGCGATGAGTGGTACAAGTCTACAGGAAAACAATCATGTACTATTAACAGTGTTTTTTGATTTTCGACGTGCATTTAAAACTACAATCAGAGAATTGCTACTATGTAAATTGGAGAAAATTGGTCTATCAGGTAATGAATTATATTGCTTTAAATCATATGTTCATTGTAGAACACAAAATGTTAAATATAAAAATAGCATCAAGCAAATTGCAAACCATGCATGGCATTACACAAGGAACGGTTTTCTGGCCAATTGTCTTCAATTTATACATAAATGATATTGAAAATATTGAAAAAAAATTAAATTTGGGAATTTCGTAATGAAATTTGGTATTGGGCTCAAAATTAGGATTCTGAACAACTTTTTCTAATAACTTTTTTCGATATCTTCAATGCAAAGCAAAATATGGGGGTTTGCCGTTATCTCAGTTTGTTAATTAAATTTAGGTTGATTATCTCGAAATATACGTCCTATATACAATATTGTGCTCAAAAAATTATGAAATTATCCGAGTGTCTTCATTTTAAATGAGACACACTATATAAATGGGTTGTAAATAGTAGCAACAGCAAATATACTTTATCTTTAGTATTATGTTCAAATAATTCATAGAATAATTTACCATTAAGGTACCTTATACTCCCGTGTTATTTTTAATCTTATACTACAAATATATATTTTTAATAGCTTATTCGCTAAATAAAGAGATTATTATTATTAAAATTGTTAGACATTACTTGAACAGAGGCGGTAGCAATGGAAATATTGTGCTTTCACCGCTCTAATGTGGTACATGTTACGACGCTAAATTGATGGGTCTAAACCTTAATAGTACAAGATCCGGCAGCAGATTCCTGCAGTTATCTGATTTTTTTAGTGAAACTTAATTCAAATGAATGATTAATGGCAATGCAATATTTTACTGCCGGGTAACCTATAAAAAATTAGCTGCAGTTACCTTTAATTAAATTTATTGTAATTAATTTATTCTAATGAATTCCACCTACATGTTTTTTAAGTGAATTAAACGTCATTTGATAGAAAATGATGCGAAGAATGAAAAATAAATGGTTGCCAGCTCTCAGTCAGCCGCAACCTTTAGGTTGCCAGGTTTAAAAAGATATATTATTGTTAGTTATTTACGATCATCGTTTAGTTAGTAGTAGTTTAATTTTAGCTGTATGAGAATGTTTCCCGTATAAGGAAGAAATCTTGTTCTGTTGAAAAAATCGGCCATTAAATGTTCCGAGAATATCGAAGTCGTTTTATCTGGTCTGAGACCACGGTTTGATGAAATAGATATGTTTCATCAAGAGAAAAGAAAGGACTTTTTTGTACTTGAATTATTATTGTTTATCGATTAATTAAATAAAAACTGTATATTGTATATTACCGATTTTAAAAGAAGTTTTTTTATTTATTTAGTGAGCATCGTTTAGGAGTGTTATAAAACAAGCATGCTTTAAGTATTTTAATAGATAATAGTATATTATAATACAAGTATATAAGTAAACCTTTAAAGCACGCTCGCGACGAGCGTAGCGAGGAGGGTCCTAAAGAAGTGCTTTAAAGGCTACATGTACACGTGTATTATACGCTATTATTTCCACGTCCAGTGGAAGTATAGTAACGCAAAAAAAATGTTTTTTGTTGAAATAGGCTTAAAATGTCATGATACGTTAAGATTTTAAATTTGAGCGAAAAAAAAAATTCCTGTCTGTCGGTCGGTCTGTCTGTAACTTTTTTTGTGCGCACGTTTACACTCTGGGATCGTTTATGATATTGACTTGAAATTTGATACACTTATATATTATAACGAGATCTGGAACTAGATTATATTTTGATCTTATTCCGTTGGGAGGTTCGGGGGGTAAATAAGGCTAAATAGGCAAAGCAAGCACGTAAGAGTCCATTAAATTGCAATTTAGAGCATGTACGAAAAGTCAAGGTCTCAAAATTTTTTTTACCCCCATCATCCCCAATACCACCACCACACTATTGTGAAATGGAGTAAAAAAAATAAGGTGTGATTTAATGCGTGTACAAGAACGAAACGTCTCAAAAAATCTATGTTTTTGAAACTAAAAACGTGCAAAATCGGGCCTTTAAAGCACTAGAGCTTTAAAGTTCCTTAGGTATCAACCAAATTTAAACATAGATAAATACATAATTAACAATAACATATACCTGTTCACACCTGGTAACCTAGAGGTTGCAGTTGACTGAGAGCTGACAACCATTGTTTTTTTCATTCTTCGCATCATTTTCTATTAAATGCCGTTTAATTCACTTAAAAAAAACATGTAGTTGGAATTCATTAGAATAAATTAATTGCTATAAATTTAGTTAAATGTAATTGCGGCTACTCGGCAGTAAAATATTACATTGCCATTAATCATTCATTTGAATTAAGTTTCGCTAAATCGCTAAAAAAACAGATATTTGCAGGAATCAGCTGCCGGATTTGAGACTAGAAATACTTTCACTAAACATTTTATGAGCAAATTTTGAAAAATCAAAAATTAAATTTTCTGTATATATAGTTTTTATCATCCGTTTGAAAATAACGTATATTATTTGTTTTGCAGGGAAATTATCACCAGGCCATTCAGTTTTGTAACTTACACGGCTTGTCTCTGTTGAGTATTGAATCCGCTGAAGAAGATGCATATTTATTTAAGGCTCTTAAAAGTTTCCGTAAGTACTGCTTCTTAGAATAAACTATTATTCGGTTCATCCATAAGACCAATTATGGTTCTAAATAAATAATATATATCACTAACACTAGCATTATGACTTTTAGTTAACGTTTTATTTTAGCCTTAAATTCGGTAACTATACATTTATTTACGGAATCAAGTCATATATAGTACAATCAAATTAACCTGGAAAAAATTGCACACTCAAATTTGTCATGCCCAACGTTATCAGTACCACTTAGAAGGTCTAAAACCAAAAAGATGAGCTCCCCCGCTTTTGCTTCAGCCGCCATCTTGAAAAATTTTTGAATCGTTTTATCTCATGTTCTATTGGTCGCACGGAAAGTTATTGAACAAAAAATGTTGTAAATAAAATTCTACATATTTCCGGTAATTGTCGCGATACCGAGAAGTTAATATTTCGAGCGGTAGAGGGCTCCGAAATTACCAAAAAACAGTTTTTTCAAAACAGTGTGAGAGCTGTTTAGGTAAAAATATTAGCCATACACACATGTAAATTTGATTCCATAGATTTTAGATTTCCAATTAAATTTAAAACTGTTAAAACTGTTTTTTGGTAACTTCGGTTCGCTCTACCACGAGGTCACCTTTTTGATTTTAAACCTTCTAAGTGGTCCTGATAACGTTGAGCATGACAAATTCGAGTGCGCATTTTTTTCCGGGTCATGGGACCCATGAGAAATAATGATTGTGGTCATTCAGTTATTGGGCTAAAGAATATTAAATGATTAGTTTGATTACGATTAGATTTAGTACTTTAATCAATCTTAGATAAAGTCAACTCTGCAACTACCCCTTCTAAAAGCTGAACGTTCATTGATGATAGTCCGTCTACCGTATTATATAAATCATTGCTTGATCAGAGGACATGACTACTATAGACTAATGTTTATAGTTTATATCAGGACCTCTTGGCATACCGGCGTATTAAATCTGATATTATCTTGCTGGAAATAAGGTGTCAAATCCGGTGATTGTTACTAATTCACTATAGACTGTTTGACCAAGCCTGTTGCTCGTCATACAACACGCTCTAGCTCCCCCACTATCGTATCGGTTAAAAAGAATTAACGAACTATCAGTACAGATAACAAATGGATAAATATGTTGTGACTGTAACAGTCAGAGATTAAACTTGCAACCAATCTTGCCAAATGTTCAAAAACAAAGTCTGGATAAGATTGAACGATTGTCGATTTTATTTCTTAATTTTCAACAACAAATCAAACATTTATGACTCTTTTAGTTGGAGACGGAGGTTACACATTTTGGACGTCGGGAACCCGCTTACCACAAGACCATTGGGTGTGGCTCTCCACAGGAAAACCCATCGTATATTCCCCTTGGACCACACAACCGATGAATGCAAATAAGTGCTTAGACGTGGGTTATTCCAAAAATAAGAGCACGCTTGTATGGAGCGCCGTGAACTGTAGTCTTGGAAGACACACCATATGTGAGACACCCTCGTCAAATATCGCGCCATTGGAACTCCCGTATTATAACTACAATTTAACATTGCTCAATTAGCCAGATACTATGAAAAAGTCATCAAGGCATTATTATTAGTAGATATACAATAAAATTTGCAAGGCTGTAATTGTATGTCTTACAATTTAAGGTGTTTATTTGTCAAATACATTTTCTATATCAATTTTATATCTACATATGTAGAATTGATTAAGAAAGTACGTTTAGAATTATGTATATTCTGTATCTTTGTGGTCTCTTACCCTTTAGTCAAATACAAATGTCGGTTATTACTGTGCTAATAGCGATTTTATCGTTCTACCTATCCATTCGATAGAAAAAAATATAAACATATTGCCATACAGCCCCCTCACTATCTCAATTCGCATCACAACCACTTTTCACACCCCCCAGCCACAATGTTATGTCTCACTTCTACAAATTTCTATTAATCATTTTCTCTCAATTTCAAACTCCCATTCAAGTTTCAATCCATACATCAAAATATACTTCATTCACTTTCCCGCTGTGCCAGCTGAGCATTCATCAAAACTTTTTTCCATTTCTCATATTCCGATTGATATCAAAACTTATTTCCATTTCGATGTTCCACTTACAGGCTCATTAGTATCAAAACTACTTTCCATGCCCGCATTTAAAAATTTTATTTCAATCACACAAACTTCATATCCGATTTT
This sequence comes from Leptura quadrifasciata, assembly GCA_963675555.1. Lineage (NCBI taxonomy): Eukaryota > Metazoa > Arthropoda > Insecta > Coleoptera > Cerambycidae > Leptura > Leptura quadrifasciata. The sequence goes on from OY776673.1 coordinate 790,827, forward strand.
TTCATCTTTACCTTTTCTGATGCAATATCGCGCAATTGTGCCGGCACGGAATGGGTGAGGACATTTCCAGAACTTTCCAGACCTCCGCACGCCGAGTCCCCAGCGAACCATATAAAAAGCCGAGCACGATGAGCTCGAGAAAGTCCAGTTCGATATGTGCGCCGCGAACGTTGAATCTCCAACCGTACCACTACAGCTGGTTCCTTGGCCGGAATCAAGTAAAACAGAGTTCTAAATTAATTCTATTCTGTCTTTGTGCATCTAACAAATAAACAAAAAAAAATTTCATTTGATAAACATCTCAGAAGTTAGACAACCCCCAATTCCAGAAGTCAGAGGCTTGTGTGGAAAGGGGTTACACATTGACAAAACGCGAACATACAAGCATTTCCTCCGACAGTGCCAATGCTGGGATTCAAACCCGGTGGCTACGAAAAAGTGCTTGCTAAAATCCAGCTATAAACAAAATAAATCGTGTTTTTCGTTTTGTAAATATTTTAAATTTATATCAAAAGGAAAACGCCCTGAGATACAACCTACAACACTGGTGTTCCTACACACCAAAGGAGTCGGTACTGGCGCCCACGTACCTCCCTAAGAAATTCGTACCGAGCTCCTAACGACGTCCATCATAAGGGCGAAATCTACACCAGTCCAACGCCAGTCCTGCTGACAACACAAGCAAATTGTGCTGTAATCGAGCAAAACGTTAATCAAACAGGTACCATGGGAATTGACAAATTCTTATTAAGATCTCGTTTAATCCTCCTCCACTTGAATTTGGAAGTCTTCCTTTAATTCTAATGTCTTTTCATTAAATGTGGTAGAAAATATATTAAACAGTGCGTCCATATAAGATTTGTGCAACTAAATTCGCCTACGTATTATTTAGCGTTATATAGTGTATGGCAGACATTAGATATTTTAGTCTTTTATAAACGTTATCAGCTTAGAGATAATGATGTTATTATTGTAGAGATTGTTGGATTACTTATAAACTGTTTATTTTCTTAGTATTGATTAATTTGTATGTTTTAATATCGACAATTTATGTTCTTTATTTTTCTTTTAATTTGAAGAAAACTTTGCCATTGTTTATTATCACCAGTTGAACTTAAAGCTTCGGAACAATGGCGTGAGTCATTAGTGATGTACCTAAGGGTGTATATATCGTCCATCCGCATATAATAATAATTCTCCAACTCGTTGGCGTAATTGCTTGGAAATTGCATTTATTAATTTTTCTCGTGATAGCTGCATATCGTCCACAATTGATCCGAAACTGTCCGATTATGTTGGCATACATTTAAGTGTAAAAAAACACAAACTTTCCCATGCCAAAAAAAAAAAATTACTTACATGGCCGATTTAGGGTTATTGAATTTAAATATTCATTTGCAACTGATAATTGGGAATTTGTCAATGATTCGACATTAGTCGTTGATGTCAAATTAGCAATGTTTTTGAATATAATTAAATCTGCTTTAGATTTTTGTTTCCTTATGAAATCCAAAACGTTTACCAATTTTTGTCCATTCTGCGACAGTTTGCCTCAACAATTAATATTGTTTATTTACCTACGTGCACTTGTTGATCTCTGAATATTTTGTTTTTGTTTTCGTCTTATTTCTATTATTTCTAAGAAAACAAACATTAATCAATAACTTGTAAGTCTTATTGTTTACGTTTCAATCACTCACAAACCTTATACAAAATTAAAATAATTAATATTATGAATGGCATCCAGAATTGCAGATATTATCATCATAGATTATATGAGGGCTGATTTACAATGGCTATCGATAAAAACATCATTATTAAAAATTGAAATTTAGTTTTTATTTACAAAATTAAAAATAAATTATTGCCGCATATTTGCAAAACTTTCTAGTGACAAGGTCAGAGGTCTATTCATATAATATAAGGTCTAAAGATGATTTTACTATTGATTTTGTAAGAACCAGTAATTTACAAAAATCTTTGTTATGAGATGGGCCTAGACTATTTAATAACCTACACATGAAGTTGAATCTGCACCAAATTTAAAAATATTTGAAAGGAAATTTAAAAAACTGTATCTGACTTAATATCCCTTACTTAATATATCTTTTTTTGTTGCGATTTTGTAATTATTTACTATTATTTAGTATTCTTTATATTCTATACTTATTATATTTTATATTTATTATATTATTGTATTTACAATATCTTTGTATTCGTTATATTTATTACATTTACAATGTACTTGTAATAACTTTTCGCTATGGAATAAATTTACTTACTAGTTTCTTCTATAATTTAATCAACTCTTACCCAAACTGAGTAGAATATAAGATACATCTCAAGTTTTTATTTAATATTTAACACCATTTCAAGACCGTTGGTGACAAAATCGTGCGAAAAATGTTTAAATTATACTTCATCCGTGCTTGTTTCCTTATCAGTACTGATGCTATCGTTATTAATAGATGTATCGCCTTTAGAGGTAAGTTGACTTGTAAATATTTTGGTGTCGTACTTTTCTAATAAGATTTGCATTGTTTTGCACTGTTGTTTGTTCAAGTTTACAATTTATTTAATTAACATTACTCGGGCGTAGCCGAATGTGCGTAATCTTAGAATACCTTAAGTACGTATACCCTACATTATGTTACCGGTAAATGGTTATAAATTTTTTTTACTGCCATAAATTATCTAATTTTTTGTAAGGCTTGAAATAGGAATTGAATATTATCAACTTGGCGATCTTATAGTGGTTATCAGGCAAGTCAAACACATTTTTGTTTTTATGAATTATACACACAGTCTTATGTATAAATATTGAAACTACTGTTAAAATTTTATGAGACGAAGAGCGGCTTACATGGGCCTCTAAAACGTGCTTTAGAAATATATCTTAACGATCTTTTTTGTAATATAAGAATACTGTTTAGTAGTTGCTGACTGCATGATCCCCAAAATGGAATACCATACCTTAAATGGGCTTCTATCAGGGCAAAATAGGCTGCCTCTACCGTGGAGTAACCCAGATCGTTAGATATTATGGGAATTGCATAACATCCCTTAACTAATTTCTTACTTAGGTTCGTTATATGTTTATTAAAGTTTAATTTATTATCGATATACAATCCTAGAAACTTTACATAAGTTCTATTTCCAAGTGTATTGCTATCTAAGGGAATATATTCCAAATTGCATCCAAAAGCTACCACATTGGTCTTGGTTATATTAAGAGAAAACAGATTTTCATCGCACTATTTTTTTACCAATTGTATGTCAGAGCATATCACTTCTTGTATTATCTCAAGGTCCTTATTGTGCCATAAAATTGTTGTATCGTCAGCAAAAAGAGTGAAACTACCTACTTTATTTATAGATGCAAGGTCGCTAATGTACAGTAAAAAGAGAACTGGACCGAGCACAGATCCTTGCGGGATGCCGCAACTTATATTAACATCATCAGAGTAGTTCTCTAGTGATTTTACTTTCTGTTTGCGGTCACTAAGGTGTGATTGGAACCAGAGGAGAGATGTGCCCAAGATTCCGGAACATTGGACTTTGTCAAGCAATATAACGTGGTTCACGCAGTCAAAGGCTTTTGACAAATCATAAAATACAGCTGCAACTGCTTCGCTCTCATTTCTTTTTATGTAGACTTCAGTCAAAAAACCAAACATAGCATCACCTGTACATTTATTACTTTGAAATCCAAATTGATTCATGTTTAGTATTTTATGGAGATTTAGGACATCATGCAACTTTTTTTTTAACAAGTTTTTCGATTATCTTAGAAAAAGTACATAGTAATGATATAGATCTGAAGTTCGAAGGGTCATCAGTACTTCCGCCTTTGTGAAGTGGAATTACAATTGAGGTTTTTAACGAGTGGTATATTAGGCAGACTAATGCATGTAGTGTTCTATCTGGTAAGTTTTCAAAAATTTTGTCAGATAAGTTGTCCACTCCCGAACTTTTGTTATTATTATCCTTAATATTTTTTGTCAGTTCCTCAATATTGGTAGGAGTTAAATTAAAGTAGGAATACTAATATTTTGTTTGTTTGCTTGATAGCGTTTTCCCGACTGTGTGGAAAAATGCCGTGGTAACCGCATTGCCCAAGAAGCCAAATCCATTGGAACTAAAAGATCTTCGGGCCATCAGTATACTTGCTACCTTGTCAAAAATTGTTGAAAAGGTTATGGATATTCAAATTAGGGAGTATATTTGTGAAATATCTGTACTGCCTCTAACTCAGTCTGGCTTTAGGCCAGGACATAGCTGCACCACGGCACTTTTTCATATCGTCGATGACATCATGAGAGCGACAGATCAAGGTTTATGTACAATCTTGATCTTACTGGACTTTAGTAGGGCTTTCGATACTTTGAATTTTGAAATTTTATTATCAATATTAAAATATATAGGGTTAACAGATAGTGCACTTAAATTAATTCAAAATTATATTGAAAACAGACAACAGAAAGTTGCAATTCAAAATAAAGAATCAAATTATCTAACCTTAAAGTCTGTGTACCAAAGGGTTCCATTCTGGGCCCTCTGTTGTTTACCATATACACCAGCCAATTAATTAAATGCCTTCGTTACTGTATACACCATTTATATGCTGATGACACTCAGCTTTATATTTCATTTAAGTCTGCTGATGTAGATAGAGCTTGCTACCAAATTAATCAAGACCTCAATATGTTTGTTGCTTTAGCCAGGGATCACTGCTTGATCATAAATCCAACTAAAACTAGTATTGTTACATTTGGTCCAAAAAATATGCGTCATAATCTAAAGCAACATATCAATATAACTATAGACCAAAATAAAATCCATATAGTAGAAGAAGCAAAAAACCTAGGAGTTGTGATTGATAGTGATCTCAGGTTTAACAGTCACATTAGCAAACTTATGCAAAAATAAAGTTAATTTATGGCAGCAGGCACTATCTCACAAGGCAAACTAAAGTTATGTTATGTGAAAGCTTAGTGTTGTCATTATTAAATTTTGCAGACTCTATATATGGGCCTAACTTAACCTCTGTGTTTAAACACAAAATACAAAAAATTCGAAACTCATGCCTGCGTCTAATCTACGGTATTCGTAGGCATGAGAGAATAACTTATAAGCTGACTCACACAGGGTGGTTAAACATGGAGCGTCGGAGAATGTTACACTCAGCGTGTCTATACCATACAATTATTATACGTAAAATACCTCATTATTTATATAATAAGATACAGTTTAGAACAGATGTTCATACTATTAATATAAGATTCAAAGGTTTATTAACACCACCTGCTCATCAGCATGAATATTTTAAACGGTCCTTCAGTTACCAAATATGCAATGTTTATTACAAACTTCCAAATTGTTTGAAAGAAATGAGCCTGGGTCAGTTTAAATCAAATTATAAAAAGATTTTATTTAAAGAACAATGTGAACAAAATTAGCCCTTTAATATTTATTTTCATCTATATGATTTTATGTATTCTTCTTAATTTTTTAAGTATACTATTTGAGCACTAAAAAAAAATTATCAATACTGTAGCATGCGGTGCAATTTAGGTTAAGTGGTAGAACAAATCTATAATCGTATTATAGATATTGAACTTCGCCTTTTATGCCAAATGTATTACATTAATCTGTAAATTTATTGTACAACCAAAGTTGGCTAATAAAGACGTTTATTATTATTATTATTATTACAGGTAATCTATAGGATCATTTGTTGCAGCTATATTTTCGGTTAATTTTTTTCCTATGCTACAGTAATATTTGTTAGTATTATTGAGGTTGAGATCAAATTGGGGAGGAGCTTGACTGTTTTTCCCCCTTAAATTATTAATAATGGCCCAGCTCTCTTTTGATGTATTTGATGCCGCTGATAATGAAACAGGATAAATTTTTTAGCATAATTTTCAATTCTTTTAGAGAGAAATCACAATTCTAGTAATTGACTTTTGTGGAACTCAAATATCTACATTATTTTCAGAAATATTACGTCTGGGAGTTTATATTGGTGCACCCTGTATATATCCATCCTATTATTACTATTATCAGCAAACTTTGCTTGTCAAGTAAAATTCATCGTGAACTGGAATCTTACCAGGATACTGCCATATATTAATTAACAGATTAACAGCCATTTTAATTTTCATCTGTGTTAAACAAACATAATATATAATAATTATAAATATTCAAAATAATATTAAACATAATATTTTTAGTCGCAAACTCCTCTATAAAATCCTTATTTTACTATAAGGAACATAACCAGACTGCAACCAACAGCTACTCTCCGGGCTATGTGCCCCGCCGAGCGCTGAATTACAAGTTCAAAAGAATAGTTACAATACGCAACCAAGTGCGTTTGTAACTATTCTTTTAATATTTATAATTATTATATTGAATATGTTTCATCAAGAACCTACCGCAGATTCCATCCAATTAATAAAAATATATAACCTTATTGAGATATATTGAATGTACCAAAATACGATTATATGATTATAAAACACTGCACTGACGAGAGCCAACAGCTCGAAACTGCAGTCTGCAAGTGGTGTGGGAGGACTGGCACGAGAGCTCCTTTAAGTAGGATCAGTCTTTCGGCTGGTGTTTGTTGCAGTCGAAGCATTAGCGTTTTGATGATAATATGCAATTATTACACTTAACGCGCCAGCCTTGTAACTTGTAATTCAGCGCTCGGCGGGGCGCATAGCCCGGAGAATAGCTGTTGGTTGCAGTCTGGTTACATTCCTTATAGTAAAATAAGAATTTTATAGAGAGAGGGGTTTGCGACTAAAAATATTGTTTTGATTATAAAACTAATTAATATTTTTAGTGTTGAGAAAGTAAACTGTCAAATTTGTCACCAAGTGACAATAATATAGCTTCGTAGTGCTTCTATTACTTGCCTTTAAAATACATTAATTTTATAATTATTATATATAAAATTTGTTAAACAACTGAATAGTTTTTTAGACCTGTGTCCATTTTGTAGTTATTAGCAATATACAGGGCGTTTTGCAGATCGATACAAACATTTTAGTAGTTGATAGAATACATCATTTGGAACCTATTTACACTTACCTTAATACAAAGCCTTACGGTTTTCGAGCTCTCCTCCATTTTTTTTAAACATCCCGTAGATTCATAGTTATACGATAATTACGTACTAATAAGAGGTGTTAACTTAATTTTGTTTAGTTTATTTCCTTGCTCTAATATGTAGTTATTATGTCCAATACGTTAACGATTATCTTAGGGCGTAGAGCCTGTGCACGTGTCAAAAACAAGGTAAATAAGATTTAGGGTCTTATTTCTGTTGTAGTCAATTTAACTTATTTCATTTGGTATAAGGCTTCAATGATTTTTCTGATAGAACGGTCTTAGGTTTGTATCTCTTCAATGCAAACAAGGTATTTAGCCCGTCTGGGAGCTTACCAGGCCATGGTACTCGTCCACTTTTACAGATCTAGCTATCGAGGAAAGTGTGTGTTGTTTAAATAAAACAATTAGACGGAATCGCGCCGGGCAACTTCATGTTGAAAAATGATCGGCATGTTAATCGGTCTCAAAAATTGTGTCTTCAGTTCGGTAGGACTAAATACGAAAACTTTGAGTAGATAAACAAATGTACGGAAGCGCTGAGGGGCCAAGATAAACTTCTTTTTTTTAAGTCGCTTGTTAGACGCGTTTAAGTCGACTAACAGAAACGTTACTGTTAGGCGAGTTTAATAACGACTAACAGATGCGCGATTCTTAGGCACGTTTATCTCGACTGTTAGACGTGTTTAATTCTACTAACAGATGCATTACTGTTAGACGAGTTTAATATCGACTAACAGACGCGCGACTCTTAGGCACGTTTATCTCGACTATTAGACGTGTTTAATTCGACTAACAGGCGAGTTTAAATTTTTCTATTAAGCATCACTCCATACTTGAATCTATCTTCACCATAATATGTCTAGCGCCTGCGCAGTAAACACGGACGTGTTACTTTGATGGGTACTTGGATGGTTTCCTCATTTCAAGGATATACAGTGTAATCGCTCCACCCTTTAGCGGCTTATATATAAATGTATGCGCAGAAGCTATAAAATCTTAAGCGAGGGTTGCGTAGCTAATATACCATTTTTCGGAAGGGATGTAAATAAGCTGTTGGTCCTTTATCTACTAAATGTTATGCAAGTAAAAGAACCCTATACTCTTCGAAAGAGAAGAGTTTGGCACAATTTCTGGTTGGGGGTAACTCGGCTACAGGCGTCGGTGATAGGCCTTAGTAGTGGAAATAGGCCGTCGTTAAATAAATGTATAAAACCACAGAACAATGAACACGCCTAATAGTCGCGATAAACATGCCTAAGAGTCGCGCGTCTGTTAGTCGATATTAAACTCGTCTAACAGTAATGCATCTGTTAGTCGAATTAAACACGTCTAACAGTCGAGATAAACGCGCCTAAGAATCGCGCATCTGTTAGTCGTTATTAAACTCGCCTAACAGTAACGTTTCTGTTAGTCGACTTAAACGCGTCTAACAAGCGACTTAAAAAAAAGAAGTTTATCTTGGCCTCTCAGCGCTTCCGTACAAATGAGCATATAGTAAAAACTCCAAATTGACGAATAGCTTGAAAACCCTTAGACTCTGTATTAAGATGAATGTGTTCTAAATGACGTATTCTATCAGCTCTTAAACGGTTTATATCAACATTCTTTCCTTTTATTTGGTTTTTTTACCACATGTAAAAGAAAAGGAAAGAATATTCGTAGAATGCCACAAATAACTTTCAGACAATATTTGGTTTATATCAACCTAAAAACACCCTGCATGTTGAATGTTCTAGTGATACATACTGGAATCAAATAGTTTTATAAAATTTGTTGTGTAGAACTTCTCTTAGCTTTAATATAATATACTTGGGTAGTGATTGTGAAAACAACTTTCGCAGCGTCAAGAATTGTTAACTAATTTTTTTTTCGCTTTGGGCACTGACCAATAAATCACACAGTAGTCAGTAATCACAATCGGCAACATCCTAGGGCGACTATTCCAACTAGCTTATCTACATGTTGAACAATATTATTGATGATGGTGCACTATAAAGATATGACACGGACTTATTATTGTTAAAATTTGGATATAAATAGGAACTTTATAATAAAATCTATACAATTTGTGAGTAAACCATTAAACATGTTTCTATTATGTATGTCTTTAGTTTGTGCATTCTTACTTGATGGCGTTTCGCTCCAATTGACTACTCAAGGTAAGTGATACGGAATGTAAATAATTATTTAATCCAAACACCGATTTCCTTAGATGAAAGAAAACCGACCCACAAACCAAATGATGACAAGAATAAATATAATTTTGAAACTGTTTTCCTGGTATAGTATGATTTTATATTAAAGTTAGAATAGTTAACTTAAATTAATAAGTTCCTCTGAATCTAATACGATAGTCCTAATTGTGTTTCATTTTATTTTAAAAGTTTTTGTTGCGTTGTTTAAAAATTACAAATGTGTTTTATGATCTAAATATAGAGAACCCCGAAAGTAATTATAATCTCATTTAATTCATTAACAACTTTAAAGAATAAATTATTACACTTATAGGACTAATTTTAATATTTTTTTACAAAAGCTATGAAGACATATATAAAATTCAAAAAACTTTTTTCTATTTTTGTCACCCTCTTTTGAAGTAATGCTTATTATGTGTTTTACAGGGAAATTATTACCAGTCCACACAGTTTTGTAACTACCACGGCTTGTCTCTGTTGAGTATTGAATCTGCTGAAGAAAATGATTATGTATTTAAGGCTCTTGAAAGTTTCCGTAAGTAAATGCTTCTTAAAGTACGGGATTATTCAGTTTATCGGTAGGGCTAAAGTTAGATCTAAATAAACAACCTATATCGGTTTCAATAGCATCATGCTATATAGTTCACGTTTCATATTAGCGTCGAATTTTGGTTCTATAAATTTATTTAGGAAATCATTCAACAAACCTGTGAGAAATATTATCTATGCGTTTTAATAATTATGGCTATATACTCGTAGTATTCTGAAACTATCTGATCCTCTTGTCGTAAGTGCTGAACATCTATTGGCGATGGCCGGACGTTCACAAGAGGGATTTTGTAGAAACATTTTAGTATGGGTAGCTGGAGGTGAAAAATCGAACCCTAGTTCACAATAGACAGTGTGATAAGCTTGTTACTCCTCACCACCATACACTCTAGTCTAGTATTATTAGTACAGATATCTGACTGATAGTACCAAGAGCATAAATCGGTCGTAACAGTTAGAGACTTAATTTGCAACCAATCTTACCAAATATCCAAAACATTAATTCAACAAAATTATAGCCTGGAACTGACAATGACTGTCGATTTTATTTCTTAATTTTCAACAATAAACTAAATTTTACATTTCTTTTAGTTGGAAACGGGGATTACACATTTTGGACATCGGGAACTCGCTTACCACAAACACATTGGGTGTGGCTCTCCACAGGAAAACCCATCGTATACTCTCCTTGGAAAACACAACCAACGAGCGCAAATTGCTTAGACGTGCGATATACCAGAAGTAGGAAAACGCTTCTGTGGAGCGCCTCGGCGTGTAAACTTGAAAGACACACCATATGTGAGACTCCATCGTCAAGAAGTGTCACATCAATGGAATTCCCGTATTATAATTCCAATTTAACGTTGCTCGATAAGTGGGCAAAGGAAGGTACTGCGAAAGATCCATCACAGCATTATTATTTGTTAGGTGTCCATAAATAGATAGTAAAATTTTCAAGACTGTTATTGTATAAGTCTTACAAGCTAAGACAGTTTACTTGTGAAATACATTTTTTATATTGATTTTATATACATATTTAAAAATGAATAAAAAACTAGGTTTAAAATTGTGTACGAATCTTTGTATTCACTTACCTCGCAGACAAACATATCCGTTATAGTTATCATCGCTCTAGCCATTTATTAGATAGATAAAAAATAACTAACTTAATTTCAATGGTATCACAAAAAAGTTAATTCTGGCATATTCGAGCAAGCTGTTAGTCAAAGAGGTATTCGCCACACCCGATTGCAACCTCTACTCGGTCATATTGTAAATATTATCATTAGTACTCGGTCATATTGTAAATATTATCATTAGTTCAAATGTGCTTTTAGAGGGCGGAAAAGTTTAAAACATAATATTTTTAGTCGCAAACTCCTCTATAAAATCCTTATTTTACTATAAGGAACGCCAGCCGAAAGACTGATTTTACTTAAAGGGGCTCTTGTGCTTGTTGCAATCGAAGCTTTAGAGTATTGATGGTAATATGCAATTATTACACTTAACGTGCCAGGCTTGTAACTTGTAATTCAGCGCTCGGCGGGGCACATAGCCCGGAGAGTAGCTGTTGGTTGCAGTCTGGTTACGGTCCTTATAGTAAAATAAAGATTTTATAGAGGAGTTTGCGTTTAAAAATATCATGTTTTAATATTCCGCCCTCTAAAAGCACATTTGAATTATGCTAAGCCCAGTCAGGCTATTTATTTTTCGATTGCAACAGACACTGGACCGCTAGATGGCGCATGCTGACTATTCTACGTGTCGCTATTCCAAAGATACCGAAATGTACTAAATGGTCAAGTGATCCTCGTGTCGGTCGTCACATGCCTACCTTGCACTGACGAGAGCCAACAGCTCGAAACTGCAGTCTGCAAGTGGTGTGTGACGACTGGCACGAGAGGTCCTTTAAGTAGGATCAGTCTTTCGGCTGGTGTTTGTTGCAATCGAAGCATTATCGTTTTGATGGTAATATGCAATTATTACACTCAACGCGCCAGGCTTTTAACTTGTAATTCAGCGCTCGGCGGGGCACATAACCCGGAGAGCAGCTGTTGGTTGCAGTCTGGTTACGTTCCTTATAGTAAGATAAGGATTTTATAGAGGAGTTTGCGACTAAAAATATTATGTTTTAAGTATTATCATTATTTTCAACTCCTATTTACGTATTATACAGGGTTACTGGTAATTCGATACATTCCTTTGGAGATGTGATGGGGCATGAGCTAAGGAGTAAATCTAGCCCTAACATACATTATGCAAAACTCAATAGTTTTTGATATATTTCAATTTTTTTGTTTTTCTCAAAAAAGTATTACTTGTCCAATATTATAGATATCCGTTTGGAATGAAAAATATCTGGAAACATTTCGATCATGTGAACATCTGAAATAAAAACTTTAAAATTTTTTTTTTTTAATCAGATGAAATTTACCTATTAGGTTTTTCAAAAAAATATTAACGTAACACGCGTATAAATTATTATAAAAACTGCTCTTATTTCAATAGCTATCTAACAAGGTACAAATGTTCAATGTACCCTTAATAGTTCTAAGAAAATACTAGTAAAAATAACACAAGTAGTACGAATTTTATTTTTAGATAAACAGTAAAAAACATTTTAAAAGTAGAGTTTAATTCTTCATTAATTTCAAAGTTGTGCTTTATTTATTATATACCTTGCTCAAAATGGGAGCCCCTATTCCGTATACAGACACGGCAGCGTCTTCTTATTTCCGACCTTGTTACTCTGGTTGCCAGATTATGCCTTATGTGTTGGGCAGCATCGACTATCCTTTGTCTAAGGTTTTCTATAGTATTGACTGGTGTGGCATAGACCATCTCCTTCATATGACCCCATACGTAATAATCAAGGGGTGTTGAGTCAGGGCTTCGCGCTGGCCAAGGTATTGGGCCCGCTCTTCCAATCCAACGGTTAGGGAAACGTTGATCAAGTAACTGTCGTACTGTCAGCCGATAATGTGCTGGACAACCGTCGTTCTGAAACATCATTCGCTGTCTGACGGCGAGAGGAACATCTTCTAAAATCACCGCCAGATCATTTCTTAAAAAATTTTCATAGATTTCCCCGTTTAAATTTTGAGGAAGAAAGTGTGGCCCTATTAAATAGTGGCCAATGACTCCCATCCACACATTAATAGAAAACTTCATTTGGAAACTAGTTTCACGTGTTAACTTGGGATTTTCCTCTGCCCAATAATGTAGGTTGTGGAAATTTGATTAAATTTCGACTCGTCTGTCCCTAAAATACTTGTTAAAAAATGTGCACTTTCTGCATCAGAATTTAACATAAAGCGGCAGAATCCCACTCTCCTTCCAGGATCACCTTCCTCCAAGCCTTGGACAGGGGTATAGTGGTAAGGATGACATCCAACTCTACGTATCGTAGACCAAACTTTCCATTGTGACGCTCCGGTTAGTCTTGCGACTTTATTAGTTGAAATAGTTGGGTCTTCCTCAAAATACCTCAATATTTCTTCCTCATCATCTGGTTCATAAACTGAAGGAGCACCAGCGTCACTTCTTCTACATTTCACGGAGCCAGTTTCAGCGATATTTCGATATGTCGTACTGAATACACGTGCATTTGGTAAGCGGCGGTTAGTGTACCAAAGACCATATTCTCGGCGAGCTTCAGCAGCGTTGCCGCCACAGTATCCATAGACAAACAAGATATCAGCGTATTCTGCGTTGGCATACGCGGCCATGGCACAGAAAATACAATAACAACAACTACGAGCAAAATCAAAATCTTCGATAACTAATTTAACAAGACCAACAAACTTAAGGGACACGGAGATAAGAATGTCAGTTAATGACATATATGCACAAACGTCAAAGTCAAGGACTGACTGACTTAAATGAAAATGACCGATTAGTCGTTTAATAAATACCGCCACCAGCATTATCTTTACTAATTTTTTATTAGAACTATCAAGGGTACATTAAACATTTCTACCTAGTTAGATAGCTATTGAAATAAGGAAGTTTTTATAATAATTTGTACGCGTGCTACATTAATATTTTTTTGAAAAAACCTAATAGGTAAATTTCATAACTGATTTAAAAAAAAAATTATAAGTTTTTATTTTAAATGTTCACATGATCGAAATGTTTCCGGCTATTTTTCATTCCAAACGGATATCTATAATATTGGACAAGTAATCCAGTAAAAAAAAAATTAAAAATGTCAAGTAGATTTTTCGGAAATTAACTTTTAAGACATTAAGATCTACTTTTTGAGAAAAACAAAAAAAATTAAATATCTCAAAAACTATTGAGTTTTGCATAATATATGTTAGGGCTAAATTTACTTCTTAGATCATGCCCCATCACATCTCCAAAGGAATGTATCGAATTACCAGTAACCCTGTATAAATGCATTTAAGTACTGATTAAAAAATAGACGTAATTATCGTCACATAATGGTTAATTAAAAAGGAAACCTAAGTTTAACGGAGAGTAAACTGGAGCACATATCTCGTTATTGACTTACTGACTTTCACTAGAACTGGCATTTTTGCTATACACTGATTTTATAACTGCTCTAGAATGCACATGCATTACTGCAATAATTGTAACAACAAATAACTACAATGTATATACATCATTCGAATTTGAATTAAACTGAATTGAACTCAGCATTCAGCAATACTGAATGGAAAATCGAAGCTCGTTGTAGAAAACAGTTACTCCAGAACTTCAGGGCAAGTAGAGTGAAGGGATGAATTTTTTAAATAACTTTTAAAGTATCGCCTCAAACTTAATGAAATTTTGGTGGTTTACCAGACAGATGAATGTGTTTAATTCGGTTCTAGAAGTAAGCCTTTTAAGAAATCGGGAACGAACTACGCCCAAGGGTTCACATTCTCAAATTTTTACAAGAATGATATTTTAGAACTATAAATATCTTAATACACTTCTCAAACTTTTGTCTAAGTAAAAGGTGCTCTTCTATTCCGATTAACGGTTCCAGATAAATATGCTCTTTTATTCGGTAAAGCATTAGTTAAAAGAAAACCGTCATTAACAATAATGTCGACAATTATTGCTACTGAATAAAACTGTATTTAGGCTAGCAAGAAAAATAGCTGTGGAAATGTAAAGATTTCCTAAACCAGAAAGCGAAAAAATAAAAAAGGAAAGTTTATGAAAATTTCACTCAACAAAAAATGCTCATAGAATAATGTATATTTAGACCGCCTAGACTTATAACAACCAAATTTGATATTTTTGTAAAATAAGTAAAATAATGTTGGCAGCTAGTATTGCCTTATCCTTAGAAATCGAAATGAGCTTTTTCTTGCTCTAGGATGAGCTGTTATGAAAATTAAGAAAAGCATGGTGGTTGTCTTAATTCGAAATATAACATATACTATAAATGCATTTTATATTTGAAAATATTATGCATTTAATTTATTAAGTTTCAACTAGATTTTGGGGTGAGCGTAGGAGTGTCTTTACTATAAGGGGTAGTTACTGTTTGTATTGAACAATATTATTTATCGCAAATCATAACAGTTACAAAGTCGGTTAATTGGGAAAAAAATATTATATTTTGAGGGCCAATAAAATGGGGTAGAGAAATTGAAAATATACATATCGGTTCCGGAGATATACGGTAACATTCGAAATACCTCGTTTTTATTTTTTTTTACACCTAGCGCTGTTATTGAAAATATTTAAAAACTTTATAAAAATATTTTGTTATAAGTGTTCTAATTGATATTGAGTAAATTAATGATTAAAATTTAATCTAAAAAATAAATTCATTAACTCCGTTTTAATATTATATCATATAATCAACAAATTCAAAATTTTAGGACAATCAAACGAAATCATGAAATTCTGTACCAAAACAAGATTTAATATAATTAGTATTTCCAAAACGTTTAATTGCCAATAGTCAAGGTCATAAATGCTACGCATGCAAATTCTTAAACTATAAAAAAATTTCATAGTCTAAATTCCTTATTATCACTATTTCAGTTTAAACTCCTACTTAATTTTAGTTATTTAAATTCTAGTATTAAATTGCATGTAAGCAAACGTACTAAAACAACGTTTATCAATTCTAACAGAGCATATTAGAAGCCTTAATGTCTATCCTCTATGGGCTACAGGTTTTTCCGATGTCAATTGAATTTTCAACTTGTATATTAAATATCTGACAAACCAAAAGTAACCAAAATTTTAATCAAACATACTTCATTTTATTTTCTTACGATCTGCATATTTTTCAAACATTCAATTTCATTATTTCAGTACAAAAATACAATTTAAACGAAAGACCTTGAAATGTGTGCCGAAATGATCGGGTGGGGCACGACAAACGAAAAATGAAAAACGTTTGGGCTGGACTATCGGATTCCTAAAATACAACGATTTGAGCTTGTGACCCAGCCTCAAACTTTGATTATTTAAGCAAAGGCAAGCGTGAACAGATAAGTTATTTTTAATAGGTGCATTATCCATGTCAGTCGCGAACTAAAATCTTCCTTGAATTTCAAGTAAAAATCAATTACTTAATCAATTTTTCTAATTTTTTGCATCTTGCGTTTAAACCAAAGTGCTTTTAATTTTTTCTCGTTTTAATCTTCAAGCTACGAAGTTTAATGCAACATCTACGTAAATTTCTGCTGCCGTGCAGTTATAAATTTAAAAACCATAATAATTCGTGTTAAACATAAAAAATGTAATTTATTTAAAAATACAAGTTGTAAATACTGAAATAAACATTTTAGTGTAACCTTCGATGCCGTTATTATTTCACATAAGAAGAAATATCCAATTGGGCGATCGAGTGATCCAAAAAACTCGCCGGAAAAATTATTTCAACCAGAAAAGTGCACGAATAGGCCGTCGAGAGTTTCAATGTTGTTCAAATTTTTTATTTCTTTAAACGAATAAGAGTTGCATGTATTCGTGTTTACAAGAAAACATGTATCCTCGTCCCATATCTTCCAGTGGCTTGTTTATCAGTGTATGCATGGAAGCTATGCAATCTTAGGCGAGGATTGTGTAGTCGATCTTTCGGAGGGGGATGTAAAGCTATCGGTCCCTTGTCTATTAAATGTTAGGCAAGTAAAAGATCTCTTCGAAAGAGAAAAGGTTCGGCAAAATTCTTGATTGGAGGTAGCCCGCCTACAGGCGTTGGTGTAGCGGGAAAGAAATGATTATTGTCTATGGTTACGTATACATTAACGAAAACCGTATATTTATACAGGGACTACATAACTTTTAGGAGAGATCCATTGACGTAATATGATGTATCATAAGTAAATTTACATTATGTCTAATACACGACATAAAATATACTAGGTGTTTACTATAACCTGGCAAATTAATATTTTAATAATTTCACAATAATTGTTTTAAAGACGACTCTTAAATAATGGTGGAGGCGCATTGCATCTCTTAAAAATAACACCAAAAATCTTTTAGATAGGTACTTATAATATGCTATGGTATCATACTCCATCTTAAGTTATAATATATTGGTTTGGGGTCAAAGAACTGAAATTACTAGAGGTTTTTATTTTGGAGAAACTTTGGTTTACCATACAATCATACTTGTCGGGAAACTCAAGAATAAAAACTACTAACTTTAACATCTATTTACTTGCTAAGTTTTTGAAATATATACATATAAACAAACGTAAATTTAACGCGAATAGATATATACAGACACATAATACAAGGAAAAAAGAAACCATGCGTCTAAATAAACATTATCATAGCTGGTCTGGTCGATAGCTGAGTGGGTTAAGGCGCGAGATGGCAATCGCGATTAATCACACGGACATCGCGCCTCCGGGTTCGAATCCTGGCTCCGGTACTGGCACTGTCGGAGGAAATGGTTGTATGTCCGCGTTTTTTCAATGTGTAACCCCCTTCCGCACAAGCATTTATTTATTATTCTTTCCTCTTATTTGCGTTTTCTACCACATGTATTATCCTCTTCAAAAACAAATCGCCGAATCTACAAAATAATAGAATCATTGGAGAAAAAATACCTCTGCGCCCATGACGTTTACGTCAAAGGAATAGTCAGAGGTTATGTGTTACAAATAATATAAATTGGAATAAACGCAGAAATAATGTATTTTGCTGACGTTTCGGAAAGTAGTCTCTTTCCGTTTTCAAAGCTTTTTTGGAAGAACAATTATTTGCTGTGTATGGCAAATACACAGCTTTAAGATTCTGTTTATGTTATTTCCATAGATACTTACTACTTACACAAAACTGATGATATTTTCTTTTAGACAATGTTGAGTTTGGCTACCAAGTTAAAAGAAGAACTTAACAAACTTACGTTAATATATGTGGTAGAAAACCCAAATAACAGGAAAGAATATTCGTAGAATGACACAAATAACTTTCAGACAATATTATCATAACTTTTATGAAAAGTCACCAATTTATGCAGGTTGAAATTTATAGAGTAACTCATATTATATAAAATGTATCTAATGTTAACAGATTTAAAAAATCTAAAAGAATTTCTAGAGGAAAACGCATTTTATGATATTGCAGAATACATTTCAGTCGCCGTAAGTTCTACCAGTTTATTGCGCGTAATATAGGAATGCCATTTTATAAGATTATTTATGTAGTTATTGTTATTTTATACTTTTATAGATACTTTTGTTTGTCATATTTTGTGTTGTTTTTAAAACCATGTTTATACTTTAAATGTTTGTGAACTATTATTTTATGATGATTATTATTAAGATTATTTGTGTAGTTATTGTTATTTTAAAAGATTAGTTGTACATTTGTTTGTCATATTTCTGTGTTATTTTAAACTACGTTTATGCTTTGAACGTTTGTGAACTATTGTTTTACAAATTGACTTGTCTCATCTATATACCATGTAGCTCAAAGACTAAGTAATTTGAATTTGAATTGGGGACTGATTTAAAGAACAAAAGCCGTATATTTCTTTGGAAAATCCGCAATAAAAACGGAATAAAAGAATATGGCACTACGTATAAGTACAAAAAATATTACTTACTTAATAAGCATAAAAAATATGCCCTGCGGTCGTCAGTGGGTAGCAAAAAGTAAAAGTAACGATACTAAATAAATATAAACATTGAACAAAAAACGCCTGGAGTATGATTATAAAGGAAATCGTGACTATTAATAATAATACAGACAACTACCGGTGGTCTAAATATCTACGGAATTTGTCTTTATTTCCTACAATCGATCTAGTTATTACATGCTTCGTTAATTTATGAACTGCTCTAAATAATGATAAAGTAATAAAAAGTGATTGTTTTGCTCGGCTATAAATAAGTTGGATAACCTGAAAGTACATGTCAGGAATACAAGGTTTAGGAAGATATAATTGATTGGCACGTCATGATTTGCATTTTATATTAGCCAGTGATCAAGCGGTGGGTATTATACAATAATAAATGCAGTCGATAAGTCATTGTTGTTTTTACAACCATAATTACCAAGAATTTAGATTTATTACCGGCTACAGTGCTATTTTACGATTACGTGAAATGAAATTGTTATGGAAGATAGACGAGTCTTTATTTTTTTAACTTCGTCTGCTGATGCGGCTTAAAAACAGATAATTACGATATTCGCAAATTACGCAGGGTATCTAATGAAATAATAAATATTCATCGTGATTATAGAAAAAAAACCTAAATTAATTCCTCAAGGCAACTTCAAAAGATCACAAATGGACAAAGCCAATTCTCTTTCCATAACAGTTAATATACAAGAAAATAATGTTTTTAGATGTTTCTAAATATATTCATCGTCAGTAAACTACAAATGAGGTATATAAACAACACAGTAACCTCTGACGATAGTTAATAAAACCGAAACATAAGACATCAATCAATATCTGCTTAATAATAATGCGTTTTCTGTTATTCAAGTGAGTGTTAGTCACAATCTTAAAATTACGAAGAAGCTCAAGTCTAAATTAACTCTGGGTACCAGCCTTTATTGTAAAGTTGTATTAAACCCCTCTGCTACAGTTCTACAGTTTGTGTCAATGTCTCAAATCTGCCACATTTCGAAATAGATGGAAGTGATCAAAAATAGTTCTTTAATTTAAAACAGGCGGTATTGGTTTGATTTACAACTTCGCCAAATTCTTCTAATCGATGATTGCATTTTATTTCTACAATAAACATAAAGCATCCACAGAATTTGATATTCTCGTTTCGCAGGAGAGCTTTAGACACCCTGTATTATCTTTTTTTAAGAACTGTATTTTCTCGCAACACTTTCAAGTTCTGGAGCGATATATTATAATGCGATCGTTAAATTTGGTACAGCTCCATTAATAATTCAAGTCAATGGCAAACCACTGTTACTTTTTACGTTGCTCAATTTACGTTGTCATAATAAATATGCCAATAAAAAAGGTATAATTGCAACTTACAAGTTTGGCGCACTAATGTAAAACGTAAATACACTGTAGATATTATAAACTGTAAATTTTTAAAGAAAAGATGATGAATTACGTACAAATCAAAATTGTATTTTAACAGATACCTTGAGAAATATTGCTTAATGTCACTTAAAATGTTTTCGTTTTTCAAAGTTCGTATTTGCAGTAATGATGATAATAATGCCCATTTCAACAGACACAGTGTAACCTGTTTGATAATTAAAATTATATTAATTCAAACAAAAATCATAAAATTCTGATTCATTTAGTAACATTTTTGAAAGAACATCAAATCTAGGAAAAGTACTTATGTTGACCTAAAATTTCCAAAGCACTCGCGTCCAAATTGCCTCATGTTTATACCGTTTGTCTATTTCGAAGGCCACACCAAATATCGTTTAATTGCAGAAGTATAAAGTTTTAGAAACAGTTATCCCATTTTTTGTGAGCTATAGATTGTCTGTTATGTGTTGCATGTTTTATTGTCGAGTTCTAAGACAATTTTTATATCTGTAATTGTGGTGTACACCAATAATAACAAATTCGATATGATTAGCATTTATTGACAGTAATTTTGACGCTGAGATGGCAGTCACGGTTTACGGAGATAGATTTCCAAATGCTCCGCAGCCAAATAGAGCTATGTTTAGGAAGTTACGTTCAAAATCTAAAAATGCACGGTTCATTTTCAAAAAAAGTAGTAGGGCGAGGGCATGTTGCGGATAATGTAAGAAAAGTGAATAGAGTATTGAATTATGTTAACCAAAATGAAGAAACCTCCTTGAGACAAATTCAGAGAAACTGTCGAATAAAAAACACAGTGCAAGAAAGATATTTAAAAAAAATATTGATTGCGATGCTACAAAATGAGAAAGTTCAATATTTAAATGAGGGATGTAAGCCGAGGAGAGTAAGATTTTGTAGATGGTTGTTAAATAAAAAAAATTGTAATTTACAATTGTATTTTTACAATCTATCGCTGTTGAATAAAATCTTAATATTTAAACATTATTGTTTTTTACTTTTTAGTTCAGTTGTTAAAGCGTGTTTTTTTAAATTTTTTAAAACTTACAAAAAATAATTTAATTAACATGCTTTTTTATTAGTTAGAATATATCTTATTAACTGCGGCGCCTCCGCCAAATTGTCGACAATAGATTAGTCATTAAAAAAAAAATTATTTGATCCTAGTGAGGACATTAGGACAAAGTCGTCAAATTATTGTATTGTCATCGCTCCTTGATAAATGTGCAAACTTTTAGTTTAATCTGACGTTTTGAAGTGGGTAAAAAAGGAAGGACCTGCTGATATGTAGCAAAATTCTTTGGTCCGACGAATCAAATTTGTCTAATAATGGATTTTTCAATAGAAATATGCATTATAAGTGGATACGAGACAATACATATTGGTGCAGAGAGATTGCTTTTCAAGAAAGATTTTCTACGAGTGTTTGGGTGTGTCTTTTAGGGACTAAATTAATTGGACCTTATTTTTACGATGGCAAATTAACCGCTAGTAAATACCTTAATTTCCTGCAAAACGAATTTCAAGATTTTCTTTATGAATTAACAGTGGCAGAAAGATTAAATTATTCATATTTTCTACAAGATGGAGCTCCACCTCACACTGCTGTAATATGTGCAAATTATTTAAATCAAGTTATGCCAGATAGCTGGATAGTCACCTATGGACCCATTCTATGGCCAGCTCGATCACCAGATATTACTCCTTCGATTTTTCGTCTGAGATTACATTAAAAACAAGGTATTTCAAACTGCCCCTGAAAATATTGAGGACATCAAAACCAGAATTAGAAACGCATGTAAGGCGATTATCCTGAAATGCTCCAAAATATAATGCGTGAGGTGTCTCGTAGAGCACGTTTGTGTATTAGAATGCATGGTGCACAATTTGAGCATTTGTAGTTAGAAAAATAAATACAGTTTCTTTTCAGTATGGTAGTACTGTTATACATAGTTTTTCGTTTTTCTTTTTGGATGTTCATTTTGTACTTGTATTTTTATTTATGAGATATTTTGTTTGTTTGTATCAAATTGTAATAAATAATTACTGAATTATAATTATTATAAAGTGAATTTTTACTATTATGGCATAGCTGATTTTTAAGATTCAATGGTGTGAATTGTGGTTATCGTAAAATATTAAATATTGACACTGCCAGCTAAAATTTTTGTGACATGTTTTATATCGTTGGAAAGAGAAAAAATAAACGGAATTAATGGTGTCATGCCCTAATTTTGAGATTTGTTCTTTTCATTTTTGCACAAGAGCATATGTCAAAGCCTACTGCGTTTTTCGAATTTTTTGATACACATTATTATTCTTATTGTCTTTGCCGTCAATTTTCATCCCTTTAGCTTTTTCATATCTCCTTAAAAAATAAGGAAGCTGCTATAACCGTTTGTGGTTTTACTATTTTTCAGGTTTTTGTAATATACCTCACAAAGTAGGCTATGGATGTCAAATTTCTTTTTACTGAAATACAGCTCACAAAAAATGGGATAACTGTTTCTAAAACTTTATTCTTCTACGATAGATATTAAGCGAGATATTCGGTGTAGTCCTTGTAAAATGGACAGGCGGTATACAAAAAATAGAAATATCGTTTACAAAAACTTAAAACTACTGTATACAACTGAGCTCCAATATTGGCGTATTACTCCATATTTCTGAGATTTCGATTCATTAAATATTGGTGAATGCAGATTCATAGTTGTATTTTAAATACTTTCAATGGGAACCTGGTAATTTATTTCATAAAATTCAGATACGAACTAAAATTACCAGAGGTTAGAGACATGTTGAAAATAAAATATGTATTCCATAATTGTTATCGTAATCGTTATTACTAATCTGCAAATTCATATCACAATATGTCAGTGGCAACGGTAAAGCTATAAGAATATTGGAAAATTAGTGGAGTAAAATTAGATGTTCAGAGAAAATTTTACATGGAGCAATGCGACATAAAAAAATAAGTTAGTATACTTGTGCGCGCATACGTATAATAATAATAATATTTATTTATTTGTTTAACTATAATACACAAATTCAAGTAAAGTATTACAACAGATAATGTGTGCTTAAACTCTTATTATGAGTTTGAGTGCGCACATGATTCTAGTAATAATAATATTATTTTATTTAAACAGCAAAACACAAATTTTACTATAAGAATATACATATAGATATATTAAGTAAACTCTAAAGATACTAAAGAAAGATATAAATTTAAGAATTTTACAACAAAAACATAAGGATGAAGATGCGCACTCTATGTCTATTTTCCTGTATCCAAACAATAGACATTTTTTTAAAAGATCCCTGCTTCTTTTCTCTTATTGCTGTGGATAACAAATTATAAAGTTTATTGGCAATATAACCATAATATTTTTGACCTACAGTTTTTGAAGTATTTGGAATTATCAAATCTCCTTTCTGTTTGCTCCTTGTATCATAATAATGAACGTTCAGTTGGTCTCCTTTATTTTTATATGTATAAGGTAAGGCACTACTAGAATACAATTACAACCTATAAAAGCACTTCCTTTTTCTTCAGACGTAAGTAAGTAAGTTCTTTATTCATCATGTTAAGTTACACAATAGTGAAACTTATAAGACCAGTCAAAACAAATAAATACAGTTAAAAAATAATAACAATTAAAAAGAGTAGTGAATATCTTAAGAGTAATAATACCAATAATAAAGCCATAAATACTAAGATTGTAGATACTCGTCTAAGGAATAAAAAGCATTGTTAAGTAAGTACTTTAACAAAGTATTTTGAAAAGTATTAAAATTGTTAAAATGACCAAAGCGTCGGGTAAATTTATAAAAACAGTAGATTCCCTGAAAAACATGTGAATTTTGGCCCACACTTAATCTAGAAAATGGCATCCTAAGTTCAGTGTGGCTGCGTGTGTGGTAATTGTGAACATCATTATTCCTTAGAAACAGTCTCTTGCTTTTTTATATTTGTAACAATTAGATATATATAAAGTGAAGGTAGAGTTAAGATAGATAGTGCAATAAATGCCTCTTTACAGTGTGCCTGATACGGAAGACCAACCATACAACGAATGATTTTCTTTTGTGCGATGAATACTTTGTAAGTGTGTGAAGAATTTCCCCAAAAAATTAAACCATAGGAC
Source organism: Leptura quadrifasciata (assembly GCA_963675555.1). Lineage (NCBI taxonomy): Eukaryota > Metazoa > Arthropoda > Insecta > Coleoptera > Cerambycidae > Leptura > Leptura quadrifasciata. Next base: position 815,312 of record OY776673.1, read on the forward strand.
AATATAGATTGAACTAATCCAAAGTATGCTAATCTTAACACATTAAGGGAGACGGAGGATTTCAGGTATCTAATAACAAAACAAAATTTACTAAATTTCTTCAATAGATTTTCCGTATGAGTTTCCCACGTCATTTTACAATCCAAAGTTACTCCCAGGAATTTTGTCACTTCTGTATGCACAATCGATTTATGTTCTGCCTTGATTAACATAGTTCTTTGGCAAAAATGACATAAAAACAGTTTTGTCAACATTCAGTGCAACACCATTGTTTGAACACCATTTGGAAAACTCCTTTACAGATGTATTAGCTTTAGTGATTGTGGTCTCAGAAGAGTTACTAGAAATCAAAAAGTTTATATCATCTGCATAGACAATTGCTGCATTGGGTGTTGTACAAGAGTGTGGCATATCATTTATAAAGATTAAGAAAAGCAAAGGACCTAGAATAGAGCCCTGTGGCACGCCAGTGATCACATGCCTGAAATCTGATTTAAAGCGATCAATTATTACGGCTTACTTTCTGCCAGTGAGATAGGAATTGATCCAGTCGTGAGCAGGTTCACGTACACCCAATCTAGATAGTTTATCTAAAAGCAGATTGTGATCGACAGTGTCGAAAGCTCTACTGAGATCGAAAAATAGAGCTATTGGTTGTTCTTTATTGTTTAATGAATTATAAACATAGTCACATAATTTTTCAATAGCGTTTATTGTTGATTTTTTTCCTTCTAAATCCGTATTGGCTAGAGATTAACAATTTATTAAATTCTAAATAGTTTAATAACTTATTATTAAAACAAAGTTCAAAAACTTTCGCAAACTGATTTTGCACACTTATATTTCTATAATTGCAAGCCTCCATTTTCGATCCCTTATTTTTATATATTGGTATAGATTTTGAAATTTTCAGTGAATCCAGATACTGGCCACTAGCAAAAGATTCATTAATTAAATAAGACAGCGGAACACAAATTTCGTCAACCACTGCTCTCAGTACTTGACCTCTTATCTCGTCAATCCCTGCAACTGATTTACTTGTTTGTTGTTTTAAGCAACAGTTCACTAACTTCAGCTGGAGTGGTAGGGGTTAGGTAAAAGTTATGTATAACATTGTCAAATAGAATTAATTTGCTAAAATCAGGTTTAGGGCTCTTAAAATTCAAGAAGAAATTATTGAAACCGTTACAAATATTATAAGTATTAGTAAATATTTCATCATTAATAACAATTTCTGTAACTGATTGCCTTGGATTGTTTTTTGCTTCATTTATGATGAGCCAACTCTCTTTCATTATATTTTGGGCACCCTTTATACGCCCGTCATTGTAATTTACCCTAGCAAGTTTAATTTTCTCAGAGTATATTTGTTTAAATCTTAAATACCTATTTTTAATTACTTCGTTGTTTGGGCAATTTTTATTAATTTTATGCAACTCGTACAAAAGATGGTGCAGCTGTTTTAATTCATCATTGAACCATGTTCCTAGGCTTTGAGTCCATTTCTAAAATAAGGTTTGTTTTACCCTATTTAGTTATATGACTATTAATCCTTTTCCATCAGTATGGTATTTTGTAGAATAAGTTTTTCAACAAGTTCTTTTTCACCGTCTATAGATCGTTATCAATATTTATTATGTTTATTCTTGGGTTTCTTTTTCTGGTACTTTTATTTCATAATCAGTTCACAATTTTTGCTTCATACGCTTACAAACATCAAACATTGATTATTCATTAACTTAGCTTATTGCGGTAACTCCCTCATTTCTTACAAATTTTATACGAGAAGCCCCCCAACTCTCAAGGGTTCAGGGTTAATTTTTTTACGGCGAAGTAGCTTACAAATCCGAAAACACTTGAACATTACCCTCAAACAAGATTCCATTTGTTTTAAACATTTATAGATTACGTTCTACTATATTGCCAAACCAACTTTAAAGCTATTATGGGCAATTTTGATAGCGCCAAATTGATAAACTATTAATAGTGGCATTTGCATGTTCTACAAACTTTACTGTGTCATAATTATACTGTGTCACAGATATTTCATTATATAAAGCTTTCATTAGTGTTAATCACCCTATTCCTAATGGAAAAATTAAGATATGTTTATCTCAATCTATTCAGATGTAAGTAGCGTTAGATGACTTATTTCCATTAAAAAAAAGTGGAGTGAGAAGATTGGTAGACAAACACTTACTAAATTTAATTTAGGTTTCTCGTATAAATTATAACGATGAAATGTAATTTCTGTGGCAAGGCAATCCCTAAGTGCATTCCACGAAAACAAAAACCAAGTTTGTGTAACAAATGCAAATCGAGTTGATTTAATTAACCCAAATAGATCGCTATCGGCAATTTAATCGACAAGAGATTCAATTACAGGATATTGTAATTTACCAGCAACTGGCCATTATTAAATTTGCGATGAAGTAATTTCAATTTTTCCATTGTTTCACGAGTGATGGTTTATCGAAATATGTTTATAGCGATGTTTAAGTAATAAGGATTATGAATATTATTGCAAAACCTAGTACTTCTTGCAAATAGTACAAGGTTCGTGCTATTGAAATTTGATGGTGAGTGGCGCACTTAGAAATATTAGCCGCAAAGATGAGAACGAATGATAAATAGGGATTTAAACATATAGCGTGAGCAAATAAACGCCTTTGCTACCTGACTGATTAGTTTGCACAAACACCAAAACACTTGAACACTACACTCGAATACACCACTCGATGCTCGTTTTGCTAACCATCGGGAGATCATTAAAACTAAGTAAGCCTAAGCAAGTCTCCTAAATTTATACCAAATTACTGGCATGGTTCGATGAATTTGACTAATTTGATTATCTCCACCTTTATCTAATTCCTCTAATATGTTCGCTGAGCCATGACCTACCAAAAATTAAAGGGAACTATTTGTGCTAGATCCTTTGTCATTGTTCATATTATTTTTATATTTTGATGCAATTTCTAATCTTTCAAATTCATCCAGATGTCTATTATTTGTGCCACTCCTACTGCCACTAATCTTAAGTTATTGCTATCTATTCTATGGGTTTTATCAAAGGCATGTTGGGAAACACTAGATGTTTCTTCCCTACCGTGTTAGAGATAGACTATATGCTTCTTTACTCTAGTTATAGTTGTATGTTTCGTTTATTAGTAGGAGGCTATAGGGCGAAATAAATGGGTTCGTTTGCACCAAAGTACCGATGATTGGCAACCTATATGGGGTTAATAAGAGTGACTTCCTGTTCACGAAACCATCTGCCACCCTCACTCCCGCGTCGTTTACCCCACCACCCGTTTTTATAAAAAAAATTCTATCGGTCATATCTGACCAACGGAACGGAAACACGTAGAAGAACAATCTTTCCCGAACTTCTAAGACACTATGTGGAGTCGCTCCGTCCTGATACCAAATCATTCTAGACAATACGTTTATAGGGAATTCTTGAATAATACGATCTACCTCTGGTAAAATTATTTCGAGATATGTTTGTAGTGTCAAAGTAAAATCATAAAATATAGACCCAACTACTTTGTTTTGAAAAATTCCGCACCAAATATGGATTGATTTTCTACCCAATTTTCTGTTTGCTTGACCTTTCTCTGTCTTTGGTTTTTATTATGCCCGGAACGTCGGTTTTTTTTTCTATTAAAGACTCCCGCCGTGGAAAACTTAACTCATCTGTCCATATAATTTCTTTAAGAAAATCAGGATTTTCATCTAATTCATGGAGCATGATCTGACAAAACTCCAATCTTCTACGTTTTTGGTCTTCATTCAGTTCCTGGACGGGTAATATTTTGTAAGGCCTATATTGATGCTTTTTCAAAGTTCTTTGAATGTTGGAATAACCTTTTTTCTATTTCACGACAAGCATTTAACTTATAAAGTATTAACCGAATTTTTTAAAACACTAAAACAAATATTAAAATAAGGTATCGATCTATTTTTATATTGAATTATTTTTTACGCTCAAAATATAACAATATATCTAGATCTTCTTCCTCATTTGCTGTAACGTTACGTCGTTTTCTTGAAAAACTATCTTCTTTACACAGGAAAATCTCGCGACAAGGTATTATGTCGTAAAAAAAATTATATAATATAACAAAAGGATGGGTTTGATTTATTTCAAAGTTTATTTTCTACTTTTTAGGGCATTTCAAAAAAAGCTATTTTTAAAACATTTTTTCATTTGTGTTTTGACACGCATGGCTCACTTTTCTTGCAATAAAGTAGCTCATTTGCATTTTGAACGTTAAATGTGGTAAGAAGATAGACCTATTATTATACAGGGTTACTGGTAATTCGATACATTCCTTTGGAGATGTGATGGGGCATGATCTAAGAAGTAAATAAATATTATGCAAAACTCAATAGTTTTTGAGATATTTAATTTTTTTTGTTTTTCTCAAAAAGTAGATCTTAATGTCCTAAAAGTTAATTTTCGAAAAATCTATTTGACATTTTTAAATTTTTTTTTACTGGATTACTTGTCCAATATTATAGATATCCGTTTGGAATGAAAAATATCTGGAAACATTCCGATCATGTGAACATCTGAAATAAAAACTTTAAAAATCTTTTTTTTAAAATCAGCTATGAAATTTACCTATTAGGTTTTTTCAAAAAAATATTAACGTAACACGCGTATAAATTATTATAAAAACTGCCTTATTTCAATAGCTATCTAACAAGGTACAAATGTTCAATGTACCCTTAATAGTTCTAAGAAAATACTAGTAAAAATAACACAAGTAGTACGAATTTTATTTTTAGATAAACAGTAAGAAACATTTTAAAAGTAGAGTTTAATTCTTCATTAATTTCAAAGTTGTAGTTTATTTTTTATATGTCTTGGTCAAAATGGAAGCCCCTATTCCGTATACAGACACGGCAGCGTCTTCTTATTTCCGTCCTTGTTACTCTGGTTGTCAGATTATGCCTTATGTGTTGGGCAGCGTTGACTATCCTTTGTCTAAGGTTTTCTATAGTATTGACTGGTGTGGCATAGACCATCTCCTTCATATGACCCCATACGTAATAATCAAGGGGTGTTAAGTCAGGGCTTCGCGCTGGCCAAGGTATTGGGCCCGCTCTTCCAATCCAACGGTTAGGGAAACGTTGGTCAAGTAACTGTCGTACTGTCAGCCGATAATGTGCTGGACAACCGTCGTTCTGAAACATCATCAGAAAGTGTGGCCCTATTAAATAGTGGCCAATGACTCCCATCCACACATTAATAGAAAACTTCATTTGGAAACTAGTTTCACGTGTTAACTTGGGATTTTCCTCTGCCCGATAATGTAGATTGTGGAAATTTGTTATACCCTCGCGATTAAATTTCGACTCGTCCGTCCATAAAATACTTGTTAAAAAATTTGCACTTTCTGCATCTGAATTTAACATAAAGCGGCAGAATTCCACTCTCCTTCCAGGATCACCTTCCTCCAAGCCTTGGACAGGGGTATAGTGGTAAGGATGACATCCAACTCTACGTATCGTAGACCAAACTTTCCATTGTTACGCTCCGGTTAGTCTTGCGACTTTATTAGTTGAAATAGTTGGGTCTTCCTCAAAATACCTCAATGTTTCTTCCTCATCATCTGGTTCATAAACGGGAGGAGCACCAGTGTCACTTCTTCTACATTTCACGGAGCCAGTTTCAGCGATATTTCGATATGCCGTAGTGAATACACGTGCATTTGGTAAGCGGCGGTTAGGGTACCAAAGACCGTATTCTCGGCGTGCTTCAGCAGCGTTGCCGCTACAGTATCCATAGACAAACAAGATATCAGCGTATTCTGCGTTGGCATACGCGTCCATGGCACAGAAAATACAATAACAACAACTACGAGCAAAATCAAAATTTTCGATAACTAATTTAACAAGACCAACAAACTTCAGGGACACGGAGATAAGAATGTCAGTTAATGACATATATGCACAAACGTCAAAGTCAAGGACTGACTGACTTAAATGAAAATGAACGATTAGTCGTTTAAAAAATTCCGCCACCAGCATTATCTTTACTATTTTTTTATTAAACTATCAAGGGTACATTAAACATTTCTACCTAGTTAGATGGCTATTGAAATAAGGAAGTTTTTATAATAATTTGTACGCGTGCTACGTTAATATTTTTTTGAAAAAACCTAATAGGTAAATTTTTACAAGTTTTTATTTTAAATGTTCACATGATCGAAATGTTTCCGGATATTTTTCATTCCAAACGGATATCTATAATATTGGACAAGTAATCCAGTAAAAAAAATTTAAAAATGTCAAGTAGATTTTTCGGAAATTAACTTTTAAGACATTAAGATCTACTTTTTTGAGAAAAACAAAAAAATTGAAATATCTCAAAAACTATTGAGTTTTGCATAATGTATGTTAGGGCTAGATTTACTCCTTAGCTTATGCTCCATCACATCTCCAAAGGAATGTATCAAATTACCAGTAACTCTGTATAGTGAATAACCCTGTATATAGATAGATCTTAATTCAGTTACATAGTGTAGTAAAAAAACAAAATACTATACGTGTATGCACACAGTGGGGACGTAGCTGTTAATTTTAATTTGATCACCTCCAGATGATGTTAGTGTGGCTGGCCAAAGGGGGGTTAAGTATAGTAGTGTTTAATGTTTTCATGTTTCAGGATACTACTTCACTCTCAGTTTGCACCAAAAGTTTCAAGTCCCACCTCCCACAACATAGTTTATTCTATCCAATTAAAATATCATTAACTTTTTAATTTAATCTGTTAATTTTGTAATTATTAAGATATGTTTGTAATGAAATTTAATATGCTTATTTAGATTTAACATAATGATGTTTAAGGAGGCGTACTGATCTCTAATAATTGCACCCATAGTTTCCAAATTCAATAATATTCTGTAAACAACCATAAAAACCTGACATTGGATGAAAAATCGATGAATGTAAAGATTTACGTAAATGTCAATGCCACATGAGATGCCAAAATATAATTTTAGTGTGTAATCATCAGGAAGTCTTGCACAACTTTAACAAATAATATGGTGAAATAGAATTAAATAAGATGGATAAGAATCTAAAGATATAATCGGTAGCATGTAACTTAATAACGTATTGTGTGTATTTATTTAATATTGAATTAAAAACGGTCATTAATCAGTACGAAGAAACGAGTACTAAAATATTGGTATTGCCATTTTAAAAAAGATTAAGTTAAGTAGTGAAATTTTTTTCAACTATTGAAATGTTTTAATGATTGGTGAGTGTCTCCTCGTCTTAAGGGGGGCATATCGAAGAGAGAGATCCGATAAGGAAATATTTATTAGATTTGGTCATAACTTTTTTCAATACATATATTGGTAAAAAAATAAGTATAAGACTACCTAAGTAAAACTATGACAGGTGTAGTGATATAAATTTTCACTCAATAATTTCAGTTGTTTGCAAAATTAGTTAATTGAAAACTACAAGATATGAATATCTTTTAATTTAATGAAACTGACTGTGGGTGCCCTATTTAATTACTAAAAGAAAGTACTCGTAATTATGTCTTCTAGTTAATTAATTACTGCTTATTTATCTGAAGGATAAACAAATAAAATTGGCCATTTGCGTGATCGTCTAGTTTTGTTAGTGTAGGACCCAAATTTCGTTGTGTGTGTGTGTGTGTGTGTGTGTGTGTGTGTGTGTGTGTGTGTGTGTGTGTGTGTAGTAACCCTTTTTAATTTACCCAAGTTCTTTTATATAAAGTTTAATATTACTTATTTCTGTCTGATACTGCATACCTTAGAAAATTAATCACTCTGTTTAATTGAAATACCTGGTAAACTTGAACACACTGTCTATTAATTTAGAGACCTAGTTAATTTGATATGTTATTTATGTAGTATTTTATTACTGAAGATTGCACTGTATCTTTATAGTTGAAGTCTGTTTGCTATTTTGCTTTTGAAATTAAAACAATTATTTAGTTTATTACTTATATGACAAAAAGGTAAAGGTGAAAGAATAAGACAATAATTGATGGGAAAAAATAGTGAAAAAAAAAACCATTTTATTTTATATAAATTGATGCAACAATAGTCGAACATGAAATCAAAAGTAATCCAAACATTTGAGACAATTGTCTAAATATTATAATAGAAAAATCTGCGCTGCTATACTAATGACCATACTATAGATATGCTAAGTGTTTTGATGCAATAACACGAACTTATACAAAAGTATGCTGTGTTATTTTAATAGTAATTAGAGTTGTGGCAATGGCCTGATAATGATAATCTATAATAGGGCTGTTAGCAATCGCTAGGTAATAATGGTTTATAATTAAAGAAAGTTGTTAGCAATCGCTAGACAATAATAATTTATAATTAAAATTGTTAGCAATAGCCAAATAATGAATCGAATGCAAAACAGAGGACAAGACTCATGTCATGTTTATACATTATCAAAATTAAGTTGAAGAAATGAGCATTAAATATTCGTGTAACATATCATAGAGTGTTGAGGAAATATCCTTTAATTATACACAGTTTAGTGATTGAAATTAGAGTAGGAACAATCGTTCAGATAATCAGATTAATCTTGCAGAGGTGAGAATTTACACTCACATAAAATCCTTTAGAGTGCTGGGGAAATCTCCCTATCGTAATTAAATAGAAAAGCAACCAGAAGATTGCCTATGATTGTCAAACATACGGAGCCGCGAATCCGCGAAGGTAAGAAAATGCGGTTGCATCATCCTTCAATCGAAACAAGTGACCAGACAAGTGCTTGAAATATTGACATATCCCTCGTTGTAACTGAACCCAATTGGAGAACAGAACCAGCCAATTGGCCGTAGTCAATGTTTCAAACCTTTGTTAACTCAAAGTACGCCGAATTCATATAACTATAATATTTTATTGTAGGTAAATGTCCAACAATCAGAAAACCTTGTGGTTACAGTAGGAAAATATTCCTAGTGTACTTTAAATATAAAGCATTCTTGAAAAACCTTACATGAGATGTGGTGGAAACGCAAGTCCACTATCAGTTTTATAAAAACTGCAGAATAATGATAGACATGAAGTTTGGCTAGTCTGTGATAAAGTACCTTGTTATTGCATAGCTCTAAATATATAGTTCTTGAATATAAACTTGTTACTTTGCAAACGCAAATTTCCCTAGTAAGACATTTAGAAAGTGAAATTTTGTGAATTAATATCGTGAATGAAATCATAACTGAATAACTGGTAATATAATATTATATTTTCTTGTTGAAAATCAAAGCTAATATTTAAAAAAAAATCTAATATTTTTTAGTACCACAAGTGCGTCAGTTAAACCCTTTTTTAAACACCCCGTAACCAGAATATGAATGCAATTGCAAATAATAAAGTAGAGTCTCGAAATAAGAAAGTAATCACCTTTAGAAATTTATGTCAGCTGAATTTCTGTGCGCTCTGTATAGCGTTATGTCGCCCGTGAATCCCCAGGTTCTACACGTCCAACGTCCTCGTCGAGCATGTCGGTGGTTGGGAAGAATTCGTTAAAATAAGATGTAAGTTATAATATTGTTTGGCTAGTAGTTAGACGGCTGATTTAGTGAAAAATATCTCCAAAATAATATATTAAGCTCGGCGAAACTCGCGACGTAGCTTGAAATGGATTTCAAATGCAAATATAAAAGTTCGGCGAAAACATCGCGACGTAACTTCGAGGTGTTTCCAGTTTAATTTCCAAAGCTCGGCGAAAATATCGCGACGTAGCTTAAAAGGTGTTGTCTTCAGATGCCGTCTTAACTTCTCTTATTTTCAATACCACGCCGTCTTCCTTTTATATTGTTCCTGATGTCACCCTTCTACCCGGATTATGCATTTCCGCTTGTTTCTTGTGGGAATATGTTTATTTTAACGCTATTATAATATTCGACACTGTGCAACACTAGAGTGACGCTCAACTTTCTATCTTTTTCTATGGTTAAGCTAGAAACGTGAAGGCGATTCCATACTATGGAAATACACGAAGTACTTGACGTTTATCTGAATATACCATAAACAAACCCTGCGACTCGACTAGATTTTATGTAAATTCTGTCTCAAAATTGTAGCGTTTAACTTTGCTTTAAAAGAGTATAATTCTAAAATTGCATTTCTGGTAACTGTGTTTAATATTTAATGACTATATAAATGACAAGATGAAATAACATGAATTAAACTGCAATAATTACTTGAATTTAGAAACATAAATAGGAAAAATTTAAATTTGTAAATGCCCTATATACTGGGCGTTTCATTAAATTAACTAATTCTTCAAACAACTGAAATGATTTAGTGAAAATTCATGTCACCTGTCATAGTTCTACTTAGATATCCTTGTACTTTTTTACCAATATATGTATTAAAAAAAATTTATGCCAAAAGATAATACATATTTGCTCATAGGATCTCTCTCTTTTGGATATGCCTATCTTAAAATGCTACCCTAAATAAATTTAGATTTGATCGATTTCAAGACACGTCAACAATTTTTCGAAATGGTTACACATTTTGTTGTTTCTTAACAAGTTTTTGAAACGAAAACCCGTTTTATAATAAATTTCATTTGTCCTATTTCATTCCACTCAGTCCAAATGTAAACAAAATGCAATCTCGGTTGTTTTCACTGACTGACCTACTGGTTTTATTTATTAACAAGACATAATCTACAAGTAAATTTGCTCATGTTGCAATCTGGAACTGATAAGGCTTGTGACTAAATTATTTATACAGGGTGTTTTCTAAGTACGTTAAGAACATTCATTAGGTGATTAATGGCCAATTTCAAACATAAAAAGTTTAAGTATGTATCTAGATATTCTTTCCTGAATTGGAAATACAGAAATGATAAAAAAAATCTAACTCCGGCAATAATGACTAGGGATATGAAGCAGAGACAATGAATTTTAAAATAAAATGTGTCTGTTTCGAAATATCGTTTTTGCATTTTTTCTCGAAATCGATGGTATCAGTCGCATTTGATATAAAGATAAACGAATAGTAAGTACTGAAGATATTTATGGTAAATAGGATAAATACTTAATTATTGTGGTTGCTTAATTTTTGCAATTTGGAAAATTACCCTCAAATGTTTAGAGATGTGTTCTTTTCGACCATAGGCATCCGTAGAAGGTAAAATCTCGAATTTAATTGATCCTGAATAAGATGCCGGCATAATCATCAGTAATTACTAACTTGATGAAATAATAATTTGTTTAACGCATAAAAATGCTGCAATTCCAGTTTACTAATTAGAAATTAGAGACAGGCATCTGTACCGCTTATTCGACACCATAAAATGTTTCTGACATTGTACTGTGTACACCATTCCAAAGTAATAAAGTTAAAATTTCGAAAGCTTGTATAAATATTGGTCTATAGTAAGGCATCAATGACTAAGCTTTGAAACAAAAAATGCAAGTATCATAGTATCTAATCATTATTAACGTTTCGAATGAAGTCTGTGCTAAATCATTTCTGTAAAATGGTATTTCACAATTATCTCGGAAACGGCCCATTTTACGTAGAAAATGTATAGCCTAAATTGAAAGCATGTTTCTGTACAAAATAGCTATTTTAATTTTCTTATTTGCCAAGGACTTAATTTTTTTTTTGCTGAAGTATTAAATGTTGGTTTTGTGATTATCACAATATACATTAAATGCTTCAGTAGGAAGTTTTGCCGTACAAAGGTGGGGTAGTAATAATTTTTAAATGTGTTGTTAAGGTTTGGGCCGTGACAAAATGTCCAAGTTTTCGAACTTGGGGAACCGCTCGCGCCGCCATCTTGAATAAAATGGCCAAAAAACCATTTTTTGAAAATAATTCCGCAGCGGTTGATCCAACAACTAAAATATTTTCAACAAAGTTAAAGAAGACACGATTTCTCACATTTTTTGTATAAAGTTTTTTTTTTTTTAGTCTCATATGTAACGAGTTACAATGGCGAGAAGATTTTCCCAAAAAATTGTAAAACGCCATTTTCGTGATCTTTTCAATTGTTTCTCACTATTTATTGCATATTTATATTAATTTTGATTTGTTCTTACTAAATTTACCGTCAAAAATGGAGTTTTACTATTTTTTGGGAAACATGTTTATGTTCCCTCCTATGTAACTCGTTACAAAAAAAAGTTATACAAAAAGTGTGAGAAATTTTGTCTTCTTTAACTTTGTTGAAGATATTTTCCTCGTAGGATCAACCGCTGCGGAGATATGTTCAAAAAACTAATTTTTTGTTTCTGAATTAGTTGCAACAAATTTACCTAATGTTGCATTGATGATAGTAAGCCATTGGACATAAACATTCTGCTACAGGGATGAAACATGGGTACCCCACGTTTTCGGGGGTGCTGAACACGATGGTGATATTTAAGGTTCCCACCCATCAGCAACTACCCCTAAACTTGTAAAACCACCCGTATTTCGTGTTTTATTCCATCGTAGGCATGCGTATCGGTTTTTTGTGCAGGATTTGGGTAGGCCGTATGAAATTTAACAATTTTACATACTATCCACCCCCGGGGTTGAAGTTACCACCACCCCTAGCATTGAAATTGACCGAAAAATACAAAATAGTGGAAAATGTTTTCTCTCAGTTTTCGAGGGCGCTAAACACGATGGTAATATTCATCTCTCCTCCCCCACCCTCCACCAATCACCCCTAAAACCACCCCCTTTTCATATAAGCAGTTTTAAGTAGGTCAGAGTTTATCGTTTTCTCACGTAGAAATGCCTGTTTATTTGGTGCGATTTTTATTAATTAATTCTAACGAACTAAAAATGGGTTTTGGGCAAAGCAAGAATAGACTGTAGAAAATTGTATTTAAATTAAATATTTTTTTTTTGTTATTTACACCTAAAGCACCGCTTGACCGTGGACACATTGTATATAGTTTGAAGTTATGGGCTAGATGTGAAAGAACAATGAAAGGGGACCATCAAGAGATTAGCCACGTATGGTGGTAGACGAATGAATAATGTTGTCATTGTTTTTTATTAATGACTATATGTCGTTGAAAAGAAACATTGAGATAATACAACTTTGCAAAAGAAGGTTTTTTTATTGAAGGCTTGGCCTTTGAGCAAATCCGATGAGGAACGAAAGAAAACATCAAAATAAATTAATTTTGTCATTTCGATCGAAGACATAAGGCCACAGATCTCGTTTTCAAAATTCGGTAGAATATAGAACATGACTTGGGTATCCATTTATGTTAATAATTCGAAAATTTTAATTATGTCCTTTTACAAACGACAATTTTTAGATAAATTCTTCCTGAAGCGACTTTCTGAACGGTAAGCTCTCAATTATAATTAATTATTAATGATTAGTGCGTCTAGCTTTCTCTTTGAGCATACCCAGCAAAGTGGGTTCGAGTCCCACCTACTGCAAAGTAATTTTCACTATAAATTACGCTCCAAGAAGTAGTTCGGATCCCACTATAAACTGTAGGCCTCGACTCCTTTACTCACAGAGATTTAGACTTAAGATGGTCATTCAAGTGGTCTGGAAGGCTTTTAAGAACATTTAAATATTCCATAAATAAACCTAGTTATACAATTTAGTTGAGAGAAATCATTTAACGATGTATTTCGAAATTGTGTAAAATAAACACTAACTGGAAAAGTGATTTAAATAACGAATATCATTTTAAATGAGACTGCTCTGATTTCTCTTAATCTGTAGTTGCAGATTTACTATAATTAACTCATATTTGGTCATCCGCTAGGACATTCTGTATTTAATTTTGTTTAATGTCCATAATTAATTCAATATTCACTCCAACAGTATTTTCAAGAACTGGTTGCAGATTCCGCTGCTGGGAAGATTAATTTTGTACACTAAAGCCGAGGTATTTTTTGTCTTGCACGATGCTCGATACCGAACCAGACGTCCTTCGAGACTTACCTGATTCACATTTTAAATGTTAATTGTTTTTTCATTATCATATGTTCATACCCCGCATCTGTAACAATTGCAAACCTGTATTACATACGATTCCATGTATGGAGTGAAATCCGCCTACGCGTGATATTATTCAGATGATCCAAAATGTTTTAAATGCGATAATGCGAAACCAGTGGTTAAAGGTTTCAACATTTTCCGTAAAATACTAGTTCGTATGAAAAAGTTATATTTTTTACTATAACTGAAAAAAATATATCCAATTTTTTTTTGTAAATTGTTGCTACTACAACTATTGTTGAGTTACGGGCTACAGTTCATCCTGTTTGGGTGCGGTATACCGGGTGGCAATGAGATTAGTCCCGTTCCAGTTTCTCGGTTGCTCTTAGGAATAATATTTTGAAATTTTGGCATATCGTTTGCGACACAAAGAAATACATTTTGCACTTATTAAGTGTAACTTCCGGTCCAATCGGAAGTAGCAACAGCTTTTGATTTTTAAACAGCAACATATATATACAGGCTGTCCATTTTATCAGGGCCCTCGAGAATATCTCACTTAATATCGGTCGTACAAAAAAAATATTTTTACGAAAATTATGTCGATTTGTATAACGTACAAAATGGTTTAAAGACATTTGAAATCCATGGCCTACTTTAAGAGTTATGGCGGAAAATATCTAAAATGCTGAAAACGTCTAGGCCAAATATCTCCGTTATTTGATGAGATATGAGAACAATTTTAAGGCGAAATTTTTTTGCAAAACAGTGTCTCAACGAGGTTTTATCTAATTTTTTTCAAAACCGCTGTATTTTGAGATTTACTCTTCAGGCTGTTAAAAAAATTATTTTGAAACGGGCGGGAAATGGCGCCATTAAATAGAGTATTTTCTTCCCTTTTTCAACGATATATCACATGCCGTATTTATTCATTGGTACTACGTTAGTAATTATAAAAACATTTTTTTTAAACCAATAAATTTTTTTAACAAGCATTATACTTGCCGTGGAGAAGTATGATTAAATAAAACGATAAAATAATTCAATAAGTTGTTCAAATCTTTGCTATAATAAAACATTTACACAATTAAGAAGAATAAAGTAAATTCAGGTAACAAAAACAAATTAATAATAAAAAGAATATAGCACACAAAACATTAATATTTATCTAATCCTCAAAATAATGTTCAAAGTATCCACCGCGATTTGTTATGCACAATCGAACGCGGCGAGGCACTGCATTTAAAACATTACTCAGCATTTGGGGGGTAACTGTAATACATGCCTGTTGAATTCGAGCTTTGAGGTCCTCTACTTTTTGCGGTGTCGTCGAAAACACCTTATCTTTAATATACCCCCATAGAAAAAAATCCATTTGGGTTATATCTGGAGAACGAGGGAGCCATCGAATAAATCCATTGGTACCTATCCAATGTTGAGGCAAAATTTCGTCTGAATAATCTAGGCAAATCTGGGAATTGTGGGGAGGAGCTCCATCTTGTTGAAAATATTGAAAGTTGTGTAGATTCTCTAAAGGTAGGTCATCCAAGAATTCATTAAATTCATTTCTCAAAAAGTTTAGGTACCTTTGACCACTGAGGTGACCATCATAAAAATAAGGACCCATTAAATTGGTGCCTAAAATACCTATCCACACATTTATTGAAAAACGATCCAGTCGGTCTATGCCAGTGTGTATTTTCAGAAGTCCATTTGTAATGAATATTGCGATTCAAAAATCCATTATTGAAAAAATTTGCCTCGTCGGACCATTAATGGATCGGCACGCTTCTTTTCCAACAGCCATCTTGTCCCCCGCTTGTAAATTGTGAACTTTTTTAGCTTTATAACACCGGTAACCATTTTTCTTTAAAATTTTTCTAGCACTTGTTTTATTTATATGACAAGCAATTTGAATTTCTCATAATGATGTTTCCAAATTTTCTGTATTTTTATTTCTTACATAATTAATGACTCGATTTACCTTATTTACATTATCAGTAACACTGTTCAACCTTGTCTTGTTCTTTAAAAATGAACCAATATTATTCAGTTTCGTAGCTGATTTTCTGAACAGAGTTTTATTCGGCTGTAGTGCTTGTGGAAATCTGTTTCTATATTCTACTTGAGCTAATCCAGAGTTAAAATTGCATAGGCAATATGTAATGAACATATTATATATAACGATCAATGTGAGTGAAAATTATTTTTGAAAATTCTAAATTCTTAAACGAGTGTGATTGAGTGAGAGTTTAAGTATTAAATTGTCAAGTTTGTTCATAGCCAGCTATTTTAAAATAATTGAAATAATAGTGAAATCATGAAATACAAACAAATGGATATTATACTTAAATTAATTGGTAAAGACATTTTAACTTTCTGAGCAAGGAGGGACGCTTTTATGGAGGACCTCTATACATTGGCATAACTGCGAATACTCTTTCCATAATTGCTCCATGTTGCTTTCTTGATTATTATTTTGTTTTTGTTACCTGAATTTACTTTATTCTTCTTAATTGTGTTAATGTTTTATTATAGCAAAGATTTGAACAACTTATTGAATTATTTTATCGTTTTATTTAATCATACTTCTCCACAAGTATAATGCTTGTTAAAAAAAAAATAATTGGTTTTTAAAAAATGTTTTTAAAATTACTAACGCAGTACCAATGAATAAATATGGCATGTGATATATCGTTGAAAGGGGAAGAAAATACTATATTGGCGCCATTTCCCGCCCGTTTCAAAATAATTTTTTTAACAGCCTGAAGAGTAAATCTCAAAATACAGCATTTTTGAAAAAAATTAGATAAAACCTCGTTGAAACACTCTGTTTTGCAAACAAATTTCGCAATATATTAAAATGCAACATAAAATTCTATTTACAACGATGTATCACAAGTAGGCAATTGTTTTCAAAACGGCGTCATACATTCGAAAAAGTGAAAAAGCTAAGTTGGCTACTGCAAGACTGTATTTTTAAGGCCTTTAGGGCCAGGAGGCCTTGGATCAGATGTTTCGCCTTCATTTTTATTGTTGCATTTCAATAAAAGTTTATTTCGTGGAGAAACCACTATTTTGAATTAAGAAACAATTTTTTGAAAAAGCTTAAAGAGCGAATGAATTTTATTCAATTTTTTTAAATGGTAACCATATATTTTTTACTTGAATCAACAAAGCTCAAAACAATAATCTTTTATTTAATGTATCATGTATCTAGTTTGGGTATTAATTTACATTGAAATTATTAGATTTCTCTAGACGCTATTCTTCAGTCACTTAATGAAACCGTATGCACTAATGTATGTATTAAATTTTACAAGAGTGCCATGAAAAAAAAGACATTTTTTTTCAAGCATTTCCATAAGTTATTATTTGATAAAGTTTATGTATAAATTTTTTAATTTGCCTGTGATGTATTTGCTAATATAACTACTTAAAAGTTTTTAAGTTATATGCAGATCGGTATCCTGGAAGGCCCAGCCAAATGAAAACGAACAAAATACGTTTATTATTGTCGAGGCCACAGAGATTAATGTTTTAGAATCCGTGGAAATTTATAAAAATGCAAGTACACGCGAGATTAGAAGTGCTCTTAGTATTAGCCGAGAATCTGTTAGAAGAATATTAACACGAATATAAATCGTATCCATATCAACTTCATTAGCATTTATAATAATATGAAGCTGATGCAGGTAGGAGCGTTCATTATTGCAATTGGTTACTAGAAAATAGAAACATTGTTTCCAGAATTCTGTTCACAGATGAAAGTCAGTTCACTAACAATGGCATGTTTAACCGAATAATTTGTGTTACTGGTCTCAGGAAAATTTACATGAATTTTGAGAAGGAAATCACCATGAAGTGTTATGGGTACTAGGATCATAGGTCCTATTTTATTTCAGGGGACTTTAAATTGAATTAGGTACCTGAACTTTTTGGAAAATAAAATTGAGGGCTTCTTAGGAGAATTGCCTATGAATTTGAGAAGAAGCATTTATCATCAACAAGAGGGACTCCGCCACATAACCTTCGAGATGTCTTATTTAGAAAACAGATTTCAAAATAGAGTCATTTCGACATATGGGCGCATAAGTTGGCCTGGCAGATCACCTGACCTAAACCCTATGGATTTTTTCCTATGGGGGGTACTTCAAAGAACGAGTTTATTCATCATCTTCATGAAACCTCCAGCAGTTGGAAACTCTTTTGCAACAATAATTGCGCAAATGTTAGAACGGATGGTAAGAGAAGCCATCAGTAGGGCTCAAAAATGTACTGAAGTTGAAGGAATGCATTTTGAACAATTGCTATAATTTTATTTTCCCCTATCTTATAAAAATAATTATTAATAAATTCTGTAAACTTTATTTAATCTCTGTATTTTTTTAACTATACTAATTGGACTTAACTTTTCACTTTTTCGAATGTATGACCCCATTTTGAAAATAATTACCTACTTGTGATACATCGTTGTAATAAGAATTTTATGTTGAATCTAAATGTGCAAAAATATATGCTAGTTAAAAATCAAAAGTTGTTGCTACTTTTGGTGTTGTACCGGAGGTGACAATTTTCACTTAATAAGTGTAAAATGTAGCTTTTTGTGTCGCAAATGGTATGCAAAAATTTAAAAATATTATTCCTAAAAGCAACCGAGAAATTTGAACAGGACTAATTGCGTTGTCATCCGGTATATTAAAAGTATCTTATAACATCCTTTATTGTTATATATATAAATTCTTCTAACACATCAAACGTTATAAAAAAAACATTTTTTTAAATATTTCCTAAACAGTTCGTAGTATATACTAAAAGACATTATTATCAATATTGTAGAGCATAAAATTTGTAGTAAGTAAGTAAGTATTTAAATATTTGCGAAAGGAATATATACTTCCGTGATAAAAAATGCATCAATTACCTCATCCTAACTATGATGACACTTTAGGTTGCCCTGCAATAAACCGATCTAGCTATTTATATGCTTTCGTAGTGAATGACTGAATTGTTTACTTCGGGGAGCTGCAACAAGATAACTCTTCGACTCATTGTAATTGCTGTATCACCAGATCCTCCGCCATTTAGTAGAAAATATTAGAAAACCCCTCTTAAACGCAATTTGCCATCTTTCCTATTTATTATTCATTCAATTATTATGTCGAGGGCTGCTGTGAAATATTAGGAAACAAAAATTATATAGACACATACGTGTAGTCATACGTGTAGTATTGAACATAATATTCAGCACCCTCCGACACGAGTATAAGAGGGAACAAATCTCGAAAACATAATTTTGATCTCTCCTAATAAAGGAGAAAAGACCCTCAACAAGCCTTCCATTGTTTACACAACTACTGCTGTTTTCTAAACCTGCTGGAAGGTCATTTAAAATCAACACCTGAAAGGTTATCATCACACATCGGTCTAATTAACTAAACACGACGCGCGTAAAATCAGCTTTAAAATGATTGTATCAATTCAAATTCGTTAAATTATTTAATAAATGGTGATAACCAAAGTAACTCAAGGAATTAGTTGACGTTACGTAACTTTTTATTTATTGTAAGTGGGCATGTCGCAAAGATATGTTTTTTATTACAAAACTACTTTATGTACAGTGTAGTAGATGCATTTCGCAAAATAATGTTGTTTTAAGCTCAAATAAAAAATGGCATGCATATTTCTGGAACCCAACATTGAAAAAAATGTGAAAAATGCATAAAAAAATTAATGAAGTGGCTATAAAAATTACAACAAACGTTCCGTGATGTCATTCAGTGCCATTTCTTATTTAACAATTTAACATTTCTTTAGGCTCAACCAGAAAATGACATTGAAACATAATATTTTATTCGCAAACTCCTCTATAAAATCCTCATTTTACTATAAGGAACGTAACCAGACTGCAACCAACAGCTACTCTCCGGGTTATATGCCCCGCCGAGCGCTGAATTACAAGTTACAAGCCTGGCGCGTTGAGTGTAATAATTGCATATTACCATCAAAACGCTAATGCTTCGATTGCAACAAACACCAGCCGAAAGACTGATCCTACTTAAAGGACCTCTCGTGCCAGTCGTCACACACCACTTGCAGACTGCAGTTTCGAGCTGTTGGCTCTCGTCAGTGCAAGGTAGGCATGTGACGACCGACACGAGGATCACTTGACCATATAGTACATTTCGGTATTGAAGTGGTTGTGGCCCCAGTGTATTAATTAATAATAAATCTTGGTCACGGCACCAGTGAAGAGGTTGAAGCCCACCCCAATTAATTACAACTGAAATCCTGGTAATCACGTCACCGGTAAATTCATTACTATTTATTTATCTGAAGGATAAACAAATAAGATTGGCCATTTGCGTCATCGTCTAGTTTTGTTAGTGTAGGACCCAAATTTTGTTGTGTGTATAGTAACCCTTTTTAATTACCCAGGTTCTTTTATATAAAGTTTAATATTACTTGTTTCTGTCTGATACGATATACCTTAGAAAATTAATTACTCTGTTAATTGAAATACCTGGTAAACTTGCACACACTGTTTATTAATTGAGATACCTAGTTAATTATATATGTTATCTATGTAGTATCTTATTACTCAAGATTGCACTGTACATTTATAGTTGAAGTTTGTTTTCTATTTTGCTGTGAAACAAAACCATTTATTTTGTTTATTACTTATATGAAGAAAAAGGTAAAGGTGAAAGAAAAGACAATAATTGATGGGAAAAAATAGTAAAAAAAAACATTTTATTTTATATAAATTGATGCAACAATAGTCGAACATGAAATCAAAAGTAATCCAAATATTTGAGACAATTGTCTAAATACTATAATAGGAAAATTTGCGCTGCTATAGTAATGACCATACTATAGATATACTGAGTGTTTTGATGCAATAACAAGAACTTATACAAAAGTATACTGTGTTATTTTAATAGTAATTAGAGTTGTGGCAAATGCCTGAATAAACATATCACATGTCTACATTGAGAAATTAATATAGACAAGAATAAGAGCAGTGACAATAGTCTATGTACATAATAATTAATAATTAAACTACACAGAAATTAGACAACCATTTCCTCCGACGATGCCAAGGCCGGAGCCGGGATTCGAACCCAGTGGCGCGATACTCGTGTGATTAATAGCGATTGCCACCTCGCATCTCAAACAACACGGCTATCGGCCAGGCAATACTTATTTTAAACAGTTGTGACAATAGTCTGGAAATGATAATGACATGAGTGAACAAACGTCAAAGATGTTACTTCGAAACAAAGAGAACGCAACTGCAGTGTCAAAGTTTACGAACATAACAGAGAATAAGTATTTCAAACTAACAAAAGTTATTGGATATTTTCTGTAGTCGTTGGCTACGGTGCCAGGTTTCAGTGAAAACACTCACCAGCTGTGGGAAATAAAACTCCCTTTTGCAAGTAATTAATGGTTGTGGAAATCTCCAGTTTTCTTATAGTTGTGCTCTCGCCTACTGATAAGAAAGATAGCAGGATACAGTATATGGCAATTACCGACTGCACCTAACCAATCGGCTTAAATAGTATTAGAAAGAACAATCTAAATAACGCTGGAAATTTGATTTTGTGTCAATTGACTGACTGACTAAACAGCAGTAGTAAGTGTTTAGCACTGAACAGATGTTAATATGGGGTGGCTGAAAAGATCGACGATCTTACAGATTGGTGTAGACAAGTGTCCTTAAAACAGCGGACTGTTAATTTTAAATTTAGATGGAACTCCGACAGTCCGTAAGACACCCATTTTACTCTTATGTTGTGCAAACACAGTTCACAAAGAATTACGTTCTCATAGTCACGAGAACTTTACATCGTTGACAATTTAGTAGTTAAGTAAATAAAATTGGTTGAAGTCGGCAAAGACTCTTATAACAGCTCTTATATCAGCGTAAAGCGCCTAAGAAAAAGTATTTGTAAACTTGTAGTGTATGGTCAAAAGCTATAGTTGTTGAATATAAACTTGTTATTTTGCAAACGCAAACCTCCCTAGTAAAACATTCAGAAAATGAAATTTTATGAATTAAAATCGTGAATAAAATCATAACTGAATAACTGGTAATATAATATTATGATAGCTAAAAATCAAAGCTAATATTCCATTTAAAATATTAATCTAATATTCTTTTAGTACCACAAATGCGCCAATTTCCCCTATTACACCCCGTCGAAACCAGAATATGAATGCAATTGCAAATAATAACATAGAGTTTCGAAATAAGAAAGTAATCACCCTTAGAAATTTATGTCAGCTGAATTTCTGTGCACCCTGTATAGCGTTATGTCGCCCGTGAATGCTCTCCCCCAGGTGCTACATGTTGAACGTCCTCGTCGAGCATGTCGGTAGTTGAGAAGAATTCGTTAAAATAAGATGTAAGTTCTAATATTGTTTAGCTACTTGTTTAGACGGCTGATTTAGTGAAAAATATACCAAATTAATTTGTTAGGCTCGGCGAGAAACTCGCGACGTAGCTTGGAATGACTTCAAAGGCAAATATAAAAGTTCGGCGAAAATATCGCGACGTAACTTCGAGGTGGATCCAATTTAATTTCCAAAGCTCGGCGAAAATATCGCGACGTAGCTTAAAAGGTGTCTTCAGATGCCGTCTAGCTTCTCCTCTTTTAAATACCACGCCGTCTTCCTTTTATATGGTTCCTGATGTCACCCTTCTACCCGGATTATGCATCTCCGCTTGTTTCTTGTGGGAATATGTTTATTTTAACCCTATTATAATATTCGACGCTCAACTTTCTATCTTTTTCTATAGTTAAGGTAGAAAAGTGTAGGCGATTTCATACTCTGGGAATAAACGAAGTACTTGACACTTATCTGAATATACGATAAACAAACCCTGTGACTCGACTCAATTTTATGTAACTTTTTAGTTAAAACTGTAGCTTTTAACTTTGCTTTAAAAGAATATAATTTTAAAATGCATTCTGGTAACTTTACTTTGTTCAAATTTAAATGAATAAATAAATGTAAAAATG
This sequence comes from Leptura quadrifasciata, assembly GCA_963675555.1. Lineage (NCBI taxonomy): Eukaryota > Metazoa > Arthropoda > Insecta > Coleoptera > Cerambycidae > Leptura > Leptura quadrifasciata. The sequence goes on from OY776673.1 coordinate 838,282, forward strand.
AAATGAATTAACTGCAATAATTACTTGAATTTGGAAATATAAATAGGAAAGAATTAAATTTATATATGGGGTATACAGGGTACTTCAGGATCTTTGGGATAACGATATGTAAAATAGTCAGCAGGCGCCATCTAGTGGTCCAGTGTCTCTTGCAATCGAAAAATAGATAGCCTGACTTGGCTTAGCATAGTTCAAATGTGATTTTAGAGGGCGGAATATTAAAACATAATATTTTAGTCGCAAACTCCTCTATAAAATCCTTATTTTACTATAAGGAACGTAACCAGACTGCAACCAACAGGTACTCTCCGGGCTATGTGTCCCACCGAGCGCTGAATTACAAGTTACAAGCCTGGCGCGTTAAGTGTAATAATTGCATATTACCATCAAAATGCTTAAATGCATCTGTTAATCCGATTTTATTGTCGTAGCTATTATGAAATAAATGTAGAGAGCTTAATCTACATTCTAGCACCTGTGCATTGCGTACTGTGCCACGCCGAACCAGATATTTTGAATTTTACATTATACCTTATTTAACGTCTTAATATTATGTAAAAAATTGGGCTAAAAGTAATTACAACTTTGAAGCACTGCAGATTTAATCTGATTTTTTTCCAAAATATGTACTTCTTTAAAACTTTTCTCAATGGACGGCCGACATGTTATTTTCTGGTTGTTCAAAAAAGTAATTTATTATTAAATAAGAAATGGCATGATAAATGATATCACGGAACCTTTGTTGTAAATTTTATACCGATTTAATTAATATCTTAATACTTTTTCGATATTTTTTTCAATGTTGGGTTTCAGCAAAATGCATGCCATTTTTTATTTGATCTTAAAACAACATTATTTTGCGAAATGCAAAAAGGCATGTAAAATAAATTTTAAAAAAATTCCATGCATGCCATTTAAATTTAAAGGACATTTTACACTACATTTACATTTAACTCATTTGCTGTCGTTTAAGATCACGTCAAATCGTTTGAAATTTTCGCAAGACTTTTTATAAATTTTTGGGCCAACAAGGGCCGCATGCCAATTTCTTTTATAAGAGTTTTACGACACAAAATTTAATTCTTTTCATCGACATGCAGCACGAAAACGCGGAAAATTATATTTTTTTATTACAAGTTCAAGTGTCCGTTCGAGACCTTTGGGACCCTGCGAATCGCATGCCTATAATTACTAAGATATTAAATTAGTTTTAACTTTCTTTTAATATAAAAAAACCACTAAAATTTAATTTTAGTGGAAATGCAATTTTCCATATGGAAAGCATGCGCCGGACTAGTACCTGCTTTTCCTTATTGTCCCAGGGTACATTTTCACTTTTCCAAAATGCATGCTGTAAGAAATCGGAGACAATCAACTGTGACCATCTCCCGGTCTAAATGTTGGTTCATGCTGACAATCTTTATTGAACTGAAAATCTTTTTCAACCTTTAAAGTTAATTTAATGTAAAATTTAATATAGATCAAGTGCATTCAGAATAATCAATTAGGTGACCCCCAAAAGTGGATTATATAGTCAATACTAAGTAGTAGGTGACCTTTAAAACCTTCTCGGTACCTATATAAGAATACGAGTTTATACAATTGTACATATTTAAATTAATAGCAATCAACATACCGTTTGCTATGTGTAAGTTTTAATATTAATATTTTTAAATTAATGCAATACTTGTTAATTATTATTAAATAATTTATAGAAAATGTATAACAGTACCTTGTTGAGGGAATTGCAAATATGCGATATTATTTATATTAAATAATAATGATCTCATTCTAGTAATTGAATTAGATATTGTGCAAAGTGTTGACTACATAATGCATTAATCTAAATAGAATTATGAAAAATAAAACAAAATATATTCTTGCTGGCTTCGTATCTGTGTTCATAGTAGCCAAGCCACAGATAAAACTAGGTTTTAGTTATATAGGTATACAGGGTTACTGGTAATTCGATACATTCCTTTGGAGATGTGATGGGGCATGAGCTAAGGAGTAAATCTAGCCCTAACATACATTATGCAAAACTCAATAGTTTTTGAGATATTTCAATTTTTTTATTTTTCTCAAAAAAGTAGATCTTAATGTCTTAAAAGTTAATTTCCGAAAAATCTACTTAACATTTTTTATTTTTTTTTACTGGATTACTTGTCCAATATTATAGATATCCGTTTGGAATGAAAAATATCCGGAAACATTTCGATCATGTGAAAATAAAAACTTGTAAACATTTTTTTTAAAATCAGTTATGAAATTTACCTATTAGGTTTTTCAAAAAAATATTAATGTAGCACGCGTACAAATTATTATAAAAACATCCTTATTTCAATAGCTAGAAGAAGAACTAGGTAGAAATGTTTAATGTACCCTTGATAGTTCTAATAAAAAATTAGTAAAGATAATGCTGGTGGCGCAATTTATTAAACGACTAATCGTTCATTTTCATTTAAGTCAGTCAGTCCTTGACTTCGACGTTTGTGCATATAGTCATTAACTGACATTCTTATCTCCGTGTCCCTTAAGTTTGTTGGTCTTGTTAAATTAGTTATCGAAGATTTTGATTTTGCTGGTAGTTGTTGTTATTGTATTTTCTGTGCCATGGCCGCGTATGCCAACGCAGAATACGCTGATATCTTGTTTGTCTATGGATACTGTGGCGGCAACGCTGCTGAGCTCGCCGAGAATATGGTCTTTGGTACCCTAACCGCCGCTTACCAAATGCACGTGTATTCAGTACGGCATATCGAAATATCGCTGAAACTGGCTCCGTGAAATGTAGAAGAAGTGACGTTGGTGCTCCTCCCGTTTATGAACCAGATGATGAGGAAGAAATATTGAGGTATTTTGAGGAAGACCCAACTATTTCAACTAATAAAGTCGCAAGACTAACCGGAGCGTCACAATGGAAAGTTTGGTCTACGATACGTAGAGTTGGATGTCATCCTTACCACTATACCCCTGTCCAAGGCTTGGAGGAAGGTGATCCTGGAAGGAGAGTGGAATTCTGCCGCTTTACGTTAAATTCAGATGCAGAAAGTGCAAATTTTTTAACAAGTATTTTATGGACGGACGAGTCGAAATTTAATCGCGAGGGTATAACAAATTTCCACAACCTACATTATTGGGCAGAGGAAAATCCCAAGTTAACACGTGAAACTAGTTTCCAAATGAAGTTTTCTATTAATGTGTGGATGGGAGTCATTGGCAACTATTTAATAGGGCCACACTTTCTCCCTCAAAATTTAAACGGGGAAATCTATGAAAATTTTTTAAGAAATGATCTGGCGGTGATTTTAGAAGATGTTCCTCTCGCCGTCAGACAGCTAATGATGTTTCAGAACGACGGTTGTCCAACACATTATCGGCTGGCAGTACGACAATTACTTGATCAACGTTTCCCTAACCGTTGGATTGGAAGAGCGGGCCCAATACCTTGGCCAGCGCGAAGCCCTGACTTAACACCTCTTGATTATTACGTATGGGGTCATATGAAGGAGATGGTTTATGCCACACCAGTCAATACTATAGAAAACCTTAGACAAAGGATAGTCGATGCTGCCCAACACATAAGGCATAATCTGACAACCAGAGTAACAAGGACGGAAATAAGAAGACGCTGCCGTGTCTGTATAGGGAATAGGGGCTCCCATTTTGAGCAAGATATATAAAAAATAAAGTACAACTTTGAAATTAATGAAGAATTAAACTCTACTTTTAAAATGTTTTTTACTGTTTATCTAAAAATAAAATTCGTACTACTTGTGTTATTTTTACTAGTATTTCTTAGAACTATTAAGGGTACATTGAACATTTGTACCTTGTTAGATAGCTATTGAAATAAGGCAGTTTTTATAATAATTTATACGCGTGTTACGTTAATATTTTTTTGAAAAAACCTAATAGGTAAATTTCATAGCTGATTTAAAAAAAAATGTTTTTAAAGTTTTTATTTCAGATGTTCACATGATCGAAATGTTTCCAGATATTTTTCATTCCAAACGGATATCTATAATATTGGACAAGTAAGTCAAATAGATTTTTCGAAAATTAACTTTTAGGACATTAAGATCTACTTTTTGAGAAAAACAAAAAAAATTAAATATCTCAAAAACTATTGAGTTTTGCATAATATATGTTAGGGCTAAATTTACTTCTTAGATTATGCCCCATCACATCTCCAAAGGAATGTATCGAATTACCAGTAACCCTGTATATTGTAGATATCACGAAATTTCTCTTGCAATGTCTGAGGTTTGTAAAGACATGCATCCACCTATATTAAGTAGCTTTTTACTCATTCGAAAGGATCTCCGTAAATGTTGTTGAACTCTCCATAGGTTGGGCACCAATGCAATTTTTCAAAATAAATTTCTAGACCTACAACTCAAATTGTTTTGAGTTTGGCCAACCTTCTCTGTATACTTTATTATACGGAGTTAGATCACATTGTGTTCATCATAGCAATTCTCAAAGCATATATTTGCTACTCGTAGATCTATTAAGGATTAAATAAATCCTTGAAATGTTGTTATATAAGTTAGAAATCGTCTTCGATGGCATTGACGAAAGTAAATAATATTTATTGATACCATTTCTTTGGAGTTCCTCATTGAAATCGAATATCTAAATGTTACATTTATGTTTGTGTCATCATCATCACGTAACCATACTGCTCATGTAATTTCGATAGCTGTTCCTCTTCTCAGACACGAATGTTAGATTTTCCAAGGAGCAACTTATTCCGATATCTGGGATGTGGAGTTTAAATTCATTAAATTCAAATTCAATGCATGTTACTTCAAGTTTGCACATACATCATAGCCAATGCCAAGTTAGCCTCTATGAAGCATTGGTTGGTGAAAAACACCTCGAAGTAGTGTTTAGTATTTCGGTGTTTTATAAATGCCGTGCTTCAGTGTAAAAATTGTTGTATCTGACATCCTGATCGAAAATTGCGATTCTCTATTTTCATTCTCTATAAGTAATAGGTCTCAATTCCTAATATAATAAATATATTATTTTCCTTAATGAAGAATTAAATAATACGTTTCATTAATTCCATTAATCGATACGTTTGTAATCTAGTAACCATAGCATTAAAAAAATGCATGGTATTTCATTATTGCAACAGAGCTAAAAATATTCTGGAAGTCCTTGACTCTTTCTAATTAGGATTTTTGTACAAATTACTTTGACAGTGAAAGAATAAATATGTAATTAAAAGAGGATACGTAATTTTTCAAGTTTTATTATACCCGTTAGATGTTTTTGACATTTAACTTTTTTTGTCCGTGAACAGGAATAACAGCAAAAATGAATTTATGATAACGATTGGCCTTGTAAGTTTTGAATTTATATATATGATGGCCAAGTTTCACTGGACACAGTACACTTAGACAAAAATAAATTGAATAATGGCCGCAAATTTAAATAAAAATCATATTTGGCACATACGAAAACGAAAAATATATAGCATGTGATCGCCTTATTTCCAAGGCAGTAAATATCGCTGGTAGAAAAAATGTTTTAATAATTTTCGGAAAAACTTCCAAAATATTGGTCTGTCCGTCCGTCACATTTTTCTTAATACGAGAACTTAAGGGCAGGAAATTCGATTATATTTAACTTTGAAGAGTGACTTAGTATTAGCTAGGAAAATTTCTACTTCAGATTCGTTTGCCACAACAAATCCTACCTATTAAATAGGCATTACAGAGATTAAAAATTGTATTGTATAAGACATCTTTTTTAAACAATTTATTTTTAGGTAGATTTCTAATCTACCTATTGCAGAGTGCAGCATGTCACGGCTTCTGGAAAATTTCACTATAGTTTCTTCGATTATGGTCCTCAGACCCCTTCGTTTTTGAACGTAATAACTTAACTTTAACTTAATAAACTTTTGAGTTTATATATACATATATATAGTTCAAATGTGCTTTTAGAGGGCGAAATATTAAAACATACTAATTTTAGTCGCAAACTCCTCTATAAAATCCTTATTTTACTATAAGAAACGTAACCAGACTGCAACCAACAGCTACTCTCCGGGCTGTGTGCCCCGCCGACCGCTGAAATATAAGTTATAAGCCTGGCGCGTTAAGTGTAATAATTGCATATTACCATCAAAACGCTAATGCTTCGATTGCAACAAACACCAGCCGAAAGACTGATCCTACTTAAAGGAGCTCTCGTGCCAGTCGTCCCACTCGGACAAATGGCAACGGTTCAAAGTTTTTAAAAAATCTCAAAATTTTATTTCGAATCAAATATGTACATATGATACATCGTTGGATAGTGCTCATCTAGCCCTACAACTTTTGTCTAAAACATTTTTTGCTAAAATGCAAAGGAAAAATTTAAAAAATGGCGGTAGTTCAAAGTTTCAAAAAATCCTCAAAATTTGATTTCGAATCAAATATGTACATGGGATACATCGTTGGATAGTGCTCATCTAGCCCTACAACTTTTGTCTAAAACATTTTTTGCTAAAATACATAGAAAAATGTTTAAAAAAGCATGGCTTATTGATATTTTGAAGACTACCTACGTCCTAATAGTTCATAAATCGATGACAATAAATTGAAGTTGTGCAGTTCTAATAAAGATATACTTAATTACGTACTTAATCACTTATTTACTAAAATAATAAAGACCTAATGCAGTGCAAAACAATATAGGACGAAATCGACCTTTCCGACTGGCCCCTGCCATCGGGGTTTTTTTAACCGCATTTTTTCTCACCTTTTCTTGAATATCATATGGAACAAACAAAACACAATTAAATTTTTACTTTAAATAATGAATTTTGTCTACAAAAAGGGATAACACTTTTTTGCATTATAATTTTTATATTACTATAAGATATATGAAGTTTCCAACTCTTTTCTTTTAAATTGTAGGTCTCTTATAGTACTATTAAGCCGTGATTTTGCTAGTCAAAAAACCAACCAGTTGTTAATTTATTTATAGCTGAAAAATTTAGAATTGCAGAAAAATTAGAATTAGAACCAAAGGAATATCTCTACTGTTAAATCCACTTACTAACAGCAGAATTTTCAAATTTATACTTTCTTCTAAGGCTTTTAACCAAATATTTTTACTTCAAATTTTGCACGATATTTTGATTCAATAAGAGGCGTGATTTCACTAGATATAATGAATGTTGACTTGTAACAATTTAGGATATAACAAATTTTAAAAAATGGCTATTTTTTTAGTCTTTGTTATTAACATAAACAAATTATACTAGTCTAGTTTTGTCAGAAATTTAATTGTGAAAAAGCCCGTATTTTTTTTTCTCGATATGCCAAACACAATCGGAGATATTCAACAGAAATTGAAAAAAACGCGGTTCAAAAAATAATTTGTTTAAAAAAATGATGTTCCAACGGGGCGAATATATTTTTCCACAACTTCCTAACTATTAATTTCATTAATAAAATTCACCTTTCCAGACAACTTCATTCAATATCTAGATTGACTCCACTATTAGAAGAAAACAGGCCACTTCAATAAAGAATCAAGGGTTCTAAACTTTTCAGTCGCTCTGTGTGTAATGTTTACAAACCGTAGAAAACATTCCTTTTGAAATACCACTCTTAAAAATTTATGTAGACGATACCATTATGGCAGTTCCAGAAAACCAAGTTAACTATATCATTAATTGTTTTAATAGTTTCCATGACAGAATTCAATTTACACTCGAAAAAGAAAACAATAACAACATTCCCTTTTTAGACGTACGGCTTATTAGAACTGAAAACCAAACAATTATAACTGACTGGTATGAAAAAGATGTGAACTCTGGTAGATTATTAAATTATTATTCTAGACACCCTTGGAAACAAAAATTAGCAATAATGAAATCCTTAAAAAACAAAATTACTAAATTAAGCCACTCAAATTTTATCAACAAAAATTTATTAAATTTCAAATCCAAATTAATTGACAATGATTATCCACCAGAGTTTTGCAATATAATTTTAAACAGTAACAATTCGGAATACGCTGAAAATAACAATGAAAATAAATTTTTTTAAAAAATTCCCTACATAAAAGGACTTTCTGAAAAACTGAAATGGGCTTTGTCAAATGACAATACCAGGATAGTGTTCTCTCACTTGAAACCGGTGGGTAATCTTTATAACACAATGAAAGATAAATTGGACATAAATTACAATTCTGAAGTGGTTTACAAAATTCCTTGTGAATGCGGTTTGGTGTATATCGGCCAAACAAAACAAAATTTGAAAGCCCGCGTATACGAACATGGATATTCATGCAATGAAAAGCATAAAAACAAAAAAGAAAAAACTGCTCTAGCTGCACATCATTTCACTGAAAATCATAATTTTAACTTTGACGAGGTATCTATTTTGGATAAAGAAACTAATTATAACAAAAGACTTATCAGTGAAATGATATGCATACAAGCACATAAGGCAATTGCAGTCAATAAAAAAACAGACACTGATAATTTAAGTATTATTTATAATCATATAATAAAAAATTTCATTAGTTTTTAGATGTAAATGTGGAAGTGTTTCTTGTCCGAGTCCCTGTTTTGTATTGATAAGGTACCGCTATATATTCAATTAACTATTATTTTCCGAAACGGCAACGTATGTCTTATATATTTTTCATGTTTATTTATATATATTTAACGATAAGGACCATGTCTTTTGATAAGAATATTTTACACTAGGTAAGGATGCTCACGTGTATGTTTTTGTTTTTTTTTCCGTTTTGTCTCTCTGTCCGTAATTTTTGTTATATCTTAATTTTAATTTAGAGCTATATATCGAGACATTTACAACATTTTTATAGTTTTATATTTATATTTTAATAGTTCTGTATGTTAAAAATCAGTATTTGTTATATTTTTAAAACTGAATGTATTTATTTACTTACTCATTATCTGTACTTTTCAGTCCTGAAGAAGATTTTAAAAATAAATCGAAACGTCGACATAGTGTAAAATTTCTGTGTTTATTGTCCTACACCGACGAGGAAAATTCAATTGAAAACTTATATGTCTCCTGACCGATAGACACATCCTTACCATTTTCTAAAAAGAGGTGTAAATGTAAATATGTATTTAAAATATTATCCTCCCTATAACCATACTTTGACAATAATTTGATAAACAAATTCACATAAACGTGTTACATCTTTACGGCGCGAAAATTTGCATTGTATTTATTAAGCTATAGATGCGCGGGACGTCACACAAAGTAAATACCAATAAATTTAATAATTATATAAACACTTATTTATCTAAGAAACACGCGGCGCGCTTAGAAAAATGCGTTGCATAATATGTTAGTAGGAGTGCACATGACAATAACATAGAAGCGTGCTAATAGAGTGTTAAATAATAATTCTTTCTGATGGACATACCATCTTTGAATCCGCTCCCAAATTTATTAGCGGTCGATGTGAACGAGCACTGCGCTGCCATTAGGAGCAACGCTAAAAATCCAGGAACTGGGAACTGCATGTTTATAAAATAAAAAATAAATAAACAAAAGCGGTACCGGAACACGTCGTTAAGTTTCGAACTGTTTGTTACCTGTCGGTTAGGTAGACTAAATACAAATCGCCTTTGCGGACTACTAGTGGGAAAGTATTATAGCAGAAAGTGGTTTAGAGATATGTGTTAGTATAGCTTTCATTTATGCAGTACGCAGCATCCGATCGCCAGTCACGGACAGGAGGCGGAAGGCTTATAACGAATATTTTTCGATTGTCGAGAATCAAGACCATGTTTTCCCCCAACAAATTAATATAAAAGCCATTAATTGTATTTACTATAAAAGTATAAGGAAATAACAAAGTCACTACAGAACTTTACATTCAAAAAGTTGTATAGAAATACATATTGTAATGCTTATGGGGTAGGTATATTAATTAATAATAAATCCTGGTCACGGCACCAGTGAAACTGCTTGTGGGTACCCTATTTAATTACATATGAAATCCTGGTAATCATGTCACCAGTAAATTCATTACTATTTATTTATCTGAAGGATAAATAAAATTGGCCATTTGCGTGATCGTCTAGTTTTGTTAGTGTAGGACCGCAATTTCGTTGTGTGTGTGTAGTAACCCTTTTTAATTACCCCAGGTTCTTTTATATAAAGTTTAATATTACTTGTTTCTGTCGGATACGATCTACCTTTGAAAATTAATCACTCTGTTAATTTAAATACCTGGTAAACTTGAACGCCCTGTCTATTTATTGAGATACCTAGTTAATTATATATGTTATTTAGGTAGTATCTTATCACTCAAGATTGCACTGTATATTTATAGTTGATGTTTGTTTTCTATTTTGCTTTTGAAATTAAAACATTTATTTAGTTTATTACTTATATGACGAAAAGGTAAAGGTGAAAGAATAAGACAATAATTGATGGGAAAAAATAGTAAAAAAACCCATTTTATTTTATATAAATTGATGCAACAATAGTCGAACATGAAATCAAAAGTAATACAAATATTTGAGACAATTGTCTAAATACTATAATAGGAAAATTTGCGTCGCTGTAGTAATGACCATCCTATAGAAATACTGAGTGTTTTGATGCAATAACAAGAACTTATATAAAAGTATGCTGTGTTATTTTAATAGTAATTAGAGTTGTGGCAAATGCCTGATAATGATAATCTATAATAGAGCTGTTAGCAATCGCTAGGTAATAATGGTTATAATTAAATAAAGTTGTTAGCAATCACTAGATAATAATAATTTATAATTATTATTGTTAGCAATAGCCAAATAATGAATCGAATGCAAAACAAAGGACAAGAATCATGTCATGTTTATACATTATCGAAATTAAGTTGAGAAATGAGAATTAAATACTCATGTAAAAGATCATAGAATGTTGAGGAAAAATCCTTTGATTATACACAGTTTAATGATTGAAATTAGAGTAGGAACAATCGTTCAGATAATCATATTAATCTTGCTGAGGTGAGAATTTACAGTCACGTAAAATCTTTTAGAATACTGCTGGGGAAATCTATCTATAGTAATTAAATAGAAAAGCAACCAGAAGATTGCCTATGATTGTCAAACATACGAAGCCGCGAATCTGCGAAGGTAAGAAAGTGCGGTTGCATCACCCTTCAATCGAAACAAGTGACCAGACAACTGCCTGAAATATTGACATACCCCTCGTTGTAACTAAACCCAATTGGAGAACAGAACCAGCCAATTGACCGTAGTCAATGTTTCAAACCTTTGTAAACTCAAAGTACGCCGAATTCATGTAACTATAATATTTTATTGTAGGTAAATGTCCAACAATCAGAAAACCTTGTGGTTACAGTAGGAAAATATTCCTAGTGTGCTTTAAATATAAAGCATTCTTGAAAAACCTTACATGAGATGTGATGGAAACGAAAGTCCACTATTTGTTTTATAAAAACTGCAGAATAATGATAGACATGAAGTTTGGCTAGTCTGTGATAAAGTACCTTGTTATTGCATAGCTCTTGAATATGAACTTGTTATTTTGCAAACGCAAATTTCCCTAGTAAAATATTCAGAAAGTGAAATTTTATGAACTAAATTCGTGAATGAAATCATAACTGAATAACTGGTAATATAATACTATGATAGTTAAAAATCAAAGCTAATATTTCATTTAAAAATCTAATATTCTTTTAGTATCACAAATGCGTCAATTAAACCTTTTTTAAACACCCCGTAATCAGAATATGAATGCAATTGCAAATAATAAAGTAGAGTCTCGAAATAAGAAAGTAATCCCTTTAGAAATTAATGTCAGCTGAATTTCTGTGCGCCCTGTATAGCGTTATATCGCCCGTGAATGCTCTCCCCCAGGTTCTTCATGGTCAGCGTACTCGCCGAGCATAACAGAGAGGTTAAAATGGCACTTCATAACGAGTACGCCAAAGAATGGTTGTCTGCGGCGTCAGTACAGCGAACTCAATGTCCAGCGATGTACCCAAGGACTGGTGCAATTGTAATCTCCAGGGAGCAACAGCGAACCCAATGTCCTGCGATGTAGCTCGAGTCTGATTACCCCTTTTCATGGGCCCTGCACTTTCTTTTATATTGTAAATGACGTCACAGTTTAAGCGTCCCCCAAGTCGGACGTGGGATTTGTTTACGTTAACAACTTGAATATTTGATACGGCGTAGTTTTGTGCAGCGTCTCAGATTTAAAACTCCACTCTCTATCTCCTCCTATAGTTAAGATAGAAAAGGGTAGGCGATTTCACACTATGGGAATACACGAAGTACTTGACGTTTATCTGAATATACGATAAACAAATTCTGTGACTCGACTCGATTTTATGTAACTTTTTAGTTAAAACTGTAGCTTTTAACTTTGCTTTAAAAGAATATAATTTTAAAATGCATTCTGGTAACTTTACTTTGTTCAAATTTAAATGAATAAATAAATGTAAAAATGAAATGAATTAACTGCAATAATTACTTGAATTTGGAAATATAAATAGGAAAAGCTAAATTTATATATGGGGTATATACAGGGTACTTCAATATGAAGAAATCTCTCCAGTGGTTTGTACGTTTTCATTCACAGATTATTTTTTTCTATTATTGGAACTGAATTTATAGGTGAAACAAAAAATCATAATAATATTATAATAATAATGTTTATTAAATCCAACAGACATTACCATGTCCATAAAATTAAGATACATAATAATATACTACACAATATGAAATTTAAATTAAAAAGCAATACAAAAATACACTATAAACAATTAATAAATATAATATAAACGTAAATCGAGATCAGACAAGAGAATTTGAGATAAGATTCACATATTACATATAAGATATCATTCACATGTTAATATATACAACCTACGTAGCGATATTCATTAAATGTATTTAAGAAATTAATTGGTGATCACTGTTTCCCGAATAGTATGCAAAAATACATTTAAGCCATCACAAAAGATATTCACTGAGTATTGAACTTCATTACACAATCACATGCTAAACAATGGGGAATTTTCTAAATCTAACTATAGTATTACATCATTTATCGTATATTCGTATGTGATACACTCATGTTTTCTTGTTGAAGACATCATCTTTCATTTACCAGTATTGAGGTCGACTTTGTTAGCAACACACCAATCGGCCAAGGCGTTAATGTCTGATTGTAATGTTTGACAATCCTGTTCGCTTTCAATAATTCTAACAATTTTCAGATCATTTGCATATAAATAAGTTTTAGAATCTAGCGACTTAACAACATCGTTAACTAACAGTAAACACATTAAAGGTCCCAGCTTTGAGCCTTGCGTGACACCACTACTTGCGCTATATAAAATTGATTTAAACCCTCTATACTCCACATATTGAAATCTATCTGTTAGCAAGGATATAAACAATATAATGAGTTTATCACACAGCCCAAAATAGTGAAGTTTTTTAAATTATAGTTTAATGGTGCACACGACCAAAGGCTTTCGTAAAATCAGTATAAATTACATCAACTTGTTTCTTTTGATCAAGTGCGCCTGAGACAAATTGAGTAAAATTGTGTAAATTAGTAATAGTTGATCTACTTACCACCAATGAAACCATGCTGACTGTCAAATAATTGTCTAACAACATGACTAAACACAAAATAAGATACCTTACTTTCAAATTTTTTAGCAAAGTTGGGAATAATTCCAATTCGTCTATAATTGTCAATGAAAGATTTATTTCCTGCTTTAAAAACAGGACATATTTTTGACACTTTCCATTGTTTTGGAAAAAAATCCTGTTAAAATTAACTCAAAACAATTCATACAATTTTTAACTAAAAACGATCCACTCCCATAGTGAACTTATGTTTAATTTTTTTCACAGCCCTTCTTATATCACAAACATTAACATCAAATACATAAAGAACATTATTACCACTAAAAGCATAGTCATTGTCAGGAGAGTTATCGAGTTTATAATCATCCTCAATAAACATGGTAAATAAAATGTGGTAAAGCTGTTTACTATTTCCTGTGGGTGCACTAGGAGTTCATCATTATAGGTTATATTTCCAGGAATTCTAGTAGCCTTTTTCTTTGCATTAACATAATTCCATAAATCATTCGGATTAAGTTTTATGTTAAGCTCAACGGAATTTACAAAATTCTCGTATTTCCTTCTAATACTACTTTTAATTCACGTTTCAAGTTTTTAATCCTTTCAGGATATTCAAGCAGTTTATATTTTTTATACATCTTCACCAAATGATTTTTAGTTTTAATTTTTCCGATTGAATCTTTAATGAACCGGGAGGATAAGTAGACAAAAATGGAATGGTTTTAGGCACATACATATTTAAAGTTTCGTATAATTTGTTACAGAAAAAATTACACGCTTTATCAACATCCTGGAACATTTTTAGCTCTCTCCAATGAATCATACTTATAGCATTATATAGCTCACGAAAATTCACCTTTCGAAAGGTGTATCTAGGAGTAGTTTGGGACGAACTTACAGTCAAACTTTGAATTATTTTCAGACCAAGAAAAATCAGCGATAAGTCCTGGACGATGATTGTCCTTATCTAGCAATACAAATTTGTTATGTGATACATTACATGTAAATTCAGCGGACGTGGTAATTAAGTCTAATATTCTAGAGTTGGCATTTAAAATATGATGATGGTGATCCATCCTACAAATATTGAAAAAATGTTGGAGCAGATTGCATAACGGTGTAAGTCTATTATGTTCATAATAATTTTGAAGCTCAGGAATGTTAAAATCATGTTAATAAAGAAAATTAAGCATTAGATTAAGTGAATATGCAATACATTAGATGTGAATAAAGCACAGCAATTTCCATAAATAGAATTTAAAAATACAGACCAGTGCACAATTATGTAAAAAGACAACCAAAATTAGAATAAAATATTGGATAACTAAAGGATTTGTAAATCGGTAGCCAAGAAAAGAGATCTTTTACTTGCCTAATATTTAATAGACATGGGGCCGACTGCTTTACATTACCTCCGAAGGATTGTACACCTATACGCAATCTTCACCTAAGATTGCATATTTTGGGTCGAGACCCAAGTACTAACCACTTTATTTTTTGTATCGACCTACGATACGAGTATATTGTAGTAAGAACAGACCTACGCTTGTCTCCAGGGTCCTGCTTTTTGCTAAGAAAATCTGACTCCCGCTAGATATTCAGAGTTTTACGCGTTCCAGTTTTAACAATTTTTTTTCTAAACAACGAAAATGCTGAGGTTCCCAACCACACAATTTGGTTATAACAAGATGAAGCTCCTCCTCATTTTGGTGTTGACGTCCGGTCATTTCTTGAATAGGACGAGAACCAATTGGATGGCTCTCACGTTCACCTGATTTAACCCCATTGTATTTCTTGTCGTGTGGTTGTTTAATAGCGCACGTCTGTTTTAATAGACCAAATAATTTAAATAATCTGCAGCATCTCTGTAATAATACGAATTATTATTACTAATTTTGTAGAAATTTTACATTAGAAGCTTTTGATGATGATGATTATTAAAATAAATTTATTCACCACATTTTTTTATTTGGGGTAATCTCATAAATCGTGGTCAGTATAGTACAATTTATTATAAAGTGTTTAGACAATATTTTAAAATTAGCTTTTATGTGTTATTAATAAAAACTAACAATCTATAACGGTCAAGTAATCCACAATATTTATATAGACTTGTGCAAGCCCAATATTAATAATAATAAATTAATATACTTTATTTTACTTTCTAACTACAGTTAACGATACGTAATTTATTACTTAATTAATTTGAACAAAAATAAGAGGAACGGAGTGTTCTAAATTAAATATTGAGAAACAAAAAATACTTTATATTTTTTCGAAAATGAGAATACTGGGCATTAATTCGGAGAAAGAGGAGATTTTTTATGACTTCCACTTTTTTGTGTTTACATCATTTTTTTTTCAGAGCAGTCAATTAGTCAGGTGAGTGTTTTAAAATTGAAAAAGAATAAAAGACATTCATATAAAGTGAATTTAGTTCAATAGGGCTGGATTGTTAGGAGTACAATTTTGGGTCCATTATTTATTGGAAGATTCATTAAATGGTGAAAAATATTTATTTGTAGATGCTCCAACAAAACATAATTCGGTTGTACCCAAATGGCGAAAACCCTAATGTACCGGAAAACTCTATATGGTTTCAACAGGGTGGCACACCATCACACAAATAGATTGGTAGACGCGATCAGTAGAATGGCCAGCTAGATCTCCGGACCTAACCCCATTGGATTATTTTGTATGGGGTTATGGGCTCAGTGGCTTAATCCTTACGTTTTAGGCTTGCAACAATGGAGTCCTGGGTTCGAATCCTGGCTAGGGTATGGATGTTTAGTGGCTTTTTTCATGTGTTACCGAGTTGGTAGTAGTGGTAGTCCACTCGTCTAGTGACGAGGTTGTGTGAGAGACAATACGTTTAATTGCTGTACAACTCCTGAGCGCGAGTCTCAGCTGCGACAGACGGCAATGTCGTAGGGAATGGTCGTTGTATAATTGTCTGTGTACCTATGTGTATACGACTCTGTAACAGGGAACATTCCTGTAGCGTGGTGATTAATAAATATATAAATAAAAATTCAAAGTTTATTTTAATAAACCGAACAATATTGAGGACTTAAATGACAGAATTAGTTACGAAATTGGAAGAATTGGACCTCAAATAACTACTAATGTTTTGCAATAGTTTCGAATTTGGCTTGGCCATTGTCTAGAAGCAAATTGCACGCAATTTGAGTATTTAATTTAATAATTTTTGCCGCATTTCTTAATTCTAGTATTTTTGTTTTATTACATCGTTATAAGTAGTTAAGATTTCTTTTTTTCGATCTTTATTCCAAACTTTTCGTGCTCACTGTGTATTTAAATGGATGATCATCCATTTCCATGAAGATTTTATTTACTATAAATAATATGCACTGCCTTTATTCAGGTGTCATATAATAAATGGAAAAAGAAAGTTTTAATGAATACATTCATTCTACATCCAAAAATATTATGCTATTCATCATCCATACTATTAGTAATTGTGCATTTCTTCGTACCTATTTGAAGTCGTCAAACAAGTCAAAGTTCATTAGGTACCTATTTGAACAAAAAAAATCTGTCAAATCTGTGCCACAAGTACACCCACTCGCATAACTTGAATATCTAAAAAAGGAGCATCCTTTTTTAGATATTCAACTGTACAGTTAAGCAGACTCTACGTGTTGCTACCTGTCGTATACCGTCTGCCAATTTAGGAGAGTCACACCAAATATCTCACTGTAGAAAAATAAAGTTTTAGAAACAGTTATCCCATTTTTTGTGAGCTATATTTCAGTCAAAAGAAATTTGAAATGCATAGCCTACTTTGTGAGATATATTACAAAAACCTGAAAAATAGGAAAACCACAAACGGTTATAGCTTCCTTATTTGAGGAGATACGAAAAAAGTTAAAGGGATGAAAGTTGAAGGCAATGACAATCAAGTATTATGTATCAAAAAATTAGAAAAACGCAGTTAGCTTTGACATACGCGCTATATAAATTATCTATAATAATTTACAGGAAACGAAACACAATATCGACATCCACTGATATCCATGATTACAATACCAGATCTAATACAAAACTAATTGCGCCAAACTATAGATATGTCACAAATAGGAAAGGTCCTTTATACTCCGGAGTAAAAATTTATAATCACCTACCAAGGGATGAAAGTTAACGGCAAAGACAATAAGAATAATAATGTGTATAAAGAAATTCGAAAAACGCAGTTGGCTTTGCATACGCTCTTGTGCAAAAATTAAAAGAACAAATCTCAAAGTAGGTCATGACACCATTAATTCCATTTATTTTTTCTCTTTCCAACGGTATAAAACATGTCACAAAAATTTTAACTGATGGCGTCAATATTTAATATTTTACGAAAATCACAATTCAAATCATTGAATCGTAAATAATGCCAAAGTAGTAAAAATTCATTTTATAATAATTATAAATCAATAATTATTTATCACAATTTAATACAAACAAACAAATATTTCATAAATAAAAATACAAGTACAAAATGAACATTAAAAAAAATGAAAAACTATGTATAACAGTACTATCTACTACCATACTGAAGAGAAAATGTGTGTATTTATTTTTCTAACTACAAATGCTCAAATTGTGCACCATGCATTCTAATACATACACAAACGTGCTCTACGAGACACCTCACGGATTACATTTTGGGACATTTCAGGAGTAATTGCCTCACATGCGTTTCTAATTCTGGTTTTGAAGTTCTCAATATTTTCAGGGGCAGTTTGAAATATCTTGTCTTTAATGTAACCCCAGACGAAAAAATCAAAGGGAGTAATATCTGGTGATCGAGCTGGCCATAGAATGGGCCCATAGGTGCCTATCCAGCTATCTGGCATAACTTGATTTAAATTATTTGTACATATTACAGCAGTGTGATGTGGAGCCCCATCTTGTTGAAAATATGAATAATATGAATCTTTCTGCCACTGTTAATTTATAAAGAAAATTTTGAAATTCGTTTTGCAGGAAATTAATGTATCTACGAGCGATTAATTTGCCATCATAAAAATAAGGTCCAATTACTTTAGTCCCTAAAAGATCCACCCAAACATTCGTTGAAAATTTTTCTTGGAGAGCAGTCACTCTGCACCAATGTGTATTTTCTCCATTTATAATGCATATTTCTAGTGAAAAATTTATTATTAGAAAAAATGGATTCTGTTACATGGCCTATATCCATTTAACAATTTTATATAATAGCTAGTATTTTATTTATATTTAGCACGATCTGTACACTCGTATACCTACCTATATTTCAATTTTTATATTTTTGTTTACTATGTGTGTGTTTACATATGGTTATTTTTCTTACCTTTAACTTTCTAATTAATCTGTTATATAGTATATCCTACAAGATGTATCGATTTGATAAATTCTTACACAACGGCTTGTATATGTTTTATTTTTTTTATTTTATATTATTTATTACGGCAGTTCGTATTTTTGGTTATGTATAGAAATTATAAATTGCAAGGTAACTCAGCTGTGGTATGCAACTAATATCAAACTATTAATTATAGATTCCTTTTATCGATTCTGTAATTCGCTGAAATCTACATAAGATGACTTGCAGCTTGTGCGCTAAACTCAACAATTAACAGATGGCGATACCTGTGCCATTTCTATATTTTACAGCTTTCCATTTAATTAGTGAAAATAGATTTTTCAAGTTTGTCCATTGTTATTATTTTGCAGAAAGTTTACCTTATTAGTAAAACTCACCAAGAAATCATTTGCCTGCAGCTTTTGTACTGATTCAGACCTATATACAACCTTAACCGTGCGACATCCACTAATTTATATTACATTTTTATATTCGCATTAACAAGTGTTTAACAACCAGGTAAATTTCATTTATTACTAATTTAAAATTTCAGTAATCTTAAATTTTTGTCTTTGATGTAATTTCAATATTTTTAAAATGAATTTAAATCCAAATTCAATTCTTTTTAATTTAGTAAGTAATTAAAGTACTATATGTACCACATGATTATAAATTTTTTCTTTCTTTCTTTTTCATTTTTTGGCAATTTATAATTTATGAATCAGCATTTTAAATATTTTTTCTGCATATTGATTCTTTAAAAATTTTCTACATGTTGAAAATTTGATATTCTTCAAATTGAAATTGAGCTATATATATTTCAAAATTGAAATTCAACTTTACCTATTTATTTTATGCTCATGCTTTAAGCTTGATGCTTTATATTTAAGCTTTACATTTTATATTGTAAATTTGAGCTTCTCACGAATTTATATAAATTATGAATTTATATTCTTCTACATTCTTCAAATTTCACTTCATTAAGAGACGTAAACTAAATTGCCAAGAAAACCCTTAGATTCCATTTTTGCAAGAGACAATTGCGGGCCTTCACAGTCTACAATACTCAATCCCGGAATCTAGGATCCTGGTATAATTTTGTTATTAATTTTTAGTATTTATTAATCCTTGTTTGCCGATATTTTTTATTAACATAAAATTTCACATTTCACATTATACAAATTGATTTATTTATTCGTCATTTTTAATTTTTACAAAAAATGCCAAAGGAGTGAAAAATGTTGCTTGATTTAAGACGGACAAATCTGTAATGAAAACTTCATTAGTAATACAGTGTCTCGTATAGTGTATTCTTATAATCGGTAAATAAACAAAAAAAGTTTTTTGATTTTACAAAAAAAAATGCCAAAGAACAGTTATGCTTGTTTTAAAACGAACAAACCTGCAATTAGTCGAAGAAATAAAGCACAAAATCAGGCCAAACAAGCTTAAATTGGCGCAGTAAGATGGATCGCGATGGGATTTTTTGCATTCCATTCGTAATGCCGTCCCGAAACTTTGTGAAGATAGTTATTGAATGCATTTTGAATAAATAAATTATTGCAATAAAAATACTGATTTTAGAAAAGCAACGCTAAGAAGCATGAAATAACTATTTTACAACTCGGTCAATTATTATAGAAATAAGTCCAATTTTGTTACTCGGGGGTTTTGGGGGTCGCTGAGCACGATTATGCAGTCGGCGACGGCGTCCGATGCACCTGGGGCCCAGGGTGGGCGTCAAACACGTCGTCTTCTGGAGTTTTGCCTCCAGTTTATAAAACACGGAGCCAAAATACTTACTCGGGGGTTTTGGGGCTCGCTGAGCAAGATTATGCAGTCGGCGACGGCGTCCGAGGCTTCGAGCCCTGTCCGCTTTTAAATTTGGCGCCTTACATATTTCACAGTTGGTACTAGCATCCAACTTACTAACACGAAACTTCTAACCCTACCCTGGATACGATAACCGTGGATGCGATAACGCAACATTTGAAAAGAGTTTATCTGCAGGTTCAAAGTTGGCTATATGGAGAGGACGAAAATCTAAATCCTGTAGACTAGATAGGGTAGGGTAGGGTAGGGGATGGGAACGCAAAGATGTGTCTTTGGTTCCCATTAGGATGACGCAACCCCCTGGTCCATCCAGTATTTTACAAATAATTTTTTGCGCTTGCAAAAAGGACTGCGGTACTTCATCGTAAACACGGTTTGATTTGTAGTGTAGCGTGCAAAAATTGCGCAGGTGCTAATTGCACGAATGTAAATAAATTTGCAAGTACAGAATGTGATGCTGAAAGGGATGAAGAACCCGAAAATACACTGTCTTTGTGATGTAAATTTTTTTAAAATAAATCTTTAAGTTTTTTAACATAAACAACTTAAAACAATATTTTTATATGTCCTTGCTGAATACACATTCGTATTCAGCGACCCTAAAAACCCTCAAGTAAGTATTTTGGTTTGGTGTTTTATTAATTGGAGGCAAAACTCCAGAAGACGACGTGTTTGACGCCCACCCTGGGCCCCAGGTGCATCGGACGCCGTCGCCGACTGCATAATCGTGCTCAGCGACCCCCAAAACCCCCGAGTAAGTATTTTGGCTCCGTGTTTTTTAAATTGGAGGCAAAACTCCAGAAGACGACGTGTTTGACGCCCACCCTGAGCCCCAGGTGCATCGGACGCCGTCGCCGACTACATAATCGAGCTCAGCGACCCCCAAAACCCCCGAGTAACAAAATTGGACTTATTTCTATAATAATTGACCGAGTTGTAAAATAGTTATTTAATGCTTCTTAGCGTTGCTTTTCTAAAATCAGTATTTTTATTGCAATAATTTATTTATTCAAAATGCATTCAATAACTATCTTCACAAAGTTTCGGGACGGCATTACGAATCGAATGCAAAAAATCCCATCGCGATCCATCTTACTGCGCCAATTTGAGCTTGCTCAGTGCTTCATTTCTTCGACTAAATTGAAACTTCAATATTAGTACAGTGTGTTCTTTAAAATTAATATTTTAATTTCATTATTGTTCTCGTAATTACAGCTGAAACAGTTGATGTTGCCTATTTTTTTATTCATATTTCATTAAGGAAGGCTACACTCGAGGTTATATTTTTCCGCTTCATCTATTTTTAGTTTTTGAATCGATACCCAAGAGGACGGACGTTGTCTTTAAAACAGTCAATATAACATAATTTATTATTAATTGCCAATATCACTTTAACGTATCCTTGTGACAATGAAACCAATTCATTTTTATAACAAAACAAGATTCATCCGCATACATTGAAAGGCATTACTTTTCTCAGGCAGTGAAATAATTGATTTTTAATGTAAGTTCCAACCTTTACATCAATCTTAAAAGTAAAACCTATGTTAAAAAAAGTAGACTGATCTATAATATATTCTGTATCCGTGTCTTTTGTATGAAGAACAAGTAGTGCCTCAGGACTTACCAACATATAAGATTGACTGGTGAATCGAATGAATTACATCACTGAAGGAAAACGAAAAATACTTAGTAGTGACAACATGGGACAGGCGAATGTATTGCTCTTAGAGGAAGCCTCAGTACATTACTTTTAATTTTTTTAAAACCTATTGCATGTGCCATTAAGTAACAAAGAGACAGATGCAGTAAACATGCACTATTCAATTCTGTTAGTTTACAATAAGTACCTTTATTCTGACAATATGAATTTATGAAAACGAAATGTTTGTTGGCTTACCGTTACTTAATTGGTTATGATTTAAATGAAAGAAGATGCATAGTAACTATCTCTTAATTGATGTATACAGGGGTATGTTACCATTTTTGTGGCAATTCGCATATTCGTAAGAAAGTAATTTTCTTCGGATTTATCGAAATTTATAATGTTTTTCATTTGTTTGTTCACTCATTACTCTGGATTTGTTTATGCGAAAACTATGAAGCTGAGAATATTGAAAACAATTTTTGTAGAGAAAATATCAATGCTCTTTCTAAATCTTCAGTATCATAAACTTCTTGCCAATTTTCTGTCTGTATAAAGTTTTTTAATTAGTTTTTTCTCATTTGCCTTTTATATTTTTTTCTTTTTTTTTTATTTATCTATTTTATTTCAATAGCATCTTCGCCGTCTTCCCTTAGCATTTATAAGTGCTATAATAGGATAATGGTTAGTGATGTCGCTTTTATTACAATATAATTAAATTTCTTGATTTTCGAACCCTTTCAATATAATTTGTTATGAGATATTTGATGAAGCAAATAATTGTCCTCTGTGGCATAATGTTTTGGTTTAATAAGATATTTATTTTTTGCTATTCGCCTATACTTCTATCTTCGTTCTTCTTACGTGGATAAAACGCTATCTAAAACACTTATACAATAAATAACTATTATAATAATAGCGCTAGGCGAAAAAAAAGGAAATGAGCTATTTCGAATTTTGCCGTACATCTAGGGAACCAATCGGATTATTTTCAATTTCTATAATCCATTTCATTGACCTTGAAATTATGAAACTTTTTTCCTCATATAACCTACTTTGTAACTGTTACGGTCTGTGAGATAGGAGATAGCAATACAGTTAATATAAAAAGTAACCACCTACTGGTAATAGAATGACCTGAACGATCGGTGGATAAACTTGAGATAAGCGAAAAATTAAATTTGGTCCCATCTGACAGGAAAAAATTTCGTTGGATTCTAATGAGATTCCAGGAAAGGATGCATTGAAAAGTGTAGAAGTGTCATCCACGGTAGTATTTCTGAAATAATTTAAGCCTAAATAGGAGCCAAGAACATGAACCGTGATCCCGATTCATAGCTAACGGTGGTGATGAATCGTAAGAAGATGGGGCCAAGAGTCTCCTAGCTACGCCACTGTTTTTATCATGAATTGAGAAATGCATCACCTGGAGGCAACTGAAGTGATAGAGAGTCAGAGAAAGTGAATCATAAATACATTTTACACATAATATTACTAGATGTCCAAAATTATATTGTGACCTGCAATAATGTCTCGAAAATTGATTAACAGTAGTTAACAGTTTGAGACTGCGTTACATAAATTAAGAATACTATTATATTAAAAAGCTTTATAGAATTGTTAGACTTTAGTATATTTATAATAGATTACATTTTGTTATAAGATATATTATGACATGTTACATCAAAAGTATATGTTTAGCTTAACCGGTACAAATTAATTAAGTTTCTCGGCCTTCCTCTTACCCACATTCCATTCTTAGTTCCTGCAAACAGAGTGTCCATGAATTGATGAACAAATTAGTGAAGATATCTAAAAATATTTAAGTAGAGTTCCGGAACAATATATGAAAAAAAAATCATATTAATCAAAAACTGGAAGATGGATACACTGTGGTTTAGTTTAGAAAGAGAAAAAACTATCAGATTTAATGGTGTTATGGGGCCTACCGCCTTGAGATTTGTTCTTTTTATTTTTGCACAAGAGCGTATGTCAAAACTGTGTTTTTTGAGATATACTATATTATTCTTACAGTCTGCCCTCAACTTTCATCCCTTTAATTTTTTTCGTATCTCCTCAAATAAGGTAGAATCAGCGTTTGTGGTTTTCCTACTGTATGTCACAAAATTTAGGCTATGGATTTTGAATTTCTTTTTACTGAAATGAAGGTCACAAAAATATGATATTTCTGAAACTTGCCTCTTCTACAATAGATAAACGAGATGTGTGACGTGGTCCTCGTAAAATAGACAGACTGTATAAATGCTGTATAAAAAGCTAAAATATTTAGTTCAGTGTTGAATTTTGGGACTATATTTACATGACTTATCTAGGAATTTCTATTTCAACCAAAGGACCATCGTTAGATCAAGAATAACCTGATTTATCTGTTTTATTCTCAAATCCTGACATATCCATTGTAGGTTGCACAAGACAGTGCACGTTCTCATTATGCAAGGTGAGAGTGTGACACAGATTAAATAATTTTAATAACAGGAAATGCGTTTCCATGATATAATTTTTCTGAATGTTATAGTTGTCTTCATTTCCTCGGTTACCGTCTGTCGAATTGTAGTTTATTTTTCATCTTGTAGATTCCTCGTGGCATATCCTTTAAATTTTTATTCTTTCTTTTTGCTATTTTCGAAATAACCCCCATTTTTAAATTAAAGAAAAAATCAGTCAATTGATTAATTTTCGTCTATCCACTAGCGTATCCTCCAAATTATTGTTTTAGTCCAACGCCCCCTTTTTAAAGTGATTACTAACTTACTGGCTTCGTTTTGACGAGTCTCCCAGCTTTTCTCTCTGCGAAAATTCTCGGTAGAAGTACTCAAATTTCTACGCAGTCGCTAAACATGTTGATTGTGGAACTGACAATTTTATGGCGTAGGACTGGAAAACCTGGCAGAAAATTTGTAGGACAACTTGACAATTCGATTACAAATATATTAATTAAACAATAGTGTAAAAATCAGCTAGTAATAAAATTTCAGACCTCGTGTTTTTAACTTATTGGGGGCAGAGAACTCGCCAGTTCAACTCATCCGAGAATTCCACTTCCAAGAATTCCAATTCTAAGAACTCCAATTGCCAGAATTCCAATAAAGAAAATTCCAATTCCGAGAATACCCAGGAGTAGAGTGGAGTAGAGGAGAGCAGAGCTGAGGAGAGTAAAGTAGCGTTGCGTAGGGTTAGGCTGGGTAGGGTAGAGTGGAGAATTTCGACTCCGAGAATTCCAATACATATAATTCCGAGAATTGTAGTTCTATTAATTGGAATTTTGGAAATTGAAATTCTCAGAAGTGGAATTGGAATTCTCGGAATTGAATGTTTAGGAAGGGAATTTTCGGAATTGGAATTCTGTTAATTGGATTTCCCGAATTGGAATTTCTGGAAAATGAAATTTTCGATATTAATTCCGAGAATTCCACTTCTAAGAATTCTTCAGTTCCCAGAATTCGGAATTCGGGAAATCCAATTCTGGGAATTCCAATCCCGAGAATACCAATTGCGAGAATTCTGATACCAATTCCTAGAATTCCAATTCCGAGAATTTCAATTTCAAGAATTCCTATTAAGGCAAATTCAATTCCGAGAATTGCAATTATAAGAATTTCAATTCCGGAAATTCATCATGAGAAGTTCCACGATCAACATGTTTAGCGGCTGCGCAGAACATTGCATACTTCTACCGAGAATTTCCAAAAATCTTCATGCTCTCGTCGGTAATGTTCCAATAGGTACTCAAATTTTTTTAATTTTCCTTGCAACCGTTCAGAAAATATACTTTCCAAACCCTTCACATTTTCGTTAGGTTAGATGGCTATCCAACTTTTGTGTTAGCTATGAAATCTTTGGAAATTGAAATTAAGAAAATTATTGGACCATTTTTTTTTTTTTTAAGACCAGGTCTCCAACCTAACGAAACATTCGTTAAGTTAGCCACCTAATCATACGGAATTTTCTTTGGGTTAGATATCTATATAGCGAAAACAATGACATTTTAAAAAATTAGAAATATCTCAAAGTACGAAAACTGACATGAAATTTTTTTCGAATTTTCCTTAAAAATGAAAAATAATGGTGTTTACTCTTGGGTAAACGCAAATCGTATTTTTTTAACAAGTAAAATTTTTTATTGGGTGCCTTTTTTGTTATAAAATTAAAAATTTAGGTCAATTTGTGGTATAGGCAACTTCATACATTAAAATAAACTTCTTTTTTCTTAAAGTTATGCTGTCAAAAAGTCCGGCTCTGCTTTTAATTCAAATAAGTTATTCCTGACATCTATGAGTTACTAGTATACAAGCAATCGCTTGTTTTCTAACTACCGTTTCTAGATTAAAGAACACTTTAAACACGCAACCCGTAATACGCGGATGCATTTATAGAAGCTAAAAATATCATCTGAAATATTAAAAATTGTAGCATATCCCCTCAAATAATGTTAAAGTTTTACTTTTGAATCCTTTCGAGATAATGCCACATGACTGTTTTGTATATTTGTTACTTAACTAGCCTTCTTTAAAAACTTTATTAGATGTAAATAATATATTACACTCTTCGCTATAATTTATATAGTTTCAGAACGCTCTTGTTCTATAGGATAGTTTTGCAGTTTTTTGCAAGTAAGTTAATTGTTTGGATATAAAATAATTGTTATATAGTGTAATTTTAATAACCATCTTTCGATGATACTATTTGGTTGACAAAATGCATGTCATAGCCATGCAGTATTTCTGCCTTTGTACAATCTATGGTTCTAATTGCAAAACCAGGAAGAGTTGGCATTTAAACAAACCCGATTTCTTTATGGAAATGATGTAAACAAAAGCGACTCCATGACTTATGAGTTTTCTGAGTAAAATTCAAACTATTCATTTGTATCAATTGTGCTTCTAGAGGGCCGAATATTAAAACGTAATATTTCAGTCATAATTTCCTCTATAAAATCCTTATTATACTATACGGAACGTAACCAGACTGCAACCAACAGCTACTCTCCGGGCTAAGTGCCCTGCCGAGCGCTGAATTACAAGTTACAAGCCTGGCACGTTCAGTGTAATAATTGTGTCAGTCGTCCCATACCACTTGCAGACTGCAGTTTCGAGCTGTGCAAGGTAGGGTGTAACGACTGACACGAGGATCCTTCGACTATTTGGTACATCTCGCTATCATTGAGATAGCGACATGTAAAATAATTAGCAGGCACCATCTAGCGGTCCAGTGTCTGTTGCAATCGACTATTTATTTAGAAGTAAAATTTCAGATTTTAACGTTGAGCATGTTGGAGATTTTTAAATGCATTTCTCAATACTATTGAGAAAAAAAATCATTTAACATTGATAGCACACACGTGCATTAATTATGGTCAAACCCTGGTAGAGGAAATTCTTTATCACATGCACTTTTTTCATGTTTATGTTTTTTTCCATTTACTGGCTGTAACACGTTAGTCTTTGTTTGTCACATTGTATTTTAAGTTCTGATAATGGAATGTCAAATTAAGTAAGACAGAACGAATTTAAATTTTGATAATGATTACGGCTATGGGGACAGGCCCCGAACACAAACTCTGGTTTGTATTATTTTATGGCAAATACCCTAATCGACCTATTACACAATCACTGCTAACAAAGTAGAAAAGAGGTTCTGAGATTGTGGTCATGTAAAAGATAATGCCACGAGGGGGCAATTCGTGCCATGTAAAATTTTTTTTCTTCTACAAAGATTTTCCATAATGTACCGTAAAATTTCACATGGCTTCAACAGGATGGCGCACCACCGCATTATTCGGTAATAATGCGTAATTATTTAAACGAAATTTTCAAACATAGATGAATTCTTAGACGCGGATCAGTAGATTAGTCAGCTAGATCTCCGGACCTAACCCCATTGGATTTTGTATGGGAAATCCAAAGTTTATCTTAATAGAACGAACAAGTTGAGGAGTTAAAAGACAGAATTAGCTACGAAATTGGAAGAGTAGGACCCGAAACAATTACTAACATTTTGCGAGAATTTCATTTCAGTTCGGCTTGGACATTATCAAGAAGCAGATGGTATGCAATGTCAACATTTAATTTAATTATTTTTTGCGGTATTTATTAATACTACTATTTTTGTTTTATTACATTGTTATTAGTTAAGATTTTTTTTCGATAATTTCGTCATACAATATGCCATGAAATGTAACGTACTGTATGCAGGAGAATGTGCTTTCTCAAATGGCATTTTTAAAAATGGGGGTTCCCATTTAAAAAAATTGCCGATGGCATAACTTTTTTCTACTCCCTTATGTAAATTTGCTGTTTTCCGTACAGTCTGTAGAATGGATAAGTGGGCCATTCCAGTTAACTGAACGGATATATTTCATATACGTTCTAGGATAGATATGAAATCGACCAATCACAGTTCGTGTATTAAGTACATAGGCAACTATTCGTTTTAAAAATTCAAGTTGGTGCGTAAGCTGTCAAAGTAATTGTCAGTGTGTATTTGCGCAGTTTGAGCTAGAAAATAATTTAAAATGAGTGATTCCAGTGAAGAATTGATAAACGGTATACCACCTAAAATTTTATTGAAATTATTATATATACAGACAAAATTTTAGAGATATATTATGACAAAAAAAAAGTAGCTATATGTGTATGGCTACTGAAGCTTTTATAAAATGTTTGCATCTAGAGCATAAGATTTAGCAGAAGCTAAGTTTATATATTAAAATTTGATTAAAATTATTATTTGTAGTTTTTTCTTAATCCGGTCGTAGAAAAAGTATACTGTACAACTCGAGTGGATTATCCATATCGCACTCAAAAGGTTGAGGCACTCCGCCTACGGCGTCATGCTCAAACTTCTTTCTTGTGCGATATGGCTATCATATCCACTCTTGTTGCACAAACTACTATTAAAAAATGTTTGCAGAAAAAACTTTCTTACATAAAAAAAATTGATAAATGCATTTAAAAATCGACGTGTCTAAGCGAATTTTTGTCGCTGCTTGCTTTGTAACAACTTTACATGCTAACTGTGTTACTGGTTTGTCTACATGCATGTATGTCTGTTGCATAAATATATGGCCCTTCCCTAGAGCCTTGTAGTGTAGCTCCTTTTCTTCACCTGTCCAGCAGAGGATCCTACTAGTAGCTCTAAGCCACTATCGACATAGCCCTCAGTTCATCAAAACACACAAGCCGCTTCATTACTTACAAGATGATCCGTTTCTAAACGGATCATCAACCTAACCTCTAGGTTAATGCAGTCAAAATAGGATTTGAAGTGGAACTTTTTCCATAAGCAATTTTATGGTTGAATCCTGTTGGGCAGGGGCTCAGGAGTACTCAATAAAATTTTGTACTTCAAGGACCCTGTGCTGAAAAAATTTTGACCAAAATAAACTCTTTTTTTTATTAAAATAAAGGTATTAAAATTTTCCTCCTGATCTGATAAAGTGTCCAATTTTTTTTCAAAATGGCCGATAAAATTCATTTTTTGTTAATTGAGTTTTAAACAAATGCAAAAAAAATGGCTAATAGGTTTAAAAAGTTTTTTAGGCATCAAAAAGCTGGCGTCGAGACATAACTTTTGGAAAAAAAATTATCCGTTTTGGACTTAACGGCATAAAATGGCGGCCAATTCAAATTTTAAATAACAAATTCAATTGCACACACTGGGTTTAATATTTTTGCACCAAATTGTCAGGGTGTTTTTGTTAGAGCAAAGGGCAGATTTTCTGAAAGTTGGAAGCTGATCAGTTCTGGGCAGCAAAAAGAAAAAAAAGAAGATTTTTGGCCAGTTTTTTCACTTTTGTAGGTTATGGTTGCGCTCCCAAGATCTACAGTAAACGTACATTTGGAGAAAATTTAATTACAAAGATTTTGGTTTTTTCTTTGTTCCGATCGGACCTATATATCTCGAGTTATTCACATTTTTATGTTGAAAAACGCGGTTAAAAAAATTAAATTGTTAATAACAATTGGAGCACAAAGTCGCTGAAGTGCAAAAATTTTTTGGGTACTCCTGAGCACCTCCCTAACAGGATCCAACCATAAAATTGCTTATGGAAAAAGTTCCTTTATATTGATTTTTTGTGCTATTTTTACTGTGCTAGGTGTCTATCTCTGACCATAATTTTGTATTAAAAAGGCAATGGTTCCTCCATTATATAGTTAATATGAGTGTAGTTTCAATTGAGCACCATTTATAATTTTTATATGCTAGTAAAATAATTAGGGTGTGGTAAATATAATTAGGAGAAAATTATTTTTTTTTCCAAGTCCAAGTTTCGTCTTTATTTTAAGACAACCTTAGGATGATTTCAGTTTTCTCGTAAAAATGTTTAAAATGTTGAATTTAAATAATAACAAAGACAATAGAATCTAAGTATTCAAACTGTTATATTGGCTTGAACCTGATAGCTCAAAATGTTAAACTAATTTTCAGAAGGAAAATCGAAATTAATAATACTGAAGATGTTGTAAAATAAGGACAAAACGTTGATTTTTAAAATATTATTACAAAAAATAGAAACCTACAATTTTGATACCAATAGTATATAGCACTAATTAAGGCTTACCTTTCGGATAGATTGCAGTATGTGAGCTATAGTGGTTGCAAATCGGAGCGGCAGTTGGTGAAGCACGACGTACCGCAAGGTTCTATTTTAAGACCCATCCTCTTCTCAATCTATATCAACGACCTACCAAACTGTTGCCCAGATGGTGACTATTCTGTTCGCAGATGATACAACCAAACTTTTCCAAGATCCAACATTAGATGTAATTCAACGTGATGTGTCAAGCACACACTCAAATTTTAGGGCTTGGTTTACAGCAAATGCATTAAGCATAAATAAAAGTAACACTCAGAAATGCAACATAATAATTAATTAATTATTATGTTGCGTAATTTACCAAATGGTAACAGATTCCGAGCCAGTAAAATTTATAGGGGCCTACATTGATCCAACACTAATATGGGAAAACTCATCGAGTACCTGTCAGGTAAGCTTTCAAAAATATTTTTTCTAATAAGGAATGTAGCGAATAGTGTGCCACATAAAACCTTATTAGTAGCTTACTATAGTTTTTTTTCATTCAAACATGTCGTATACTATATTAAATTGGGGTTATTTAACTCACTCGTCTAAACCTTTAGCTTACAACTTAAATGCATTAGAATCATAGCTCGAGTAGCTTACAGAGTGTCGCCGTGAGCAGTTTATAAAATTAAATATACTTACCCTACTATGTGTGTACATACTAGAGTCTACTATTTATAGAACAGAGGCAAAACTTATATGCCAAACATTGTGATATACATAATTACTATACTTGAAATAGAGAAAGATAGCCCATAACTATCTGAGACTCTCACATACTAGAGACGGAACTAACTATCATTGCATAAAAATGTGCAATGTCCTCTCCAATTATGCAAAAGACTTAGCCTTCACACAATTTAAGAACAAAATTAAATTATACTTAAAAAATACAGCTTCGTATAGTGGTGAGAAGTACCAGCAGAATAATTTTAGCAATTTCAACATGTAATTTCTATTTTACTCTATATGGTGTCTTTTTTATTATATGGAATTTCTTTGTGTATTGTGTATTTTTGATTGTATTTTAATATAAATTCACGTCAATTTTATTTTTATATTATAGTTCTTTTGACTTGTGTACCTCTGTATAGTAGCACCAATAAATCATTATTATTATTATTATTGGTTTTCTCCTATTACTGATCACACCCTAACCCCTTTACCAGCAAGATATATAGATAAGGGTTGCCAAACAATTTCAAGGATTATTTATAATGTCCAATACCATAGTTTCTCTGGATCTCAATCTTGTGAAATGTGTTACTTACCAAATCTGCGGGATTGCTTGCTTTAGCATGTCTATTTTCCTATTTCTTGTAGCCAATACCTTAACACCTCCATTTTGGATGTATTTCGTTTTATTTCAATTAATACTGTCATATGTTGCAAATGAAATCAATCCCTCATGGTTATGGATAAAAATTGCACATTGTAAGATGTCATGCACATATCTACATCATCCATAAGAGTAAATAAAATAAATGTTGCTAATATTACAACAGAAATTTTCGATTTAGAGCAGCCCGAGATGTAGATCGTAGATCGTCGGTTTTACCATGAAAAACTTGACTAGGAAGGAAGGAAGGAGAGGATAAAGGAATTCTTACAGTTCAAAAACACAGAATATTTGTAATGAATTTACTTATTTCAGCGATGAAATATAACTTATTTACATTATTGAAAAATGAATTGACTTCCAGTAATACTGAAACTAGAAATTCTATTTTTGTAACGTGTGATGTTCCCGTCAATAGAATGTGGTGATCCAATATGAAAAAAAGTGTCTTTAAGAACAGAACCGTTACAAAAATAGACTGCTAGGAATATTTGGCATACAATACGCGTATATAATAATACTTTAAATAATTTAATTATATAATATATACACACAGCATCGGAAAATACATACATTTACTTAATATTACTTGTGTTTTATGTTACTTGTATGTATGTACGCATGTATTTATGTGTTTTTGAACGTGTAAGCCTTGTAGGTGGGTATATGGTGTGTTTTTTGTCTCCCTCTGTGATTAAATCAAACATCTTAAACATATATACACAAATTAACAATTACGATAACTATTAACATTAACTTAACGGTATTTGTTTTACAATCATTTCCGTATCTTACAACACAAACATTTATATATAATACATAGAATCTCTACGGCTCGTATGCAGGGTCGCTCGATATCGTCGAGGATTTATTCGGGAGGCCACGGAAATTTCACACATTCAAAGTATTTGAAAAATTGCTATTTTACTGATCAGGGTCATTAGGAAAAAATTACATCCTTAGTGAAACGAAACAGCAGAATAGAAGTGGATATTACATTCTCAATAATTAAAAAAATTATAGCGAACTCTCGATATTTGGACTATAGAGTATGGAAACCAGTGAGTTTTGGCGCTATTTCAGAACACTCGAACAGGCCAATTTTTAATCTAGAATGTACATCTTGTAAATGAAACTTGAAAAATACAAGGTGATTTATTTAAGTGCAGCACAAGAGAGCTGATTTTTTTTTTTACCGAACACCCTGTACATTATCATATTTTTTAATTTTCTTTAATGAATTAAGTTTAACGACTTGTAACACATGGGATCTAACTCATTGGTTAGTCAATTAGGGGCATTAGAACTATGATATTGTTGAAAGACATTATTTGAAAGTTATTTCCTATTTAATGTATTAAGTGTTGTCCAGATGTAACCTAAGAAATTTACCATTCATATTTTTACAAATACTTTTTGGAATAACATAAAAACAGCTGAAACAACTACAAGAAATAAAAGAAGCGATATTGACATTTTAGTATGCTGTCATTTGTAAAGTCATTTTATATTTAATAAACAATGAGATATTTAACAGAAATTTTGCATCATGCAGCCATCGCCAGATTGGCGGAGGCGGAAATTCCAACCTCCGCCCATAAGGTGAGGGAAGCAATCGACCGTTTGAGATTAGAAAGAAAGTACACTCTAACCCTACCTAGTAGAGAAGAGTGGGCAGAAGGAAAGATTAATTTTCCCCCGAACTCCCTGGTGTGCTACACAGATGGTTCCCTTCTAGTAGATGGACAGAGACAGTCATCGGGGGCAGGAATATTCCTGGAAGGCAGGGAATTACAGGAGAGCTTTGCTCTAGGATCGTACACTACTGTCTTCCAGGCAGAGGTATATGCCATCCTAAAAGTGGCATATAAGGAAGAAACGAGGAACGGTACGGAACAAAATATTTGTATCTGTTCAGACAACCAGGCAGCACTTCGGGCGGTCTGCTCTCCCAGGACGAGGTCCCCCCTCGTTCAAGAGTGTAGAGATGCTCTAGAGGAACTTGCCAGGCACAAGGAAGTGAGCCTGATATGGGTTCCGGGACATACCGGGGTCCCAGGAAACGAGAGAGCCGATGAATTGGCTAGGCTCGGGGCCAGGGAGTCTTGTCTTAGCCCGGAGCCCATGTTGGGAATTACAAGGAAACATGTCGCTACGGCCGTTAATGAGTGGGCACAAGCAACATTGAGGGAACATTGGAGGCTGAGCAGCGGCTGCAGACAGGCTCGAGACTTCGTGACAGGGCCGAACAAATCAAGGGTGGCCTGGTTGCTAGGTAGAAGCCGGAGGACTCTGAACCAATTGGTCGGAGTCCTAACTGGTCACTGCAGGCTCAGAAGACACCTATCACTGATAGGGGTTGAGGTAGATCCCACCTGCCCAAGATGCGAAAGTGATGAAGAAACATCGTTTCACTTCTTGGGACAATGTGAAGCATTCGGGCGCCTGAGGTATGAACTCTTCGGCGCCACAACGCTCCCAAAAGAGGAAATGGACTCTCTCGAATGGAAACATGTCCTGACCTTCATTGGAAATTCAGGAAGGTTTCAAGAGGGAGTAGGAGGCCGAGTAGAAGTGAATAATTGAGAGGACATCAGGGGGTAGGAAAAAAGGGCCCATTTGTGGCCTACTTGCCAGGCACTAGGCCTCCCCCAACAATTACTACTACTATTAACAGAAGTTTTTGACAGTTAGATATGAAGTTTTTGAAAAATTGTATTTCTGCACAAAATAAACTTTTACTAAAATGCGAAAATAAAATGAAGATAATACATCATATTCAAAGCCTACTGAGTAAATTCTTTGAAAGCACTGTTTTGCAATAGCCAACTTAGCTTTTCACTTTCTTGAGTTTCGGACGCCATTCTGACTACAGATACCGATTGGACCAGAAATGATAATTTTCCTTTAATAAATGCAAAATTCACTCTTTTTCTTGCTGTTCACTATTTCCTCCAGTAGGTAAATCGTTACTACATCTCATATTTTGTTAGATAATGATCTCATAAACAATTCAAAATATTATTAAGAAAGCAGAATTTAAAAATCCTGATGAAACACATTTCCAACTGAATGAAGTATGATGTTAATATCCTGTTCATAACTTAATATTCACAATAATCCAAATAAATTGATGTCTGAAACCGTACCTATTAATGATTGTTGTATTGAAAGATATATTTACTCATTAATTTTATTAAACATTGTTTTTAATCTAGTATTTTGGTTGGCTACGTTGGTTCACGGTTATTTGGCTGACATTTTAAGATTACATCACAACTGTCTGCAAAAGGCGGCAAAAATCATTTTGCAAAAAATTTTCATGGAAAATGTACTTTATCAGAATAATAAACGAAACTTAACGCAGGGCTACACTTCTGAAGCCTTTTCTCAACAGTTACATACTTTTCGGTTCCACTAGTAACAACTTATCCAACGACTAATCAGACAAATAATAAGAAAATGAGCCAGAAATTTATACACTAGTGTTAGAGCTAGATCATCTAGAAGGGTAGATCTCTCTCGTCTCTCGAGAGAAAGAGAATTAACATCCATAAATCAAGTTAGTTATAAACATTTAACTTCGTATATTTTTTGAATGCTGAAAGGAAATGGAGACGTCTTCCAACATAAATGTGTAATACATTTTAACTAACTTTGGAGTGGTCATTAAATTAGGAAAAATCGATTCAACATACAAATAGTGAGAATAAATCCTCGCGTTATCTCTCCACCCTGTACACTAAGCTCTCTTTAATAGTGCAAGTTACTTTGGTGAAACTTCTTTATACACATATAATAATATATAATTCTTTTTACAATTACCTACTATGTAATTAAAACAACATTCAATAGATTGGTGTTTTGTTATATTAATGTTAAACACTCAAGTTATATAGATTATTTTTATTTACAGGTAACACTAACTGATAAATAACAAATTGTACTTTTACGATTTGAAGGTGTTTCTGTGGCAATGGGTAATGTGTGGGCGTGTCTGTAAAATTAAGGATGAGAATTTCTATTTCTTATCAATTTGAAGACAATTAATTAATTATATAAGTACTTTCAGTCTCAAAAGATAATTTTTGTTCCTCGTTTAAAAGTAATGCGTATACTTTCAGGCAAATTTATATCAATAATAATAAAAGAATTAAATTAGTCCTTTGGAAAGGATACAAACAAAATTTCACTTTAGCAATACTGTCGATTCCATCACTAATATAGGACAAAGTAATCACATGTTCTAGCTTCTCAATAGAAGCTAAAGAAAGTTAAATATCCGATTAGACAAAAACTTTATATGGCTAGATGATAAAAAATTCTTACGAATGCATTTGCTGTCCAAAATTATACTCATCCCAATCTTCAATAAAATCCAAATTTAGAAATGATGCTTTGCTTATCACATCTTTCCAACTGTAATTGTCTTTTTTACCTAATTTTACATAATACTGATTTATATATTCTTCGCTCTTGGTAAAAACTGCTCACTTTCATATTGCACAATCACATTAGAACATAAGAATGCCTTTTTGGTATGCAAATGTGCAGAGAGTGGACCAAACTTGATGGAATTTGCAATTTTCTTAGGCATAAAAGCAAGAAAAGACGGTAGGAAACATTAAAAATCTCAAAAATCCCATCGAATTTGGTCCACCCAGTAAATAAATTTGTAAATGCATCCTAGAATTTTTTAGATAATTATTAATTTTGAAATTGAATTTTCTTTAGACTATTAAACACTAGTAAATTTGTTACATTTGTACCATCTGTTCGATATTGCACTTTAAATAATGACATTGGAAAATTCGCAATATAAACATGCAAAATATAAGTAAACGTAAACTGTAAAAATTTTAGTATTTTGTAAAATTCATCTGGTAACAAGTAATAAGGGAATAAGAAATAACCAATAAAGGCTACTTTTACAATTTGCCGGTTTACTTTAGAAATTGTTACATCTATTTCATTTCAACCCTCTAATCATTGAGAGAAATAGATAGTGGGTAGAGCACCCAAGTCAACGTGGATTGTCTGTACAGTTAAGGGAAATGTCATTGATCTGTTACTTCTTTCTACATCATTTGTGTTCTATACAAAGTGTTGAAAGCACACTCAGATAGACACCAACAAGTTAATATTGAATCTGGTCATTTTCTTTCTTGATACAAAAATGTAAGATGTATATGAAACAATGAATTACGATTTTTCTTAGTTGCTCTCAGGGTTGAACAAAGTGAAGTGAAGGAGGAATTCCTTAGAGGAGGAAAGTGGACCAATTGTGTATCTGCAGACTTTTTTTGTTCTTACTTGTTCAGAACAAAGTAGAGGGAAGTAGCGCAGAGAAAAATAAAGTGTAGTATTGCAGTGCAAAGTGAAACAACTTAGAAGGCTGGAGCAAAAAGGAGACAAATGACTCTCCTTGTTCCAACGTTAATTTTACATTTGATAGTTCAAATGTTATTTAAATTTTTATATTTTCCACTGAAATCGGCTAGTACATGGACTGGAAAGTTAATTTTAAAAAATGGTCTTCTTTTCCAAAATGAGTTTTAAAAGGCGCACTCTGCATGTGCTGTCAAATAAGAGATTTTTTTACAAAGAAGTTTTAATTAATTTTTAAGTGACAGAAACAGATGTACTCCAAAAATGGCATCAAATATTGTCTATTTAATGGAGATTCAAACATAGTAAGATATATAGGGTTATTCAAGACATACTTTTTCTACAAGCAGTTGTGTTTGCTAAAAAGTACCTTTTACGAATATAGGGAGTTAATGAAGGGGCTGGTTTGTCAGAAATAAAAGAAAATTGGTAAAAGAAGGATTTTTATTACAATGCCAGTTTATATGTATCCGGAAATAACTGAAGGCAAGAAAGGCCAATCGCGAAGGTTGGAACCATCCAGTGGCCGTCACGATCCCATGATTAAAACCCTTTAGACTTCTCTTTGTGGAGTTACTTTAAAGACCTGGTCTATGAGAGAGAAATCCAGACTCAACAAAAGTTGTGACGAAAAATAAAAGAAGGGACTAATTAATAATAATAAACAGGCGTTCCACCTAATTAAAATTTAATTATGTTATGTTGATTATGTGTTAGGACATATGATTTCGAAAAGGCTGTTATTGTAATTTAAAAGTAATAAAAACACACATTTTCCTCATTTTGTTACATATGTGATAAACCAAAACTACCTACCTCAACTCTCAAATTTGTAGAGTATTTTTTAACAAACACCTTGCTTGTAAAAAAATTCTTGTTAAAATCTGCATTAAGCGACTTTCTGAAATATACTTTTTTCTGTTGGTTTCATTTAAAAATGAACTAATTTTTTTTTATGAAAAGCAATTGTCCACAAAATCATTTTTTATTTGACAGGTACACATCTTTAAATCTCACTTAAAAAAAAAACTGACCAAACAATTCATCATATACTCTTTTAGGCTGAGCGCTGGTCGCCACCGGTGGCCGCGACATGCTGAATACCGCATATGTAGCTCAAACCGGCCACTATGAACGCTGTGTGTTTGTGCTGAACCCATAACAAATGTGCACAAAATGCAGTCCGCAGCGTATGGTGGCCACCGGTGGCGTCCACAAAGTGGCTGTGTTCGCGCTCGCCCTTAAGGTGGGCATATCCAAGGGAGAGAGAGAGAGATCTGATAAGGAAATATTCATTATTTTTGGCCATAACTTTTTTTTAAATACATATATTGGTAAAAAAAAGTATAGGACTACCTAGGTAGTACTATGACAGGTGTAGTGATATGAATTTTCACTCAATAATTTCACTTGTTTGCAAAATAGTTTGATCTAGCGGTCCAGTGTCTGTTGCAACAGACACTGGACCGCTAGATGGCGCCTGCTGACTATTTTACATGTCGCTATTGTAAAAAATACCGGGATGTACCAAATAGTCAAAGGATCCTCGTGCCAGTCGTCACATGCCTACCTTGCACTGACGAGAGCCAACAGCTCGAAACTGCAGTCTGCAAGTGGTGTGTGACGACTGGCAAGAGAGCTCCTTTAAGTAGGATCAGTCTTTCGGCTGGTGTTTATTGCAATCGAAGCATTAGCCGTTTTGATGGTAATATGAAATTATTACACTTAACGCACCAGACTTGTAACTTGTAATTCAGCGCTCGGCGGGGCACATAGCCCGGAGAGTAGCTGTTGGTTGCAGTTTGGTTATGTTCCTTATAGTAAAATAAGGCTTTATAGAGGAGTTTGCGACTAAAAATATTACGTTTTAATATTCCACCCTCTAAAAGCACATTTGAACAACACTACTCTTGTTATAGTTCTACTTAGGTAGTCTTATAGTTTGTTTGCAATATATGTTTTAGAATAAGAAGTTATGGTCAAAAACGATATTTCCCTATCGGACCTCTCTCTCTTGGGTATGCCGGCCTTAATTAATTTTTTAGTGGACCTACCAGCCGATTTGACTGAAAAAATAAAAACTTGAAATAAATTTTGAACCATGAACAATTGAATAACCTCATATATTATTTTGATGGGAAATGACCTCACCATCACTTCACTTCGTTTGGTCACTTTTGGGGTAGCCTTTGATTGATGATTTGAAGACAGACCAGTCGACACAAGGTATAGAGGAACTCAATACGCATCATTTTGCTTCCTATATATTTTAACCAAAATTTCTTAGCTTAAGAGGTTTAGCTACAAATGTGTGAATAACTCCTAAACTATCAAATTTCTGTTAACTGATATAGGGGTCGAAACGATGTGTATTGAGTTCATCTATCACCCTGCCCTGACAGGTCCATCTCCAATGAAACACCCTGTACATAAACTCGGACAATCATCCAATGTAACGTGTCAACTTTTTACATATCACCAATACGTTACAATAATCTTGTTATCTCACTTGAATACAATTTATGATGTTATTCCAAGGCAAGAGGGCAGCAAACTCCTCAAGCACAAGTATTCCCAGAACTTTTAGTTGCTAACTAAACAAATATTTATCGAGGGGTGCAAATAACTTGTCAGTTCTCATTTCAGAATCAGGAAGAAATGTACAGGCAACGTATGACGATGGATCCCTAAGTGATAATTTAATAGCTTAAAGTTGTTATGTGGAAGGGTAAAATTAAGAGAGTCTTCATTTATAGTCAGGATGTACTGGTGGGGTTTAAATTTCGCAAATATCGTCGACGCGTTAATCATGTGGTTGGTATTACTCGCGAATTTGCAAAACCTAAAATCAAACAGTCTTAAATGTTAATTCACTATGAAATTATCACAGCACAGAGAGAAACAATAAGTAAGTAAGTAAGGTATAGAGAGTATTGGAGATAGAGTGTGATAGACAAAGAAAGACTACCACGGCTAGAGGCACAGATAATTGACTCAACTAATGTTTTGTTACGACATATATATATATTATAGAATGCAGAGTTTCATTGAACACTACAAAATAAAATAAGTAACACACAGGAAGGTCTGATATTTCATTGATTATTTCGGTATGTTTGTTTCTTTGCATTTCGGACAGCTAATCGATATTGTTGCCCACACAGATAAATCCACATTTACAAAACGCCAAAACATTTGAACACTACACTCAAATACACTACTTGACAAACGTTTAGTTAACCATGTTAGCGTTATCAAGGAATGATTAAAGCTGAAAACCAGTCTTACTCGTCTCCTGATGTTGTTGACATTGTTTGCGAAGCGAGTGTAGTTTTTGAATATTTTGATGTTTTGCTAAAGCGGTTTCCAGACACCAATTTGTGAAAAATTGCCCCCATATGATAACGTTCCCACCGACATGAACCAGACCCAGCATAGGATTGTCTCCTTAAAAAAGACCACGCACCATAAAAGTTCAAGGAGGCTCTCAAATGACCATTGGAAAATTCAGTAGCTCTTGGTCTATATGTATCTTGGCATTGGTTCAATTTGTTACTAAATCTGCTTTTCCTCCATTGTAAATTGCAAGTTTGTATCTTTAACCAACTTAGTATCATCTGGAGATGAATAAAACCGCTTTAAAACTCATGTTTATTCAACTCAAGTTAATTTCAACATGAATTGAGAGTACTGTGTTTTGGTATATATGGGAAGGTATCACATCATGGGTAACAAAATTCCTTGGGATTTTATGTATCCTTTAGCAGACAATCAACACGAATTGATTCGTCCACAGGGTAATTTACTTCTTGCGAGACATCAATGAATTGAGTTCTTGTTAATAACGTTGGAAGTACCAACAGTTATGATAAAAGTAAACCACCCTGCCGTTGAACAAAATTTAAACAGCTCCAAAAATACTAAATTATTGAGCAACAGAAAAGAGAAACTCCAAATTTAGACAATTGCTTAGTCGAAAAACATGAAACCGAAGCAGACTATGTCTTAATCCTAATACCGGGCACAATCAATAAATATCAGATGTATCACCTAATAATCACCATTATAAATATTTGAGTTTCCTAAAACAGTAACTACCGACTAATATCCTGCAATTATTTTGAATCTGATCCAGAAAAAACAGGTTTTGGTTGGTCCAAAAACGTCTGATTGAAAATAATTGCAGCAGACGACAAAAATAACTAAAACCTACAATACGAATATGTAATACTATGTGATATGAACTAACTATTTGTCTTTTACGTTTCAACTTCTGCGACCGCGACACGTCGGAGGGGCGAGCGGCGCCAGCGACCTGCCGTGGCCAAAAGTTGTGCAAACTTATTGCACATACTTATATGTCTTAAATACGCCATACACAAACACTATGTTATTGACATCGATAATACATAATGAGCCTCAGTCCAAAAAATTTAGGTTAGGTCTAAACTGAGGCGCATACGTTAGGAAGACATTCAACTAAAGTAGCAACCTGTTGTAGATCTATAGGACGAAACTTCACTGGCTAAGCTTTTACTCAACTTTTCAAGCTGTAAAATTTAGAAGGTAGCTCGTCTTCACTTATAATCTCTTACGAAAAGTACAAAGCACAAAAAAATATAGTCATTTTTTTTTTAACACGCTGATATGTACCTAAAATATGTCAGTTTATTTGCTTAGTTCGTAGTGATATTTAGATATTTTTTTTACACTCGTAAAATATTGACTTTCAGTAAAATTACAAGTAAATGATTTAAAATTCGCGCGCCGTACAAGAAAATTACACCCAGCAGAAGAGGACAACCTTGTATGGGCCGGTTTTAACGCAGATGTTGAATAACCCGCACTCAACAACATACACCAATTTTTTAAGCCAAAAGAGTTAAAACACTGTGTTAAAGAACTGTTCACCATTTTGTCTGGGCAAAAAATACCACTGAAAGTCAAATGTGCTGGGGTCTTTAATCATCTCCCGATGACGCTAATATAATTAGTGAAATGTTTAATTACCTCCCAATGATGCTAACTTGGTTAGTGGAATGTACGTTGAGTAGTGTATTGAAATGTTTTGATGTTTGTGGAGCATAATTTTTTTCGCAACAAATGCTGGTACCAAGAATCGTACTTCTTGGTTCAATCATAGATTTTTGTGTTTTGGATGCTCAGTAATCTATTGCCCTAAATACTGTGAAGTAATTCCTAAAAATTCCAAAACTGCACACTGTATACTCTGATACTTCACACGACGCGCGTTTCCCAATCCAAGGTGGCATCACCTGGAGATGTCTAAATGTTTTTTAACCATCTTCCAGGTCACCTGAATGACCCTCTTAAGTCTAGAAGATCTAGATTTGTCTGAGTAAGGGAAAAGGGGCCCTACAGTTTATAGTGCGATCCGAACCATTTCTCGGAGATAATTTATATTTGAAAATTATTTCGCAGTAGAAGATGATTAACTAATTTTAATTATTTCCTGATGATGCCGTCATGAGTAGCGAAACATACGTCGAGTAAGATATTGAAGTGTAATGTTCAAGAATTTTGATGTTTGTGAGAACTACTTCATGGCCAGTGCCACACACCATCACACCAAATGTTTCAACACCCTTCAAAACCCTCCCTAGCTGAATAGCCTTTCTTAATGAAAAATCAGGCGAAAACGAAATATTCCGCAAAAACCGTTTTCAACCCCTAAGGAATAAAATGACGCCTTTCCTAACTCCCATTTATCATCAAATTCTACACCATCAAAATGTCACCATCCCAATAAATGTTTTTAGTCATGTTTAAATTGACTAGCCTGCGTAAGGAAAAAATAGACAAAAAAACTGACTTCCTAAATTTTCATTTACACGATTTACAGGTAAATTTTGATTGTCGAATAAAAAACAAGATTTATTTTCAACAAACTCGTGAAATCCTTGTGGAAAACTGCATGGATGAAAAAAAAGGCATTGTCCCTAAACAAGACACAAAAGCAGCAATAAATAACACCACAGGCAATTACGACCCCCTTTATCCCGGAAGGCTCTAGAAAAGCCTTGTGTGGGAGGGGCTACACAATTAGAGACAAGGGACACACACCCAATATCCGTGTATAGTGGAGAAATCCCTCTCACAGTATTTGCCACGACCGGGGATCGAACCCGGAACTTT
Organism: Leptura quadrifasciata; assembly: GCA_963675555.1. Taxonomy (NCBI): domain Eukaryota; kingdom Metazoa; phylum Arthropoda; class Insecta; order Coleoptera; family Cerambycidae; genus Leptura; species Leptura quadrifasciata. The sequence continues at coordinate 882,222 of OY776673.1, forward strand.
TAGGTGACAGGCAAGTGCGCTTACCTCTCGACCACCAGTCATACATGACAGAGAATATCGAATATGGCAATGAATAAAAAGTTAAGAATCACATCTGGAAAATTTGACATTTGCATTATTTTTTGACATCGAAAACACAGTCGATGAAGTAGATTCTTCCGGGTCTTGCCGTGGTCGTCGAACTTGACTTGACGTTTCGCTGATCATCCTGTCAGCTTCTTCAGAAGGATTCTAAAGACTGAATCTGTTGTGTTACACTCCTCATTATATATCTAGGCGCCGCTTCGCTTCGCTGGTCATTGGTGGCGCTTGGTTCGCTTAGCTGCTCATTCGTCATGTTTGGTTGACCGTGACTTACTACGCAGCTGCTACTTGGCAATACCAGTCTCCACGTGTTACTAAGTCGATACCCATCCTCTCTGTTAAAGTTGTTCACGTTTTCCATAATTTCCAGTGATTCCCTAATGATTCGCGGATAATAGCGCGTATTCCTGTCTAATATATTGACGTCCTCGTAGTCGATTTTATGGTTCTCGTTATTATGGACATGTTCTGCTATCGCCGACCTATCCGTGTATCCAAATCTGGTATTTCTCTGATGTTCTTTGATTTTGCACTGGATACTCCGTCCTGTTTGTCCGATGTAGCTCTTACCACATGTGCACTTCAACTGGTAAACACCTTTTGATAACAGTTTGGGGACAGGGTCTTTGACTGACTTTGACTTTTCCCTCAATCAAAGACCCTGTCCCCAAACTGTTATCAAAAGGTGTTTACCAGTTGAAGTGCACATGTGGTAAGAGCTACATCGGACAAACAGGACGGAGTATCCAGTGCAGAATCAAAGAACACCAGAGAAATACCAGATTTGGATACATGGATAGGTCGGCGATAGCAGAACATGTCTATAATAACGAGAACCATAAAATCGACTACAAGGATGACAGGAATACGCGCTATTATCCGCGAATCATTAGGGAATCACTGGAAATTATGGAAAACGTGAACAACTTTAACAGAGAGGATGGGTATCGACTTAGTAACACGTGGAGACTGGTATTGCCAAGTACCAGCAGCGTAGTAAGTCACGGTCAACCAAACACGACAAATGAGCAGCGAAGCGAACCAAGCGCGACCAATGACCAGCGAAGCGAAGCGGCGCCTAGATATATAATGAGGAGTGTAACACAACAGATTCAGTCTTTAGAATCCTTCTGAAGAAGCTGACAGGATGATCAGCGAAACGTCAAGTCAAGTTCGGCGACCACGGCGAGACCCGGAAGAATCTACTTCATTAGACAACGGCCGTGAAAACCTGCATTCTACTATTGAAAACATAGTCGCCATAAAAGGGGAAGAAGGATTTCTTTTCAATTGTGTGAACAAACAATTGTGTACGATTCTGTATACACCCAAATCTTTCAGCTTAAACTCACAAAATCAAACAAAATGGAAACTCTATGGAAATTATACTGAAATCCCACTCAACATGCACAAAATGTCAAAGAGTACAAAAATTTCCCAAACATCTGCGCCAAATTCGCACCCCTATTGGAAGCGTGTAATTTTCTTGTATACCGACATCAATAATAACAACATATTTACAAATAAAAATCAGGCCGTCCGAAACAAGCCGCTATCTATCGTTTGTTTTGGGCCGCCCGCTCGATCTTCAATACCATCACATAAAATCATAAATAAAGCATTTTATTTAAAATACCATAACATTAACAAACGAAATACCAGAACATAGAAGACTGTCTAACAGATACCATGAATATCATTGCGTTTAATTACAGTTAATACATAAACTTTAAAATTTAAATCTATTTAATAATAAATAGCCTATTTAGTAAAAATCGTAACACTAACGTCGTTGCAAGTAAAATCTTAAATTGCGCTAAATATTTTATAGTAGTAGGTGTTCGCGTCACACGCAAACCGTTTACAACTTTTGAATTATTATTATTTCTTGTTGTTTAACTACGATATGTTCATACTAGCGTCATCTGCTACACATTTAAACAATTATAATCACCTTAAATATTACAAACAAGAAAGTTATATATCCGAAAAATTATTTATAATAATACAAAAATATTTTCCACCTTTCTCTAAAGGAGATTAATTAAAAAATGTAACATTGGTCAGGGAGATTCTTAAAAGGAATTAAAACGAAACAAAACAACCAAAGAAAAAACAAAGGAAAATAGTCATCACACACTTGTAAGTACTAAACTTAACATTAATAATATGTTTTGAATTTACAGTATATGGAAAGGATATGTATTTGTTAAAGTGGGTTAAGTAGCTTAGTTGTCCTGCTTCTCTGCAGCCCCATTGGAATTGTTGTCGCCGTTTCTTATGGTCATGCTACGTGATGACGAGAAGCACAACTTCATTATGAACGGGAACTTCGTGCCTACAAAAACAAACGAACGCATTACCATAGTATGTTCGTGAAATCACGAAAGTCTCAAGGCACCGAATACAAGAGAAATTGACGCATAACAGGTTTTCCTGCACCATCTAAGTTTACTTACCCGGACTTTCGATGGCGGCATGATTGCATGCCATAACCGCAGCCACAGCCTCGGTGGTAGTTTCAAACTCCAGAAGGCCAGAACTTGACCGTTCGGACTTCATTGGGAACAGTTTCACTGCCTTTGGAGGGACTACGTCATAATCCCGGAAAACTTGTATCAACTCCACCTCTGTCACTTGTGGAGGTGTATTGAAGAAATGAAGTATCTGAAAAATTTAGCATAAAAGATCGATATTATTTTAATCTTCTTCAACAGTATATACAACGGTATAAAAGTTTTTAGAGAAATTGGGAAAAGGAAAGCCCAATCTGAATTCAAAACAAAATAGTGATATAAAATCAGCAATTTCGAAATTTGTTATATGGCATGAAGCACTTCCCCTCCCTGTTGGTCTGACGTCACGAATAAGTAAACAGACGATCGTGCATGACGCTATTAGCACAGCAGAAAACAACTCTGTTGTGCTATTAGGCTAAGGTGCCAGGTACATTACATATTCCCTTTCATAGTTAGTATAACTACTACTGTTTGAATTGGTTGATAGTAGAGGGTCCACATCGAAAGTCGTCAAAATCCTCAAGGCAAGGTAAATAATTTTTGAGGTTACATATCGAAAGAAGGTCCTTAGATGCATCGGAAATGCCTTGTTGGACTTTTGTTGGCTCTTGCACAACTTCTAAAAAATTAAAAAAAGATGGCGGAATAGTAATTCAAGAATTCGTGTTTTTAAACGTTTAACTTTCGCTAAAAAATTAGCTATTTGAGATATCGGTCTCAATTTTTATACTCGTATACTAAAATGATGGGCGCCTGTATCTATACTAATATAATTTTAAAATCACAAAGTTTTTTTTTAAATAAATCCTAAAGTCGGATGAACAAAGTTTGTGTATTGTGTTCCCAAAATTTATTTACCTTGTCGGATGGGTCATCTAGTTTTGGAAAGTTTTGGACCCCGCACAATGAACTACGACATTAGTTTAGTATAAATATATGTATTTTGTTAACTTTATTTTTAATCGTTATAGTACCTTTCATAAATAGCCGAAAGGAATTTTAAAAGCTTCAAAAATCACAAAATAATTCAATATTTCACCTCAGAAAGTCAAACCACAATAAAAAGCCCTTCAGACATTTAAATTTACGAAAAAACTACAATTCTGTATAAACAAATCTGAAAAAATTCACAATTCATCGACAATTCATAAATATTCTAAATTCATCAATAGTAACATTCAAACTGACCAATTAACCAAATTGCAGTTCGAACCTTACAAATAATTGTCCTAAAAAAGCCCGCCCTCGCAGCATCTCGATCGACATCAAAACTACTTTCCATTCCCCCAGTCGGAACATTTTATTTCATTTCCAAATTTTTTACGAATTATCTTCTTTTTCGATTCAACTGTTCATTCACCTTTGATATCAAAACAAACTTCGATATTCAAATGTTCAATGTACTTTCATTATATCAAAACTCACTTCCCGGTATTTCTATTCCCCGTTGTTATCAAAACTTATTTCCGAAAGCGCAAGCAGTATCTCGATTTAAATTGAATCCACGTTGTTCATCACAGACGAATAGGCACAAATTGATATCATTTCAACTCTTTGTGCAGAACCTTCGGGATGACTTTACGGGGTCGTTTCAAAATTGATAAATCATTTCAAACAATTTCCTTGAATAACTTAAAAAGTAAAGTCGAATTAAACTTCGTTTTAATATAAAAAACAAATCTCCATTTTAATGTCGATCCGGTCATATATTTTTCAATTCCAAATTTTAACATTTTTACATTTCTGATGCAATATTTCGACCCCACAATGAATGGCTGGGGACATTTCCGGACCTTCTCCAGCCTTCCGCACGACGTCCTCAACGAACCGTTATAAAAGGCCGAGCTCAGCACGCACTGGATAATAGTTGAGGAAATGAATGCAAAAAGGATGTAAGTTCTTAATCGTTACTACTTCAATGTAAAGACTTGAAACCTCTTGCAATTTGTTAAGTTTCGGCAACATATGAAATGTATAACTTTGAAAATTAGTGCACTCACTCACTTTACAACCTCAATTCAATAACTCGCAAAATTTTCAACAAAATCGGCTAAAATTCACATCATAAATAAAACCAATTTGCCCCCGAGCATTAAACAAAACCAATTTGCCCTCGCGCATTAAACAAAACTAATTGCCCTCGCGCATTAAATAAAAACTGAATTTTTTCGGACTCCTAAACCAAAACTAAATAAAATAAAAATTTTCCCAAAGCGGAATTTCCGTATCGCAACGTTATCATTTTCTCAACTCGTGTAAAAAGTTTTAAAAAAAGAATTTCGTACTTTGTTAATTTCTCTAAATCAGTATTCTTAATTTCGTTTAAAATAAAAGTGTTTTAATTCACGAGACTCATATACAAGGTGTTCAAAGAATCCGGTTACAGACATTAAAGTGTCTTTAAACTAAAAATTAAAATCAAGTGTACTTAAAGCTCAAAAAGCTTCATATACTGGGTGTAGCAATTGACCCTGCCAATATTATTAAAATCAAAACCAGCGCTTCTCGACGCAGTCAATCCAAAATGTAAACCAAGATCCAGATGGACTTATATAGGATGTAGCATTCAACCCTGTCCGACATTGTAGGCGCAACCCTCCTGAACATCTTCAAATCAAAAAATAAGGTGCACGAAGGCCTCCAGAGTCTCAATTAAGCTCTAAAGCTCAATCTAAATTTTTTATTTCTCAATCTACGAGGCGCGTTCGTGTTCAGTGCCAACATAGTTGGCAAAACGCGCTTTCAGTAGAATATTCGAGGGTAGTGTTTTTGGCAATTACGTCGGTGACTAATTTATTTTGTTGTATAAATGTTTTTTCTGTTTTTTTTTCCACAGATTTGTTCACACTTCGAGACTCTACACTTGTGTTAGTGAAGTCTATACGATCTCAATTGAGACATCAGTTGGAAAATTATAAAAAAACCGACAAACGACTTCAAAATGCCGACTACTGTGAAGGCGGTAAACATCAAACGTCTGTGTACCAATTGACATTAGATGAATTATAAGTAGATTTCTATTCTTCAAACATTTTTATCCAGTGGAACAATCACAAAGATACACAAAATGAGGATTTCTATGTTTACACTAATACGCTAATACGTACAGATTTGTTTACTTATTCGTGACGTCACCGTCTCTTATTGAGACGTTAGATTCTAGTAGGTTTAACATTTGATTTCCTATGTATGCACAGGGTGTTCCTGTTAACGCGTTACGCTTAATTTTTCCGGTAGTATTTAAGAAAAATTTTTGGTTGAAAAGCCAGTCTGGCGTAGTATTTTCCGAGGAATTTGATGCCGCTGAGCAACAAACAATTGAACGTCAAATAAAAAAGTTATGGCCGAAAACTGATTTTATCAAAATCAAAATGGCGGATTTTGTATTTTCTTAATCGACTATTAAGCGGAAATAAAAAAATGCATATAAATTTTAAATGTCACTTTCTAAAGTCTTATATTCATCTAACACATAATAACTAATAAAACTCACCTTGCTTGGAGGCTGGATTCTATTTTTGCTAGCCATAGCCGGATTCATAAATCTGTTATTCTTGTTTGTGATGTATTCCTTGTAAGACGGCGATTTGTCGGGAAGCGGATAAGGATTTGTCACTTCGCTAAGGTAAGGTTGTTTACTGAAAGCCAGCTGGAGCTTGTGTTCTTTGAGACTGTTTTCGTCCTCCTCTTCCTCCATGGTATTGTTCGAGTGATGGATGAGTGGCGCCGCTCCTGTCAATCCTACGGCTACGTTGTTTAGGTTCTGAACACATCTCTCAACAGCGACACTGTCTCCCATTTGTACCATTGCCGTGCCTTCTTTTGATTTTAGGAATTTTATCTGGGAACAAGACCACAAATAGTTCATAGTTCATAGAGATATGACATAGAAAGAAAAGGTCCTAGAACTGATCCCTGAGGTATCCCTGAGATACATTATATCTTGAAAAGTGATTTCAATCATGTTGCCATTTAATAAATACCTATAAACATATCCAAATACCTTACATCGAATTGTAAGTTTTATTTATTGTTACCCACATTAGCAATTCGGAAATTCAGAAACACGACAACAAACTTTATTTAATAACTGCCTGGAAGTAGGTTATACCGAAATATTGAATGCTATGAACACTACTTCTTGTACTTAATAACTCTCTCAAAAGAACAGTAGACTTATCGCCGTGTTTTCTGTAAGTGATTCTGTAAATGTAACCAAGAACTTTTCGTTTCAATTTTAATGAACTTCTATTAATAACTAGGACACAATTAAATTTCTCTGTACATATGTAATGAAGTGAAACAATCCGTTGTATGCATTAGGACGCTAATATATTATATGCATTTAGAAAAAGAATAATATGTAATTATCACAATCTCTACCAAACACGCCAACTTTCTAAATGGAGTCGAGCAAATCATTAACAATAATGAGATACGTGCTTTGCATATTTAACAAAACAAGAGCGCTGGATTTGCAGATTATCCAACGCTTAATTAACACCTATAATTAATTATTAATAATACCGTTTTCGTATTGCAAATTTAGTATTGTATTTTTTTTCAATGATCGGCTGTGTTTTCCCCTTTGAGTATCATATACAGCCTCTGCAGTCGAAGACAGTCTGATATGTTAGGTATTTTTAATACAGGTTTTTTCAATTTTGAATCCCTGAGGTGTATCTTTTAATGTGTTCAATGTCATTTGCAAACCGAGGCTACTAAGTCTGCATACAGTTTTATTTATTGATTTAACAATAAATGAGTAGAATTAACGGTAAACTTCAATCAAAACAAAAAAAAACGTTCGTTTAGTTAGTTTAGTTTAGAAACAATCAGTCAACTTGGTGATACTAGAACAAATAATAGAAACAGCTGTCGATGAATTTAAAGAAAAACACCGCAGAAACCAGAATATGTGGGGGGTAAACACTCACTCTATCATACTACATAGTATTTCATGCATACTTCACGATACTTCATACTGTCGTGAGCAGAAAAAAATAGGACACTGTAACGCAAGTTACGAAGTAAGATAGGGCGATCCACCTGATCAAAGGCTTTTGATATGTCCGTATATATATTGTAATGAAGTATATAATACTACAGGAATACTGTATACTTTCATTCCAGTTTAACTTATTTTAATTATGCATGGATCAAGTAGTTCAGTTTTAGATTAGTTCAATACCTGATTAGTTCTTTTTTTAACTTTTATTTCTGAGTTCACCAGGCCGCAACTTGCGTGCCGTGTGCAAACCACGTGACCGTGATTTTTGGGTATAAAATAGCTAGCCAAGAACCAGTAAATTCAGAGCTTGGCTTCCACCTTTCTCGAGTGTATTGAACTGGGATAACCGGAAGATCAAGCTTCTCCGGCGCCGTGGCAGCCGCTGGCCAAGTATCTGTTAGGGAGGATTCGAGTGCGTTGAACTGGACCTCCTCTCAGATTGATTCGAGTGTATTGAACTGGATCTCTCCTGAAACAGATTTCTTTGTCGCGTCTGTTATGTCCTGGAACTTCGATTAGAGAATTGGGGTTACGACGACGTACATAGAGGAAATATGTTACACTCTCTCTCTCTCTCTCTCCGATTATTATGATGTACTTATGTAATAACAAGATTGTCGCAACCTAAGCCATAAAAGATACGGACACACTGTACATATAATTATTAGGAGAATAAATGTCTTATTTTGGATCTGGATTTTAATTAATATTAACATTGAACCCTGGAATAATCTCCAAACCAGCTACCCGAGCAAAACAAGCATCACATGTCTCTATTTTAATGTTCTAGTTATTGCTATAGTAAATAATGGATGGTTAATGAGACAAATTGCACTGCGGTATAACATTAACAAAAAATTGGTGTGTAACATTTTAAGAAAGTGGAGAATAAACGGTACGATTAGTAGAAATCCAGGATCAAAGGACAAAGGATATCCTACTTAACAAGAAACTAACTATTAATATTTCGTTATTGCACCATTTCTATTTATAACTTCTATAAGTCTGTTTGGCATAGAATTAAATCTTCTAGGAACCGTCTTAGTCTTTTAATTATTTTATGACAGTGATACATTTGAACTTTTTAAATGTGTAGGGATAAATCCGCATAGCATGGGATGGACCGGACCTGTTGCTTGACTTCCGCGATCTCCAGATCTTAACCCCTTGGATTATTTCCTACAGGATCTTTGAAGGCATTGGTGTATTTTGTACCAATTGGAAATGAAGCCCAGCTTTAAGAACGAATAATAAATCAATGTGAAGTAATTAGGAACACAGACATTAGGCTGTACTGAAATGAATGAGTCATTATGAGTATCGCTTGTAGTATTTTTTGAAATTGGTATATTCAAAGGGCGCCAGCGTTCTTAGGAAGCGTTTACGTACCTATGTTCATAAGAATTTTTGTAAATATTTTCTCGTCCGTTGAAGTATGGCAACGGAATTTCAGGACACCCAGTATACAACTGTTTAGATATGGATAGGACATAATTCTCAAAATACCTCATCCGTTAAAAAAACATGGCCTACCTCTGATGTTACACACCTAGGCTAGGATACTAGCTATTTCCCTGGGGATGGTCAATTTTTAAAGCGATCACCGGTACTGCATGTTACATTACACTGGATCCTTATGCATAGAATTTTAGATCAAAAACATTTATTCGGTTTTGTGTTCCCGCTCGTTGCCATAAGTAATAGATTTCTTCTGAGAAATGGTACTCTCAAGACAAATAAAAGATGTGGATACATGTTTCCTGCAATTACCTCTATATATCCAATTTAATTTTCCGGGAAATTCGATGCATTTTAACGTTCCTTAAAAGATTAGCAGATGAATAGTTAAAAATCATCGAGCTTTGCGTTTTACTTTGCCCGCATCTTTACGCTTACGCGACCATAAATAATAAACTAAGTAGGAAACTCGTGGAATTTCTGTTTATTCAAAGGATAAAAACCGAAACAAAAGTAAAACTAAACAGGCCCATCTGAAACACCAGACTGAATTATTAATTAGATTAAGTTACTTTGTTTTAAATACAGTTGTACGTTGTTTTTTCAGGAGCGCAAAAAGTGATTTAAAATTTATTAGCCGTATCTACTTCGGTAGCAAAAAAATAAAAGCGGGCGAACAACATTCTGAAACAAAATAAATGAGCGTAATAAATATTGCAGAGTTGTATGCATTTATTATTGTACCTGAGCGGAGAAACTGAATTCTGTACACTTTAAAGTGGTCTGAAATACATGAATGTTTAAAGTATTTATGTTACTATGCATTAGGCGAAAGAGAACAATTAGATACGGATTTATCTTCATTTAATAATAATTATTGCGGATTATTTTTTTGATTGTTTCTACCGCTTTCATTAAAATTTTTACCAAGTCCCAGTTTATTCTGTGTTCGTATTCCCAAGTGTGTTTGCAAGTCTTCGATTTTTGAATTAGATTTCTTCTAATGTAATTTTTATGTTGTTCCTTTGACATAAACGTCACAGTAGAGGTCAAGAAAGGTCTTTGCCTTACAAAAGGTGGGGTAGTAATAATTTTTAAATAAACTGCTGGCCACTCGAACTTACACATAGAGAATTTTAGGCAAAATTTAAAGTTCAATATTTTCAACAGGAATGCAAATTTTTGAACGCGGCTTGCAAATTTTAAGAGCTAGTTTTTTTCGGATTAAGCTGCATGACGTATATTTATCGTAGGAACATAAGTTTATTATATACGGAGTGATCAATGAAGTCATGCAAAAAATCAAAAAGTTTGTATGAGTGAAATTTCCGCAAAAATTTTTTTTGGTCGTTGCAATATGGTTCGTTACTAAGGTAACATCAATATCTCTAGACGGTTTTGTCAGTTTTTGGATTAAGGCCCTTAGGCCTTGTACACACTACTCAACATAAAATTTGGATACCAAAATTTTTAAAATGCTATAACTTGACGTTGGATTGACGGTTCTTGATGATTTTTGCGGATTTGGAATCCTTATTTCACGTAGATTTTCTACGGTCTAAGCATTTTATTTGAGGGTTGAAATTTACACATTATACCGGGTCGATAATAAACAAAAACGTAGCGACAAGAACAAGTTTATTACATTATATTTTACAATGTACAAGATTGCTTAACAACGGCCAAAAGTCAATTCTTAAAAAAATTATAATTCTAATTCTGGTAATTTTTAATAACTAAAAAAAAATTAACTAAAAAACTAAAAATGAATTTAATTTAAACTTAAATTAAAATTACCTAATTAAAATTAGGTACATTAATTAAAAAAAAGAGAAGCTAATATTTTGTTGGTCCTCCAGCTCGTAATATTATTTCCCGACATCGATTTGGTAGAGTATCCACAAGATTATTTATAAAATCTTGTGGAATATTCTCCCATTCTTCACGAATGGCCTCACTGAGCGTTTCTAAGGTTTCAGGGGGTACATCAAGAGATCTTACTTTAAGTTTTAAATAAGACCAAACGTGTTCGATGACATTAACATCCGGAGACTTTGCAGGCCAGTCCATCCTATTGATGTGTTGTGCCTGCAAAAACTCTGTGATCCTTCGCGCTCTGTGAGGTCGAACATTGTCATCCACCAATAGAAGTTCTGGGCCGTAATGTCGAGCAAAAGGAACAACAATAGGTTCCAAAATTTCCTCCTGATAAACAGTAGCATGAACGGTTTGGTTGGTAATGAATAGCTCGGTTTTACCATTTCTTATGATACCTCCCCACACTGTAACACCTCCGCCACCAAATGCTTCTTGAGGGTCCATATTTTCCTCCAAATATCGCTGATTTGGCCTTCTCCAAACTAAAATTCGGTCATCGGAGTGAAACAAATTAAATCTTGTTTCGTCAGTAAATAAACAATGGCTCCACTCTGCATTACCCCAATTCGCATGCCGATTTGCCCATGCCCGCCTATTCGCTCTATGGTGTTGCAATAACCGCACACATTTTGCTCTGCGACGGGCTCTATAATTTAAAATGTTTGGCATTATGTTATGTTTTTTTAAAAAAAATCTCACCTCAAGTTGTTTTTATTTAATGTTCTTCTCACTGTTCTGTCCGAAACTCTCACCCCCGTTTGTTGTCTTAAAGAGTAATTTAGTTTTCTAGAGTTCTTTGTTCTATTCCGCATAGTTTCTCTCATTGAAATTGTTTCGGTTCTTTCGTTTATTTTTTTTGTATGTCCACCCCCATGCCCATAAATATGATCACAAGTAGTTTCGACGCGGCGGATCAAATTATAAATTGTCTTTCGGCTGACATTGTAAATGTGCGCAATTTGCTGTTTTGACATTCCTTCGTTGAGAAGTCGAATGCAATTTTCCCTTTCTGCTGTGGTTAAACGCCTCATATTAATTAAACTTTACAAAATTATACCATTGAAATGTGTCAGATTATTTCTAAAATAATGTAAACAGTTTTTAATTGCATAGCAACAAATTTGTTTTTCCAATGCCTACTTTGAAATTGACGCGTCGCGTAGAAATTACACCCGATCATAATTATGGGCTTGGGGGTGGACAAAGAACTCTGTAAAACTGAATGACTCTTTAAGACAACAAACTGGGGTGTGAGTGTCGGACAGAACAGTGAGAGGAACATTAAATAATAACAACTTGAGGTGAGAATTTATTTTTACAAAAACTTAAATAATGCCAAACCTTAGAGCGCGTCGTACTCTACGTTTTTGTTTATTATCGACCCGGCATAATGTGTAAATTTCAACCCTCAAATAAAATGCTTAGACCATAGAAAATCTACGTGAAATAAGGATTCCAAATTCGCAAAAATCATCAAGAACCGTCAATCCAACGTCAAGGTATAGCATTTTAAAAATGTCGGTATCCAAATTTTATGTTGAGTAGTGTGTACAAGGCCAAAGGGCCTTAATCCAAAAACTGACAAAACCGTCTAGAGGTATGTTACCTTAGTAACGAACCATATTGCAACGACCAAAAAAATTTTTGCGGAAATTTCACTCATACAAACTTTTTGATTTTTTGCATGACTTCATTGATCACCCCGTATATAATAAACTTATGTTCCTACGATAAATATACGTCATGCAGCTTAATCCGAAAAAAACTAGCTCTTAAAATTTGCAAGCCGCGTTCAAAAATTTGCATTCCTGTTGAAAATATTTAACTTTAAATTTTGCCTAAAATTCTCTATGTGTAAGTTCGAGTGGCCAGCAGTTTATGTTGTTCAGGTCTGGACCTTGACAAAGAATCCAAATTTTCGACCTAAGGGGGGGACCGTTCGAGCCGCCATCTTAAATAAAAGGTGCAAAAAAATTAGTTTTTTTAAAATAACGCCGCAGCGGTCTGCAACAAAGATAAAGAAGACAAAATTTCTCACATTTTTATATCATTTTTTTTTTTTAGAAATGATCGTCTTCCTGGCGCTATAACTCGTTACAGATTAGACCTACAAAGAAAACTTTATACAAAAAATGTGAGGAATTGTGTCTTCTTTAACTTTGTTGAAGACATTTTCGTCGTTGGCTCAACCGCTGCAGTTATTTTCAAAAAACTAATATTTTGTAACTTCTATTCAAGATGGCGGCTCGAGCCGACTGCCCCCCCCCCCCTTCCCAAGGACGAAAATTTTTAATTTTTTTGTCACGGCCCAGACCTTAACAACATATTTAAACATTAACTACCCCACCTTTTGCAAAACTCCCTACTGACTGTTGTTAGTTTTATTATTTTTTTGTAGAATTTCTGATCAAAAGATATAGATGGTAGAAAAAAAAACATAAAAAGAAGAAAATAATATGAAAGATGTTGTTCTGAATTTTTAACACAGATTAAATTTGGCTTCTACTTACCCGAGCCACATTTCCATATAAACACATGAGATTGAACAATTTGTCAGCGTTAGTACGAAGAGGGTCCAGTCCGTAGACCATGAGGACTGCACCGGGCTGCTGGAAGTGTGCACCCCTTTGATCTCTGAATTCTGTTGTCACCGACGGCGTGGCGGCCTTCCTGAATGTGTCCGTACCAAATGGTTCCCCATAGCCGGTCCCCGCACATATTTCGTCGTACGGTCGAGCCTGTTCTCCTGGGTATGGGTCTAAAAGAAAAAAATATCAATTAGACAATTTTTATTACAATAAAATTAAAGTAAATGTTGCAAATTACGAATACGAGCCGTTTTTTTGTTCGATCTACTATATTTTTCCAAAGATGATAAAACTATACGACTGAAATATGCAACGACAAAATATATGATGATGACACATTGAGATCAAGATTAACCACTTTTGTCCTATAGTAGAGAAAACAGCGTTTAAATATCTTTTGTTCTAAAAAAACGTTTATGAGGACACTTTTAATCCTTCCACAAAACAAAAATTCAATAAAATGTTGAAAATTCCCTGACATATTCAACAACAATATAGACATTACATATAAACTCTACGGACCTAACAAATGATGGTTGTAAGGCTTTCGCGGAGCTGATGATGATCCATAGTTAGGTTTCCGGGTTCTCTTCCGCGTTGATAGTTTTGAATACTTGACGTTTCGACCATCTTCAGAAGAAGACCATGACAAGATGGTCGAAACGTCAAGTATTCAAAACTATCAACGCGGAAGAGAACCCGGAAACCTAACTATGGATCTAAAAAATGATTTTCACCCCTTTGGTAGCCAAAAAACATTTTTTTCAAATTGAGATTGTGCGCTTTTTCGCCCTTTAAACATGATTTAAACTATTTTTAAGGCTGTATATCCATTATTACTGATAATTTGATAAAAATAGACACTATTAGTAATATTTCTCTATTTTCTCCCATCAATTTGTAGTAAAAATTTAGAAAGAATCGTATTTTTTGGGAGGTCATTCTATGTTCAACCCCAGTAAAGGGTTGAAACGATTGCCCTTAATTTTTTTTGGTTATTTCAAGTTTATTAGTCCAATATCATCAAAGTGTATTAAAGAATAAAAAAAGAAGATTTTTATCGCAATTTTTGCAAAAGAAATGATGAGGCGTAGGAGGTGGAAAGAGCGAAAGGGTTAAATAATGTGATTGTCAAAAGGGATATTCTTATGCAAAATGGCATTCTAAACACTTTTTTACTCTACATATTTTTCAGTAGAATCAAAAGAAACGGCGTAAATCAGGAATTCATTATCAAAGTCCGCCATTTTAACATTAGCAGTACTCTTATCCATCTTATAATAACTAATGCTAGTTATCTGGCTAGTGCTATAGGTTGCTCTAATTTGCATGATTTAACAGATCATCGGCTAGTTTTTTGTAATTACGGATGGTAATATTAAATTATTTACTTTCAGAGACTTTAAGAATTTTATTTATGAAGCACTTTTTAAATGATTTGCAACTTGTTAACTGGGACCACATTTACAATCTACCAGAAATTAATGATAAACTTTATTTTCAAACCACTAATATTTTAAATTTATTTAATACACATGCACCTATAAGAACTATAAGGGTTAGTAAACCGAAAACTCCTTGGCTTACTGATGTGATTAAAACTATGATTAAACTAAGAGACAAATTATTATCTAAATATCATAAAACGCGAAATAATGCACATTGCCTTGACTATAAAAACACGAGAAATTATGTAACTAATGCAATTAAACGTGAAAAAAAATCTTATCCTGAATTTTGAAAAAAGGTAGTCGTGAACCTTGGAAGGCTTTGGAGACCTTAAATATAAATAATGAAACGAAAAATAGCCTACCTGTAGACTTAAAACAACTTGATGATATCAATAATAGTTTTATACAGGTTGCGGCTAATGCTCCACCCCCCCCTGTCATGAACTCTTACAATTTTTTTGAAACTAATAATTTCTCCAATTCTGACAAATTCAAATTTGTAAATATTACTAATACGCAATATATTACTGGTCATATTACTCATATACTCAATTCTATTTTAGAAACTAACTCATTTCCTAGAGAATAGAAAAAAGCTTTAATTATACCGGTACCCAAAATATCTAATCAATCCTACTTCTTATTCTGATCTACGCCCAATTAGCATTTTGCCTACTTTGTCCAAAATACTTGAGCGGATCTTATATGACCAAATGAATGCTTTTCTCAACGCAAATAAAATACCAGCTTTGCAACAGTCAGGTTTCAGACAAGGCTACAGTACAGTTACAGCTCTTCTTGATGTAACTGACGACATTGCTAAGGGTGTTGACGATAGAAAGACAACCGCTTTAGTGTTACTCGACTACAGCAAGGTTTTTGACACTGTTAATCATGATCTCTTGTATGCTAAGTTAAAATACTATGGATTCCACACTTTAAACCTTATAAAAATTATCTTGCTAATCGTACCCAGAGTGTTATTTTAGACAATACAATGTCATCAGCCTTGCCAGTTACTTCTGGTGTCCCACAGGGTTCTGTCATTGGACCTCATTTGTTTATTTTATACACTTCTGGCCTGTCGTCAATTACAGTACTCTTATAGTCATCAGTATGCTGATGACACTAATGTTTACTGGTCTTTCACAAAGAATGATGCATTACAGGCTCAATTTGAGTTTAATTCAAACCTAAAAATGTACAGACCTACTCTGTTCGTAATAGTCTGAGTTTAAATACACAGAAGTCTGTCATGATATACATATAACCATCAACGTTTTAAAACATCTATGTATCATATTTTACTTTCTAGGCAAACTCTGGTATAAATAATTTATTATTATTTAATTTCATGAATTTCTGTTTTATTTATTTATGTTATTTCATTACTTACTGTTATACTGTGTTCACTGCATATTGTAACAAACTGTATTATTATTATTATTATTATTTTATTTCATTTTGTATTTTCTAAACTTTAAGTAGAACAGGGTGACCTGGACTTCGTCGAGTATAAAATAAAGACCATTTATTATTATTATTATTTTAGGTTCGTCATTTTGAATTTTGCAATTTTCATTTTGAATTCGTAGGCAGCAACCCCAAAACTCCTATAATGTGAATTCAGCCGGTTTTGTTGAAACGTTTGGGAATTAGTTAATTGGGGGTGTAAAATGGGGGCTGCACATCCCCCCCCCCCCCCCGGTGAGTGCACTAATTTTCAAAGTTATACATTGCATATATTGCTGAAACTTATAGGGAAGTACTTACAAAAATGTCCGTTTTTCATTTCTACATCACATCGTCGAAAAATATACAGGGGTGTTCCATTTCAAAACATTGAGAAAATTCAATTTAAAATGTTCTTAATTGAAAAATAATTTTTGGCCACCCTGTACATTTTTAGGAAATGAAAATGATTCAAAAACATTAATTAGATGTTTCGTAACTGGTATTCACATAAGTTTTTCTTAAAACCCATAATTGTGGCTGGTGATTTTTTTAATATCCATCTGCAGATTGCAATTTTTTAAAAAAATTCTAGCTATTGTAGAACTCGAGATATCCGACGCACTATTGCCCCACCCAGTATATACAAGTGGAATGTACTCGAATCTCCTTCTACAACTTTTCTCGAATATGATGGACATTTCTATAGTTTTCTAGGCGCTAAATGGCGGTTCGTCAATTGGCCCAGAGATGGCGCCACACTATCGTCTATCAACTGAAACAGGTCTGCCTTCACCCTGACTAGGGACTAATTACATCTCTCTCCGTTAAAGGGGAGCATACAATATTTTCGAATTTCGAATGTACTTATAGTAGTGAGCTAAAAATATATCCAAATAAAAATATTATATTTTGTACTTAGTTTGGTTTTAGGAAGGATGCAGTTACATCATATGTCTATTCTTTGATATGTTTAGAGCTTAATTTCAGTTAAAGCATTACTATTTAATAAAGAGTATATTTATATGTTTAATTTTGTAGGTTGAATTTTGATTCAATGGAGGTTCAGTTGTCGTACTATAATTGATTATTATTATTATTATGGACAATAGCCCTTGACAGAAATTGGTCATTCCAGTTTTTTATTGGGTCACGAGATATACGGAGAATACTATTTAAAAAGTAACACGTCAAACAGAACAGAGGAGAAAACACATTCCCGTAGATGTTCATAAAACATAGGGACAAGAAACTTGCTGATTGTACGATCTATTTATACATGACAGTAGCCAGCGAGATTAGCGTCCGCCTGCAGGGTTGTACATTACATTTTAATAGAGGCAGTGAGCACACACAAGAACACATTATCTCGACAAAACGTCGGATAACAAGGAGTTCGCTTAATGTCTTCATCAATCGTGCACTTGTGCACCTTCCAAGCAGCTGCAGGATGTAATTCCTGCTTTGGTTGCAGATTAAGCGGAGGACGGCCCATTGTGTGTCCGTTGTGTGGCTGTAAAGCCCTTGCTCTCTCGACCGACGCCGGTAGCAGGGGAAACGGCGGCGTCGGTTTACACGGGAGGCTGTCTATTTGTGCATCCGTCAAGTTTTTTTGCACGACGAAGGAATGTATGTATGTCATCGAACATTCGTCGATGCTGAAGTCAGCTCGACAAATATTTTCAATTCATTATTTATATGGTCATTTGAATTTAAATTAATACATATTACATAGGTCAATATTTAAAAAGTTAATACTTCTTTCGCTTTCAGCAGGATGCAAAGTACCAATTTGAACTATAAAATACGGCCTGGGGCGCGCAATGTTCATCTATCCAATCGAAAATGTTTACGCTTTATATGAACCGAGCTGAAGCTTTTGATATGAAACAGATAATTGGCAAAATTCTGCCTTCAACCGCCATGCAATTTCAATATTTGCATCAGTCATAAATACTTTATATATATTCTATTTTCGTTTATCACTGTTTGACATTTAGTTCGTTAAAATAAACGCAATTTACATAATAGACTTCGACATAATAGGCACTTTTAATGGATACAGTATTTTCTGGGGCTTAACGTCCCTCGCTCTGTATAATTATTTAAACCAGGTCCGGGATCTGGATAAGCCTGATGTTTAATTTTGTGTTGATTTAGCATCACGCATTATGTACATTTTAATCGACGTATAAATTCTGTTTTAATCCACACTTTATATCAAATGCCCGGCGAGCCCCGTCGTTCATATTACGAGCGCAGTTAAAAATGAATTACGAACAGTTAATTCAGATAATGCCAATAATAAAATAAAATTTTAATTGTAATGAGAGCTCTTCTCCCGGCTTGGCTTAGCCAAAAAACATATTGTTCATGTTTTTGTAAATACTGCTTTTAAATGTTGCAAATATATATTTAGGTTAAGTGATAATAAATATATTTCAATTACACTTTCTTTTTAGACATCGTTAAAAAATACGTGTTTCTATAAAAGAACAAAATCATGTACTCAACCTTAAAATAATATAAAAAAGAATACTTAAAAACAATGTCTTTCCGTCCAACAAATGCAAAGGAAATAATAGATACAACAAACTCTTTAACAAATAAAAACTGCAGTGGATATGACAATATGTCAAATAATTTAATAAAGAAATGGATCACTATTCTAGTAGCTGAATTAGCAAAACTATTTAATTTTTTATTCAATGTATTGTCCCGGACTGTCGCATATAATACCAATTTTTAAAATGGGTAACAGAAACTCGATGAATAATTACAGACCAGTGGTTCTTATTACAACTATTTCAAAAATACTTGAAAAACTTGAATATAGCAAACATTTGGATTTTGTCAACTAATCAAATATATTGTTTAAATATCAACATGGTTATTTAAAAAACAAATTCACTAGCTCTGCGATGACTCGAGATATAAAATTTTGAGAATGAAGTTGAATACGGGTTTCCAAGTGAGTGGCATAGCGTGTGTATTTAGTAAAGCATTTATAAATTTTGATATTTCATTGCTAAAACTTCATTTTAATGGTATCAGGAATAGACGGAATCAGACTGGTTCTCATTATATTTAACGGGGATGAGCCAAAGAACTCTTATATCTTAAGACAATAATAATACTTATCTATTAAATCGGGGTGGGTGGGGCGGAGTTCCCTAAGGTTCAATACTTGGTCCTCTTCTCTTTTTACTTTATGTTAATGAATTGCCAAATTTCGTTGAGGAAACAGATTGCACATTGTATGCTGACGATGCATTCTTTATCATGAGTGAATAAATTCGCTTCATTTTAAAGTAAATCATAGCATTAACCAAATTTTTAACTGGTGTAAGTTAAATCAAATTCGATCGAATTTAACTAAGACTAAATGTATCAATTTTTCAATAAGAAAGGATGCAGTGCCTCTAGAAAACGTGGTTCTTGACATAGAGTATGTTGATAAAATAAAGATTTTGGGGTTCGTGCTGGATTCTTATTTGAAATGTAAACTGCATATAGCTGTGTTGAACAAAAAATTATTTTGAGGCTGTTTCTGTCTTAAGGTAATGCTAAATAAAGTCCTCGAATTCAGAACTACAAAAATAGTTTTAAAACATAACATTTCAGTCGCAAGACTGCTCTATAAAATCCTTTACGCAGCTACTCTCCGGGCTACGTGCCCCGCCGAGCGTTGAATTACAAGTTACAGCCCTGGCGCGATAAGTGTAATAACTGTGTATTACCAACAAAACGTTAATGCTTCGATTGCAACAAACACCAGCCGAAAGACTGATCCTACTTAAAGGAGCTCTCGTGCCAGTCGTCCCACACCACTTGCAGACTGCACTTTCGAGCTGTTGGCTCTCGTCAGTGCAAGATAGGCATGTGACGAGCGGTCCAGTGTCTGAAAAGATAGCAAATGGTAACTAATAATTAAGAGTATATAAAATTTTGGCGCATTACGCTGCATTTTGTACATTGTATTTATATGAGTAACTACTCAGGTACGTAGTTTTTAATATTTGTTTAGATAAATATAATAACTTGTAACTTAATAGTAAGATAACGTGTAAGGTACCCGTTCACATTCTTTTCTATACATGTAATGTTCAGAAAACAAACCATTTTATCCTATTCTATCCGATTTTATCAAAAACGGTTAATTTCACGACTTCCTACCAGAATAACTTTTTTAGGTTAAAACTACCAAGGCATTATAATATCAATGCAAAATATGGCATAATAAGAAAAATATGGATAAATAAATTGAGGGACCTTCTTGTTGGTAAGCTTCTGGATATCACAGTGAGCTGCCGCTGCTGGTTGCTTTAATATAGACCTTATTAATGGTAGTTTACATGCCAAAATGCATAAACGGACTCGCAAGAAATTTAAAAATCCACATTATTGGCGCCCTTAGGAAGCATTTGCGGACCTATGTTCATAGGAACTTATTCATCAAATATTTTTTTGCACCTAACCGCCCCTTAAGATATGGCAACGGAATTTCCAGACACCTTGTATATTGTCTTGAACCATTTGAATAATAATTTTTAAGATGTTTGTTCCATAAGAAACCTGTCACAAATGCAGTTCAGTGTATTTGTTTTACCTTTAAAAAACTAGTTTTGTTTATATTACACTTTCCAAAAACTGGTTTAAATGTCCCAGATTAAAATTTGCTGCTGTTGTACTGGTACTTATCTTACGAAATGCATTATAATCTGAAAAAAGACCGTCCTCTTTGCAACCTCTTTGGAGAAAATGATAAAAATTGATATTCGTGTTTTGCTGTTAACTTTCTGAGTGCTACTTTTAAGTTTACTTCGCACAAATTTGAAGTGACCTTTCATAAATCAACGTCGACTTACACTTATAACATGGGTACTATGTTAAGTTAGACATTTGATTATAATTTTTATTGCGATTTCAACTATACACATTTCATCTGATAACTTATAAATCCTAAAATGGCAAGCAACACAGAAGAAATGTAGACACATAATTTCCCCAAAACATGACAGTGCCAACTGCGCTATCGAGTAACATTTTTTGATAATTTAGACATTTAATTAAATTTGGTCTTGTAACTAAAGTATAATTGTGTAAATTTGAATAAAAGAATAACGAGTAATCATAAAAAATTTCTCTGGATCCATCTCTTTTATCTATTTATAGAAAATTAAACATTTGTATGGCACGATTGCAATTATTTCTGTTAAATCTACTTTGTACGTAGGCAGGTAATTATACATTTTTGTTCTGCTCCATATATTCCAGGATTCATCCGAAAAGGGAGGCGCTAAAATTACTGACCCGATGAAAGAATAAAAAAAAAACGTAAACACGAATGACGGTAAATTTGCACCATTTGTGACCAGCAGGTGGAATATCACGGGCGCAGAGCGCGTACTAAAATTTAAAGCGTCTATAAAAGATATAAATTTACGGAGAGGGCTTACGTGAAGCTTCATTTCGTATTTTTCATTTTCGAACGATAACGTTAACGCCAGGTTGTGCAGTTAATTTTTCAAGGGATCCCTGCATACCTATATATTTATAGTGCCCCGTTCTCAGGCATATTATTCTATAGCAGGAAATGAATGAGTGTGGATTCTTCTCGAAAATTAGATATGATACATAAATTGCAAGCGACGAGTCAAATCGATATATATATATTATCTCACACGCTACATTTTAGTTGAAAAATCGCTTCTTTTCTTTCCACGAATATTTTGGATTATATAATTTTGTAGCAAATCTATTTATTTTGGCGCAATAAATTTTTTGAAGAAAACATAATACATATGTTTTTGCTAAATATTGTAATACACGACTAAACGTAGTTTTCCGTCGGTTTCACGAAAAAATATCTGCTTTTTCCAAAGCTTTACGACATTCCCTCTTTGTTTGCGAATCCATAGCTCAAAGAAGGACCACAAAACTATTACTGAATTCAATGAATTTAGACTAACACTTTTTGCATAATGCTCCATCGTGTAAGAATAAATGTACTTAAATGTCTTTATCCAGTATTTACCTTTCGCTTCTTCTATATTTCGTGAGTAGGTATTGGGGCACTTGAAGCCACCCCCACCACTTATCCTTTTTGAGCAATCCAATAATAATCATTTAACCAGATTTTGTGGATTTAGAAAGACTTAAGCCGCTCAGTTTAGGAGTTAGCAAGGATATAATTTAAAACAATTTTCTACCATAAAATCCCAAAGAGAACTATTTTAATAATTAAATTTCGTAATTGTGTTTATGTACTCGACTACTCAACCAAATGAAAATTTACATGTATGCACGCGCGAAAGTATCTCTCGGTAATAATTTATTTAAACGTTTTAATTTCCCCCGATGGCGGTAATCGAGCGAATGATGTTTATCCATATCCCGCCAGGAAATATAACATATTTTATATCATAATCTAATATTCACCCTTCCATTTCATCAATATCCGGATGCCATTATCAAACAACGCTTGTTACATAAAAACGCCACGCAAACACGATCCATCAGTCGACGGACAGCTAAAATATTTCTCATATCCCATGGAAATAAACAATTTTTATATATATTGAATTTTGGAAACAACAGTTACGTTTTTTATTCCATAGCAGGGACTTTATGGCATCGGGGTCTTATATCAACAGTTAATAATCAGAGGATGATTTAAAACATACAATAAGACGTGGTTAATCTACGTAACGGAAAGGAAATTATGTATGGACCATCCTGATCAACATTAGATAGAAAATCTTCTTTCGAATACGACGATATGCGATATGTCTAGTTTTATTTCCATTTAACACTAAAAAAACTAAATAATTAAAAAATGTATCACTGTTTATCCGGAATTTTATTTCATTTTGCTCGTTTGAATCAGAAACACGACGCAATAAGGCTGAGCCGAGTCCCGTGACAAAAAGTCTGTAACTTTTTTTTTTTGTTAAAATACTGCTGTAGTCGTTTACAATTTTACTCTGCAGATAAAAAAGGCAACAAATACTTTACGCAGTGTTAATCTCTGTACCATTTCGCCCGCAATTGAATCACTTACCTTTGTCGGTTTTTAATGTACGTCGGCTTGCTTGATGACGAGTTCGTAAAGTTTTTATCGTCTTTTTTATCTGCATCGTAAATCAGCAGGTTACTATATCTGCAGATGCATCTTGAAAAAATCACTAGTCACCATTATGGATTTTAAGAAAAAATGTTGCAAATACAAGTTATTGAATAATTTTCACTTCCTAAAAATATACAGAGTGGCCAAAAATAATTTTTCAACTTAGAATTTTTTAAATTGAACTTTCTAATTTTTTGTGTGCCAGTCGTCACACACCACTTGCAGACTGCAGTTTCGAGCTGTTGGCTCTCGTCAGTGCAAGGTAGGTATGCGACGACCGACATGAGAATCCTTTGACTATAGTACATCCCGGTATTTTTACAATAGCGACATGTAAAACAGCCAGCAGGCGCCATCTAGCGGTCCAGTGTCTATTGCAATCGAAAAATAAATAGCTTGACTTGGCTTAGCATAGTTCAAATGTGCTTTTAGAGTGCGGAATATTAAACATAATATTTTTAGTCGCAAACTCCTCTATAAATCCTTATTTTACTACAAGGAAAGTAACCAGACTGCAACCAAAGTTACAAATCTGGCGCGTTAAGTGTAATAATTGCATATTACCATCAAAACGCTAATGCCGCTAGATGGCGCCTGCTGGCTGTTTTACATGTCGCTATTGTAAAAATACCGGGATGTACTATAGTCAAAGGATTCTCATGTCGGTCGTCGCATACCTACCTTGCACTGACGAGAGCCAACAGCTCGAAACTGCACTCTGCAAGTGGTGTGTGACGACTGGCAAGGGAGCTCCTTTAAGTAGGATCAGTCTTTCGACTGGTGTTTGTTGCAATCGAAGCATTAGCGTTTTGATGGTAATATGCAATTATTACACTTAACGCGCCAGATTTGTAACTTTGGTTGCAGTCTGGTTACTTTCCTTATAGTAAAATAAGGATTTATAGAGGAATTTGCGACTAAAAATATTATGTTTAAAAATATTATGTTTAATCTGTACAGTTATTCGATTATTAAGGCAAGTACAAAATTCAAAAACGAACTTAAACAAATTAGAGGCGTTTTCAAATAATTCAATTGAATTAAAATTATGTGTTCCCACATGTTGCCAATTTTGATTGACATACATCTCTATGCGTATTTCAACTTAAGTTTCTACTGTTCAACAATCCAAAATTATGAAAGAAAAAATAATAACTGCTTTTCGATCAATCACACCAGTTTTAAAAACAATAGAAACTTCATTTCAAAGGCGCACAGAGATGTGTGTCAATTAAAATAGGCAGTATGTGGAGCACTTATATAATTTTTGTTGTTCAATTATTTGAAAAACTACTAATTTTTTAAGTTTATATAATTAAAAAGTAATAACAAATAGTAAAGTTATACGATCTCATCAACACCAAATATCATTGTAGCTCAAACTTGTGCACAGCAATGCTTAATTATAACTACGGAATTATTAACAAATGCCTACATGTTTCTGTTGAATTATATATTACATTAAATGTAGATCCCTACAAATGGTTCCGTAAATCTTCATTAGAGTGCGATTTTACGCGTGACATAAACATAATTTATTATCAACAAACAAAATACCTAAGCAAATTTTAAAGCTCAATTGAAATAATTATTCTACGGTCTTTAGGTTATTAATAAATCTAATGAAAAACAGTTTCTTGGTATAGTATTGGTATATGTATTTAAAATTTGCTATAAGTTACATAATATCAGATAATTATATAATATATGAAATTATACGTATCGTAATGGAAATAATCGTAAATAAAATAAATATCTATGGTATTCTAGAAAAATCCTTAGGTTCGTTTCATGCCAATGGGAAGTCCATCAGTTCCCGCAATTGTCTAGCCGATAGCCGCGTTGATTAAAGCGAGAGGTGGCAATCGCGATTAATCAAACGGGTATTGCGCTACCGGGTTCGAGCCCTGGCTGCGGCACTGGCACTGTGGCACTATCGGAGGATATGGTTGTATGTCCGTGATTTTCAATATGTAACTTTCTTCCGCACAAGCCTCGGGCTTCTGGTGGGAGTTGTCTAATTTCTGTTATTTATTTAATTGTTCTGGATTATGACACGACTTACACGGATAACGTCACTTCTTATATACCATCGAATTTTTTGCAAAACAGATATTTCTTAACAATATGCATAAAGTTTTATACTCCACAATTATTATTGTTACGAAAATGAATAAGTCGTGACACATAAGAATTCACACACCACAAAATAGATTTGTTTGAAAATAATAAGTTATATTGGCATTGACATGAAAGTACGTACATAATTTCCGTAGCAATCAGTGGATCCAACACTTTACTATGGTAACGGATCGACGATAATATTGATGATTAATGGTTGTATAAGCAATATCAGCAGAGCCCTATAGTCTCTCTAGTATAATAAGCTATCATATATTGGTCAATGTACGATAAATCTGATAATGGGGAACAATCCAATAAAGACCTGTTTGTATTTGAGTCCATACGTAAAATATTCTTGGACACACTAATTGTTTAGATTAGATTAGATTTATTTCCCAAAAATTAATGTTACATAACAATAATAATGCAATATGCTCATATAAGTACATACATGACATGGTGCGCCTTAATCAAGACATAAGGGAAAGAGCATTTACTTAAATAGGTTCAATCTTAATACAGATACAATGCACATACTTAAATAAATTCAGACATTATAAATATACAATAATACAATGCTTTACAAGTAAACCCTTTGAAAACCTTTTATGGATTAAATATTGTAGTGAAGTATTCTTCTAAGGTATAGAACACATAATTATTTAAAACTTTCTTTAGCCTAATTTTGAATAAGTTTTCGCTGTTTATGCAAGTAATAGAATATGGTAGGTGATTATAAATTTTTACTCCGGAGCATAAAGGACCTTTCCTATTTGTGACATATGTATAGTTTGGTGCAATTAGTTTTGTATTAGATCTGGTATTGTAATCATGGATATCAGCGGATGTCGATATTGTGTTTCGTTTTCTGTATATTATTATAGATAATTTATATATGTAAAGATTAACTACAGTTGGTATATGTAAGTTTTTAAACGCCGTTCTACAGGATTCTCTCGGATGAATACCACAAATTGTTCGCACAGCACGTTTCTATGTCACTAAAATTCTTTAAAGACAAGTTGCGTTTCCCCAAAATTCTACACCATATTGCAGTATGCTTTGAAAATATGCAAAATACACAGATAGTGCTGCAATGTTGATATTTTCTTTGATGTTCTTTATTGCATAAATTGCACGTCCAAGTCTTATTTAAATCAGAAATATGCGTCGACCAATTTAACGATTTATCAATATATATTCCTAAAAATTTAGTATCAGTTACTGATATTATTTGTCCTAGATCAGTTTGAATATTTATATCTAAGGTTGGTGTGTGGGATTTTTCAAATGTTATATTCATTGTTTTCTCAACATTTAAGAGCAGTTTATTAGCATGAAACCAGTTTGTAATGCCATTCATTGCCTCTTCACTTTTAACTTTAAGATCGTCCAAATTATCATCATTCACTGATACTGGTATCATCAGCGAACAATGAAAATTGTAACGAAGGAAAATTATCAACAAGATCATTTATGTATATTAAAAATAATACTGGACCTAATATGGACCCCTGTGGAACTCCAAATGTGATATCTTTTGCTTCCGTGATAACAGTTTTTCCAATTTCCTGAGATTCGTCATAAAGTCTGACATGTGCAGATCTATGTTTTAAATATGAAGTAAACCACAGAAGTGGTGTACCGCGTATTCCGTAGTAATTGAGCTTCATTAGTAAAACATTATGATCTACACAGTCAAAAGCCTTAGACAAATCGCAGAAGATACCCATAGGAATATGTTTATTTTCTAGGATATTATTAATATAATTTATTAGTTTAAATGCAGCGTCAGATGTGCTACAATCTTTTTTGAATCCAAACTGAAATGGTGTTAAGATTTTAAATTTTTCTAAATAGTTTATTAGCTGTTTTTTTACTACTGCTTCTAATATTTTAGAAATTGTAGGCAAAAGGGAAATAGGTCTATAATTCGAAATATTATATTTGTCGCCTTTTTTAAAAAGCGGCTTAATGGTTGCTATTTTAAATTTATCTGGAAATATCCCCTGGGAAAGTGATAAGCTTACAATATGTGTTAAGGGTTTCTTTAAAACTGAAATGTTTTCTTTTACTAATGTTATTGGAATTTCATCCCATCCAAATGATTCTTTAGGTTTTAAGTGCTTAACATTATTATTATTATAACAATTTCAATTACCTCATTTTCCGTAACCGGCATAAAGTACAGAGAGTCCAGGGTATTTTTGTTTATTTTTTTAATATAGTATGCTTTGTAAATCAGATGTTAGTGTTTCGGCAATGTCCACAAAAAAGCCAATAAATTTAGTGGCTACTTGACATGGATCTTTTATTATTATATCATTCTCAGACAGCACAATATGTTCTTGCCTGTTAGAATTTTTCCCTGAAGGTCGTTTATGATATCCCAAGTATACAATATATTAAATGGCTCAATTTCTAACAAGATAACAGATGCTATGATGCTGCCTCTAGTAGCAAAACAAACGCGTTTACACGAAATAAACAAATTCGTATTATATATTAAACTTTAATAGGAGCAAATATTATGGCAGCCTTTTTACTTTTTTCCTATTATTTTATTTTGTACTACATCGTATTATATTTTATTTGAATATTTAAGTACCTTAGTAGAATATAAAAAAAATTATGGCGATTTGGGACGAATGAGCAGAACGCTCGCGTTGAATAATCAAGGAGGAGAACATTTTGGAAACTTAATTTTACCTAGGACTACAACATAAAATATAATAGGTCCTTGTCTTCTGAATTCTGTTGGCTCCTTTTTAAGAAAAGTGTAAAATAATAATGAGGATATTTAATATACTATCTGACTTTGGTAACGCAAGCTTAAAAAGTAACATTAATCATTCCCGCCGGAGACAGTATTATTCTACTACTTTTATGACCAGCGACTCCACCATTTTCAGCTATATTGTAACGTATGTGCAGTCTGTAAATATTTTGATCGTACTTCTATTTCGTATTTATGTGGCCCTTACTCCTCTTTCCGACTGTCAGGATTACCAGCCGTGTAATTCAATTTGGGTTTTTAATTAAAGCAATCTTAATGTGGCAATAAAACAACACAATAAACTTATTATTTACGGTACCGAAAAAACTTACAATTCTGCGTGGGTAAGACCGATAAACAAAGGCACTGGCGATTCCGTTTCCATTTTAATGCCTTATCTGACCTGTAAACAAAGCGAATGTTTCATTTATGTCGTTTTTATCTCTGGTTTAGTGGACAGGACATGAAACGTATCGTTGAACAAAAACAGTCCATATTGTAGAAATGTCAGCATGGCGGGTTTTTAAAGGGGGATGAAAATCGGAACGACCATTCGGTGATGGATTCGATCCATAGACTATAATCGCTAATAACAAAAACCAACTGGTCGGTGAAGTTTCAAACTGCTAGCTGATAGTATTATCAAAAATGGCGCAGAATAATTAATTGGTAAATACAACTTTTCCCTACATGATAGATAGCATTCAGATTTTATTTAGACACAACGAAAAACAATAAATAATACATGTAAATGTTATTTTAGTGTCTTATTAGTAATGTCCCTCATTTTTAAATTTAATATTACTAAATTATTCACGAGATAAGAGACTAAAACTTAGTTCTTGAATACACAGTTGGATTATCACAGTATGTCGCCTACATGCATAATATATTTTGGTTCAAAAGGGCTTATTAAACTATTCAAATACCCACATTTGGAACTCCGTTTAGTTTTCTCAAAGTAATGAGACACATTTCAACATGTGTACTTTGTCCTATTAGTTTAGCCGCACAGAATTAATATATATGTACTTAACAAGGGAGCTAATGCACAAGTGTAATAGCTTCTTAAATACATAAAACGTTTATGGCATGCAACAACTGAAGATATTCTAACAGTTCCGATGTGGAGAGGTAACACAGGGTGTCCAGAAACGCCCCTATGAAACGAAAGCCTCAAATTTTGAAGGGGCTGAAGCTCCCTTAGGATGTAATTCTATATAAGGCAATTTATGTCGAATCTACATAAAAACACTAAAATATAGATATAGCGTGTCCCATTTTGCTTGGAATCGACCCTATAAAAAGTTTATATAATGTCCGATTTGTTTTAAATACGATCTTTGAAAAGCGCATCTTTGTGTTATATTAAATTTTACAAAACATAATAGCGTGGTCTACTATGATTTTTTTTTTTTCGGGTCAGAAAATGGTGAAATCTTATTAGCGATTTTTTTATTTCAAATCTGATTCAGCAACCCCCGAAATGTGTTTGTACCAAATTTCGTTGAAGAAGTAGTATTTTTGGATTATTCCTGAGAGAAATAAAAACTCAGAAATTGCCGAAGAAATTTATTATTTATGACGAGAATGCCTTGACTGAAATAACTGTCAAATAAATGATTCATTGTTGATGAGTAGATATTCCTTATTTATATTCCTGTTTATTATCATAATTATGCCCGCGCAAAGGTTACAAAATAGATATTATTAAAATTGTTGGTGATAATGTGAGATCGCCAAGAGAAGCTGCCCGAAAATTTAATAGAAGAAATCCAAATCGACGGCCCCACTGAACGACAGCACCGTTCGGAAAATAATAAAATATTTTAGTACAAGAGAAATGAGAGTGCTGTGTCAGCTCCCCACCAAAGATCCCTCCATTATTGATACCCCACCTATTTTGGGAAGGGGGAATGTCATAAAACTCTAATAGGCTGGATCATTCAAAAAGAGAAGAAAGGGGAACGCACTTAAAAAAAAAGAGAAAGGGACATGCTATATAGCTGACTTGTTAAGTTATACTAATATGTATTATTAGAATGACATGTCTATTGATTTGAAAATAGTGGAGGGAATTAAATTTGTAATAATAGTTGTGGGTGTGAATTTATATCATTGCAGATCAGTGTCTGGTGACGATAATATCTCCGTACACCTTGGTTTAAATACGAATAAAATGTGCCTGGAAGACTTTTCAATTTGTCCAACAAGAAATGGGTATAAAAGCTTTAAGGAACGTATATTATCGTTTAAGAATAGCAAAGGTGTTGTAAAACCTGTAGACCTTGCTCTGGCTGGATTTTATTACATGGGTTATGAGGATGTCGTCCGCTCTTCCATTGTAGAGTTGAAATTTATAGATGGAAAATTGATGACATTCCCATTAAAGAGCATTTAAAATACTCAGAAGATTGTTCTTATGCAAAATTGATCAAGGATGGATTGCTGCAAGTTAAAAAGGAGGAGGAAAATAAATATGTAACAAGAACTCATTTAATTAGTTGTATGGTAGTCTTCTCATGGCTTTTGAATATTACCTTAATCTTACATGCGCTAGTTATTTAAGTAATAGTATTGTAATATAAATCAATGTAAATTATTATGCTATTTTAATGTGCCACTCTATAAAATAAATGAGTTTTATAGAAACAGCGTTTTTTATTTCAAATTTGTATTTTTATTTGATCACCCTATATAATGATAGTAAGTAAATTTTTGTTATTTTAATGTTCCACCCTATAAAATTAAAGAGTTTATAGAAACACTGTTTTTATATCAAAATTTATAGTGCACCACTATTACATGGTAAAAAATATCAATTAGGTATTTTTATTTGGTCACCTTATAATGATTGCAAATTTATCTATTTAAAAAATTCTTTCATAATGCACACTGTTACATGTTTCGTTGGTTTATCTATCCGTTCATTAAGTTGTAAATGGGTCATATTTAATCACATGTATTCGGTTTCAAGTTCAAGTTAAATTGCGATTGTATTGGAATTAATGCATTGATTTTTATGAAGTAAATAATTTTCAAAGAATATATAGGTTACTATTTAGCAAGTTAAAAATGCACATATATAATTTAATTCGTTTATTTCAGAATACTTACATAACAGATATTCAAAAATATGACTAACTTAAAGGTAAATAACAAAAGTAATGGAAAAAAATATAAACTATTGATTGAAATGGGAAATTTGTCACAAAACTTTCAACATTTTCCAAACATTGTGCGATTAAATTGTCTTGATTTTTAAATGTAGAAATCACATCGCCTAGCCTCTTTCGCTGCTTTTCCAATTTTCTTATTTCTTTCGACAGTGAGGTTTCTCCTTTTTTGACATTTTCCAGCATATTTCCCTGACTCCACTATTAACGATTTTCGCAATTCTTGGACAAACTTTGTTTTATTTTTATCCACCTCTTCTTGATTTGTGTCACATTTTCGTTTAATTTTATTTAAATAGTTTGTAAAAAATTCATCTTCCGAATCAGACTCACTTTAATTTTCCGAATGTACCTTTGTTTTTTGATATGATAAGGTTGACACCGCTGCTGATGTTGATGTGTTAACCATCGGACGAACGGCTGAAAAACTACCCTCAGTAACCATCAAGTCGGAATCCACAGATTCTGCCGCCTGAATGGAATTAAGCTTTTGACACACTTTTTCCCTCGAATGAAATATCTTCATAGAGTTCATCAGGTGTAAAAAATATTTAAATTATTATTATTATTAATTTAAACAAGTCCATTTGGAGATGCCTTAAAAATCATAACCGAAAACCATACAAATCTAAATTTTTGCATACTTTGCAAGGAGGTGACGAAGAAAGAAGGTTTGAATATTGCTTGTGGGCTCAAGGAGAGTATTTGAATGACCCAGATTTTTTTTTAAATCATCTACCGCGATGAGGCTACATTCACCACAAACGGTGTGGTTTCCTCACACAATTGTAGATTTTGGGCAGAGGAAAAATCTCAATTGGGTAATCAATTGCAGAAGTCAATATTCACAAAAAATAAATGTCTGGAGTGGAATTTTGAACGAGCGCTTAATTGGTCCCCGTTTTTTAATGAAAATTTAAATAATTTAAATAGTTTAAATTTTCTGGAGTTCTTGAGAAATCAGTTTTGGAACGACATTCAAAACCTGCAGGGAAGACAACAGTCATATTTCCAACTAGATGGATGTACGCCACACCATGCAGTAATTGTCAG
Source organism: Leptura quadrifasciata (assembly GCA_963675555.1). NCBI lineage: Eukaryota > Metazoa > Arthropoda > Insecta > Coleoptera > Cerambycidae > Leptura > Leptura quadrifasciata. The sequence goes on from OY776673.1 coordinate 914,921, forward strand.
GACGTAGCTGAACCAAAATTTTCGTAAGTGGATTGGACGAAGTAGTCCATTGATAGCCTGGCCGCCAAGATCGCCGGATTTAACACCCCTTGAATTTTATTTGTGAGGTACTCTTAAAAGCAAAGTTTATAAATCTGGACCACAAAATAGGCAGGAACTATGTGACAGAATTACACTAGCTTGTCAAGAAATCTCGAGGGAAGAACTTAGAAATGTCATTGTAATAATCGTGAGAGGATAGATAAATGTATAGAAGTTGAAGGTGGCTTAGTAGAAAGAACCTACATTTCATTGTTCTATTTATTTACTTATTTTGTAATATTTTTATTTAAACTTTTTTGTGTCACTTCTTTTGAATTATTTGTTTGTCAGTCATTATTGTGAGAAAGGATAAACATTGTTTGATAATTAAAAATTCCTAAATTGAGCATTACTGTTTTTTTAACAATTAATCATTCAAATGACAGTTATTTCAATTAAGGCACTCTTTTCATAAACATAATTCCATGCTACAGTTAAATTTCTTTGGCAATTTTTGAATTTTTATTTCTCTAAGGAAAAATAAAAATACGACTTTTTCAACACAATTTGGCACAAATACCTTTGGAGGGTTGCTGAATCTAGTGGCGCACTCAGATTTGAAATAAAAAAATCGCTAATTTACCATATTCTGACCCGAAAAAAGATCATAGTAGATCACGCTATCCTGTTTGGTAAAATTGAATATAACACAAAGATGCGCTTTTCAAAGATCTTATTTAAAAAATATATCTAAATCAGACATTAAATAAACTTTTTATAGGGGTGGTTCCAAGCAAAATGGGACACGCTGTAGAAACATTTATATTACCATTTTATTGAGATTCTTTAATTAGGGCTAAGAAAATTTCCAAGAATATATCTAGAACACTTTTAATGACACAAAAGAATGTCTCTAACTATATATTTTAAAGAAACTGGAATTGGAATATTAGAAGCAAAGATGAATGAAAAAATAGTAAAAAAACGTTATCGTAAATTCTCACGAAAAGGAGAGAAATTACATACAGCCTGGTAAGTGTATAATAAAATGAAAATTTCAAAATCAACGAAAACACTTCAAAGACACTGTCCGCTTATCATACAATTTGCATTAACTTGAATCCTCCTTCCACTGTTATAATGGCTTATATTACTAATTCTCATTCTCACCTATGGCACAGTAAATATTCATATTTGAGGAGCGGGATGACAGTTTTATGGACCTAGCGCGAGCTAGTTGTATTATTTATTAAATGGTCTTGTTTACAAACTAAAACGATCTGAATATATACAAACATATATTTTATTAAATTATGATGTGAACCTAATGCAGCACCACATCAGCCTGTCATGTTAGCATATCCATACTTTATCACGTACAACCAAATGGGCTTTTAGAATTCGGAATATATCAACCTTAGGATGATTTAGTAATATGTACTACAGCACTGACAAATTTACCACTTACATGAATATACAGTAAGGTTACATTTTGTAACGAATGGCCCATATAAAACTTAATATTAATTTACTATCATAAAAATTGTTTGTGTAATTGAGAGAGTGGAAGTAGAACAATTTTACCCCTGACAGTGCATCTTCTCGCGCTAATCGTTTGGAAGTCGACGGTAGAGCTGCCCCTAGAGGAAAAGTTATATAGATTTTTTGTTTGTCGGGCGGTTAGGCAATACCAGTTTTGTTAATGACAGGAAATTAATTATACCCTGTACATGCTTTGAGATATGTCGTAGTATTGATTATTTTTATTCGCATACACGAAATCTATCTTCTAATATTCAAGGAGTCATTGACTGGTTAACAATTTAATAAGAGCCATTATCCTCTAAATAGTGTAACTTCAAGTATTTGGTATTAACTATTACGTATTCAGTAAAATATATCATTAGCTACGGAAACGAAATACAAATCATAAGGCGTTATAAACAATGCTAAGTATGCTGCTGTTTTAATGTAGAAAAGATAACGGTGATAATTTGTTGCCTGAGAAATGCAGTATATTCAAGCCGAACTTTAATCTTTTATTAGCTATAAATTCTTACGTTTTCCAAAACTAACCATTTTAAACATTTTCACTAATTTATGGTCACCACCAATTAATAAAATTCTCCATGTTTCGTTTGAATTATTTACAAGATACCGCGCCGTCTAAATATCCACCACAACTGTCGGCTATAAATTGTTGGCAGATCCTGATCTTATGTCTTATTGTTTTCGCAAATTGTATTCCGGCCTTACGAAAATACCCAAATACCTTCACGTGTCAGAAGTTGTAATTGTGATAAATGATAAGTCTTATCTGTTTTAAATACACGCATGTCTAAATGGTTCCTTTGTCAATGCTCAACACAAATACATCAGCTTTAATGAATCTGTCCAGGCGATCTCTTTGTTTAGAGACAATATGTCACGAGTGTTATTTCAAGGATATTTGTTCTGTTTAAAGGGTTTATATTAGAAAATTTCTAAATATTTTCTAAAAATATATAGGTGCCACACTATATATATTTTATATATGTTCCCAGACAATCTAAATATCCACCATGGTACACAAATAACATAGTACGAGACACAATGAAAAAATATAAACAAACAAAACATACCAGTTCAGTGACATAAGAAAAAAGATAAAGGGTGAGTTAAGACAGGCGCATGAAAACTGTCTGCTGAAGATACAAGAAAACAAAAAACATAAAAAGCGATCTCCGCAAAAATTCTGGTCTTACATTAACGGCAAAAGAGGTAGCAGTTCCACTCCCGATAATATTACATATAATGATAGTCAATGTACGCTCATGATATTATTAATGCCCTCGCTCTACCTTTTTTCAAACCTAACAATAACTAAGATGAATATCATTCCTACAAAAATGCCAGTAGTAATAGCACCAATTTGTCTCTAACGTCATTTTCTGAAACAGAATTATTTATAAGTCATTGAAGAAAATCAAGCCGAAGCTTACTAAAGGACCTGATAACATTCCCGCATTTATCGTCAAAGACTGCGCAGCCATCTTCGCCGGTCCTCTCACAACAATATTTTATTTGTCACTAAAAATGTGTACATTTCCTGATGTGTGGAAATATTCGCGCTTATATCCCAATAAAAAAAAAAGTGCGTGGCCGAAAATTATAAACCCATTACAATTATCTGCATTTTCGCTAAAGTTCTTGAGATTATTTTGCATATGTCATTATCCAGACACGTACATGGCCAAATTATTTGTAACCAACATGGATTTGTTCCCGGTAGATCTACTGAAACTAACCTTGCATGTATCGCGCAATTCATTTCTAAGGAACTGGACGCAAGCAGGCAAGTCGATATCATCTACACTGATTTTTCCAAGGCCTTTCATCGCCTGGATCACTGTATTAGAAAAATTGGGTAAGTTTGAATTGTCAACGATGCAGTTAGAATTTTTCTCTTCATATCTAGAGAATAGGCTCAGTTTGTTGAATACCGTGGTTATAAGTCGTTTGACATCCTAGTCACCTCCGGTGTACCCCAGGGTTCTGTACTTGACCCGCTTATGTTTTCTGTTTTTATGAATAATATTGCAGATAATCTCAATGTAGAAAGTCTCTTATATACCAATGATTTGAAAATATATTGTGTAATTGAAAACGAACAAGATTGTGAAAATCTTCAGAATAATCTAAACATGGTAAATGACTGGTTCCTATCTAATAACTTACCTCTCAACATATTTAAATGTAACTCATTCACCTTCTCTAAAATGCGTAACCCTATCAATTACGACTATCATATAAACGATCAAATCTTGCAGTATACTGGAGTTATATTTGATAAGTGTCTAAGTTTTAAGGAACATATTATTATTAATTTCACCATCGCATCGGCTTTAAAAAAGTTTAGGTTTTATAATTAGAAATTGCAAATACTGATATTATGAAACTGCTGTACTATTCATTTGTACGTTCAAAACTGGAATACTGCTCGTTGATGTGATCCCCAGGATATGCTATTTACATAAATAGTGTTGAGAATATTCAGCGCCGCTTTGTTAAATTATTTGTGCATTATTGAAGATAATTAATTAATTCTATACTAGTCTGCTGTAGTTCTATCTTAATGTGTTTTTTTATTTTATTTTTCTTATTATTGTAATGTGTGTGGTTATCTTGTAATACCCGTTTATTATAATATTTTCATATTCTTCATTGTAATGTTCCCACCCTTTAAATGGTTATCTGTTGGGTGGTAGTATCCAAACCCTCACTGGAGTGATGTGTCCTGGCACCCCTACTCTTTAATTTGTTTACCACTGCTCTAACAATTATTGTTGACAACAAACTGACAGTCAGAGGAATAGGTCTCAGATACCGTTTTGATGGCGGTCTCTTTAACATAGGGCGCTTTAGAGCTTTCACGAAGACACGCACACGATTCATTTGTGATCTCCAGTATGCGGATGACTGTGCACTTTTAGCCTCTACGCCGGAAGAGCTTCAAGAAATTTTAGATGTGTATGCTCAGAGCTATGATTCCTTGGGACTTAAAATCAATACTGGAAAGACTAAGATTATGTCAACTCCTCATCAAGTGAACCAAATAGACATTACACTTAACGGAAATTCTCTTGAAGTGGTGGATCAGTTCAATTACTTAGGCAACGTTGTTAATGACAAAGCAAACATGGACAGCGAGATTCGCAATAGAATTAATGCTGCATCTAGAGCACTCTGGGGACTTAGAGAGAGAGTATTTGACAACCACGACCTTGCTTTGTCATTCCAACACTGCTATATGGATGTGAAAGCTGGGTCACTTACCGTCGTCATGTGAAAGAATTAGAACGTTTTCAGCAAAGACACCTCAGAAGTATGATGAAAATCCGTTGGTTCCATCACATATCAAACGTGGAAGTACTCAAGAGAGCAAACAGCCTTCCAATTGAGTTGCTTATTTCAAGAGCACGCCTAAGATGGGCAGGTCACGTTCATCGTATGCATGATAACCGCCTTCCTAAATGTATACTTTATGGTGAATTGCTAAGCGGTAGAAGAAGGCGTGGCGGTCAACGAAAGAGGTTCAAAGACGCTCTCCATGAAAATCTAAAATCCTGCGGTATTGCAGACGAGCAATGGGAACAACTTGCAGCGGACAGAACCGAATGGCGAGGGGTTGTGGCCAGCTATCAAGGAAATGTTGCTGCAAGAAGGCCGAATCCAAGACCTAACCAGATCTATGTTTGTCCTGACTGCGGTCGACATGTGCTCTCCCGAATTGGCCTCTATGGCCATAGTCGTGTGCACCGTAGATGAATGGGAATTACAATAGACTACACCTTTTACTTGTTTTTTATTGTACACAATTTATCGACTGTAACATTTTTATACTCGGACTCGAGTAACGGCTAATAATAATAAAAGTATCCAAATAAATAAATATATATATATATATACATATATATATATAAAAATAAATTTATTTACTGATGGACATCATTTAGCGTTTATCCTAGTGCTGATATACTTTCTATTGAGCTCTCTTTATGTTACATTTATCTGATCTTCATTATCATCAGGAATCACCAGACGAAGGTGATGAATTTTAAAAACTGTGTTAGCTAATAAATTTTTAGAAAATGACTAATATTTCGTTTACTATATTATATTGTGTACGTATCTACAAAACAAACGAAGCGTAACGTGTATAAACTTGTGATTCATTACTTGGCACCACCCAGAACATTTTATGAGTAAATTAGTGAAGACATATATATCTATATCTATATACACTGCCGCGCGAAATTTACGTACCACTGAAAATATGGTGTATATTGCAATAGTCTCCGTTATTATTGGGCGTTCTTTAAAAATTAAGAGTGTTGCCAGATCCTCCCTTACCGGACTTTCGGAAAATGGGATGGAAAGCTGTAGATGGGAATTTTCTTCCGGTTCTCACTGCATTGGAATCAGTTCCGAAAACCTGCAAGGACATTCTAACTTGTGGCTACAAGACAGGATGCGCCACCCGGACCTGTGGTTGCCGGAAAAGTAATTTTCCTTGCCTAAAGTCATGCACCTGCAGTACCTCCAACGTGCTATGCGTAAACAGGATTGAGTGATTACTAGTCTCAAATACTTTAAAAATCGTCCTGTTCTGTATCTTAAATGCCACTTGATTAGACACGTGCATTATTCTTAGAGTTTTTAACGCTTCAGTGTTATTTCTAACGTGCCATAAACACGACAATGTTGACCCTTTATTTAATTTTTAACAGTTCAAATATTAGATGAACAAAGGTGAACAGACAAAATAAGAACACCAGTAAGTTGTGAATTGTATTAATGTCTATAATTGTCTGTTATAATAACGATTAATTATTCTAATTAAGTATTAAATAAAGTACTAGTTAGAGAAAAGTCTTGTTGCAATTATTTGAATATACGTATAGGGTGTTTACTGGAAACTGTAAACACGTAACAATCCATTATTACATTTTATGATTTATTTCCAAACACAAAGTAGGCACACTTTATTCATTTTTCAGTATTAATTAATAAAGAACTCCGAACATTTTGGCACGATTTTAATTGGCTTGGCCTGTTTTAATGTTCATATTTTCACGTTCAATTGTTCAAGTAACGTTTGCCAAACCATCAAACTTTAAAGTAAAATCTTAATTTGAAAAGTCTGGCTCTTTGCTATTGTACGTATTTAACACTGATAGATGAAGTTGATAAACTACGCGTTTGATGACGGTTCTATATAGTCTTCCACTGACTTTGAGGCAATGGCCAATCGAATAAATCACTGAAGCAATTGGAAAAAAAGAAACCAGAGAAGAAGATGGCCGGTTTTGGGATCCCTTAGGTGTGTTTCCAGTTTGGTGAAATGACAAATGAAGTTTGCGCAAACAGAATGTCTTTGAGGGAATGCTGTTCATAATATGCAGAACATTACCCCAGAGATTCTATTAAATGTTTTTGAAAACACGAAGGAGAAACGTATACGAACTGATGGTACAGTGAGAACATAATTTTGTTTTGATGTTTATCACTTTTTTGGCAATTTGGTATAAATATAAGAGCTCAGTCTGCTGGAAAGATATACCTTGTAAAGGATCCGATTTTTTGGTGGCGCAGGATTTTAAGACAAGTATAGATTTAAGTTTACGAGGAGGTAACTCGAAAATATTGATTTGTCCAAATGGGATAAATTATAGAGAATTTCGAAAGCTATGAAATATATATATTATTTAATTGTCCTAGGTCAAACGGGAAAAGTAAAAAATCTTTGTCAGTGTCTTCAACGGGGCTACCTACGTCAAGCACGTTTCACCCAGTCGCAGTCGTTATGAATGTAATAATTAGTGGCTTATTATCCATATGCCAAGGTCAACAAATCTAAATTTAAACCATTTGTATCGAGTCAAAACTATTTGGATTAATTAACAATTTATTTGTTTTATAAATAGCGTATTGATTCAGTTTAGTCGGCCTACACGTATTTCCTGTCAAATTAGGGCTGATTAAGAATGCAGTCCGAACTGCATCTGAGCGAACTTTAAACTTTACGTCACTTTTCAATCTCAATTTAATATTACGTACATAGAAGAGAAACGGAAGCAGAAAGCCAGGAGTGCTAAATGACGGTTTGATTGGGCTGGCGGCCCTGGGGCCTTCATCCATTTAATATTAACGGTTCCCGTGGATTTAGGCCAGAAGGTTCGAGACGGAGAAATGTGGAATTGCTAGACAAAAACAAGATTTATGTTCCGAGAAAATCAACAATGATTATTTAAAATTCATAAGCAAGGAGCCTGAAGCGTAGGCACGATATGCAATCTAGGTATGATATTATGCTGAACGTATGAATAATGAAATTCCGGACAAACAGCGATGATAAAGTGCATTTTATTTAAAGAAATAGAAATACCTGTTTCACAATGGTATATTCGGAAGGATAATTGTAATAAATCGCAGAGAAAAAAATGTTCCTATGGCCAAGACCTACTGAATTTTTCAATGAGTGTCTGAAAACCTCCCTCAACTTTTATGGTGCGTAGTCCTACGTTGAGTGCGGGCTCTGGCCGTGGGGACGTTTTCATATGAGGAGGGTGCTATTTTTCACAAATCAATATTTTTGGTGTATAAAACAACTTTTATAAAATGCCGAAACATTCGAACACTACACTTGAATACTTTACTGGACGCGCATTTCGCTAACCATGTCAGCATCAACAGGAGGTGATTAAAACTGAAAACCGAGCTTAATGGTCTCTACAATTATTAGAGGTTACTTTTACCTTTAATAATTCTCAAACCATTTCATGGCGGAATTTCAAATTATTTATTTTAAAGCTTATTAAAACTACGTTTGCACGCACCGGTCAATTGTGAGTAAATTTATAAGTAATCGAATTACATCGTCCTGTCGATAACACAGAAGGCACACTAGTCTAGGCGGCGTACAGGACCGTACGAACTGTAATCGTGACGCGATTTTATGTTTATATGTACCAGTTACAACACCCGGTGACATACAGAACATCTCGAAGTATTGTGGGTTGCGCATATTTAGTTGACACAAAAGACGAAATATTAATCACCGAATTTAGCTATCAGGAACACATAAATGCATTGGTATAATTTAGTTCTGTGAACTTAGCACTACCACTTTAAAATTTTGAAATCGTTTTGGCTCCATTAATTATAGCTTTTTTGTTGCGAATTTGTTGACGTGAGAAAAAATTTGTAGCTCTTTATATAAAAAAAAAAATAACCTATGGTAATGCTTAACTTCACAGTGAAGATAGAATTACCACTCGGTACAACAAATTCGTACATCACACGCTACAAATCATTGAAGTGAAGAACACATGAAAAAATGCATTCACAACCATTTCTGTAGGTGGTAATGCCAGGTTGTGCTGAAAATTCAACGTTTTCTCGATTTTTGCGAAAACTCGTTTCGCAACAATTATACTGAAGAGTAAAGATTTTTACCCAATATTAACAATATTAGGAATATGGTTGAAAAAAGTTAATCAGAACAACGGCAGCGGCCATAGAAATTGCTTGCTTTATTTCAGTAAGATAAACACATATGACGTCAGATGCTTGCAAGCTCGGCAGGCGCCAGATCATCTGTACGCTGCGTTAGGTTTATTCCGTGTCGTTACTGTCGTTCTCATTTAAAACAAAGTTTGAACTCACGGAAGTAACAGTGCCTTTACTATTTAGAACATCAAATAGAGTTTGTTTATTGTTGTCAAATGTGGAGGAGGGTTTCCAGAAAGAAGATTCACATACTATTCCGAACGTAGATCTGATTATGATGTTCGATTTTCTTTCAAAGCCCAGATAAATACGACTATGACAAATATGATAATCGCAAAATTAACTACATCACTATAGCGACACCTTGAGTATCGCAGCGTATATCGCATTGCGAGCATGTGACGTCACTCGCGCCAAGGGAGCGTTTTCTAATTTCGACGCGTTGAGGTAATTAGCGCCGAAAGTAAACGACTACTTGTAGGGGTTTATAACACCCATAAATCTATCATTTCCAATTTAAAACTAAATTTTATGGACAGACCTATTGTACAGAGATGACTGGCATAAAAAATACTCCTTTACGAAGACGTACGAAATATAATAACACTTCTTTTATAACTTTGAATAAAAACCTCATAAACACACGTACATCTTTAGTTTCTGAAATAGACGTAAAAATATTTTATAGTCTGTTTATTATCAACTTGTCTTGTTTGCTGGTTGTGAGCGATCAAAGAATATATAATCGAATCGACGCCGACCGACCGACGTTGGCTTTGTAAGTCAAAAGTATGGCGTTTGTTACACTAATGGACTATCAGATCTAACGTGGAATATCAAACTAAGTGGTTTTATCATCACATTCCTAGTTTAAAAGTGATTCTCACTGTGATGCAGGCATTCGTAATAAGATATTTTCACTATTTTCAATGTATATGTATAGTCGGATCCATTGGAAACGGCAATTTTAGTGATCAGCAATATACTGTTAAATCATACGACACAATTCAACAATTTGATTAATTTTGTTGAGTTGTTTATAGTAAATTACCGTATATTCTCATGAAAATTTATTTACTATTTCATTTTACGGAGTACAAATGACATAGATGGCAATAAAGATAACGAGATACACTTTATTTATATGGATGAGATCGATAGAAATCGAGGAAAACTATAAACGGTTCATCATCATAAAATCACGATTTGTGTTGATAAAATATTAATAAGCTCGAATGGATACGATTCTGGAACGCGTGTTTTCTAGAAATGTAGATAGATTTATTTTGCTACGTCCGATTATAATTTTGCCAGTTTATCACGGCAAACAAAATTAGAATAAGAATCCACTTAGCCATGAAAGGGAGACGACGGAACGTAAGTAAATTCCAATCCGCTCCTACAATCGGGCAAATACTGGATTTGCCGTTCTACGATTAATTTTCTGAAAGCCATTTGTTTCCTACGAACTCAAATAGTTCATCGTGAATTGAAAGAATGTAGCAATTTTTTAAATATTTTTCACAGACAGTCAAATATCAAAGATTCTCAATGCGTCATAATGAATGCACACAACCAAAAATATTACACAAAAAATCTACTTTAACTGAACCCAAACAAAAATATTTTTCTTAATGACTAATCACTCCAATAAAAAGATACTTGAAATAAAATATCTGATATATTAAAGTGTACTATAGGCAACAGAACCTGTAAAAATCGGAATAAGAAATTAAAGATTTTTATCAGATAACAGGACGGTATGCAGCTATAAAAAATAATTATTTCTGATTGGAGAGTGTGTAATGATTTACTAAGTGGCTTATAAATCTCTTTATGAGGATAAACGTTCCCAAACTTTCAATTGTCTATATTTTTGTAAAACTACGCTCATTTAAAAAAATAAAAACTTAAATTGAATATTTTTATACCGAGTCCCAGTTAATTCTATGCCCGTTTCCCCAAGCAAGCAAAAATTTTAACAAACGAAGCAGATTACAAAAAACAAAAATTAAAGAATCAGCAATAATCTTATTAAATGAAGATAAGTGCGTATCGAATTGTTCTGTAGATATTTGTACAACCTGGCTACGCTGTGTATTTGACATACACAGCAAAATAAGAGTTCTTCCAAAAAAGCTTTGAAAACGGAAAGAGACTACTTTCCGAAACGTCAGCAAAATACATAATTTCTGTGTTTATTCTGATTTATATGTGCCCTATTAAAGATATAAATGGAAATCTCCTCAAGGAAGACCAGGAAATAAGAGCCCGATGGAAAGAACACTACTCTAACATTCTTAACCAGCAAAGTCAAGCAGATCACGATATTATAAATCTTATCCCTCAATATGACACCTTCGAAGACTTAGATAAACCACTAACAACGGAAGAGATCTTAACCGCCATTGGGCAGCTAAAAAATAACAAATCTCCCGGCGCCGACTTACTCCCAGCTGAGATCTTTAAAGCTGTGTCGTCAGAGCTCATACCCTACCTCAAAAAACTGTTTGATGTCGTGTGGGAAAGAGGTCAAGCTCCGCAGGAGTTTCGGGATACACTTTTAATCAACCTCTTCAAAAACAAAGGGAGCGCTGAGGACTGTGGAAATTACAGGGGTATAGCTCTCCTGGCTGTTGGAGGGAAGATACTCACTAAAGCGATGGCAAATAGGCTAACACCTGTTGTGGAAAAGTTACTTCCTGAAACACAGGGTGGCTTTAGACCAAACCGAGGCACATCGGATTTAATCTTCACACTTAAACAGCTTCAAGAAAAAGCACTCGAACATCAAGGAGAAATTCACATGGCCTTCATTGATTTAACCAAGGCGTTTGACTCGGTGGACAGGGAAGTGCTCTGGAAAATTATGTTCCGCTTAGGTATCCCTAGAAAATTTGTGGAAGTATGTCGCAGTCTATATACAAACAACAACGCCCAGGTCATGTATAATAATGAGGCAACCGAACTTTTCCAAACCCTCACTGGAGTTAGGCAGGGATGTGTCCTAGCACTCCTACTCTTTAATTTGTTTACCACTGCTCTAACAATTATTGTTGACAACAAACTGACAGTCAGAGGAATAGGTCTCAGATACTGTATTGATGGCGGTCTTTTTAACATAGGGCGCTTTAGAGCTTTGACGAAGACACGCGCACGATTCATTTGTGATCTCCAGTATGCGGATGACTGTGCACTTTTAGCCTCTACGCCGGAAGAGCTTCAAGAACTTTTAGATGTGTATGCCCAGAGCTATGACTCCTTGGGACTTAAAATCAGCATTGGAAAGACTACGATTATGTCAACTCCTCATCAAGTGAACCAAATAGACATTACACTTAACGGAAATTCTCTTGAAGTGGTGGATCAGTTCAATTACTTAGGCAACATTGTTAATGACAAAGCAAACATGGACAGCGAGATTCGCAATAGAATTAACGCTGCATCTAGAGCACTCTGGGGACTTAGAGAGAGAGTATTTGACAACCACGACCTTGCTTTGTCAACGAAAATGGCTGTCTACAGAGCAGTTGTCATTCCAACACTGCTATATGGATGTGAAAGCTGGGTCACTTACCGTCGTCATGTGAAAGAATTAGAACGTTTTCAGCAAAGACACCTCAGAAGTATGATGAAAATCCGTTGTTCCATCACATATCAAACGTGGAAGTACTCAGGAGAGCAAACAGCCTTCCAATTGAGGTGCTTATTTCAAGAGCACGCCTAAGATAGGCAGGTCACGTTCATCGTATGCATGATAACCGCCTTGGTAAATGTATACTTTATGGTGAATTGCTAAGCGGTAGAAGAAGGCGTGGCGGTCAACGAAAGAGGTTCAAAGACGCTCTCCATGAAAATCTAAAATACTGCGGTATTGCAGACGAGCAATGGGAACAACTTGCAGCGGACAGAACCGAATGGCGAGGGGTTGTGGCCAGCTATCAAGGAAATGTTGCTGCAAGAAGGCCAAATCCAAGACCTAACCAGGTCTATGTTTGTCCTGACTGCGGTCGACATGTGCTCTCCCGAATTGGCCTCTATAGCCATAGTCGTGTGCACCGTAGATGAATGGGAATTACAATAGACTACACCTTTTACTTGTTTTTTATTGTACACAATTTATCGACTGTAACATTTTTATACTCGGACTCGAGTAACGGCTAATAATAATAATTATTATTATTATTTGCAAAACATAACCTCTGACTGTTCCTTTGACGTAAACGTCACAGGCGCAGAGGTTTTTTCCAATAATTCTATTATTTTGTGGATTCGGTGATTTGTTTTTGAAGAAGATAATAATACATGTGGTAGAAAACCCAAATAATATGAAAGAATATCCGTAGAATGCCACAAATAACTTTCAGACAATATCTATATTTTTGATTGTTCCATTAGTCGACTTGAAACCTTAAGAAATAATTTTTTCTATCTTTGCTTATTATCTTCATATTGACCTAATTATATTAAAATGTGCTGAATTTGTATTTTGTGAAGTGTATCTCAATAACTCTCGCAGAATGAATATATGAGAATAAAAAGGAATATTATCCAAGCGAGAAATTGGGTTAATCTTTAAGACCTTTATACAAAATTCAACGTTTAATTAATAAATGCACTCGAGAAAAATCATGTCATTTACGTAATTCGATGAGAAAAAAGGGAATAATCCAATCTGCATCAGACAGTAATAAAAGTAAATTGGAAATAGTTCCGTCACGGTACAATTTAAACTCTGCAAGTGTTTCTATAATGCAAAGACTCGGCCCGTGGAGCAGAGAAGTTGGAAACTTTATTTTAGAAATACTGATTAGATTACGAGGAAATTTAATTTGTAGCTCTCAATCAGGACTCCACTTGTGTTCTCTAAAATCCGACAATATTGTTACAAATGGCTGCATTAAAACGCCGTATAAATAGAACGAGGCAGGCTATTTTCACTACAATTAGGCCAATTTTCTGCGGGTAACCAATTAAGAGTTATTAACAGATTGTTGGTGTTGTGTTGCAGGTTCGTAAAATAAACTATTTCGTTAAGCTAATAGCATGCAACCCTCGAGCAAAATTGGCCTTCTCGCCGGACTGAGGCCAATGTTATTTGAATAATATGATTTGCATCGTTACGTTCCAGATGAAAGGAAATTAACAGTATAAGTGAAATTTACAATTTTCGCGTATAACGACCCGCAAATTAGGCCCTGCTTAATTATTCAGTTCAAGAACGTGTCATGCCTTTAAAAAATGCCGAAACTTTTGTTCACTTAGTTCAAATGTGCTTTTAGAGGGCGGAATATTAAAATAATATTTTTAGTCGCAAACTCCTCTATAAATCCTTATTTTACTATAAGGAAAGTAACCAGACTGCAACCAAAGTTACAAATCTGGCGCGTTAAGTGTAATAATTGCAATCGAAGCATTAGCGTTTTGATGGTAATATGCAATTATTACACTTAACGTGCCAGATTTGTAACTTTGGTTGCAGTCTGGTTACTTTCCTTACAGTAAAATAAGGATTTATAGAGGAATTTGCGACTAAAAATATTATGTTTAATATTCCGCCCTCTAAAAGCACATTTGAACTATGCTAAGCCAAGTCAGGCTATTTATTTTTCGATTGCAACAGACACTGGACCGCTAGATGGCGCCTGCTGGCTGTTTTACATGTCGCTATTGTGAAAATACCGGGATGTACTATAGTCAAAGGATTCTCATGTCGGTCGTCGCATACCTACCTTGCACTGACGAGAGCCAACAACTCGAAACTGCAGTCTGCAAGTGGTGTGTGACGACTGGCAAGGGAGCTCCTTTAAGTAGGATCAGTCTTTCGGCTGGTGTTTGTTGCAATCGAAGCATTAGCGTTTTGATGGTAATATGCAATTATTACATTTAACGCGCCAGATTTGTAACTTTGGTTGCAGTCTGGTTACTTTCCTTATAGTAAAATAAGGATTTATAGAGGAATTTGCGACTAAAAATATTTTGTTCACTTGTTCACAAATAGATTTGAGTACGTTTTGGGTTTACAACTGGCAAGCAAAATTCATTGACCTTGAACTTATTTATCTGTTTATAATCATTACGCCACTCAATAGAATCTATTCCAACTAAAATACTTTACAAAATAAAATGTGTCAACAATGTTACTTTTCCACTTCCAGACTACAGAAATATTGAACACAGCGGGTAGTCACGAGACCTAGCTCAAGCTTATTTGTACCTTATTTGTTCACGAACCAATTATTTTGAAATTTGGAGTTTTATTTTCACTCTGTCAATCACACAAACAATAACTCTTGATTGAAGTAGTAATGGTGAGAGGTAAGTGGCACCTCTTAGATGGTCAATGCTGTTATTCGTCATACAGCATAGATGTCACTGTGACGTATAGCACCTTGTAAAGCAAGTACCAAGAGCAGTGACTTCTAGCTCTAGTAGACTAAACTCCATTTGCTAGTTAGTATTATACATCATTGTCTTAGTCCACTTTAAGAACCGGTTAATCAAAACAGGATTAACGCTATCTAGAAGATAATATCCATTGTTTCGCTGAACATTTACCCTCTGGTTACGAGTTAACCTTGCATTGATAAACCAACCCTAAGACTAGCAGGTTGGCCACTATCATTAGTATGTTCCATGACCTAAGGCAGACTGCTGCGAATATAAAAAGTTCGTAGTTCTGGTTAGGGATTTACAAATGACAGTTGGCCACTGATCTATCAGGATTTGCAGGTGTAATTCAATGCAGGTCGAGTTATTTACTTGCTGAGTAATTGTTTGCTGCAAATCCTATCTAGCAAATGGAGTTTAGTCCACTAGGGTTAGAGGTCACCGCTCTTGATACTTGCTTTGCAAGTTGCTACACAGCACAGACATCTATGATGATGTAGCATTGATCATCAGTTACCTATCACCACTACTTCATTTGAAAAATATATTTAGAAAGTTGTTCACATAGAGCTGATTTTGTCATTTTTAGAGGAATCGAAAGCAAGCTAATATAGCGTAGGTCCTTAAGTTGTTTAGGGATTTTTCTTTAGGGATAAAACGTTTTCCATTGATGAGCAAAGACACCTATTTTTAATGATATATTAATAATATGGTAGGTAGACGAAAATGTATGGTGTTTTTCAAAAAACAACTTATTTAGAAAGTATAGTTTGTATATGTACTCTGTGACTGTTCTGCCGTCTCATCAATCAGATAATCCATCTTGGGAGAACGTTGGCCTATTTTGGCCGATGTAAGAAGATGCCTTTAGGCAGCATCACCACCGACTTCGCAAGATAAGGTTAGTTGGAGGCCTAGGCGGGGGTCCGCCTACAGGGAGGAAGTACAAGGGTGCTGTGGTTTAATAATTTTCTTTAACCAGATGAATAATGTTTTTTATCCAATGCTATAGAGTAAATGCAATATTATTTAACAACATATCAGAAAAAGGTATAAAAATTTCATGAGTTTCTTGATAATCAAACTTAGGAGAATCTTTCTTCAATTACGAAATCAAACTCCTTATAACATTAATACATAATATTTTTAGTTGCAAACTTTTCTATAAAATCCTTATTTTACTATAAGGAACGTAACCAGACTGCAACCAACAGCTACTCTCCGGGCTATGTGCCCCGCCGAGCGCTGAATTACAAGTTGCAAGTCTGGCGCGTTAAGTGTAATAATTGCATATTACCATCAAAACGCTAATGCTTCGATTGCAACAAACACCAGCCGAAAGACTGATCCTACTTAAAGGAGCTCGCTTGTCAGCCGTCACACTTGCAGACTGCAGTTTCGAGCTGTTGGCTCTCGTCAGTGCAAGGTAGGCATGTGACGACCAGCACGAGGATCCTTTGACTATTTGGTACATCCCGGTATTTTTACAATAGCGACATGTAAAATAGTCAGCAGGCGCCATCTAGCGGTCCAGTTTCTGTTGCAATCGAGAAATAAATAGCCTGACTGGGCTTAGCATAGTTTAAATGTGCTTTTAGAGGGCGGAATATTAAACATAATATTTTTAGTCGCAAACTCCTCTATAAAATCCTTATTATACTATAAGGAACGTAACCAGACTGCAACCAACAGCTACTCTCCGGGCTATGTGCCCGCCGAGCGCTGAATTACAAGTTGCAAGTCTGGCGCGTTAAGTGTAATAATTGTTGCAATCGAAGCATTAGCGTTTTGATGGTAATATGCAATTATTACACTTAACGCGCCAGACTTGCAACTTGTAATTCAGCGCTCGGCGGGGCACATAGCCCGGAGAGTAGCTGTTGGTTGCAGTCTGGTTACGTTCCTTATAGTAAAATAAGGATTTCATAGAGGAGATTGCGACTAGAAATATTATGTATTAATATTCCGCCCTCTAAAAGCACATTTATCCTTATAACATGTTTTACAATACATGCTTTTCCCACGAAAGCATCCATATTCACGTAATAGGCACGAAATTTAACAATACGGGTGTGCGCAATTTTCCTAACACACACGTATGTTAAAGAAATATCAGCAGTAGATGGCGTATACATCACGGCATGTGCGTTATTTTTCTAACATCACGTGTGTTAGGAAAATGTCAACTGTCAATAAATGTCATGTCATATTTCAAATTATTAAGTTGTCACACCCTGTACAATCCATAATTTACATCCTTAAATCATGCGGAACAGTTTGTTTTCATTAAAACAAATCATGGTGATATGTTAATTCTTTGGAGGAGTTTATTTACACGAATATATGTTATTGCTTGATTTATGCGGCAGTGAGTCACGTGTATTATTAGATTTATAGCAGTCAAATGAATTTTTGTGACATATACACCTCTAAATATACCGATGCGACGGCCGTAAATCATAAAACACATAAGGCACAACTAAATATTCTCCGTGTTATAATTTCTAAATATAAAACAGCTTTGACAACGCCGCTGTCAGTTTAAGGAAGTGCACATTGTTTTATGATGGGCGCCGGTGGCCTAACCTCATAAAATAAACCCGGTAACATTTCAGAACCTCCATTTTTACTTCAAATTTCGATTTCACTTAATAACTGCGTGACAAGTACGGTACGGCTTTACGAGTGTGTTGGTGGTTTAGTAAAATTTATAACGCAGTAATTTAGTTATTTCAAAAACAAAATTAAGCGGTTACAACTTGTTATCCTGCAAAATGAGTTGGTAATTTAAGATGCGAATAGTAGGTAAGATTATAAAAGTTAGTTTTGCGAAATAACTCAATATAATTACAAAATAAAAAAATTCTAGAGCAGAAATTCACTACAAAAAAAACATAAACAATATACCGGGTAATAATGAGATAGGAAATAGGCTGACGTTAAATAAATGTATTAAAAAAAAATTATAAAATAATGAGATAATCTCTCGGTTGCTTTTAGGAATAATATTTTGAAATTTTGGCATATCGTTTGCGACACAAAAAGCCACAGTCTGCGCTTAATTAAGTGAAAAATGTCACTTCCGGTTCAACTGGAACCTTTTGATTTTTAAATAGCAACCTATATACATATTTCAAAATTGTTCAAAATGGCGTCATACATTCGAAAAAGTGAAAAAGCTAAGTTGGCAACTACTGCAAGACTGTGTTTTCAAAAAATTCACCCAGTAGGCCTTGAATCTGATGTTTTGCCTTCATTTTTATTGTCGCATTTCAATAAAAGCTTATTTCGTGCCAAAACTATTATTTTGAATTGAAAAACTATTTTTTGAAAGAACATAAAAAGCAAATGAATTTTATTCAATTTTTTTTAAATGGTAACCATATTTTTTTATTTGCACTAACAAAGCCCAAAACATTAACTTTTTATTTAACGCATAATACGTCTAGTTTAGATACTCTCTTACACTGAAATTATTGGATTTTTGTAGATGCTATTCTTCAGTTATTTAATGAAACCGTATGTACTAATGTATGTATTAAATTTTACAAACGTGCCATGACAAAATGACATTTCTTTTCAAACATATGCCTAAGTTATTATTTGATAAAGTTTATGTCATGCTTTTTTAAATTGCTTATGATTTATGTACTAGTATAACTATTTAAAAGTTTAAAAAAAATTCAAAATGGTGGTATTTACCCAAAATGAAAAGGTGGGCATGTTACTTTTTTGTGGGGAATCTTAGCTTTTTACTTTTTCGAATGTATGACGCCATTTTGAAACAATTACCTACTTGTGACACATACATTATTATTATTATTATTATTAGCCGTTACTCGAGTCCGAGTATAAAAATGTTACAGTCGATAAATTGTGTACAATAAAAAACAAGTAAAAGGTGTAGTCTATTGTAATTCCCATTCATCTACGGTGCACACGACTATGGCTATAGAGGCCAATTCGGGAGAGCACATGTCGACCGCAGTCAGGACAAACATAGACCTGGTTAGGTCTTGGATTCGGCCTTCTTGCAGCAACATTTCCTTGATAGCTGGCCACAACCCCTCGCCATTCGATTCTGTCCGCTGCAAGTTGTTCCCATTGCTCGTCTGCAATACCGCAGGATTTTAGATTTTCATGGAGAGCGTCTTTGAACCTCTTTCGTTGACCGCCACGCCTTCTTCTACCGCTTAGCAATTCACCATAAAGTGTACATTTAGGAAGGCGGTTATCATGCATACGATGAACGTGACCTGTCCATCTTAGGTGTGCTCTTGAAATAAGCACCTCAATTGGAAGGCTGTTTGCTCTTCTGAGTACTACCACGTTTGATATGTGATGGAACCAACGGATTTTCATCATACTTCTGAGGTGTCTTTGCTGAAAACGTTCTAATTCTTTCACATGACGACGGTAAGTGACCCAGCTTTCACATCCATATAGCAGTGTTGGAATGACAACTGCTCTGTAGACAGCCATTTTCGTTGACAAAGTAAGGTCGTGGTTGTCAAATACTCTCTCTCTAAGTCCCCAGATTGCTCTAGATGCAGCGATAATTCTATTGCGAATCTCGCTGTCCATGTTTGCTTTGTCATTAACAACGTTCAACAGAATTTCCGTTAAGTGTAATGTCTATTTGGTTCACTTGATGAGGAGTTGACATAATCTTAGTCTTTCCAATGTTGATTTTAAGTCCCAAGGAATCATAGCTCTGGGCATACACATCTAAAAGTTCTTGAAGCTCTTCCGGCGTAGAGGCTAAAAGTGCACCGCATACTGGAGATCACAAATGAATTGTGTGCGTGTCTTCGTGAAAGCTCTAAAGCGCCCTATGTTAAAGAGACCGCCATCAGAACGGTATCTGAGACCTATTCCTCCGACTGTCAGTTTGTTGTCAACAATAATTGTTAGAGCAGTGACAAACAAATTAAAAAATAGGGGTGCCAGGACACATCCCTGCCTAACTCCAGTGAGGGTTTGGAAAGGTTCGGTTGCCTCATTATTATACATAACCTGGCCATTTTCGTTGACAAAGCAAGGTCGTGGTTGTCAAATACTCTCTCTCCTAAGTCCCCAGAGTGCTCTAGATGCAGCGTTAATTCTATTGCGAATCTCGCTGTCCATGTTTGCTTTGTCATTAACAACGTTGCCTAAGTAATTGAACTGATCCACCACTTCAAGAGAATTTCCGTTAAGTGTAATGTCTATTTGGTTCACTTGATGAGGAGTTGACATAAGCTTAGTCTTTCCAATGTTGATTTTAAGTCCCAAGGAATCATAGCTCTGGGCATACACATCTAGCATACACATACATAGGTTGCTATTAAAAATCAAAAGCTATTGCTGCTTCCGATTGGACCGAAACTGACATTTTTCACTTAATAAGTGCAAAATGTGGTTTTTTGTATCGCAAATGATATGCCAAAATTTCAGAATATTATTCCTAAAAGCAACCGAGAAATTTTAACGGGACTAATTTCGTTGTCACCCGGTATAACGCTCACGTATTGATGAAATTGGGTGGAAAATTCGTGAAAATAAGATTTTTATCACGTCAGCGAAAACTTATATACGATTATATAGATGCTAGATGTGGATTAGAAGGGGTTGTTGAGCGGTAACACGGCTAGTCGCTAGTCACTACTGAGTTCGAGACCCAGTTGCGGCCGATGGCAATGTCGCAGGAAATGGTTGTTGTGTAGTCTTTGTGTGTGTGTCCTAGTTGAACGGTGAAATGGCTGTGGCTAAACTCCGCCAGAGCGTTAATCTAAATAAGACGTTTTCAAAAAATCAACTTTATATGAGCGCTTATTTTTCCGTTGCCACTTATAATTTTTTTTTACAACGAATCCATTTATAGCCTACTGCCAACAAAAATAATTTGAAAGCGTCATTACTTTATAACGTAATATTGTCAGTACCCGTTCTCTACCCTACCGTTTCTATTTATTTGCATATTGTCCTTTCATCATCGTAATTATTAAACATTTTAAAAATAAGCACAGTTACGACTAAATTAAAAATCAAATTCAAAGGACTTTCGTTACGATTCATTGATAAACAGTTATATTTACACTGGATCTTCACAGTAAAATTTAATACGGTTTTGATGATTTTATTGAGTACTTTTTATCAAAATCAAAATAACAGAGGTTTATTTTCAAAGCTTTTTTTATATACTAATAAAACTATAAAAATTTAGGTAGTACAAATACGGCAACGGAATAAGCAACATTAATATAAGCGAAATACACCATCTGTAAACTTCTTTCACTAACCATTCCATGTTGTATATGACATTTCGCAAATTTATATCACAGATAATTTGTCCGATGTGTCCCGAAAATAATGTTCAAAAGCACTCGGCATATTTTCGCGCTCTTATTAATAAAACCTCGTCATATTTATAAATGATCGTGTTTTACAGATGTTGTCGTGGATGTTAGCTCAATCTGACAAATGTACTTGATACTCACCATACGTTACCCTACATCGGCCTAAAAATAAAATTCATTTTTAATGTAGCAACGTCCGACATATATAGTGAGCCAATAAATTAAAATAAACAAAACCGTTACAAGGTCACTGTCAAAAATATTGTTTTCAAATATTCATACAGTTGCAGCAAGTAGAGATAAGTCACATATCTTCAAACTTAAGCTTAAGGGCACGGTTTTAAACACCACTTACAACACAACAGATGATAGTCCCTTCAAATTAGGAAAAATTAAAGAAAATGTTCCCACAGTTATGAGACCTGTAAAAAGTTAAGTATTTGCGTTGTCTAAACATGATTTTCACCCGCCGTACCCCCCCCCCCCGCAGTTCCAAAAAAAGGGTTGTTTTTGAGAAATATATTCATATATATGAATTTTAGAGTTTTTTCGGATTTTTCTCTATTTTCAGGAAAAACTGCATTTTCTTGAAAACTATCAAGAGAGTAAAGTTGTAAAGCATAAAATTTCCTATAAAGATTGTTTATACTTTTTTTTTCGAATTCCGTATAGCTTCGCCGCTAGAGACAAAATTTTGCATTTTTATGCAAAACTATGTGAAATTGCAAAAAGCATTAAATAATTTTGAGCAATTGGTATTTCGCAAAACATAATGAAGAAATATTGTTTATACATATGGATTTGAGGAATTTGAAGAGGACATGGAATTTTTCCAAATAAAACAATTTTGAAAACAAAAATTGTATAACAAAATCATTTGTAATCTATAATAATTTTAATAATAATGATAACACTAATAATAAAAATTAATAAAAATAATAATAATACTAATAATCATCATTACATTGAAAATATTAGATTAATTACAAAATCTTGCTCTTTTCGATAATAAGAATTCATCTTCGGTAGAACTAGATACAGCATTATCGTTTACATTATCTATCCCTTCATCATTATCGTTCTCATAATTTTCATTTTCCATTGAAAGAAAATCTGGCTCAATCTCTACCTCTTCATCAAGATAAGCTACATTAGTAATATCGTCAGCTACATCAATTAGCACAATCAGTTCCTTTACATATGTTACAAAATTTATTACACTTCAATCACAATTTTCTGCAAGAGCTTCTCTTGGTACAAAGAAATTTACAACCACAATGCAAATTTTTTGAGAAGTTCAATGGTCATCGGAAAATTCAGGGATTAAAATATCATCTTTTTTCCAACCGAGTTCACAGGGTTTGATTTTCCTAACCAGGTTTGGCATTGGAGGTAGACTCTTTCTGCATGCCCCATCAGTTGGAGGAAGCGACAAATTCTTTACAATTTTGGAATAATCGTACTTATAATTACTCAATGACAACGAAACGGAAGGAGGAGCATTATAAAGTTTCAAGACGACAGATCTAGCAACTTCGTACAATTGAGATTTGTCAACAACAGGATTCTATTGCCCTTCAATAGGTTGTAAATTTTATTTTTGCCAATATTATAAAAACCGGAAGTTGTGTCACACCCACAAAAAGCATGGAGAAACATGGAAATATTATTTAAGTGAGGGTATTAAATATCTTGTGAAACGGTTTCATAAAACAAACTTAGAATATATCACGTGGCAAATTAATTTTGTGTTTTGTAGCTAGAAAATATTATTAAAAAAAAAAAAAAAGATTTTACTTAGGTGATACCATGTCTGGATCAATCTATGTAATCTCTTCCCTACCTTTAATTAAACCCAACTTGGTTGTATCGACACTATAGCTTAGAATTTAATGTGCTCGATATATTCGTCTGCAATTACAAATGGATCTCTAAGTGGTGCGGCCGACATAAAGTGCTACTGCAATTGTACCGTTTCCCGTAACCATGCTGTTTCATTTATTTAAACGAACGGTGCACGTTCTAAATGAGAGAATTGCGTTTGAATTTGGAGCAACGAAAGACGTATTGAAAATCACCAGAACGTGTTAATGGAGTTCAAAGATCTCGGACATGGAAAAATCGTCGATGCATTTAACGTTTTTGAGTGCTCTGAAAAAGTACGCAATTAATATCACAAAATTGAAAATAAGTTAGAAAATATTTAAAAAAGTGAGAGTTGATAGTATTATTATGACAATAAATTCGATGAAATTTCGAAGTTAATTAAAAAACCATAATATGAATTAACCATATTAATGGATTAAGTTTCCAATCGCAGACATTATAATGCTACTTACATTTTAACAAAGTACATATTTACCATAACAGATTTAGATATAGGAACTTAACAATTGAAGAAAATCAAAAATATAAAGAAATTTTACAGCAGGAATATAAGGAATTTTTATAAAAATATAAAAATAAGAATTATAATAATCCAACCTATCTACAAGTGCTTTATACTGGGTGATTCAGAAGTTATCCGTAAAAATTTAAGGGGATGTACAACGGATCCATATTAATACGATAGCGCAAAGCAAAAATTAACAAATCAACTTTCAAATAATTAAAAAATATGTACTTGTACGCCACTGGTATTTATTTGGTCGACTATACTTTAACAAAATCTTATACAAAGTGATAGGGATACAATTGGGCATCGTGCAATGTCGGCCTACTCCCGCTACCAAGCCTAATCACCGACGTCAAAGGATAAGCTCATCAGTATCTGCGTAGGCACTGGGACCCCTAACCTGGAAATTTCGTCGAACCCCCACAGTTTGTCGTGGGGTAAGGATCTTTAACGTGCTCACATCGTAGATACACGGAACCCACAGTTTTACATCTCTTTCGAAAGATGGTGACGCGAACAGATCCGCTCATCCAGTATTCTCATCGACTTGCTGTGACCCGGGCCGGCTGCGTGCGAGAACGCGTCACTGTCCATTACAACACCAAGCCGACTAAGAGCGCTCAATTAAATGGTGAAATTCGCCGTATTTTTTCTAACACAATTAGCACTAAAATATAGTAACTTGGATTGCTCGAATGCTACGAGGAAGATGCGAAGCCTCCTTCGTCTCAGAATTTCACTAACTGCACACCGGTTTCGACCTATTTTTGGGTCTCGTCAGTGCAGTGCAAGTGAGCAAGCATACCTTCGATAAACCTGGGTAGCATCTCATAGACACTGTTAAGTTCCACAGCAGTAGAGCGTAACTAGCGCCATCTGTCGGTAGTATTGAAACGATCCAAATCGAAAATAAAATTGATAATCATCACTGAATAAGCAATTTTACAGCAAAAGAAAATTTTATAAAAATATATAAATAGGAATTATAATATTCCAACCTACCTGCAAGTGCCTTATATATAATAAGGACTAAAAAATTAAACCAAAACAGCTATTCTCCCAGCTACATGCCAATATAATAATAAATACGGCAAATTTCATCATTTAATTCAGCGCTCGCCATCGGCATGTAGCTGGGAGAATAGCTGTTTTGGTTTAATTTTTTAGTCCTTATTATATTGTCACGCAGTACCTAGACAATTATTTGAACCACCCGGTATATGATTTTATTAAGGAAACGATTTAGTTACAAAATTAATTTAATCCGATATCTTAAAGTAAACCAAGTTGCTGGTTACAACGTAGCGCGGAAATCCAGCAAACTCAGCAACGGTGCACACGGCCCGCTAGTTGTAGAAATGCTGAGAGTGCAAGTACCGGAGGAAACGAAATGAAAAAAGTAAAACGAGTTAGTTGTCGTCTGCGTTTTTCAAAAAGATGTCCTAGGTTGTGTGTGGGGCAATTCCCCCCCCCCCCCAGAGGCCATGCCTCGGGGGGCCAGATCTGCTATACTATGTAAGTACTAAATTTTATTATGTTTGTTTCACTTCATACATAAATGTTCAATCTCTTCTGTTATGTTACCACTATGTTTTATTTAAGTGTTCACTTTGTAATAAATTTACCCTCTCGACATGCCAAGCGAGTGAAGTGACTTTAGCCATGGCCATCGTCGGCACTTACCGTCTACAGGGTGATGCTGGCGGTATCCGTGGACGTCCCACAACCCCCGTCACACAGGGTCGTGAGAATATATAAGGCACTCGCAAATAGGTTGGAATATTATAAATCTTATTTTTATAAAATTTCCTTCTGCTGTAAAATTGCTTTTTCAGTGGTGATTATCAATTTTATTTTCGATTTGGATCGTTTCAATACTACCGAGAGACGGCGCTAGTTACACTCTACTGCTGTGGATGCTATGAAATGCGACCCAGGTTTATCGAAGGTATGCTTGCTCACTTGCACTGCACTGACGAGACCAAAAAATGGGTCGAAACCGGTCTGCAGTTAGTGACATCCTGATATGAAGAAGGCTTCGCATCTTCCTCGTAGCATTCGCGCAACCCAAGTTATTGTATTTTAGTGCAAACTGTGTTATACAAAACACGACAAATTTTTACCATTTAATTCAGCGCTCGTCGTCGGCATGTAGCTGGGAGAATAGCTGTTTTGGTTTAATTTGTTTAGTATATGACACTTGCAGATAGGGTAGAATATTATAAATTCCTATTTTTGTAAAATCTTTTAGTGTATGGTTTTTTGGTGTATCTTCTTCCCCCATATTTTATTGTTATAAATAAATGAAGGATTGATTATCCTATACGGTTGGCCTAAATGTCATTTATAAAACCTTATCTTGTCACTGCATTTCAAATATACAACTTAAATTTTATTAAAGCAAATTTAGCACTTAAATTTCGTATATCAGTACATTAGGAAATACGCCTTGTAACGCTCACACCATCACGAAAGCTGCAAAAATCCAAGCAACCTCTATTTCACACGCTGTAGGTAAGGAGCTTTTAAATTTGTCTACGTCACTTACGTTGATTCGAGCCTGTCAATTGACTGCGTTTAAGATGTTTTGCAAATCAGAGGCAAATCAATTTTCTCATCGATTGCAATTTAGTGAGATGCGACGCTGATGGTTTCGACGTTGGCGTTGTTAGAAACGAGGAGTATTCACAGATTATCCCTACAGCTTCCGTGATGTGCGATCCATTTGGACAGCGATAATAGGTGAAGCGCGTCTAGCCTGGGATTGTATTAATGAGCTGCTTTCTTCTATTTTTTATCGATTTTACGTGATTAGAATAGCGAACGGCTTTTATTTACCTATGAATTTTCTGGATTGACAATCGCCAGACATTTGTTACAGAGTCGCTTAGAGTTGGCATGGCCATAGCAAGTAGTCTCACATACATAACACCGTTTTCAATATTTGTTAATTATGAAAAAAATTCTTCACTTCGTCACTTGCAGCTTTTCTTTGGCAATATGGGTAACTGCGAATATGAGATACAGGTCGGCGAGCACTTGCTAGTTAAGTAAAATTTGAGGTTATAGAAATACCATAATAACACCACAGGTAATTACGACCCCCTTTATCCCGGAAGGCTCTAGAAGAGCCTTGTGTGGGAGGGGCAAACACATTTAGAGACAAAGGACACACACCCAATATCCGTGTGTAGTGGAAAAATCCCTCTCACAGTATTTTCCACTGCCATGACCGGGGATCGAACCCGGAACTTTTGGGTGGGAGGCAAGTGCGCTCACCTCTCGACCACCAGTCATACATAGAACATATACATTGTCTGGTCGATAGCCGCGTTGGTTAGGGCGCAAGGTGGCAATCGCGATTAATCGAACGGGTATCGTGCTACCGGGTTCGAGTTTCGGTTATGGCACTGTCGGAGGATATGGTCGTATGACCATGTTTTACAATGTGTAACCCCCTTCCGCACAAGCCTCTGGCTTCTGGAATCGGGGTTTGTCTAATAATCTATTCTTCTTTTAATTTATCCGTTTTTTATACGAATTCCTGCTTCGTCAAATTAACGTATACAATTAATTGTTATTTGTCTAGTTAAATAAATACGAAAACTAGTTTACTTTAATGAGTCTGATAAAATTGAAATTTAATGTTGCTCTCAAAGTTTGGCGGAATCCTCTCCATATTTTATAGGAAAACTTATATCTCCCAAATACGTAGTCGACTTTCCAACAACTGTATTTCAATATTTTTCCAAGTTCTAAAAAAACACTCTAGTATTTACCGAAGTTATCGTAAGTTAATCAAAACTAAGCAAGAGTAAATAAAACTTTGCTTCAGCATCGACTCGAAAGACACGAATCGCTCCAAACACAACCGAAATATATACGTTTCTCTTTGTCGATAGTTTCTTTGTTAAAATTGGTCGGGTCACTTTAAAAGATTTCATTCCTTGAGCCTTGATGGACGTAAATGAACCGAAAGGAATGCAATTTTGATTGATGGTCGAAGTGGAAATCACTCAAAGTGACGTCATGGAAAACTATGCCAAGCTAAAATGGAGAGCGGCTATTTAAACTAAATAATTCCCGAGTTAAACTAGAGCGTGAATGACACGGAGGAAACATTTGCATTTAATTAATATCTATTAATAGCTTAATTTTTAATCTCTATTGGATCTTCACGCGGAATTGCAAATGCTGGGCGAACGATCGCACCCGCTGCCAGTGTTATCATCATTGTGCATTTGTGATGGGAAGAAATATTGGCACGATGCCATTTCCATTGCTATTCTATTAATTTATCAATTAGGTAGGATGATTAAACGGCCTACAGATAATTCGACTTCTATGTTCCTAAAGAAACTCCGTACGAGAGAGAAGATTGTAGGTCCTTCCGTCTCGCTTGTCACTGCCTTTACAAGACGCACAATCAATCAATCAATAAGATTTTATTTCTCATTTTAATATAAAAAAGTACCTCCCCAGAACCCACAATGGGTCCGACCGTGCAACCACCGCACTAATGTGGTGGCAGATTGCATGGCCGGGCGGAGTGGAACTGGTTCGGCTTAAAAGAAAATTAAAACAACTAAACCTGAATAAAAACTACATACTAGATTAACACACTTGCGCACCTCAATTTGAACGAGGCGCCTTCCGCGAGATAAGTCAATGCTGGGCGGCGCATGGCTGGCGTAAACTTTGATTTAAAAAAATTTGGGTTGTATATGTTTTGATTTTCTAAAAAATTGTGAAGCGAAATGAATTTAGAGACAAAAATTTACAAAAAGAAAACAAGAAAAAACAAACGCGACAAAAAGTTTACAAACAGAAAGGAAGAGGGGGACAGGACAGATTTAAGGTACAAAAGGTATGAAATGTCAGTAAAGGTGGATAGGGTAAGCGGAAGTTATAGTTGTTGAAGTTTGGCTACAGGAGTTTCCGGAAAATCGGTAACGTATGGTACGGTAAAGGGTGTTTAATCTGAAATGAGGCATTATGCTGTCTATTTATGTTATGTGTCTTGTTAGCGGATTATCGCCCAGCTTGAACTCTTGAAAAATTATACAAGTGAACAAAAACGCATTACCATACAATATATAAAAAAACTAAACTGTTTTATTACAAACAGCGATTCTGTACCGTGAGAAAAGCGGTCAAGTTTGAAATTAATAAAACCTTAACTAGCTTTATCCACGCAGTTGAAAATAATATGGAGCATGATCCTTCTCAACTACGAAATTATGTTAATATTATTATATCAACATTTTCGTCTTTGCATACTTAACAAATCGATGAAAATTTATTTTTCTCATTTTGACGCCATCCGGTATAAAATATTCCACATCTTTAACTAACAACGCTGTTCCTTCCTCATCATAAATATTATTTTAATGCGGATGGTACTTATCGGTTCACTTGTGAACACAGCAATTCCGAAATTAATTCCTATATTCTAAATCTGAAAATACTAAAAGCAAACTTTCGTCGCAAGTTATAAGCAATAAATTAGAATCTTCTGCCAGCCTTTACCGAAGACGCTTTGCATAGTTTGTGTAAAAGCTTCCAAAGTCGAAAGCTTTTAAAGCTCATTTACAATTAACTCGAATAACAAATTTTCTCGTCAAATATAAAAATGCTTTGAGTGAATCTAAATGATTATTAATTTGATTATAATTTGAAGTTACCTCCGGTAGTCGCGAAGTTTCTCTTTGAACTTGGGGATTAATATAAATCGCGTTTCTGCGAATATTGTTTATTCGTTTCCATCGTCGGAACATTCCACAAAAATTGCTCAAGGATGACCGTTACTTATAAAATTCTAAGTTATGGTGGATGCGCTGGTGAGCCGCAAGCTTACACAGCTCGATGGTTAAGTGTAAATTCCTATTTGGAAGTTACCGCAA
Source organism: Leptura quadrifasciata (assembly GCA_963675555.1). Classification (NCBI taxonomy): domain Eukaryota; kingdom Metazoa; phylum Arthropoda; class Insecta; order Coleoptera; family Cerambycidae; genus Leptura; species Leptura quadrifasciata. Next base: position 945,019 of record OY776673.1, read on the forward strand.
ATGATAAAGTTCGCTCACTTTTCCAGGATAATTCATTATTATCCTACAAACATCTTAATATATTGTTATGGCGGTTTTTTTTGGGCACTGAACATATTGATCTGTGTAAAATAGTCTTAGAAACGCCCCCACGTGTGGTAACCGGACCCCACGTAGGGTTGTCCCCTTAAAAAGGAAAGCGTATCATATAAGTTGAAGGAGTTTCTCAGACAGCTTCTCAGAACTTCAGTAATTTTTGGTCTATTATGCCTCTGAGACATGAACCGCTAAGAAGGCAGAGCGAAAACGGCTTTGAGCATCTTATCATTTGTTAACCACATCCACTGGGAGCAAGACAACGTTGGTCAAATGTCACCAAGGAGTTGATGGAGATAAGTTTTGGTAAAACCGTACACCTAAGGACAACCACGACAGACATAACGTCTGACATCAATACGCCTTCTGTAGCGAACTAGAAAATGCATGGGTCATAAAATATTTAAAAAGATGTAAACAAAAAGAAAGTGAATAAAAATTAAGACTTACAATAATCACGCAACTCACTGGTTATATGCTTATCCCTAGATTCTTCTAGTAACTTACCTGAAAAAAAAAAAAGAAAAAAAAATATAATGATATTTATTTATTTAACAATACAATACTTTATGTTTTTTTCAAACGTCAAAATAGAATTCAAAAACACTTTAAATTTTCGTTTCCTTGCCTTGCCCTATTTACTTCAAAGCGCGAATAACTCAGAACAATGGTACTTGCCCGCATGCGTGTCGACTTTTATACGAGCGTAAGAAACAAGTAGCTACAGGTATTTTCTTGCACAGACATGTCGGACGACAGTGTCGACACGTAATATCCTGCTAAGAATGACTTTTTTTGTGAATTCTATTTTATTTTAATTTTATAATACTCAGATTCGTGAAATATGTAAAATTAAAATGGTTAAAAAAATAGACATTGAAAATAGCGCTTGGTCTATAAACTTATTTCATAATAATCGTGAAGAATTCTTCTATTAATGCACAAATATATAATTAGTAGCCATACTAGTGCCTCGAAAATAATATCTAAAATATTCGGAGAATTTACATTAATTTCAGTAAAAGGGCAACAACAGATAAAGGTACAAAGGTTTACTTAATTATCAAAGTTTAAACATTCAACACAAAGTAATAAAATTAACACTGACGAATTATACTTCAAACAATCCCGACGAGTCAAATAAAATAAGCAGCCGTGTACATTTTTGGCCACAATAAAAGGAGTTTAATTATTACTACTCTTTACGCCTTTGTATAAAAATTGCAACGTTAAAAATGCTGTTAAATGAAAATATCCACAGCCGGGAGGCTTCCATATTTATTCGTTTTCTTTATATTTTTAGTTTAATAAATTTCCTAGCCGGCTCATAATAACGAGATATTATTATGCTTTTCTACCGACACAAATTAGTTTAGTTACTCATAAACACAAACAAGGAAAGCAATTTTCTTTTCTTTATTAAAATAAAAGCAACTTCAGAAACCGACTTTGCGAATAGGTATGGCAATTATTTTAAATAACAACAAACAAGGCACGAACGAATTGTCTCAGCCGTGGTTAAAAATACACTCAATGAAATTGTTCCGAAACTCATTCCGGTCGTTACATAATTTAAAGCAAGGGGCATATTCACGGAACAAACATACCCTAAGGTAACTCTTTCGTTAATAAGACCCCAACTTTAAAAAAAATGTAAATCCACATTTAAAAAAATTTCAAATGACTCTAATCACGTGACTTGACAGTTGTTCCGTAGTGGGTGGTTAAATGAGAAATGAAAGTAGTGGCTGGGATTTAAAAGCAAATTACAACACTGTACAAGTTGAGGGTCGACTTTAAAATAATTATTCATTATTGTACGTGAGTTTCAAAAGTACCATACTCCAAAAACGTTACAATTAAAAATATCATGGAATTATTTAAGAAATTATCAATGACCCCATAACCCATAAAAACATGGCGACAAAAACTTATAGGAAAAACATAATATTTTTAGTCGCAAACTCCTCTATAAATCCTTATTTTACTATAAGGTACATACCGGTATTTTTACAATAGCGACCTATGCTAAGCCAAGTCAGGCTATTTATTTTTCGATTGCAACAGACACTGGACCGCTAGATGGCGCCTGCTGGCTGTTTTACATGTCGCTATTGTAAAAATACCGGTATGTACTATAGTCAAAGGATTCTCATGTCGGTCGTCGCATACCTACCTTGCACTGACGAGAGCCAACAGCTCGAAACTGCAGTCTGCAAGTGGTGTGTGACGACTGGCAAGGGAGCTCCTTTAAGTAGGATCAGTCTTTCGGCTGGTGTTTGTTGCAATCGAAGCATTAGCGTTTTGATGGTAATATGCAATTTATTACACTTAACGCGCCAGGCTTGTAACTTGTAATTCAGCGCTCGGCGGGGCACATAGCCCGGAGAGTAGCTGTTGGTTGCAGTCTGGTTAGGTTCCTTATAGTAAAATAAGGATTTATAGAGGAGTTTGCGACTAAAAATATTATGCTCAAAAACTTATAGGGTTTATCTAAATGTAGTATTTCCGATGTGCTAATACTATTAATTGACATATCTCTATATACAAAGTGTGGTATATTTTACTACAATGTTGGTTATTTTTTATATTTCATTTTGGTATTTCTAAAAGTATAATCAATAGACAGATTTATATAATAGTTCTCTCTGCTATGTTAAATCCTAATACTAAAAAAATGCAATTCTCCAAGAAATAGTTTGGTTAGCAAAGAATAATACGCAAATAAAAAATAAAAGATAATATTTGCCAAAGCCCTTTTCACTTAACTTGCTCGGCTTGAAGGGTTCTACAGAAGTTGCGACTTGAATTTAAACTATACGAGATTCGAAATGATGAACTGTTTATATTCAACTAACAGTAAAATTTCAATTGCTAATGAATCTCAAGTAGGTATGTCGTTTAGACGGAATTAATGCTATTTTAGCTCAATTACTGCACTCGTTACAGATATCGAATTGTCGGCTATGTAAATATTTAACTTGTGTTCAATACAAATTTTAAATCGTTTACTTTAGGCTTTGATGTTGTTTCACGTCTAATGGTTTACATAATAGAGATGAAGGGACGCAGAAAAATAATTTGCCGAACGATGATGGCCCCGATTTCTTTATATTCTTTATTAGTTTCGCGCAATTTTCGCTGAAAATATATTATGGCTAATTTGTGACTAACAAAGTGGCACACAGAAATAGATTATCTAAAGTTCAGCTAAAATCGATTTAAATAGTAGCATTAACATTAATATTCATGCTGAAAATATAAATAGTGTTGCTCCAATTAATTTTACTGTTGGATCACACAAAAACTGTGCTGACGGATTTAGTTCAATTAACGACAAGCTTTTATTTTCTGAATGAAACCGCATACAATTAATCAATTTCTAACTAATAAAACAAGAATGAAATAACTTTATTATAATGCGAATCAAGGCTATTGTTGCACTGTCGCGTCGTTAGTGGCAAACAACAAGGAAGGTCGACAATTTACTGTATAAATGTAGATAATATAGAACAAATGCCGGCCACTTGACGGATTAAGCTCCTGATCTTACTACACGTACATTGCATTCGTGAGCGGGTGAATTAGGGCCTTTAAGGGTCAGACCGGACGATAAACCCTTAGAATGAATTCACCCAGGTCGAATTAAAACACTTATTATAGTGGATTATTTAAGGTTTAATTAAATACATGGAAAATACATTTTATTTTGGGCACCGTATGAAAACAGACGTTCTTTATATTTTTGCTATTGTCTAGAATCGCCCCGCAGAGCAAATGTAAACAAAAATACATTTACCGTAAGTTTCAGTCCCTAGTTATTTTAATTTGACTTGAATTAGGTTGAACAAGCTTTAGAATTGTTAAAACAGCTAGTTGTGGACTAACCTGACGCCAACTATCTTAGAACCTTAAAAGGGGCTTATTTATGGTAACATGACATCTCCAGAGGAATTCCACAAACACAAATTGAAAACCCTATAAAACAACACTAACTGGGTGCTTGTGCAGCAAAAGTATCGGTCCTTGCGCAAGTTATTTAGAGGCACAATTAATTTTATTTGATTCAGATCCTTCTAATGTCATGACCCCAAATCGACATCGTAGATTGTTACAAGGGAGTAGCCTTACTTCACTTCCAACTAAAAGATTTTTTTTGTGATATACCCTACATCTAGTTGTTGCCCAGAATTTCAAGACTTTTTACATAGTTTGTGATTTTTCTGGGGGCTAATTTCCCTATGTATTCAGACGTTAATCCCGCCTGCTCTAGGAACTTTAACCTACTGCGAATTATACCTTGCATTCATAAAGTATATGTTCCACAGTTTCGGTTGCAGTATCGCAATATCTGCATTTGTTGTCTCGTCTACTGCCATATTCTTGAGATCATTTCTGGGCAACACACATCTATAGCATGAATTTCTGCATGGAAGATGGTTGAGGTGTTACCGAGGGCTTTGGATAGCCTACAATTAGGCCCTGTTACGTTCACTCCAACCCCTTCGGCCATTTTAGATCCATCTGTATACCAGATGAGTGACTCTTGTTGCCATCGCACTGTGTCAATCTTGCTCGTCTGATAGCTTTCGATCAGTACATCAAACGGAGTCAAAGTCCTTGATTGGCATAGAGTCAGTGGGTTTGGTCATGGACTCCACTTGGACTAACTTCAGAAGCCTTAAGTGACCAACCAGATTGCCTGGTTTAAATTTATTTTCCTGATGCAGTCGCAGGGCACTAAGCGCTGCCTCCTTCCTCACATGCAAGTGCAAAGGAAGTAGGTCAAGCATTGCCTCCATAGCTGCTGTGGGACACGAGTACATTGCTGCTGTAGTCCCTAAACAGGCAAGGCGTTGCAGTTTCTGCAATTTTCGTTGGGCTATTTTTTCCTGTATTTGATGAGTAGGTTACCATAGGTCTGAAAACCGAGAGGTAGGACCGATGTGTCATTTTCGGCCTCAGACCCCAAGTCTTACCAAATAGACTACAGCACGTCCATATCCATATTGCCTCTGTTGCTTTGGTAAGAATCTTCTCCAGGTGTGAGTTCCAGGTAAGTTGTTGATCCAGGATTACTCTTAGATACTTGACTTCACTGGAAAAGTTCAGCATCCTTCCATTTAGCATAGGAGTTTTTTCTCCTTTTGGTGAGTGGAACAATAACTGTTTTGCACGGATTGACGTTAGGCTCCTCTGATGAGCACCATTTGGTCATTACGTTTAAGCCAATTTGCATGAGGTTTGAGATCATAACCTCATTTGTGCCTCTCACAGTCACGACGTATAACCCTGGACGCTGAGGTTCGAATTACTCATTTAATGGAGGAGATCATCGACAACCATTGACCACAGCAATGGTAATAGAACTCCACCTTGTGACAACCCCTGACTGCAGTCACCGTGGCCGACTCATCCCCTACACTTGTAGTAATTATTCTGCTTCTGAGCATGGACTGTATCCATTTAATTGTAGGTAACTGTATTTCTGTTTTTTCGGCGGATTTTTGTATGGATCCATAGGAGGCGTTGTACAAACCACCCTCTATGTTTACGAAAGCACACATAGCTACTTCTTTATCCATGAATGTCTTTTCAATGTCTTGGACCAGGCAATGTAGAGCATTTGTTGTTGATTTGCCAGGTTGATAGGTAAATTGTTTAGAATGAAGCGGTATTCCTGTAAGGATTTCGCTTCTGATATGTTGATCTAATAGTTTCTCCATTGTTTTAGGAGATATGAGGTTAAACTAATGGGGCGGTAAGATTTAGGCCCTTCTGATGGGCGCCTGCCTATTTTTGGAAACACGCCACTTTAACTTCCCTCCAAGCTTGGGGTATATATCGAAGCATATAGCTTGCCATAAATGTACATTTCAGGCATGGGATAAGCTCCTCAATTCCGTGCTAAAGTAGGGCAGGGAAAATGCCATTCCTGCCCGGTTATTTAAAGAGGTTGAAGGTAGATACCGCCCATTTATTTTTGTTGGGAGCGAATATTTTCCCAGCCAGGACGGTGTGCATCCTCATCCAGGAACTTCATCTTGAATTATGCTAGAGCCTGGGAAGTGAGTACCTAAAAGTACTCTTGTTTTCCTGCCGATCCTCTGTATATTCGCCATCGAGCTTTTTGAGAAGCCCCATTCCATTTGACTGGTCTTTTGCAAGAACTTTTTGTACGCGGACTGATCGGGCTAGTCCATCTATCCCTTCTCAGAACCGTCTACATGATCTTCTTTTAGACCTTCTTAATTCTTTATTGCACCCTGAAAGGGCTTTCTTGTAGTCCTCCCAATTTCCAGAGTTTTTGGCTCTATTTAAAGTCTTCCTAGTCTCAGCCCTACGACGCTGAGATCAGTATTTTACCAAGGCACATCTCTTTGGACTGCCTTTTGTTTAACGGGACAGCTTTTTCCATAACATGAAGTCATAACATTTTGCAGTTGATATATCTAATTCCTGTATTGTGTCGATTGAATATGTTACACCTTCGACCTCCGTCCTTAAGTGTTCTTTATAAACACTCCAGTCTGTCAGTCTAGATATTTTACATTCCCCGAGGCTTGCTACAGAAGTAAAAACCATTTAACTATTTGACGGTAAGTCTACGGATAATGCCTTGTTTTTGTTTCGATCGATCAGAGAATACAATACCAAATCAACATGAAGTACATGATCGTCATACATCTCATATTTGGGAATGATAATCCATTAAAGCAGCTTCACGAACCCGGCTGATGTAGATGATAAAAATATTTCCCTACGATGTCATATTTGTATCAAGTATAACTAGCAGTTCCCCTTTGGATTTTTAATATGTAAAATATATTTTGTTGTTATTCGAGTTCGAATATTCTGATAAGAACAATAAAAATATGCATAGCAATGAACGTAGAAGCATACAAATTAAACATGATGGGACACGCCTTACATTAAGCGCTAGGTCAATTCTGATTTGATACGAAAATTGTAGGTAAAGGGTATCACGCCAACTAACGCGATGAATACAGATTGCTCATTACTCGTTTATCCTAGAAATAGCGAGATAACACTTGGGATAATATGAGGATTATAAACAGTTGAAGACCTTGCGATGTATGTACATTACATGAATATTGATGTTTTCAAATATGTGCCAGAAGAATCTAGACTGAGAGTTACAAATAATTTGATGAGAGAAATATATGATGGCGACGCGACGGTTAAGCAAGCGAACTTTAAAACTATATTATTTTGGAAATAGCAATAAGTAAATTATTTTTGGATAAAACAGTAAGACGGTAGAGATATCTAAGAAATTCCAAATTTTGGCCCTTGTTCTTTATAGATGCGCCACTCACAATTTTAGAGAAGTTTCATGAGTATTAGTATTGTTCAATTAAAGGGACTATTTTAACTTTAAATTGTGCTGCGAGTAAATGTATAAAACGTGCAAGTACTCACAAAGTTGTTTCGTTTCATTTTTACACCAACACGAATCTGTTAATATGAAAATAATCTGATTGCGGTGTAGTGTGTTTGGCTTCGTGTCGATGGAATCAATAAAGTAAACTTAACATCAACCGAAAACCGCTAACCATATTGTATTAAATTTAAATTATGATTGCAATAACAACGGCGGCTTACACTAATTTCCTCTTGCAAACATAATTTACATTTCAATCTTTTAACTCGCAAACATTAAAAGATTTGATTAATTTCAGCTGAAAGTTGAATAATAAACAAGTCTGTAAAATCTATTTGGATAATGGTTTATAATCTTGGCATATGATTGAAAGGTATTCATTAGTAGGAAGTTGAATTTCTAAGAGCAATGTTTAGAACGTTTTGAAATAATAACATTGTTTTTGTACCACCACAACTAAAAGTTGACCAACTTAAAACAATTTTGAGAGTGCAGATATTTTTTAAATAACGTGCAATTAAGAAATGTTACTACATAGATATGTGATTTCTTTCTTACGCACTTCTAACACGAAAATCTAATACATTTTTATCATCTTTTTTAATTTGATACATACTGAAACACTTGGGCTTTACAATCATTTCCAGGACTTCTTCTCCACATCCGAGGTGCTGCGCTGTTCAAAAATGTGCAAACCGTGAAAGCGCATAACTTTCTGACAATAATCATTCTGTGGGGGGCATAAGTATAAAAGAAACTGGAACATTATAAACTTTCGCTTTTTTCCAATAAATGCCAATGGACGAATTTTATTTGACAGTTATCACTTCATGTGGTCAAAGTAACACTAAAAATTAGACGGTGAAAATTTCAGCCTAATCCGATACACGATTTTCGAAATACTCAACTTTTAATGAGTGAATTTGAAGCGCGCTGCAACCAGCCCCATGACGTCACAGGATATGAAACGAAACTATTGCGTCCCAGAGCAACTGCTTAAGGTCATAGAGTCTATAGACTATGAAATGTATGAAGCAAGTTAATAAGAACTTACTAATAATGACAACACAACTTCGCAGTCATTTCGCCAACCGAATAATTAAGTTTGTTGATACTAGGCTGTACATATAAGTAATGAAGTCTCACCATAAAAGTTGCTTTTGTACCTTTTAATAATGCAGTACCAATGTCAAATAGTGCTTATTTTACACTCTTAAAAACAAGCCAATAGAATTCAGAGTTGATTTCATTATGTAAACTAGCCAACTCTTATTATATTTTATATTATAATCCTAGGTAAAATTAAGTTTCCAAAATTTTCTCCTCCTTGATTATTCAACGCGAACATACCTGTCATTCATTCCAAATCGCCATAAATTGTTTTATATTCTACAAAAGGACTTAAATATTCAAATAAAATATAATACGATGTAGTATAAAATAAAATAACATAAAAAAAAGTGAAAAGTCTTCATAATATTTGCTCCTATTAAAGTTTATGTCGAATAAGAATTTGTTAAATTTCGTATAAAATAGTTCGGCGTTTTACTACTAGAAGCAGCATCATAGCCTTGACATTATTAGACGTTTGTCAAAGCAGCATATTAATGTTAAGAAATGACGTTGTCATTAAAAGTATTGCTAATTATATATTTTCGGAATTAGTTACTTTTTATTTATTAAGATTGACAGTACTTTGATCTCTACCACAATACGAAAAAAATCTGTCCAAATGAAGTAATGGCTATTTATATATACTTTTTCTGTTTCTCTGAAGACAAGTGGGTAGTTACTATGTTTTTTTCAATTCAACTGTAACTTAATTAACCTAAAGAAACGTACTTTTTACAACAAATTTAACTTAATATTTTGTATTATCACCTCCAGCCCTTATAACTGCCTGCATACGTCGGTTCATACTGTCCATAAGGTTACGAATAGTATCTTGAGGTATATTTTGCCATTCCTCCTGAAGGGCTAAACGAAGCTCATTTACCGTAGCCGAAGCTACTTCGTGATCTCTGATCCGCCTACCAAGCATGTCCCATACATGCTCTATGGTGTTAAGATCGGGCGAACATGCTGGCCAGTTCATTTTGTTAATACCAACTTCCGCGAGGTATTGTGTAACACGCAATGCTGAATGTGGCCGCGCATTATCCTGCATTAGGATAAAGCCATCGCTGATAAATCCACTAAAAGGTACAACGTAATTGCTTAATATCTCCTCAATATATCGGTGGGCCGTCAAGGATCCATCGATGACCACCAAATCGGTGCAGGCCTCCCGGGTTATTCCTGCCCACACCATTACCGAACCTCCTCCATAGCTCTCCATACTCTTTTCCGTCCATCTGGAGAATGTAAGCAGAATCTGGATTCGTCAGTAAAAAGAACATTGTTCCATTGCCCTAAGTTCCAAGGTAAATGTTCAGTGGCAAATTGCAGTCTAGCTACTCGGTGACGAGGAAGCATTTTAGGTCCAGTTGCTGGTCTGCAAGCTTTCAAACCAAACTCCTTCAATCTTCGGCGAACTGTCCACACACTAATATTAGTACCCCGGACCTCTTGGAGTTGATTTCTTGTCTGCACTGATGTTAAATGACGATCCCGCAGAGTATTAATGTGAAGAAATCTGTCATCAATAGCAGTAGTTTTTCGTTTTCTGCCACAACCTGCCCTACGTTTAATTCTGCCAGTTTGTCTAAAACGTTCGACTACTCTTTTGATGGTAGAGCGATGAACATGAAGGGTTCTTGCAACATATTCATAATTACGTCCATCTTCAACAAGAGCAACAGCTTTTGCGCAATTTTCCGCACTTAAAACCATAGTAGCAGTATAACAGGTCTTGCGTAACAAAAATTACTGTCAATATGACATTAGAGCAACAACGAGCAAAGCCGGCTCGTCAAAAAATAACATTTCTCAAAGTAAACCGTTGGTGGCAAGTTCATTTCGCTTTTAAAAATGAACCAGTGCACCTAAAGACATGAACTAAAAAACGAAATGTAGGAAAGGAATGATTCTTAAGAATTTGACAACGAAATTATTCCACAGGGTGTTTTAAAATTAGGGTTATACAACGAACTTTTAATTAACCCTGTATAATGACTAATACACCAGCATTTAACAAAAGACTGGATATGCAAGTTGAAATTAGTCATTTCATCTACAGTGTGCTAAAAATTTATCAAAATTGAACTAAAAATAAAAAAATTATAAGACCTCAAATTTTACCAAATGTTAACTTGTTGCGTTTTTTTTGCATGTGAGTGTATTAAATCTTGTCGATTTTAGTAAAACTGATGTCTGCAAAATAGTTCTAGTTTATTTTTGTTCACACAAAAGTGTGCTATTGCTATTGTAATAATCATTTTCAAGGAGTAAAATATGGACTTTCTATACTTTAGCCCTCTAAAATAACACTTAAAATAGCACGCTTAGATCATAGAATACTAAAACATTATTTTTAAGATGGTGAATGCTCAAAAGTATTTTCTTTACTTTCCATTGCGGTACAGATTATTATTAAGGGTGTACAGAAAAGTTTCTACATGGCTCACTAAATTCTCTTTATTAAATAACCATAAATATTTAAGTATTATACACAAATATGAATAAAGTCCGTACATTTGCTGGTGTTCTAAATACCTACGTATTTATTATTCAAACCATACTTATATCAAATTATACCACAGCACTTATGTGTTCCTCATAGCTAAATTCGGTGATTTACTAATATTTCGTCTTTTGTGCCAACTAAATACGCACAACCCACAATACCTCAAGATGTTCTGTGTGTCACCGAGGTTTTGTTAACTGGTACATATAACATAAAATCACGTCGCGATTACAGTTCGTACGATCCTGTAGGCCACGCCGCCTAGACTAGTGTGGCTTATTTGTTATCGATAGGACGATGTATCGATTACTTACAAATTTTCTCGTGATTGATTGCTGCATGCAAATGCTTTCTTAAACTACGGAATCCCAAAAAATAATAAACATTTATAGTTTCTTTTTTACAATCAAAATTTAATATCTGCATTACACCATGTATGAATAAGTGAAAAAAATACAATAATAAATCGATAATAAATATACTAATATCAATATTTATAAAACTATCTTGACTTAAAATCCGTAAAACTATTTACGTAAAATATCCTTCGCTATTTATGACCTCTTACTTGATATACTTTTAGAGTGACCACTTTGTTTATTGCACTAAAAGATTTTCTCTCTTGCCAGTAGTTTTTGATTGACACCCTCTCACTGAAATTTTTCCGATTCTTTAGCAACACCGTCAACTACAAGGCAAATATTATTTTCTCCATCAAATCATGTTTTCCATTTACCCATCGGTTTTTCTGACGAGTGTGCGATTTTCTTAAACTCAACTCTAAATCAGCAGAGGTCAGATGCTAAATCCGAGAATGTTCCACTAAGTGTACACCTAACTCCACAAAAACTGAATGGCTGCACCCATTTCTCTCGATGGGAATCTCAAGGTACAACGTGTTTGAAATTACTAAATTTCGTCCATATATTATTTTGAATATTACTTCAAATCAATAGAACTGTTTTTATATTTTACTAAGTCTTAGTTTTGCAACACGCAACTAGTTATAAAATCGTAAAACCGTAAAATAAACAACACCCGTTAACATTTAACTACCACCGTATAATAAAAGTTTTTTACGTGCAATAACTGCTGGAAAACTCTGAGCTTTGTTGCAACAGGTATTCAGCTTAGGAAGTCGACTAAAACAGCATAAAAAACAAAATAAATATTCCGTCTACGAATCCGCTCGTACTGCCTGACTAGATTTGCTTCTTTAATTTGCCTAAACTAATTTTCTCGTAAAAAATCCGCTTTTATAATTCAATTAATTTGAATGCTGCCCGAGCAGCTGCTCAATTCTACATTTTATATTTAACTTACTCGCTTGCAATTGTAACGTAAACAAAAATAAAAAGAAAGCTATCCAGTTTTATGACATAATTGGCTGGTCGGTTTATTCAAATTTGAATACATTTAGATGCACCTCAAGAATGGCAAGTTGCGACAAAATCCTGATATAATCGGGCAATAATTTTCTTTACACCGGAATAAATTGGCATCGAGCTATATTTGATATTAAGACCCTCGAGCCTTTCTGAACGATGGATAATCTCCTGTTTCTTTTCTAGATCCCATAATGCACCCAACATCCATCCGAGCTTACTATCTACCTCGAACCTCTAAATCTTTTCCGTAAATTTCATGCTGATACTTTTTGTTGTCACTGTGTTTTCTATCGTGCAAAATGCATATAAAGTACTTGGTCATGCAGCACTTAGAGTATAACGTATTCAAAGCTCGTAGCTTTAATATTCCTGATCCATTGAACAATGTACCTGCAGGAAAACAAATTAAATTATAGGATGTGTCCTTGATAAGATTTTATCGATATTTGTAAAGGGAAATCAAATCGGCAGTAGCTGTGTCGAAAATGTATTGAATAACAAAATATATCATTATTAGGAATAGGTCGAAAATTGCAAAATGTGGGAATTAATTGACACAAAAAAGGTGGGATGTTATAAGTTTAACGCATATGTTTGTATGTCGACTTGTCTATTGCTTTATGTCTATTCAACAACGATATTGATGCGGTTTTCCTTATTTCAAAAAGTATTTCGTCGATAAGGTGTTTAGCAAGGTTTCTGTTACTTAATCTGGTAGTGTATGTTCATTTTTCTATTAGTATATTAGTGTATTTCAGGGTCTAAAAAATGGCGGAGGATCCGGTCATAAATCCGTATGTTTTATTATTGGTTTAAAAAGCATGAATATGGAATTTTATTATGTTCTTATATGCACGAATATGTAAGAGGATGCGGTGAAATATCAACCGACAAAAATACAATAGACATATGAGTAGTATAGAGGGTGGGGCAATAGCGCAGCCGACTTCGATAGCTCGAGTTTTACGGTAGATGGAAATTTAAAAAAATACAAATAAACTGCATAAAAAAAGTCTATAACTGGAAATTATTTTATAATATACAGGGTGAATTAAGAGTGTCCGGTAAATTATGGATATTTGTGAAACTGGCGATTAGGCTTTGGCCTATCAGAATACAAAAACTTAGGCAATTCTCTCTAGTTGGCGGTAATTTAATTGAATGATTTTGCTACTAATTAAATGAAAAACAAAGCATATTTAAACGAAATTGTAATACTACTTGTGTAATTATCTTTAAAATGACCCGTTATTGTACCCTAACGGCATAAATAGCTGCTCTTAGAAAAAGAATTTAGCAACTTTTATACCATTTTTCATCTAGACCGAAAATGATAGCTATGGAAATTCTGTTTTCTACATTTGTTATGACTACTTTTCAGTAATATCTAACAAAAAAATTAAATACTTAAAATACAACTCCATTTGAGGATATGTGATTCTCTATAATTTCAAGAAAGTGCCCGTATCTTGAAAACCGTAAGGTTTTTATTAAGGTTAAATTTTAGTATTCATGACCAGTTTAGTATCATCAGTTTCCTGTTTATCCATGATTTGCGGAACACCCTTTAGTTAAATGATAAATATCTAAAACTGTACTTTTAGCCCTCCATTAAATCATGTTTTTATTTTATAGTAACCTATTGTCTGGTCGATAGCCGAGTGGGTTAAGGCGCGAGGTGGCAATCGCGATTAATCTCACACGGACATCGCACCACCGGGTTCGAATCCTGGCTCCGGTACTGGCACTGTCGGAGGAAATGGTTGTATGTCCGCGTTTTTTCAATGTGTAACCCCCTTCCGCACAAGCCCTGGCTTCTGGAATTGGGGGTTGTCTAATTTCTGTGGTGTTATTTATTTATTTATTTTATTGACTAAGGTGGTTTAAATAGGAAGCTGGTCTTGAACGGTCGTTAATAAAATGAAAAGTGCAACTAAGTAAATTGCTATTAAATTTATGATGTGGCACAGTAACAAATTTTTCAGCTAATAAAAAGAAACTAAGACATATTATTAATATTATTTGGCTTTGATAAAGGTATTTCAAACAAAACTTTAATAGCAATCGATAAAACGTGTTGACAGCTATAAAGTAATTTTATTTGCACAGCACAACGAAATATGACAACATATCCATAGACATAAAACCTCAAAACAGCAGCGGGTTTTCAAAGAACATTTTTGTTGTTATTGTGTTAGCTCTTTTATACAGAAATGTAATTGTAATGTAATTTGATATATTGCTATACCAAGACGAGGCCCTTTTATTTACAAAAAATATATTTATTTGAAAAACTAAATAATTTAAATTTTCTTTATCAAGATCCAGGGCACATAATTCCGAACAAATTTCATACAATAACATCGAATAATATATGCAACATCTGACCACTCGAGTCAAGTGACGGTGAATTCTGAAATAACCAATATTTCTCTCCTCACCTCCTAGTTTTTATTACATCTAAGGTATATTTGAAAGTGACTTGCTCCACAATGCCTATCATTCTCTTTTGGAATTGTCCTCTACCTTTTCATTTTCGACGATGTCATTTTATCTTAGTTAAAGCTTTTTATTTGCCGTTAGCCATCAACCGGTTTTCTTACTGAGCGCTGCTTTAATGATTGCTTGGGATTATATATTTTTTAAAAATGGCTCTGTCAAGAGACTTTTTCGTTTATTTACAATTTTCAAAGTTGTTTGTTCATCTATGTTTTTCACTGGTTCATTGCAGGATTTTATTTGTCTGTGATATTCGAATTTAGAAGGGTACAGTTTTGCTAGGCAGTCAAAAAACGTAACAAAAACTTTACGAGCTAATTATTAACACCGGCGAACCATTCGGCATGGTCTCGTCAAACAAGCCGACGTAAATTATTAAAAACCTTTAAAGATAAGTGACTCAATTTGTAGGCGAGATAGTATAGAGAGTGACGGTATTTTAATGCGGTCGTAAACATAAAATATTCCGTTTTCATTTACATGAATCTGATTGTTACTGAGTAAATGCATCTGCACAGAAAAAATACTTCCACTGTTGGCTGGTACATTTAAATTTCACCAGAAAATTATAATTTGTTACATTTTCACAGGTCTCCTACGCCAATGCCGACTGGCAATTATGAATTATGACTCAGCTTCTGTTGAACGTGCGCCAAATCGACAAGACAGTTTGGTTTTTCAAAGTTGCTAGTGCATTACTCACGACATGCGGCATTTGCATTTTGGAAAACGCGTCACGACAACAAGGCACTTAATAATGCTTGTCGAGTGCAACAACAATGGAACAAATGCATTACAATTGGAACATGAATGCAGGAATTCGTAAACAGGCAAACGTTAATTAATTGTTTGTTGTATTGATTAAGATTGCTATAATTAAAAACTAAATGTAAACATTAGAGTTTTCTCCCATTTATTGGAGTTTTGTTGTACAATTACATTGAAATTATTCCCTTTCTATTACAAGTAAAATAATAATGTTTTAAACAATAACGTCAAACTAATAAACTGTAGGAGTTTTAGGTTTTTAAATAGAACAAAGGGAAAACCTAGAACGTGACTACATTTCGATTCATTGGAAGTGTTTTTACAGTACGATCTATTTGGCCAAGTAAATTATACATTACACTCGCGCGAGTTCAACTCCACCGTCGTAAGATTTCTTTTCTGTGATTTTGGATAAAGAAAAGTTATCTCGCTGTCTGAGAGTAAGATCGGCTATTGATTTTGTCATCTAAATCACATTAAGGAAGAGTACTTAAAGAGACGCTTTTTAATATCAAACATACGTAGTTTTTTTCAATGAAATGTGAGATTTACTACGAAAAGAGTGGAAGTTGCAATCGGGCGTGACCGAATACCTATTTGACTAGTATTTTGCTTGAATACGTCATAATTCACTTTCCGTGGTACACAAACAATATTTTTTTATCTTATTGTTCAAATTGTGCAAATCGAGATACACATCTAGGTCCGCTCTAACCTTTGACATACGACCCGATATACAGTGAGTCCCATTTGTTTTGGAGTCATACTGTGAAATCTTTATTTAATGTGTGATTTTCACCGATTCTTTTTTTTTTTTTTTTAATTATAGAGGTTGTTGAACTGCGCTAGATTCCTACAAAATTCGTAACGAAACGCAACGTTTGGTGCGGAATACTAAATGACAAACTAATTGGTTCCTTCTTCTTTGAGGGTAATGTCAATGCGCATGTGTCTTTCATTTTTCTTGGGAATGAGCTTTGAAACGCATTAGATGATTTATCACTACAGAATCTCCTTAATTTAAAGCCTCAATTAGACGGAAGTTCTGTTCATAACGCTGTTTTGGCAAGAAGATGGCTAAATGAACATTTTGACAATCGTTAGATACGGCGAAACAGTTTTTTGATTGAATGGCCGCCGAAATTCCCCGACTTGACGTCACTCGATTTTTCCTTTGAGTTTAATGAAACAAAAAGTTTACAAATCATGGCCACACATTGCACCAGAACTACGGGCTACGATAATGCAAGCTTGCGCAAAAATTACTCCAGACCAAATACAAATGGTTACTATTGACAAGTGTATTGAAATAAATGGTGGATTAGTAGACGATAATTTTGTAGTTCTTGTAATGGAATTTTCTATTTTTTTGTTTTGTTGAAAATCTGTCATTTCATTATTTATTTTCATGCTATACATTATAAGCAGGAATGATAAATTCACCTAGAAATCATGTGTCAAAACCATTCATATTGCTATGATTCAATAGTTTCCAAAAATAGGCTACTATATCCAGCGCTCATTGCAGGTGATATATACCACAAATATATAGTATTTGAAAATTTATGAGCAACTTTGAGCTAACGTTGTAAAGAATTAAACATTTTCATAAAATTTGACACGATACAAAGATGAAGATAATTTTAGTTTTTATCTACTGTATGTGGTGGTATTCTGAAGCTAAAGTATCCGCTGGATTTACGCAACAAAATGCGTATTCCTGAAGAGTCTCAAAAGTAACAAATTAATTCCCTTAAAGTTAACTTTCAATCTTTCCAATTATGTCAATCATTCTTCAAAATATCTGTAAAAGTTTCATTCTGATTTGATCGAGTTAAATATTAAAAAATTACAAGTAAACTTTCGTCACAACTTTACCCCCGACCTACACAAAGTTTACCGCATTTAATTTTAAAACTTGATGTAAATGTATCACACGAGAGCTCGTCGAGCAATTTAATACCCAACGAGGTAAATTACAATTTTGCTTTAACGAAAACAAGAAGAATTTAAAGTCTGTCATGTGCCACTTTTTATGTACGTTGATGTCTGGCTGTTAAAAATGAAGGGTAATACTTTTCCCCTTTATAGAACGGCGTAGAGTTTGTGAGTGAAATGTAATTTGTATGTGCAAGATAAATCAGTACAATAAGACACACATATTTTCAGTAAGAGTTAGACTAAACTCTCATAATTATGAAGTTATAAAAATTCTGACGTAGTTCCCACAAATACCAAAACAGTTAATAGTATGTTCTACAACAAGTTGTGGAATAGCCCATATTCCACACGAGTGAAAATTTGTACTACGGTTCGCGAGTATGGAAAATGCCATTCCAAACGTGTTTTAGACTATACTTTCTCTAACAAGATTTTAGAAATCGTACAAAAAAAGTTGCTTATTTATACAATAGTTTTATTAGAAAAATTATGTTGGAATAAATGTCATTCCAACACACTGTGTTAGACATCCATTCCAATGCAGTGTTGGAATGATACCAACACGTGTATTGGAAATATAATTTTTAGTTGTGGAACGTGTACTTTCTAAAATAGTGTTGGAGAAATACTGTTACACTCAAATACGTTACTTGACGGGCGTTTCGCTAATCATGTTAGCTTCATCGGGAGACTATTAAAACTCTAACCCATCTCCACCCTTTCACTCTGTAAATTTGAGGCGCCTCGCTAAAACCTGTTTATACTTCGCCATTTTAAAAGCCATTGCCTATCTGTCATCTTGCCATCTAACCATTGTCATTAGGTACACAACAAAAGATAACAATTTAATATGGCACTGTGATGTCTAAAACTAACAAAGCATAAACTGTATCGATATTATCCTATTATTCAATATTTTACGATGTACTGACAAACCAAGCGTCATCTTTGCATATTACATAACAACGAAAATAGCTTAGAGACGATATGCAATGCACTCAATTGTTATCGTGGAAAATGCCGAAATTTAATAGGCTTACTTCGTTTACAATACATTATGGTTGTTATCTTTAGATCTCAACGTGTACAGCTATAATAGTTATTAGGCTCTTCCATTACAGTCTATTACTTGCTGCTCTATTATTGATGTAGTAATGATGGATTATCAAAAAAACTAATAAGGTTTGAACATTAACATAACTGGAAACACTTACATACTTTGACTTTACATCTAGGAAGTGTTTTATTTTCAGTTCCTCCGATAATGCTAGTCAAGATTAGGTGATTTAATCATAATTGCAAGTGTTACAGGCTTGCAGTCGTCCACTATTGTGAGAATCGGCCAATTTGGCTCTTAGAAATTATCATCTTCACTGTAATTACCTTGTATGCCTGCCACGTTCCCGATAATGTATATTTAGTGTATATTGTTGATTGCAACCATACAAGAGGTTTCACTTACCCCTCGCCATTACTTCATTGCCTTAGTCTACCTTAAGACTAGCAGGTTGGTCACTATCATTTGTCTGTTCCAAACATAGAGAACATAAAAAGTTCGAAACCGTTCTATATATTAAACATAATATTTTTAATCGCAAACTCCTCTATAAATCCTTATTTTACTATAAGGAACCTAACCAGACTGCAACCAACAGCAACTCTCCGGGCTATGTGCCCCGCCGAGCGCTGAATTACAAGTTACAAGCCTGGCGCGTTAAGTGTAATAATTGCATATTACCATCAAATCGCTAATGCTTCGATTGCAACAAACACCAGCCGAAAGACTGATCCTACTTAAAGGAGCTCCCTTGCCAGTCGTCACACACCACTTGCAGACTGCAGTTTCGAGCTGTTGGCTCTCGTCAGTGCAAGGTAGGTATGCGACGACCGACATGAGAATCCTTTGACTATAGTACATCCCGGTATTTTTACAATAGCGACATGTAAAACAGCCAGCAGGCGCCATCTAGCGGTCCAGTGTCTGTTGCAATCGAAAAATAAATAGCCTGACTTGGCTTAGCATAGTTCAAATGTGCTTTTAGAGGGCGGAATATTAAACATAATATTTTTAATCGCAAACTCCTCTATAAATCCTTATTTTACTATAAGGAACCTAACCAGACTGCAACCAACAGCTACTCTCCGGGCTATGTGCCCCGCCGAGCGCTGAATTACAAGTTACAAGCCTGGCGCTGGCTGTTTTACATGTCGCTATTGTAAAAATACCGGGATGTACTATAGTCAAAGGATTCTCATGTCGGTCGTCGTATACCTACCTTGCACTGACGAGAGCCAACAGCTCGAAACTGCAGTCTGCAAGTGGTGTGTGACGACTGGCAAGGGAGCTCCTTTAAGTAGGATCAGTCTTTCGGCTGGTGTTTGTTGCAATCGAAGCATTAGCGTTTTGATGGTAATATGCAATTATTACACTTAACGCGCCAGGCTTGTAACTTGTAATTCAGCGCTCGGCGGGGCACATAGCCCGGAGAGTAGCTGTTGGTTGCAGTCTGGTTAGGCTCCTTATAGTAAAATAAGGATTTATAGAGGAGTTTGCGATTAAAAATATTATGTTTAATATTCCGCCCTCTAAAAGCACATTTGAACCGTTCTATATATTGTTAGGAATTGACAAATGCCAGTTGGCTACCGGTCTACTAGGATTTGCACTCGGATTTGCAGGTGGAACCCAATGCAGGTCGGGGTATTCGCTCGCTGAGTAGTTGTTTCCTGCAAATCCTATTAGCAACAGTCTAATCACCGAAATCAGTAGATCTACCCCATACCACAACGTTAAAAGACATGTGGGTATACTAGTGTATAGTATACATTATGAACGTATATTCTTTAATTGAAGAATAGCGAAGTAAGCCTTGCAGGATTATACTACAGAAACAATTTATCAATTCATCAATGCAGAAATTTATGGAAACGGGATCAGTTGGCAATGGAAAATATAACCCAACGCGAGTGGTTAATTTCGATGCTATGGAAGTTGCTGTTTTAGGAGCAGTTACTGAGGATCAGAATTATCTTGAACAACAGATATTCCACACAGCAGTATGTTTGAAATTCTACACACACATTTCATCCATACCAAATAAAACTATGATACATTCCCTGTTCGTTCGATAGGTAGAAGAGATCCGATGAAGTTGCCCCCTCGGTCATCAGATTTGGCTCCTTTAGACTTTTTGTTATTTGAAGACGAAAGTCTATGCAACTCAACCAGAGTTGTGAAGCATTACCGACTCCCCTCTTTAATTACTAAAGAAACTACTTGATCGTTAAGGAATCATTTAATACCACCCAGTAATTATTTACCTTAATTTTATATCAAGATAAATAAACAAATCGGCCAATTATGTGATTGTCTAGTTTTACAGAGTTAGGACTCAAATTATGTTGTGTTTGTAGAGTAACCTTTTATATTTACCCAAGTTCTTTATGCAAAGTTTGACATTACAGTTTCCTATCTCGTATTATTTGCCTGAGCAAATTAATCACTCTTTTAATTTAAATACATCGTAGATTTTAACACCCTGTTTATTAGTTGAGAAACCTAGTTAAGTATTTATTTCATTTACCATTTTATTACTCAAGATCGCACTGTGAATGTATGGTTAAAGTTTGCTTAGATTTTATTTGACTGAAATTCAATCATTATCCTTTATTTAGCTTATTACTACTTGTATTACCAGAAAGATAAAGTTGAAAGTAAATACAGTAATCATTGGGACAATAGTCACAGACACCATTTTATTTTATAAGAATTGTTGCAGCAAATAGCAAAACAATCCAAATATTTACGATAATTGTCTAAATATTATATAGGAAAGTTCATGTTGCTACAATAATGACCATACTGTATATGTTGCAGAGTTGGTTATGCAAATAACAAGAACCATGTTATGCAATAGTATTTCCGTGTTATTTTGGTTATAATTAGAGATGCGGCAAAAGGCGGGTAGAATGATTGGTTGAAATGAGTGTGGTAGCAATCGCTACGATAAAAAAAATCTTAACGCAAAACAGAGAACAATATTCATGTCAACGTTTGTACATCATCGAAGTTACGTGGTAAATGAGAATTAAATACTTATGTAAAATGACTGTCCAACAACATACACCGTGGCGATGTAATTTAAACAGATAATAAGTCCCGATTCAGAACTTCGTCGAAGAGTAGCCCCCTCGTAATATGAGCAAGGTACAAGGCCTGTGGGCCCAAGAACTGACCGCTGGCCTCGCTGTTTTGTAGTTCGGAGAATAATTATAGTAACGGGTCGTTATTAAACAATCATAGAAAACTTGATATATTGCCAGTGAGAAACCCCAAACCCCACACAATAATTTGAAAATCAAAACATTCCTGTGAAATCTTACGTGTCAATAGGCACACGGTAAGCCACTGGTAGTACATTGATGGAAGTATAATTGAAGTCTCTCTCGAAATATACAGCCCTTGAATATAAACCTGTTTTTTAACAAACGTAAAACTCCTTAATCAAATATTCACTAGCTGAACTTTTTCCTAATCTCATTGAAAATAATACCTGAGCAAATTATAATATAACTTTACCCTATTTTCTTGTTAAAAATCAAAGCTAATATTTCATAAAAATCTAATGTTGTTTCTTTTAGTACTACAAACACGCAAATTACCCATGTCACATCCGAAGCCAGAATGTAAATTCAATTTTAAATAATAACGTATATTCGAAACAAAATTCCCTAAGATAATATAAATCTGTCATTCTCCGGGGCTATATGGGCACCCTCGCTTAAGCTTACGTACGTTGTCATTTTACTGTTCTACGCCTAGTATTTATTTAGTTATAGTCAATCTTCGTCCCAGAAAGTGTAGAAATGAATTATTCTGAGGTCTGATAGCTGTAATTGTATGGAAATTACTTCGTCGATATATTTGTGGGCAAAACGTCATTTCTTCTATCAGTTCAGTTTCCATCGAGTAACTAAGTTGTTGTTTAACGCGAGGATTTTATTGTTAGAGTTGTCTGCAGCGTCGCCTGAGATATTGGAGTGTTGTTGAAATCAAATACTGTCGTTGTCGATGGTTCGGACGATAATTTCGTTGATAATAATACGTCAGAGGATCGCTTCTAAAACCTGGACTTGGTAGATTATTTCGTGTTGGTGCAGATATTCGTTATGTGGAAATAACATGAACAGCAAACAGTTTGGTAATGTGTCTGGAGAGAACCGCTCCATCAAACAGATATCTAGCTCCTAGTCCTTCTAATTCCGCTAGCCCACCCTTTTATATTATTATCGGCCCAGAAGGAATGCTGAGAAAGAATGATACTCTTGACCTCTTTTTCTTTTAACATGCTGGTTATATGTACATTTCCCCAAGCCAGAATACCACGCTGCCCAAATTACGTAGGGATCACCCCTATTTTATATATAGTAGGCTCGTCTTAATTATTTTAACACAATTTAGATAAAAACTAACATCACGTACTGAGGCAATTTGGCAATTTTTAAACGTTACTTAAAATATATATTTATCCCAAATTCTGTCTGGATATTTTAAAACATTCGAAAGGCTGCTGTAATTTTTTTGTATTGAATTTAATTTCTTGTAGGCTGTAATAATGATCGTTTAATCGTTGTTGTAGAATAATGGGGTGTTCCATTTAAAACAATTATAGGGGTGGGTCTAGGTGTGTAACTAATCCTAAGTCTATTCATAAGAAAGTATGTGTTCCTATTATTTCTTTTACTTCCACGTCCAGTGCAAGTATAGTAACATAATTTTTTTTTGTTGAAATATGCTTAAAATGTCATGAAACGTCGATAGTTTAAATTTGAGCGAACTTTTATGATATTGACTTGAAATTTGGTACACTTATGTATTATAACGAGATCTGGAACTAGATTATATTTTGATCTAATTCCGTTGAAGGGTTCGGGGGTAAATGGGTTAAATACGGGTAAATAGGCAAAGCAAGCGGGTAAGAGTCCATAAAATTGCAATTTAGGGCGTGCACAAAAATTCAAGGTCTTAATTTTTTTTATGGCATCATTATGAAAGGAAGTAAAAAAATTAAAATGTGATTTAGTGTGCATACAAGAACGAAACGTCTCAAAAAATTTTTTTGGCATTAGCTACCCCCTTTACCACCCCCAGCCTATTATTAAAGGGAGTACAAAATTAAATTGGGGTTTAGTGTGTATACGAGAAATAAGGAACTCTAAAATTCACCTCCTCCACCGCTCACATTGCTACCCCTACTCTATTATTAAAGGGAATAAACAATTAAATTGGGGTTTAGTGTGTGTTACGAGAACCGAGGGCTTCTAAAATTTATTTTGGCATTAGTTACCCCTTCTACCACCCCCACCCTATTGTTTAAGGAAATAAAAAATTAAATTGTGATTTAGTTTGTATACGAGAACCAAGGGCTTCTAAAAGTGTTTATATTAGCCACTCCTCTACCACCCTCACTCTATTATTAATGGGAATAAAATATTACATTGGGATTTAGTGTATATAAGACTTGAATACAAAATCTGGATGTGGAAGTAGCGATTCCTTGGGCAGCGGTTTTTTGTATTTGGTCCCTAAAATACCTAGGTATTTTACGAACTCATTTGAATCCGTAAAATGAGTTTTTCCCGACTCAAAAGTTCATGGCAACTTTTTGGGATTATTTAGGTAAATAAAGTAAATGGTTCAATACAACAATTAAACAATCTGGTTACTATGGTCGCATGGTAATTAAAATTTCATAAGGTCACTATTTTCGAGAAATATTTGCTCTGATTAAAAATTTGAATATTTTTTAGGGACCTTTAACAAAAAAATGTTGTTTGTAACATGTTTTTAGGTACTTGTTACAAAAATAACTACTTTGACATGTTTTTACGCCTTTTGCAAAAATTAATATATCCAAATTTATTTAGGATCGATAGTTTTCACTGAAATGCACCGTACATATTATACAGGGTGTTGCATCATGAGAGGGACATAGCTTAATAGGAGGTAGAGAACATCAGTGGTAACCGGAACCTCCCATAGAAATGTCTCATTGGGCCTTCATTACGAAGTTACAGGGTGTTAAATACTTTTTGGCCAAACCTGTTTTTTGTCATAACTTTGACAGGGAATGAAATAACGGATTCATATTGGTACGGCTAATGTACTAACGAGCCCCAAGAGGTACATGTATAAAAAAAAATATAACCAGGTCCGGACTCACTATAATTTATGTTTCTTCTTTGCATCAATAAAATATCACCCCGTATATATTTTTTTGAAATTTCGATACGATATTCGAAAAGAGCAAGAAAAAACAAACAAAATGGCCTATTTCATTTTTTTGTTACACCTTCGTGGTTATTTAAATACGTTGTTAAATGTGCAAGAAAATGGATTACAGAACCCTATTAAATGAGAGGCACGTGAAATAAATAGTTTTATAACTAAAATTTGCAAAAATTCTATTGAGCCTAGGTGGTCCGGCACGTTTTAAAGGTCCATTTTGGTAAAAAACGGTGGTCCTAATAAGTAATCGGGTATGAAATAACAAAATTTTTAATCAATCACAGTAGGCTTGTTCAAAGTGGCAGATAATAAAAACAAATCTCCTAAACAGTTGAATAATTGTTTGTTAGTAATTTAATGTGTCAATAATCCGCATTTAGTTAGTGAAAACTTGTGAAAATATTTGAACTATGCCAGTAAAATTTACAAACGTGGAATATGCTGACATAATATTCATCTATGGTTTCTGTAATGGAAATGGTAGGTCGGCGGAAAGAGAATATCATCTGCGTTTTCCTGGTCGTCGATGCCCTAATCATAAAACCTTTAATACGGTGTTCCAGTATACAACACAACACGGAAAGTTTCCTACTTCTGCAGTTGTGGAGCGTGTTTTACAACAAGGTGTGCAGGAACAAAACAATATTATAAACGTAGTTCAAGAAAACCCAAATATGAGCACTAAACGAATCAGTTTGGCAACTGGTATTCCTCATTGGCGAGTATGGAGAACCCTAAAAAGAGAACGTTACCATCCATATCATATCCAGCAGGTACAGCGTCTTCAACAAGGCGACGATATCCCCCGCCTGGCATTTTGTCATTGGTTGTCTAACCATCGCCCAGTCATTTACAGAACCTTATTTACGGATGAGGCACAATTTACAAGGGATGGAGTAAACAATTCACGAAATAATCATAAATGGGCACAGGAAAACCCACATGCGGTACGCCAACGCCGTTCGCAACACAGGTTTTCTGTAAATGTTTGGGTCGGACTTGTGAATAGACATTTGATAGGGCCACATTTTTTTGAAGAAAGATTGAATGGTGAAATTTGCTTTTGATTTTCTTCAAAACATTTTACCGAATATGTTAGAAAATATCGGTATAAGAGGCATGTTGTTTCAGCATGATGGGGCCCCACCACATTTTAACCTTCAAGTAAGAGAACACTTAAACAATGTGTATCCTAATAGATGGAATGGACGCGGGGGTCCACATGAATGGCCACCAAGATCTCCTCATTGTAACCCTTGTGATTACTTTTTATGGGGCCACTTAAAAAACGAGGTTTATAGCATTGAAATTGAAGGTAGACAACATTTAATCCAGCGCATCGTTACAACCTGCGACGAAATACGGAATAATCCAGAAATGATACGTCGAGCAATTGGTGACCTTTCTAAACGCGCAAGACAATGCACAGAATGTGGGGGAGGACATTTTGAAAATTTACTTTAGTGTCAATTACGTTTTATTTTTAAACACATTTAGTTATTGTTTTCTTATTTATTTAGATCTTAGTTTGTTCTCTTTTCCAATTTTTATTAAGTATAAAATGTTGATGATTTTCTTGATCAAAGTAACTGGTTGCTTAGGCCTAAATGGTTTAAATTATCTGTCACTTTTATTCTTTGAACAAGCCTACTGTGATTGATTAAAAATTTTGTTATTTCATACCCGATTACTTATTAGGACCTTTAAAACGTGCCGGAATTAGGATTCACCCAGACCACCTAGGCTTAATAGAATTTTTGCAAATTTTAGTTATAAAACTATTTATTTCACGTGCCTCTCATTTAATAGGGTTCTGTAATCCATTTTCTTGCACATTTAACAACGTATTTAAATAACCACGAAGGTGTAACAAAAAAATGAAATAGGCCATTTTGTTTGTTTTTTCTTGCTCTTTTCGAATATCGTATCGAAATTTCAAAAAAATATATACGGGGTGATGTTTTATTGATGCAAAGAAGAAACATAAATCATAGTGAGTCCGGACCTGGATATATATTTTTTTATACATGTACCTCTTGGGACTCGTTAGTACATTAGCCGTACCAAATATGAATCCGTTATTTCATTCCCTGTCAAAGTTATGACAAAAAACAGGTTTGGCCAAAAATTATTTAACACCCTGTAACTTCGTAATGAAGGCCCAATGAGACATTTCTATGGGAGGTTCCGGTTACCACTGACGTTCTCTACCTCCTATTAAGCTATGTCCCTCTCATGATGCAACACCCTGTATTTACATTGTATACTAACTTTCGTGCTAATAATACTAATTCCTTCCGTAAAATAATTCCTTTCAAGTTAAATTCAAGATCTCTATTGCAATAAAATTATCCCACTTTACTATCTCAGTTATTACATAACTAGCTGCATTAAAGTTTTACTACCGAAAAAATTCTCCATTAAAATTTAAGTGTGCTTTATTATTGGATTAATGTTTCCCGTTAAAGGTCGTTACGAAAATAGCCTGTCACGGTAATTACACTAATTACATTACTTTTTTTACCTTACAAGATAAATCAATAAGTTTCCAAACTTCTAAACGATGTTTCACAGATCAATACCAACAAGCGTAGTATAACGAAACAAAAACAGTAATTTCATGGAACAAGCGATGTCAGAATTTCGACAATAAATCAATAGGAATGGTTTTAATAATACAATATTAACCAAAGAGGCTTCCTATAAGACCCTAAATACAATAAACTCACGTTCGAACGGTAGCTCGAACAAATAAACGACGCCCACCAATAATTATTATTACCTTCGTTTCAATCTTTTGTTCTGCCATGGAAGAAACTAATAAACTCTGGCTTTAACAGTCACAAGGGTAGTAATGTAGCAAGTATAAATATTACATTTTTATACATTTCCCAAGTACAGCTTCTTGGATATTATGATTTCTAATATTAGTAGGCCAGTCGTCTGAGAGTTGAGAACGAGTAAATATCGTTTTAAATCGGCCAGAAGATTTGATTACTGTTGGAACCAGCTCATTATAGGCCTCTTTTAGACAAACTAAATTTTCCCCCTCGGTCCTCCGGAATACCCCCAATTTTGGGGCAATAACGCTTAAAAATCATTTTTTTGCAAATATATCCGTACTGAATGGTCCTACGAAAAAAAAAAGATAGTTATCAAAGTTAAAGATAAGTAAATTTTCTATCGAAACGGTTCAGATACATTTTTATGTAGTATTAGAATTATAGGTAGGGGAGGTCAAGCACCGTATCGCATTCGCTCTGTATCACGAAGACACGCACACGATTCATTTGTGATCTCCAGTATGCGGATGACTGTGCACTTTTAGCCTCTACGCCGGAAGAGCTTCAAGAACTTTTAGATGTGTATGCCCAGAGCTATGATTCCTTGGGACTTAAAATCAATATTGGAAAGACTAAGATTATGTCAACTCCTCATCAAGTGAACCAAATAGACATTACACTTAACGGAAATTCTCTTGAAGTGGTGGATCAGTTCAATTACTTAGGCAACGTTGTTAATGACAAAGCAAACATGGACAGCGAGATTCGCAATAGAATTAACGCTGCATCTAGAGCACTCTGGGGACTTAGAGAGAGAGTATTTGACAACCACGACCTTGCTTTGTCAACGAAAATGGCTGTCTACAGAGCAGTTGTCATTCCAACACTGCTATATGGATGTGAAAGCTGGGTCACTTACCGTCGTCATGTGAAAGAATTAGAACGTTTTCAGCAAAGACACCTCAGAAATATGATGAAAATCCTTGGTTCCATCACATATCAAACGTGGAAGTACTCAGGAGACCAAACAGCCTTCCAATTGAGGTGCTTATTTCAAGAGCACGCCTAAGATGGGCAGGTCACGTTCATCGTATGCATGATAACCGCCTTCCTAAATGTACACTTTATGGTGAATTGCTAAGCGGTAGAAGAAGGCGTGGCGGTCAACGAAAGAGGTTCAAAGACGTTCTCCATGAAAATCTAAAATCCTGCGGTATTCCAGACGAGCAATGAGAACAACTTGCAGCGGACAGAACCGAATGGCGAGGGGTTGTGGCCAGCTATCAAGGAAATGTTGCTGCAAGAAGGCCGAATCCAAGACCTAACCAGGTCTATGTTTGTCCTGACTGCGGTCGACATGTGCTCTCCCGAATTGGCCTCTATAGCCATAGTCGTGTGCACCGTAGATGAACGGGAATTACAATAGGCTATACCTTTTATTTGTTTTTTATTACACACAATCTATCGACTGTAACATTTTTTTTTATACTCGGACTCGAGTATATAAAGGCTAATAATAATAATATCGACTTTTCTATACACTTCCACGCTTAATCGAGATATTTGCAAAAAAAAATATTTTTAAGTGATATTACCCCAAAATTAGGGATATTCCGGAGGGCGGGCGAGGGGAAAAAATTAATATCACTAAAAGAGGCCTATAATGAACTGGTTCCAATAGTAAAATCTTTTGTCCGATTTAAAATGGTGTTAATCTACCTGACGACTGACCCATAA
The DNA here is from genome assembly GCA_963675555.1 of Leptura quadrifasciata. NCBI lineage: Eukaryota > Metazoa > Arthropoda > Insecta > Coleoptera > Cerambycidae > Leptura > Leptura quadrifasciata. The sequence continues at coordinate 974,528 of OY776673.1, forward strand.
AGACAATTGAATAGACCAGGAGCAACCATTGACTATTTCTGTATAATAAGTTTACTCAATAATGCTTAAGAGTGTTAACTTGGGGTAATACTACTCAATAATGAGTGTGTCAGTTTTTTGGGACAGAGATGTGAGGTAGATCTCTAATGTGTAAAAGACGCCCTGCGAAAGAACAATAGATTTAGGGAGGGTTTGTGGGAATCGATAAATGAAACAATAATCTGTTACGCTCGTGACATTTTCTAAAAAAATCACAACTCCTGAATCAAAAAAAAAAAAACATGTATGGGCATTTTTGTGCTCTACGACCCCCAGACCAAATTAATAACATTTCAAGCGTCTTTGGAGTAAGCTTATACACAATTTATAAAAACCAGAAAAATAATTTAATTTTGTACGATTGATCTCACCAAAACTAGTCAGTTATTGGTCCAACTCGATTAAAATCAAATTGTCAAAATTGTGCTTTCGTAAACACACATTTTTATACATATAAATATAAAAAGAACATAAAGAAAAGTCTTTTAAAATATTCTTTCACTACGACCTCCCTTTAAATAAAACCGTTTACAATTTTATGGACTATATACGCTATCTCTTACGAATTTATTTATACGACTCAATTTCTATAGGTCGATTCGGGAACGAAACGGCCATCGCATATTTAACTACATTGTAGTTCTGCCTCTTTAAACGGAGAACTTTATGTTGAAAAAGCCGATATAAGTTCTCTGCTACAACTTTAGAATATATTATTTTTCTCAATTACATTAAAAACACGTGAGGAATGATAATGAACAAATATCTATAAATGTTGTTATGATTTATTTGTGGTGGAAAATGGAAATTGGTTGTTTTCAGAATATGCGAGGGTTGTTTTTTGTCTCGATTTTCCACTCACAATATGTTTTTCCGCTTCGGGCCTATCTTCTCTCGTTCAATTACATCTACCAGTGCCGCTAAGGGCACTTAAACTTGCCACCACTTTTATATATACGAAATGGCGAATACTTTTAGTACTGTACATACTTCTGATGCCAAAAATAGTAGGATGTTAGGCTACAAATAAATCTCTACTTTAGGAAAGCGATGGCCAGCAAAAAATATTTGTTATTATTACTTTGGCGGCTACGAATTACCATCACCTTCAAATTACACGGAATATTACCACTGCGTACTATAGCAGTATTAGTTGTCTTTAAATCATAAGCGACATAAAATTAGAGTCATTGATAAATAGATAGATAGATAGATAGATAGATGTTAATTCATTTCATTTATAATTTTATAATTTACAATTTTTAAAAAAGGCAATATAAATAAACAATAGATACTTACATAAGTGTTAGAAAATACTTGAGCATGAGATACGTACAAACATAGGGGAACAATGAGAAAATATATGTAATAAATATAATAAAGATATATAACATATATACACAAATATACACAGGGTTACTGGTAATTCGATACATTCCTTTGAAGATGTGATGGGGCACGAGCTAAGGAGTAAATCTAGCCCTAACATACATTATGTAAAACTCAATAGTTTTTGAGATATTTCAATTTTTTTTGTTTTTCTCAAAAAAGTAGATCTTAATGTCTTAAAAGTTAATTTCCGAAAAATCTACTTGACATTTTTAAATTTTTTTTTACTGGATTACTTGTCCAATATTGTAGATATCCGTTTGGAATGAAAAATATCCGGAAACATTTCGATCATGTGAACGTTTAAAATAAAAACTTGTAAATTTTTTTTTTTTAAATCAGTTATGAAATTTACCTATTAGGTTTTTTCGAAAAAATATTAATGTAGCACGCGTACAAATTATTATAAAAACTTCCTTATTTCAATAGCTATCTAACTAGGTAGAAATGTTTAATGTACCCTTGATAGTTCTAATAAAAAATTAGTAAAGATAATGCTGGTGGCGGAATTTATTAAACGACTAATCGTTCATTTTCATTTAAGTCAGTCAGTCCTTGACTTTGACGTTTGTGCATATATGTTATTAACTGACATTCTTATCTCCGTGTCCCTTAAGTTTGTTGGTCTTGTTAAATTAGTTTAATTAGAGAGTGGAATTCTGCCGCTTTATGTTAAATTCAGATGCAGAAAGTGTAAATTTTTTAACAAGTATTTTATGGACGGACGAGTCGAAATTTAATCGCGAGGGTATAACAAATTTCCACAACCTACATTATTGGGCAGAGGAAAATCCCAAGGTAATACGTGAAACTAGTTTCCAAATGAAGTTTTCTATTAATGTGTGGATGGGAGTCATTGGCCACTATTTAATAGGGCCACACTTTCTTCCTCAAAATTTAAAAGGGGAAATCTATGAAAATTTTTTAAGAAATGATCTGACGGTGATTTTATAAAATATTCCTCTCGCCGTCAGACAGCGAATGATGTTTCCGAACGACGGTTGTCCAGCACATTATCGGCTGACAGTACGACAGTTACTTGATCAACGTTTCCTTAACCGTTGGATTGGAAGAGCGGGCCCAATACCTTGGCCAACGCGAAGCTCTGACTTAACACCCCTTGATTATTACGTATGGGGTCATATGAAGGAGATGATCTATGCCACACCAGTCAATACTATAGAAAACCTTAGACAAAGGATAGTCGATGCTGCCCAGCACATAAGGCATAATCTGACAACCAGAGTAACAACGACGGAAATAAGAAGACGCTGCCGTGTCTGTATACGGAATAGGGGCTCCCATTTTGAGCAAGACATATAAAAAATAAAGTACAACTTTGAAATTAATGAAGAATTAAACTCTACTTTTAAAATGTTTTTTACTGTTTATCTAAAAATAAAATTCGTACTACTTGTGTTATTTTTACTAGTATTTTCTTAGAACTATTAAGGGTACATTGAACATTTGTACCTTGTTAGATAGCTATTGAAATAAGGCAGTTTTTATAATAATTTATACGCGTGTTACGTTAATATTTTTTTGAAAAAACCTAATAGGTAAATTTCATAGCTGATTTAAAAAAAAAAAAATTTTAAGTTTTTATTTCAGATGTTCACATGATCGAAATGTTTCCAGATATTTTTCATTCCAAACGGATATCTATAAATATTGGACAAGTAATCCAGTAAAAAAAAAATTAAAAATGTCAAATAGATTTTTCGATAATTAACTTTTAGGACATTAAGATCTACTTTTAAAAAAAAAAAAAATATCTCAAAAACTATTGAGTTTTGCATAATATATGTTAGGGCTAAATTTACTTCTTAGGTCATGGCCCATCACATCTCCAAAGGAATGTATCGAATTACCAGTAAGATTTTTGAGTCAGTGTAAATAGTCCAGTGCACATTTACAAGGCACTCAAAAACGCAAAAAAAAACCTTACGACCTCAATATCGTCAACAAAAGTAATTGCACCCAGGCACGCACTTGAAATATTTAGATCGTTCAATTTTAACAGAGCGTTACGGTCTATATTATTAAGGTGGGCATATCCGAGACAGAGAGAGAGAGAGAGAGAGATCCGATAAGCAAATAAACACCATAGATATTACAGAACCCCCATTTCCAGAAGCCAGGGGCTTGTGCGCAAGGAGGTTACACATTGAAAAAACGCGGACATACAACCATTTCCTCCGACAGTACCAGTGCCGGAGCCAAGATTCGATACATATATTGGTAAAAAAAAGTATAAGACCTCTTAATTAGTGATATGAATTTTCACTCAATAATTTCAGTTATTTGCAAAATTAGTTATTTTAAAACTACAAAATATGAAGATTGGAACTATTTTTAAATTTAAATGAACTAATTTTGCAAACAACTGAAATTATTGAGTGAAAATTCATATCACTGTTCCTGACTGATCTATTAGGATATAATCATAGTAAATCTTTCGAAAGAACTGCCTCGAATTTTGTGTTCAACCACTTGTGCTATAGACGTCGCGCGACGCCGACCATGCGTGCACTCAAGTATCTTCCTTATTTTTACAGTTATTTAAATATATTGCATTTTATTGTTGTTGCAAGTAGATTATTATAGGCAGAAACCTCGAATTATTATTTTATTACCATATATGTAATACAAACTAAATAAATAAAAAAACACTTACTGTAAGGTTGGGGTCGAGATCCATAATGTGGTTCCTGAAGTAATGGCTGGGGCCTACCATTTGTGTTTTCTTTCACTGTAACAAAATAAAAGCTTTTTAAGAAAAAGAGCACTCCAAAGTAAAGTTTGATTAGCTAACGAGAACTGATTGGACGCGGAAGTGTCACAGCTTTCATCTTACACTCTAACCTTAGACGTCAATCCAATTTTTTTAAAATGTGCCATGCTATAGAAACGGAGAGGAGTTTTTTTTATTATTACAAATATGTTGTTTTATTATTTTATAGAAGCCATATGAGAATTCCGTCCTCAAATAGCGTGTAATTATTAAGAACATATGTATTTCAAACTCATAAAAAAGTCAGCGAGTTCATTAATGAGATGTAAAGGGAGATGCCTTTTGTATAAAATTTACATTCAAGCTCGAGTATTGCCAACTGTGTATAATTACTTTACTATTTTCCGTGATATAAAAGGGTAGCTCTTGCTACTTAATTACATGTTACTTGGATTTGAAAGGCTTACTGAATCTAACAACTTTCTTATAGAGATGTGTTGTTACGGGGTACGTCAAAAGAAACTACCATCCTCTTTATCTTCTTATCCACAAATCCTTAGCAGACTTTTCGTTATCCGGCATTGGTTCGGTTGACCCCTCTTTGATGTATGGAACGTCTGACAGCAACATGTCATCTGTTGCAGTTAGAGGCACGGCCTCACCAAGAGTTGTACAAACATAAATGTGAGGTATCCAAGGAAATGTCACAAATGTTTTATATTCAAAGATAAACATTGAAAAGATCCGGAAAAAGTAGTTTTTTATTATAAAATGCAACTGACTTGTCGCTGGTTCATAAAAAAAATCCAAAACCCAAACGGTTTCGTGAAACTACATATACAAAAGTAATTTTATATACCTCAAGTAAACGAGTGCGAGAAAGAAAACAAAAATGTTAAAGCGAGATAGACGATTGTTATATTAGTGGGGCACGAATTAAAGTTTGTAGCGTGCTGCGAGTAGTATAAGCCGACTTTATGTTCTTAATTTTATTGTTTTCTTTTCGCACTCGTTTACATCAGGATATACAAATTCAGCAAAAATAGTTTTATATATCCTGAAGTAAACGAGTGCGAGAAAGAAAACAACAAAAATTTGGAACAGAAAATCGGATATACTACTTTCAGCACGTTTCACATTTCGTGAAATCTTTTTTTATCACCTTATCGTGTATCAACGCAGAGCACCGATATTGTTGCGGCAAACGGTAGTAGAATGCAGTCGCGGTGAGACGGGAGATCGAGAAACTTTCATTCGTGCCCCATACTAATATAACAATCATTTGTCTCGCTTTCACGTAAGCGACTTTTCTTTTCTTTCTCACACTAGTTTACTTCGGGATATATAAAACTACTTTTGCCGAATCTGTATAAGCGTAACTCATACTATTAATATTTCATCTATCAGAACGAGTTGTGTGAGATTTTTGTTCATTTATATCCATAATTTTTTTTAACATAAACCGGTTTGAAAGTGAATCGAATGTTTCTTTAGTTTGGTGTGTAATCAATGAAATAATTAATATCGTCAGTATTACAAAAACCTTCAGGGGGTTTGGTGGATTGTTATGCTTTTCTACTCCCCATGCATTTAAGCTAGCGCCATTTGTTTAGGATTATTCTTAGTACGCTGCATTATAGTGCAAGTTTAAATAATAAAATCTCATAATCAGATAACATGAAATAACAGAGTGGAAAAATTCCTATTGATGTGAAGCTTTCTACGCTACTGGCCGGCCATTGGAATGGTGTTCCATTATTTGTAAACCTCTCATATCCGTATTCCATTAACAAAGAATGAGCTAATAATATTTTACTCGCTTTCCGCATTTGCCACGGATATATAAACCAAGAAAGTTGGAAAACTTTATAACGCCATCAACATTTACAGCCTTCATAGTGCTTATCGGGAGCCGCTTAACTTTTGTAATTTGCACGAGTATCATTAGCCAACAGATTATCTACATCTATATCTGCTCTATATACTCGTTTTTCATCACGCATTAAACCCGGCAAATTGATAATCCACTGGGAATATAGGGATAAAATGGAACTCCAAACGTAATATCTGTGCATTCACTCGCAGCCAAAAATAACGTATCAGTTTATAAAAAAATATGACTGAGAATAATTATAATTTCACCAATGCGGAAGAAAATTTAAAAAATAATGTGTTGATCTGAAAAAAATTGAGCCAATTGTAGGAAATATACTCCCATCAATAATAAATTATCCGATATAGTTTCCTCAAACACATCACAAACGTTAAATAAGCCACAAGCAAGTGTCCCAGAGTCCCCTGGGGAAAATGCATAAAATAACGTTATTTTCCGAAAAAGTTTACTCTACATTTTTTTGAGTGAGGTTTCGTTTCATATGTTTTCGGAGTCACTGATTTCGAAAAATCATGTATACTGCGTTGTGGCTGTTCAGCCATGTAATTTAATAAGCGCGATTCGAATTTCCGCGCGTGCGAACCATGAGGAGGCGGATACACGCTTATATGTTCATCTGGCAGACGCTGTGACTAATGGTTGTGAAAAAATGATTATAAGGGCATGCGATACGGATGTACTAATGCTTGCGGTATTTTGTATGCAACTCAAACTCTTGCCTCACCTCAAGGAGCTTTGGGTGCACTTTGGCAAGGGAAAGTATGCCAACTTTTTAGCTGCCCATGAACTGACAAGGATGCTTGGTAAGTCACCACATGTAGTCGTAGGGTAAGATGTAATTGTTTTGTTCCCAGGACCTGAAAAATCTCAGTCCATAATAAGATTTCACGTAGTTACCGGATGCGATACTGTATCATTTTTCGTAGAATTGGAAAGCTCACGGCTATTAATGCCCGGCTACAGTACCATTTACAGCCCCTTGTCGTTTTAACACACAGCAGGTAATTCAAATGTACCAATAAGGAGCAGTTTTAAAAACTACATATTATATATCGCATTAAATGAAAAACTTTTATTTTTCAAGAACCGTATCTTTTGACACTGTAAACGGATGCCGGAGTGCTATTTACCAAAAACGATCGTCAGCTGGAATCGATTCCACCAACAAGGGTGGCCCCCGCGGGGGTCCCGACCGTGGCAACATTTCTCATATCGAAGGATAGGGTCTAATGGACAAATGCACCAAATTTCAACGCTTGAGCATAAAATCCAAGGTAGATTCTCTTATCCTCCGGAAAGATTTCCCCAGGACGCCAGGATTTTAGGATATAAGACTTCAGGTTTAAGGAACAAAAGACATCAAGAACGATAAGTTCAAATTAGCTTTTTTTCGGGAGTTGCAATTATTCTTCAAAATTGTTATTCAAAATTCTGATAATACCTGACGTCCAGTGACATTGGACAACTGGTTAGTAAATCAGAATTATGTGCCAGGAAGTGTCGATGATTTTGTTACAGATGGCTACTAATATTCGATTCCAAACATGTTTATGATCTACTCTCGTTGAAAATACATACACACACACGTATTGAAAAATATTTTTCACAAGTGCTCTGTACTTGATACTCTGTACTGCATTGTACTTAATAATACAGGCAACTGCTTGCTTGCCATCAATGTTTTGTTTGTGATGTTGTTTCCCTATTTTATGCTGGAGGATTTCGACAATATCAACATCATAATCTCATTCCTCATAGGGAAGGAGAACAAAGAGGTACTTGAATGAAAATACGTCCTTTGTATTTCATATCACAAGATTTGTCACCTACATAACTTTTAAATCTACAATACGCGAGATTTAAGTATAGTTCAAATGTGCTTTTAGAGGGCGGAATATTAAACATAATATTTTTAGTCGCAAACTCCTCTATAAATCCTTATTTTACTATAAGGAACCTAACCAGACTGCAACCAACAGCTACTCTCCGGGCTATGTGCCCCGCCGAGCGCTGAATTACAAGTTACAAGCCTGGCGCGTTAAGTGTAATAATTGCATATTACCATCAAAACGCTAATGCTTCGATTGCAACAAACACCAGCCGAAAGACTGATCCTACTTAAAGGAGCTCCCTTGCCAGTCGTCACACACCACTTGCAGACTGCAGTTTCGAGCTGTTGGCTCTCGTCAGTGCAAGGTAGGTATGGTTGGTTGCAGTCTGGTTAGGTTCCTTATAGTAAAATAAGGATTTATAGAGGAGTTTGCGACTAAAAATATTATGTTTAATATTCCGCCCTCTAAAAGCACATTTGAACTATGCTAAGCCAAGTCAGGCTATTTATTTTTCGATTGCAACAGACACTGGACCGCTGGATGGCGCCTGCTGGCTGTTTTACATGTCGCTATTGTAAAAATACCGGGATGTACTATAGTCAAAGGATTCTCATGTCGGTCGTCGCATACCTACCTTGCACTGACGAGAGCCAACAGCTCGAAACTGCAGTCTGCAAGTGGTGTGTGACGACTGGCAAGGGAGCTCCTTTAAGTAGGATCATTCTTTCGGCTGGTGTTTGTTGCAATCGAAGCATTAGCGTTTTGATGGTAATATGCAATTATTACACTTAACGCGCCAGGCTTGTAACTTGCAATTCAGGCGCTCGGCGGGGCACAAAGCCCGGAAAGTAGCTGTTGGTTGCAGTCTGGTTAGGTTCCTTATAGTAAAATAAGGATTTATAGAGGAGTTTGCGACTAAAAATATTATGTTTGAGATTTAAGTAGTTAGATACAAAGACAACAACGTACACCCAATTTAACGGTATAAACATATTTTGTTACAGCTCGCCTTATTCTTCTTTCTATAGAAAATCACTTTATATATATCGCAGTTTAACTATAATGACTTGTAATACGATCTGCATATCCAGCTACTAGTACGTACAATTACCAACCTCTGCGTCTTTTAAATATAAACCATTTTTGTGTAGCTTTAAATAAGATGAACAATTTAGCAAAACGACTACACAGAAAAGAGCATTCATTAACAGCCATTTCCGTTCCAAATTTCCTCTTTCCACGGCAATGTCCTTATTTTTGAATGAGGCAGTACACGTAAAATTACAATCGACTGCTAATGTGCAATTGTATTGTACAAAGCATTAGGGAGCGCTGTGAAACAACAATGGCCGTTTCTGTGCCAGTTACTTTTCAGTTAAAGTCATGATTTCGGTAAAGTGTCAGAAAAGTATATTCTAATAGGCATTGAGTGGAAAAAACTCGAGAGCCTTACACAACTTTTTAATTAAAGTATCAAACTTTTGAAGCTTAACAATGTCAGTTAGCCACATGTACAAAATGCTGTTAATGCATTTTATTTTTCCCCATCTCTATTTCTGTAAGCTCCTTTACGAAATTTTCTTTGAAACATAAATTTACCCTTTCAAAGGAGTAAATAGCGAATTAACTAATTCTGAGTAAGAATAAACGAGCGCCATATTTTGACTAAATAGAATATAATCTAGAGGGGTCAACTCTGGTGATCGAGGTGAGTCTCTATCTCCCTTGATTATTTTATTATAGGCAAATAGCTCCGTAAATGATATATGACATTGATAAGTGAGTGAACTAGCAACAATAGACAAGTTATGGAGTTCATTCTAGATTTCAAGGTCATTTTTGTAAAGATCCCGCCTTTCTTAATGAAAGTAGAGTAAGTCGTGAGTCTTAAACCCCCACTCTGTTCATCCTGGTGGTAAGTAAAAGCGACACTGCATCTGATTGTTCTAGAACCCACGACATACACTACTAACGAAGATAAAAAGTCAGAACTATTAATTGTTCTGCTATTCCATGGGAAATATAAATCTTGAAAATTATATAAATTCCATGATTGTGGTGTGTACACCTGCGAATTTTGGGAAGGAATTCGTTAGTAAGCGCACTTTTCATATCCACGATTCAATTATATTGGACATGATGGTATCGTTTCCTTAAAGTATAATCTAATTCGAGCGGAATAAGCTCGTTTCTGTCGTCTCAATTTCTACGGACGAAGGAATCGTCGAATCGGAAACCAACTGACGTGACTTACATACTACTTCAAAATTATTTGTTCTTAAAACACAATTTACGCTTACCTCGCCTCAAACGGGTCTTGAATAAACAAACGTTTACGTTTGAATATCCGATAATTGAACAAGCTGAAGATATATGCTAGTAGGGGAAAACTAGTTTGTTTCATGGTCGATGAGGCGGAATATTGGAAAACTCTAAGAAAGTCGACGTAAAAAGACAACTCTCATGTATCTGGGTCAAACTAGTTCAATTCTCTAATTTTAAAGAGTCTGACATTAAAATATTTAGAAAAAACAATGATATAAAAAAAGGGTTCACAAAGTTTTCGAACAAATTTCATATCGTTGAACCAAAACTTAGTTTTTATTAAATGACGTTGTGTCGGTGTTTAATCGAGAATCTAGCAACCACCAGGATAGATAACTCATCCAGAAAGTATTTCAACGCTAACTTCAAGATAATTTAATTATTGTACGCACTTGCTTAAAAAAAAACCAGTCATAAATATGACAATAAACCTACAGTAACAATATTTTCAATCTATATTACACACGATTTTAAATTTAAATTACAAAATTCACGATTTCTTTCAAATATAATACATTAAAGGAAGCGGAATACTGATTTTCTGTATTTCAGATAACCCAATATTTTTTTGCGAAACATGGATATGAATGTTATATTTCAATTTGCATATTTTCCTCCTGGCACCGATTCTTTATGAAGGCTTTCAAGGAAAATACATAAGGTTGATCGATAAGTTATTCCATATTGTTTAAATATTATTTGTGACATTCTTTCGATCCCAGTAAAGAAAAGGAAATATTTTATGATAATCCAGATGCATGTGCTTTCGTTCTCTTCAGTTATGCTTTCTAAAAAATGTTAAAGCCTTACCTAAACATTGATACATTATTTTTATCAAGATAAAATTTAAATGTGTATTTTACGACTAGGATAAAAGTAAATTCTGAAGAGTACGTGCCAGTTATTAAATTATCCACACTTTTACTACACTTTAATCACAATATTCTCGGTAATCAGTTTTCAAAAAAATGCGCTAATTACATATTTTGTAACATAAAATTATTTTACACGACAAACTTCACAAAATGACAGCAAAAAGGAACCTCTTAATCTATTACCGTAGCAAGATCCAAATAATTGCTGGATATCCTATCCAACACACTCTTCTCTGCGGGTATTGTTTCGTTTCTTCTGTCACGTCAACGGGAATTATTTACTTTGCATGAGTAAATGTAATTAAGTAAACAAGTCGGATACGCCTGTGGGCAGAGATGCGAACGCTCAAAAAATTTTATCTTGACAAATTAACTGAGAAACTTAAAAAAAGGTGAATTGAATTAAAAATGTTATTATACACGGTGTTCGGAAGAAGCATAGGAATCTTTGAGAAACGATTATATGGGTTAAAATAATGTATTAGTTCCTTAAAAAAATTAAAAACTAGTACAGCCGCACAAAACTGAATTGAATTTATCTTAACATAATTCAGATAATTTTATACCAATCGAGTTAATATTTGACAAACATTAAGGGTAATGAGCTCTCTCATAATAATTTCAAATTGCTTCATTATTAGCCTTTACTCGAGTCCGAGTATAAAAAAAAAATGTTACAGTCGATAGATTGTGTGTAATAAAAAACAAGTAAAAAGTGTAGTCTATTGTAATTCCCATTCATCTACGGTGCACACGACTATGGCTATAGAGGCCAATTCGGGAGAGCACATGTCGACCGCAGTCAGGACAAACATAGACCTGGTTAGGTCTTGGATTCGGCCTTCTTACAGCAACATTTCCTTGATAGCTGGCCACAACCTTTCGCCATTCGGTTCTGTCCGCTGCAAGTTGTTCCCATTGCTCGTCTGGAATACCGCAGGATTTTAAATTTTCATGGAGAACGTTTTTGAACCTCTTTCGTTGACCGCCACGCCTTCTTCTACCGCTTAGCAATTCACCATAAAGTGTACATTTAGGAAGGCGGTTATCATGCATACGACGAACGTGACCTGCCCATCTTAGGCGTGCTCTTGAAATAAGCACCTCAATTGGAAGGCTCTTTGCTCTCCTGAGTACTTCCACGTTTGATATGTGATGGAACCAACGGATTTTCATCATACTTCTGAGGTGTCTTTGCTGAAAACGTTCTAATTCTTTCACATGACGACGGTAAGTGACCCAGCTTTCACATTCATATAGCAGTGTTGGAATGACAACTGCTTTGTAGACAGCCATTTTCGTTGACAAAGCAAGGTCGTGGTTGTCAAATACTCTCTCTCTAAGTCCCCAGAGTGCTCTAGATGCAGCGTTAATTCTATTGCGAATCTCGCTGTCCATGTTTGCTTTGTCATTAACAACGTTCAAGAGAATTTCCGTTAAGTGTAATGTCTATTTGGTTCGCTTGATGAGGAGTTGACATAATCTTAGTCTTTCCAATGTTGATTTTAAGTCCCAAGGAATCATAGCTCTGGGCATACACATCTAAAAGTTCTTGAAGCTCTTCCGGCGTAGAGGCTAAAAGTGCAGTCATCCGCATACTGGAGATCACAAATGAATCGTGTGCGTGTCTTCGTGAAAGCTCTAAAGCGCCCTATGTTAAAGAGACCGCCATCAGAACGGTATCTGAGACCTATTCCTCCGACTGTCAGTTTGTTGTCAACAATAATTGTTAGAGCAGTGACAAACAAATTAAAAAATAGGGGTGCCAGGACACATCCCTGCCTAACTCCAGTGAGGGTTTGGAAAGGTTCGGTTGCCTCATTATTATACATAACCTGGGCATTGTTGTTTGTATGTAGACTGCGACATACTTCCACAAACTTTCTAGGGATACCTAAGCGGAGCATAATTTTCCAGAGCACTTCCCTGGCCACCGAGTCAAACGTCTTGGTTAAATCAATGAAGGCCATGTGAATTTCTCCTTGATGTTCGAGTGCTTTTTCTTGAAGCTGTTTAAGTGTGAAGATTAGGTCCGATGTGCCTCGGTTTGATCTAAAGCCACTCTGTGTTTCAGGAAGTAACTTTTCCATAACAGGTGTTAGCCTATTTGCCATCGCTTTACTGAGTATCTTCCCTCCAACAGCCAGGAGAGCTATACCCCTGTAATTTCCACAGTCCGCAGCGCTCCCTTTGTTTTTGAAGAGGTTGATTAAAAGTGTATCACGAAACTCCTGCGGAGCTTGACCACTTTCCCACGCGACATCAAACAGTTTTTTGAGGTAGGGTATGATCTCTGACGACACAGCTTTAAAGATCTCAGCTGGGAGTGAGTCGGCGCCGGGAGATTTGTTATTTTTTAGCTGCCCAATGGCGGTTAAGATCTCTTCCGTTGTTAGTGGTTTATCTAAGTCTTCGAAGGTGTCATATTGAGGGATAAGATTTATAATATCGTGATCGGCTTGACTTTGCTGGCTAAGAATGTTAGAGTAGTGTTCTTTCCATCGGGCTCTTATTTCCTGGTCTTCTTTGATGAGATTTCCATTTAAATCTTTAATAGGGCACATATTTTTCCGACTGGGGCCGTACACTGCTTTTACTCCTTGAAAGAAATTCCTGTAGCCGTGTGAATCGGCGTACCTTTGAATTTCTCTGGCATTGCTTGCCCACCACTCGTTCTTTATTCTTCTGATTTCGCGTTGCGTTTCATACTTAGATTGGGTAAAAGCTTCTGCTTTTGATGAGTCGTTGGGGTGGTTGATAGCGTTTTGGAAGGCAATATGTTTGCGGTCAAGAACTTCTTGTATAAAAGCTTCATTATCATTGAACCAGTCCTCCTGTTTTTTACTTGCTGCAGTGCCAAGAATTTCCTCACTCGCACTTTTTAAACTGTCTTTAATTTGTGTTCAGGTAGTAGCGACATCTACAGAATTGGTTTCTTCTAGTGCACTCAAATTCTCTTGAACTTTTTGCTTTAGCTGTTCGACGGTTTGTTGGTCACGCAATTTACTAATACGGAGACGGGGTCTACGTTTTACTTGAGTTCTTCGGTGTTTGGGTCTGATAACAATTTTCATTTTAGAGACAACAGGACGATGATCGGTCCAACATTCGCTATCAATGCGCGCCTTTGTAATTTGGACGTCCTTGAGATGCTTCCTACGTACGATAACATGGTCCAGTAGATGCCAGTGACCTGATCTGGGGTGACGCCAGGTGCCTTTAAATTTATCCTTTTGTCGGAAAATGGTGTTTGTTATAACTAGATCACGTTCGGCGCATTTAGTTAGGAGTAGTTGACCGTTAGCGTTCATGTTGCCCAAACCGTTCTTGCCTATGATGCCTGGCCAGGTGTCTGCATCTCTTCCTACTCTAGCGTTAAAATCGCCAAGAATAACGAGTCGTTCCGTTTTAGGTATTCTACAGAGGGTTTCTTCCAGCTGTTGATAGAAGCTTTTCTTGGTTTCGTGACTTGCATCCAGAGTGGGAGCGTAGGCGCTTATTAGATTTACCGCGTTTCCATCTGATAGCTTATAGCGTAGCAGCATTAGACGCTCGGATAGGCCTTGTGGTACTTGTGTTAAGTTGGATACAAGTTGATTCCGAACGGCAAATCCTACTCCATGTTATCTTCTTGAATTGGTGGGAAGACCTTTCTAATAGAAGGTGTAGTACTTTTCTGTGAGAGAGCCTTCCTCCAAAAATCGAGTTTCGCTGAGAGCTGCAACGTCAACATTGAGTCGGTGAAGTTCTCTATCTATTAGAGCAGTTCTTCTGCCCACAGGGACACCTCATCGACATAAACACCGACAAGTTAAATCCAAGAAAACTAATTCTTTCATCTACGGCGCTTGGAATGTTCGTACTTTGAACGACAACACTTGCACCTATCGGCCTGAAAGAAGGAAGAAAGAAATTGCTTCATTATCATACCGCCAGAGGGCATTTTTTTACCTCCAATTCTAAATGTATTTCCGTTAAAGTCTATTTACTATTATCCTTTATCTTATAACTTTCTCTCCTAATGTGTATCACAAAATATAAGGCATCATCTTAAATCGCGAGTAAATTTGTAAGTAATCGAATTATATCGTCGATAACACAGAAGCCACACCAGTCTAGGCGACGCGGCGTGCAGGACCGTACGAACTGTAATCGCGACTCGATTTTATGTTGATATGTACCAGTTACAACAAATTTTTGCAAAACCTCGGTGACACACAGAATATCTTGAAATATTTTGCTATCAGGAACATATAACATATTTATTTAGCTCGAAGCTCTCAAGGCTAAATTTTATATTTCACTAATGTAGGTAATTTACCGATCGATTCGACATTTACGTTTAAGATGCGTTAGTGCAATTTATTCATGTTTGTGTGTAATACTGAAATGTTTATAATTATTTGATAAAGGGGAAACTAGAGCAAATATTATGCAGATTTTTCACTTTTTTTTCATGTTATTTTATTTTATATTACAACATATTATATTTTATTTGAATATTTAAGTCCCTGTGTAGAATATAAAACAATTTATGGTGAATTTAGGACGAATGAGTGGTACGTTAGCGTTGAATAATCAAGGAGGAGAACATTTTAGAAACTTAATTTTAACTAGGATTATAATATAAAATATAATAGGCCCCTGTCTTAAGTTTGCTACTTTACATAATGAAATCAATTCTGAATTCTGTTGGCTAGTTTTTAAGAATTGTGTAAAATAAGAATTAGGATATTTTACGCACTATTTGACCTTGGTAACACACCCTTAAAGAAAATTACAATCATTAAAATTTAAATACTCTTCCTTCAAGTCGAAGTTTAAGATAATCGTTTTATGAAAATCCGCAGTTTCTTTACATCGCACACAGAATTATTTTCATCTGCAATCTACACGAAAATACTTTAATTGCCTTGCTCACCAACAGAACACAATTAAGTTAAGTAATACATTATTCGCGTGACAACAATAGAACTTTCAATGCCACATACAATTTTTTCCATACAAATTAAAAACGTTTTTGTTGTCGAGCCGGAATAAATAATTATAAGTTTTACAGTGGAATATCGAACTTGCCGATGTGAAATTGACTTGCAATGGGATTAGTAAAATGCTAATGGAAAAACTTTTAGTTTTGCAAGGAGTTAAAAACGCTAAATTCTTTGAATTACGGGCGATATTGGCTTCCGCTTAGTATAAGTCGATTTGTAATTTTACCACCGACACAGAGGAGCAATTTAATATCGATTTTAATTAAAACTTAAATTGTTTAAAGTCTTATATTATAGTTTTAGGCAAATTTAGGTAGTTTTCTCACAAAATTTTTAAATATTTGTAAAAAATACACCAACGAATAACCATGAAAAAAAAGTATGATTCTAGTGAACTTTAAAATAAT
The DNA here is from genome assembly GCA_963675555.1 of Leptura quadrifasciata. NCBI lineage: Eukaryota > Metazoa > Arthropoda > Insecta > Coleoptera > Cerambycidae > Leptura > Leptura quadrifasciata. The sequence goes on from OY776673.1 coordinate 991,014, forward strand.
GGAATGAACAATATTTTCCTTATAAGTTATGTAAGAAAGCTCACCCAGAGATTTTAGTACATGTTAAAAATATATGCCTTTATACGGCAACAAATTTTAAACAAGTCGATTCGCTTTTTTCTGTTTAATTATTGTGTCCTTATCTGTTCTTACTTAATATAGTTTAGAAAATGCAAAACGTTAACCTTACAAATATGAATCAATATTTCCTTAACCTCCATTGAAGTGTTGGAATCCATTTAAATACACTTTTCTTATTCTGTAAATATTTTTATTATTTTGGTGTGCCAAAAATATGTCCTAGCATTTAACTCAATAATTATTTTAAGTTATAAAATATCTTTATTAAACCGCCGCTTCCATTTTCATATTCTTTTCGCCTTATAAAAATACTTAACTTTACCCTTGCATTTTCTTCCTTAAAAATGTTTATTACCTATATGCATATTCACTTAAATAAGACTTAATGCTCAGGAACTCACGTGAAGCAAGAAGGGAAATAGTGAATGACACAAGGTTCAATTAAAATATCAAAGTTGTTGACAAGGCAAATTCCGATGGAGAAGATATCAATTTTATCGAAAAAATATTCAATAACACCGAAATTTGACAAACGAGTGCCGACGTGTGAACCTTTTATTATATCTAATGTAATAAAATATGAATTGTGGTGAAGGAGATTGCGAGATCAGGGAAAAAGCTGTTTTGACATAACAAAAGCGGATGCGTATACGTTTCTTATAAAAGTAAACGGTGAAGGGGATTGAATTTATGGCTTGTTTAATTAAAATGAAATACGTCAAGATACATAGTTTAAGAAATTTCCGAGTGCTTAGTATAGTTTATGGAATTAAAATGGCATATTACTTTGTAACGGAAAGGTTTAGGAAAAATCTTTGTAAACAAATCCAGTCCCCGTTAAAACTACTCATATTTTTACGCTAAATTTCTTTAAGAACGTTTGTACTTAAACGGCCCTAGCTTGCTCAACATCAGGAGTGAGGGAAAACTGCATTAAAGAGAAACAAACAATGTTAAATTTAATCATATATTACAACAATAAAATTCATGACCCTGAGGCCGTGGAACATAAAAATACATCAATGTCAAAAACAAGAGTTCTTTCAAATATACGGAATTCGAATACGCAATCAAAGTCTTAGAAAAATAACTAAAGTAATAACATCGAATTCTTATAGTAACAAAAGATAATGTACAAACATGAACAAATTCTGGAGTATAACTGGAGTCAAAACTCATTTACACACTCAGACATGAACATACAATTTCAATTTTTAGTCAAAATCTCGAAGAGAAAGTTAGGCGCTACGGATTATATTTTTGGTAAAAAGCCGAAAATCATTGAGTGAACTTAACAAGAATGTACTTACAGTTTATGATGACGCACTTTGTCACATGAACCAATAATTGGCACTGACGGAAATCTTTCAAATACCTGCTTGGAGGGCGTAGTGTTCGAAAATTTATAATGTAACCCCTAATTCACGAAGGAGTAGACAAGGGTCTATGCACCAAAAAGTTTTTATTTCACTAGGAAAGTTTCTAAGGTTTACACCAATACCGTAAATATAACAGAACATAACGTGGGAATCTTGTAATGTGGAGTACTTGCTGTTTACACCGTCAATAAATGGTGTCTTTCACTAACCAAATAAAACTTCTCTCTAAAATGGAACTTATGAGGGTAATTTCGCCAGACTTTATCATCAAAACGAATCCAGAACTAATTAATACAACTTTACACATTAATTCACGGCAATACACATCTTTCTTTTTCAAGTAGTTTCTTCCGGGTCTTGCCGTGGTCGTCGAACTTGGCTTGATGTTTCGCTGATCATCCTATCAGCTTCTTCAGAAGGATTCTAAAGATTGTCTTTATGATCAGCGAAACGTCAAGTCAAGTTCGACGACTACGGCAAGACCCGGAAGAAACTGCTTCATTAGACAACGGCCGTGAAAACCTGCATTCTACTATCTTTCTTTTTACCATTTTTAATCGCCGTTCTGACTTGTTGCTCTCGGCGTACCATACTATCCACGTGAATGTCCCTTCGCGTATCCTCTATCTCCCATCAAAACGAAGTTAAATACCTAAACCGATCAGGGAAACGGATAAAAAAAATGCGTCAATCATAGCTTTAGAGTTGAATACGAAGATGCAGCGCGGCTACAGGCTTTGTTTTTACCGATTTATATTTGACATTTTACTAATATTTTGCAAAATTTACACACGACAAAAATAGACCGTTAACCGTGCACCTAGAACCTGTCAATAATGAAGTTTCAGGCACAAAAAAAGTCATGTTATACTGAGCAGGCCAAAATATTCTCAACTGTTTTGGTTCATTTTAGAAATACGCCAAATAACAGTGGCAGGGAGGAAGGTCTGCCATAATAAGTTTACTAAGTAAAATCCTGTGGTCAGCTCTGTCGAAGGCTTTGGAATAAACGGTGAAAATCGCGTACAAATTGTGTTACGTGGAACAGATTTACCGTGTACGAAACCAGCATATGTTCCTGAGTATGACCTTACGTTTGAACGTCTTAGTAGCGCGAATTCAAAAACTTCAGCAAAATTGGAAATTATAGTAATAGGCCGATAGTTTTCGACATTACACTTTTCACCTTTTTTATGAACAAGGGTAGTGCGAAAATTTTTCCATGCATAACAAAGATTCTGCAAAAATATAAGCGCAGTCTCTGACGATGATGAATGATATTACCATCCCGTTCCTTGGCAAATTTAGATTTCAATTTTCTTACAGCTTGAAAAACTGTATTAGTATCTAAATTATCACAATGTGCATATTTATTTGCGGTGTGCCAATTTTCTTCATTAATATATGTATTTGTTAGAGAGGGTGGCAAAAAAGATTCCTCAAACCCCCGTTTGCTACGTCCCGTGTATTATAATAGTACATCTCGTCTCTCAGATTAACGTGGGTTTGGTATAGAAGTGGTTGCTTTTTTCCAGTTGATAATAGGACTTAATAATATTCTAAGTAATCTTTATAAATGATTTTGGTGTCATATTCAGCCGATTCATCAATTATTATGAATGTCCTCGAACTTCGAGCGCGGACAAAAACAGTAATTATCACCGAAGTTCTCCAAATACGTTAGAAAGTAGGTGCATACAATAGTTCACTTCCACGCAAAGCGGTCGAGACTATCAGAGCAGTAGTGTATTATAGGGAACTTTGAGTCCTCTGGGTTGGTGGCCATGTTAATTAGCGGCGGCTGACGTGATGATGAATTACTTATTTTAACACCGATTTGTGTTTACTCCTTACGTACAACTCGTTACACAAGTTCAAGGCATTGTGTTTGGGTACGAACTGGTTATAATTAATCTGGGTTGATGCCTAGAAGACGCCTCAAGATTAATTTCGACTTCTGGCTTATACGCCGCAGTGACGTACCGCAACAAAGTTTTGATTAGTCGCTTTGAGAATTTTAATTTTTAATTAAATCAGTTATTATCTCTCTAGTAAATAAATTGCTTTACATCTTGGAGTCGCTGTTATGCAGAAATAATCTGAATTGCTAATAGTGTCCTTAAAAAAGGCACAACAGTGTCGCGTTAATCATATTTTTTTGTTCATTAAGCTGGAATATCGATACGTTTCTAAAATATCCTCTTTATACGATGAGTGTCAACTAAAACTTTCCATCGCGAAAAACTTCATATGGAACAGTTTTTGGGAAAATAGACGAGTGATATTCAGCAATAACAGAATGTTCTTTGGGTGCCTCTACAAGTTTTGTCTGAATTTTGGATTTAGAAATTTTCATAACTACTGAACTAGAAGAAAAGATTTTCAACGAGAATGGTAGGAGAATTAAGACAATTGTCGATTCCAGGGAAAAATTTAACTGAACTCGCAAAAAAGTATTTTTTAGAAAAAAATCATTTCGTTCGGTCTAATTGTTTTCAAGTTGAGAGGCAATGATCATTTGCAAGCAGTTAGCACTTCTTCCCCTTCCCCTCCTATACTGAACTTTTCATATTATTGGGCCGTTTTTTATTTATTTGCGGAAACCTAAATGATGAATCTTATTTTGTATTACTTAGAGATGCAGCTGATCTACAAACGAGATTCTTTCCGAAAATATGGCATTTGAACAAGACGGAACACCCCCAAATTCGGCTGCGATTTTTTAATGATCCATTCCCTGGTCGTCGGATACGAGAAGAGGTCCGATGATAAACTCATTTAGATTTTTTTGTGGAGGTATTTAAAGACAGCCATATAACTCAACCAGAGTCTTTAGATGATTTACGACAAAAGATTGTTCAAGAATGTCAACACTTAACGCCTCAAGTTTTTAGTAATGTTAGACAGTCGTTTGATACGAGATTGAATCACTGCATGGAGATCAATGAAAGTCAGTTTGAACACCTAATAAAGTAATTTTTGGTATTCAATCTTTACTCTAAACCTGTTTTTAATTTAAAATGATTTGACTACTTGAAAACTCTTTAAAGTTTGACGAGTATCCTATAACTGGTGATTTCAATATTTCTGAATGGCATTCTAATCAGCAAGCTAATTCATGTAAACCATTATTATACTACATGAAATTCACTGGGTATTTAGAATGTTGTTATATACATTATTCCAATTCAAGGTTATTGGATATAATAGTCAATTCACCTTCTGTATGGATCCACTTGTCCAGGAGGATGCACATCATTACCAGGAGAATGTTCTATTTCGAATGGTATAACTCCTCCTTATTTTGAAATTAATGAAAACCAATCTTATAACTTCAGAAAATGTGATTTTCGTGCGTTATACACTGCGAATACAAACTGCGAACCTGGATCCTCTCTTTCAAATAAATGGTGGAAACGCAGCATCCGATTATTTGTATGAAGTGCTATTTAACAAATCTGATGAATATGTTCCTAAAAGAAGAGCGACTTCGAAGCGTAAATATCCTGTATGGTATACTGGACAAATTATCAAATAAAAAGCGCATTATGATAAAAGATATAAGAAAATTAAATTGTTATATTACAAACAACGATTTTGTACCCTGAGCAGTCAAGCTTGACATTAATAAAGCTTTAACTAACTTTATCCATGCAGCTGAAAACAACATGGAGCACGATCCTTCGCAACTGTGGAATTATATTAATGCTAGAAAAAGTACCACAAGGATACTTGGACGAATGGTGTATAAAGACACGGAATATACTGCTGCTCATGACACCGTAAATGCCTTCTCTTCTTATTTCAGCTCGGCGTACTTAAGACCATCAGCTGGAGATATTCATGCTGATTCATATCTGTTTAATGATAATGTGCTTTCTGTTAGTGTAGTAGTGAGTGTTATTGACATCCTTGAAGCAGCGAAGAAGCTTAGATCTAAATTAACTACGTGTCCAGATTTAGTCCCAGCCTTTGTTGTAAAGTACTGTATTTCAGGTTTTGTTAAGCCCCTCTGTTACATTTATAATCTTTGTCTCAAATCTGCCACATTTCCAGATAATTGGAAATTATCGAAAGTAGTTCCTGTATTCAAAACAGGTGATAAGTGTCAAATAGAAAATTATCGGCCAATTAGCGTAATTTGCAACCTTGCCAAATTGTTTGAATCCATTTTATTGTATGGTCGATAGCCGTGTGGGTTAAGGCGCGAGGTGGCAATCGCGATTAATCACACGGACATCGCACCACCGGGTTCGAATCCTGGCTCCGGCACTGTCGGAAGAAATGGTTGTATGTCCGCGTTTTTTTAATGTGTAACCCCCTTCCGCACAAGCCCTGGCTTCTGGAATTGGGGGTTGTCTAATTTCTGTGGTGTTTATTATTATTATTGCATGTTATTTGTACAACCACATACTGCTTTTGACGCTCTAGATGACAAAAGGCAAGTTGACATTATATATACGAACATATCAAAAGCTTTTGATCAGTTGGATCACCCTACCTTACCTCGTAACTTGCGTTACAGTGTCTCTAATAATCTAATAACGTTTTTTAACTCTTATTTAACTGATAGTATGCAATATGTCGACTGCATAGGAGTAGTGTCACCCAAGGAAGTAATTTGGGCCCATTATTATTTTTGTTCTTTATTAACGATCTTGTTATGACTATTAAAGCGTCTAAATTATTATATGCAGATGATCTGAACATTTTAAATTTCGTAGATCTTCGGGAGTTGACTCTCACTGCAGAATGATCTTAATGAAGTAAGTTCAGTGGTGTGCTAACAATAACCTGAAAATCAACATAGGAAAGTGTACAGTAATGACTTTTGCTCGCAAATCAACTGTTACTGAGTTTGACTATCAAATTTATGACCAAAACGTAACCAGAATAACCGTAGTTATGGATTTGGGTGTTATATTTGACCAGAAGCTATCTTTCAAACGATTGGAAATAACTCACTATAACCCAGCTGATCTTGCGTCAACCGGAAAGGTCGAGGTGGCAAACTTGAGATATGTTATGTTAGCATATTTATCTGTTTTTCAACAAAGGCCGTTCATTTAGAGCTTGTCTCAAGTTTATCAACCGATGCCTTTATATTAGCATTAAGACGATTTGTATCAAGGCGGGGCAAGCCCTCAAAAATATACTCTGACAACGGCAAACATTTTGTAGGGGCCAAGAAAAAAACTTGGTACATTTTTAGAGTCCAATGAAGTGCCTCTTATATCGGCTTGTGTCAAGGAAAATATTGACTGGCGCTTCATTCCACCATATTCTGCCCACTTCGGAGGTCTGTGGGAGGCGGGCGTTAAAAGCCTTAAGCACCATTTAAAACGCGTCCTTGCTCAAGCCAATCAGGTTTTCGAGGAATTACTTAAGAGACAAGACACGTTTTTTGTGAGCTCTTCAATAAAGAATAATATTACTAGTTTACAAGTGATTATTTTTACAATACAACAAATTTACAGTCCACCAAAACAGCTACGATGTGGCGAAACATAACAATAATTTCCAGTGATTTTTATTACACTGCTGCGAGTTGCGATATCATCGTGACAAACCATTTTCATCAAGAACAAAGACGATAGGATAAAAAAAAAACCACCATCGTTATTTTCCTGTACAGTTTGCGAGTCCATTTTCTCGACTGAACGTCATTACCCCGCGCTAGAGAAAGAAGCTGAACGGTGATAATTTATTTAGTGCTGGAAATTATAGGGGTTGGAAGTGTGAGGGCGAGACGGTTTTCATGAGCCAACTCGTGTTATGTTCCTCGAGCGCGGATGTCTTTAACGCTATCAGCGCTCCGACACATGATACTGACTTCTGCCCTTATCGCAGTTGCAGCTTTCCTCCCTGGAACAGATCTTATTACAGCGAACGTGAGGAACATGGGACAAAGGGAGAGCATGTATTGAGTTGAAACGGCTCGTGAAGTACATGGAGAAACAAAGAAGCAACTTCTTGCTTTGACCAAATAACCGATTCCTTATTCTTGTACGTTCTATAAACGGAAAGTAAACAAATGATAAAATAGATCGCTACCACGTAGGTAGGGCAGTGTTATAAAGCATTGCGTAGTGAATTTATAGAATTTATTTCAGGTATTAATTCAGAAATTACCGATTCATGCTCTCTAGCTCATGCCAATATTTTTCATTCCTGGATCAGTGCGTTGTCAAACTAAAATACGTATTTCATTATTTTATCATTTTTCCTTAAAAGGAGAAAGTATATTATATTATAATATTATATTATAATATACTTTCTCCTTTTAAGGAAAAATGATAAAATAATAATATTATATTATAATATACTTTCTCCTTTTAAGGAAAAATGATAAAATAATGAAATACTGAACTTCTGAAGACCTCAGGCCAACATATAAATAAACATCTCTCCGCTGCTTTATTCCACCAGAGTCCCACCCTGTACTTGATATTTTATTTAATTTTAACGACTTTCGCTCCTAGTAAGCGCCCTAAAATTCTAGAAATTACCCAGGAAAGAAGTTAATATTGCGCTATTGGGTAGATTTATGTGCCTTGATAAAGTGGCGCGTAATTAGAGATGGTAATAAAAACCCTTAAAATTACCGTGTACTTATGACCTTCAGCTGAAGCCCGCGTTCCTCGGGAAAGTATGTCGAAACTAATTGGTATTTATGTTTCTACTTTTAATGGTACTAATAGCTACACTTTGTTTCATAAAACGTTTTCGTTGGACGTTTTTATTATTCTTTTTTGATTTAATAAAGGTACGTTTGCCAGTTAAATTCAAATTCTCTTTAATGTTTGATATGACATTACATATTTTTACAGAAAGGAAACAGTTCGTTCAAATAAATACCAGTCACATGCAAAAATTTGTGAGTCGAGTTCTGTAAAAACATTCAAATTCATCAACACGACTAATTATACGAATGCCTGAAATGGGTGATAAGGTTTTTGTTTACAGCTTGGCTGACGGGAATAAATATTCGTTCAAATTAACAATAAATATTCACCAATTTTCGCCAGTAGTGTATACAAAAGCTTTATAAGCCGAATTTTCAGATAGGAAGACGGCTAGATGCAAGCGCAACTGCCGGTAGTGCTGTTTTATAGGGTAATATAATAAAATAAACGATGTAAAACAACGAGGATCAAGATCCGATTACTACCTTGAAACAGGGTATTGTTCCTTATAGTATAATGCATAAGATTCTTGAGCGCATCTATTGTAGCTAGATAGAAATTATTTATAGGGAGTAAAATTACATCAGGCAACTTTTTGGGTAAGTTAGCATCAATTTTAATTCCTCATGAATTAAAATACCAGAAATAGATACAGTGATGTCCTAAACGGATTTTCACATGCTACTACTCAGTGGGGGGGCAAATGGCAAGTTTACAAATTCATGCGGCCGTTAATTACTAAAATCCAACAACAGTTTCATTTAAGTACTCATAAATCATGTGATAATACAGCAGCATATGCTGCGTGATTCGTATGCCAAATTTTACAGTACTCGTTATTTTTAACGAATTTCCCATTGTAATCGTTAAGATGATTCCGATTTAAGCGCTTGGAGTATTGTTAAACAATGCGTTATACGATATAACTTAAAATGTACAAAGATAATTCCCAGGCCCGAAAAAAAAAAAGTATCGAAAGGCATTTACATTTAAAAACTTAAACAATAAATTTATTGTTACTACCTACAATAGCTGAGACTCGAAACCAGGGCATTATAAGCGGCGATTAGTTGCGATTGTTACACAATGTGCTTCAAAAAAGGAAACCTCCCAGTATGAAAATGCCCGAACTAGCAGGCACTCGACTCCATTAACCGAGTGAAGTCATATACCTAGGAGTCATACGTGATCGCACTCTCAATTGAAAGACATATGGAAGTAAAGATCAACAAGGCATGTGCGGCCTTCTGGCAGTATCGCAGAGCAGTAGTTCCTGGAGCTTTTCATCTAGAATATGCCTGTGGTTTATACACTATCGTATGTAGCCATTGTCTAACGTCTCAGAACAGCAACATCTCAGTTGGATCATGTTCAGATACAGGCATGCCCCTGTTACGGCTGCAATGGAAATGACGACTACAGCTGCAATGGAGATAATGCATCCCTTCTGAATATACATGTTAGATAGTGGATTGTTTGAATAACTTTTTAAAAAGGAACTTTATTTGTTACACTGGAGTCTACTTTGACTCTTTAGAAAAATACAATAATAATTTAGATGAGGTTTATTCGAAAGTGAGTATAAGACTGATTACAAAAAGGTTGTTGGTAATATTTATAATGTTTTGAGAACAAAGGAAACAGTGTTGCTGATTCAGCACAATCAGGATTACTTAGAATTGAAATACAATGCTCATGCAGCGTGAGCGGTTATTGAGAAGAGCTGTTACGCAGTATGTAATACGATATGTTTGAGAAGGTTAAGCCTGTCTCGATAATATTATATATCATAGTATATTTCTAATATAACAGCTTCCCCCTTATAAAAAAAGTTGGTGTTTTATGCAGCAACTTTTGAAATGAATATAAAATGTATATAAAAGGTAATGGTACAATTTGGAAAAATATAAAAGATACAAAAATGTTAAATCGTAAGGTTTAAAACACAGAATATAACCTTAGCGTCTAAAATATGAAATGCAAGCACAATAAGCTTGATTCATAAAATAAAATAACATAAAAATGTTAGAGTAAAAATATAGCTTTGGCAAGAAAGCGTAAAATACAAACATACTAGGTTTGAATTGTAAAATAGGATAAAATATTCCTAAGGTTAAAATATAGCTTTACTGTGAAAGCATAAAATATAAGCATGATGGGTTTGAATGAAAATGACGTAAAAATGTTAATAAAATTGAAATTAACAAATGATAGAAAAATAATGAAATATAATGATTAAACAAATGAAATAAAATTCACTGAAGAGTCCAGCACTGAAAGTCAGTAAAAAGGCACAAAACGGTTTGTCTTTATGTAAGTTCTATGTCTTCGGCTTCGTTGTCTTCTCTTCTTAAGGTAGGTCGTCTTCGTGAAGGAAATAGGTTAGCAAATGTCCTGTAGGGTTTGCTAGGCCTCGGTGGAGATGGGGGTGATGCAGAGACATCGATGGCTAGTCTTCGTCTTTTTGTTCTGCACTTACAAAATAGGTACAGAAATAACAGTCCAATTATTAGCACAATGATAAAATAGGTGAACCAGGATATGTGTTTTGTTATAAAGGGTTCGTTGATCAAATCATCTAAATCTCTGGAGTATTGGTCCAACTTGTGTTTGGCAACTTCGAGGTCTTCCGTATTGAGATTGTTTAATTTTAGTGGTTTAAGATTTGGAGCTCGGATTTTGTCTGGAATATGTTTACAACATTCAAATGGAATTTGGATTGGATGAGTGTCGTCTTTTACATCGGTTACTTCATTGGTACTGGCTTGAATTTTTGTGATGCCTATGAAGGCGTAACAATTTGGTTGTAATTTTACTATTGAATTTTTGTAGATGACTTCAGTTTTTGAATTTCTTTCTGGACAGTTGATGGTTGTTTGTAGAGGTTCTGCGTTAATAACTAACCATGTGTTTTCGTCTATTTTTTGGACGTTGTAGCCTTGGCTGATGATAAATGACGTCTGGCAGTTTTCTGGCAGAGTTTTGAGGTTCTTGAAGAGACGGGCTTCGCATATGGCATTGTTGTCAATAGGATAGGCAAATAAATTTGGACATAATTTGGTGTTGAAATAAAGTGGTTTGCATTCGTCAAGGTTCGAAATAGGTATGTACATTAATGAATCATCATCTCTCGCGATATATTTTTGAGAAGTTGATAATACATGATATAAACCAGTTCTATTATCCAAAATAGGAATAGGGTATAATTGAAATACTGAATATGTTTGAGGGTCTATTAAAGGTATGTCTAACACAAATATTAGATCCGAATTTGTTTGAAAAGCTTTTAGTTCTATAATGTCTAAGTACTGTGCAACCTTTGATAGTTTGATTGGAAGCGGTAAATTGTTCCTTTGTAGGTTTTGCGAAATTTCTTGTAGAGAATTTATTAAGTCTTTTGGATTTATAATTGACGTGTGAATTATTTTAAGCCTCGCGAAAGTGATGGAATTTAGGATGTCATTTAGGTTATCCTCGATAAATAAATAACTTGCCATAAGTTGTTCGCAGATTTCGATAAATTTCAGTTTTGCATGGACGTTTTCTATGTCCTTAGTCATGTCTAAGATTGAGGTTTCAATTTCTTTAATATCCTTATTGAAAGTTTCTTCGTCAACTTGCAATTTTTGAATAGTTGCGTTGAAATTTTTGATTACTGAAGTTGTAACGGATATTTGGTTTTTAATTAGGTTTTCGAGTTGGTGTTCGTCATTATTCAATTTGTTGATACAATCAGAATAATACTGACCGTCTTCTGCGTCTAAATTTCCGGTTATTGATTTGAAAATCGTTCCGATGCCATTTAGTATTCCTCGTTTGTATCGTTTCGTGTCAAGGTAAATTTCGTCAAATTTTGATTGTATTGATTGGGAAATTTGCGTCAATAAGCTAAGGTGAGTTTTTACATCTCCTGAAAAGACGTTCATGTAATGATATGCTGGGTCGAGTGTGTTGTATAGTGTCTGTAAGATCTTGTCGTTTTTGTCGAAAGCTGTCTTAAAGGTAGATATGTTTTTGTGTACCAGTAAAGTCCATTTCTTGTGAGAAATCACAATGTCCGTGTCTTGGTGATAATATACTCCGATCGTATTGTTAATAGGTGTTATTTTAAATTGAGCAAGTGCTGATCCGATCAGCAGGAGAAACCTGAAAATAAATTTAATCTTCAGTATATGGTTTCATTCGATCAAAATTTACTTTGGTTGTTTGGTTTGTTTCGAGATTAAGTAATGTAGCGGAATTTTGAAAGATTTCTGTAATTTCAAAGGGACCGTTGAATTTATTTTGTAGTTTATTTTTTATTTGTGATTCTTTGACGTACACTTTGTCGCCAATATTATATGTGTGTCTATTTTCGGGAATGTTCTTGTCGAATCGAACTTTGGCTTTTTGTTTTTGTGCTTCTGTTCGACTTCGCGCAATTTTGTAATAATGGGATATTCGATTATTTAGGTCTCTAACGTATTTGGTGATCAGGTCTTTTTGGTTGTAAAGAGTTTCAGGTGGTCGGTTAGCTGTATGTCCGAAAATAAGCTCGTATGGCGTAAAGCCATGAGTTTTGTTTACCGAGTTATTGTAACATATCACCGCATAGGGTAATATAGTAAAGGGATGTTCGTTGGGATTTTCGGTTTTGTGTATTCTTATCATTTCTGCTAGGGTGGCATGGAATCGTTCGATAGATCCGTTGGATTGAGGATGTCCTACGCTTGAGTATGTTAGTTTTATGTCGTAAAGGGTGCAAAGGTCTTTTAATAAATTATTATCAAATTCACCGCCATAATCGCAATGAATTCTTAGTGGGGTACCATAATGCTGAAAATAAAGCAACAGGGTATTTACGACTGATTTTGCGCTCTTGTCTGGGACTGCGTAAGCTTGAGTAAATTTGGTTAACTCGTCGCGGATAGTTAATGCATAGTTTCGCGTGGGAAATTCGAATAGATCAATATTAACTCTCTCAAATGGAGTTTTAGGGGTTTCAGTAATCACTAAGGGATTGTTGAGGTTTTTACGACAGACTTTTGTTCTTTGACATGTTTCACAATTTTTTATAAAATTTTCGACGTCTTTTGTTAAGCCTTGCCAATTATATTTATTTTTGATTCTACGTATCGTTTCATTTATTCCACGATGTAAATTATTTTTTCCGGTGTGATGCTGGTCGAGAATGATCGGACGTTGGTCTTCATCGGGAGTTCGTACTAAATTTTGACAAATAATTAGTTTTAAGTCTTTTTCTGCAAAAATAAATGATAGGATTTCGAGAATTGGAAAGTCTAAGTTATTTTCAACATGATAAGTTTTGGAAAGGTCTAATTTGTTTCGATGTTTGTACAGTGTTAGAAATAGGTGTTCTACCACAGACTCTGGGTCGAAGGGTAGAGCGATAATGTAATAGTTTCTTTGTCGGGTTGATTTACTGGAAACGATATTAATTGTGTTGTTATAAAACTCTGGGTTTTCCTCGAAAATATCTTCGATAATTTGATGGTGAAGATCTGTCAAGTTGTTTTGTTGGAAGAACGTTATGATATTTTTATTTTCTCGATCTAATAGTTGTTTATTTGTAATTTGAATTTTGGAATAATCTATTAGAGATTTGGTTTTGTAAAGTCGGGAAAATGTGTCAAATTCTCGGGCGATTTGTTCGTCGGTAATTTCGTCGTCATTGTCTGAAATTTCGTCTTCATCTGAGTCTTCGTTTGCGGCTAGAATTTTTGAATAAAATTTGGAACATTCTGAAAAGTGATTGATTTTTATTCTGGACAACGCGTCCGCGTTTTTATTGATCTTTCCGGGTTTGTATATTATTTCGTAATCGTATTCTTCGAGTTTTAAGCGCCAACGCGCTAGTCTACTACCTGGGTCTTTTATGGAAAATAACCAAGTGAGTGGTCGGTGGTCGGTGACGAGTTTGAACTTCCTTCCGAATAGATATGGCCTAAAATGCTTTACACTCCAGACTAAAGATAAAAGTTCACGCTCAATGGTTGAATACTTAGTTTCCGCGCCGCATAAAGTTCGAGATGCGTATGCGATTGGCAAATCTTTTCCTATACTTCCTTGTGAAAGTACAGAACCTATTGCAAATGCACTAGCGTCTGTAGTTAGGACAAAAGGTTCATCAAAGTTGGGGTAGATCAATATCGGGGTAGTTGTCAAAGTTTGTTTTAGGGTTTCGAATGAATTTGTACAGTCATTGTCGAAATTGAAAGGTATATCTTTTTGTAGCAACTTAGTTAAGGGTTTTGAAATTTTGGAGAAATTAGGAATGAAGCGTCTATAGTAGCCTGCTAGACCTAGAAAAGATTTAATTTCTTTCTGATTTTTGGGTTGAGGAAAGTTTAGAATTGCTTCGACTTTGGCAGGGTTTGGTTTTACACCATCCTTTGTAATAAGATGCCCTAAATAGGCGACTTCCTTGCGAAGGAATTCGCATTTGTCTGGCTGAATTTTGAGGTTGGCTTTTTGTAGACGTTTGAAGACTTCTGTTAGTCGAGAAATATGTTCATGGATAGTAGGGGAATAAATAATAATATCGTCCATGTAGACGAGACAGCGTTCATTTTGGATGCCTAATAGAATATTGTCCATGACCCTCTGGAAAGTGGATGGAGCGTTTTTTAGACCGAATGGCATACGTACAAATTCGTAGTGGCCATTCTCTACCGTGAAAGCTGTTTTTTGGATGTCCTTAGGATCGATTTCAATTTGGTGGAAGCCAGAGGCCAAGTCTAGAGTCGTGAAATATTGACATCTGCCTAATTGGTCTAGAAGATCAGAAATGTTGGGCAAAGGATACTTATCACCTATCGTTACTTCGTTTAATTTCCGGTAGTCAACTACGACGCGCCATTTCTGTTTACCAGAAGCGTCTAGTTTTTTGGGGACTACCCAAACTGGGGAGGACCAGGGAGAAATTGAAGGCTGGATAATGCCTTGGTCGAGCATTTTCGAGACTTGTGATTTTACCTCTTGTTTATGAATTTGGGGGTAACGATAAGATTTAGTGAAAATTGGTTTAGAATCGTTAGTGTCTATTGAATGTTTGATTTCATTGGTAAATGTCAAGTTGTCACCTTCTAAATAGAATATGTCTGAAAAATCTAAACAGAGTTGAGTAATTAGTTCACTCTCCTCATCGTTCAAGTGATCTAAGCGTAATTGGTTTCTTATTTCGTAATTTCTGTCTATATATTGGGAATCCGGATTTTGAAGATTTACGTTAAATATTGATCTAAATTTTTGAACGGGTTCAAGTTTAAGATTTGAAAATTTTATTGTTTTCGGAATTGCATTTGAGTTTATTACTGTCGTCAAAAATTCACCATTGTTGTCTATTTTGACAATGGCATTCGGTAAACGTACCTTTTCATTTTCCTGGGCTATTAGTATAGCTTCAGTATTTTGTAAATTGCATTTAAGTTTAAAAATCTTTTCTGTGCGTGGTTCGATAGAAATTACATTTTGGTTTTTAACATTTAAATTTGGGTTTGAAATTCTAATACCTGGATTATTGTTTTCGTTACAATTATTGTGGTTCCTGATTGATGTTACTTCAGTCACCTCAAATAGTGGTACGGTTTTAAAATTGGTAATAAGTTGATTATTTTCAAAGTCCACATGACACTTATAATATTTTAAAAAGTCTGCACCTAATAGTCCATCGAATTCTATATCTAGGTCGTGAACATAAACCTTGTATGGGTCATTTATATTGAATGGTATTAGTACAGATTCGGTGATATTAATTTTTTCATCTGTTATACCCTGTATAATTACGTTTTCAGGATATCTTTGTTTGTACCTTTCCGCTGTTTTGGTTTTAAATACAGAAATGCCTGCACCTGAGTCGACAAGAATTTTGAAACGATTTGTGAAGTCTTTTATGTAAAATAGATTTTTAGAATTTACGACATTTAGTTTGTAGCGGGGTGTTTTTACATGAATTGGTTTTCCGGGAAGTTCAGGTTTGGGTCGAAACTGTCTTGGAGGTTTATCGCTTGGACTTGATGAGAAATTTGGTCTAGCTCGTCCGTTTGTTGTGTTGGAGTACTCGTGGAATACTCCGGGCCTATGCAAAAATCCGGAGGATTAGCAGTATAATCCTCGTGCTGTTGAGGTTGAGAATTAGCAGTATAATTCTCGTACTGTTGGGGTTGAGAATTAGCAGTATAATTCTCACATTGTTGGGTTCCAAAATCGTAATCATAATTGTTTTCATTAATTTCGAAATTATTTTGGTATTGGTAATTGGGAGAATAACTTGCGGAATAGTCTTCATATTGATTTGAGCTATCGTAAAATTCTTGGTTCAAATGATGCGTTTTTTGTTGATTGAACCTGTTGAAATTTGGGTTTGGCTGAATGGCAGAAGGTCTCTGCTGGTTGAAGTTTGGATTTGGCCTGATAGCTGAGGGCCTGTTCTGTTGAGAATAATTTTGTTGCTGGTTAGAGAAGTTTTGTGGTCTATGATTATATGTACTTTGGAAATGTGGCCTTGGAGGCTGTGCTTGATTAGAATAAGCATTTGGTGTGAAATTGGGAGATGGGGACTGATAATTTTGCCTTGTGCGGCATTCGTTAACATGGTGTCCGTTTCTTTTGCAGAAGGTGCAAAATTGAGGGGAGTTTGGACGTCTTTGTGGGTTTTGAATGGGATTTTTATTTGGAACTCTATTAGAAAATTTTTGTGATTCAAAATAGGATAATTGCAATTCACGTTTAATGCGGTTTATTGCGTCTAACATGTCGCCAGGGTTACCAGCCCTAATGATTTGACCTAATTTGGGTTCTAATCCGGTTAATAAAGTAGTCAATGTCATATTTTCAATGAGGTTACATTGAGCAGTTTTTTCCTCTAGAGTTAGAGTCTGCTTTTGCACTGCTGCGTGCATTTTCGCGTTGTGCGTTTGTAGTCTTGATACAAATATTAGTGCGGTTTCGTTGGGTAACTGACGAATCCTCTGCAGATCCTGAATCAAAGCTGTCAGGTCGCGAGAGTCGCCAAAATGAGCTTCAAGTAAGCTTTTGATTTCTGCCCATGTAGCAGGGTTTCGGGAATTTATTAATTCTGCGGCTTTTCCGCGTAATTTATTTTTTATGTGAAGCGTTAATAAGACGCGCTGATCATCAACAGCGATACCCTGAGCGGTTATGCAAGCTGAAATAAATGTTTGCAAGAATATGGGGTTGCCGTCAAATTCGGGCACTATGGAAAATATTTCGCTTAACCTATAAGGTTCAATATTTATAGTTTCGTTTGCAGTGATTGAGTTGTTTACATTGGAATTTGTAGCGGTAGCCATTTTATTTATAATATTTAGATAATTAAACAACTTAAAACACCTTTTCAATTTGAGCTAGTACGCTACTGATAATTGGCAATTTTTTATTATATGTAAAACAATGTGCTGTTTATTTTATAATATTTCAAAATTTAATTACAAGGATAATTGGATTAATTTAAAAAGTGTTTTTAGTTGGGAATAATGTCACTGAAATTTTATATACTAATGTGCATTTAAACAGTATAGAACATGTGGGTTTTATTTTATTTCACAGTCAAGTAAGGCGTAAACTTAACCTTTATATGATATATGATATTATGATAAAAATAATGTTAAGATAAAAATGGTATGTGATTGTAGTTAATTAGATAAATTCGCACTTAAGGAGTATATGATATTACCATAAAAATAATGTTACGATAGGAACAGTGTATGATTACGGTTATTTATATAGGTCACACAAATTATAATCAAGATATTTTGTTTCAAGTTTAAATAAAATTACTATTTTAGATATTAGAACTGTATGTAGCAATGCAATGTATTTTGATAAAATAAAATGTAAAATTATGTCGTTGTTTGCAAATAAATGTTTGCGAGATGATTCAAAAATGACTTACCCTAAATTTTTCATTCCTCGTGGTCCAGTTGAATGCGACTTCGTGAGCTTAGCTTCACCAAAGGTCTCTCTCTGCCAGGGGTGTCACTGGGTGTTCCTTCCACAGGGTTGCCTTTGATGCCGAAGACACCAACGATGGGACGGGATGAAATTCTTACTTGCTAATTGTTGAATCGTGTTGATTTGAAATGTTGCTTTGCTTGTATTTCTTGATAATTATTATCGTTTCGCTTCTGTGCGTTTGAGAATAATGTAGGTTCTTCTGAACAAAGGATTGGGATCCACCACTACAGCTAAGAAGTTCTCCTTGTTCCAGAAGCTCTTTTCGTCCGGTTAGGCACCTTTTTCAGATGGACTCCTTGTTCCCTCGGATATGTTTGCTACTGGTTAGGCTCCCGAACTGTGTGTTTTTCAGATCCGCCACGACTGCGCCAATGTTAGATAGTGGATTGTTTGAATAACTTTTTAAAAAGGAACTTTATTTGTTACACTGGAGTCTACTTTGACTCTTTAGAAAAATACAATAATAATTTAGATGAGGTTTATTCGAAAGTGAGTATAAGACTGATTACAAAAAGGTTGTTGGTAATATTTATAATGTTTTGAGAACAAAGGAAACAGTGTTGCTGATTCAGCACAATCAGGATTACTTAGAATTGAAATACAATGCTCATGCAGCGTGAGCGGTTATTGAGAAGAGCTGTTACGCAGTATGTAATACGATATGTTTGAGAAGGTTAAGCCTGTCTCGATAATATTATATATCATAGTATATTTCTAATATAACATACATACATATACCGAGAACTGAATCGACTGATATAGAGAAAAGTACGCATCAGAAAATCTTGAAAATTTAGATAATTAGTAATGTCGGTGTGGCCAATCCAACTAAAATAATTACAAGCAGCTGGCACTTCCGCTTATACCGCTTAACTTGCTTATTTCAAATGGAACACCCTATATATTTTAGGGTTTTCGAAAAGAGCATAAAATTCTGAGTCGAAAATATGTAGCATATCCTATACCTAAACCTAGCCGTTTCAGAGATATTTGACATTTTATAGAAAATTTGGCAGGTGAAACGGTTTGCAAGAACCGTTATAACTTTCTTCGTGTAAAAGATCCTCATTTGCTTCTTGTCACATAAAAAGAACACAAGGAGAACTACGTTCTACAACTGAAATAAATTCAATAATATCATACCAAGTGTTCCGTTTTTCGCGTTACATTTTGTCAACTTCAAACCGCGAAAACTTGTTTAGGTCAAATGGAAATGTATTTTTTTACGTCAAGTTGTGTAAAATTGAATTCCCTTTTTTCTGATATTAGCATTGTGGGGGTTAAAGTTACAACTTTTTGAAATATTTGCGATTCTATTAGAAATTCATGAATAGTTGTAATCATTTCATCAAAATAACCATGATTAGAAACAATCAGTCATTATCTTATGTCAAAAAATGCCAGCACGTTTAAATTACACCCACGAAGACTTTTTAAATTTGTTTATTATTTATGGAGAATGTGATAAAGTAATATCAAGAACTTGCAGCACATTTGCTACTCGATATCGAGAAAAACGGAAACCGTCACCAAACACTGTAAAACGCATACTGGAAAATTTTAAAAATTATGGCTCTGTCAAGGCAAAAATGCAACGAAGAAAGCCTATTGTTGATGACGAAAACATTGAAATAGTCATTCTGGGATATTTTCATGCATTTCCAAGGATGTCATTAAGACAAGCTGCTCTGGAATCGGGACTATGCAAGGATTCAATTCACAGAATCTTATTAAAACATAAGTTTCACCCGTTTTCATTCCATATGGTTCAAGGATTAAAAGAAGCAAATTTCCTAAGAAGACAGAATTTTTGTGAGTTTATTCTAATAAGGTCTGAGGGTCACGATTCTTATTTGGGAAATATTATATGGACAGATGAAGCAAAATTTGCTAAAAATGGATTTTTTAATAGACACAATTCGCATTATTGGAGTGACTCAAATCCTCAAATTTTCAGAGAGCGAAACTTTCAGGAAAGTTGGCAGTTCAATGTTTACTGTGCCTTAAGAAACGATAGAGTGGTGGCATTACAATTTTATAAACTTAAACGGTAAATTAAATTTTCTCTTCTGCTAATATAGGGTGTTCCGTTTGAAATAAGCAAGTTGGTATCGACTTCCGGTATAAGCGGAAGTGCCAGCTGCTTGTAATTATTTTAGTTCGATTGGCCACACCTACATTACTAATTATCTAAATTTTCAAAATTTTCTGATGCGTACTTTTCTCTATATTGATCGATTCAGTTCCCGGTGAGACACCCTGTATATATATGCTCTATGCTCTAAGATTGCAACCTGTAAGTCAATGGCGTATGAAAGGTACACTTACGAGACATGCTCGTGTACTAGGGGAGGTTACAACAAAAATATTTCATTTAGGAATGGGAACGGATCGTATCTCCTCCTTTATACATTCAACAAGAACATCGAAGTTAGACTGAGCACGTCGGACAATGAAGGGCCTGAAGTGTCGATCTACACCGATGCGATGGTTCAAAAATTAAATGTGGATATACCTGCATTATAATTTTGAAATTGGGATTTTTTTTTCAGTTTGGAGGCGTTGCATAAAATTGCATGCAAATACATACTACTACCACATACGACTACATAACGCGAGTGTTCTTTTCGCAGGAAAGACACAGCATTTTACTTTTGATGATTTTAGCCACTGTGAGCTTTACCAATAGATAAATAAATAACGTCTTCATTTGGTTTTCTTATAATACAATAGAAGTTACTATTAATCCTCATGGCGACGTTCGATTACTCGTTCTTCCACGCAACCATCAACAGGATATTACTCACATTATTTGAAAATAAAACACAATAATGCGTTTTCAAACAAAAGGTGTAAAGTTAAGCACGATACGTGCGTAACGTTCAAATGGCCAATAGAGTACGTCACAGTAGGAAAGAGTCGACAAGATCAAGGATTCACAGAGCTTTACTCCAGGGTCTAGTACATCTTTATGCATATACACAGTTTTAAGCTTCCCATGGGATTTTTTAATTAAGTAGTTTACATGATTTGTAAATCTGAGCTGCACATCAAAATAAATACCTAAGTTTTTACATTCTTGTTTGGGAGTTAACTTTGGCCCATTTAGGATAATATTGAACAATGGGTGATTTTCTATTAAAATATTTTGAGTCCCAAAGACTAATAACTCAGTTTTTTTTTCATTCAGAACCAAACTATGAGCTCTTGAAACATCAGTTAGTATTAAGTTCGAAATTAGTATTATTTACTGTAGGGCCAATTTCAATAAAGTCGAATGAGAGATAAATTTGAGTATCGTCAACATATTGATGTGCATTGCATGTTTGGAGAAAATTGCTGAAGTCAGGGGTATAGATGGAAAATAGAAGTAGGCCCAAAATACCGCCTTGCGGAACACCATCATCAACGGATTTGAAACTGGAAAACAGGCCATTATTTACAATACGTTGGTATCTCTACGACTTAAGTAGTTTTGAAAAAGATAGTAAAGCGCTGCCGCTTATACTTATGATATTTAAGCTTTTTACATAAAATCTGATGATTCAAGGTGTCAAATGCTTTACTATAGTCTAACAAGACTAAGCAAGTATTACATTTTCTATCGTTGGCTCTAAGAATATGATCCGCAATGTGGGCTAATGCAGTGGTTGTACTATGATTAGCTGAAAAACCTGATTGAATAGATGGTAGTAAACTTTTACTTATTAAATATTTGCTTAACTGGTCTGCAACTATTCTTTCAAGCAAATAAAGTAGGCAGAAGTCTGAACTAAAAAAGTTCGGTACGGTTATCGTTTTTAGGAATGGGCAAGACATTGGCTCTTTTCCAAACTTCTCGAAAAATACCATTAATTAACCATTTATTTATAATGTAAGTAAAGTATATAATTATTAGATCAGGGAAAACCAAGTTTAACATTTTTAAATTAATGTTATCAGGACCAATAGCATTCGACTTCAAATGACGGACAATCCGATCTATTTCCTTCGCAGTAACTTCACCGAATACAAATTCAACGTCAATATTCGGATGTTTGCTATTTTCATATTTCTTGAGAATATCAGGATTGGTGTTCAGATTTGTGTGATGAGTTGCTTGATTAATAAAAGAATCATTTACCCTATCAACATTTGTCAGATCGGAGGTTACTTGACGCTTGGAGTTGTTAATATTCCAATATTGCCAATCCTCGGTTAATGACGAGAGTTAGCAGCGACCTAGTTCCGAAGGAGACAAGAAACCTCTTATTCATCGCAGATTGTATAATGTTATAAATAATATGTAAGACTAGAATAAGATTCACTTTCTATTGTAACTTCATTATAATAAAGTATGTTTAAAATTAATTTACATCATTCTTTTTTCTTTTTAAAAAACGGGTTGTTACTACCATCAACGTAACTCGAGGAAGCACTCGAATCTATCCTAATACTTATCATTATAGAAATAAAATCCGTTGATTATAATTAACACCAGTGCCTAGAATACAGATCAAGTTATTATCTCTGATTCGCTTCGGCATTGTTTCCGATAATACCAACAATAGAATTGCATGCCTCGATAATCCACCTTATTATTTAATACCAGCTTCACAAACTATTATCTAAGTTAATGCCTGAAATCCTTCTGATTTGAGATATTTTATTATTGTCAATTTATCAGGAAATTAGTCGCTGTAATGCATACGACGAAAATGAAAATTTAATTAGGGCGGATTCTGGTTCTACTAAAGTTAATCCGCAGAATCTCAAAATGAAACTCTGGCAGAGAACTTATATTCGCTTACGATTATTATGCAAATACGATTTTAAAATTTAGTGTGTGATTGCAAGGAAGTAAAGAAAACTTCGAAGGCTTAGGATGTCGGATCGATAGTTTACTTTCAGTCGTACAATAAGCAGACAATGTAATGTATAAAGTCAATTTCCTCTTTATAAGATACTCAGGAGCCCCGTTACGATTCTCACATACTACTTGTCAGAAGTTTCCGTAAGGAATCAAACAGTTAATTTATTTCATCAGAAAGATCACTCCAGGTTATGTTATGAATTAAAAATGAATTATAATATAATACATTATAAAAGTCTTAACGGTTACGCATATAACAAAATGTCCCAATAATACTACTTAAATTTCTAAAAAATTTCGTTGCTTGGATTTAGAAACATTTTAAATTATGATTACGTCGAATTTAAAACGAGCACCAACAATTTACAATTGTGCCGAAGTAATTGTTGTTGACATTGATTTTTTAATAAACGGTTTCTTCCCGACCCGAGGAAGTCAATTTGCTCGAAAAGGTTCTATTTACAGCGGAGACCAGTCATCCCAGACCGGGACGCAATTGTAGTTACATCCTCCAACATGTTTACATTGAGATAGTTTATAAAGTCTTTATGAATCCCGAGTTAAATTGCATGTTTTGTTACATTCCAGCGGTAAAGGGACGAATGCATAGGCAGCTTTGGTTTACGACGGACACGATAACATCAAAACATCGCCTCATGTTAAAACGGTTCTTTTATAATTTAAGTGTCATTATGTAACCGTGGGCGAATTTAAAATTTGGATTATTGTTCACAATACACATTATGTTGTGAATATGGCCTGTTACTTGCGGGTAATTCAGTTATATTTACTAATTTATCTCTTATTGGCATTATCAAATAAGTTGTCAGCTACTTTAAGACAGTTGGATTAAGATCTAAGACGATGGTGGCAGTAGGAGTTAAGGACAAGTCTATTCTACTGGCATTTTACTGTCGAGGAATAACAAGTTGCGGCGTTACAAGGGAGTGTGTATTAAGTTATCTGGCTGATAAGGTGAATGTCACTCATCTAATCCAAGGAATTGCAGATAGGTATAATCCAAGTAAGGACTTCCCGGCAAATAAAAAACGCAACAAAAACTTTACGACATAATTATATCGCCGCAAGTCATGGCGGCAAGCCTGACATCAAACGACCCGACGCACATTAAAAACCTATAAAGGTAAGCGAGTCAATTTGCGAGCAGCAATACAAAGAGTACCGGTACTTTAATGAGGTCGTAAAGTTTTTGTTGCATTTTGTGAGTGCAGGGATATTCCAACTATATATAGTTATTTGAAAAATTTCTGTTACTATTGAAACACTCTGTACTGAGGCACATTCTATTCGAAAATAATTCCTATTTTTATTTCAAATTTATGTAAATATTATTTTTATAATGACTAAACAGTAATTTTCATTACATCCTACAAGAAATTACATTCAACACAAAATTACAACGGCCTTTCGAATATTTTAAAACAGCCAGTCAGAAATTTAGGTAAATGCCAAGTTTCAATGACGCTTAAAGCTCGCCTCAGTGCATAGTGTTAGTTCTTATCTAAAGTATGATAAAATTAATAAGACGAACCCAATATTAGCAAAACATGGTGGTCCCTACGTTGTATATAAAACACGCCGCCGTGGGAAAACTAAAACAAAGTGAATAAAACGCAATACGAAAATACCTGTAGGATAGAGAAAGTGGAATAGTTCGTCGTGGCTAAAACGCATATTTCAATCATGTAAACAGGTAGTACCGTGGGCAAAAGGGAGTCTGGCTAATAGGAATGTACATAAACCAGCGAGTAAAAGGAAGAACATTCCCTCCCTGCCGCTAATCATATAAAAGAACGGGTTAGAGGGGTTATCGGGGACGACGAGCTAGATGTCTGTCTGATTGAGCGATTCTCTCCAGACATATTACCAAACTATTTGCTGTACAAGTTATTTCCACATAACGAATCTCTGCACCAACTAGAAATAATCTGTCATTTTCGAGCAGAGGATACTCTTCGGGCATATTATTAACATCAATATTGCTGTCGTAGCCATCGACAATGAACGTATTTACTTCGGCTTCATTTCAATATTCAAGTCGACGCTACCGGCCACTTCAACAATAAAATGGAAACTTAAGCAAGCATAGACGAGGGTACCGATAAAGTTCCGGAAAACGACATAGAAGTTTATATTGCCTCAGGTAAATTTGTTTCAAACTTTGCGTTATTATTTAAAAAATTCGGGGGAAATGGGAAATTTGCGTGTTTGGGGTACTAATAGATTTTTATGAAATATCAGCTTTGATTTTTTACAATAAAATAGGATCAAGTTATATTACAATTTGTTCATTTAGTATTTTCAATAATAATAATGAAATTAGGTAAAAGTTCACTAAATATCTATTATTACAGAGATTTACGTTTGCTAAACCACAAGTTTATATCATTAAGCTGGACATTTTCAGAGTTTACGCGATGACAAGCAACTTTAACTTCAGTTATCAGTGGCTTGCCGTGTGTTTTGACACGCAAGATTTCACAAGAATGTTTCGCAGTTCAAATTATTGTGTGAGGTTTCTCACCGGCGACTACCTAGTTTTCTATGATTGTTTAATAATGATCTGTCACTATAATTACTCTACGAACTACAAACTGTACAGGTCAGCAGTCAGTGCTTGGACCCATTGGACCGGTACCTTGCTTATATTTTGGGGGCTTACCTTTTCGGCGAAGCTCTGAAACGGAACGTCTGTCTGTTAGAATTACATCGCCGCTCGTTTTATGTTGTTGAACAGTCATACACAATTTGGTAGTTGACGTTTGTGTAATCAATTAAAGGGTATTTCCTCAAAATTCCATGATATTTTACATGAGTGGTTGCTTCGTACTTAAATTCGATAGTGCACGAATGTGACATGATTTTTGTCCTCCGTTTTGCATTAAATATTATTTTACCATGACGATTGCTACCACCCTACCTTCAAATCACCATTTAATCGGCCATTTGCGCATCTCTAATTACAATCAGAATAACACGGAAATGCTATTGCATAACATGGTTCTTGTCATTAGCATAACGCACTCTGAAACATAACAGTATGTCACTACTATAGCAGCGTAAACTTTCCTATATAACATTTAGACAATTATCTTAAACATTTGGATTGCTTTTAACTTCATGTTTGGCCATTAGTTACAATAATTATTATAAAATAAAATGGTTTCTATGACTATTGTCCCAACGATTGCTGTCTTTTCTTTCAATTTTACTTTTCTAATACTACAAGTAATAAACTAAATAAATGATTTCATTTCAACCAAATAAAATAGAAAACAAGCTTCAACCATAAATTCACAGTGCAATATTGAGTAATAAAATAGAAGATAAATAAAATAAATGATTAACTAGATTGCATAAAGAAATTGGATAAATAAATATAAAAGGTTACTACAAACACAACGTGATTTGGGTCCTAACGCTGTAAAATTTGACGATGTCTTAACATAAAATTGAGATAAATAATTACTGGGTGGGATTATATATATATGTTCTTGATTGCTTCATGATCAAGGATTTTTATTATTAATTAGTAGGGAGGATGGGAACCTCTTCACTATGATATTTGTAATTTGTAATGGTATTGGTATTGAACTAAAATTGAAATTTGATTGTTTTCACTTCAGCTCGGTGGGAGGGGATAGTCATCCTATTATTCAAAAAAAAAAATAAGTACAGAAGATCCTCTCTAATTACTAACAGACAGAATAATTACAA
The DNA here is from genome assembly GCA_963675555.1 of Leptura quadrifasciata. Lineage (NCBI taxonomy): Eukaryota > Metazoa > Arthropoda > Insecta > Coleoptera > Cerambycidae > Leptura > Leptura quadrifasciata. Next base: position 1,017,725 of record OY776673.1, read on the forward strand.
CCGATTTAAAAAAAGCGAAAAAGTTTTAGATATTTTTTTAGATTTGTAAAAGTGTGTACCACTGAAAAATCCTTTTTTCTACTTTCCCAATTAAAAAATGTAGACCGATACAGGTCGAGCCTTCCGTAATGCTAATGTAGATACCTCTAAATAAGAGCAAATATAAATATCTTAGAAGACTTATCAACAATACTTCCTTCTTTCAAGAGGTAAATGGAAAAACAAAGACTAGGAGTGAACATAAATGATGGCGGCATAGTATTCAGCGTGTAAAGTTTGGGGTATCTCAATTACCTACTTTGAAATCTCTATTATCCCCTGTCTTATTAATTCATAACGTCTACAAAGATGTAATCTTCTAATACAAAGTCGCCATAGTATGCGCCGAAACTAATTTCCCGCTCCAATGCGTCTAATCTGTGCTGTATTTACGTGACCTAATAGATAACAAAGTTTCTTTGTCTTTAATTTGTCTTCAGTATTCAATAAGAAAACAGACGCGTGTCATCAAAACAAATCGTCACTAGTAAACCACCAATAACAAAGTGATTCAACTGTTGGGAGAATCCTAATGTAAGATGGTTAATACTACTTAAAGAAATTAAATGTCAGTTTAAGTAGAAAGGTACTAGCTTAGTTCTTGTTTAAAGGTTTCACTGAACAAAGCCCAAAGTTGGTAGATTAGTTTTGATACCAACAATGTGTTTTAATGACCTGATTGGTTTTGTTTTCGCAATGAATATGTCATGCATACTCGGAAGGATATTGAACAGTTATTCTATCTATACCAAAATACAAGGATAAATATGATTATTAGGCATTCTGTTAATGTCTACGGCAGATACAGCAAACCCCCTTTGCACTTAAAGGTAATCAAATTGGAGCCGAAGTTGTGCCGATAGGTTATTAGGCCTATAATAACCTCTCAACGTTGCTAAATGCGAGCACATGCAATTCCTGTGCCGTTCATAACGAATTCGAGCGGCCCAACGTTCCCGTGGCTGCTGAATATTTCAACACATCTCACACTTCAATTTAATGATTTCCCCAAAGCACACCTCAAATAAATTAATTACCGCACAAAGCCTCGGCAAATGAAACTTAATTTACGTAGGCATTCCAGATCGATGTGGCTGTGGGTCACGTTTGTTGTATTAATTGTTCACCGAGTTGCTTTTCAACATACCTACTCCAAAGTGAGAGACATTTTAAATTAAAGGAAGTATACGAAATAATTTATTTTCAAATATTTCTTATATGTCCCAAAATATATCTCATGTTTATATGCCTACATTATCTGTTTATACAAATGTATCTGAATACTTATGGAGCTCGTGTATGTTACTATAGTCTAGTATACTTTAATTTGGCGTGTGTATGTATGAGTTAATATTTCCGTACGATTTCATTTTCTCCCATATTGTACACAAAGTTAAAGTAATAGTCCAGAAACATTGTCTACGTGGACAATATTTCTGGATCTTTGTGTACAACAGAAAATGAAATCGTACGGAAATATTAACTCATACATACACACGCCAAGTTAAAGTATACTAGACTATAGCTACTTTATCAACTCTCACATTTGGTTTGATTGTGGCCTGTCGCTTAATAATAGGAGGAGTATCAATAACTCGTAATTGCCATCATATAGAGGTGAGTGGGTATGGTCAGTTTCTATTCAGCCCGTACCATTCCCGTCTGGGCAGCGTCCCCAAGAGCCCCGTTTCTTTTGTACATTTTTTTGACTTATATTTATTTATAACGGATATAACTTGGTTAAACTAGTTTTTACTTCCGCCTTGCCCTAGGCGTGATAGTACATAAAATGATTGAAAGAAAAAAGTTCTCTCCATTTGGATTTTTCTTTCTTGTACAAGTAGGAAAAAAATATCTCTAACGCCTGGGCTATAATGTCCATTTCATGTTTGCACATTTTATTTTCATAATTTTGCTCGAAGTAACTAACAACCCAGTAAAATGGGAAATTTTGGGAATGGCTTTAACATATCAAAAGTCCTCACCAGTAGACACCGGAGAAAATAGGTAAAAAAAAATCGGCAGCTACTGGAAGCGGCTGGAACCTCCCCACTCGGTGGATCATTGAAATCGAAAAGAGCATTAAATTGTGTGACAAAACGGCACTAAACGTAATCCGATCTCATCCAAAACCTTTTCAGATCTTCTGGGGCACTAAAAAAACCCTCAACTTAATGAATTTGCAATCATCTACATTATCGCTCGTTGAATAATATACTATTATTTATTATACTAAGAAAGTCTTGTTATCCTAAATAGTACAGATTTGTAAAGCAAGAAACTGAAAATTGGTAAAGTGATAATCTATAATAAATTCACCAACGAAGGTACAGAAAGCATATGATATTGATATTGTTACATCTACCTTTAAAGTTTGTGATAATCCACTAAAAGTTACAAATATGCCGAAATATTATTAACATGACATGACACCAACGTTATCGGATGACAAACGATGACAATGACAATCGTCAAAATTTGCTCATTGCAATCCGATCCCTCGCGGCCGTCTTTGTTAAATGAAACATTAGCATTTCAGTAATTTTACTAGAATCTTTGTAGTTTAATTCTTCGATTTGTCTGTATATACATTTAAAAACGGCACTAAACGTAATCCGCTCTACTTCTAGAGCAGTGAAGAAACGCTCACACGTGAATTGACATGTTTCACGACGTAACGGCTACGCGCATCGATCATGTCTTGCGAAATGCGATCTATGCTTCATATTTGCTTTGTTTTTAATTTTTTTCACGCAAACCAAATCGAAAGAGTGGAAGTGTGATATATCGTTGAAATTAGAATTTTAACTGCCTTTCAATGGTTCCATTGCAAATTGAAAGTAATTATAAAATAAACAACTTGTTGCGTCAAAATGGCACTAAACGTAATCCGATCTCAACCAAAACCTTTTCAGTTCTTCTGGGGCACTAAAGAAACGCACATGCAAAGTTTCATTCAAATCCGTTCAGTACTTTCAGCGCTATCGTGCTAACACACATACACACACACAGACATTTTTCAAAAACCACTTTTTTGGGTTCCTAGGACCTCAAAACGTAAAGATTTGATGTTATCTCAATTTTTGTTTTTGAACCAATTTTAATAACCTCACAATTTTATTGTGGAGAGGTTAAAATAAGTTTTTCGCAAAAAACACGGAAAGTATCAATTTTACTGTAAAATATGTACACATGAAAATTATAGGTAATAAAAATCCGCACAATTTCGTTTTTTTCTAACTTCCTACGACCAATTGGAGCCGAAATAGATTTATTGAAGCGTTTTTCGCTAAAATTTCAAAAATTCTCATTCGGATCGCAAAATGTTTCAAATTACAATTTTTCATTTCCATTCGATCAATATTGGCAGATGAATTATTAAACATCTTTATAGGGCGCTATCAGAACACTTGTTTCATGTTAAAATCGATAAAAACTCGAAAACGATAGATCGTACGCATATTTAAAACTGCTTTAATTATACCACTCCATAAGAAAGGTGATATTGAGGACATCGACAATTACAGGCAAATTTCACTACTTAACGCATTATCCAAACTTTTAGAAAAAATAGTTTCCAGTCGCTTAACGACTTATCTTGAATCTAACAACTTACTGTGCACTTCACAACATGGATTTAGGATAAATAGATCTATTGAAACAGCCACATATCAAATGTTAAACTATATTTATGAAAATTTAGACAATGGCAAAATAGTTGTCTCGTTACTTTTTGATCTCTCAAAAGCATTCGACACAGTTTGTACACATTTCTTAATTATTAAATTGTCAATTATGGGACTACCAGTAAATATTCTGCACTGGATTAAATCATATATGGAGGGGCGAAGTATGATCATTAGTGTTAATGGGGTCAGATCTGAGGCACACGACGTAAAACTTGGTGTTCCCCAAGGTTCTGTCCTGGGCCCACTATTATTTTTAATATATGTTAACGATTTGTCTAACCATTTAACTAAAGGGCTAATCACAATGTTTGCGGATGATCCTACCATTACAGTATTAATTAGAATCTACAGTTGCTACCATTATGGATGAATTTAGCACCCGGTGTCAACGCAATAGGCTTATACTCAATGACACAAAGTACAGCCATCAATTATTACATCAGGAAAGGTATGCCAAATGACAAATGCCTATTGCAAAACATCAAGTTCAGTGAGAAGGTAAAATTTCTAGGCACTCACATAGATAATAGACTTACCTGGGATGCTCAAATTGAAAGCGTTTGTGCAAAATTAAGTAAGGCGTATTATGCTATAAGACAAATGAAAGATTGTCTTAATACTACGGGATTACTTAACATTTATTATGCTCTGGCATATTCCCATATATCTTTAAACATAATCAGCTGGGGCTGTGCTCGAGAAACACAGAGAGTGTTCATTTCTCAAATAAGACTAATTATCCCCATTCACTCGGGTTCAAAACGATTTTGTACATACATCAAAATATTCAATATGTTAAAAAGTACCATATAATAAGCCTGTTCCCAAACTTTCAGCCAGCTCTGAATTATTTCATCCAAATCGACAAATTTCGTCCCATTGGATTGATTGCATTGGGTAGTTTTGGCAAATTTATTTGATGCTTTTCGCAATTTAGGTCAAGACAAAATCTCGCCCACTTTTTGGACTTTTGGCCCAGGTGTTCCTTATAATATACCCAATATATTGGTAGATACACTTTTATTAATAGACAGTACTAGTAGTATTACACTGTATATATCATGTAATAAATTAACAATTACAAAGTAATAAATCGGAGTTGTTTGCATATCAATGAAAGACAGATATAAATATCGTATCGTTATTGTTAGAGGAATTTGTAAATATTTACAGATGTATTATAATGTTAACGACGTGTTTAGTAGCCTTGCGAATTTAATGAAAGCTGCCACCCGTACACTGTCAATAGCAAATAAAATAACCATTTATTTGGGCTTGACCATATGTTGAAGCTCATACAAGAAAAATGTCGGTGTCCCTGTACATGAACTTCTTTTCTTCAACAAGTAATATCCACAATTGTTCGCCTGTTTCTCTCGGCAAATTTTTGTACTTAGATATAAAATATTACTGAATAAATCCTAATAAATACACCTACATTTACTCAGAGCGCTTAGTTTACCTTTCCGCGTCGGCAGCAGCATATTTATCAGGGGGCATAATATAGGGTAGTTTCTTGGAATGTGAGTAATTTTTCATGAACTAGCTGCGAGAGAAATTTTTAAATGGCACCATTTCTAATCTTTACTAAATGAAGACAAGTTTGTCTGCTTAATTAATAGCTGGAAGAGCGGTATCAAATTATAATAGAGATAATAATGAGCTGCATATAAATTGCATTTACTGCAATCTCTAACATCTAACTCGTTAATAGGAGTGTAATTAATGTCGCTTTATCTCTAGTAATTTAAAATGGTCATCTTACCCCACACTCCTAGTATACGCAAATTAGATTTAAAAAAAGTGAATAAAAAAAATAATTTATAAAGACATAATATTTGAGATGTGTACTCTCGATGGAGTTAGAAATAGATATCCGAAAAGTTACCACCCGATTCAGGAACGGAAAGTCCCTTTTTTGCAAGAAAACACCTCTAACGGGGACATAACGCTGGTTTTTCATTTTTATATTGTAAACCGTTCGTTGTAAGAGAAAAAAATCGGCAGCTACTGGAAGCGGCTGGAACCTCCCCACTCGGTGGATCTTTGAAGCCGAAAAGAGCATTAAATTGTGTAACAAAACGGCACTAAACTTAATCCGATCTCATCCAAAACCTTTTCAGATCTTCTGGGGCACTAAAAAACCCTCAACTTAATGAATTTACAATCATCTATGCGAGTTATTACCTACATTATCGCTCGTTGAATAATATACTATTAGGATATTAACAACTTTAACATCACTTGAACGACTAAGAAAGTCTAGTTATCCTAAATACTACAGATTTGTAAAGCAACAAACTGAAAATTGGTAAAGTGATAATCTATAATAGATTCACCAACGAAGGTACAGAAAGCATATGATATTGATATTGTTACATCTACCTTTAAAGTTTGTGACAATCCACTAAAAGTTACAAATGTGCCGAAATCTTATTAACATGACATGACACCAACGTTATCGGATGACAAACGATGACAATGACAATCATCAAAATTTGCTCATTGCAATCCGATCGCTCGCGGCTGTCTTTGTTAAATCAAACATTAGCATTTCAGTAGTTTTACTAGATTTTAGAGGAATATTTGTAGTTTAATTCTTCGATTTGTCTGTATATATATTTAAAAACGGCACTAAACGTAATCCGCTCTACTTCTAGAGCAGTGAAGAAACCCTCACACGTGAATTGACACGTGATGTGACGAGTTTCACGATGTAACCGCTACGCGCATCGATCATGTCATGCGAAATGCGATCTATGCCATATTTGCTTTGTTTTTAATTTTTTTCACGGAAACCAAATCGAAAGGGTGGAAGTGTGATATATCGTTGAAATCAGAATTTTAACTGCTTTTCAATGGTTCCATTGCAAATTGAAAGTAAATATAAAATAAACAACTTGTTGCGTCAAAATGGCACTAAACGTAATCCGATCTCAACCAAAACCTTTTCAGATCTTCTGGGACACTAAAGAAACGCACACGCAAAGTTTCATTCAAATCCGTTCAGTAGTTTCGGCGCTATCGTGCTAACACACATACATACACACATACACACACACAGACATTTTTCAAAAACCACTTTTTTGGATTCCTAGGACCTCAAAACGTAAAGATTTGATGTTATCTCAATTTTCGTTTTTGAATCAATTTTAGTAACCTCTCACAATTTTATTGTGGAGAGGCTAAAAATATAGAAAATACAAAATTTGTCGTACTGAAGGGTAGTTCGAAGCGCACAGGTAAAAATCGATCTCACACGAATTTCACAGCGAATACCTCAAAACCGGTTACTTTAACGAGAAAAATGCACAAGAATAAATATATAGAGCGGAATTTTCTCTATAAGATGTATGTCTAGCGGGTTTTGACGCAAGAGATTTTTATTTATTTTCCCTTCTTTTCCACAAAGATCCGTTTTTTAATTTGACCTCGTTTCTACAATACTCTTAGAGCTCTCGGTGTGTTTTTTAAAAGTGGTTTCCCCTGCAGGCCTATTCCACTAAAATTCTGTTCAATTTTACTTATTAGAGGGTTCTTCATCAGCGAACTGTTGTTCACATTTTGAACATCCTTGCCCATGGCAATTAGAGCATATTGTTGAGCAGCGCAATCCAACCTTAACACAGCTGCATTGTTTTCTACAACCCTTTTTGTAGCTGCGAAAAAGAACTTTCCGTTACTGAATGGGGTGGGAACTATTTCTAACCCTATCGAGAGTGCATATCGCAAATAGTATTTCTTTATAAATTATTTCCTTTAAAATATCTAATTTCCGTGGACTATATACGCTCAAAAAATTGTTGCGAGGAAAATATTACATGCAAGTTAACTACAAAGAGCCTTTTTACATCAGTCACAAAGTTTGTGATGTAACTTCTAACTCGTTCAAAATTATCGTTTTAAACACTAGTTCACAAACTTTGAACCTTCCTTAGCCTGTGGCTCCGTCATCGTATCCCATCGACCAAACGAGATACTATTTTCCTTAAATTATTATGGCACAATTTAAGAGCAGACAAGGCTCACATCCCCGGGGCACCATAAACAATTGCACAATTTTGTTTCGTTCGGCAAAGTTCCAACCTAAATACAATGAGCCCAACTTCCGACCTTCCAACGCCTAGGTCGTTTTATTCACTCAGAGCTGTCAGTTTCCGGGCATTTACAGCTCCATGCCGAGGTCCGAGAATATCACGTTGTATCTTTAAGCAAAATGTGCTCGCATAAGCATGTTTTAGGGATCTCCAGCAAGGAAGGGGTCTTCTGCCGATGCATCGTGGAGGACATTATAACGGACAGCCCGTGTCCCTTACAGATGACGCCCGACGTTCGCATTCGACCCAGGCGATATTAAATGAAATTCGTGAATGACATTTTGTTTTACTTCGTGCTCCCAGAAGAAATAATTTGCTTGTTTTAGTGGGACGGAGTGGAACAGATGTCGTCGCATTTTAAACGTAAGTGACAAGATTCGGAAAGGAAAGAACGAAATTAAAAGTTTTGTTATCGTGGCGTAAATGATATTGAAAATGTAATAAGGTGTCAGAACGAAACATTTCAATATTAAGTAGGAAACGGTGGAAAACCGAACGATTTTTGCGTACATCTTTCTAGTTCATCAATTTATTTAAAAAAAGGTAAAAAATGAAATACCCCTTTGGCCAATACGATGGACAAGTAGACACAATTTACCCGGATCAGTAGAAACAATGTGGTTACCATACTTTCGTGGAGTTATCATAAAATAATAAACTAGTTAAAAACAAGTTAAAAATCTTTAAGTGTTTTTATTCAAGAAAAAATATTTACTGGATAAAAATTAATTATTCTTAAAATCAAAAATATATTGTGTATTTCCCCATATCCGTTCACAAAAAAATCTCCTGGAATGCGTAAAGCTTGCCCAAAAACAATTTCCGCAGAGGAACATTTTAAATCTTCCTTAATAATGGTAAAACCCAGTAAAATTATTGGAAGTTCTTCTTTCCAATTACGTGACTTAGGTCTGGCTGGCAAAGTTGCTTTCAATGGTTTATGAAATCTTTCAATCATACCATTGCTTTGTGGGTGATACGTGGTTGTATGTATTCTATGACAACCGAGGAATTTTGTAAATCCTGAAAATAATCGTGAATTGCACGCCTTGATCTGTGATTATATAGAGGAACCCCAAAACGGCAAACATGTTGAAATAATGTTTTAGCTACTGTTTCTGCAGTTATAACTGTGTAAAAGATATGCCTCTGGCCAACGAGAAAATCGTTCAATCACTGTAAATATGTGAGAACAACCACCGGAATACATTGTGTATCTCCACATATCCATTTCCTTGGTTACCTTGAACATCAATTAGAGAAAAATAAAATAGTTGCCCGTCAATAGCGATAGGTTAGTTGTAATATAGAAGAAGAAGAAGAAGAAGTGATTAGCTACGTCACAAACGCCACACATACCAACTAAAAATTTGTCCCACTTCGTCGTGGAGTTAACGTTCACACACCGTAACGTTTATCCTACATCCTCTTCTAAAGTTATTGACACAAACTCTGTTGTACCTAATCGAATTGGCTGGTCGCATTTAAATCTCGGACATACAGCCCACCTTCAAACTTAAAAAAAAATACTACAGAAAGAAACTTCGAACCATTCTAGCATCTGGAAAAGGACGTATCGTTGTTATGCATATTTACAAGTATAAAATTATATTGACAGGAAGGTGTCCAACAAAATGCATTACTGATTTGGCTCCACATGAACTGGTGACCTATATCCGGAGAAACAGCATCAGCCTCGGCTTCTGAGATAATTATCTTACATTTCTAATAGTTTTTGATTGAGACAAATGAACACGGCTAACATTAGCGACATGGCGAACATTTCGAATAAACTTGTTTATCTTGCTAGAAGGATTGCATATGATAATTAAATAAACACAGAGACAGAGATTGAACGATGTCAGAATTCGGGGACTAAAGTAGTGCGGCTTGTGTTATGAGAGCATATATTATATAATGCACATTGTTGATATATACCGAGATTTTTCATGTACTGTTCGAGCCATCTTCAGAACCGAATACTTTTCCATCGCAATGGAAAATTTGCAATTTCCACAGATGATAACTGTAATATTCGTAACTATCATCAAATGGCCGTAATTAAGAATCTGCAAAACGATTCGATAATACATTCTTACAGTGTTAATATAGTTTTGTAAAAGGCACGTTAACAAAAATGAAATTTTGCTTAAACATAATTTATAAGATCTGATGCCATTAATGAAGGTTTTCACATACACTTAGATATATTTGATCATGCAAATTGAGTAAGTATGGTTTCTTCAAAGATTACGAAGGTTTCAAAATATTGATTGATTGATAATTGTATCTTTTCTCTGTCTTTTTCACCTATTCTGTTTTCTATAACTCTACATGCTGTTTATTGTATTTATTATATTCTACTGATCTGTAATATTTGTACCTTATATACATTATTATTGTAATTGTTCCCACCCTGTAACTGGTTACCTGTTGGGTGGTTGTATCTAATAAATAAAATAAAAATAAAAATAAAATAAATTACTTTTTACTTGAGGATGTTCGACAATAACATCAAAATTATGAATAAATGGACTTCCGATTAAACAAAAACAACAAAAATTCAATAGATTTGAAAGTGGTACTCAAAATCTGTTTTTTTTCTCAAAATCATGTTTGTTTATAATAATAATAAAGTTTATTTACCAAAATAATGTCACACAATATTACAGAGTAATACAAAAAGTACAATGTAGGCGCTGTACAGTATTTTAATTTTAGACAACGAAATAATAATAGCAATAGCAATTTTTACTAATTTATACAGTAAAAAACTAGTTTGTAAATAAATAAATAACACCACAGGTAATTACGACCCCCTTTATCCCGGAAGGCTATAAAGAGCCTTATCTGGGAGGGGGCTATACATTTAGTATAGCGGATAAATCCCTCTCACAATATTTTCCACTGCCACGACCGGGAATCGAACCCGGGACTTTTGGGTGAGAGGCAACTACCCTCTCGACCATCAGTCATATATTGTAGATCGGCATTTCACGTTTATATAACTTAAAATATAAAATGGTGGATTTACAACTTTAGTTTACAGTAACTTTTATATAGAAAAGGAAATTTTTAGGAAATAGTTTAAAGAAGATAATTATACACATATGCAAACCTGCATATATATACTCATATATGCATGTGCACATATATACACATACACTTATGCATTCATACATATTTCAGAATTAATAAATATTAATGATTTTTGATATCTATCATTCTGTCTATAGCACGACGGTCAGTTGAAAATAAAAACTGTTTTAGTCTAAATTTAAATTGTTTTATTGAATTGATAGACTGAATAGGGTTTTCCCACTAATTTTATTTTAACAATTTGTGTCGTGAAAATGATATAATAAAACATTTTATTAATTTACAACAATTTACTTTTCTAATAAGAATTATTTCTAAGAAAATATCGTTAAAACAACTTGCTAATTGCACTGCTTTTTAAAACGGGCATTTTACGCGCCAGAATTACGTATCTACCCGGAAAACCAATGAGATTATGGATATAATTAGTTTGTAATAGATTCTAACTGTGTGTTAAAAAAAGTTTTCCTCTAAAACTTCTCAGAATTTCAATCTGTAATGTTTGTATTGTGATTGGTCTAAAGCAGTGGATGTGTAAATATTGGCCAATCAGAATCCAGATAAATGCCGCACAAGTTATTCGTGAAAGCGTCGGACGTTAATATTTTGTACTGTAGTTTAGGTTTAACCTTCACCGACATTACACATCAGATGACTAATCTAAAACGTTAAATTTATATTTTTATGTTTGTATTGTTTGGAGTGAAAATATTATTTTATCAGTTTCTGGTTTATGTTTTATTAATTCTACAATCAAAATAGAATCAAGTGGAAGAGGGATATGTTAGAGGTGCCGCTGATAATAAAATAAAAGTAGAAAAGTGCTGAGTGCTGTCAATAAATAGAGATTATGTTATGTTAACAGAGACCAAGATTAATAAACAATCTTGAACAGAGACAACCTCTGTGATTGGATTTCAGGGTGTTGACGTCACAACGCGCCAATTTATGGCTGTTTAAAATGAACCCAATATTTTTCAAACTTCAAGTTTTCTTTTGTTACTATTAGTAAAATTAATAAGATAATAAATATGCCATAAATCATTTTTTTTACGTGAGTTAAGTATTTCAGCAATAATTTTTTTTCTGGGAAAACCCTATTGTTGTAAAGCATAGGGGCAAGAAAGGTGTAGCTTCTTTGTCCGATAGTTTTTGCTGCATAAGGCGTTTGAGCAAGGTCGCTAGATCTAATTCTAGTTGAATATTGATGATCTATTCGACATAATGAGATTTTATTCTTAAATAGGTGAGTTAGAGTTTTTTGAAAATATAATTGTCTCATCATCATCATCAAAAAATGTTGTTTCAGAATACAGGGCGTCACTTCTTTCTATTGAATATATAATTTCAAAAAAAATATTTTTGGATAATTTCCAATTTCTTGAGGTAGTTTTTGACAACACCACCCCATACTAATATTCCTTATGATGAAAAATATAGTATCCTCATGCTGGAAACGTCCAGGTATTTATTAATATATTTAAATTTATATATTAGACATCTGAGTGTCTTCAAAGTATTGCTTATATGAACGTCCCATTTAAGATGACTATCTATGTAAATACCTAGATATTTAGCAGCATTTGTGGATTTTATTGAAATCTGATATCCGGAATATTTAATAAAGTGTCATAATTTGGTAGTCCTTTTTTATAAGAGCTAAACGGTTCGAAAACAGTTTTTGTAAAATTTATTGTTAGAACCATGTGGTTGAAGCAATCTATTATTTTAGCTAAGTCACTCTCTACTTGTTTTTTTAGGTGGCTCCAGGAAGTATCTGTATAAAATACTGCAGTATTATCTGCGAAACTGAGAATAGATCCACTGGTATTCAGGATAAGTAAGTTATTTAGATACATTATAAACAATATTGGACCCAAAACAGTTCCTTGTGGAACCCCATAGCTAACTGATTTTTCATTGCTTCTTATCATTTATCATAACATACTGTTTACTCTATCAAATTCAAGGCTGTCCTTCTTATTTCTATATTCCCCAAGGCCTCGAGCAATTGTTTATGACGAACAGTGTCGAAAGCCTTGGCTAGATCTAGTAAAACGCAAATTGAGGGAGTATTTACATCCATTGATTTATAATTTTTTTTAGTAAGTGTACAAATAGCATATTCAGTAGCCTTTCCTTCTCGAAAACCGTATTGTTCATCACTAAGTATATTAAATTTATTTGTGAATCTAATTATTCTATTTTGGATGATTTTTTCAAAGACTTTTGCGACATTAGTGATTAACGATATGGGCCTATAATAATTGGAGACGACAAGTTTGTCACCAGTTTTAAAAAGAGGTTTGACAACTGCTAATTTGAATGCATCCGGACAGATCCCTGTTTCCATTATATTATTTATTAGGGAGCTAATGGAGATGCTATCTCTTCACTGATATTTTTTAGTGATTCTGCTCTTACTAGATCATATCCAGGTGCCTTATTTGCTTTCAAACTACTTATTACTTCTATTACTTCTTCCGTAGTTGTAGGCTGTAAGAAAATCGAATTTCTAAGAGTTTTTCTTTCAGGTTTAAGACTAGGATAGTTTTTGCAAGGTTTTCTCCAACGTTAGAAAAATAAGTGTTGAAATAATTTGCAATTTCAATATCATTTTTTATTGACATACCTGAACTATTTTTTATTTCCTTTATTACATTAGCACTTACAGTTTCATTGTTAATTTCTTTTACGGTATCCCACAATGCTGTACTATTATTCTTATTATTGTTCATTTTATTCGATTTAGCTGTTCTTATAATGCAATGAAGCTTGTTCTTTTTAAATCTTAAACCCTTTTTTATGTTTTTATTATTGGGATATTATTTTTTCATCATTTTATAAAGATTATCTTTTTGATTTACAGATTTAACAAGAGTGTCAGTTCTCCAGTTTTTTCGCTTTGCTTCGACACACTTTACTTTTATGAATTTTGTATGGTTTTGTTCTATATTTTTTAGGGTGTTAATAAAATAATTTGTACATTTATATATATTATTCTATAAAATTCTTTCCAATTAATTAAATGTTTTAAAATATTGTTTTATTTGCCTATGATCGATATGTTTTTTGTGTTTCAGACCCAAAGTTATTTAAAATTATAACATTCTATAACAGCAATCAATGTACAGCTAAAAAGTAGATTTATTAAAATATCTGACATAATTACATACATATTTACACATTTTTCTGGAGCAAGGCACTGGTATCTTGTGCATTCTACGATAAATATACTCGTAAGCCATTTGTTTGATAATGCGAAAGAATGACAGACGTATTGATCATTATTTCCGAAGTTAGCTTAAGGATATTTACCGAAGCTTGATTGATTTTTCCATAAAAAAAACCACTTTGACTGGTTCGATACGAAACGTATTTTACGGTGGCAATAACTATTTGTCGATCCATTAACCTGGTGATATATTGCCGTGTCATTTGTACGGTGCTCTGACACAATATCGGCCTACAAAGGGTAATATTTTTTTAAAAATTACTATAGCGGCAAATTACCGCCGTTCAGGGCTTCTGTAGGTCATATATAACTTCTTGAGAAATGTTGCGAATCTTTTTTGTTCTCTGCGCGGAAAGTTGGTAGGCAATAAATGTTTGTTCAAGTGGAAAGAATGGCATAGGCATAGAAATAAAAGCATTATTTTGACCAATCTGTAAATAAATGTATTTTTTTCTACAAACTTTGCGATTTTTATCTTCGAACGGAGCGATTAGGTGTGATCTTGATTGTTTGTTTGCCAATGCCGTTTTACTTAAAGATGAATGCACCAATTTTACGTAGTTTTCTGTAAAGATTAGGTGATTCATCACAAACTTTTATCCTACCTAACCTTGTAAAGAGATGTCCCTTACATAATTTTAAGGATTGTACCTTTTCGGTTTTTTGTAAACATCAGATAATTCTGCACATTGGAATACCAATGATGCACTGCAGGTTTACTAATTTGTAACGTTCCGAGGACGACACAAATTTAGTAACAAAACTTTTAATCTTTTAATCGCATAATTTCGTGCATACGTATTGATCAAAAGATAGAACAACAGCGGAGAATAATTTTCACGTTGTGAAAACATTTTGGGATATGTGTAAGAGTAGCTTTAAGCTACAACTTTTCATTTCCTCACTGGTGATTATTAATATTTACTTAATGAAACTAACTAAACTAGACATAAAACTTACTCATTAACTGCTTTGAAAACTTACCTGGAACAAAAAAAAAAAAAGAATAATTATTGATAGAATGACACAAGTTGAAATATCAAAATTGTTGACAAGGCGAATTCCGGTATAGGTGATATTCACCTTATAAATATTTGACAAGCGTGTGTCGAGGAGCTTTCTAGTTCAATAGAAATGTACCAAAAAGTTCCATGACCTGGGAAAAATAATTGCATATTCAAATTTGTCATTCTCAATGTTATCAGGACCGCCTATCTTGAAATTTTTCAAGATGGCGGCTGAAGCAAAAGGGGACATCACCTTTTTGGTTTTAGACCTTCTAAGTGGTCCTGTTAACATTGAGCATGACAAATTCGAGTGTGCATTTTTTTCCAGATCAAATTACTCTTTGACTGTATTATTCTAGTGTACTTTATTTAAATACCTTGTAGTATGTCCGAAAGCATTATTCATCTCTTAGTTAGTTTTCAAAGAATATCTAGCAAAACTTGTATATTTAAAATTTAAGATACTGTGAAAATATTTTAGACATGTGGCTTTTTAATGAAAAATCATCGATTTGCTCTGAATTTCAAAAATAAAACTCTTTTCACGAATCCACGTTGTGTAACACTGCAACTCATGCGTTATGTTAAATATATGAACGAGTTAGAAAGGTCTCTAGTCAAAATTTTTCTTGGAATTTGGCGTGAAAGGAAAAAAGCGTCAAGGGTGTATTTTCATTTTTAGTAGCTGATTTTGGAGGAAAAGCAATGGGTTTTCCGCGTATTTACTCTAAACCAGTTCCTCAGTGATTCGGTGGTAAAAAAGTTTCATTACCATGCACACACGTGTATGGGACCGCCTTGCCTGAATGTATGAATATATAACTGCCACATCATTATTCAAAGTAATTGCGATTCGAGCATTTTTAAGCTCTGAGGAGCGACCGAAATTATTATTGTAATCATACAAAAATACGCAAATAGACAGGCAAGCAAAAGCCCACCAAATTCATAAATATTGAATTTTACATTGAATCTTTTTGTGTAATCGTTTGCTATAAACTAAACATTGGATTGTAG
Source organism: Leptura quadrifasciata (assembly GCA_963675555.1). Classification (NCBI taxonomy): domain Eukaryota; kingdom Metazoa; phylum Arthropoda; class Insecta; order Coleoptera; family Cerambycidae; genus Leptura; species Leptura quadrifasciata. The sequence goes on from OY776673.1 coordinate 1,033,908, forward strand.
TTGGAGACATTGTCTAGTCGTTGCGTTCCGCACCATGTGTTATACACGGGCCAGACTATTGTTATCATACATATTTCTTGAGATTTTGTAAAAATATATTTTTTGAAAAGGCCAATATATGTTTTTCAACTTTAAATATCGTCTTTTTCTTGTGTTTCAAAATTCCCTTTCAGGTTAATTAAGAAAGTGTTAGTATTTACAGTGTTAGACTTAAGACAGTGCCATGATGGATCGTTCACATGATGCCAGAAAAACCAAATTGAGAATGTGTATTTCGTGGGTCATGAGATTTGGCCTGAACAGTTTTTTTAACAAAACTCATTTTTTTTCAAATAAAACCATAATCGTAGAGTACTACCATAAAATACCGGATTTTCTAAGAAATCCGTGGATGCGCCTAAAAGCATTTTTTTCTGGTCATGGCACTCTAGATGCATCAATAAATTTCGAGCCAATTTTTTTCATGGAGTCGAAATATCACTTATGGGAATCACCGTACTCAGAATTTTTCAAGGATTCCAAAAATATAATAATATACAAGATGACAGTTATTTCAAAAAGTGTCTTCTTGGTCATATAATATATCTACCAAGTTTCATTCTGATATTCTAAAAAAATAAAGACATGATCTGTTGACACCCGATATAATACAAATAATAATATTAGACTTCAGCTATTGGAGAATATTTTTATTTCCTTAACTATTGCGAAATGAAATAGGGAATGTAAATATTGTTGCCTAATCGATAGCAAAATTTAACTTTTAAGAGCTAGTAAATGCCTGAAAACTATCTTATCTACAACAGATAAAAGGTTAGATATGTTTAATTTTGTGTAAATCTACCGAATTTATGGCTTCCCAAATAGTTTTGTTGGATCGATTATTTTGAAATTGGGCCAAACAGGCAACTAATTTCATTAAACAAAGATTTCCGGGCATGAAATAAAATTAACCACGCCTCACAGTTTAATGAGGTTATTCCCCGAGCAATAATTAAGAGGTACATAATTGTTCTCATTAATAATTATTCTCATCAAACCAGTCCTGTTCGTATTCAAATGAGAGTTACAACTCGTTGGGCGGCGTAACTTTAAGGGTACATTTCCGAGTCGGCTGTTAGATAAACTTGAGAAAACTCTCAATTCAATTAAATTTGACCACTAATGAATTCCGAAAGGAAATTTAGAATTAACTGTAGTCAAGTCACTAAATCTGGACCCTCTTTGTTCGGCAGGTTGCCTAGTTTACATACTGGCTTGTTTTTGGGATAAGCACAGGTCTTTTAATTAACTCCCAAAGTCACTGTATACATAGTCCAGTAATTAGAGATTTTAACTTCGGATATATTTCAACATTAATGAAACTTGGTGGAGTTTATCTATTTAGGGTTAGAAGAGAAGAGAAAAGTTCTGGTGTGCTAACTTTTCGTGTACCAATTACGGATCAAAACGAGTATTTATATAGAAAAATATTTAACATGTCGTAGTGAGATGGATAGATGGATTTTTATAGATTAGAATGAAAATAATTAATGAACAATAACAATCACTTTATTTAGCGAATAAGTTACTAAAAACATGTATACAGTTGTAAAGCATACTACATGCATTAGTCGATTTGCCAAAAATTAAAAATTCCCATGGTCATCAACATTTTCTCAGGCTCTAGTATCCCAATATCTTTTTTTTTTATATATATTTATTTAACGTCGGCCTATTTCCGCTACTGAGGCCTAACACCGACGCCTGTAGACGAGCTACCCCCAACCAGGAATTTTGCCGAACCTCTTCCCTTAAGAAGAGTAGGGATCTTTTACTTGCCTAACATTTAATAGACAAGGGACCGACGGCTTTACATCCCCTCCGAAGGATGGTATATCTCCTATACAACCCTCGCCTAAGGTTGTATAGCTTCCGCGCATACACTGATATACAAGCCGCTGGAAGATGTGTGAGGCGAGAACGCGGTTTCCGTTGGAATGGTCTCCAATCCAAGTACTAACTGCGCCTGTCGTTGCTTTACATCGCATACCGAAGTATGTACATAGTAAAGACGCACCTACGCTCGCCCCAACTGCTGTTAACTTAATAAGTTTGCTTTTTATCGTTAAATTTGTTTATCGTTTTTTAATTGGCGTTATTGTTTAACATATAAACAAGAGATGAGAAATTGGACAAGTAATTAATTTTTGGAGAATATCACAAAAATTCCAGAAACAGCGCAGAATTGTATGCCCAAAGGTATCCGAACAGATATCATCCATAGTTCAAATGTGCTTTTAGAGGGCGGAATATTAAACATAATATTTTTAGTTGCAAACTCCTCTATAAAATCCTTATTTTACTATAAGTAACGTAACCAGACTGCAACCAACAGCTACTGAATTACAAGTTACAAGTCTGGCGCGTTAAGTGTAATAATTGCATATTACCATCAAAACGCTAATCCTTCGATTGCAACAAACACCATCCAAGACTGATCCTACTTAAAGGAGCTCTCTTACCAGTCGTCACACACCACTTGCAGACTGCAGTTTAGAGCTGTTGGCTGACGTCAGTGCAAGGTAGGCATGTTACATGTCGCTATTGTAAAAATACCGGGATGTACCAAATAGTCAAAGGATTCTCGTGCCGGTCGTCACATGCCTACCTTGCACTGACGAGAGCCAACAGCTTGAAACTGCAGTCTGCAAGTGGTGTGTGACGACTGGCAAGAGAGCTCCTTTAAGTAGGATCAGTCTTTTGGCTGGTGTTTGTTGCGTTTTGATGGTAATATGCAATGATTACACTTAACGCGCCAGACTTGTAACTTGTAATTCGGCGCTCGGCGGGGCACATAGCCCGGAGAGTAGCTGTTGGTTGCAGTCTGGTTACGTTCCTTATAGTAAAATAAGGATTTTATAGAGGAGTTTGCGACTAAAAATATTATGTTTAGATATCATCCATGTTATCAATATTTTCTAATTGTGGAGAAACAAATCAGGAAAGGATAACTTCAAAGACACAATATTAATAAGAAGTTGTAAGGTTCTTCTATCTTTTATGTAAGATGTAAGACAACAAAATCTCTCCATCAAATTATTACTGAATGTAATTCTTTGTCGTTTGAATTATTCCGAAGTTTAGACATATCCTTACTTCTGTTTACTGGACTAACAGTTCCCTGTTTACTTCTGGATTTCGCCTCCGTCATAAAAATAATACGGCTTTTTGCAGAATATAGTTAATTTGTTTATCAAATGAGTTATTGGTGGGCCCAAGGCTATTGCTTTATTTTGATGGAAATTTTCATCATATCAGTTAAAATTCCTTGAGGCAAACACAAACAACAACACAATATAAACTGCGCTGCGCTACTGATTGTGAAAATGAAGCAAACGCTAAGCAACTGTCATAATACACGACGCCTTTTTCTAAATCGAATTACACACCATAAATTAATTTAAAAATTTGAGATAAGTACACGAACTAACGGTTGTTATTTATACTGTTTTGTACCCCTTTAAATTTTCATTCCGTAATGAATTTTGTTGCCATAAATTTACAAGTTCCGGGTATAGTCCTGAAAGTTATGGCCTCACCCGAGAACACTGTTCTCTACAATATAAAATAATTCACGGCGTGGCATCCCCATCACATCTTATAGTGGATGTGATAAATTGAACATAATAACGATGAGAAGTCCCATTTCACGCCAAAAGTTTGGACGGTATATTGTCGAGGTTAATGATATTAAACTATAAAATTTCTCTTGTATTTTATACAGGAAGATTCGCAAATGTAAGTTGTCAACGATATAGGGCCAGGATATCAGTAATTTAACGCGGGTGTGAGAAAGTTTTTTAGCAAATGGCTTTGACCAATGTATATTAAGAGAATATCTGCACGAAGTGCCTCAGATTTTGTACCGGAAAAGGCCTATCCGAAATAGCCGGCTTTATTGGTTCGCAGATTAGTAGTTAGTAGCTTCTTGAAACCAACTAGAGCTTAACTAGGGATAACCGGATTGGTCGAAATTGCTAAATCATGACATTAGTATAAAGATAAGGTATTGGAAGAAGAACCGAGCCACGTAAGCTGAGATGTCTTGGAAATTAGTGAAGTACGGAGGAAAGGAGAAAATCAACTAACCCTTAAGTTAGGCTACGTGTTTCATTACGAGGGGGAAGACGATGTGACAGATGGAGACGTAGCACACGAAATACATAAAAACGCTATATTAAAAATCGAAAGATTTAGTTCAAGAGTCATATATTTGATATTGAAACTAAATGACCGATATAGTGTTAAAATTATCCACATATATGCTCCAACAACCTATTATACAGACCAAGAAATGGAAATTTTGTATGATGATATCCACAAAGCTATAGAGGAAGACACAACATACTACACTATTTTAATGGGCGACTTTAATGCCAAGCTAGGCCACAAAAATGAGAAGTCTGAAGCAGCCATGGAACATCATGGATATGGACAAAGAAATCAGAGAGGTAACATGCTAATAGACTTCCTATTTCACCCTAGGTTCTATGCTATGAACCCCTTTTTTAAGAAGAACAATAACCGAAAATAGACTTGGAAAAGCCCTGACGGTAAAATAGAAAAGAAATAGTTCGAGATCTAACGGTACTAAATCGTTGAGAACTAAAATTCAAATAAATTTAAAAAAAGATAGCTCGAAGATGATGACAAAACCAAAGTTAATGAAATGGACGTCCACCACAGAAAGAAAAACCTATAAGGAAGTATTGAGGTCAAAGCTCGAAACAATAGAAAACTTAAACGAGGAAGAACTACACGTAGATAAATTAAATGATCAAATTGTTACCTCTATCAAAGAAGCCGAAAAGTACATCAAGACAGAAAATGATAATGAAGGAAAACTGAGTACTAACACATAAAGAAAAGAATAGACATACTAAGCAAAGTCTCATCTAATAATAACACAGATCTGAAGAGACTGAACAAGGACATTTCTAAAGCCATAAGGAACGATATGCGAAAATATAATACAGACAAAATAACTAGAGTGATAGAAGAAAATAAAAGTTTGAAAGTTCTGTGGAAAAAAAAAACCTTCAAGAAAGAAAAACATATACAAACTAAAGGATAAAGACGGAAATATTAAATAAAATCGAAACGACATTCTTGAAATCGCAAAAGACTTATATGCAGAACTTTACAAACAACATATAGTTAGGATCTGAGGACATTCCAGATGTGTCTGTGTGTGAGATAGAGTCAACTATTTCAGAAATGGAAAATAACAAATCGCCTGGGGACGATCAAGTGGCAATAGAATCCATAAAAGCAGGAGGAAAACAACTAATACTCATAATGAAGAAACTATTTAATGCATGTGTGCTTAAAGGAACACCCTCTCAATGAAAAAATGCAGTGATTTAATATTATAATGCACAAAAAAAGAGACATAACGGACTTAAGAAACTATGGAACTATTACCCTGTTGTCTCATATATACAAACTCTTTATGAAAATCACATCAAGAAGGCTTTCTCATAAAATTGACTATCAAGCACGAGAGCAAGCCGGATTCAGAGCAGGTTTTGAAACAAATGACCATCTTCTTAATAGAAAAATGCATTGAATATAACAAGCCACTATGAGAAGGCGTTCGACGCAATAAACCAACATGAAATGTTAAAGCCTTAGCGGATTGTAGAATCGACCACAGATATATAGCGTAAAATGCTGCAACCTCTCCATCAGAAGTCAAAGAAAATGCAATCGAACAAGTCGCTTCATATAAATGCTTAGGGCATGAAATAAAAATAAACAGGGATAATCAGATATGCGAAAGATTTAGAAGAATAGGCTTAACATGGGCTGCGTTCGGCGATCTGTAAGATGTATTCAAGTCTGATATTCCTATATGTCTAAAACGAAGAGTATATGAGCAATGTATACTTTCTGTCATGACGTATGGGGCAGAAACCTTGACATTGACAAAAAATCCATAAACAGGATCAGAGTTGCTCAGCGAACTATGGAAAGGTCAATGTTAAAACTTAGACATCAAACAAAGAACTGCGAAGAAGAACAGGTCAACAGACGCAGTAACAAAAATCGCGACCTTGAAGTGGAATTGTGCTGGCCATGTTGCCAGACTAACGGACGGCAGATGGACGAGAAAAATCCTGGAATGGAGACCAAGACACAAGACAATAAGAAGTAGAGGTCGACCACCGACAAGATGGACGGACGACCTAAAACGTATCTAAACAAACTGGATGCAAGTGGCGCAAGATAGAGAGAAGTGGCAAAATTTACGGGAGACCTATGGCCAGCAGTGGACGATAATGGGATGATTGATGATGAAGATATTTTGTTAGGCTTACTAATAACATAACATAACACCACAGGTAATTACGACCCCCTTCTCTAGAAAAGCCTTTTGTGGGAGGGGGCTACACATTTAGTGAAGAGGGACACACACCCAATATCCGTGTATAGTGGAAAAATCCCTCTCACCAGTATTTTCCACTGTCACGACCGGGGATCGAACCCGGAACTTTTGGGTGAGAGGCAAGTGCACTCACCTCTCGACCACCAGTCATACTACAATTGTAATCATCTTCTGATAATGCTAATATAGTTGTCAGCGAAATGTTCGTCGAATATTGTATTCGAGGCAGGATGTCTACCAAATTTGGACAATGAAATTCCCGGGTTTTTCTCACCCGGTCTTTTTTCTCGATTTTTCCGGTGATGTAATCTGAAATAATAAATAATATAAAAAATCATACGTTGTCACTCATTGTCACAGTCGGACAAACTAGTGCAAAATTTGATGTTGTCTTTGTTGTAACTTATAGAAAAACATCATTACTCATATACTTTTAACCTTATTGTTTTGTTGAATAAGAATATCTAAATTTTCGAGATTTTCTTTAGCGTTTTTCACTTCCTATCCTATACATTTTACGATTCCGGGTTTCTTTCTAAAATTCTCGTCTTTCTCACGGTTGGACTAAATTCCCGCCTTTTTCGCGATGTTCCCAGTTTGTGACATTGCCGACTGTTCTAATGTTCAAGCGTTTTGGTATCTGTGAAAAACACGTTATAGACACATGCTGATATAAATTGTATTTCGTATTACTTTTTGCCTCTTCCTATAATTGAGTTAAACATCTGGTTAATGATTGTCTAACAGTAAAAGAAACAGATAAACAGTAAAATAAACATTAATGAAATAATCGAACTACGTCCACCACTCTTTCCGTTTCCCTTGTATATTATGTACCTACTACGCACTGTTAAAAGGAGACTTCTGCACAGAAATATTGTTTTCCACCACATTTGAACAGTGGTAATTCAATTGAACATTGACCGCCACTTTGAATTTATCAGAGCCTCTTCTATCTATCTCCCTTTTTATATTTGAGAGACTTGACAGTAACAACTTACACTATGCACATCAATTTCATTCTCAATAATTCTCAAAAGCTATTTTGCATATTTCTCTTGCTTTTGAGAGATGATCCTGTCTATCGATACACGTCATCTCTCTCTAAAGCTAATTCCGCTTGCAAATTTAAACAAACTTTTTTATAACGCCGAGTTCGGTTCAGATGCAAGCTATAGCTTATTTAATATAATGACAGATTTCTTTTGTGTTCAGAGTTGGACTTCCATTATAAAATGACAGTTTAAGAAATAACTATCTCTGATTATAACAAAAACTTGTATTTTTTTTATCGTTTAGCATGAGCTATTCTAACATTCTTACCCTGATCATTCATATCAAAGTCGAAACATAGAGACGGGATTCAACCTGAGAACTGAGAAATTTCCCAGGGAGATGCCACGTACCAGATACTACAATCTACGGTGAATAAGAGAACTCGGAGTTAATTGCTGTAGCCACCTAACTGTCCAGGTATAAACTCAACCGATTATAAAATTTGGTGCGTATTACTAGCTATACTCTAGTATACTTTAACTTGGCGAGTGTATGTATGAGTTAATATTTGCGTACGATTTCATTTTCTCTTGTATACACAGATCCAGAAATATTGTCCACGAAGACAATGTTTCTGGACTATTGCCTTAACTTTGTGTACAATATGGGAAAAATGAAATCGTACGGAAATATTAACTCATACATACACACGCCAAGTTAAAGTATACTAGGGTTGAAGTTGGAATAAGAACTCCTGCATTTTCGTGTATATTTACAAAAATCATCACCTTATTTAAAATAATAAATAATATGAATAAAAATATACTGAACATTTAGCAGCCTTATGATACTAATATGTTTTGACAGATATGTACAGGCACACGAACTAAACTGCTGGCCACTCGAACTTACACATAGAAAATTTTAGGCAAAATTTAAAGTTCAATATTTTCAACAGGAATGCAAATTTTTGAACGCGGCTTGCAAATTTTAAGAGCTAGTTTTTTTCGGATTAAGCTGCATGACGTATATTTATCGTAGGAACATAAGTTTATTATATACGGGGTGATCAATGAAGTCATGCAAGAAATCAAAAAGTTTGTGAGTGAAATTTCCGCAAAAAATTTTTTTGGTCGTTGCAATATGGTTCGTTACTAAGATAACATCAATATCTCTAGACGGTTTTGTCAGTTTTTGGATTAAGGCCCTTAGGCCTTGTACACACTACTCAACATAAAATTTGGATACCGAAATTTTTAAAATGCTATAACTTGACATTGGATTGACGGTTCTTGATGATTTTTGCGGATTTGGAATCCTTATTTCACGTAGATTTTCTATGGTCTAAGCATTTTATTTGAGGGTTGAAATTTACACATTATGCCGGGTCGATAATAAACAAAAACGTAGCGACAAGAACAAGTTTATTGCATTATATTCTACAATGTACAAGATTGCTTAACAACGGCCAAAAGTCAATTCTTAAAAAATTTATAATTCTAATTCTGGTAATTTTTAATAATTAAAAAAAATTTTTACTAAAAAACTAAAAATGAATTTAATTTAAACTTAAATTAAAATTACCTAATTAAAATTAGGTACATTAATTAAAAAAAAGAGAAGCTAATATTTTGTTGGTCCTCCTGCTCGTAATATTATTTCCCGACATTGATTTGGTAGAGTATCCACAAGATTATTTATAAAATCTTGTGGAATATTCTCCCATTCTTCACGAATGGCCTCACTGAGCGTTTCTAAGGTTTCAGGGGGTACATCAAGAGATCTTACTTTAAGTTTTAAATAAGACCAAACGTGTTCGATGACATTAACATCCGGAGACTTTGCAGGCCAGTCCATCCTATTGATGTTTTGTGCCTGCAAAAACTCTGTGATCCTTCGCGCTCTGTGAGGTCGAGCGTTGTCTTCCATCAATAGAAGTTCTGGGCCGTAATGTCGAGCAAAAGGAACAACAATAGGTTCCAAAATTTCCTCCTGATAAATAGTAGCATTAATGGTTTGGTTGGTAATGAATAGCTTGGTTTTACCATTTCTTATGATACCTCCCCACACTGTAACACCTCCGCCACCAAATGCTTCTTGAGGGTCCATATTTTCCTCCAAATATCGCTGATTTGGCCTTCTCCAAACTAAAATTCGGCCATCGGAGTGAAACAAATTAAATCTTGTTTCGTCAGTAAATAAACAATGGCTCCACTCTGCATTACCCCAATTCGCATGCCGATTTGCCTATGCCCGCCTATTCGCTCTATGGTGTTGTAATAACCGCACACATTTTGCTCTGCGACGGGCTCTATAACTTAAAATGTTTGGCATTATGTTAAGTATGTTTAAAAAAAAAAAAATCTCACCTCAAGTTGTTTTTATTTAATGTTCTTCTCACTGTTCTGTGAGTTCTTTGTTCTATTCCGCATAGTTTCTCTTATTAAAATTCTTTCGGTTCTTTCGTTTATTTTTTTTGTATGTCCACCCCCATGCCCATAAATATGATCACCAGTAGTTTCGACGCGGCGGATCAAATTATAAATTGTCTTTCGGCTGACATTGTAAATGTGTGCAATTTGCTGTTTTGACATTCCTTCGTTGAGAAGTCGAATGCAATTTTCCCTTTCTGCCGTGGTTAAACGCCTCATATTAATTAAACTTTACAAAATTATAACATTGAAATGTGTCAGATTATTTCTAAAATAATTTAAACAGTTTTTAATTGCATAGCAACAAATTTGTTTTTCCAATGCCTACTTTGAAATTGACGCGTCGCGTAGAAATTACACCCGATCATAATTATGGGCTTGGGGGTGGACAAAGAACTCTGTAAAACTGAATGACTCTTTAAGACAACAAACTGGGGTGTGAGTTTCGGACAGAACAGTGAGAGGAACATTAAATAAAAACAACTTGAGGTGAGAATTTATTTTTACAAAAACTTAAATAATGCCAAACCTTAGAGCGCGTCGTACCCTACGTTTTTGTTTATTATCGACCCGGCATAATGTGTAAATTTCAACCCTCAAATAAAATACTTAGACCATAGAAAATCTACGTGAAATAAGGATTCCAAATCCGCAAAAATCATCAAGAACCGTCAATCCAATGTCAAGTTATAGCATTTTAAAAATTTCGGTATCCAAATTTTATGTTGAGTAGTGTGTACAAGGCCTAAGGGCCTTAATCCAAAAACTGACGAAACCGTCTAGAGATATTGATGTTACCTTAGTAACGAACCATATTGCAACGACCAAAAAATTTTTTTGCGGAAATTTCACTCATACAAACTTTTTAATTTTTTGCATGACTTCATTGATCACCCCGTATATAATAAACTTATGGTCCTACGATAAATATACGTCATGCAGCTTAATCCGAAAAAAACTAGCTCTTAAAATTTGCAAGCCGCGTTCAAAAATTTGCATTCCTGTTGAAAATATTGAACTTTAAATTTTGCCTAAAATTCTCTATGTGTAAGTTCGAGTGGCCAGCAGTTTAGTTGATTTATTAAATTTGTACAGAAAACGAAAGCCACAATCAAAACAAACATTCCTGGTATAGTCGTGCTTTTGAAATATGTGTCTGTGTTAAAAATATGTTCGTAAAGCTATTATATAAGCATCAGCGACAGATATACACTTCTACTAGCAATGTCCAATTTAAGTTTTCGCATCTGTAGTCCGAACGGTTCGATGTGGTCTTCAATACTGTATTATCGGAATACTTTCCGACGCCTCTCGAGAAAACTTTTAAGGATTTGATATTACAGTCGATTACTCTTGCCTGTTCCTTCATAAAGTCCCAGGTATTGCTTTCAATTCGGACCAATTCTTATTACATAGTTTCCTTCTCGTGTCAGTTTTCAATTTGCTTCGATATTCGATACTAGCATTTCATTGTTCTCGCGCTGCTACCATTGAAATTCTCTATCATTAAAGTGTTATACAATCGTATAAATTTCATAGAAACTTTTGTTTATCTGTGGTTTAAGTAGAATTTAAAAAAACTTAGATATGATAGTGGTCCAGCCGCCAAGAAAAATATCCAGGATTTACGATATTAGTTGTAAACACTGTAACCTGAAGAATGTTGGACAAACAAAACATCCAATTATGCCCAGACTGAATGAGCATATGACCTACCTCAAATACAGCAGAATTGGAAAGTCTAGTATTGTCCCATACCATTGATAAAAATCACAGAATAGATATCAGTAACTTAAGGTTAGACAGAAATATAATAAATAATAGACATTTGAATGCGTTTGCAAAATGTAACAATGATAGTGATAGTGATAAAGCGGCTATACCAAATAAGTTACAATAACTTTTACTAATGTAATTGTTAACGGAAATATTTACCACTATAAGCGAAACGGGTCGGGGCTTTGAAAAAAATACGTCTACTCCGTTAGACTTTACTTTGCTCGTACAGAAAGTTTAAATATAAATAACTTTCTTTAAAACTAGATGAAACATCTTTCATCTTTGCATTTCGAACTACTCTGGCGTAAATAAATACAAGTAGGTATATACCGCGAAAGTTATATTCTGATGTAAAACTAGGATCTGGGAAAGCGAAGCCAAAATTGTCTCATTTAATATTTAATTAGTCGCTTTCCTGTCAGTCGGCATGCACATTGCACATAATATCATTCAGAGAGATAACTAATTAACGTCGCAGTCCGGTTCTCACCTCGTCTAATTCAGAGAAATCCCTCGCGATTATTCAAATAATGTTTACAAAATAGTAATTAAATCAACGCCGCAAAGCCGCACTAAAGTTATGTGCATGTTTCTTGTTGTTGGGGTAACCGCAGGAATAAAATTAATGCACGGTTTACCTCACAAGTCGTGACAACCACTAAATGAAATATTTTTAGTACTTATGTTACTAATTATTGCTGTTATGCCATCCATTACGTTTTCTATATGGTTATTCAACATTAATTTAAAATATTCTTTTCACTGAACAATTTTTTTTCTCTCTTGTTCACAACACCTGTCAGTTGATTTCCTTTTGTTGTATAGAGCGCCCTGCAGCAGTACGTCATCTTTGGCTGTCTGCGATTTATATTAGCTAAAGAACGAATAATGTTTTGGATTTTTTTTTTTTTTTTGGAGTTATCCAAAAAAGGTGACATATGGCATATGAAAGTATCAGTACTTGCCACAACTTTCTTATTTTAAATAGCACCCTGTATATTTAAGTCACTTTTTTCATAAAGCTGTAATTTCTCTTTCCAACGCTTTTTTCAGATTTGGATGAAAATAACCTTGGAAATGGCATTTATTTGCTATTTCTACTTGGCTTTGGAATTCAGGAAAAAAAAAATTAAAAAATTTCGAAGTAGACTTTGAACTTGAATAAAAGGGTATTTCTCAACAAATAAAATGGAAAATTGGCCTATTTTGTTCATTTGCTTGGATTTAGAAATGTCGCATGTAGATAACGATCGGTGTGCGTTTTTACATGCGACATCTCACCACCATCCACAACAGAAGAGAGCGTTAATTAGAACCTTGTTCCACAGAGCCAACACAATATGCGACGACGATAACAAACCCGAGGAACTACAGAATGTCCAACAAGCTTTAGAGAAGAACGGATACAGTCAAAGCAATATACAACGAGTAGTAAATAACCAGAGGAGAACTACAGAAAAACAGCAACAACCAACAACGTATGCATGCCTACCCTACGTCGCGGGAGTCACAGATAGGCTGAAGATTTTATTCAAAAAGAAAGTAGGTGTACGGTTCCGAACAGTGAAGAAAATATAGCAGATGCTTCCCTCAGTCAAAGACCCTGTCCCCAAACTGTCATCAAAAGGTGTTTACCAGTTGAAGTGCACATGTGGTAAGAGCTACATCGGACAAACAGGACGGAGTATCCAGTGCAGAATCAAAGAACACCAGAGAAATACCAGATTTGGATACACGGATAGGTCGGCGATAGCAGAACATGTCCATAATAACGAGAACCATAAAGTCGACTACGAGGACGTCAATATATTAGACATGAATACGCGCTATTATCCGCGAATCATTAGGGAATCACTGGAAATTATGAAAAACGTGAACAACTTTAACAGAGAGGATGGGTATCGACTTAGTAACGCGTGGAGACTGGTATTGCCAAGTACCAGCACCGTAGTAAGTCACGGTCAACGAAACACGACGAATGAGCAGCGAAGAGAATCAAGCGCGACCAATGACCAGCGAAGCGAAGCGGCGCCTAGGTATATAACGAGGAGTGTAACACAACAAATTCAGTCTTTAGAATCCATCTGAAGAAACTGACAGGATGATCAGCGAAACGTCAAGTCAAGTTCGACAACCACGGCAAGACCTGGAAGAAACTACTTCATTAGACAACGGCCGCGAAAACCTGCATTCTACTATATAAAAATAGTGTTATTCTTTCATTTCGCGAGGACTAAGTATCATGTAAATGCCTTGCATGTACCAGCAGCCACGTCTGGAGCTGTTTGTATAATTAATTACCTAGTGGCTGCTACTAACAGTTATTATTTATTCAACGAAAAATCTCATAAAGCATGAAGCACCTGCTTGGAGGTTCATGTTTATATGCACTTATTGTCTCATGGTTAATTAATTCCAACACAAATGTAGTTAGATTATTTTCAGAGAGAAAATTCCGTATAAGAAATGATGTATTTCGTTTTAAAAGCTTGCGCATCGCCTCCAAAATTACATATGCACCTAAATCTGATTCATACGAATAACTGAGATATCTCATGCACAGACAACGAAAAGTGAGACTAAAAATATACACTTAATGTGAAATATGATTTATCTCAATAAAATTTAAATACAATTTAACTCGAATCTATATCTGAAGTACCTTACTTTATGTCTTCTTACACATTTAAAGTAGATTACTTTATCTATTTGATGAAAAAGTCCACACATAACTTGCAGATAAAATATTTAATTTTGTTTCTGCTTTGTTTTTGCCATATCTGGAATGTTTCGTTTACTTAACTGGTAAAAGCTACAATTGTGCCACACAACAAAATTCAACTAGAACCTTATCAATTTTTTTACAAATCAAAACCGTTATTAGAGAACACGATGAGAATGCAATATTGTTGTCGTACAAGTTTTCTTTTATATTACTAGTAACAAAAGGCGGACTCTTCTAATATTATTAAAAACAATAAAATAGAGCGGTACACAACAGAGCGGGTATTTATTTTGTTATTTAATTTAGTCGTCAGTGGTATGCGTCTGTCAACCCCAGACACTTACAAAGGTACATACATTTTTAAATCGTCAATAAGATCCCTCGTTTGAAATTCCTGTGGCGTGTTGTATATTGCTGGCTGGAATGAAACGTGCGGAATCCTCCGCCTCACAATTGACTGACTGAAATACATAGCGGAACTTTTCCAATAACCCCGGGCTTATGTCACTTTAGTCTTTTAAATGATACAAAGTGGTCTGTTCCAGCAACTCATAACTTTATGGGAACAACTCCTGGCAGAATGCTGGGAAAGCTTAAGGCAAAATAATGTTGTGCGGACTGGTGCTATTAACGGTTGGTCTTCAAACTGATCTAACTTATTAATAAAAAATTAAAAAGAGATATTATGGACAGCTTTTCACATTTTCTATCCGGTCCGCTCCCTAACGCATGCCGTTTTAAAATGTTCTGTTTTCCGTTGGATAAATCTAAATTTAGGTGCCAAATACTACTTGCATTTTTAAAAGAAACATGAAAATATTATTTAGTTTCTCGTATCTCGAATTTAAAAAATATTTACAAAGCATCCTTAAGCCACTCCCAAAACCACTTACCCCTAATCTCCAGCCAACTCCCATGAGCTCTCCAGTTCACCACCTCTCAGCATCGTCAACGTTTTCGTCAGCACGACCATCGTCAGGGACAGAGATTGGGAACAGGCGTGCGGGCAATGGTTGGTTGGTGGTGGTGGAAGGCTACCCTCCTCTGCGGCGACCTGCACACAGACAAGACAGCCACAGGTGAGTCCTTCTGCAGCTTTTTCTTGAGGTATCTTTTTGTCTTTGGTTGGTGATGTGCATGATGTTTGTCTGTATGCAG
Source organism: Leptura quadrifasciata (assembly GCA_963675555.1). Taxonomy (NCBI): domain Eukaryota; kingdom Metazoa; phylum Arthropoda; class Insecta; order Coleoptera; family Cerambycidae; genus Leptura; species Leptura quadrifasciata. Next base: position 1,049,428 of record OY776673.1, read on the forward strand.
GGCGCGCAGTTGAGCGGCATTGGGGCATTGGTTGTCTGTTTGTGTGCGATTCTATGTGGTAAACGGTTGTGGTTTTATTTAGGTAGGGGTAAGGATATGTGACACATTCACACAAGCACTACTATAATGTTTCACCACTCTCAGGCAAATAAATATACCTAAAATGTATTTTTTACTTCTTTCTATAAAACCGTGCTAAGTAGATGCGTTTCATCTTCAAATGTCGGTTTTGCAGAAAGAAATACCAAGCAAATTATGTTACTGTTTCAACACTAAATGGATAGAATTATTATTCTATTATATTACTATTATATTCTATTATATTATTATATTTATTGTATTATTCTAGTATATTACTAAAGGTACAACGTGTCATTTTTGCGAATTATAAATTATCTGCATCCAATACGTCGGTCGCATGTACAAAGGTGGTAATACTAAAGTGAACATATTTGTTGCAACCAGGGGAACAACGAACAACATTTCTACTATCTCTAAGCGATCTAATTTCATGGTGTTTAATACAGTGTAAACACGAACCAAGTAACATGCATTTCTTGTACAGTTAATGTCATAATATTGCTTGTGCTCTAAGAACATCAAAACCAAAGGGACGTTTAATTTTCAACAGATTTTTGTAGATCTCGGATATTTTTCAATAACATTTTACGACTTTGATCAAGATGGCTTATTCCTTTCATTGAACTTACTAACGCCAAATAGTCTTATTTTTTTCAGCTTAACCATTTGTCTTGTCTTAGAAAAAGAAAACAATTTTTCCCTTTGCAACTGTAAAGTGATTCCATAATAAAAGTCAGTATGAAGATGTCAACGGCAGCACTTTTTTAACTAAACAATTTATTCACACGTAATTTTACATTCGGCTACTAAAAGCAAATCCGGGCAGAAGCTGTCAGTATTTATAACGTATTGACCTAAAAAGTAATACCACCGTTGGGGTTCCACACTGACCTCTATTTAAGGTAAGGCAACGGGGCCACATTATGTGGTCCCGCGCTTCCCTTTTATACCATTCTTGAAGCTATATTTTATCTACCGAACACAATATATCACTTTATAATAAATTGGGGTTCTAAAGATTAAACTTTTCTTATTGGCTAATATTTTTGCGAGACGTGCAATAACACGAAAAAATCGTCCCTTTGGTTTGACGTACCAAATCAGACTATGTGTGTGATGGAGTGAAACATGTAGACTTAGAACTTAATATTTTATAGAACGGATAAGAGTTGCTAGTAGTTTTAAATTGGTTGTGAATGAGAAAAGTGTAAGGGTGAACAGAAACAGTAGGATATTGAATTGCAATAAAAATAAATATAACATGCCTATTAAATAGAACAGATATATTACAAATTTGAAAAACGCAATTGATTTCTAGCACAACCTTCTTCTAAAAGTGAAACAGCAGAAAATTAAAACATGCCTTACTTAGAAGGGGCTGTATAAATATCGTTCATTTTTCGTAGTATACACAAAGTTATTAAAAGAAAAATACTCCGATCAAACTTTTCATTTTAAATCTGTGAAAAAAAAATTATAGAGCGATGAAGAAGCGTTAAAATAAGACTGTTAGATAAATCGTGATTCTCATTCAAAACAAAAATCACAATAGGAGCTGCTTTGCCCTATGCATAACACTTGATTTGGGATTAAGTATAAATATAGGGAGCGATAAGCTGTTTCACTCATATATAATGTACCATAAAGCAATCTTATTTGAAAATTTCAGAGTTATGTATAAAAGCGAGCCAATTTTTATAAATATGGATGCTATAAAATAGATATACATTCTGATAGACGAGGGATTTTTCCATGTAAGGGTGTTAAGTAAAAGTTGCAAGGGGAGTTTGTCGCTCCTAGCCTCTAGAGATATATAGAGTGATTTCACTGATGTCTAATATTTCATGTCGTCTTTAGGTTTCGTTTCCATCAACTATATAATTGCAAAATTGATACAGGGAGTTTTTTGTGGAAGCCGTCCAACTTTTATATTTTTGGAAACACTGCAGCCTTCTGGGCTTATTGTGCTAATCACCTATTTTTTATGACACCCACTTCAGTGTACAGGTTCTTTCCATTAATATGTACAACTTCAAGAATGGTGTCATACAGGGTGTTGCATCATGAGAGGGACATAGCTTAATAGGAGGTAGAGAACATCAGTGGTAACCGGAACCTCCCATAGAAATGTCTCATTGGGCCTTCATTACGAAGTTACAGGGTGTTAAATAATTTTTGGCCAAACCTGTTTTTTGTCATAACTTTGACAGGGAATGAAATAACGGATTCATATTTGGTACCGCTAATGTACTAACGAGCCCCAAGAGGTACATGTATAAAAAAAAATATATCCAGGTCCGGACTCACTATAATTTATGTTTCTTCTTTGCATCAATAAAACATCACCCTGTATATATTTTTTGAAATTTCGATACGATATTCGAAAAGAGCAAGAAAAAACAAACAAAATGGCCTATTTCATTTTTTTGTTACACCTTCGTGGTTATTTAAATACGTTGTTAAATGTGCAAGAAAATGGATTATAGAACCCTATTAAATGAGAGGCACGTGAAATAAATAGTTTTATAACTAAAATTTGCAAAAATTCTATTTAGCCTAGGTGGTCTGGGTGAATCCTAATTCCGGCACTTTTTAAAGGTCCATTTTGGTAAAAAACTGTGATCCAAATAAGTAATCGGGTATGAAATAACAAAATTTTTAATCAATCACAGTAGGCTTGTTCAAAGTGACAGATAATAAAAAGAAATCTCCTAAACAGTTGAATAATTGTTTGTTAGTAATTTAATGTGTCAATAATCCGCATTTAGTTAGTGAAAACTTGTGAAAATATTTTAACTATGCCAGTAAAATTTACAAACGTGGAATATGCTGACATAATATTCATCTATGGTTTCTGTAATGGAAATGGTAGGTCGGCGGAAAGAGAATATCGGCTGCGTTTTCCTGGTCGTCGATGCCCTAATCATAAAACCTTTAGTACGGTGTTCCAGTATGCAAGACAACACGGAAAGTTTCCTACTTCTGCAGTTGTGGAGCGTGTTTTACAACAAGGTGTGCAGGAACAAAACAATATTATAAACGTAGTTCAAGAAAACCCAAATATGAGCACTAGACGAATCAGTTTGGCAACTGGTATTCCTCATTGGCGAGTATGGAGAACCCTAAAAAGAGAACGTTACCATCCATATCATATCCAGCAGGTACAGCGTCTTCAACAAGGCGACGATATCCCCCGCCTGGCATTTTGTCATTGGTTGTCTAACCATCGCCCAGTCATTTACAGAACCTTATTTACGGATGAGGCACAATTTACAAGGGATGGAGTAAACAATTCACGAAATAATCATAAATGGGCACAGGAAAACCCACATGCGGTACGCCAACGCCGTTCGCAACACAGGTTTTGTGTAAATGTTTGGGTCGGACTTGTGAATAGACATTTGATAGGGCCACATTTTTTTGAAGAAAGATTGAATGGTGAAATTTACTTTGATTTTCTTCAAAACATTTTACCGAATATGTTAGAAAATATCGGTATAAGAGGCATGTTGTTTCAGCATGATGGGGCCCCACCACATTTTAACCTTCAAGTAAGAGAACACTTAAACAATGTGTATCCTAATAGATGGATTGGACGCGGGGGTCCACAGGAATGGCCACCAAGATCTCCTGATTGTAACCCTTGTGATTACTTTTTATGGGGCCACTTAAAAAACGAGGTTTATAGCATTGAAATTGAAAGTAGACAACATTTAATCCAGCGCATCGTTACAACCTGCGACGAAATACGGAATAATCCAGAAATGATACGTCGAGCAATTGGTGACCTTTCTAAACGCGCAAGAAAATGCACAGAATGTGGGGGAGGACATTTTGAAAATTTACTTTAGTGTCAATTACGTTTTATTTTTAAACACATTTAGTTATTGTTTTGTTATTTATTGTTAATTGAATGGAAAATATTTTATCTATTTAGATTTTAGTTTGTTCTCTTTTCCAATTTTTATTAAGTATAAAATGTTGATGGTTTTCTTGATCAAAGTAACTGGTTGTTTAGGCCTAAATGGATTAAATTATCTGTCACTTTTATTCTTTGAACAAGCCTACTGTGATTGATTAAAAATTTTGTTATTTCATACCCGATTACTTATTAGGACCACAGTTTTTTACCAAAATGGACCTTTAAAACGTGCCGGAATTAGGATTCACCCAGACCACCTAGGCTCAATAGAATTTTTGCAAATTTTAGTTATAAAACTATTTATTTCACGTGCCTCTCATTTAATAGGGTTCTGTAATCCATTTTCTTGCACATTTAACAACGTATTTAAATAACCACGAAGGTGTAACAAAAAAATGAAATAGGCCATTTTGTTTGTTTTTTCTTGCTCTTTTCGAATATCGTATCGAAATTTCAAAAAAATATATACAGGGTGATGTTTTATTGATGCAAAGAAGAAACATAAATTATAGTGAGTCCGGACCTGGATATATTTTTTTTATACATGTACCTCTTGGGGCTCGTTAGTACATTAGCCGTACCAAATATGAATCCGTTATTTCATTCCCTGTCAAAGTTATGACAAAAAACAGGTTTGGCCAAAAATTATTTAACACCCTGTAACTTCGTAATGAAGGCCCAATGAGACATTTCTATGGGAGGTTCCGGTTACCACTGATGTTCTCTACCTCCTATTAAGCTATGTCCCTCTCATGATGCAACACCCTGTATAGTCTTCTAGACGCATTTTGGTTGTTCATACAGGGTGTCCCAGATTTAAAATGACAGACTACTGGGAGATAGAATACACTTTGCCGAGTTCAAAACACCCACACACTCACCCTTGAATCCTCATTGTTTTCAAGATACATGTTGTTTAATGAATTTTTACTGAAACTAAAATTCACCATAATTTTGGAATGGGTGGACGTATTTGGATAAAAGTTGGTACACATATAGTGCACTCCTAGTTCAATCAACAGTATAATTTAGTTTGAAAAATGTCCAGGACAGCACTCAATTTTTTATTAGTTTACATTTAGGGCCAATTACATCACCCTGTATATCAGTTTTCTGTAAATGGCAGATAACTATTGAAATATCTATAGATTATTGTTGATATGATATTAAAGTTACAACTTTTTGAAATATTTGCGATTTTATTAGAAATTCATGAATTGTTGTAATCATTTCATCAAAATAGCCATGATTAGAAACAATCAGTCATTATCTTATGTCAAAGAATGCCAGCACGTTTAAATTACACCCACGAAGACTTTTTAAATTTGTTTATTATTTATGGAGAATGTGATAAAATAATATCAAGAACTTGCAGTACATTTGCTACTCGATATCCAGAAAAACGGAAACCGTCACCAAATAATGTAAAACGCATACGGGAAAATTTTAAAAATTATGGCTCTGTCAAGGCAAAAATGCAAAGAAGAAAGCCTATTGTTGATGACGAAAACATTGAAATAGTCATTCTGGGATATTTTCATGCATTTCCAAGGATGTCATTAAGGCAAGCTGCTCTGGAATATTGCTTATTAATTTATTGAAGGAACAAGTTGCCAATAATGACTATTTAAGTGTTCCAAAAAATCACATTTCACTTTATACACTTTATAATAAATGTATTATGCATTAAGTAATGACCCGATGAATAATTTAATATTTCTCGATAAGAGTACACCCATATATTCTTAAAATGTTACAACCGACATTTACTTTTACGGCATTCTCATACACCGGTGATGTATGCATTAAACTTCGTGTCGAGGATGTTCTTCCCGTATCTTCCACGAACTTACTATTCACATCGTAAAATATTATCGTGCTTCTAAGTGAGTAATAAATCACAAATCTATAAGATGCCACTCGGACTTCCTATTTTCCGCACTTCCAACGTCAAACCTCCATCGCGACCACTAAATATCTAACATGTAAAATTTTTTTGTGTTCTCCCCGCCAGGCAATGTTATTGTGTCGTTATACGTTGTAAAAAAAATTCAGTTCAAGAACACGTACATGCCTACATTTTAACATACCGTAAACGATAACGATAAAAAAGAACATTCTCTCCATTTCAAGTGCTGAAGTGTTACCAAACAACAAGTAAGATAGTGGAGGTTTTTAATTAAAACTCCTACAGCTCTTTTCTCGTTGAAACACCAAGCGATCTTTTTTAATGTTAACAACAATACAGATTGAAAGCTCCGATCAGAAAGTCGTTTCTTCTTTGATCGATGTGGTAAAGTGTCTAGTTAATGAAATGAGTTCTCAGATAAAACTAGATTAGAGGAGAGTTTCAAGTTTATAAAGAAAATTGGCTAAAAAACCGCCGCTTGTTTTACTCGTCGATGTACTTAATAAGGGTTTGAACGGCGAAAGCAACTTGGCGATAATTTTATTACGGCAATGGAATTTTGCTAAAGAACGCGCCAGAAGAATAGTTTATTTTAATTTCAAAATATTCTAATTTATTATTAAATTTTTAATTTTGCTACACTTTTATTAATCAAAACGCGTTTGGTACCAACACAAAGCAATCATCTAAACAAAAATGTAAACTCATAATTCGAACTAAAAATATTGAGTCTGCAACTACTTAAATAAAATTGTCAATGAAAATATTTGATATGGTTCTATATAACATTCAAATGAGTTATAGTATGTTTTATATTAATGATAGACGGAGAGCTCGTGAAGCTTTTATATAACGGTCATCTTGTAAGGTTGGAAATTTGTGTAGTGATGAATTAAAATGCGCTAAGCATGAAAATCATGACCTGGCAGGCATCAGCCCTACACATGATCAGCCCTTATATTTTTGAAAGTGTAAAATTTTAAAAAAAATTGGTATCCGCTTCTCACGCGTGAGGTCGAGGGCTCGAGTAAACTTCTTTCAGATTTTTTTTTACTACGTTTTGTACGAGATGTATTTCGGCTCGATTAGCAAGTAAAATAATAGCAGTTTGTGCAACAAGAGTGGATATGGATAATCCACTCGAGTTGTACAGTATACTTTTTCTACGACCGGATTAAGAAAAAACTACAAATAATAGTTTTAATCAAATTTTAATATACAAACTTAGCTTCTGCTATATCTTATGCTCTAAGTGCAAACATTTTATAAAAGCTTCAGTAGCCTAACGGTTATAGCCGAAATGCAAGAGATCATAGGTTCAATCCCCACATACAGCTACTTTTTTTGTCATAATATAATATCTCTAAAATTTTGTCTGTATATAATAATTTCAATAAAATTTTAGGTGGTAGACCGTTTATCGACTCTTCACTGGAATCACTCATTTTAAATTATTTTCTATCTAGCTCAAACTGCGCGAATACACACTGACAATTACTTTGACAGCTTACGCACTAACTTGAATTTTTTAAACCGAATAGTTGCCTATGTACTTAATACACGAACTGTGATTGGTCGATTTCATATCCATTCTAGAATGTATATGAAATATATCCGTTCAGTTAACTGGGATGGTCCACTTATCCATTCTACAGACTGTACGGAAAACAGCAAATTTACATAAGGGAGTAGAAAAAATACGTAATAGGAATATTTCTTTGGAGTAGGTTAGATTGCTTTTATAGCTTACAGCGACAAGTTTAGTTAAAAAAACAAAAGAAAGAAGTTTACTCGAATCCTCGACCTCACGAGTAAGAAGCGGATAATCTAACCACTACACCATGGACAGCTGTTAAAAAACCGACATACCTTTGGCTATATCAATACAATTTAATGAATACGTCAAAGCGCACCTTTTTGCTCACCTGTAAGGTGCTTCTGCTCATCAAAATCGCCTGTCAATTTTTTTAATACTTAACTATAGATAAACTAAATCATATTAAAATTTCAAACTTACATGGACAAGTTTATTTATTTTTATTTTTTTGATACTTTTAAAAATATAAGGGCTGATGATATGCAGGGCTGATGCCTGCCAGGTCATCGTTTTCATGCTTAGTGTATTTTAATTCATCACTATACAAACTTCTAGCCTTACAGGAAGACCATTATATAGAGGGTTCACGAGCTCTTGGACTATGACTACATAATATATTAACTTCTTTCTTTTGCTTTCCATAAAGGACCCCTACACAACTAACCGCGATTATATTTATTTTAATTTTTAGTTCAAAATGTTGGATTTAGCGGAACGGGTGACGAGCTTACTCGAGAAATTACAAGCTCTTCACTGGTTTAATTATAATAAATTTCTAGTTGCACAATACAGTTTCATCTACCAGCATAAGGGACCACCCACCTACTCGGCGTTGACAAACTTTTTGCAACTCGCGCGAATGATGCCGCGCTTAATTAAAGTTTAATTTTCCAACTTTCGCCTACGGTGGAGTCTTTGGCAGCATCTTAAAATTTAAACCAGAACAGATTTACAGAAGTAAGAAATTGCTGAAGTGCCGACGTCTTTGGGAGCACCCGGCACAGGCCAGGATCTCACTTGTGCCAGGAGGAATTTTAAATAATGTATCAGCATTGGATATTTTACTATCGCCTTGATTCAGTTATGATGATATACTAGAGTCAAATTAGGATTTTAATGTGAATGTGGTGTCGCGGCAATTCTTTTATTTTAACGTGTTTAGGTGATCAAGATGAGTTCACAGCTCAATAAATCTGGAAATTAATTTCTCTGAAACGGCTTGAGATAGGTACATGAATATACAGTGTGTCTCGCTTTTCACTACACCCCAATATCAAAGGACCCCCACATTTCTTATGGGAAATGCCCCCCGCTGAAACTCGCTGGAATCGATGTATGTTATTCCTCTTGAGCTCCTGATCAAAAGTCCTCATGTTCACAAGGTCGGAAAATGTACAGTTTTCCAGATATGAGAGGGGGAAAGTCGATTTTTAGGGATTTTTTACTAATAGCATGGAGCCGTGATCCTTTCAAAGCGGCTTCGCTAGTGTTCTACGGGGGGTTTTCGGGTCGCTGATTTCAAATCCGATGTCAACAGTAGCATTTGACAGTTGACAGCTGTCAGTGGCACTGTCAACTCGCCTTATTTTCCGGAAAAGATTTATCAGAATATACACAAGGGTTTTTTTGGGTTGCTGATTTCAAATCCGATGTCGAACATGGCATTTGACAGTTCCCAGTATCAGTTACATTAATTGGATTGTTTGCATCTACTTTTAGCGTGACCCGGTAACACTGTGGTAAATCTTTTCCGGATAATACCAGCTAACACTGCTACTGACAGCTGTCAACTGACAAATGCCACCTTCGACATCGGATTCGAAATCAGCAACCCAAAAACCCCTTGTATATAGTCTGATAATTCTTTTTCCAGATAATAAGGTGAGTTGACAGTGACACTGACAGCTGTCAACTGTCAAATGCTAGTTTTGACATCGTATTTGAAATCGGCGACCCGAAAAACTCACGTAGAACACTAGCGAAGTCGCATTGAAAGGACCATGGCTCCATACTATTAGTAAAGAATTCCTTCGACTTTCCCCCTCCGACCTTGTAGCCACGAGAACTTGACATCACCAATATTTGTTACTCCAATATTTGTTACTCATGAAACTAAATCAACTTTGTGCACGGAACAATCAAATGGTTGGAAATATCTGAGACCCCATATGACAATCAAAACCTTTCCTTAAAATTTTTTAAAGTATACAAATTATTTGGTAAATATATAAAGAGGAAAATAATGAATTAATCACAATAATTTTAGATATTACCTTAACATTTGGATGTGTTTTTTTTTCTAAGGCGTTACAGTCGATAGATTTTTCAATACTTATTTATAAAAATGCCATCAATCGAGAGCATCGAGATTGGCAATACAAACAATTTCCTTTGTGTAAATTTAAATCGCAAATACAATAAAAACAAAAGGACCATATATTTACTTCAAAGAAATTCATCATCAATTCATATTTCTTGCTACCTCACCTTATATTTTTCTTCTATTATTCGAAATGTTGTTTCTTTTTTCTGGCGTGTTATTCCATAAATATAAATACTGGGGTTCTGTGCGCAAATAAAACTACGTTTTTGTCTTTCATTTTCCTCAAGGAAAACGTATTATATACGTTTCGACCGATGTGAAACAATTCATAGTATCGGCTTGGATCTTTAGCTTTTTTAACGGCAAGGGCATTGAAAGAGGCACGTATTTTTCAATAGTTAATTCGCTTTTAATAACATGTTGGGCAAATGTGAATTAAGCAAAGATTGTATACCAATTTCAAGCCTTCTAAGATTTTAAAAATTATATCATGTTTGGTTAAAAAAAAACTTTATAACTTGACTTCATTTGATTTAACCTCGGATTTAACAACATCCGACAAATTTATACCCTTATTAAAAACAGAAGGGGTCGACATTTGAGGGTATACAGACATGAATAATAAATCCGGAGCTAATTTTTTCAAAATATATAGTATTAGACGCCTGAAATAAAATACTGAAAGGTCAAGGAACCTCAATATGGCCATATTGGAAATATGGCAGCCCTATAGTGTTTTATATTCTAATTGTACTTCGTTTTACAGTAAAAGAATATTAAAATCAAATTGAAGGTATTGGGCAGTCTCATTAGAAAGCATTTGATATTTGTCTATCAGGATCAAGACAATAGGGTTTTCCCAGAAAAAAAAAATATTGCTGAAATACTTAACTCACGTAAAAAAATGATTTATGGCATATTTATTATCTTATTAATTTTACTAATAGTAACAAAAAGAAACTTGAAGTTTGAAAAATATTGGGTTCATTTTAAACGGCCATAAATTGGCACGTTGTGACGTCAACAGCCTGAAATCCAATCACAGAGGTTGTCTCTGTTCAAGATTGTTTATTAATCTTGGTCTCCGTTAACATAACATAACCTCTATTTATTGACAGCACTCAGCACTTTTCTACTTTAGGTAAAATATCAGCGGCACCTTTAACATATCCCTCTTCCACTTGATTCCATTTTGATTGTAGAATTAATAAAACATAAACCAGAAACTGATAAAATAATATTTTCACTCCAAACAATACAAACATAAAAATATAAATTTGACGTTTTAGGTTAGTCATCTGATGTGTAATGTCGGTGAAGGTTAAACCTAAACTACAGTACAAAATGTTAACGTCCGACGCTTTCACGAATAACTTGTGCGGCATTTATCTGGATTCTGATTGGCCAATATTTACACGTCCACTGCTTTCGACCAATCACAGTACAAGCATTACAAATTGAAATTCTGAGAAGTTTTAGAGGAAAGCTTTCTTTAACACACAGTTAGAATCTATTACAAACTAATGATATCTATAATCTCATTGGTTTTCCGGCTAGATACGTAATTCTGGCGCGTAAAAATGCCCGTTTTAAAAAGCAGTGAAATTATCAGCAAGTTGTTTTAACGATATTTTCTTAGAAATAATTCTTATCAGAAAAGTAAATTGTTGTAAATTATTAAAATGTTTTATTATATCATTTTCACGACACAAATTGTTAAAATAAAATTAGTGGGAAAACCCTATTGTGTTTGAATCTTTCGCCCGTATTGTGTGCCCTAATTGGGCTAATGGAATTGTAATAGACATTTGACTTATGTAGATTTTCGTTAGGTAAAATATAAATCGATTAAGTGAATACGATACTCTTATACGAATATCTGATGCTCGATTGCTACTCACTTAAGTAAACCCTACAGAGAGTTAGAGTTTAAGCCAAGACCGACGCAGCAATCAGCAATTTTCACGTAATCCATAATAACTGGATCACACACAGTCGTTATTTATTTTACGACATGTAGTATTGATTTTACGTAAGGATCGTGATGCGATTATAAATATGCCCTTTGCCCCCTTTATTTTATTATTTTTGCTCTAAAACTGCTTCAGATACTCTCACCATGATAGACAATGTATGAAAAAAAAACACGGAAAAGGCGGCGCGCAAAGCCAATAAACATAATCTTTACAGTTTTCTTGGTGGGCTGATAAAGCTCGGGAAATTGCAAAGGTTTCTCTTATCTACAGGATGTTATTGCAGGAATATCTGACGTGTATAACGAACATATGCCGGCTTCCTTGGATTTATTTGAGCTTCGGTTAATCTCGAGGGAAAAGTCCTATCAACAGAATCGCTTTTGATAGAAGCGATAGTCCGTGAGATTGGAATTTAATGGAAAAATGAATGTAGATAGAATGAAGAGGGTCTATTTTCGTATCGGCGCACGGACACTTACATTTAAATAAAAAATAAAATATCCGCCAAGTCAGTTTCACATAATTGTTTTTCATTCATTCCGTGACAACTGCGTTATCCAGAAATGCGTGTGGGACATTCTGAAATTTCTGATTATTCTGGAGTATTTTTAAAAAGAAAATAAGTTTGTAATTCTGTACGGTTTAAAACATATTTTCGTTAAAATCGGCATATAATATGAAAAGTAAGAACTTGAATTCGGTGGCACAGGTAATCGTGAGGTTTCTTAGCAACGCCAGCGGCTATCAATCACAATATTGTCCTAAATTCGAACGTACCAATTTCGGATAACCCTATGCATTTATGCGAATATAAATGTCTGTGTCAAAAGTTTTCGGGAAAGCAGCGTGAACGACAAAGCTTTTAAATATATGCGATTTTGCTTCTAGCGGGGCCGGGTCCGTTCTCGAATTTTACATGAAATGCATTAACATGGTTTTCACAACAATTGAGAGGGCTCCTAAAAACTTTTAGGGCACAACTGGAAAGCGGAAAGTGGAAGGTTATTCTCTAGATATGCCATCCATTTAAAATACAAGCCTCTACAAGTATTTGGACCATCCTTATAAGTAACCGTTTTAGTTTGGGGTTTACTTTGCCTCAAACGACTTATTTGCTATTTCTTTATTCACCAAACGCACGTGTGTATAAAACTAACTTTGGATAGTCCTCCTTCATTGGTATTGATTAGTTGCTTTTGTTTCGAAGGTCTTTACATTTTCGAATAAATTTGCTATTAATCTTACAATGAACTTTTTGTATATGTAGTAGTAGTATAGAAATTGAAATTAACAAAAGAGATGCCAAGGCTAAGTTCTACAAACATCAACAAATTTAATAGACAGCTGCAAATATATGTAGATCAGGCAAGTTAATTTTTGAGTGTGAAGTATCTAGGGACAGTTCATTGTTTTATGGCAATGGATAAATTTAGGGGATATTTATTTATTAAGACATGAGGTAAGCGAGATTTGATACATATTCTTTTATTTATGCTGTTTTAACAATATTTTCATTTTCAAACTAATGGAATATATTTTCAGATAATTAAAGTAAACTCATGATCGGATTTGGGTCAACAGTATGTATAAATAACAATAGACAACGCGACGTTTCTACTGATATTAATTATTAGGTATTGAGCGTATCAAAGTTTTTACTATATTTTCTTGAGGTTGTTATTAACTCTCATAGGGGGAAGGCTATTACCATAATATTTCATGGATTTAACTGTATTAACATTGTTATACGCACGCCCACGCCCTCTTACGGAGAGAAGTATAATCCCAAGTAGTAGGCAGAGTAAAAGGAAGCTTGCTTAATGGGCAACCAGTAACAACGGTCGGCCCAAGGTGGCGCTGCCTCATAGAATACACTGGAAGGAGTAGAAATGTCTCGAATGACTGGATTAATCGAGAATAATCACTACGGATATATGTAGCAGAACCAACGCATTGGAGGAGTTCAGTACAGTTTTGAATGAGTTATGTATTGGATGAGCAAGCGTTTAGATAAGATAACGAACAGTAACAAGTTGTGAATTTAAGTAGTACCTCTATGGTAGATTAGTTTTAATTATTAGTGTGTTATTATAAGGGCTAACTATTGTATTGTGATTTAGCGATTAATAAATCAGTGATTGATGAAAATGGGGGCCAAAGGTCGGTAAAGGGTCTTGAAGTCTGTCTAGATTGCCGATGTTTACACAGAACCAAAACTCTGAGAAAGGCCCACTGAATCCGCACGAATGAGTCCAGGATTCGAGAAATCGAATACAGCTCTGCCGATGAACCCTACTGTCACGTCTTCGAAGCCTTAGGTTGCATGACCCCTGGGTGTATGGCGTACAATAGATGTGCGGCATGCAGTAGACGAGAGAGGGTAAGGGGCGGGCCTCTGGTGCCTTAAAACTGGAGCAGATCGGCTAAGGTATGGCAACCCCAACAGAAGAGTATCTGGTCCTCCAGATTGGGGGTTGAGCGCAGGGCCTTGGAGCAGAACCCCTTCCTTGGAAAAATTACAATTGTTGTGAATACGATGGCTAATAAAGCCGGACTGATTTCAAAAAGACGAAGCAGGTGACGAATAAAGGACATGAGTATGGGATGGAATGTGTGAACCTTGTTAAAAGCTGATGCTATGATTAATTTGGCAGATGAATTAAAAAATATAAAATGGAGATTGTAGCTTTGCAAGAAATCAGATGGAAAGGAAGGGGAGAAATACATAAAAACGCGTTCTCATTATACTACTCTGGTCACGAAGACAGACAAAGCGAAAGAGGTGTAGGATTCTTGTTATCGAAAATAATGCGTAAGCGCATTATAGCATTTACCCCAATATCAGAACGAATATGTATAATGAGAATAAAAGATATACAATATTACGTTCATTAATGTAAATGCGCCAACGGAAAACGTAGATGAAGGAGAAATAGACAGTTTCTATGAGAATCTGCATAAAGTATGTGAGAGAACGCAAGGATATGACGCAGTTATAACACTTGGTGATTTCAGTCACAAACAAACAGTCTGCATGCTGAAACCAGTAATAATGGGATCAGACTAGCACAATTTGCAACTGCATATAACTACATCGTAGCTAGCATACTTTCAAAGAAAGAATATTTACAAAGGAACATGAAGGATCCCAGGAACTGAAGAAGCGAATCAGATAGATCATATTCTTGGATCAAAAAAGTGGGCGACCGACATATGAAAGGTCCGAACGTATCGCGGGGCGAACTTGAACTCAGACCATTACTTTGTAGGAGCCACATTAAGACAAAATATTTCAGTAGTAGCAAGAGGAAAAAGCATACGACACAAAAAATGGAATATAGAACAATTCAAAAATCCAGCTAAGAAACAGGAATACCAAACAAATATACAGATAAAGCTGGAAGAACATACTGAAAGCAGCGGCATAGAAATGGAATAGAACCAGCCGAGAACCATCATAATAGATGCAGCAAATGAAGTCATTGGAGAGACAAAAAAAATAGAGAAACGCAGTGGTGAATGCCGACAAGCAGTAGAAGAAAAAAGGAAGGCTTAAATAACTACAAAGAAACACCAGGAATAATAGAGAATGAAACACGAATACAAGCCAGCAGAATATGTAGAAGAAAGAAAAGAGAAGCAATGAGAGCAAAAGTGAGAAACATATTAGAACACAAAAATCAAAGGAACAACGGAAAGTTATATAAAAGCATAAAAGAAAACACACAGATATTTAGACCAAAACTAACGACATTGCAAGGACAAACAAGGAAAATTACTAACAGAGAAACAGGAAACAATAAGTAGGTGGAGAAATTATGTGCGAAGAATAATGAATGTGAATTAGTGCAATAGAGCCCAAATCATGAACCCAATTTTTGAACACGTAATTAAAAAACTTAAAAACCATAAAGCGCCCGGTGTGGATGGAAGCACAGCAGATCTGTTAAAGAACGGAGGGCAGGAATTATAGAGAAGAATTTATAACTTAATAATCCTAATATGAACAGAAGAACAAATGCCGGAAGAGTTGACTGTGGGGATAATACAACCTATATATAAGAAGGGTGATAAATTACAATGCGAAAAATATAAATCAATTACGTTAATAGTGCATTAAGCGACAAGTTTAGAAAAGCTAAGTTTTACAAAACTATATGAGTTTAGTAAAACAACTTTTCTTACGAGATTTGTTTATATTATTTTTTCGCATTTTGTGTTAGTAGGTACTCTCTAGTAGGTAACTTAGTAACTGACACGGCTTTGTTTATCATTCAGGAATACAGATGGAGAATCATAAAAGTTTTCAGGAAGAACAAGTGGAATTGAATTTAAATATCGTGTTGTTAACTTTTCAAATTTGAATAATTGTACTTTTAATATATATAGCAATGTTTCCAATATATAAATGAACAATTTTCTGTCAAACTGTTTTTATTAACACTGAAACTATATAGTAAAGTGACACTTTAATGTGGTAAAGTGCCACTTTATTAAACAATTTTGAATTTAGTAAAATAGCTTATTATCAGTCAAAATGCGAAAAATTTAGTATATAAAGTCTTATCTAGTGTTATCTATAATAGATTAATAGACTACTCCGAGGAAATAATAGGGGACTATCAAATTGGATTCAGGCTGAATATATCGACTACAGAAAACACATTTATATTAAGTGTAATACAAGAAAAAGCCTACGAGTATGATATAGATCATTACAATGTATATATATGTATAAGATTTTAAACAGGCATTTGACAGCGAAACCTGCATTAGGTGGATCCAAGGCAGCTGTTAGAGTAGACGGAAAACTATCACCAACTTTCGAAACTGACATAGGAGTAGGGCAAGGCGACGCGGCTTGCTCTTGGAAGCTAAGCTATCATGAAAACTACTAATTACAAAGGTCATATAAGAACCAAATCATCTCAAATGTGCGCCTAGGATGACGATGTAGCTAGTATCAACAGAAGAAACGGTGATTCAGATTGATCGGGAGGCACAAAAAAGAGGTCTTACAATTAATTAAAGAAAATAAAACAAAATACATGGAAGTCAAAAGAACGCCAATCAACAACAATAACAATATCCAAATAGAAAATTACAATTTTGAACGCGTAGAATCCTTCACATATCTAAGAGCGGAAATTAATCAAAACAGTTCTATTAAGTAGTGAAATTAAATCATTTACAATCAGTGGAAACCGATCTTTTACGCCCACAAAAACTGATGATAGTCATTCATTAGCCGTTACTTGAGTCCGAGTATAAACATGTTACAGTCGATAAATTGTGTACATTAAAAAACAAGTAAAAGGTGTAGTCTATTGTAATTCCCATTCATCTACGATGCACACGACTATGGCTATAGAGGCCAATTCGGGAGAGCACATGTCGACCGCAATCAGGACAAACATAGACCTGGTTAGGTCTTGGATTCGGCCTTCTTGCAGCAACATTTCCTTGATAGCTGGCCACAACCCCTCGCCATTCGGTTCTGTCCGCTGCAAGTTGTGCCCATTGCTCGTCTGCAATACCGCAGGATTTTAGATTTTCATGGAGAGCGTCTTTGAACCTCCTTCGTTGACCGCCACGCCTTCTTCTACCGCTTAGCAATTCACCATAAAGTGTACATTTAGGAAGGCGGTTATCATGCATACGATGAACGTGACCTGCCCATCTTAGGCGTGCTCTTGAAATAAGCACCTCAATTGGAAGGCTCTTTGCTCTCCTGAGCACTTCCACGTTTGATATGTGATGGAACCAACGGATTTTCATCATACTTCTGAGGTGTCTTTGCTGAAAACGTTCTAATTCTTTCACATGACGACGGTAAGTGACCCAGCTTTCACAGCCATATAGCAGTGTTGGAATGACAACTGCTCTGTAGACAGCCATTTTCGTTGACAAAGCAAGGTCGTGGTTGTCAAATACTCTCTCTCTAAGTCCCCAGAGTGCTCTGGATGCAGCGTTAATTCTATTGCGAATCTCGCTGTCCATGTTTGCTTTGTCATTAACAACGTTGCCTAAGTAATTGAACTGATCCACCACTTCAAGAGAATTTCCGTTAAGTGTAATGTCTATTTGGTTCACTTGATGAGCAGTTGACATAATCTTAGTCTTTCCAATGTTGATTTTAAGTCCCAAGGAATCATAGCTCTGGGCATACACATCTAAAAGTTGTTGAAGCTCTTCCGGCGTAGAGGCTAAAAGTGCACAGTCATCCGCATACTGGAGATCACAAATGAATCGTGTGCGTGTCTTCGTGAAAGCTCTAAAGCGCCCTATGTTAAAGAGACCGCCATCAAAACGGTATCTGAAATACGCTGATGACTAGTAAACTATTAGACAAAAACACCAAAATAAAAATATATAAACCCTTAATTAGACCGTAATAACATACGGATGTGAAGCCTGGACCATAACAAAGAGAGATGAGAAAATACTGCAAATATTCGAAAGAAAGATCCTACGAAAAATACATAGGAAAATATCACAGGGAAAGTGAACGGTATCATTATGTTAAAATGTAATTAACCCCAATATTGAAAGTTTCCATATCGGTAATTATCATCGCAAGATACCCTACTAACGCATGTAAAGTTTTGTCAATTAGTCCTGTAATTACAAATTTCGCGCCTCCCGTAAAACTTAATTGCGACCTGTTAATGGCACGTCGAAACTACACGAGATTTATCTAGGGAACCAAAACTCATTATCACCTCTACAACAACATAAGCAAGCAACTACTTGTGGGAAACCACTGTAGGCAGAGATGGTGTGGATATTCATTCATTTCATTTCAGATTGAAATATTCCCATTTTATATCCATTTTATTGGCAATATTTTTATGGAATAAGTTCACTTTGACTCGAAAATGGTTTGTCAGACTGCTAATTGTTAAGATCTTTTTTATGCAAGCCAGGAAATCATAATTAACTCATAAATCACACCACCACCACACACACCTCATTATCCGCTAATAGAGAAAATTGATCTTGGTTAATACTGTAAAATAATAAGCCCCAATATTATATAATCGTGAATCAAGTCTCCTATAGACAGATCGGGAATTGCAAGACATGCTGTACATAAAATCGTCAAAAAACATTGGCGTTATGTTTTTGAGTTTTTAATTTTTTTAAGTTGAAGTCGTCATGACAATTGACAATCGTAAAATCGTCCATGCAATATTTAAGCTACCCAATGTTCTCGAACGTTTATGCATTAACAGAGTCAATCTGCTGTTAAAAAAATCACTGGAGCATCGAAATTTTGCAGTAAAGCCCATTTAAAGCGCCTCTTGTCACAGTCATTTCAGAAACGTTTGTATTTTGTACATTTAAAATGCGATTACATTCAGATTAGGTCCTGTGTATCTCTTTTCGTAATTTATTACGCTCCTTGCTTTTTCAATTTAGGAAAAATGGAATAAATCGAGGGTATAATTTATTTTTTCTCCATCTGTATCATGCCCTTCTGAATTTCAAAGGATATTTAAATTGCGCTTCCTTGAATCGCCAGATCAATATATGTATACTGTGCGCCCCTGGGAATGATAATTTTTATCGCATTTTTTAATAACTAATCATATTTTTTAAAGAGATCCGCACCTGCATTGTTACATTTTTTAAATTTAAGGTGAGAATCTGTAACGTATTTGTGTAGGAAATGATTTTTACAAAGTATAAGAACCCACCAGATGTTATTAAATATAGATAATTCCCCACTAATTCGCTTGGCCTCTTCGGAACATTGATTTCTTGCTTAATATTGCTAGCACCAGGTCCCTAATTACGTAATATTGAAGGCTGTTCGTGATTAAGGAAGTTTTATGATATATTAATTATGTAGGAAACCCATAATGATAAGTTATGTAGCAGTTAATTAACTTGGAAATTTTAGTTAAATCTGTAGATTGCAGACAGCAATAAGGATATCGCTGATAGACGTACTTTAGAATATTGTAGAGAGGAAGTAGACATCGTAATACCAGTGATTATGTTGAAGATAGCTCCTGGACGTTCGAGCTGTGCACTCGGCAACTTATGGTAATGTGTGGAGTTACAGAATAATTATAAATATTCAAAAGAATAGTTACAATACGCACTTGGTTTATTGTTTCATTAGTTTTGTTCAGATTTCTCTGACATATGTTTCGGCCTTGCGACCATTATCAAAGAGACTTAAAAAAACTGACCTGAAAGTGGTGGTTCACAGTATATATCTTACAAATCCTCTATCCATCTAGAGGGGGATAATAACTTGATTTGCTATTTCTTAAAGTTTAACAATACAGGCCGGAACTACGAATTTAATTTTAATTTTATTACTGTGTCTAGTACAGGATTGCTCAAAAATTCTGTTTGTTTATTTGTAACGTTTTTATGGTTTCTTAGGGCCTTGTTAATTTCTAAAATTTCAAGCATGTCTAGGATTTTTCCTTTGTTTGCATTATGAAAAAGTTTAACACTACTACCGTTAAAAACGTTTTGTTCAATGCAATGTTCGGCGAAACAGTTGATTTTCTATTATATAAAATAGACTGTTTGTGTTCTCTTAACCTCACATCTATGCTACGGCCACTCTGACCTATATTTACGGCATCACAGTCGTCACACTTTATTTCATATACCCTCGATTCTTTAATATCTTCTGTCTCTTCCGCAGATTCCATCCAATTAATAGTAGTGGAGTAAAATTAGATTTTCAGAGAAAATTTTACATGAAGCAACGCGACATAAAAAAATAAATTTGTTTTGGTGAAACTAAGATACCCTGAGCTTTCCGGTTGGAGTAGGTGGGGAGCCCTTTTTTTTTCGCGGATAAATTGGTCATTTTTAAGAGTGGTTTCTCAGTTTTAATTTATTTTGGACCCTTTAAAATGCTGATTAAAAAACGAGGGACCCCTTTATTGTAGACGATCAAGGAACCTTCAGTTCAAATTTTGTGAAAATGGGTTCATCGCCTCTCATGATATGTATATAAATATACTGAAAAAACGTCAAAAATTGAATTACGGCTAACTTGGGCAAAATTAAACCGAATTTGATGAAATTTTAGACGAAACTAACCTATATAACCAAAAAATAGCTTGCCTAATTTTAGCAAAAAATATCCAACAGTTTGGCCGCAATTCCATTTTTAGTCCAAATTTTCAAAACTTTCCTCACGCGTTTCCGTTGCGTCGCAAAATTATCAACATTTCAAAAAAATCTATTTCGGCTCCAATAGGCCGTTAAAGAACAAAAACTAAATTGTCCGGATTTTGTTATACTTTATACGAGGATAATCGAAACTGGTCAGTGTTAAAGCACAGGACCGTGCGCACTGAACTTGATATTTTGTCCTATATATTTAGCAATGGTATCGAGATTCGAATGGTAGTTGAAACTGTGCAGGCGAGTCCGAGACTGGCAATGTAATCAGCCTAAGTGAACCATCTACGACTGCACTGGTTTAAAGATAATAAAACGGACAAGCCTACTAGCATAAAAAAAATCGCAAATCGTTTCTCAGTAGTCAACGATGGACTTGTGCTGTGCTATTAATGTGTCAGTGCAGTGCATAAATACGTGTTATAATATCAAGCGTAGAAGTTTAGTTAGTTATTGTTCATATTTATAAATATTTACTACTATACAGGGTGTTGCATCATGAGAGGGACATAGCTTATTAGGAGGTAGAGAACATCAGTGGTAACCGAAACCTTCCATAGAAATGTCTCATTGGGCCTTCATTACGAAGTTACAGAGTGTTAAATAATTTTTGGCCAAACCTATTTTTTGTCATAACTTTGACAGGGAATGAAATAATGGATTCATATTTGGTACGGCTAATGTACTAACGAGCCCCAAGAGGTACATGTATAAAAAAAATATATCCAGGTCCGGACTCACTATAATTTATGTTTCTTCTTTGCATCAATAAAACATCACCCTGTATATATTTTTTTGAAATTTCGATACGATACTCGAAAAGAGCAAGAAAAAACAAACAAAATGGCCTATTTCATTTTTTTGTTACATTTTCGTGGTTATTTAAATACGTTGTTAAATGTGCAAGAAAATGGATTACAGAACCCTATTAAATGAGAGGCACTTGAAATAAATAGTTTTATAACTAAAATTTGCAAAAATTCTATTGAGCCTAGGTGGTCTGGGTGAATCCTAATTCCGGCACGTTTTAAAGGTCCATTTTGGTAAAAAACTGTGGTCCTAATAAGTAATCGGGTATGAAATAACAAAATTTTTAATCAATCACAGTAGGCTTGTTCAAAGTGACAGATAATAAAAAGAAATCTCTTAAACAGTTGAATAATTGTTTGTTAGTAATTTAATGTGTCAATAATCCGCATTTAGTTAGTGAAAACTTGTGAAAATATTTTAACTATGCCAGTAAAATTTACAAACGTGGAATATGCTGACATAATATTCATCTATGGTTTCTGTAATGGAAATGGTAGGTCGGCGGAAAGAGAATATCGGCTGCGTTTTCCTGGTCGTCGATGCCCTAATCATAAAACCTTTAGTACCGTGTTCCAGTATGCAAGACAACACGGAAAGTTTCCTACTTCTGCAGTTGTGGAGCGTGTTTTACAACAAGGTGTGCAGGAACAAAACAATGTTATAAACGTAGTTCAAGAAAACCCAAATATGAGCACTAGACGAATCAGTTTGGCAACTGGTATTCCTCATTGGCGAGTATGGAGAACCCTAAAAAGAGAACGTTACCATCCATATCATATCCAGCAGGTACAGCGCCTTCAACAAGGCGACGATATCCCCCGCCTGGCATTTTGTCATTGGTTGTCTAACCATCGCCCAGTCATTTACAGAACTTTATTTACGGATGAGGCACAATTTACAAGGGATGGAGTAAACAATTCACGAAATAATCATAAATGGGCACAGGAAAACCCACATGCGGTACGCCAACGCCGTTCGCAACACAGGTTTTCTGTAAATGTTTGGGTCGGACTTGTGAATAGACATTTGATAGGGCCACATTTTTTTGAAGAAAGATTGAATGGTGAAATTTACTTTGATTTTCTTCGAAACATTTTACCGAATATGTTAGAAAATGTCGGTATAAGAGGCATGTTGTTTCAGCATGATGGGGCCCCACCACATTTTAACCTTCAAGTAAGAGAACACTTAAACAATGTGTATCCTAATAGATGGATTGGACGCGGGGTCCACATGAATGGCCACCAAGATCTCCTGAATGTAACCCTTGTGATTACTTTTTATGGGGCCACTTAAAAAACGAGGTTTATAGCATTGAAATTGAAAGTAGACAACATTTAATCCAGCGCATCGTTACAACCTGCGACGAAATACGGAATAATCCAGAAATGATACGTCGAGCAATTGGTGACCTTTCTAAACGCGCAAGAAAATGCACAGAATGTGGGGGAGGACATTTTGAAAATTTACTTTAGTGTCAATTACATTTTATTTTTAAACACATTTAGTTATTGTTTTGTTATTTATTGTTAATTGAATGGAAAATATTTAATTTTTAAATATTTATTTATTTAGATTTTAGTTTGTTCTCT
This sequence comes from Leptura quadrifasciata, assembly GCA_963675555.1. Lineage (NCBI taxonomy): Eukaryota > Metazoa > Arthropoda > Insecta > Coleoptera > Cerambycidae > Leptura > Leptura quadrifasciata. Next base: position 1,072,797 of record OY776673.1, read on the forward strand.
TTTCCAATTTTTATTAAGTATAAAATGTTGATGATTTTCTTGATCAAAGTAACTGGTTGCTTAGGCCTAAATGGTTTAAATTATCTGTCACTTTTATTCTTTGAACAAGCCTACTGTGATTGATTAAAAATTTTGTTATTTCATACCCGATTACTTATTAGGACCACAGTTTTTTACCAAAATGGACCTTTAAAACGTGCCGGAATTAGGATTCACCCAGACCACCTAGGCTCAATAGAATTTTTGCAAATTTTAGTTATAAAACTATTTATTTCACGTGCCTCTCATTTAATAGGGTTCTGTAATCCATTTACTTGCACATTTAACAACGTATTTAAATAACCACGAAGGTGTAACAAAAAAATGAAATAAGCCGTTTTGTTTGTTTTTTCTTGCTCTTTTCGAATATCGGATTGAAATTTCAAAAAAATATATACAGGCTGATGTTTTATTGATGCAAAGAAGAAACATAAATTATAGTGAGTCCGGACCTGGATATATTTTTTTCTATACGTGTACCTCTTGGGGCTCGTTAGTACATTAGCCGTACCAAATATTAATCCGTTATTTCATTCCCTGTCAAAGTTATGACAAGAAACAGGTTTGGCCAAAAATTATTTAACACCCTGTAACTTCGTAATGAAGGCCCAATGAGACATTTCTATGGGAGGTTCCGGTTACCACTGACGTTCTCTACCTCCTATTAAGCTATGTCCCTCTCATGATGCAACACCCTGTATAAAAGATAAAATATTTTAATTATTTACTAATTTACCATGGCTTTCTGGAGACCATTTGAGACAGAGGATAATATAATAACGCCCGAAAATCTTATTATTTTCTTATGACAAGCATTTCTATTTACCTCCGCCCATGTACAATAAAGAGATGCCAACTGTTTTTGCCGGCTTTTAGTTTTTATACGGTTTCAATTAAGTTCGTTTACACTTTACCTATAAGTTTTTTGCGAAAAACCGAATTTTTACCTATTTTCACCCCTCACCCCTCCGACGGCGTCTACGGGCGAGTACTTTTGATGTTAAAAAGTATAAAAAATAAGCCTGTTCCCAAAATTTCAGCCCCCTCTGAATTATTTCATCCAAATTTTCCATTTTACTGGGCTATATATAATGTTCCATGATTAGTTAAAAAACACATTTTAAACAAATTAATTTTAAAAAGAAAGCTCAAGTCGACCATTTATTTTGGAAACAGCACACGAGGTCAATATACTCCAAAACCATTAAAGATGAAACGTGTTGCTCTTACTCACTGTACGCTCTTCTACAACCCTACGAGTCCATTTACTGCCGTCAGATCAGAAATCTCATTTCGAAGTGCGAAGATAAAAAAGTAGTATGCGAAAGACTCCATATTATCGGCTCTTAGATCAGTATGTTTTAAATCTCCGGCGACAGCTTTCGTTAAAACTGCACATTTGTGGACGAAAAGTTGGAGCTTATCGCCATTGGGGTTCGTTAAGACAATGACATGAGCGTCGGTTTGCGACAGCGGCCGGCCGCGTCACCGCATTCAACTCCAGCAGCTCGAAGGGGGTCGCCAGAGAGGTCTTCTTTCGCAAACAGCTTCATGATATGCGGTGCGGACGAACCGAAAGGTCAGTAGAGGGCGAAAAACCACATGGAAGTACAAGGTGAGAGAAATAAATTAACGTGAAAATGATAAACGAGTTACTCCATTATTTATATATGCACAAGGCAAATTAAAATGTTGAGAAAATAATTAAATTTCCAAAATTAGAGACGGTGTATTAAATTTGTGATAAAGGAAAACATGGAAACGTGGATGATGCATTGGACGATGACTTCGCACAGCAGCACTTCTGGATATGATTTAATCATCAGCGGAATTAGTTTTTACGATAAAAATGTTGTTGAGTTTTGCCGATGTATATGTATTGATTGAATTTGTAAACAAAATGGGAATTGAGTTAAAACGATTTACCCTACGACTTTTAAACCTTCGAGGCCTTATAATATTCTAATAAAGAAGTGGTTTCTATCTTTTTAGAACAGATACTGAGGATTAAGTAACTCAGCAAGGGAATTAATTAAACATTATTTATCAGATCGATCTCAAAGAGTGATATTGGAGGGAGAAATGTCAGATAGCTGTAATATCTCAAGAGGTATTCCACAAGGATCAATATTGGGGCCGCTCATTTATACAATATATACATTAAACTTTCCCTCTATCTTAAATACATGCAAAGTTCATATGTACGCTGATGACACCCAACTATATCACTTTTTTGAGAAGCATAACTATAGAGCTGCTATTACTGGTATAAATAAGGATATAGATGAGCTAGTTAGACTATCAAAGAAGCATGATTTATTAATAAACTCGTCAAAGTCATCGGTTCTGCTATTTGGAAGTATTCAGCCAGGCACTGTCGAAATTAAATTGGGGGAGGATAAGCTTAAAATTGTTGAAAAGGTAAAGAATTTGGGTGTAATTATTGACAAAGATTTAAGATTTTCTGATCAAGTGTCCTATATGCTGAAAAAGGCATATGGTAAACTAAAAATGTTGTATTCCCATAGACATGTTTTCAGCGTGAAATTAAAAACATTATTATGTAATAGCCTTGTCCTCTCCCAATTTAACTATTGTGATTATGTATATGGCCCATGCAGAACTGTTAGAGACAGCAATCGAATACAAAAGGTTCAAAACTCATGTCTGCGGCTTATCCATGGAATTCGTAAATATGACAGAATATCCCATACATTGTCTGTGACGAGGTGGTTAAATATGGCAAACCAAAGAAAACTCCACACGAATGTTCTTTACTACAAAATATTAATTAAAAAAATTCCTCCATATTTAAGCGAAAAAGTTAAGTACATAACTGACGTTCATAATGTAAATGTTAGAAGAAAGGAACAGCTTACAATTCCTCAACATAAAACGGCCATGTTTCAACGATCCTTTTCATTTAATATTGCAAAGAATATGAATGCTCTTTCGGTAAACCTTCGGTCAATGACGCTGCGGAAATTTTATAAGTATGTGCATGATTTATTATTTTCAGAACAAGAGAGGAGTCAGTAGTGCTTGTTTCTAGTGTACACTGGTGGCTAAATTTTTAATATGTAAAATAAATCTGTATGTTATGCATAAAAAACTAAAATTCAATCTTTTTGATTACTTTAATGATGCTAACTAATGTTGCCCCACCCCAGGTTCAAGAAGAATAGCAGACATTCTTAGTCTGAATCTTGCACCTTTTAATTTAGTATATAACATTTTGTGTATTGAAATTTGTTACTTTGTACTCGTTTATTTATTGTTATATATTTAAATTAATAAAGACATTTATTATTATTATTAATTCAGTTTTTAAATGACGGTGCGATAAAGAACATTGCATAGCAAACAACATAACTTTTATCAAGAACGCCATGCCGTAAAACTTTTAAACGTTTATATTTTCCAAAACCACTGTACTCACAGTCTACCTTTACAAGCTACGGAAGTTTAGCAAACCGCCTAAGGGCTTGGAAGTGAAATTCTCCCTCACAATATGTTCATTTAATAATCGGGATGATTTTTCATTCCTTTTTTACATTAAATTTGAATTCAATTTAACTACTCGGAATGATTTAAATATAGTAGCAAAGCACGTTAAGTTTAAAGCGCCGGGAACGAGTTTTATAATTTGATACTACCGGGAAAAGTTTTTGTTTGTTGTGTTTAAAATGTCACTGAAACTACCTCAAATGTTAATTCGTTTGTGCTTCATTTGACTTCAGTTACATTTTACGTATGTTAAATTGTAAAATAATATATAAAATAATTGTAAACTTTTATAACAAATTATATGAAATAAATTTGCAGAACAATGGTCAGAGAAATTTTTGTTACCATTAACCGATGCAATTTGTAGGCAAAAGTCGTTGCTGCAAATATTTTATTATTTAATCCTACATATTTTTATGTTTATATGCTTCAAATTATTTCTTATTTTAATAAATTAGATGTTGTCTACTGTCCCAAATGTATTATTATTTTTTTTTAAATTCTCATATCTAACGAATTCATAAACAATAGCATAAAATTGAAAGAACATGTATATTTGTTTGCAAATTGCAAAATATCTGTGAAATTTTATATTAACCTGTGTCATTAATTACTGAAATACATAAACTAACTATTTCTGTATCTTTTACTAAATAAAACATTCATCAATTCAATTCAAATGCTATTTGTTCTACCTCCTGTTTAGTTGCGTAATATCAAAATTTATTAATTTATTATTATTATTTTCCGCAAATAAACACCATATTTAAATTATATAACATTACCGTTAATTATTCTATTTATATTTATTCTCTATCGCTACAATGCATATATGTGAAATGAATATTTATTAAAACTAGGTATGTTTGCAAATGTTTTTTAGATTAATTAATAAGCTTTCGAATTTAATCAGCAGGCTTAAACATTTAACTGAACGAATTCCATCGATATTCTCACAAAAAAAAATATAAATATATAATATAAACAGCGACAATGATAATATAAATGATAATACTTGCGTTCTGCTTGTAACAAAAAAGGTAACACATTTAGAGCATACACTTGAAGATCAAACAGGAAGACGAGTTTGATCTCTGGAACATTTGAACATTATTGAACTTACTTAAAAACTTATAGATATATGGAAAAACTGACTGGGAAGAAACCTGGGACGTTATTTCGAAGATTAAGTGTCGATTAAAATCATTACTAGCAGCAGGCGATAAAAATGGAAAACAAACATCTTAATTATCCTACATATAACCACGATCTAATACCCTATGACTTTATATTATTCAGCTAAATTAAACAATAGATGGAGGGAAGCTATATTCAATATAAGATAAGGACAACATGGTATAGGACCTATGATTTAAATACAAACGCAGATTGGGCGACATCTCTGATGAATATTGCTACTTATGAAAACGAGTACACCGAACTTAGCGCCTTATAAAAATCATCAGCACGTGGTAATAATAGGCTTTATTACTTAAAATCCAATACCCAGTCATTTCTTTTTAGGGTTACATTAGAAACATATGTTAAAAAGTGCGTGATCTGCAAAATGTTTAAACGGGAACAAATTGTGTTAATTACCACAGAGCAACAAATCCTTGATAAAATAACCTTCCTTCATTAACTTCAACAATGCGTTTTAGAGGACGTTTAATTAAGTTTTGTGGGGTGTCCTTAATGTCGTATTTTGTTTAACGTTTAAAACCAAGGATAGCAATTAGCTGAAGCCAGTGTGTTTCGGCTGCGCACTATCATTTTCTACGACAACCGAACGGATAAAAGAAGGGAATGCACAGTAAAGACTATCCCTAACAACTACCGATGAGGAAGTCAGCCTTTGTAAATAGATACGGAGGAAAACCAATAAGTGCCAGTTATAACTTGAAACAATATAACCACTTTATTTCTATGCGTTGTGCAGCAAAAATGCATTTAGAAGTTATGATGAAAATATAAAGAATATGGTACAAATACCTCAAATTTGTAATGAAATAAAAATTTGACTAATTACAACATTCTGAAACTAAACTAAGCCATCGCACATTATATGCTTGTTCTGGATGACATAAGACTTTACGGTTTGCCTGGCGCTTCGTCTAATTGATTTTCCTTGTTACACGCAAAAATTATTACAAGGCAAACATAGAAAGGACCTCACTGAAATATTTGGGGATTGATCTATGATTCGTCCCAACTGAGTTGTAAAGCATCGAGCTATAAGAGTTTAAAATTGTAAGCTGAATAAAAGATTCACCAATGAGATACGTTACTGTTACTAATATGCACTCATGCTTCAAAACCGATCGTAAATTATCATCGATTCGATAAAACAATGCTAAATACCTATAGAAGGTCGGATAAAAGATTGGAGCATGCATCGCCGTTTTAAAAACATGTTTTAGCGTTTTAGTAGGCACGTTTAACTTTTTTACAGGCCGTTAGCGATGTTATTTATTGAATGAAACCCAAATTTAAGTAGAAAGCTTCCATGTAGCAGTTTTCCTTTAATACACCAAAGTGTTCGATATCAATTTAACTGTCGAACAACCAATAAATCTACAGGTTCTCATACTTATCCAGATAATTGTGGATAATATACCAATTGCAATAAGTTTTTATGTATGAAAATAACTTAATAAAAATGTCAAACTTTAATTTATAGCATAAACTGTTAAAGGACTCTTGAGCGTAGCGAAATTCGAGCGGAATATGAAACGAATGGTTTTTAGTTATATTGCTTTTTTATTTGTGTATATATAGGACCATGATAGGCTCTCTACCAACAAGTCACTTTTTCGTGCCTTATGAAAATCTCGAAAGCTGGTATAGCCCAGTCGCTAGGTATATTTGAAACTACAAAAACCCGATACCACTTAATCATTAAGGAGTCATTAGTAGTTTATATCCAGATTTTCGACCAGATCCTGCAGTTGCTTCGGCCGCATTCTTGCAAAACGCGTCTTATTGGTACAAGGCACAAGAGGTAAGGAATATTGTGAGGAACCAGTTGAATCTAGCAAATCTGTCATTGTAATTGTGTCTGTAATTATATACACCAAATACCGTCAATTATTAAAACTTCGTGGGTATTTCTCAGTGTACTTGTCTAGTTAAAGAAACTGCTACAGTATTAAAACTATATCTCTAGTGATGATAGCACATTGTAAACCAACCTTTCCTTGGGCTTTTAAAAAGGTAGATATAAAGTTTTTTGGGTTTGGTTGATTGGCCGACGCGACGTAAGAATATAGACTTTGAATAAATATTCGAATATTAAAAAGATAAGTTCTAGTTTCTTTATTAATAAATCTTTCATTTTGTACGAAACTGGTCTAACGCCAAGAGCTAAATTAATACTTGACATCTTCAGTTTTATACAAAGACCATCTCACAAACTGCGCAGGCAAGAGGGCTGTTGACTGGTGTTGTCAGCGCATATAGCAATGCTCGTTAAATCACCTACGCTAATTGTCAATTCAAATTTCAAAATGTATCGGTATTCGTTTGACTCTAGTAATTCAGAAAATATCATTCACTTCCCATGAATACCAAATACGATGAAATTTAATGTGGTGATCAATTTAACACAAATTTGCATTCGTAATTATACTACTGCTCTACAAATAACTTTATTTGGTACAAACTGCTTCTGTTCGGGACAATGTGATACGAAATAGTCGTAACTACATTTGCCCACAGCATGGCATCAAACAAACCAAACATGATTCAAAAAGTAGGTGTAAAGAGGAGAGAGGTTTCGGAACGGAATTTTACAATACACGAGGAGAAAAAATTAAATAGTCAAATATTTCACTATCAAATTGTGTTTCAATAAACGATTAATTTCAAGGCAAATCTAGTCTTTCTTCCAGGCCTAATTATAATATGAAAGATTGCGATTAAGAAAAATGTTAATATAATACAACCTCTAACATAATTTCCGCAAACACCAAAACACTTGAGCAGTACACTGATTACACTATGTTAGCATCATCGGGGACGATTAAAAAGAGCTTTAATCACTTGCCGATGATGCTAACATGGTTAGTAAAATGTACGTTGAAATATGTACTGAAAAGCGCGCAAAGGAGCACTGCCACCCTTATATTTCCCAGCCGTCCTCCAGTACGGGAACTCACATAAACAATTTTTTTCCCGTCAAGTATAAGTAATTACCTGTGCGAATGAAACGTTTGGACTATGCTCAATTCATTGGAGGATAGTGATGACGTTTGTGGGCATATTATTATAAGAACGTATCAGACCACCAAAAATATTTGCATTCACAGACAAAAACGAGATGTCCCTATGTAGAAGGAATTTGTATTGCGGATAGGGTATCTACATAACTCAAAAAATCGCAAATCGCAAAGCGTAAACACATCAACGGAGTGTTGTGTTATAACTTGTCAATAAAATGTCAACATCTTTACTGTTAAATAGCATGAAATCACTGAAGTGAGTTCCACTAAGCGAACCGTATTTATACAGTACGGGGATAACTACTAGGCGTATATGGAAATCCTATACACTTACGTACATGTGCAATATGGGTTAGAATCAAGAGCTGATATGAAATGGATGGTAGGGCATAGGCATGACAGTTAGTCGATCCGCTGCAGTTGTGCAGTTAAAATTGAAATGTATTTAGAGCAGAAGGTGTAGGTGACCGGTCGTCAAATAAGGAATTTACGAATGACCACGTGCCATCCCAAAATATTAATTTGTTGAAATGCAGTGAACCTCTTCCCTCCCCATAGTACAATTTAATTATTTGCACTTTTTCCTTCTGTTAAATAAATATCCATTATAACAGGTTAATATATTATTTTGAATGCAATAATAAATTTCGTAAAGTTACCTGTGACTTTAGCCCAACGGACTTTAGTAAATAATAAATAAATCCATGACATTGACAATCACAGCAGCGCCAACGTATAGCCCATTGGATCGCCCCACCCCAATCACACTCAATTAGATGATATTCTTACCTGTATTGCACATCTACATAAGTATATAGGATGTCCCTATACGCCTAGTAGCGATCCCCGTACTGTTATCTCGATTAGTTTTAAACCACTTCGCCATATTCATGATGCATCATTGCTTCTCTGCGATGGGAAGGGGAATGTTCTAGGCGTGTCTTTGGCGGCGACTGAACTAAATAGAGATCATTTTTGGATTGTCCATAATTTGTAATTTGTCGAAAAATGAGTAGAGAAGAAACGGCAGTTATTTCTGTCACGCGACACACGTAACAAAGCATTTTTAAATCTCACCTCTCTCCACTTATAAACGAATAGACCACAGCAATGCATTTTAATGTAATTGCCAATTATTTTTCCCGTATTACGTGATTGAGAACAACCACAAACAAATAATATTTATCTCATTAATTTAATAGTTCTAATAAGTTGTGGGTTGTTTAATCACTAGTATCAACATAGGTAACAATAAATTAATAAAATTTGTTTTTTATGGCAACAAAGTTCAGTAAAATAATGAAAAAAATAAATTAGAATATATTAAGGTTGTAATAAAATAATATAATAATTTTTGGAGAGCAGTTTAATTTTAATTATTCTTTTAAGTTAGGCGCGAATTGATGTTACGTTGCGCACCTGCGTGAGCGCATTATTATATATACAGGGTAATGGTAACTGGTAATTCGATACATTCCTTTGGAGATGTGATGGGGCATGATCTAAGAAGTAAATTTAGCCCTAACATATATTATGCAAAACTCAATAGTTTTTGAGATATTTAATTTTTTTTGTTTTTCTCAAAAAGTAGATCTTAATGTCCTAAAAGTTAATTTTCGAAAAATCTATTTGACATTTTTAAATTTTTTTTTACTGGATTACTTGTCCAATATTATAGATATCCGTTTGGAATGAAAAATATCTGGAAACATTTCGATCATGTGAACATCTGAAATAAAAACTTTAAAAATTTTTTTTTAAATCAGCTATGAAATTTACCCATTAGGTTTTTTCAAAAAAATATTAACGTAACACGCGTATAAATTATTATAAAAACTGCCTTATTTCAATAGCTATCTAACAAGGTACAAATGTTCAATGAACCCTTAATAGTTCTAAGAAAATACTAGTAAAAATAACACAAGTAGTACGAATTTTATTTTTAGATAAACAGTAAAAAACATTTTAAAAGTAAAGTTTAATTCTTCATTAATTTCAAAGTTGTACTTTATTTTTTATATGTCTTGCTCAAAATGGGAGCCCCTATTCCGTATACAGACACGGCAGCGTCTTCTTATTTCCGTCCTTGTTACTCTGGTTGTCAGATTATGCCTTATGTGTTGGGCAGCATCGACTATCCTTTGTCTAAGGTTTTCTATAGTATTGACTGGTGTGGCATAGACCATCTCCTTCATATGACCCCATACGTAATAATCAAGGGGTGTTAAGTCAGGGCTTCGCGCTGGCCAAGGTATTGGGCCCGCTCTTCCAATCCAACGGCTAGGGAAACGTTGATCAAGTAACTGTCGTACTGCCAGCCGATAATGTGCTGGACAACCGTCGTTCTGAAACATCATTCGCTGTCTGACGGCGAGAGGAAGATCTTCTAAAATCACCGCCAGATCATTTCTTAAAAAATTTTCATAGATTTCCCCGTTTAAATTTTGAGGAAGAAAGTGTGGCCCTATTAAATAGTGGCCCAATGACTCCCATCCACACATTAATAGAAAACTTCATTTGGAAACTAGTTTCACGTGTTAACTTGGGATTTTCCTCTGCCCAATAATGTAGGTTGTGGAAATTTGTTATACCCTCGCGATTAAATTTCGACTCGTCCGTCCATAAAATACTTGTTAAAAAATTTGCACTTTCTGCATCTGAATTTAACATAAAGCGGCAGAATTCCACTCTCCTTCCAGGATCACCTTCCTCCAAGCCTTGGACAGGGGTATAGTGGTAAGGATGACATCCAACTCGACGTATCGTAGACCAAACTTTCCATTGTGACGCTCCGGTTAGTCTTGCGACTTTATTAGTTGAAATAGTTGGGTCTTCCTCAAAATACCTCAATATTTCTTCCTCATCATCTGGTTCATAAACGGGAGGAGCACCAGCGTCACTTCTTCTACATTTCACGGAGTCAGTTTCAGCGATATTTCGATATGCCGTACTGAATACACGTGCATTTGGTAAGCGGCGGTTAGCGTACCAAAGACCATATTCTCGGCGAGCTTCAGCAGCGTTGCCGCCACAGTATCCATGGACAAACAAGATATCAGCATATTCTACGTTGGCATACGCGGCCATGGCACAGAAAATACAATAACAACAACTAATAACAACAACTACGAGCAAAATCAAAATCTTCGATAACTAATTTAACAAGACCAACAAACTTAAGGGACACGGAGATAAGAATGTCAGTTAATGACATATATGCACAAACGTCAAAGTCAAGGACTGACTGACTTAAATGAAAATGAACGATTAGCCGTTTAATAAATTCCGCCACCAACACTATTTTTACTAATTTTTTATTAGAACTATCAAGGGTACATTAAACATTTCTACCTAGTTAGATAGCTATTGAAATAAGGAAGTTTTTATAATAATTTGTACGCGTGCTACATTAATATTTTTTTGAAAAAACCTAATAGGTAAATTTCATAACTGATTTAAAAAAAAAAAAAAATTTACAAGTTTTTATTTTAAATGTTCACATGATCGAAATGTTTCCGGATATTTTTCATTCCAAACGGATATTTATAATGTTGGACGAGTAATCCAGTAAAAAAAAAATTTAAAATGTCAAGTAGATTTTTCGGAAATTAACTTTTAAGACATTAAGATCTACTTTTTTGAGAAAAACAAAAAAATTGAAATATCTCAAAAACTATTGAGTTTTGCATAATGTATGTTAGGGCTAGATTTACTCCTTAGCTCATGCCCCATCACATCTCCAAAGGAATGTATCGAATTACCAGTAACCCTGTATAGTATTAATATGTACTTATTTATGGAATGACAGAAAATACACGGGCTGCAGCTAAAATAGTAATTTTCATTTACCTATTCAAACATTAAGAATCCACGAAGTATCTACATACAACTTCAAACAGTCCACAAGAGAATCAGAAAATCATAACTTTTTAGTTATATTTAATTGCAATATTGATTTTTATCAGGTAATTGTCACATCAATTAACGGGTCGGCATTTACCAACGTATTTTCAAAAACAACATTCTTTTAAAAGCAATCTCGGAGTGATTCAATGTCTGAAACTGCAAAGACCGATATAAATCCATGAAAAATGACAGTCATTCCATGGACAGTTTCTCGCCGTTGTGGTCCCGTCGATAAAATCTCTTGATTGAAGTGTGTCTAGCCCAAAACCGTTTTAGTTCTAACTTTATCTGAAAGGGTATTTCTGGAGGTTGGCGCGTATAACCCTCTATTAATTAAAAATACCTTCCGTGACACCGAAACGGCTGCTCTTAAATTCAGTCAAGCGACTGGAACAATTAAACTTGCAACTTCGCAAACTATATAGACTTTCACATTTTCCTGGACAATATAGTCGATCCGGATGCAATTAGTAAATCGTCCCTCATATCAAGCCATTATTTTAACTTTGTGTCGTCGAATTTCCCAGGACGCTATTAAAACCAGGGCGGGATCAGCAGAAACAGTTTATCGTCAAAGGTCAGGAATTACATAAGTACTTAACTGGTATTAAGAGCGGCAACTATAGAACGAGTTGGCTGTTGCGTGAAATGCTTGGGCAGCGGAATTGGCCAGAGTAATATAAAAAAAACATGTTTCAAGCTGACGGTTATATTTCTAATCCGGTAAAACAGGAATAACAAAACTTAATGTTCATTGTGGTTATGGTCTATGACTTCATAGAGTAATTTTTTCAAAACTTAAGTAGCGATTTATAAATAAATAAATAAACACCACAGAAATTAGACAACCCCTAATTCCAGAAGCCAGAGGCTTGCCGGAAGGGGGTTACACATTGAAAAACGCGGACATATCCTCCGACAGTGCCGGAGCCGGGGCTCGGACCCGGTAGCGCCATACCCATTCGATTAAACGCGATTGCCACCTTGCGCCTTAACCAACGCGGCTATCGGCTACAATATAAAGGATAAAGGTTTAGTTAATCAAATGACGAATTTCTTTCAAATTACCGACCCAGTGGCTCAGTGCTTACACGTTAGTCTGGCGTCTAGACTGCGATTATGTGAGAGACAACATGGCTGCTTGCCTTTCCTTTGTTGAGTTCGAAACTCACCTGTGGCAGATGACAATATTGCAGGGAATGATTACTGTGTAATTGGCTACCCACACACTAGCGTTCATTCTCGCTGGAAAGTGGAATCTCGAAGGAAAGAATGAGCGTTAGTGAAGTATGACATGACGAGCCGTCACTTCATTAATTCTTTTACATTTTGTGTTAGTGGATTTGAAAGGATTATAATTCTTTTGAAAAACAAGAGGACTGTCCCGCAGTAAAAACTGACAAGAAAGACAACAAGATTAAGTTTGTGTTAATGGGATAGAGCAAGCTTTGTTTCATTTCAATTTCTTAAGAAGAAAGCACGTCAAAGGAAAGAATGGCAGAAATGAACGCTGGTGTGTGGATAGCTATTGTCTATATGTACATATGCAAAAATTAAAAAAGTTGAATTAATTTTTTATCCTGAAGGAGTGGAGTTGAGGACCCATTTTTTTAAAATAGAAGGGTATTGGCAGATACTTTATTGGGCCGGGGGCTGGAGGCGATGAGATGATTAGGAGGGGAGGGAGTGCAGGAAAACGAGAATATTTGACATGCTGATAACTCCCTGTGTAATTGGCCTATCGCGGTCAGACCGACGTACCTTTTTTTATGTGCTATAAGATAGCACTCGCGTAAAATGGTTTTTTTCGCAATCAAACGCTTGGTGCGCGAAATAAAAATTGCACGTTTTTTTACAAACAGTTTTTTTGGCGCGGCGGAGGAAAAATGCTTTTGGCCACTTGATAGCTTTGTTTATTTCCGCCCGGCCAGAACTCGATAAAATGATTAGGAAGGGAGCTAGAGAACGGCAAAGAATCTGTTTGAAAAAAACGTGCAATTTTTATTCTTTCGCTCCCTAAGGGTTTGTTTCGTTATTGGCAAAATAAAAAAATCAGAAATGGACGTTTCAGTATCCGAGTCTAGTTTCCTTCCAGATCTGCTCCACTAAAGCCCCCAGCAGGCAAATTTATTCTACAGATAGGACTACAGTGCAGAGCTGTTGTGCATCGCCAGCCGTAGACTAGTTTCGAGCTAGGACATAGGCGAATGCACAACAACACTTCACTGTTCCTCTAGTCATCTAATTACAGACAAGAGGTGTCCGCAACTTGCGAATAGCTCCATCTGGTGGCGACTTGCTGAAATCAAAGTTGGCGAAAAACTCCGACTAAGTTAGGACTTAATAAAATATATAAGCCAACGCCTTGTTAAGTTAAAAATAAATTTGTGAAAATCAAATAATTAAACTTGTTTGTCACAAATTTATTTTTAACTTAAAACATAACAATTGTTTCGCCACACTGTGGCTTCTTCAAATGTTGGGTATAATACTCAATGTTCAGATATTGAGTATTATACTCAACATCTGAAGAAGCCACAGTGTGGTGAAACAATTGTTATGTTTTAAATTAAAAAATTAACCTTGTTTTTTGTGTAGTAGTAACATGGATTTTCACCAAGTAAAGGTCCAATTTATCAACCATTTGGTAAGTTTGACTTCGTGAATAAACATTGTAACATACCACATTGTATATAAAACTAGTTTTGTATCAGATGTATCAAAAGAATGCTGATGTATTTCGATGTAATTTGGACCTACACAAACAACAAATAATAGTAACATACTGTCAACGGTGTAAGATGATCTTAGTCATCATGTGCTCGGTATATATTTATATTTCCATTGTTTGCCTATTTAATGCTACTACAAAGAAAGTGATAATATGACGACAAACACGAATCAGAAGTCGCTTAAACGGTATTCAACTACCTGTTTAACTGCAGGATGTTACAAAGTCAATTTCAATGTTAAACAGCTAGTGTTACAAACTTCTCTTATTTTCTCAGTCGCGACGTAAATGCCGATTAAATCTCATAAATATTAGACAGTTATGTCTTTCTTGTGTGATTTTAATACGAGGTTTCCAACTATATGTGTTGTTTACTAAGTAATGCAATTAGTTTCTTAAGAAATTCTCGGATTCACACCATCCTCGTCTTAAGTTTTAATTACCATTTAATTAATCCCCATATTTCTGCACACGGATGAAATGAGCCAACTCGGTCACATTCACATCGTCGCCATATTCACCACGTGCCGCCTTGAGTACATCCAATGCAACAAATTGCCTTCTCGAAGCAACAGTTTCCATTATCACAAATAAAACTAGAACCCACATAGTCTTTGGGAGTTTCTATCTATTTTTCACATTTTTTAATACCCAGAGAAATAGTAACAGACGTTTATATTTTTTCGTGCTTCTTAAAATAATGATGGCGTTTTTTGCGTACATTAAAGCAATATTTCAGGCCAAACGCTATAAAACCACCAATAATAATAACACCACCTTAACAAATTCGCTGTCAAGAATACGCCTAGCGCATTCCAAGCACCTAATACCTGTCTGTGTCAAACTAACACGCTGTACCGCTTATTCGGCTGTCACCTGTTCTTTTTTTACAATTGTTTTAACTTTAAATCCGCTTGACGTCAACTGCTTTACTTTTAGTTCGAGCCATACCGGGTAGTTTATCCTAGTTAGCGTTTTACATAAAGCACCATAGTTTTAAAAAATATTAATTATTCCTCTGTACCCTTTGGCCGTTAATCGTTTAATTAGTTCGGGTTTTGTTCCTACTTTTGTTTATATTTATTACTGTGTTCCTTGCGTTTCAAATAGCCTACTATATTTTATTTGGATCTGTATCTATGTAGAAAACATGACAGTCTATTAAGCTGACCGTGATTGAGATCCATCCGGTTCTACTATACAAGCTCTATGTATCTGTCCATACATAAGCTTGTTACAATAAGCCTAAAGTTGTCCATTCACGCAGAAAAAACGGTCAGTCATTTGACAGTTGGGCTCTGAACATGACCATTGGATAAGCCAGGAAAAGTAACGGACTACATCGTCTCAACCTAGAGAGGGTAGGCAGGAAAGATAAGCAACAATTTAAAAAGGATTTTTAAATCACCAGCACCTCCGCCATTTTCTAGAACACAACATTAATATACTTGAAGTAATTAGTACCGGCACATAAAAAACGCAACAAAAAACTTTACGACCTCATTAAAATGCCGGTACTCTCTGTACTGCTGTTCGCAAATTGAGTCGCTTACCTTTATAGGTTTTTAATGTGCGTCCGTTTGTTTGATGACAGGCACGCCGTCATGATCCGCGGCGATAATAATTATGTCGTAAAGTTTTTGGTGCGTTTTTTGAGTGCAGGAAAGTCCTTACTTGGACTATACAAACATAGATAAATAAATGCGTAGAGATTCGATACGCGGGGTCAATATTTTATTCCAAGCATCTACGGGATCCCGGCAGGCTCAGTGTATAGCTTACATCTCAAGTGAAAGTGTCGGAACATGCACCTCATAACAGTCATAACTAGGCAATAATTCAAAACTGTACCTCTAAAAATAACGGTCATAAATGTTAAACATTGTATAATACCACAAATCTTATTTTCACAGAACTTCCTATTTCTTAAAGCGACTGTACAACTCTCAAACTTTATGTGCAGATGTACCTCATGATTCCCAACAGCTTCGACCCAATTTCGAAAACCATTTCGTAGCCGTCCGCTTATGGAGTTATTGTCAGAATATATATTCGACTGAAAATGTCTATGTGGTTCTATAAGTTCCCTATTTCGGTCCCAAGGCGTAGGCAGCACACCCATACAATGCGAAACTACAGAATTAAAGGGAGATGTGATAATATAGGGAGCTTTATGAGAAAGTACGTAGCTTTGTGAGAAATATTACAGTTAAGAGCCTGTATTATGTGAGAAAAATTATACTCTACCTGACACAAATGATAATTTATATAAATACATATAGATGTTTGTTTGTAGTTCTTCAGGCAGTTACCATCCAACTGACCGACAATATCACGCTCATATATGTTAACGCAAGCACGCTAAAAACTCACAGGAAATATTTTCTGACACTACAGGCTCTAATAACTATTACAAGATCATCACGCAAACTCCGATTAGCAGATGTGAATGGCTACATCGCCGTTGCATGTGACAAGAACTGGTGGGTAGGTTATGTGGTGGGGAAAAATAAGTTTGATGAAGTAAAAATATGATTTCTTTGTCCAGCTGGCCATAGCCAACATTTCCCATAGCCAACATTTCCTTGTTCGAATCACAGCAAGTCAAAATAGATAACGCTCACAGTAATAAAAACTGGGATTCTCCAAGGAAGTATCTTAGGTCCTAGCTTATTTCTTATATATATAAATGATCTTTTACAGAGAAATTATATATATCATTATGCAGACGGTACGCTAATTTGTATGAAAGAGACCTGGGACAAAACAAAACAAAAAGTCGCTGCGACAATTAGAAAAGTGAAAACTTGGCTAGACACCGGTCTTCTTAAGCTAAACATCATAAAAACTAAATATATCTCCTTTTCCCCAACCAAAGTTGGAATGTCTCATGTACTAGAACCCATTCTAATAAACGAATATGTTCATGGCTGTGTACATAGTGCTGCCCACTATAAAACTAAAATACGTTTATACCTAATACCTATACCTAGGACTACTCTTAGACCTACATTTGAAATGGGAAAATCATGACGAATATTTGGAAGAATACGGAAACTGATCTATAAATTCTACAACCTAAAAAGTATACTAAATAACAAAACTCTCCTTGTCACATACAACAGCCTAGTTGAATCCACAACTAGGTGGCATTACAATATGTGGAGTTCTGTTCATAAAGTAGTTCTACGACCCTTGCATATAACATAAAACTATATGGTTAGATTAATTTTCAATAAAAAAAAACAGAGAAAGCTGCAGAAACATTTTTAATGACAATTAATTGCTCGATGTAGCCAGGACCAGGGATTCTGGTATAAAGTTTCCATTAATTTTACAATATGTAAATGTAAATAACAAAGTTAACATTATACTTTTTGATGAACTTCCTGCATCAAGCAACACGTTGATAGTCGAGCTCGATTTTTATCCGTAATCGATAAATTCCGACAAAGTAATTCATCAATTTAAGCTAAAACCGTTCCCGCGTTCGGGGCATTTATATTGCCCTCGTGTGTCGTATATCGGCTAGTATAATTCTACTGGTATTGACGGGGACGCAAAAACGCCATTTACAAAAAATAAATTTATATCATAAAATCTATAGCTTGAAGTGAAATAGAAATAAAAGGTTTTATTTATATGCGTTCAAATAATTTTATGATAGGCCACACAAAACATTCATTGTTAGTTAGGTTAAAGGGACATACATGGCTCAAGTTAAAATGTAACGAGTGAAAGTTGCAGTTGGGCGTTGCATATTGTGAATAATAGTTTAATATGATATAATTGCTCAATCGATAACATTGACTGATTCGCCATCCATCGGATGCTATCCAAACTTGAAAAACTGTTATGAATGAATGACTGCGGTATAATTATATTTATCGGTATTTTTTTTTTAATGTTATGAATTCCATCTTATAATTCAATTCTCAATAATAGATCAAAACCCCCAACCACAAAATCCCAGGAAACTCGGCTCTCTGTGATTTTTAAGAAATTAATTCACAATCCAGTTGACTGTCAAATATTCTCAACATGCTGAACTTTCGTGCCCCTGAATTTGAAACACGTAACCCCAAAACCTTCCTACCCCATATACAAACGTACTGAAATTCTCACTTTTATACTTTATATCCAACAGTTAGTTACATGTCTATTGAGAATCAGCTTCATATATCTCTTTCAAACATTGCAAATGCTAAATGTATTTTCTCATAGATACCTCTGCATCTGTTTATTATTTCTTCATTGTCCATTGTATCTACTCATATATATTTTCTTTTTTATCGATTAGATTACTACCCAGGTGGAGTTTTAGCATTAGTTATTCCACCACTCAAACGGGATATATATGCACACAGACAATTACACAACGACCATTCCCTACAACACCGCCATCTGCCGAAGTTGAGACTTGAACTCAGGATTGGTACAGCGACTAGCCGTGTTACCCCTCACACAAACGCGTCTAATCAACTGTTACCAAACTCTGTAAGACATTAAAAACGCCACTAAACACCCATACCCCTAGCTATGAATCGATCCCGAAACTCCTTGATATCAAACTTAACGCTCTTATCTATTGTATTTTCTCACCTCATAATTGGTTTTGACTGTAGGGTGGTGTACCTATATAAATAAATAAATAACTTATCACTTCTATTTCCATGTTTCTTATGGTCATGTTGAAAAACAGAAGAGATATAATGTATTTCCAAGTAAAAAAAAATTAAACATTCCGTGTTATGCTGAGGATTTCGAACTATCTGAAATTGAGGCATTATTCCAACTGTCCAATTACCGGGACACAAATCCCAATTAAGTGGTTTGGTTTTCGGGTACATTATTCACTCCGGTGACACAGCGTCGTTTCGATTGATTGGAGATGGGCACATATGCAGAGAATATGGTACGTTGATTGGTGGCCCACACACACTGGGAAATTGGAAATTACACCCGCAGGTCACGGCAAGAACAATAATGCTTAATAGGTGGATTTCACGCTCCGGTGGCTAATTAAGCGCAT
Organism: Leptura quadrifasciata; assembly: GCA_963675555.1. Lineage (NCBI taxonomy): Eukaryota > Metazoa > Arthropoda > Insecta > Coleoptera > Cerambycidae > Leptura > Leptura quadrifasciata. The sequence goes on from OY776673.1 coordinate 1,092,232, forward strand.
TTTTGAATATGTGCAGTCTGATGCGTGGAACGAATTTAATTTTTTCTTACACTACTACAAATTTGTTCCTCCATTAACAACATTATAGGCTGACGGCTCTTTTTGCGGAGTATATTTCTACTGTGTAACAATGCGAATCAGTTGGTAATTTTTTTCAAACGTAGAAAAAAATGTTTAATAGTTCCACATTGGATACGCTCTAAAATATTTCATTGTTTAAATAAATAATACGGCGACCTCACCAAAACTGCAACACTGAACTATGAACTTAACCTCCTGAACACATTAAACAAAAAACTGCCCCGACAAGATAATTTAGGATTTTTCAAGTTCTCATTTCACTCCACTATATAAAAAAATATCTACATTCCTAATATTCAAAAGCAAAGCATTTCGTCAACTATGAAGAATAAAATTATGCTTTGTTTTCAAAGTTTAACAATTGTCGTCAACCTTTTTCGTTTGCGGGATGACGCAATAAACCTGAAATTCAAATGTATCGCATTACATTACTGGTGTTACTGTTTATATATATTTTATTGTGTGGGATCACCGCCACGGGATGAAGCCTTACATCTAGCCGTTATGGCCCGCTTATATCCGTAGATCGACTGAAATTGAGGAAGCTTTATAGTGCGGAAACCAACACAAAACTAACAATCTAGCTATACTACGATTATAGACTTAACATTTTTTTTTGGACCAACATTTCTGTATTCGAATAATTCAGCTTATTATAAATGAGGTGGTCCCATAAACATGGAAAACAACAAACAGGCTTTAATAAATTATAGGAATCAAATTAGTTTGGATAAATATTTTTCCCAGTTCAACTCTCTTCAAATGAAAAACACAAGAAGAAAATTATTGCAATTTCCAATTTATCAGCAAGAAATTTCCCCGACTTGTTTTATGCTGACATGCACCTATAAAAACAGTGAGAATAAGTAAATTCTACTGTCGTTTACAACAAAAACAAGACGCATGAAAACTGTAATCAACTATCCTTCATATGTGATCCAAGAAAAATCACTTCACTTCCTGTTCATAAAAAACCTTTCACAAATTCCTAAATTAGATTAAATAACTTTCTCACCATTACAATAATTGGACGATGATGAAACATCATTTCTCTAAAATACAATTATAATTTTTCAAAGCAAAAATGTCTTACGATCTATAAATGGTCAATCACGCTGCGGTTCTTATTATAGCCCGACACGGAACAACCATTCAAAATGTCATGTCATGAACCCACACCTCTCAAGCTGTCCGATGAATGTGTTACTACCTAATTCAAATCGGTTCTATTCTTGGACAACCCTCTACAGGGTAGGCCTAATTAGGATCGCTCTAAATGTATAGTGCTAATATAGCTTGCTCGGGTGTAGGATTAGAGCGAACCTTGTTCCAGATAACTAGTTGATACCCTTATGGGAGAAATTAGACGTTGCGAGGATCTAATTAAATTTCCCTATCAGAATAATCTTGCTCGTGATTTTGGGTAGCTCTTGTAATAATCGGCGTTGAGAGTGCATTTTTACGATATACTGCTTTAATAGTCCAGGGCATTTAGATCAAAATCGCCCCAATAGCGGAAATTTTTAGGCACAGCAGATATCGAGGTGCGGTTTTCTGCATTGTGTTCAGGAAGGTACCAGGAAACGACTCTACATAGTCTGGTTTAGCCATTTTTTGAAAAATGCCTTCTGGGCCGGAAAATGCATTTTCCAATTGCATCATGACTTGCACCATTATAGGAACGACTGGAAACTCGGAAATCGTTACTCGGGGGTTTTCGGGGCTGCCGAACTCGACTCTGGCATTGGAATTACCCGGGGGCGGCTCTGCGGGGATATCCGGGGGCCATTCTGGGGGGAAATTGCATAGTCCATGAAAATCGCTCCAAACTCGTTACGCGGGGGTTTTCGGGGATGCTGAATTCAATTCTGGCATTGGAATTACCCGGGGGCGCTCGAGGGTCCCTCTGTGGGGTTGTCTGGGGTCATTCTGGGGGGGAAATGGCATAGTCCATGGGAAGCGCTCCAAACTCGTTACTTGGAGGTTTTCGGTGATGCCGAATTCAATTCTAGCATTACTTTTCCCCGGGGGCGTTCGGGGGTCCCTCTGTGGGGTTGTCTGGGGGTGATTGGTGGGAAATGGCAACGTCCATGAAAATCTCTCCAAAATCGATACTCGGGGGTTTTCGGGGATGCCGATTTCAATTCCGGCATTAGACTTCCCCGGGGGTGCTCGGAGGTGGCTGTGTGGGAAATGGTAAAGGAGAAAGTGAAAAATCACAAATTATGAAAATAATACTTTATTCAAATAACAAATAGGAGTTTTTATTAATGTTGAATTATTCATTATAAATTTCAATTTTTAACATCTTGTTCAAACTCTTCTTCTTCTTCCCCTTCTTCATCTTCTTCCTCGTCACTATTCTCGGCCCCGTTGGAAGTGCCTTTTTGGTTTGAGCAATTGCCATCGCAATGCTTGCATGCAAGTGAGCACTCCAACCCACTTCGGCGGCACCCGCACCTCGTGCCACAGTCGGTTTGACAAGAACAAGAAATTTTGCTTAAAATTTCCTCGGGACCGGCTTCCTGGGTCATGGTGAGAGGACTGAGCTCTCCATCCACCAATTCCCACCCCCATTCCAACGGATCTAAGGTCTCGTCTTGACCTTGTGAACCATACCAAGCCTGTACTTGGAAATAGACACGCTCGATATGCTCGGTTAACGCATTGGCAGTCGGAATTATGCGTGCAAGATCGACTTTTTTAGAATTGGCGGCTTCAGCATACGTTTTTGCTCGATAGCTTTGGTATAACAAAAAATCAACGTGGTATAAGAGTGCCGGACAGAACTCAAACACCAAAAAAAGGTCGAAAATCCAAGAAACTTGATTACTGTAGCACTGTATTTACATACAACGAAAAAGCAACGTGGTCCTGAACGACAGATGTAATACTGATGCCACACAGACGCCGACTGCGCGCGGGAACTGGACCCATATTTTTTCTCTTCAGTCGATACAGAATATTTCCGTTCGCGCCGGTCCCCGTGGTAACTCTACTCTCTTTTTAGCTTTGGCGCCTTTTTCAAATCCAGTTTCGAGGCACAAAAGACTTCCAAAGCAATTGTTTTTATAATATGTGTAATATTTATTTATTTAATATTCAATCTAAATTTTTATTATTCATACCCCCGGGGAAGTCTAATGCCAGAATTGAATTCGGCATCCCCGAAAACCCCCGAGTGACGAGTTTGGAGCGCTTCCCATAGACTATGCTATTCCCCCCCCCCAGAATGACCCCCAGACAACCCCACAGAGGGACCCCCGAGCGACCCCGGGGAAATCTAATGCTGGAAATGAATTCGGCATCCCCGAAAACCCCCTAGTAACGAGTTTGGAGCGATTTTCATGGACTATGCAATTTCCCCCCCAGAATGGCCCCCCGGATACCCCCGCAGAGCCGCCCCCGGGTAATTCCAATGCCAGAATTGAATTCGGCATCCCCGAAAACCCCCGCGTAACGATTTCCGAGCGATTTTTCCAGTCGTTCCTATAATGGTGCAAGTAATGATGCAATTGGAAAATGCATTTTCCGGCCCAGAAGGCATTTTTCAAAAAATGGCTAAACCAGACTATGTAGAGTCGTTTCCTGGGACCTTCCTGAACACAATGCAGAAAACCGCATCTCGATATCTGCTGTGCCTAAAAATTTCCGCTATTTTTCCTAACTTCCCTGGACTATAATAACTCTGTAAGATGTATTGGTTCAACTGTTATCGGGATCAGGAATAATTCTTTTGCAAATTCGCGTTTTCCGCAAATAGCCTGAATTGAATTATAAAATTTCAAATAAAACTAGAGATTATCGTAAAACATCTTGTAAGTTACAAGACAATCAAGCCATATCTATTAAAAACGTTCTCAACAAAAAAAAAATTTTTACTATCATCTTGAAAATTTTATACATGTTTTTGTTAATGTACTGCATACGTGGGAAAAAATGGAGTAGCTTTTGCGGTACTAAATTTGTAAATATTACCACCTGAACTTTCCATTTTAACAATATATCCCATATTCACTTTTTTATTTAAATACAATGATAATGTTCTTACGACTTTCTTCAAAATCTGAGAGCTATTAGAAGAAAAGAGAAGTATTTTTTTCTAAAAAAAATTACTGCAAGCAGTATTCGTTCTTCTGTAAAATATGTTGAAAATTCGTGATTTTCGATCGCTCTCGGCTTGCCGCAGATAAGTTGGTGAGCAGAAGTTCGCGACCTAGCAACTTTGCAATTAAACGGGAACGTTGTCAATGCACAGTTAATGTCAAAGAATGCGTGTATTTTACAGATGTTAAGAAAATATGGATGATCGTAAGAATAAATTACTTTGTTAAAAATCACAAATATATTCTTTTAACCTCAAAATACGAAAATGCAGTCCAACCAATGCAAAAACTCACGTTCTGATGAGTATAAAAACGAGACGTTGCCAGATTGACTCAAGCGACGCAGTAAGTTTATTTTTGTGCTTATGCGCAGAGGGGAAGGAGCGAAAAAGTGTAGTGCTTGTCAACTAGTTTTTACTGTAAGCATGGTAGTTTACATAGGGAAAATCCTTTTGTAGGTGAAAACGACTGCCTTTCGGGAACGTCCTTAAATAGACAGTTCATTCAAGTTAAAAAAAACTTCACATAAGTGAAGTTAGTTCTGGAGTTCCACAAGGCTCGATGTTCGGCCCAGTTTTGTACTTGATCTATGTTAGCGATCTTAGCATGGCGATACGCAGCACCGGACAGATGACACTTATCAATCTAAAGATATAAAATTAATTCAACGGTACGTGAACGAACAACGATTGGTTAAGTTAATCTTCAAGAAAATATTTCCAAATTACATACTAGATCTGTCAAAAAAAACTTGGACTTGTATAGGTATTCGAAAATGTAACGTAATGCCGTGGCCCACTAGACAATCGAAGTAACATGACTATAATTTAAATAAGAACAGTAGTATAAATAAAATAATACTATACGACCCGTAGTATCCTGTATTAATGCTCCTTATATATTTTGCAAAGACCTAAATTACAATATATTAAAGCTAACCAATTACAAGTAAAAAAACTCTTTTGAATGTGTATTGGAAATGTAAAAAATTTAATAATACCCAATACCCAACAATGCAAAACTTGTCTCTTTTGATATTAAAAGTCTCTTCATTTCTACCACAACTAAGATTAAATTTATTTATTTATTAATCACCACTCTACAGGAGCGATGTTCCTAATTACAGCTGAGACTCGAATTCAGGAGTGGTTCTGCGACTAGACGTGTTCTCTCTCACACAACCTCGTCTAGTCCACTGCTACCAACTCGATAACACACGAATAAGCCACTAAACATTCATAGCCTAACCAGGATTCGAACCCGGGACTCCATAGTTGCAAGCCTAATATACGTAAGCATTGGGTCACTGAGTCGATGAACTTGCATATAATAAATATTTCACAAATCAGTTTAAATGAAAGAGCAGAATAAAAAATCTTTCTAAGCTTTGTATCGAATAGTTACGAAATCACGGGGGATATAAAATACATTTTTTCACAGTGAAAAATTGAGCAACTTTAAAAACAATAGTTGTCCAATACATTAAGTATTTTAAAAAACCGTATAAAATACGGTTTTTACATACGACGTAGAGGTATCTGCGTCCTAAAATATCAGCAAGAAAACCAAGTAAAAGGAAAATTGGCTAATCCTATTGTCTCTTTTATTTCCCGACTTCAATAAATTGAAACAGAATGATGTTCTGTAAAAGGCCATTATATCAGTTTTAGATATATATTCCTAATCACAGCCCATTCTCCCAATCATCATAAATATATTTCGGCCTATCTCAGAAGCTTTTATCACAATATACTTTATGAAAACATATTGTTTCTGGGAAAAAAAACGATAACATTGCTCCCTTACTAAGCTTATAGCTAAAATAATACTGTGTAAAGTATATTTCAGCTAAGCTGGCAATGTTTTTTAAACAGCAATTGTCATTGTAGTAATTTTAACTTGGCCATCAACTCTAATTAAGTTCGATCGCGCTTAACATCAAAGCAACTGACCACGCGAGGAAACAAAAAAACTCAAGGTCGTATTCTAAATCGATATAACTTCGATAATTTAATAATTTTTATTGTAGGGATGAAGAAACAAATAGTTCTTAGTGATGTTTGGTTGATGACAACTTCATCAAAGAAATGCTTGTCGAATGGAGCATTCGACTGTATTGTTCTAGTGTTTTGGAGTTTATGGAAACTACTTCAGAAGCGGATATACAAAAGGGCATTGAGGCTATTTACCTTCAATTTCTCCAAGAAAGATTTCATTTCTACATAACATACAAAAACTAGCAAAAAGCGTAAATACTATGAAAATTACATACATCCAACAGGCATAAAAAATTACATGCGCCTCATTTTGTTTTTGTATTTATAAATTATTATGTACAGTCGAGCTCAGATTTGAGGCACACTCAAAAAAGGCAATAAAAACGTTACGACCTCATTAAAGTTATTATTATTATTATTATTAGCCGTTACTCGAGTCCGAGTATAAAAATGTTACAGTCGATAAATTGTGTACAATAAAAAACAAGTAAAAGGTGTAGTCTATTGTAATTCCCATTCATCTACGGTGCACACGACTATAGCTATAGAGGCCAATTCGGGAGAGCACATGTCGACCGCAGTCAGGACAAACATAGACCTGGTTAGGTCTTGGATTCGGCCTTCTTGCAGCAATATTTCCTTGATAGCTGGCCACAACCCCTCGCCATTCGGTTCTGTCCGCTGCAAGTTGTTCCCATTGCTCGTCTGGAATACCGCAGGATTTTAGATTTTCATGGAGAGCGTCTTTGAACCTCTTTCGTTGACCGCAACGGATTCTTCTACCGCTTAGCAATTCACCATAAAGTGTACATTTAGGAAGGCGGTTATCATGCATACGATGAACGTGACCTGCCCATCTTAGGCGTGCTCTTGAAATAAGCACCTCAATTGGAAGGCTATTTACTCTCCTGAGTACTTCCACGTTTGATATGTGATGGAACCAACGGATTTTCATCATACTTCTGAGGTGTCTTTGCTGAAAACGTTCTAATTCTTTCGCATGACGACGGTAAGTGACCCAGCTTTCACATCCATATAGCAGTGTTGGAATGACATTTTCGTTGAAAAAGCAAGGTCGTGGTTGTCAAATACTCTCTCTCTAAGTCCCCAGAGTGCTCTAGATGCAGCGTTAATTCTATTGCGAATCTCGCTGTCCATGTTTGCTTTGTCATTAACAACGTTGCCTAAGTAATTGAACTGATCCACCACTTCAAGAGAATTTCCGTTAAGTGTAATGTCTATTTGGTTCACTTGATGAGGAGTTGACATAATTTTAGTCTTTCCAATGTTGATTTTAAGTCCCAAGGAATCATAGCTCTGGGCATACACATCTAAAAGTTCTTGAAGCTCTTCCGGCGTAGAGGCTAAAAGTGCACAGTCATCCGCATACTGGAGATCACAAATGAATCGTGTGCGTGTCTTCGTGAAAGCTCTAAAGCGCCCTATGTTAAAGAGACCGCCATCAAAACGGTATCTGAGACCTATTCCTCTGACTGTCAGTTTGTTGTCAACAATAATTGTTAGAGCAGTGGTAAACAAATTAAAGAATAGGGGTGCCAGGACACATCCCTGCCTAACTCCAGTGAGGGTTTGGAAAGGTTCGGTTGCCTCATTATTATACATAACCTGGGCGTTGTTGTTTGTATGTAGACTGCGACATACTTCCACAAATTTTCTAGGGATACCTAAACGGAACATAATTTTCCAGAGCACTTCCCTGTCCACCGAGTCAAACGCCTTGGTTAAATCAATGAAGGCCATGTGAATTTCTCCTTGATGTTCGAGTGCTTTTTCTTGAAGCTGTTTGAGTGTGAAGATTAAATCCGATGTGCCTCGGTTTGATCTAAAGCCACTCTGTGTTTCAGGAAGTAACTTTTCCATAACAGGTGTTAGCCTATTTGCCATCGCTTTAGTGAGTATCTTCCCTCCAACAGCCAGGAGAGCTATACCCCTGTAATTTCCACAGTCCGCAGCGCTCCCTTTGTTTTTGAAGAGGTTGATTAAAAGTGTATCACGAAACTCCTACGGAGCTTGACCACTTTCCCACACGACATCAAACAGTTTTTTGAGGTAGGGTATGAGCTCTGACGACACAGCTTTAAAGATCTCAGCTGGGAGTGAGTCGGCGTCGGGAGATTTGTTATTTTTTAGCTGCCCAATGGCGGTTAAGATCTCTTCCGTTGTTAGTGGTTTATCTAAGTCTTCGAAGGTGTCATATTGAGGGATAAGATTTATAATAACGTGATCGGCTTGACTTTGCTGGTTAAGAATGTTAGAGTAGTGTTCTTTCCATCGGGATCTTATTTCCTGGTCTTCTTTGAGGAGATTTCCATTTAAATCTTTAATAGGGCACATATTTTTCCGGCTGAGGCCGTACACAGCTTTTACTCCTTGAAAGAAATTCCTGTAGTCGTGTGAATCGGCGTACCTCATTAAAATACCGGTAAACTAGTCGCAAAAGTAACTGCGCCCTGATACGCACTTCAAATATTTAGATCAGCAACTCAGTCGTTCCAATTTTAACAACGCGTTACGGTCTAGGATTATTAATATGTACATTCTAATACATACGAATTTTAAGTACGGCTCTATACTATTTCGTTCGCAAACTGCCTAGTTTACCTATATGTTGTTATTCTATAGTCGTAGAAATAAATAGTTATAGAGCTCAAATTTACGGTGCAGTCAAAAAAGGCAACAAAAAACTTTACGACCTCATTATTATCGCCGTTGGACCATTCGGCAAGTTGTCATCAAACAATCCGACGTACATTAAAAACCTATAAAGGTAAATGATTCAATTTACGGGCGGAATAGTATAGAGAGTAACGGTATTTTAATGAGGTCGTAAAGTTTTTGTTGCATTTTTCATTTGCAGGGAAGCGTTGAACGATACTATAACTTCCTGCTGAATAGTCATAGAAAAAGTACCGTATTGTACTCCCGTGTAAATCAGTGGCGGCTCGTCGGAGGAGGCTGAACCTCCTCTATAATTTTGGAAGAACCAGAATATTTCCAAACTAATATTTTTTACAAGTAGAAAATATTTTTTACAAGCAAAAATGGTGCAAATTTATAAGGGATTAACACGTCCACTTTTTCATCTCTTGTATAAATTTGCGCTCGTAGAATAATGTACAATAAGTGCTTATTATTACCACTATTTAATTGAGAAGATCATGCATAATGTAATGCAATTACCGCAGTAATACCTATACCGGATTACCATAGGTATTTTTAATTCCTAAATGTACAAATATAAGTAGTAAATATTTATTTACCACTGTTCTAAGTCCAAGTCATTCTATTTCCGCGTTTGAATAAAATTACGGCGAGGAAAATCAAACCATCAATTCCACAATATGGCCATAAGACTTAAAAATATTCTTTATAAATCCCGAAAAATTAGCGCTTAGCATGATCGTACTAATTTAAATCTATTTTTATATTAAAGTAGGTTCTGGTCAATAAATACCGAGGCAAAAATGTTTTTAAAGTGCTGCCAGCAATAAGTACCAGTTGGAAACATATTTATGGGAATGGGTGGTATTTTTATTGAGTGATAAAGACTTGAACTTAGAAAAACTTGGCGGGGCTTACTCAAAATAATAACAAAACGCCGCTGCGAGAATTTTGAACCCAAAATATTTGCGTGAATGATTTGGAATTTGACAAAAACGAGGTAAAGTTTACAAATGTTTAATTCATTAATCATTTTTGTTGGCGAAATTTATGACTGCGCAACTGTATTTTTATTATAGCTGCAACCATAAAATTGATGTAATTTATTGTTTATTAACGTGTACTGTATAAAATATGACCGATTCGTTCGTCATTTTGGAGCCCTGTTGGACTCTACCGGGCTTGCATCGGAAAAAATGAATGGCTTTATTTTAAACAATAATATTACGAGGAGGTAAACCAAAATAATCCATACGTATATAGTACCAAGTATTCAGTATTTAAATAAAAAATTATACAAGCAATTACATCAAAAATCATGTAAATCTTCGTAAGTAAGGAAATAAAAGCTAATTACTGCCCCAGAAGAACAGATCTTATAGTAAGAAGCCGAGAATATTAAAGCGGTAATTAATAATAAAGATACTTTATTCTTATCTTTGCTTTATTTTACAATGTGACTACCGACTGTCTGGATCACTCTGGATTTGATGATTTAAATTTGTAAATATTTCAGTTTACAGTTAAAGCGGACCGCCTGGGGGCCACCCTATTTTAAAAATAAGTCTTAAATTTGTTTTAAATTCAAGGAAATATCGCTTTTATAACTACAATTAACCAGAAATTATTTAAACATTACATTCTTAATTTCATTTCCAAGTTTATGCAAACATTAATTTTACAACAGACATTATTTTCACAATACCAGATGATAGCCGACTTCAGGGCGCGTTACGTTTTAACTTATTGGGGTAGAAAGTTGTACATATGTCAAGTGCCACTTTAAAATAGCTTGTAACATGGTTATTAATTCTTATCTAAAACTTGGCAGTTTTAAAAACAAGACTAATGCATTAGTAAAACCAGCAAAGCGTCGAGAGTTGTGTATGAAGTGAATAGGGCGACTTTATGCAAACGTATAAGACGAAGATAGGGCAGGATACCGAAGCCACGTCTCATGTGTCAAATATACAAGCCACGTTCAGCTAATGGGAGAATTGGCACTGTGATTTTGGAACCGCGTTGTTGGAAGAACAGAATAAAAGCCAGGCGATGCTATACCTCCTGGCAGAACTGATAGAGGACGCTTGCCGACGATTAACTACTCGAGCCCTCTCGGTTTGCCCGGAAGAATACTTATTCCAGTAATAGCAAATTTCATCGAGGATGTTTGTCGTCGATTTTCGAACCCTCTGAATTTGCTAAGAGATACTAATTGCCGGACGCTTGTCGACGATTAAATACTCGAGCCCGCCTTAGTTCTCTAAATACATCCATAAAGTCTACGAATAAATCCAGTCTGGCTATTAAAAGATTTGGGCTGCTAGAACATAACTTCGCAATTTACACGACGACAATTTCACCAACATAACTATCTAAGTATCAAACCTATTTACTTCTCTGCGTTATTATTTAATATTGACTTTACATTCTGGTTTGGGGGGATAGGGGAAATTGGCTTATTTGTGGTACTAAAGGAATATTAGTTTTTTTATGAAATACTAGCTTTGATTTTTTATTATAAAGAATATTATATTACCAGTTATTCAGTTATGATTTCATTCCCGAATTTAATTCATGAAATTTCACATACTGAATGTTTTGCTAGGAAGATTTAGGTTTGCACCCTAACAAGTTTATATTCTAGAACTATATATTTTCAGAGTTTATGCAATGACAAGAGACTTTAGCTTCCATTATACTTCAGTTGTTTACTATCAAAGGCTTGCCGTGTGCCTGGATTCACCTGTAAGGTTTCACTAGAATATTTCCAGTCAAACTATTGTGAGATATTTCTCACCTGCGAATGCCTAGTTTTCTATGATTGTTTAATAACGATCCATCAAATTAATAAAGAGTTCTCTGGCTCTAGTACAAACACCGCGATTGTGGGTTTGTACTCAACTACGTTTCTACCTTACAAACTACAAACTGTTCAGGCCAACGGTCAGTACTGGGTCCCCGCACCCTGTATACTTGCTTTTATTTTTAGGGGTATACTTATCGTCGAGTACTGAACCGGGACGTCTTGTCTGTTTGATTTACATCGACGCCCCCTGTTCACGTTGTTGAACAATCATATACAATTTGGGATTTGCAGTTTGTTTATTCAATTAAGGGAGCTTTCCCCCAACATTCTATGATCTCTTACATGAGTGTCTCATTATTACTTACATTCTCTAATGCACGAACAGGACATAATTCTGGTCCTCTGTTTTGCAGTAAACTTATTTTATCAGAGCGAATGCTAACAACAAAATTCCAATTACATTTTAATCGGCTATTTGCCGCATCTTTAATTACACCTACAAATAACACGGCCTACGATGGTATCAACTTAGTACTTGTTATTGCATAACTAGCTTTGAAATATGTATAGTATGTCATTACTATAGCGACGTAATCCTTCCTATATAATATTTAGGCAATTGTCTCAAATATTTGGATTGTTTTGATTTCATGTACGGCTATTTGCCGCATCAATTTATATAAAATAAAATGGGTTTTTTTGACTACTTTTTCCCATCAATTATTGTCTTTTCTTCCACCTTTACCTTTTCATCACACAAGTAATAAACTAAATAAATGATTTCATTCTAATAAAATAAATTAGAAGACAAACTTCAACTATAAATGTACAGTGCAATCTTGAGTAATAAAACATCACATAAATAACATAAAACATTAACTAGGTCTCTCAATTAATAGACAGTGTATCCAAACTTACAGTGTATTTACAATAACAGAGTGATTAATTTTCTCAGTTACAGTATCAGACAGAAACAAGTAATACCAAACTTTAAATCAAAGAACCTGGGGTAATTATAAAGGGTTACTACACACACACAACGTAATTAAGGTCCTAACCACATAAAACTAGACGATCACATAAATGGCCAATTTGTTTATTTATCTTGATATAAAATTGAGATAAATAATTACTGGGTAGGAATTAATAAGTTCTTGATTGCTTCACGATTAAGGATTTTGATATTAATTAACACTCCTGGGGTGGAGGTGTTTCACTGGTTCACGTGACCAGGATTTCTATTTATAATTAATTGAGGGGGGGTGGAGATGTTTCACAGTCTTTTCACTGGCGTCTTTTGTAGACACGCCGATATTTTATATTTACAAATGTATAAGGTCCACATTTTATTTTTGTAATAATTGTTTTCAGCATCACATATATTTTTTTAATTATTTCGACAAGCATTCTCTTCTTTTGGTACTTTCATAGAAATAATTATTCCGTTAGTTATTCATGGTTTTCTTTTTTATACTGTTTTTGTTTTGCATTTTATTACAGTTCTTGATTTGTCTAGCATATCTTGCAATTCTGTTAGGAAATTTTGCATCGCTAATTCAGGATCGTACGTATATAAACCATTTATCCAATTTGTTTCTTTAATTATTCTTCATAAACATAAGACTGACAGTTTTGAAATGTTACTTTAGTAAGTAAGACAAAACTGCTTCTAAAACGTCCATATTTTTTGCTGATGTTCCCATCTGCAACTGTTTATTTTCATTTTCTGTTAGAACTTTTCAGGAGGATACAGTTTCCATTTCCTTTCATACGGATACGCTCAAAGTTTATTTATTCTAGCGTATTCCATAGAAATATTTACATTTTTCCTCGATTTTTCCAAATTTATTAATAAAACAAGGCGAGTAAAGCAGCAACAGGACAAAAATATCTAATAATTAATAATAAATAAATGTCGATTTTTCAGATTGACCTTTAATCCCGATTCCCACATCGGAATTAATTCGAGATCAGGATTAGCTAAAATATAAGTGAAATTTTATAAAAAATTCTGTCACCTCGCAATTTATTTAGAACCTCAGTTACATCATACGTCTTGTCCGATTTCGATATTACTTTTAAAATCAACGAGATCCTAAGATTTCGGAATGGGAAATAAGTGTATAGTTGGGAAGAAACATATACGAGACTTTACGTTTCCATAATTAGCACAAAAAGCTAAACTGAAGCGTGTCGCTCAAAGTGCCGCGTTTTTTGCTTTAGGAGTCCGGTCGACTTGTGGGTATAGCAAAAAACTCGGCACTTTGAGCGGCACGCTTCAGTATAACGTTCTGTGCTAGTTATGAAAATGTAAACAGTCTCGTATATGTTTTTTCCCAACTATACCTAATTTTTGACAATTTCAACGCCTCGTAGCTTGTAAACGTACACTCTAACGACTGTATAATAAAATTTTCTTAAATTTAGACGAGGAACACGCCCTTCATTTATGATATTCCATTATGATACACTCTGTAGATAAACTACTTATTTGTTTTGTTTCTTGAATACATTTACATTTTTGTGTCGAAAAAGTGAATATAAATCGCAGCCTCTGCCTTTTTGGTATGTATCATAATGTGGCGCTTAGCTTTATCAATGTCATGATAAAGCTGTCACTTACTGGCGTAAGATGGCAGAGACAAATGTCACCATGTCGCAAATGAACATAACAAGTAAACGCATTAGAAGGCTCTGAAACAGTCGAATTGACACGGCTGAACATGATAATCGTCTCAGCCAACACCAACGGCCCGGCCCCAGCGAGCGGCCAACACATAGGCGTGAAATTTCTTGATATTCTCCTACGTTTCCTGGCTGTAGCAGGCTGCAGCAAGACCGTGTGGTTCAAAAATGATTGCTGAAGCGTGGCAAGTGCTGAACACGTGCTTAACTAATTTCTCTTTCGTTCGAGATGTCGGCATTTTGCGTTTAACTACCGTCTCTTGTTTGTTTTTCTAATAGCTCTACAATGTATGAACGCTGACATTATGTTAAACGGGGGGAATGAAACTTCATTAAATTTATAACGTCTATATCCTGAATAGGAATTAAATAAAATTATTGAATTATCTATTATTTACTGAAATATTTAGAAACAATAAATAGCATTAAAACGATGTAGGTACCTAATTAATAAAACAGCTATGAATTTCTATAATTGGAAGACAGTTACTACGACTCCTTTTATGTACGAACGAAAACGAAATTCTATAAAACCGATTCATTCAACAATATCGGCCGGCATAAAAGCTCAAAGCAAATTCACTTATAACGATATAATCTTACTGTAAAACGTAATGAAGCCGAATTTTAACTGCCTCTTGAGAGATTTAATTGCTACCTTTAAAATGTTTAAACATAAATTAAGAGGCAAATGGGGGGTAATTCTTGACAAATGAAATGAAGGGTTAAAGTGGAATATTTATTATGTTGTAAAATAAGGGCTCTGCAAGAAATGTGGTGGGGTTTAATTTGTGATTTACTACGACAGTAGCAGATCCTTCATATTATTATTATTATTTCAAACTAAAGTTAAATTATATATTACTTTACAAGTAAGAAGGATCATTTCGTGTCAGATCAACATCCTTTTAATAAAAATGTTATAGTTGAAGTAATAAATTACCGACACATAAAAAACGCAACAAAAAGTTTACGACCTCATTAAAATACCGGTACTCTCTGTATTGCTGTTCGCGAATTGACTCGCTTTTTTTTATACATTTATTTAACGTCGGCCTATTTCCGCTACTGAGACTTAACGCCGACGCCTGTAGACGAGCTACCCCCAACCAGGAATTTTGCCGAACCTCTTCCCTTAAGAAGAGTAGGGATCTTTTACTTGCCTAACATTTAATAGACAAGGGACCGACGGCTTTACATCCCCTCCGAAGGATGGTATATCTCCTATACAACCCTCGCCGAAGGTTGTATAGCTTCCGCGCATACACTGATATACAAGCCGCTGGAAGATGTGTGAGGCGAGAACGCGGTTTCCGTTGGAATGGTCACCCATCCAAGTACTAACTGCGCCTGTCGTTGCTTTACATCGCATACCGAAGTATGTACATTGTAAAGACGCACCTACGCTCGCCTCCCGTCTCGCTTTCTTTTATAGGTTTTTAATGTGCGTCGGTTCGTTTGATGACATGCATGTCGCCATGGCCCGCGGCGATAATAATTATGCCGTGAAGTTTTTGTTGCGTTTTTTGAGTGTAGGGAAGTCCTTACTTGGACTATTTTCAGATTTTTATGAGGATTCTATTAAGGAAAAGTAGACTGCCTTTGCCGCAGAGTAGGTCAATTCGATAGAGGTTATGCGTCCATAACACGGTCCCTAATTATGCCGTTTTTTTAAATTCAGGTATAACCAAATGGGACCTTCACCATCTTGCAGAGCATAATTTTGGCCATCCGAAATGGATATTACAACTTTTTTAGCAGGACCAAATTTCGTAAAATCAAATTT
Source organism: Leptura quadrifasciata (assembly GCA_963675555.1). Classification (NCBI taxonomy): domain Eukaryota; kingdom Metazoa; phylum Arthropoda; class Insecta; order Coleoptera; family Cerambycidae; genus Leptura; species Leptura quadrifasciata. The sequence continues at coordinate 1,108,378 of OY776673.1, forward strand.
TTCATGCCTGAGAAGTAATTTGAAAAATGTGTTTTTTAAAACATACATCGCGCTATTAAATCAATGGTTTGAGCTACCATTATGAATTTTTGTAAACTTACTCTAAAAACTATAGCGCTTCCAACGCTGCTCTCCAAATTTTGAAAATTTAAAGTCTTTTCAAGAAAATAAGCCCCAAAGTCGTCATTGAAAACTTCAGCATGTGAGCAAGTATGTTAATTATTTAAAATTTATGTGTGTATATATGAAGCCAGATGTAGACAAAACTATAGAAGAGTTTTTAAAAAGGATTCAGTTGTAAAAATTCATTTCGGATAGCCAAAATTAAGAAGGTCCCATTTGGTTATACCTTAAAAAAACTACCAGAATAAACGAGACAGAAGAGCAATTTTACTCACTACATCGGACATCCTTGGATAAGACATTTTTTTAAATGTATTTTATCATTCGCGCTGGGGCCGATTGACTAATCGTATAGTGTTCTACTTTCCGAATACTTGTTCCTGGTAAGTTGATAATTAATTGTCCTTCAAATGTAATTCAATATACTAATAATACAATGCGCAGCTCAGTACCTGTATACCATTATCATTAATACCTATAATGGGCTCTAAATTCCACTTTATAAGTTATATTATAATTATTATGGATAACAATATAATTATAACATTTAGCGGTTAACAATGGCCGCGTAATAAAACGTATTTTAGTACTCATTATTCTTATCAACAATGCAAAACATTTTATTTATATCTAACTAACTTTAATAACGTCACCGTTTATTAGAAGGAAAACAAATTACAACGGAAACAAACACTATATAAAAAACGCCAGTAAATTAGTTCTGCACACAGCTTTACGAAATATCGGTCTGTAATCATAACAGGGCAAAATCGAGTAATATTTCAGTCAACGTACTAACAAAAACATTGTTTGGTACACTGTTTGTATTTAATTTTCCCGAATTTGGATAAAAAATAAATTAATCACCTACAAACAGTGGGAGTGTAAACCTCGAACAGAGTTCATTAAAATCGTTCGATATTTTAGAAAATTAGATCAGCAATTTTAAGCCCAATTTTAACAATTAGTTGGGCTTGGATGGACGGTTCACCAAGAGTCGGGCGTGTTTGCTTCATTTCTCATGCCAATTGCCTGGACCTTTACAAATCTTTTGCGATGTGGTACGATTTCACCACAGATCTGGTCTGATTATATCAAGACTATTTTTGTTTTATATTTCGCCAGCTGGTCTGCTTTCTTAGTACCATGTTACCGTGGTGTCCTCGTATCTACTTCGATTGTAAATCGTTCGAAAGTTTCGTCAAGTATTTCAGTCTCCGTTTTAAACCGTACTTTTTCCGTTTCCAAAGCCTTAGCAGCTAATTACTCCATTTAGGCCCAGTTTTATAAAAGTGGATCAGCCGAAAGTTCAGTTGAACTTGGTTTAAAGTCCAAGGTTACAATTGCTACAACAATAGTATCCACGGATTTTGAACCAAGTTCAACTGAACTTTGGCTGAACCACTTTTATACAACTGGGCCTTAAAGAGTCGGGATTTATGAGGAAATTACCGAATGTTTGTGACTGGGACTAGACAATGTTCCTCAGCCATTTTCGAGGATGCTGAATCGATTTGATTTCCATCTCGGCAATGCTCCCAAATTGGCCAAAAACAACTCCCAAAGTCCCGTTTTCCGTGAACCCGTTTATTTTCCCCAGTTTTTGAGTAGTTGTTATTCCCTCGAGGGATTTGACCTCAGCCACCCCTACCCCAGACTCCACCCCTGTAGAGGATGGAAAATTAATATTTTTTTTGTGAGAAAAAATTAATATTTTACAGGAGGGGTTTCTTTGAATAGGATGGTATGTGACCATGACTGAGTAACCAGCACCCATCAAGGGGGTGGACATTTTTTTCCATATGTAATCGAATCAATCCCGAGTAAAGATACCGACTGTCAAAATTGTACGACAGAAGATGAACCTGACTTACCATCTGCAGAAACAGACGATGATTATAAATATTAGTTGCATAAATTCCAACAGATTATTCCCGATCGAGAGAACGGACGATGCATGCGATATGCAAGAGGACCACAGGATTGAATGCCATGAAAATTGGGAAGACAATGAAAGATACAACCCTTCTTGTAGGCGCCTACGATTTTGTTGATCCGCTGTCATAAATAAAAATATATATTAGTATCTATACACTGTGCTAAAGCGTCTGGCTAGCAAACTGAGTTGCCTAGCGAAGTGCGTTCGAAGCCCGCAAGGCGAAACATTTTTTCTTTATAAAAAAATTACCCCGAGAGTGGTTCGGAGTCCATAATAAACTGTAGGGCCTCGTCTGTCTTAACCTAACACAAGATCATTGAGATCTTTCAGGAGGTTACCTCGGTAACTTGAGAGGCGGTTAAGAAAACATTTTAAGAAACAAGAAAGAAAAATATATGTATTTATACGTCATGTATTCATACACTCATGCCTATATGTACAAAATTTATAAACTTAATAAACCTTAATAAACGTATTTTTATACTATTCCTCAATTATAGATGGAAAAAAATCCTCGTGGTTGGATTCACAATCCGGGTCACCTACCACATTCCTCAAAGAAACGCCTCCTATAAAAAATTGGTTACACAACCCTAGTCACTTACCATTTCATTCAAAGAGACACCTCCTGTAAAATATAATTTTTTTTCTCATAAAAAAAATATCAATTTTCCAGCCTCCTACAGGGGTGGAAACCTGGGGTAGGGGTGGCTGAGGTCAATTCCCTCGAGGGACCTTCCGTTCTACTCAAGGGAATAACTATTAGTAGAAAAACTGGGGAAAATAAACGGGTTCACGGTGGGGGTGGTTTTTGATCAATTTGAGGGGGTTGCCGAGGTGGAAAAATTGGTTCCATACTTCTATTATTATGAAGGATATCGTTAAGAAATGATTAATGGCGAAAAAATTATAGTTTATGAATCATTATTTCTGATTAATAAAAAAAATAGCACAGTTCCATTTAAAAAAATTCCATAGGACCCTTACGGAAATGAAAATTAAATTCCGTTGAAAAAACCTAAAAATACTTGTACCTATCAGTAATTCAAACTATTTTCTTCTTTACAGGCAAGTCTACAAACTTACTAATAATTTCCATGGCCTACTTAGTAATTTTCTTACATCGCATTCATCTGACGCGGCCATTTTGAAAAATTTTTAAAAATGTTCGTATTTCACTTATTTTTTGGAATTTTGTACATCTGAAAAAACTGTTGCATTTAGAAATGAATGCTTAATGAGAAACCATAAAAAAATATAGTCATTCCATTTAAGAAAAAAAGTTGATGTCACTTCCGGTTCAACCGGAAGTGATATTTTCATTCCTGTTAGTCTAAAAGTAGCCCATTATTGTCTAATTTACGTTTACCAAAAACCAAATTTTTAAATACAAAAACAACCAAAATATTGGGGGGCGTATATTGACTCGTGGCCATAAGGTATACCTACGCTTCTATGAAGAAGAAGCACGAGTGAAAAGATAATTATTATGGGAGGGAATATAAAACTTTATTCTCAACACGTCTCAGGTATCTGCTATGAATTGCAGTGCGCCCTTGTACTGTATGAAATAAATAATTAAGTCTACCTCGAGGTCTGTCTTTTTGAAAGTATTGAAAATTAATTCTACAACCTGTATGAATCTTCTTTCACACATATTTAATAATTTCAAGTGCGAATAAAAAAATTTTACTCCAGACACAGCCTTTTGGTTTAAAAAATAAAATTAAAAATTTTACAATCATTTTGAGAAAAATGAAAATTTCGTAATTTGGTTCGTAGAGTCCAAAAATAATAAAACAAACAGGGTGTTCCATCTAAATCTGATGTTATTTCTGTGGAAACTTGAATGTCTTTTTACAAATACTACTAACGTGACCAGAAAAGCTAAATAAATAATTAAAGTTAATACCAAAATTGATTATTGATGTAATGATTTGCTTAGATAGGCGCCTAGTAAATTTATGAATGAAATAATCTTTGTCCTCACATCTTGCATCCTTTATTTAACACACTTCTTGACATAATCAATTGATGAAATTTTACACAGTTACTAAGATGGGATGACAATACAGTATTCCGCAGTTACTTTTACGGGCGTGGGGGGTAAAAATTGATTAAATATTATACTATCCACGCGGCACCTCCGCCAAAACGTAGAATACAAAAGGTTTTCGCCTGATCAGACATACTGGGAATGCCGTTAGGGTTACATCTTGGAGCCCAGCTCCAATGAATGAATTTGATTCTATATGTTATAAATAATTAAGGACTCACATCACTAAAAAGTATAGAATAAAAAAATTTGTTTTTTTAAAACTTGTTTTTCTTAAAGTCGTACTAAAAAGTAAAAAATAATTGCAATAAAAGGCGTGTGCATCAAGTGTACAATCATACAAAATGCGCACACACGCCTTGCCTTTCTTGCAATAATTTCTTACTTTTTAGTACAACTTTTAGCCCAGTTGTCCGACACTAATTTTTATGAAAAGTTAGAATTAATTGTTACCTCGCTAATTTTTTCATGAAAGACTAGTTTTTTGTTAGTAGAAAGTGGCTCAAAAAAGTTTACCAAAACCTACCCCCGCGAAAACTTAAAAACAACCCTCTGAAACGGAAAAATTCAGCTTTTTACTGATATTTCGAATAATAATAATAATAATAATAATAATAATAATATAATAATTCGCGGACCCGGTAGTCACTCACCCCACGGGCGTGGGGAGTGGCTATTGGTATTACCAGCTCCCCTCTGTGAGGGTCGGAGCCACAGAGTAGGGTGACTGGTTTTTTGTAAAAAAAAAAAAAAAAAAAAATAATAATAATAATAACGGATAGCACCACGTGAAAGAGCGGAAAATTTTACATAAAAATAGTATAAAAGTATTTTTAAATACATTTTTCCCTTAGCATGAGAAATTATTACAGTTCGCTAGTTCGGCTCAATATTTCAAGCGCGTCACACAGGCAAATGAAGCATCTCTCGACCACCGCTATATAACAAAGACAATTTGTACCCATTAAAAACGAAAAAAAAAAACAAAGGTTAGGAAATTTTCACTTGAAAGCTTGTCTAAAACGGTCAAAAAAGGCTTGTAGGTAAAAAAACCTACCTTTTTTACCTACAAGTCCTTTTTGACCGTTTTAGACAAGTTTTCAAGTGAAAATTTCCTAACCCTAAAAAATGGAAGAAATACCAATGATTTAAAACTTATTTTTTTTACCCTGGGCACTTTAGAGCATAAAAAATAATCTTAAATTGAAGTTTAAAGTATAAACAAGCTGTATTTACAAGGATTTTTTTTAAATTAGTATTTTATTCAATATTTACGTTTTAATATAGAGTGGAAAAAATGATAAAACTTAACTTTCACGTGCAATTTATAAGAAATAAAAATTATAAAAATTAAAAGTAAGTATACCGTTGGAAAGCTGAATTCTTTCTTTTAATTAAAATACTACCATTTCTTTTTTTTTCGTTTTTAATGGGTACAAATTGGTTTTATTATGTAGCGGCGCCGGCGGTCGAGAAATGCTTCATTTGCCTGTGTGACGCGCTTGAAATATTGACTGTAATAATTTCTCATGATAAGGAAATATCAAATAAATTAAATAAACTTTTATACTATTTTTATGTAAAATTTCCCGCTCTTTCACGTGGTGCTATCCGTTTTACTATTATTATTATTTTTTTTGAGATATTAGCAAAAAACTGAATTTTTCCTCTTCAGTGTTGTTTTTAAGGGTTTGCGGGGGTAGATTTTGGTAAACTTTTTTGAGCCACTTTCTACTAGCAAAAAACTAGCCTTTCATGAAAAAATTAGCGAGGTAACAATTAATTACGACTTAAAACCGCTGGCAAATGGGCTATTTAAGAAAATTTAATTTTTTTTAAACTAGTGCTCGTTAAAATAAATTCTAAAATATGTATAATGAATACAGAATTCGTTTTTTATATGGGATGTCGCGACGCGACACACGATTTGTCAAACCACTGACACTTTTCTATACTTCTCAAGATAATATCATTGTATCTATATCAACATATATACAGTATCCTGATAAATAATTCATATAAGAAAATAGAGGTCTATTTATAACAGCCAGCAGCTAAAATCGTCACCATTATATGACACGCCAAGTTAACTCTCCTACAAACTTTGAGTACAAAAAGTTGTCTCCACCCCATGGAGTCGATGCATATTCAAATTATACTCGGCCTGAACTGAGAGATAATGGGGGGCGTTGCCGACTTTTATAACTTTTCAAAAGACATAATTAATGGAAGATATTCGGGTATATCGCGACCGAATTAATTAAGGGATTGTCCAATCTAGTTAACTCGAAGTGATTTCCCGCCTTGGCATAGAAAGCGTGATTTATTCAGACGATTACCAGCCCCCTTTGGAAGCGCCTTGGGTGTTGGATGAGATTGGCGACTTTTGAATATTCAACTCGACAATGCGATAAAAAACTGCAGATTCACAGATTTAGATAATTCGCAATAAAATCGATAAAAGCACTTTAAAATCTAATCCAAGTATTTATTATTCAGAAGGCACATTCTGGTGCTTTGATAGTTTAGCAAGACACTACTGAACTATGAATGCAAAAATTAATGAGTAGGTAAGGTTATTAATAGTTTTTGAATATAGATATTAGCATCGTTACATTTTACTTTCCTTCAACTTAATTGCTACTAATATTACTAAAAATATTTGGCTGTGATGATCCAAAATAAAGTGTTTGTAGTTGCTTATAGTATATTACATTGTGCGGTGTTTCATCTCGTTTCCAAGCTCAAAGGAAATATTAAAAATTAAAAGTCATATAACAATAACAAAAAAACATCCGGCGTCCTTTATGGCCATTAAATATGCAGGAAACTCGGAGAGTTTTCATATAATAAATGGCGGCTTTTTATTTAACTTCGTTTTCCTTTACCCCTTAATTTACACCTGCTGGGACTTCCGCATATTTTCTTGTTGGCATTTTAATATTCCAAAATATCCCCAAAAACATTTGGATTTTTTAAACGGATTAATAACGAGTAATAATACAAATACTATTATATTACGGACTGACAATATTTCTTTATATAAAAGAACAGTAATAAACTATTTTTAAAAGTGCCTATTTAATCTGCAAAATCATGCAGTATTAATCGAGAGGGTTTAAATCGGGTCTCCGTAGTGGCCATAGCTTCGTGTCTTCGTGCCACGGCCAATCTACCTACCCAGCAAATTTTATTGTACTAAAATTGACTTAATAAGTGTCAGTTCAGTAATTTCAATATCCACCCGGGCACCCGGTATATTCCGGATCAGAAAAATGAGTAGTAAGAAGAAAATATTAATAAATCAGAAAATATTTAATTCTAGTCGTTTTTTTGAATAATTAATTCAATTTCTTCCCACAATTTATTAATAATATAACTGTTAACGTAGTTTTGATAGTCATAGATTTAACAATATTTATAAATAGCAGATTTCAATTTAATCGCGTCTTCCACTGCTGTGTTTGTGAGTTTTAGTTATCCTCTGACCCCGCTGGACATACCGTGTCTCCCATGTAGTTACTTTAGCTCTGCTTAACCTGTTTGAAGGGTACTTTTGTTCTAATGCTTAAAATGGAACTTGTGCCAGAGCAACCGCTACCTCCACATTCCAACATTGTAAAGTATATGTATGACAATTGATAGGTATTGAAATAAATTAAATTCCTAGCACTATTTTTTGAGAACGAGCCTCAAGAAGTTTGGTTTACAACTTTATAAAGTTGTATCTAGCGAAATTGGTTTTTATTGTAAAAAGCTTATAAGAACACCGAAAACCTATTTATTATACACCGTAATATATCCGCCTAGGCTGATGTAAACGAAAAATAACATGCATTCACGGTATTCCTTATAACATAAATAGGTCATCTCACATTACAATGAATAATATACGAGAATTGGATAGAGTGTTCCCACTCCTAAACTCATTACAAAGTTTATATTGGATCCAGATGCAGATAAGATTCAGTCAACTTACCACCGAGATTATTTAAACATATTAAAATCTACAGGCTGATTCGGTCTGTCCTGCATGAATAAATAATACATTTACGCAAACCCCTTTGAGACCGCATCCACTGAATATGTAAGGGAAGGAGAATAGTGAGATGCTGGATGTGACAGCAAGGTAGCTCGAAAAATTCGGGGAATTGGGAATACTTGTTACACATACTATTACGTAAACGGAAATAGAATATCAAAGGAGATCATGAAGTGAATTTAAATAAATACTAAGGGTTTATGTTGACGCTAGTGGCAATGGAATACAAATTCGTAGCCACAGGTTAAATATATAGATGTAAATAAATTATAAAAAGATTTATATCTATGGTTTAACAGTCTAAATTTTAACTTTGACAAGATGAATGAAAGATTTCTTTAGGTACTCTTTTGTTAATAAAATGCATACTTTGTATGACATTGTAATAAGTATTCCGTTTAGCTCAAACGTGTAAACTAATATTTCTTTTCCATTTAACACCCATACAAGTACATTAACAGCCAGTATATAATGGTCCATAGAGAAAACTTACCTCATCCTCTGATACAAAGTTTTTGGGTGTCATAATTGACAAGGGACTCAACTGGAAGGCTCATGTAAGTCATCTAACTCAGAAAGTAAGTAGCTTCTGCTACGCGCTGACAGTGTTATCTCAGTCTGTCGATGAATGTACAAGTTTGTCGGCATATTATGCATACGTCCATTCTATTATACGATATGGAATAATCTTCTGGGGAAATTCTACAGACGCTCATAAAATATTTCTGTTGCAAAAAGATGCTTCCAAGTATTTATAATATGAAAATAACAAGACTCGTGTAAGCACATATTTAGTGAAAAGAAAATTCTTACCTTCACCGGCATCTAAATCTTAGAAAGTGCCATTTATGTTATTATTATTATTATTATTATTATTAGCCTTTACTCGAGTCCGAGTATAAAAATGTTACAGTCGATAGATTTTGTGTAATAAAAAACAAGTAAAAGGTGTAGTCTATTGTAATTCCCATTCATCTACGGTGCACACGACTATGGCTATAGAGGCCAATTCGGGAGAGCACATGTCGACCGCAGTCAGGACAAACATAGACCTGGTTAGGTCTTGGATTCGGCCTCCTTGCAGCAACATTTCCCTCATAGCTGGCCACAGCCCCTCGCCATTCGGTTCTGTCCGCTGCAAGTTGTTCCCATTGCTCGTCTGCAATACCGCAGGATTTTAGATTTTCATGGAGAACATCTTTGAACCTCTTTCGTTGACCGCCACGCCTTCTTCTACCGCTTAGCAATTCACCATAAAATGTACATTTAGGAAGGCGGTTATCATGCATACGATGAACGTGACCTGCCCATCTTAGGCGTGCTCTTGAAATAAGCACCTCAATTGGAAGGCTGTTTGCTCTCCTGAGTACTTCCACGTTTGATATGTGATGGAACCAACAGATTTTCATCATACTTCTGAGGTGTCTTTGCTGAAAACGTTCTAATTCTTTCACATGACGACGGTAAGTGACCCAGCTTTCACATCCATATAGCAGTGTTGGAATGACAAATGCTCTGCAGACAGCCATTTTCGTTGACAAAGCAAGGTCGTGGTTGTCAAATACTCTCTCTCTCTAAGTCCCCAGAGTGCTCTAGATACAGCGTTAATTCTATTGCGAATCTCGCTGTCCATGTTTGCTTTGTCATTAACAACGTTGCCTAAGTAATTGAACTGATCCACCACTTCAAGAGAATTTCCGTTAAGTGTAATGTCTATTTAGTTCACTTGATGAGGAGTTGACATAATCTTAGTCTTTCCAATGTTGACTTTAAGTCCCAAGGAATCATAGCTCTGGGCATACACATCTAAAAGTTCTTGAAGCTCTTCCGGCGTAGAGGCTAAAAGTGCACAGTCATCCGCATACTGGAGATCACAAATGAATCGTGTGCGTGTCTTCGTGAAAGCTCTAAAGCGCCCTATGTTAAAGAGACCGCCATCAAAACGGTATCTGAGACCTATTCCTCTGACTGTCAGTTTGTTGTCAACAATAATTGTTAGAGCAGTGGTAAACAAATTAAAAAGTAGGGGTGCCAGGACACATCCCTGCCTAACTCCAGTGAGGGTTTGGAAAGGTTCGGTTGCCTCATTATTATGCATAACCTGGGCGTTGTTGTTTGTATGTAGACTGCGACATACTTCCACAAATTTTCTAGGGATACCTAAGCGGAGCATAATTTTCCAGAGCACTTCCCGGTCCACCGAGTCAAACGCCTTGGTTAAATCAATGAAGGCCATGTGAATTACTCCTTGATGCTCGAGTACTTTTTCTTGAAGCTGTTTAAGTGTGAAGATTAGATCCGATGTGCCTCGGTTTGGTCCAAAGCCACTCTGTGTTTCAGGAAGTAACTTTTCCATAACAGGTGTTAGCCTATTTGCCATCGCTTTAGTGAGTATCTTCCCTCCAACAGCCAGGAGAGCTATACCCCTGTAATTTCCACAGTCCGCAGCGCTCCCTTTGTTTTTGAAGGGGTTGGTTAAAAGTGTATCACGAAACTCCTGCGGAGCTTGACCACTTTCCCACACGACATCAAACGGTTTTTTGAGGTAGGGTATGAGCTCTGACGACACAGCTTTAAAGATCTCAGCTGGGAGTGAGTCGGCGCCGGGAGATTTGTTATTTTTTAGCTGCCCAATGGCGGTTAAGATCTCTTCTGTTGTTAGTGGTTTATCTAAGTCTTCGAAGGTGTCATATTGAGGGATAAGATTTATAATATCGTGATCGGCTTGACTTTGCTGGTTAAGAATGTTAGAGTAGTGTTCTTTCCATCGGGCTCTTATTTCCTGGTCTTCTTTGAGGAGATTTCCATTTAAATTTTTAATAGGGCACATACTTTTCCGACTGGGGCCGTACACTGCTTTTACTCCTTGAAAGAAATTCTTGTAATCGTGTGAATCGGTGTACCTTTGAATTTCTCTGGCATTGCTTGCCCACCACTCGTTCTTTATTCTTCTGATTTTGCGTTGCGTTTCATACTTAGATTGGGTAAAAGCTTCTGCTTTTGATGAGTCGTTGGGGTGGTTGATAGCGTTTTGGAAGGCAATATGTTTGCGGTCAAGAAGTTCTTGTATAAAAGCTTCATTATCATTGAACCAGTCCTCCTGTTTTTTACTTGCTGCAGTGCCAAGAATTTCCTCACTCGCACTTTTTAAACTGTCTTTAATTTGTGTCCAGGTAGTAGCGACATCTACAGAATTGGTTTCTTCTAGTGCACTCAAATTCTCTTGAACTTTTTGCTTCAGCTGTTCGACGGTTTGTTGGTTACGCAATTTACTAATACAGAGACGGGTTCTACGTTTTACTTGAGTTCTTCGGCGTTTGGGTCTCATAACAATTTTCATTTTACAGACAACAGGACGATGATCGGTCCAACATTCGCTATCAATGCGCGCCTTTGTAATTTGGACGTCCTTGAGATGCTTCCTACGTACGGTAACATAGTCCAGCAGATGCCAGTGACCTGATCTGGGGTGACGCCAGGTGCCTTTAAATTTATCCTTTTGTCGGAAAATGGTGTTTGTTATAACTAGATCATGCCATTTATGTAAGGGATCATTATATGATGTTTGTAAAACATGAACCTACTGACGATCATGATATGTGCAAAAAAAAAAACAATTTACGTCATGTAAAGACAAAGTTAACCTTAGTACAGAAAAGTGTCATCGGCCAATTAATAAAAATTTATAACCATCTTCCCAACTAAATATATGAAAAGTCTAAACGCCGTTAAACTACTTAAACAAAAACTAAAAAAAGTGATAATTAAAAAAGCATACTATTCATTGGACGAATATTATTCAGACATTTTTTAACTGTAATCTGTTATTCTTATCGTGTTCGATGACTATTAATATGTTCCTTAGCTCCTGTGTATATACTACTTTTAACTTATTTGTTTGTCAATTTATATGTCTGTTCATTTGTTTGCATACATATTAACTTAATGTTGTTATGACTAGTTTTATATTTGTCTATATATTTATCTGTAAACCTCTGACTCGTTCTACACCGCACGGTATTACTGAATATTTGTATTATTATTATTATTAATAATACCAGATAAACAACCAATCTGTCTGTGTACCTAACGCATTTTCAACGTCGACCGATGTATTGCTCGGAAAATATGTACAAAGAAAATAATTTAAAGCAAAAAGAATATAATATCCGCAGTTAAAGAAAACCTTCAAATTTAGCCTGAGGGTTCGTTCAACGTTCCGCTTTCATTTAAGCTCAAGCGACCGAAAAGTCTTGTTAAACGTTCGTAATCAGTATTTGAATGGTAGATCATTAAGTATACTTGATGGATCCGTTAGGGAAACATTCTTGAGCTACTCAGGAAGCGCGAGGGTGATACATAGGAAATAAATAAAAGCTATCTAAGAAATAATAGCCCAGGAATTGTATGAAAATTTGTCCACGAATTCCAGGAGCTTGCACTTCTGAACTGCTATTACTAACTACTAAGTAATCGAATTACATCGTCCTGTCGATAACACAGAAGCCACACCAGTCTAGGAACCAGATTCGGCGTACAGGACCGTACGAACTGTAATCGCGACGCGATTTTGTGTCTATATGTACCAGTTACAACAAATTTTTGCAAAACTTCGGTGACACACAGAACATATTGAAGTATTGTGGGTTGCGCGTATTTAGTTGGCATTAAATACGAAATATTAGTAAATCACCGAATTTAGCTATCAGGAACACATAAGTGCTGTGGTATAATTGGATATAAGTATAGTTTGAATAATAAGTATGTAGATATTTAGAACACCAGCAATTGTACAGACTATTCATGTTTGTGTGTAATACTTAAATGTTTATAATTATTTAGCAAAGAGGAAATTAGTGAGCGATGTAGAAACTTTTCTGTACACCCTTAATAATAATTTGTACCACAATGTAAAATAAAAAAAATATTTTTAAGCATTTCCCATGTCAAAAACAATGTTAGTATTCTGTGATCTAAGAGTGCTATTTTAATTGTCATTTTCTAGGACTAAAGTGTAGAAAGTGGGTTCTATCCCCCGAGAAGTAAAATCTGTGCTTTACTCCTTGAAAATGATTATTACAATAGCAACAGCGCACTGTTGGGCTGTGGAGTGCAAAAAATTAAATAGTTTGTACCAATATACCACAAAGCGAAAGTCCTTTTTAATTCCTCCTGTAATTGATCCTTCACAGTCGGTGATAAAAAAATGCCCTTAGCCCCTTGGTATAATTATAGTACACTATGAATAGTAATATTTAATAACAGTGTCACCAACTGATAGTTACTGAAAAAAAAAATTAGAACTATTTTGAAGACATCAGTTTTACTAAAATCGACAATCGTACATAATGTTATGTGCTGCCCTCTAACGGAGAGAGGTGTAATTAGTCCCTGGTCAGAGTGTAGGAAGACTTGTTTAGTTGATGGTTATCGACTTAGTAACACGTGGAGACTGGTATTGCCAAGTACCAGCACCGTAGTAAGCACGGTCAACCAAACACGACGAATAAGCAGCGAAGCGAACCAAACACGACGAATAAGCAGCGAAGCGAACCAAGCACGACCAATGACCAGCGAAGAGAAGCGGCGCCTAGAGTCTTTAGAATCCTTCTGAAGAAGCTGACAAGATGATCAGCGAAACGTCAAGTCAAGTTCGACGACCACAGCAAGACCCGAAAGAAACGACTTCAATAATGTATGGTGAATTTGGGACAAATGAGAGGTACTTAATTTTAACTAGGATTACAATATAAAATATAATAGGTCCTTGTCTTAAGTTTGCTAGTTTACTTAATGAAATCAGTTCTGAATTCTGTTGGCTCGTTTTTAAGAATTGTGTAAAATAAGAATGAGGATATTTAACGCACTCTTCGACCTTGGTAACGGAACCTTTAAGGTGGGTTGCGCAATAATTTATTCTATGGCAGTAAATGTAATTAACAAAACTTTTTACTCCCAACATCAATCTCGTCGTTGCTCAAATTGAAAATGTTCAAACGAATAGTTTAATATTATTGTTACAGGTGAAGTGATAATTCCTGAGATTACTCGAATTATATGACCCGCCCGGCACAATTTCAAAATTAATAGAACTAATTAATAACGGCAATCAAAACAACTCATTTACCGACAGCCCCCACAACTCAACTTAATAAAACAATAAGCCTCAGCTGTCGGGCAATTTGCAAACAGCACCGTTCCAATGCAAGTTCTCTATTTTTTCGCGCATCGTAGACGGCCACACCGAGTACACTCGTTAATATATTTACACACCGAAATTACTTTGGCATGAGTCAACAGTTAGCAATCCACCGCGGCGTATAATTAAGCAAATTTAATTGTAGAAAAATCGAGGTGAGAAATTATTTTGGCACAATGCGAGTGCAACTCGCGTCAATTTAATTGCCTGTGATTTTCCTTGTGCGTTATTCAAAGAGAGCCGGGTTGTAGTTAACGAGATAATTTATCATTTTGTCAGTAATGGAATTTTTTAGAGCAATGCTGGATGGTCCGTAGACAAAATAGTCTCTGAAAGCGCCCAAGAAAGCGACTTTCATATACATCCCCTTCGCCTTTTCGCCCAATCACATTGGTTTGATTCTGCAGCTAACAGCAAAATTTAAATAAAAAAGATTGCAACAAGTCGGAAAAACTACATCTCAGGTTGACATTGCAACAATATTTTAAAAAATGGTTTTGTACAGAGTAACTTTCGAGGTGACTACATTATATTTCAGTTAAAAATGAAAATTTATGCATAAATATAAAAAAAATATGTATACAAAAATTGTATGAAAATCGTTTGTATCACGAAAACTACGCATTTTCTCTAAAAATGACAGATAATGCTCAGATCGACGGTTTCTATAAGAAGAGGAAACCAAAATCTGTAATTTTTCATCGGCTTTTCCGCAATCACGGAAAATCCGTACAACATAAATTAAAAATTCATGAAAACTATGCACTTTATCAAAATATCTCAAAAGACAAATAGTTATTTATTAGGCTAGTGAGTTATGTTACATATGTCACGCAAGAATGGGTTAATTTTTGTATGTGGCTTATATGTAATAACTCACGTGTCTAATATAACTTTTTATCCAACACTTTCATATAAATACATTTTCAGTGACAAACAATAAAATTATTAAAATGTCATGTCATCGATTTTTTTGTCAGTTGTCAATGTGAAAGTCAACAGTGTTTCTCTCAAAAATATAAAATGCAAATAGCTAATTGCTAAGTAGATTCTGAATGGATTATGACTGGTGGTCGAGAGGTGAGCGCACTTGCCTCTCACCCAAAATTTCCGGGTTCGATCCCCGGTCGTGGCACAGGAAAATACTGTGAGAGGGATTCTTCCACTATACACGGATATTGGGTGTGTGTCCCTTGTCTCTAAATGTGTAGCCCCCTCCCACATAAGGCTCTTTTAGAGCTTTCCGGGATAAAGGGGGTCGTATATACCTGTGGTGTTATGTGCCTAGAAAACTGTAGTTGTTATCCATTTTGTTTGTAACCAGGGGTTTGTTTAATAAACATTGTGTAATTAAACGAGAGCCAACAGCTCGAAATTGCAGTCTGCAAGTGGTGTGTGACGGCTGGCAAGAGAGCTCCTTTAAGTAGGATCAGTCTTTCGGCTGGTGTTTGTTGCAATCGAAGCATTAGCGTTTTGATGGTAATATGCAATTGTAATTCAGCGCTTGGCGGGGCACATAGCCCGGAGAGTAGCTGTTGGTTGCAGTCTGGTTACATTCCTTATAGTAAAATAAGGATTTCATAGAGGAGTTTGCGATTAAAAATATTATGTTTAATATTCCGCCCTCTAAAAAGCACATTTGAACTATTGTGTAATTAATTAGCATCGTAATGGAAAATTGTGAGAGATATAATATGGAGATTCCGACTGATATTTTGCAAGATGCCAAAGAAGCTACAGCCAATTTACAAGATTGTTATTGCTAAAAAAAAATACAGGGAGAGCAGCGCAACGAGTCAGGCGATACAGACGTCGCTACTAGTATAGAGAAAAATTGTGTACAGCACAGCAGTTTTATTTGTGAAAAATCGAATATGATGACAATAAATGTTAACATAAATATAAATACACTAGTGACTTATGGGCCACTTTATACCTTTAAAATCTCATCAATAAAGATCACTTTATATAAAAGTGTTGGATAAAAGTGTTTAAGTCGACGTTTTCTAAAAGAAAATATAAAGATGGATGTTACACTTGCTTTTCCGCGATTCCGGAAAAGCGCGTAAAATTTTATAAATCTGATTATAACACGATACCTATGCATTTTTTCGAAAAATAACAAGGTTCAAAAAGTACTTAGATTGACGTTTTCTACAGGAAAACAACGGAAAAAGTCTGACATTTTACACACACTTTTCACGATTTCAGAAAAGCACGTAAAATTGTAGATGACTATAATACGAAAAATATACATTTTTTCGAAAAATTACACAACAAAAAGTGTATAGATCGACGTTTTCTACAAGAAAACAACGGAAATCTCCGACATTTTTACGCGTTTTTCCGGAATCGCGGAATTCTTGTATTGATTCTTAAAGATCCTCCGGTTTTAGTCACATCGAGCTTGGCACGACGTGATGTGACGAGGGTTTAAACATCATACCACATCGAGCATCACATATTACCACAGGTCATCTTCTTAAAAACATTCTGTCTTATTTGTTACATTCCCTGTATTAAAACTAACCCTTTTCGATGTTGACGACTGAAGTTCAAAACCACTTGTTTCGTTTCTTGGGCTTAAAGCGTTACGTATTTGCATCTAGAGTGTCAATTTGAAGCGATTCCATCGGTTTTAAACTGAAGACCGAAGGTCTAGTTTCTTAAATATTTACATCATGCTGGATAAATAAGCCAGATAATCCGTATAATTTCTTAGGAGGTGTTAATACGGTTAATTCCTTTACTAGGTCGCGCGATCATGCGACATTTAAAAGGCGATCCAATTAATTTTCACACCTCTCATCCATTCTCTATTAATACATTTGTAGCACATTGCGCTGCGAGTATAATTACACGAAACAAATTGGATTTCCACCAATGTTTGTTTTAATTACTCAATTTTAATTATGAATAGTGATGCAACGGAGAATTTAAAGCATAATTTAAACAAACACTTACCGGACGCAGAAGTTTAAAAACAGTCTTGTTCTCGACTCTATTTATAAACACAGGAAATCGATAATAGATTTTAATTGAATTTTTTGCGGTCTATCCAAGCAACAGCGGTATGCAAACTAGCTGTTACAGTGATTTTCTATATTTAACTCGTTTATGTTCCTATACGCGGGCTCGAAATTATTTCAATAGTCTTAGTCCTGTAAGTGTATTCATTATTTTATTCTGGTGTAACTGCGAGAGAACCACACCGAAAACTAAAAAAAAATATGCAACACATGGTTTATATTATATTTGTACCGCACTGGTTGAATAAGTGCAGGAGTACTACTCTCCAGTATTTAGATGATGTAAGATGTTTCCATTTACAAGCTACGCATACTGTCCGTAGTTCCCGCATCACCTTCTCCTGAGATGGACCCGTTGAGATTTGTCCTGTCCGAATGCCATACTGACAGCCTGCGTGTACTCCTGTACGTGATCTACTGATGTAGATCTCTCTCACCTGGGGCTTGAGTTTAAAGTCATTCCTATAAAAAAGATGAGTGACCTTGTGCCTCTTGTCATCGAGGTACCGCAAAGAAACGGTAGTAGTGAGATGTAAAACAGAAGGGAGGTGAGGGAATCTCAATGTAATACTCATCTTCTGAACGTTACTGGTTCCATATCGACTCTTATTATTACTCACTGTTATAGCAAAGCAGGTACCAGTTTTTCAATACATCTCACTATGGAACTCCGGGATACTACAAGACATATACGTTTACAGTGAGCTCATGTAACGATAGTACTCCGACATTCTCACGGAAGAAGCGCCAGTAAATTAACTACGGCCACTCCCCGCAACCCGCAGAGTTAATGAGCGTAGATTCCCAAATCAACTACAACAAGGCTTTATTAATATTAACTATAAACGGTTGCCTAACCAGAGCCTCCTGGCGCGGAACAGGTCTGGGTCGACAAAAATGAAAATGAACAATGAACTAACCTAAACACCTTTTGTAAACACAAATAAAAATAGGTATTAAGATTTCCAATGATATCCAAAGAAACAGACTTAATAAGGATGTAGGCCGAAGTCGCATATACCGAGTATGCAGACAGTAAATGCATGAGCAATTCTGATGCCTGACGGCAGGTCCCACACTCATCACACGGCTTCGGTAGACCAAGATGTTAATAACACCATCTTGGCAGGCCGTAATGAATCCCTTGGTCTTCGACTTAAGTTCAGCTGACCTTAGAAATGCTTGGTTGATAAACTCAATGTTTCTATGTTCTTATAGAATACACTGTGCATGGGTTTATCGACGTGCCATCTAAACAGATTTTCCTATTCAGCGACTTTAATCTGGGCTTTCAGACGATTTGGCGGAAGTTCAGTGACTGACTCTGGGTCAGCACCTCGCCGGCCTCCTCGTCTGATGTCGAATATGAGACCAAGTTCATCTGCGATCCTCTTTACTGCCTTGAATAATCCTGCGCCCACTCCTGTATTTTTATGATTTCTTACTAATTGCAGGAGAGGGTCTGAGCTCTTAAAGACGTTACATTCTATACTCAGTACTACCCAGCTATGCATGCACTCCAAACTTAAGAGTCCCCCCGGTGACGTGGGAGGTACACATGAGGAACGGACGATCTTGGATGAATGCTCCCATGGGTATTCATCATCTTGCGGGTACTGCTATCCAATTGACGCAGCTCATCTACCGTCCATTTCACTACTCCAAAGGAGTAGAGCAGAACAGGAACACCTTGTTTTTCCCCGAAAGTCCGGATGGTCAAATTTTTCGGAGTAGGCATCTGTACTTACTGCGGAGAGATTCCTTATGTTGCACACCCAGGTATATGTAGGTCTCTCCAGCATCTAGATGTCGTAAGATGGTTCCGTCTGCAAGTTTCGCCTCTACAGAAAAGTTCCCGCATCGTCCTCTCTTATTATTATTATTATTATTTATTATGGAAAATTTTACTGACTAAAATATTAGTAAAGGAATTATCTCTTAATTAGATACCTAATATTTTTCTGGACAATAACAGCAGTGGGCGTCAAAACTCATTTTAACTTTTTCATCAATTTTTCCTGTTACATCTTGTTAACCTTCATAAAACATGCCTTGTTAAAAGTTACAAAGATTGATGTATCGACTTCCCTGTCACACAAAAGAACAAAAGGCGTGTGTGCGGCTTACTCTTTTTCGTGCGAGGATGATCCAATTTGTAAGGGTTGATTTACTTCGTCGCCGTAGGGTCATTCAGCATATTTTTTTAGTCCTGATCGTTTGTTATTTAGCTTTATGTGACCCTTTGTCTACAAGGAATATACATTTTGTAAATGGCCCATTTCTTTAGGCCCGTCAATTTGATCAAAATAGGAAAAGATCCCATAGGAAAATAGCTATTAATTTTGATAATAACTTTTCTTTTTTAACGCATCCTAATCAGGGCTTGGTACTTTCAATGTGACAGAGATATTGAGGCAGTGTTTATAAATATCAAATACTAATGTGCATTTCGCTAATCAAGTTGACGACACATGGTGTTAATTTAATTAAAACGGAACGTGTAAACTTCCTAATATAGAGTGTGTTCCCGGATTGGCACACGAATAGGTGAAACTTTTCTTAATATGGAATTTTTCAACATGGAAGGTACCTTCATTATAAAAATTTGGATGCTTAATTAACTTTACTTTCTGAACAACTTTTCTTAATAATAGTTTGTTGTATTTCCTACAGAAAAACTTCACTAGTGAGAAAAGTAACCTTTTTATAAATATTCAAGGCGTACTTGATTTTTCGAAACTGAAATCATGACAATATTTATTAATTTCTATCCAAGCAGAATTATCAAAAAATCACAGATTATTTTACCTGCCCTAGGAACACACACTGTATGTCATAGATACTATAGCAGTTCTTAAACTACACTAAAGAGTCATGAATCGTCATTTAATTTCCAAAATAAGCACAATTAAATTTCAGAGCTCTCGTTGTTATAGTTTTGCTTATATGCTTCTCTACTAACAGTTGTGACAAAAAATAATACAAAATTTCCTTAATGCTTAGTTAATTTATATTCTAGCGATCTTTTAATTTTCACTCAATAATTTTTTTTGTGTTTTTATATTAATAAAAATAGATCTCTCAAAATAGGGCAATAAAATACTAAAAGTACTAAATTGGCAGTTTGAATTCTGAAACTAGTTTAATTAACTACTATCAACCATATTTTTATAATTCCGCTTCCTGAAATAAACGCGTGGATTATACCAAAAGAATCCAACTATAAAAACATATTTGAAATTTTATGTAGATATATTTTTTTAAATAAATGATAACAGTATGGCTAGAGTATAACGCTTCCGGAAAAATAATTTCATAAAAGCTACTCAGTGTGGGTACAAAAACATTTAATTGGTACCGTGAAAGAATTCGCGTGCTTTTAATTAGTTCAGCATAATAAAATGAAACAGTTGTATCGTAGTAAAAATACTGAAACAACAATTTCTATTATAAAAGGTAAAAACAGCCGTTCTTTATGAATTCAATTTTTAGCCAAATAACAGTTGTAAGTCACGTAAAATTATCCTACTATATAATTCTGAGATACTTCGATCCCCATGTCAGTGAAAATTTTCTTCAACTTTTTTCCATTTAAATTCTAAGGGCCGATATGATGCTGTTGATTAGATTAGAGCAATATTACACTACGCTGAATCTATTCCGATCACTATTTGTTCTATCGCAGGGTAGTAGCATGTGACTTTTTCCTCTCCAAATCGATGTCTTTTCTTAGTAACAAGATTACATGAAAAATAAGACTTGCAAGATGGATAGAACTATATTAAATTCAGCGATGAATCCAGATGTTATTTGTGACAAATGATGAAAAAAAAAGAAGATGAGAAGGATGCGTATAATTTGTTATGGTAGTCGCTCTCCTTTTGAATTGATTCCTGAATGTTAAGGTGGGCATATCAGAGAGAGAGAGAGAGAGATCCGATAAGGAAATATTTATTATTTTTGGTCATAACTTTTTTTTAAATACATATATTGGTAAAAAAAGTATAGGACTACCTAAATAGTACTATGACAGGTGTAGTTATATGAATTTTCACTCAATAATTTCAAACATATGCAAAATATTTAGACCTAATTTTAAAAATTGTCAATCTTCGTATTTCCTAAATTTAAATCTAAACTAAACTAAATAAAAACTATTTCGCATACGTTCGAAATTATTGAGTGAAAATTTATAACACTACTTTTATTATAGTTCTACTTAGGTAGTCTTATAGTTTGTTTGCAATATGTGTTTTAGAATAAAAAGTTATGGTCCAAAAACAGTAAATATTTCCTTATCGGATCTCTCTCTCTCTCTTGGATATGGCGATCTTAAGACTCTTATAGTTACATTATTAACCAGCTACAACTTATTTACAAATTTATTGAGATTACAGGAGAATAATAGCATAACAGAATAACTACACAAACAGTTAGGAAGACCATCAGAATATCAGCGATTGATCATATACACCATCACAAGAATCCTGGAAGAAAAATGGATGGAACGGATAAAACTAAACATAGTCGCGGCAGATATCCATAATAGTCTAATAAAATGGGACGAAATTTGTGGATTTGGATGAAACACTTACTTTCATATGTATATAAACTAATAAAAATAGGTGAAAATTATTTTTTTAAAAATTGTTATACACCGTTCTTGCAGTAAAATCTTAATTTATAATAAAAAAGAAATTTTGCTCATAGCTTTAAACAGCTGTAACTCGTGAACCATTCATCGTATGAAGGTCACTTGAGAAATTTTACAGATAATTTAATTCAAAAACCCTTTAGTGTCATTATTGTTTAAAGCCAATAAAAAAATAGCTATTTGTCAAAATGCTCTTGAAAATGACAATTCTTCATGTTTTTCCCTTTTATCTCCATTCACTCGTTATCAAAACGATTTTGTACATACCCCAACATATTCAAAATTTGATTTTCTTTAACTTTCATTAGATACACTATATGCGTATGATCTATTGTGTTCTGACAGCGCGCTATAAGGATTTTTAAAAGTTCATATCTCTGCCAATATTGATCGAATGGAAATGGAAAAAAAAATTTAAAAAAGCTTTTATTTAAGTGCTCTAAA
Organism: Leptura quadrifasciata; assembly: GCA_963675555.1. NCBI lineage: Eukaryota > Metazoa > Arthropoda > Insecta > Coleoptera > Cerambycidae > Leptura > Leptura quadrifasciata. Next base: position 1,130,864 of record OY776673.1, read on the forward strand.
AAGTAGAAAATAAATTTTGAAGTAAATCAAACCCATCATTTTGTTACATTATATAATTTTTTTTATGATATAAAAGCTTATCGCGAGATTTTCCCGTGTAAAGGAGATTGCTCGCGACAAATTTTTATATCATAAAAAAATTATATAATGTAACAAAATGATGGGTTTGATTTACTTCAAATTTTATTTTCTACTTTTTAGAGCATTTATATAAAAGCTTCTTTTTATATAATTTTATTTTTCACTTTTTAGTCTTTTCATATGCTGTAATCCTCAGATATCGATTTTGATACGAATCGGATCATAAACGGTAAAGTCGTCCGCCATCTTAAACCAAATTTTTGACTAAAAATTCGTAATCTACGATCACGACCCCCATATATCGATTTTGATCGATTTGGACCATAAATGGAGGGAATGAATGCATTTCGGTCTTAATCGTCATTACTTCAATGTAAAGATTCGAAACCTTTTGTACTATGTTAAGTTTCGGCAACGGCAACACATGAAATGTATACCTTTGAAAATTAATGCATCACCCCGGGGGGGTTGCAGCTCCCATTTTATACCCCCAATTGAATAACTCGCAAACTATAACAACAAAAAAATGTAAAAAAAATTTTATCGCAATTTTTGCAAAAGAAATGGTCAGTAAACAATGTGGTTACTAAAATGGTATAGTCTATGCAAAATAGCATTCTAAACACTTTTTTACTCTACATATTTTTCAGGAAAATCAATAGAAATCAGCGTAAATCAGGAATTAATTCTTAAAGTCCGCCATTTTGAATTTTCCAATTTTCGCTTCGGATTCGTCAACAGGGACTCCAAATATGAATCCTCCTGATATGAATTTTAGCAGATTTCGTTGAAAACTTTTTACTATAAGGAACGTTCTTTATGTAAAATAAGACTTTTATAGAGAAGTTTTGCGACTGAAATATTAATATTTTAATATTCTGCCCTCTAGAATCACACTTGAAATTATAAAGTTGTAAATTCGACTCTCAATCCTGTATGTAGGTGGGTTTGATTTTTTTGGTCTTGGATACTAAGTAGGTCTTTACATATATTTTTCAATAATAACGAAAAAAAAAACGTTACTAAACAAAAATACAAGTTTTTTTGGCTCAAAATCTTTTTGTTATAAACAAATTAACATTATTCTTTGGTTTTTGGACTTAAATGAACGGTAAAAATGTAACTCTCTAATGCCAGAATGGTAATTTTGTCCACATGATGTTAACTTAGTTGCTGAAATGTATGTCAATGTTTTGATGTTTGATTGAAAATTACTTACGTGTCAAAAACACATTTTTCAAAATTTCAATGAAAGTGCTCTGAGACACGTTTTTTTTAACCTGACCATAGAAGTGCTCAATATTTGCTACTTCAACAATAACGTGGGAGGCGGATAAAGCACTGAGATAACATAATATAATCTTGATCAAACCCAAACAAAACCGATCTTGTTTACACCTTCTGTTATTTTACTTGTCAGAATGCTTGTTCGTTTAATTTAATGACACGAATACCAGGTTTTTCTCCCGTAGGAGTTCTAATCTGATCGCATTACTTTGCAATACCGCCATTATTCGAGAATGCGAAACACGCGCCTCTATTTAAGGAAAACCGGGACATCGGCGGTTATAAATAGTTAACCCCTTCGATTTTTTCCCTAGATTCACTCGAGGTAGTGTCTTATATTAATGATGCGTTGTATTCCAAGCGCCACTAATGATGTCGTTAGCCGATCCAGAAGCAAGTTTGCTCATGATTTATAGGCTGTATTTGTCGGAAATGTCACGGAGATGTATTTGTGCATATGGCGCAAATTCTATTAAACGGTTCATACTTTTGCGCGAATATAGCATAACCAAGAAAGCCGACAGCGGCTTAGCGGAATGTTTACTTCATTAATTTTCCTGTTCTTAGAATATAGTTCCAGTTCATTTGTTCGCCTAGTGGACTGCCAGATACTGGAAAATTTAGTTGGGTTCGCTAAAGTTTAACGACCTCACGTCAAAGAGTAGTGTCTCAAGTGGTGTGAGGGTATAAAAAAACATTCGAGTCGGTGATTAACAACGGGGGTGTTGGCAGCGTGCGATATAACAAACTAGATGACGCGATTTGCAATTTTATAGCGGCCTGAAGAAATCTGTTAAGAAATTAAAATGTTAACCAACAGATTTAACTACCCTAGACAACATCATAAACCCCACATTAAAGAAGTGGAGAGATCCTTTCTGAAAAATCTTTGTTATACCATCTTCTTGTTTTATCAATTAAGTATCATTTTCACTATTTTTCAAAATGGAACTGAATGGACAACAAGCTCGTAAGAGAAATTATTGTGAATTAGATCCACAAAAGGGTAGGCTCAAGTTGCAAGCACAAATACGTCAACTAGTTCACAAAATAATATGTTGGATATTTTTATGTCGAATAAATGGATAATTTTATAAATTTTACGTAAAAAAATGACACCCCTCCACTGGAATTCGAACCGTGACTCTTTAGGAATAGTAATATAAATATGAATACAAGCTTAGGCGCCAAATTTGATACATCTGGTGATCAACTTCGGCTTCTGTGAAAAGGTCCAGATTACGCCTTTAAAATAAAAAGCGAATTGAAAACTTGTACCATATCCTTATAATAATAATAATAATGCTTTTATTGCCCAACAGGTAATATCCAATAACAGGACAATTTTTTAACGTTTCATAAAAGAAATTCCTAATATAATAACATTACATTAAATTACAATAAAAAATACAAAAACGAAAAAATACTTATCTAGACAAGTGCATTTCATAATAATAATAATCTATTTATTGCCCAACAGATAAAAATCCAATTACAGGACAAACTTGAACAAAATAATACTAGTAGTATGTATAATATAATACAGCTGTGACAGTAACAAAAAAAGCCTTAATATTATATTTGTAAATAATAGTAGAATAACATGTATATAATTAAGTTATAAAATAAAATGGAATGGAACAGAGTTAAAAAAAATGTAGAATTGAAGTAAAATACATAATAAAATAAAACAAAACCTATATATCTATATATGCATAAAAATACCTATGAATAATCTGGCAATACGTAGGTGTAGTGACAGTTAAGTACTATTGGTTGTGAAAGTTATGATAAATGCATTGGTAATTTCCGAAATCGTACTACAGTTGATATCACATACATGATATTTTATTGAAGTTATTGCACATAACATGAAGTGGGGATCTAAGAAGCACATTAGTTCGAGATGTCTCGCAGTAAAACGTGTGAGTTTGACGTGAGGTTATTCGAGGAACATGAAAAGAAAACATGCCTAAGAGCACCGGACTGTCTAATTTGCTGTGAAATAGATTATGTAACATTTTCAGACTATTTAATGCACGTCGCAATTCCAAAGAATTAAGATTAAATCTCTAGTAAAAGGGAGTGTTAGCCTCTTTCTGGATAAAAACCATCAATTTTCAAGGATAAAAATTTCAGAAACTTTCTCTGCACACTTTCGATGGCGTTTTTATAACAGGTATAGTGCGGGCACCAAACTATTGAGCAGTATTCAAGTTTGGATCTAACATATGAATAGTAGAGTGTTTTTAGAGCAAACTCATTAGAGAACGAGTGACAGTTTCTAACTATAAAACCTAACATTTTCATGGCTGATGATGTTACTAATGCTACATGGTTCGAGAAAGTAAATTTCTGATCAAATACTACCCCTAAATCTTTTATTGTTGCAGAACGTTCAAGTACTTGCGAATTTAATGAGTAATGAAATACCACTGGGTTAGATTTTCTTGTAAAAGAAACAACCTTACATTTTGATGCATTCAAATGAAGATTGTTTTGATTGCACCAGTTTTCTACTATTTCTAGCTGTGCTAGAACGTTTTCACAATCATGCTTATTTCTGCGAAGATCTTCATATCATCGGCAAACAGTAGTTTGTCACATTGTACTATGTTTGTGAGATCATTTATAAACAATAGAAAAAGCAGTGGTCCGAGATTGGAACCTTGAGGTACACCTGAAGTAAATAGTTCAGATTCATGTCCATAATACACTACGTATTGTTTTCTGTTATATAAATATGACCTCAAAAATGTTATGAAATGGCAACTAAACCCGAACATATTCAATTTACCTAATAGAAGTTCGTGATCAATCCGATCGAACGCCTTCGAGAAATCAGTATATATCACATCTACTTGACCTTGTGAGTCAAGTGTCTTTGCTATAAACTGAGTTATCAGACAAGTTAGAAGCAGTGGATCGCATTTCCATGAAACCATGCTGAGAGGTTGATATTAGAGATTTTACTGAAGGGTAGATGCGAGCATACAATGATATCTCGAACACTTTGGCAAAGTTGTAGAGAATCGCTATGGCTCTGTAGTTGCTTATTTCCGCTGCATTTCCGGATTTAAAAATAGGGCATAATCTAGTTAGTTTCCAACAATCAGGAAATACGGCTGTTTTTAAAGATAGGTTGTAGATAATATGAAGTGGTTGGACCAGAGCACATGCACAATCTCGAACCAGAAAAGAAGGAATTTTATCATGGCCTGATGTCATCTTATTCTTAAGCTTTCTAGTGGCGGATATAATTTCATCCTCGGTTATGTAAGAAATGTTAAGGCATGACACATCCCACAGAATAATGTATTAAAGAAATAAAAAGATAGGAAATTAATAAATATTTAAAAAGGAAACAGATAGAACACAGTACTAAGTACAGTGCACAATTTAGAATTCTATAATATTTGGTTGAGGTTAAGGTTAAAGATTATTTACAGCTGTATGTAGGATTAACTGTTGAACGGTGGGACACAAAACCATGTTGGTATAGCGATATTCTCTTACTGACTGGCATGTAGATGCGATCATACAGGATAATCTCAAAGACCTTTGGAAAAATTCGATAGAATTGCAATCGCTCTATAATTACTAATAATAGACGAGTCACCTGTTTTAAAGACTGGACAAATTTTAGCCCGTTTCCACGTGTTATTAAACGTTAAAATTTTCAAAGATACATTAAATATAATTAATAAAGGTTTGACTAGTACATTGCTACAGTCCTTAACAAGAAAAGAGGGTATTAAGTCAAGGTCTGAGGTCATCTTGTTTTTTAGTTTAGTATTTGGATTTCTATTTCAGTTATGTAATCGATTGTAATGGAACAGTTATTTAGCATGTTTACGATGGAATCAGCAATATTGGGATTATCATTTTTAGGCAAATAAACACTTTGAAAGAAAAGGCCAAAGGCATTTACAATATTCTGAGGACAATCATAGTGGTTTCCTTCAAACTCCATTTCTCCTGGTATTCTAGAAGATGTTCTTTTTGTTTGAATGTATGACCAGAAATTACGAGGGTCAGAATTAATTGAAGATTATCCAGATAAGTTTTATAAGCCAATTCAGACTGTACTTTTATAAGTGCCCTTAGACGTTTCAACTCCTGCAAATGGTAGTTAGATTGAGTTTTCTTATATTCGTCCCAATGTCTGACTTTCGAACGTATGTTTTTTATTATTTCTGAAGAATACCATTTTGGATAAGTACGTTTGAAATTTCTATATGTAGGTACGTGCTTGTCGAAAAGTTCATACAGTTTTGAATAGAATAAATCAGTAGCAATATTTACATCATGTATTACATTTAAGAAGGACCAGTCGATACCCTAGAAAGGCATTATTATAATGCAAACTGCAGTCAAAATAGGATTCGAAACGGAATTTTTTCCATAAGCAATTTTATGGTATTTCAAAGATCCTGTGCTTCAATTGTTATTATCAATTTATTATTTTTTTACCGCGTTTTTCAACCTAAAAATGGGAATAACTCGAGGTTTGAAGGGGACAACAATATATTCGTAATTAGATTTTCTATAAATCTACGTTTAGTGTAGGTCTTAGGAGCGCAACAATAAACTACAAAAGTGCAAAAACTGGCCAAAAATCGTTGTTTTTTTTTTTTCATTTTGCTGCCAGAGCCGCTGAGCGATCCGATCAGTTTCAAACTTTCAGAAAATCTGCCTTTTGCGCTAACAAAAATACTCTGAAAATTTGGTGCAAAAAATATTAAACCCAGTGTGCGCAATTGAATTTGCTATTTAAAACATGAATTGACCGCCATTTTATGCCATTAAGTTCAAAACGGATCATTTTTTCCCCAAAAATTAGGCCACGTCGCCAGCTTTTTCATGCAGTAACAGAAAATGTGTCTATTACCTTGCGCTGTGTAGTGCGTAAAGTTAAACTTTACCGATATCTTCATTTTTTTACATAACAAGTATATCTAGTTAGAATGTAACATTATTCAACAACTAACCTTGCTATCCTATTATTTATACACTAGTGTGAGCAAATTGTGTATGCAACTCGTCTGTAAAGTAACTTTTTTCACTCATGGGATTAACAACATTCCCACTCGTGAAAAAGTATCACTTCACAGACTTGTTACATAAATAACTAAATAACTATTTTAAACCTATTTTGGCTATTTTTTTAGAGTTTTTTTAAAACCCAATTAATAAAAAATAAATTTTTTCAGCCATTTTGATTTTTTTTATCAGATTAAAAACAAAGTTTTAATACCTTTATTTTAATTTAAAGGAAGTTTATTTTGGTCAAACTGGACTGAAGATATTCAAATTTTTGGATTTTAGCCAATTGCTAATTAACAAATGCATATTTTTTGCCAAAATTTGAACTGTACCATTTTAAAACATATTCAATTCATACAACATATAAAAAAAAATGTTTTCATAAAAACAAATTTGCATACATTTAAATGTAGTTGTTAATTTACCTGAAAAGAACTTTTTTAAATTTATTTATCGATCTTAGTTACAAAATGCAGTAATTGTTTTGGAAGTTTTTAGGCCTTTAAAAAAAAAAAAAAATTTTAAATGGCCGAAAAAATTCACTTTTTGTTAATTGTGTTTTAAACAAATACAAAAAAATGGCCACAAGAGGTTTAACAAAATTTTTTTTACGGTACCAAAAACCTGGCATCGAGACCTAACTTTTGAAAGAAAAAAAAAAATGATCCGCTTTGGACTTAATGGCAAAAAATGGTGGCCAATTCAAATTTTAAATAACAAATTCAATTGCGCACACTCGGTTTAATATTTTTGCACCAAATTTTCAGGGTATTTTTGTTAGACCAAAAGACAGATTTTCTGAAAGTTTAGCTGATCGGTTCGCTCAGCGGCTCTGGGCAGCAAAATTTTTGGCCTGTTATTTCACTTTTTTGGGTTGCGTTCCTAAGACCTACACTAAATGTAGATTTGTAGAAAATTTAATTATAAAGATTTTGGTTTCTTTTGTCCCGGCCGGACCTATATATATCTCGAGTTATTCACATTTTATAGGTTGAAAAACAAGGTTAAAAAAAATTGTTAATAACAATGAGAGCACAAGGTCTTTGAAGCACAAAAATTTGTTGGGTTCTCCTGAGTATCTCCCCAACAGGATCCAACCACAAAATTGTTTATAGAAAAAATTCCTTTATATGATTTTTGCCCTACTTTGAATGCGCTATTTAAACATCTCGAAACTGGTTTAAAACGGAGGAAAAATAAAAACCTCTAGTAAATTAAGTAATCCAAATAACACTTTACGGTAAGAATCAAGTATCAATCAAAAATTATGTTTTTCTATGCCCGGGTATCCCATCTATCACCAAAACGCTCTTAGCTTCAGTTTGTAAGGGTGATTGATTAATATCATCGTGAGATGAAAAAACAGCCATACATTCCGCGCGATAAAGCAGTCCGTCTACCCGCTAGAGATATAAAGATGATGATAATAATTGTCAATTAGAAAGATAATTAATCATGGATTCGTTTTGTAATTTCGTGTGTTATTGATTTGTGTGGGTTGTTGTGTCTGACAGTTATTTAAAAGAGTAACCAACGGCGCTAACGAACTGTTTATCATTTGTTGTTGTTTAATGATTTAATTAACATGCGCATAATTCTATACAATATTTGTTTAGTAGGTAATTGTATACTTGTTTGTTTGCATAAGCTGCTGTAAGCGGGATTGTGTACTCTTTTAATAATAGAAATATATCGATCATAAAAAATAAGTAAACAAATGTTTGGGTGTACTCACATAGTGACACAGTGTAGTCCCAGCTCTCGGAGTCATTTTTGTGAACATTCAGTTTTTCAGGCTGTAACAAAGAATAAGAATTTGTAATCATATTTTTGAGCATCGTATATTACAACGGCAAGAGGTGTATACAGGGTGGCTACTTTTTATATGGAACAGGATTGCTATCTCACAAACCGTAACAGTTGCAGCAATCGCTAAATAATAATGGTTTACAATTAAAAACAATTGTCAGCAATCGCTAAGTAATAATAGTCACATAATGAATGGAATGCAAAACAAAGGACAAGAATCATGTCATGTTTGTACATTATCCAAATTAAGTTGAAAAATGAGCGTTAAATGCTCATGTAAAATATCAGACTGTTGAGGAAATATCCTTTAATTATTCACTGTTTATTGATTGAGATTAGAATAGGAACAATCGTTCAGATAATCATATTAATCTGAGCTGAGAATTTACACTCACGCAAAATCTTTTAGAATATTGGGGAAATCTCCCTATAATAATTAAAATAGAAAAGCAACCAGAAGATTGCATATGATTGTCAAACATATCAAGCCGCGAATCCGCGAAGGTAAGAAAGTGGTATTGCATCACCCTTCAATCGAAATAAGTGACCAGGCAACTGCCTGAAATAATGACATCCCTCGTTGTAACTGAACCCAATTGAGAACAGAACCAGCCAATTGGCCGTAGTCAATGTTTCACACCTTTATTAACGCATAATACGTCGAATGCATGTAACTATAATAATTTATCGTAGGTAAATGTTCAACAATCAGACAACCTTGTGGTTACAGTAGGAAAACATTCCTAGTGTACTTTAAATATAAAGCATTCTTGAAAAACCTTACGTGAGATGAGGTGGACATGAGAGTCAACTATTTGTTTTATAAAAACTGTAGAATAATTATTGACATGAAGTTTGACGAGTCTATGATAAAGTACCTTGTTATTACATAGCTCTAAATATAGTTCTTGAATATAAACTTGTTATTTTGCAAACGCAAATTTCCCTAGTAAAATATTTAGAATGTGAAACTTTGTAATTAAAATCGTAAATGAATTCATAACTAAGTAAACTATAATATAACCTTATCCCGTATTCTTGTTAAAATCAAAGCTAATATAAAAAAAAACTAATATTCTTTTAGTACCACAAATGCGCCAATTTAAGCCCACTTAAACCCTTTTTAACTACCACGTAACCAAAATGCAGATTCAATAATAAGCTGAGAATTAAGCAAGTAAAAATACTTATCAAATTATGTTGGCGTTGTGCAATTGCGTATTAAACAGTCAGATAAGGTGTTGTAGACGTAAAGGGCATTTTGTGTGTCACTACTTGGCAAATTAACCCCAAAATAATTCAGCGAGTACAGCGAACTTAAAGTCCTGCGATGTAACTCAGCTGTGTTTAAATTCTATCTCCAAAGCCCAGCGAACACGAAGTCCTGCGATGTAGCTAAGGTGTGGTTCAAATGCAATCTCCAGGAGCACAGCGAACATGAAATCCCACGATGTAGCTTAGGTGTGTTTCAATTGTAATCTCCAGGAAGCAACAGCGAACATGAAGTCCTGCGATGTAGCTCGGATGTGATTGCAATCCCCTTTGCATGGCCACTGCAATTTCTTTTATACTGAACCTGACGTCACGATTCTACCCGGATTTATGCGTCCCCTTGGTCTCACGCGGTAACTGTTTACGTTAACAACATTACAATGTTGGTTACGGCGTAGTCTTGTGCAGCATTTTAGACTGAAACTTAACTCTCTATCTTTTTCTATAGTAAAAATAGAAAAGGGTAGGCGATTTCATACTCTGGGAACTAACCGAAGTGTTTGACGCTTATCGTGTAAACAAATATTATGGCTTGCCTTACTTTAGCTGGATTCTCTCGTAAAATATATCGTGTCTGTTGCTTTAAAAGAAGGTAAATTAAAATGCATTCTGGTAGCTTTACTGTGTTCAATATTTAATGGCTAAATGCATGTAAAAATGAAATAAATTAAATGTACCAATTACTTGGATTTGGAAAATGAAGGAGAAAAAATTAAATTTATAAATGCCCTATATACTGGGTGTTTCAATGTCTTAAAAAATTTAAACCCAAAGTACTGTTGACCCGGATAAAATACCTGTATTTTACCATAATACTTAATCTCTCCATTAACACATCTACATATCCCTCCTCTTGGAAGTTCTCTAAAGTAATACTTGTATACAAGAAAGGAGGGAAAGCCGAATTGAAAATCATAGATCTGTTACTATTATCAATAACTTTTCTAAGTGTCTTGAAATGCTTCTCCATGATTTCCTCTTTTTTTTCATTTAAAAAAACAAAATCACACCTAAACAACACGGTTTCATAAAGGGAAGATCCACAACTACGAACTTACTCTGTATAACGTAATTCATAACTGATACATTTGACACCGGTCTGTAGGTGGACGTCATATAAACTGACTTGTCGAAGGCAATCGATAGACTCAATCATGGTATTTTGCTTAATAAATTAGATTTTTTTTGGCCGGTTAAAAAATATTTTTTCAAATCTTATCTTGAAGATAGAAAACAGTTTGTACAATATTCCGGTCAACAATCTAGTGACATATCTGTCATCTCTGGAGTCCATCAAGGGTCTATATTGAGACCATTATTATTTAATATATACATTAATGATATTATAAATGAGGTGGAAGTAAATTGTTTATTATACGCGAATGACATGAAAATATACACTGCTATTAAGTGCTCTGGTGACTGTAATAAGCTACAAATAACATTAAACAAAATTAATAACTGGTGTACATCAAATAGTCTGTCTCTAAATCCTTTCAAATGTAACGTAATGTCCTTCTCTCTGAAACACAATGTCATAAAATATAACTATTCTATTGATGAAGTTTCCTTGCATAGACCTAACACTATCCGTGGCCTTGGCGTAATTTGAACGTACGTATGTTAAATTCACAGCTTTGGGGATGGGAGCAAAAGAGTAATGGTTTTCATACCAAAACAACTTTAAATACGCCAGCTCCTGATGTTTTAAAACTGATTGCATGCGACTGCGGCTGGATAAAAAGTTGTCATGCCACAAATGTTCAAATGTCTGCGGGTATTGCCACGGTCTAAACAGTCACAATAGCGAACCTGTTGATATTGCAACTACTGAGCAGGGAGACGTCAATCATATTGATGACGAGGATGATAGTTCTCAGATTTATTGCGACCCAAGGTATATTTTGTGATGATAATGAGCTAGAAAAAATATATGTTTTGGATATTTATGGTAGTAATGAAGATTCAGATGGATATTTTTTATAACATTGTGAATTATACCTACTGGGGAAACTATAAAAGAACGCACCAAGCGTTTATGTTGAAATTAATTTGCACTGAACCCACATTTAGGGGAGACATGTGAAATAACGCTCCACCGCTAACCATTATTTGCTTGCGTTTGACGCGCTGTATCTTGAAAACTGTTGGTCTGACGGGAAAAATGCACAGAATATATTTTACGTACAATTTTATATTTTTTTTCTAGGACCAATAGGAGCGGAGATATTAAACTTATTTTGAGCCCAATATTTGAAAGATGGCGGCGCAAGCGGTTTTCCCCAAGGTCGCAAGCTCAGAGTTATGATCAGGGCGGTATATTTCACTATCCCACCAAATTTCATCTCCTTACGACCTCTTGCGTGGTAGGCCCTCTTTGGTTGGATTACTAGGACTGCTAATTTTTCTGATAGTATTTCTGCTGTAATCTAATATTAAAACTAAGGAGATCGCTATCAGTTAGGATGGCCGTTCGTATTTCAAACTGGCATAAATTTTAAACAAGAACACGATATACTGTGATAACAAGCTATACCTGTACGACTAAATATTTAATGGGAATTCTGCCTCGGAAGGCGCTAAATAAGATAACTGCGTAAGTGAGAAACTGCTTCAGGGTAGACTGATTTATGACGACGTTTCTGGCATAGGGTAAATTAATAATTTAGTGTTACATTAATCACGATTTGCATATACACGAAAATCTGTACACATTATACATCTGTAGTTTTCGTGTGTTTGTAGCTAATATAAACTTGTGGTGTCTGCGCCATGAATTATGGACCTACTCACAAGTAGTCATAGACGTATTTAATAATTTATAGAGAAATTACTTACTAATCGCATTAAAACCACAGCGATTTCTTGCGGTATACTTAAACTTAAATAAAATAAATTAGAGGGTACGCTACAATAAATACAATGAATTCCAGGCCGGAGGTTTCTGAGAAATAGAACTCAAATAATCCTTGTATTTCTTCTCAAATACGTTTAGCATTTAATAGCATTGTTTTAAAATAAATCGGATTTAGGGTTTTATAATAGCAGAGATTATTAATAAGTATACCACGGACAGGGATGTGGTATATTTTTTTAAGTATTAGTATATTTTTTCAACTAATTTTGAAACTTCGCCTGCGTGGTAAGTAGAAGTTTCTTCACGAAAACCAAATTGCTTGTCCGACATTAATTTAATTTTAAAACATAATATTTTTAGTCGCAAACTCCTCTATAAAATCCTTATTTTACTATAAGGAACGTAACCAGACTGCAACCAACAGCTACTCTCCGGGCTATATGCCCCGCCGAGCGCTGAATTACAAGTTACAAGCTTGGCGCGTTAAGTGTAATAATTGCATATAATATATAATAATATATAATACCATCAAAACGCTAATGCTTCGATTGCAACAAACACCAGCCGAAAGACTGATCCTACTTAAGGAGCTCTCGTGCCAGTCTGCAAGTGGTGTGTGACGACACACCACTTGCAGACTGCAGTTTCGAGCTGTTGGCTCTCGTCAGTGCAAAGTACATATGTCGACCGACACGAGGATCACTTGACCGTTTAGTACATTTCGGTATCTTTGGGATAGCGACATGTAAAATAGTCAGCATGCGCCATCTAGCGGTCCAGTGTCTGTTGCAATCGAAAAATAAATAGCCTGACTGGGCTTAGCATTTATTTCACTATTTCACTATTTATTTTTCGATTGCAACAGACACTGGACCGCTAGATGGCGCCTGCTGACTATTTTACATGTCGCTATCCCAAAGATACCGAAATGTACTAAATGGTCAAGTGATCCTCGTGTCGGTCGTCACATGCCCACCTTGCACTGACGAGAGCCAACAGCTCGAAACTGCAGTCTGCAAATGGTGTGTGACGACTGGCACGAGAGCTCCTTTAAGTAGGATCAGTCTTTCGGCTGGTGTTTGTTGCAATCGAAGCATTAGCGTTTTGATGGTAATATGCAATTATTACACTTAACACGCCAGGCTTGTAACTTATAATTCAGCGCTCGGCGGGGCATATAGCCCGGAGAGTAGCTGTTGGTTGCAGTCTGGTTACGTTCCTTACAGTAAAATAAGGATTTATGTTTTAATATTCCGCCCTCTAAAAGCACATTTAAACTAATAATTTAATTTTGTTTATGAACGCTTCCATTCCGTTTTTGAGGTTTTTGAAATATGAGTTGTGAGGAAGATAGATATAGTTTATTACCTCTAGTTTATTTACTTTTATAGACTGGTTCAATTATCGCATATTTAAAATGTGATGGGACATAAAATTATCAAAAATTTTAATAGTACGGAGTCAATCTAGATTTTGAAAGGAATGATCTGAAAGGGTGAATTTTATGAATGAAATGAATAATAATTTGGGTAGGCAGCAGTTGTGAAAAAATATTTCGTCCAACGTCGGATTTTTTAAATAATTCATTTTTTGAACCACGTTTACGAGGAAGTAAGCTACACGTAAACGTCTTAATGACCACGACAATAAGTACCGAAGCAAAAAGAGCTAATTTCAATTACTAACACGTGAAAATCAAGCCTTAATACATGGTATTTATTTACATCATGAGTTTAAATAATGGAGCCATTGTACGGCGTTTGTTTTTATGTGAAAATCTGGAAATGTTTACAAACTGCGCATCAGAACATAGTAGAACATATGCTTGTAATTATTTAGATTTCAGGAGTTGCATGTAACACTTGATGTAACTAACCAAGGTGCCAACAAGATCTTGGATTTATCCATTAATATGAAAATCTGTTAACATTTAATACATTTTCTTGAAAGAGATGTTAATAATATATGTATTAATACTTTGTGCATTGATTTACATTCAAAGCTGTTAATATTTTCTCGAGACATCAAACAAATTATTACATAAACATATAGGCATTTAGTGTGATAGAAACAGGAATTTTTTGATTTGCTTTTTATTATACTTAGTATACTATTTTCATGGCGGATGTATATCTATCGCATATATCAGAATAAGTTTATCCTTACCATCGTACAGAGACTGAGCTACGGTTTGAAATTATTAAATTTTTTGAAAACGTGTTAAATCCAAAACAGCAGGCAAAACATATTTTTCGAAGGACCTTATTACAGCATCAGAATATTCAGTAAAGACAAAGACACATTTTAGACGAGTGGCGGTCGCTTGGAGGCCGCCCATTCCCACACATACGTAACGTCCCATGAAACGTAGCATACCAAACTTTTAATTATTTTTATTTAGTACATTGTTAAACGTTGTCGGTTGCAATTTGCAACTATGGATAGTGATTCGGAAGAAGAGTTTTTAATTCTAAGTGGCTTATTGTATTGTCAATTGAAGAAAAAGAAAAATCGACATGTGGATTCACCCAATAACAAAGAAGGTTCAGAAAAGAGTGTTCTATAATTTATTTAATTGTACAGTGAAAGATGATGAAGGTTTTTAGTTTTGCCACAATGTCCAAAAAGTCATTAAATTAATTACTTAGATACATGAAAGTGACATAACAAAACAAAAGACAGTAATTGTCTTTTGAAAATAGATTTATAATTTCTTCCCAACTAGATTTTTCTCATTAGAATATTCTAATGATCTCTTGTCCCATATTGTCAGTCTCTTCCGAACTTCTGATATTAACTCTTTCAAATCAAAATTGTCGCTATCATCAATAATTTTCTTTTCACGCAAATCGCAAAGTTGTCTTTTATTCTTTTGTAAACAGATTTGGCAAGTATGTTGATGCATGCTTGTATGAATCAATCTTACAACATAAATACACATTCTCGTCTGTGCAGTCACGCGTAATACGAATAGACAAAAGGACGAGCGTAAACAGCAGCCAACGAGCGACCCATGGTCCAGACGATGTTCCGAGGCAAATTGTCTAAGATCAAAATCTTTGTGCGTTTCTATGAATTAGTATTGAACCATGTGCCGAGCGGTCGCCGCTCGTCTAAAATGAGCCTCGTGTCTCTTTCTCCTTATTCAGTGGTAAGTTGTGTATAAACCAATAGTTTACTTCGTTGGGAGCATTATATAGTAATTCATATTTTTTGTAAGATACTGTTTTATACTGTATATTAATTTAGGACAAAGATACACGAGGCTCATTTTAGATGAGCGGTGGCCGCTCAGCAGCCGCCTCGACACATGGTGCTATACTAATTCAAAGAAACGCGCACACGCGACGCACAAACATTTTGATCTTAGACGATATGCCTCGGCACATCGTCTGGACCATGGGCCGCTCGTTGCCTGGCGTTGACGCTCGTCCTTTCGTCTATTGGTATTACATGTAACCGCACAGACGAGGTTGTGTGTTTATGTTGTAATGTTGATGCGTGCTTGCCAACTCTGTTTACAAAAGAATACTTTATGAATTGCGTGAAAAGAAACTTAATGATAGCGACAATTTTGATTTGGAAGAGTTAATATCAGAAGTTCAGAAGAGATTGGCAATATGGAACACACGAGAGCAGTAGAATATTCTGATAAAACAGATCTAGTTGGGAAGAAATTATATTATAAATTTATTTTCAAGAATATTACTGTTTTGTTTTGTTATGTCACTTTTTATGTAACTAAGTAATGATTCATTTAATGACTTTTCGGACGTTCTGACAAAATGTAAAAACCTTCGTGATCATCTTTCATTTTACAATTAAATAAATTATAGTAAACTCTTTTCCGAACCTTCTTTGTTTGTTTGGGTGAACCCTCATGCGTCGACTTTTCTTTTTCTTGAATTGGCAATGCAATAAGCCAATTAGAATTAAAAAATCTTCTTCAGAATCCATATCCATAGTTGCAAATTTCAACCGGAAACGTCTAATTATTTACTAAATAAAAATAGTTAAAAGTTTGTTATGCCACGTTTCATGAGACGATACGTATGTGCGGTAATAGGCTGCCGCTCGTCTAAAATGAGCCTCGTGTGTCTTTGTCTTTAATGTATATGAAATCATCTTGAGTCAAATAACATACATGTAACATCGAACAATAGCGTTAATATGCCAATAAGGAGAGGTCTAAGAGTCAATCCCTGTGGTACTCCAGACAAATGCAGAAAATTCTTCTACTTGCAGTCACGGTACCGAACAAACTTTTTCAAATAATAAGAGAAAAGCTACAAGAAAATTAGGTAGTCCCAAAGAAGCCGAGTAAAATTTGCTGTATCATTTGTTAAGATTGCGATAATTAACATCTGCATTATGTAAATTGTTATAAGAACTTCAACGGCTATTAGAAATACGAAAAAATTGAATAAGATACTACATTTTTATGGGTTTTCTTTTTAATACTGGAATTTTAAAATTTTGATCAGTAGCAACCGAGATTTCGTCGATTGTGTAACGAGCAGCAGCAGTGCAATTGCCCACTAGTTTCAATAGCTACCGTTTTAATATGCAATTATACATTTTTGGTACTACCAATAATAAAACCGGATATTTCACCATTTTATACTGACTAGTAAGAAAGTAATAAAAAGACAATTTATATTTTCCAAATTAACCGAAGCAGAAATAAGCAAGCCTCTGCCCCTCTCTACTATTTATCTTGTCGTTCCTGGTTCCGGCATTCGTTCGATGAAGTTTACTCATTTCCTGTAAATCAACAATCCAATTTGGGAGTAGCAAGAATTTTTCCGCTTCAAAACAACCTGATTCATATCGAGATGTTTTGACTCCCTGTGACGATGTTATTAACCCTGGGAATGCTGTTCTGCGTCGCTCCGAAATGTGCAGTGTGACCAAAATATTTTTGTTGCGAGATAAACCCGGGATAAGCAATGACATTAATTTTACGCCAATTAAAACGGTCACAGATACTTTTCGTAACCTAACCATAATTTGGCCGCGGTGCCAGGGATCGACGGAATGCTAAATATTCAATGTTGGTCAGTTTTACGTGTACTTACTTTTTTAAATTAAATTTACTTTATTTAAACTTTTAAGAAACAAATCTACGGTGATGTTGACGAGAAATAAAATACGACCTACTTAAACATTACGCAATGATTAGTTCTGATTTGCTATGGTCGTCAGTGTCAATTAGGTTTATACACTTAAACATTTTTTCTAAATAAATGTATCGTATACTAAAATTAGTTTAACATTATTATTTATAAATGACGAAACTAAATGTTTGATCTTTCTTGCGGAACTGTAAAAAATATTGGCAATTACACTAGCAATACAGATCATGGTCTTAGCTAATATATTAAAGGATATATCAAAGCTGTCAAGAAGTGAAATCTATGAATCATTTGACATACACGTGACTTTCAAACGGCATGTTCAATTTCGTCTGTTGGCTTATGGCAACAAATCTTAATTGTCACTGTCAACATACACGTTTACAAAAAATATTAATTACTAGTCGAAGCCTACGTCTATTTTCAGTTGTGAGAAGGTTGTTTTTATTTTTAAAAAGTACATAATTACCTAGAATATATTTTTTTCACTACATTTGCAACGAGTGATGCAAAATTTAAATACCTCATATTTTCTTTGCGACAGTTAGAGCTCGGATCGTGCAATAAATGACGTCAAAACCAGGATTGATGTCATTGCACAGAAATTTGTGTACACACGTGACACAATATCTTACCTTGTATTTCTTGTGGCGAATTCCGTAAGGTATAAAGTTAATACTGTTATGTGCACGTCTTCTTACGAAGAGAAGTTTAATCCCTTAATAGAGAGAAGCTAGCAATATAATGATAGTTCGCTAGTCGGCCCAGAGATGGCGCTATTGACCTACCATAGAGAAACAGTAGAACAGTCTAGAATTACGGACTAGAATAAGAAGCGAGACCAACGCATTAGGGCAGTTCTATTTTGAAGAGTAAGGAGTTCGTCCGGATCAAGAGAAGAAATAAAGTGATCCGACTAATAAAGTAGTGACAAGAGTGTGTGATAATAGTATAAAGTAGTAACTTGTGTTGTAATTATATGGACTAATTATTGTAAGTCAATTTAGTGTTAAAGAAATCAGTGGTTAGTGACAATTCGTGTTACAATACGATCAAATTATTATAAACATTCATTTAAAGAGGGCTAAGAAAAACGGTGAGTGTGCAGTAGAAGCTCCACACAAATTGACATTCGACTCGTGTAGCTTACGTCGAAATTAAGACCTCGGTGGCATTCCTCAATGCTTAAGCGTTAAGCTTGAGATCAATATGTCTCAGGTTCGAATCCCGGCAAGAGTATGAGTGTCAAACAAGCCTCTCACATAACTACCAGAAACTACAGCTAATCATCAACATCGTCAAATCACAATACATGTACCAACATGTTCGATGCTCGGTTCGTGTTGGTAGGGACCGGCATGCCGCACAATGAGCTGAGCGTTCCAAAGGATAATTTTAGCTGTTAGACCACCAAAGCCACTTGAATTTTTGTTTTTAAGTTGTAAAATAATATTATGAACCTCTTCTACCGTGACAGTGTCAAAGTATATTAACGAATTTGCTATGAGTGCACGGCAAAGAGAGGTTGACACCGAAATGTTTCGCTTTTGTTACATATGACCGTATGATTAACCTTAAGAACAATTTGGTCTGTGGCATTCTTACTTTTCCTATCTAATATAGTCTAGTCACAGTTTTCTCTCCCGAGTTCGAGTACCAGCTACAACAGATAGCTAAAAAAAAGTATATTAGAAATTTTATTGCATCACATTCTTTGACACTACACTTGAACACAATATTCGACATGTCTTAATCATCTTCAGACGATAGGAAAACGCGTATATTGTCCAAATGTTTAGCACTTTCGTAAAAAAACTACCTCGGTATCAGTGTTACACCAATGACTTCATGGAAAACAGGTTGCATCGCTGATGTGCTCACAACTTTTACGGAGTAGCTTGAACGCCAGCTCATTAAAATCCTTGTAGATTTTTTTTTTCAGGAAAAAGACGATGACTAATATTGTCTTTGATGTCGCATGCATTCGTGCCTGTGGGTGTCGCTTTAATAAAATTACTACAAATGTAATTCATTTAATTATTTACATGCTCGTTTATTTTAAATTATTCGACGTACAACTGTTGTTTAGTTGGACGAATGCTTTCTGGCCGGCCGCCAAGGCCCCCATCCCGTCCGTTATGAATGATAATGATTTATATAAAATTGGTTAATTTTAAATATTGAATGAACTACGACATGGAAGCTTGGTTTATTTTCGTATAGATATTCTAATGGGTACGTCGATGCCGCTCGAAAGCGCCACTGAAATGTCGATACGTTGCCTGCCTGTTGTCGGGTTTATTGAATTGTAACTCGTTAATTATTCATCGAGCAGGTCCCTATGCCCGGTTTCCCGGCTATTCCTTTTTTTGGCTGACATGAAATAGCGGTCAACGGAGATACGCTTCTAGTTTTCCATCTAATTTAAATGAAGGGTACATGCGGTGATGTTATTTATACAAGCAATGTTTATTTTATAGTACTTTCATTTGCGACTATTTTATACTATTTACTTTTATACATTTAAATAACAAAGTACGGAAAGACCCAATATCCAATCTATGGATATTTTAATTTTTTAGTTGACTTGTCAGGAAATAGATTTAAAAATTTCTTTACGTTAAGGTCATAGTATCATCTAGCCCTTAATATAATCCTAGTAGAATAATGCCTCATACATCTCGGTCTATTTCCAACAATAAAATAAGTAACTAGTGTATCATTTATCAAAAGAAACGGGATTATAAACTTTCACTTTTTCTAAATAAATAGTAATTGTCTGACACCAAAGTGTTTATAAATGTCAAAAAAATATTTTTTGTGAACATATATCATTTGTTTACTTAGTATTAAAATGTCCGCGGCTTAAAAACTAAAACTCATGATATACAATGTGTCTCACATAAGAGTGTAACGTGTAAAGATTTAAATCAAACTGATCTCAAAAGATAGAGGTCACCAAGGTCTATTTAAGACCACAAAATAATTTTTCATCTTTAAATGCAAGGCCATCTATAATGCTAAATTATATTTAAAAAATCATAGTAGGCATTTTTTTATCAAAAAACTTGATTAACAAAATTTGTTCTAAATCATTCAAAAATCCTGAACCGAAGTATAGTTAAATTCTAAATAAAATGAGGTCTTGATGAAAAAATTCCAGTCCCAAATTTTTAGTTTTGATAAGCTCTGACTCCTTTGTTTCTACCGAGACAATTTTGTGAATGTCAGATTAGTTGTGAAGTAAATCTGTTGGCATTCTGTTTGATTTTTTGTATTCCAGCATATTTTATTTCAATTAAAATGCTTACAACTGCGGAAAAAGTGGAAATTGTTAGATTAGTTGATGATAATTCTCGTACAACGAGGGAAGCTGCAACAGAATTTAATAATCGGCATCCAGATCGACTCCCAATAGACCATGTAAAAGTTTGACGAATTAATAATTTATTCAATAGAACTGGCAAAGTGTACAACAAACAAGAACAACGTGTGAGGGATCTTGTTAGAGATGCAGAAATTCTTCAGTTTGTAAGAGAAAATCCAAGGTGTAGCCTAAGGAGAATCTCCACAATTTTAAATGTACCCAAAGCTTCCGTCGAAATAAATTATGTCCCGTCAAGCCTGTTTTCTTACACACATAAGAAAGAGACGGAAAAAGGCGGCTGGAATATTGCTTTTGGTGTCAGGGAGAGTTTTTGAATAACCCCAATTTTTAAAAAATATATTTTATTCTCAAATCAAGCGACATTTACAACTAATGGGACAGTTAACTCTCAAAATACTAGAAATTAGTCCGTTGAAAACCCTCTTCCCGCTAGAGCTTTCCAGGATAAAGGGGGTCGTAATTACCTGTGGTGTTATTTATATTTTAATAAATATTTCAAACAGTTACAAGTAACGGAAGATGACTTAGGAGAAACGTTCAATAAAATAGAAGAGTTAATTTGCAAATTATATGGCTTTAAAAAATTAAAATCGTAAATAAAGCCCGAGTCGCCGCACTTATGAAAACATATAATATTAATGATGGCGTAAATGTTTTTAATAATAAAAAAAAATTGATGGCTCACTTATACCTCCTTCGAAAGCTGAGGTTATACAGCACTTGAAGCGGACAGCTTACATCAGCATCGCCACAATTTGTAAAAATGCACGTTGCTGAAAGTTGGGGATGGGAAGTGCAAGAAGATAAATGTACATGCAAATAGTTTGAAGGAGACCAGCTTCCTCCATCCATAGATGCAATCGCGATAGATCAAGTCAATCAAGCAGGTAAAAATCAATAACATATTTCTTACAAAGTTTCAAATTTTTACATTTTATTTTTTATTTTTAATGTAGAAACCAATCTCAATGACAACGAGGAAAACGTCCTATCAGATGTTGATGAGGTAGAGTCAATTGTTTCAACAAGTGAGGAAGCTTATAAGCATTGTCAATTTACATAGATTTTTTACAATTGTATTATAATTCTTATTTTTTATGACATATGTTTTGATATTCTAACGTATTTTCTCAAACATTTATCATGTTAAACCCATTAACATATATACAACTTAATGATGTAAATAGCACCTGTGAATATATCGAATTTGTTAGTAAATAATGGCTACCTATGTTTAACAAAAAATGAAATCACCCCAGTTGAAAATTGAATATAATGTATAATATACATTTAATTTTGCAATGGTAATAGTCAGCCAGCAATCAGCTGGTGGAAACTTCGTCAGCCACAGCACTGTTGGTTGCGCGCCGGGCGATTTTCACCTACGAACGCGGTACCCTTAGGAGGCTGGCTGACGGCTTTTCCAGGCATTTACAGGTGGCTGACGGTTAATTTTTCAATTAATATGTTAAATAGTACAACATATCAAAATATGAGCTGAGGTCAAATGATTTTAAATTTATAACACACTCGATTATAGTTTCTCATTGCAAACATTTTTCAATTTGGGCCTTCCCAAAACATTTACCTATTAACTTTTTTATTTTTATCTCTCTGACAGAAAACTCTCTGTACAATACCATGATTATAAATCTGATGAAATAACAGCAACGTATGGCATTCTGCAGGGGTCTGTCCTTGGACCCCTCTTATTCATTATATTTATAAATAATATTAGCTATGAACTTAAAAATAGCACTCTACTGATGATTGCAAGCTGTATTCGACCGTTAATAATTTAAATGCCTGCTTTAACTTCCAGAAAGATTTGCAACAAATTAATTCGTGGTGCTGTTAATAAGCTGCATCTAAACAATAACAAACGAAATACATGATTTTCACAAGAAAACTTCACTCAATCGAATTTATTTACGTTCTAAATGTTTACATATCTAGGTATAATCAATTTAAACACCTTGGGATCATCTTCGACAGCAACGTATCCATAATACGGAGCACGGAATAAGCTCTACATAAGCTTAACGTTGAAAAAACGTCAGAGAATTTTCAGTAAATATCTTTGGTATAAAATTGATGGAGTTTATACAGCAAGAGATACAATTCAATATAATTTATTAAATAGATATCAAAATACATGATTTGTAATCCCGCCGTAGGTATTTTTCGGTTGTATTTTTATGCAAAATTTTAAACAATCTAATAGTAGATTGCTTTGAATTGTGTACTTACGTCAAATTACATGTACCAGCAGTCCATATGTATTCAAATAATAACTCTTTTTAATTAAACGTGTCAATTACATTTTATTTTTCTTTATCAGCCGCGGACAAATATTCTAAAATGAAAATAAAATTATAGTATATTTAGAAATTTAGACGCGAAATAACCGATTTATGTTGCAGAAAAGTGAATGTGAATTATTAAAACAGGAACGAAAAGCACTAAATGCGTAGATTGGTGGAATTATTATCTAATTTGTTGATATCGTTCCGTTTTGAACAAAACAACAATAATTGAATTTTGTGATTCTTGGATCATTGATAAATTATTTCTTCTATATACTTTGTACTCGTGATGAGCTGAAGCTAAGAAACATTTAAAAGAGAAATATTTCTCTGAAGCACAAAATGTAAGTAATCGCTTGGCATTGTTCTTAAATATGTATATATAGCACACTGCATAACTTATGAATCGTAAAACACATTTGAAAAGGCATATTTTAAATGCAAAAGAGTATTCTGCCGAAAGGATATAATGAAAGGAAGAGATGAGGAATTTACGACTAGGAACAATGCTATATTTTTTAATAAGTAAAAAGGTTGCTACATAAAAGTTTTAAAATTGCGCGGAATAGAGGCTTTTCCATCATTTTAATAAAGTTTAATTCCCATTGGTAAGGTACTGCACACATTCAGACAGTTTATTACATTTTCCTAATGTGAACATTAATTTTAATTCCGAGCACCCAAGTGACAGCCGCGATAACTGTAACAGCTGTAAGCCACAATTCACTGATTTTTTTCATCTTCCTAACACCAACAATAAAGAAAGCTTTGTTTGACTGTCCCACACTGAAATATATATATATTTTTTATTACACATTAAAAGAACCAAAGGAATAATTAATTGCCTCTGAATGTTATATTAGTCTCAACGTGGCACGATTTATTTGTATTCTTTTTGGTTTCGCAGTCACACAACACGGCAAATTCTTAATTGAAATCATTAAAAATGAATTCCAACATCATCTGGATACTGTTTACGTATATTTCCGTTAGTTATGATTTACAAGTTATAAGAGTCCTATAAAAAAAAATCACAGTCAAATACCGCCTTTTAGAGTGTCTCCTAAAAACAAATTGCTTACACAACCTCGGCTCGCTCAATGATTAGGTTTACTTCATTTTCAGTTAAATCGGCAAGATGAAGAAAATATTTTTAAGACCTATTAACGATTTTCGATATTAAGCTAACATATAGTTTTTCTCCTTCCAAATTTGTGCACGGTTCCTATTCTACTGAAGACAAACACATTTTCCTTCATGGCAACATACATTATTAATAATCACAATATGTGGCAACGGTTAAACGTAAACTAAGGGAAGGAAAGTGTCAAACTCCGGGGGTGTATAGCACAAATAAATATATTACTAAAAAACCAAAAAGTTGCAATCCATTTTTTATTTGTTTTCGAGTTATAGCGTCTTAAAGGTTTCATAACAAGAAATATTTTGCTTTTTATAAGTTTAATCAAGTAGGTTAGCACATTTGAAATGTCAAACAATTACTTGTCATTGTTTACGGTTTTTTAAAAGTGGTAAACAATGCCACACATCTACTCGCATTGTGAATATGCAAATATGGTGTTTGCTTATAGTTTTTGTAATGGAAATGCTCGTTCTGCGATTAGAGAATATCGACAGCGATAGAGTTCCACGCCATAGAGTTCCAAACAGTTTTCGTAACAGTCTTCAACAAATTGTGTGATAGTGGTGAACTTCCCAGTACTCACATTAGATCCGAACGTGCTTCTGGACAAGAAGTAGATGAAGTTGAAAACATTCTTGATTTGGTGGAAGAGAATCGCGGCATTAGCTCACGAAGAATTTCCGCCCAACTTGAAATTCCTCAGACAAGATTGATTCGAACATTACATGAGCATGGCCTATACCCATACCACAAACAGAGGATACAGCATCTGCAACCCGGAGACCATGCTAGACGCGTACAATTTTGCGGGTGGATAAATGCTAATCGTAACTTGGTTTCTTGTATACTTTTTACTTTTGTTTTTAAGAATAACCTATCAGTAGTAAATTACTTGCTATTTTTGCAAAATGATTTACAAGCGTTATTAGACGATATTCCTTTAAACATCAGACAAACTTTGCATTATCAGCTGGATGGAGCTCCTCCACATTATGCTAATCTGATCAGGCAGCATTTAAATAGAATCTTTCCAGGACGATGAATTGGTCGCGGTTGTCCTATTAGTTGGCCGGCAAGATCTCCAGACCTCACACTATTAGACTTCTGTTTGTGGGGATGGTTGAAGAGTGAAGTATACAAGTTAAAAGTGGACAATCGCGATGCATCCATTCTTCGTATTATGAATGCTGCAGTTCACATAAGGAAACAACAAGATAAACTCAGGCAAGCCACACGCTCCCTTCGTAAACGAGCCAGAAAATGTCTGGAAGTCCATGGAGACATATTTGAAAATCTATTGTAGGTTGAAAGTTAATAATTTCTTGTTAATAAACCTTTAAGACGCTGTAAGTCGAAAACAAATAAAAAATGGATTACAACTTTTTGGTTTTTTAATCATATATTTATTTCTGATATACACTCCCGACTCACCCTGTATATTTATTCGTATTCACTCGTTATTTATATTATTACATGCGTGTTTAATTGTATTCATATGTAGGTATAAGTAGTATAGTAGTAATACAGTAAGTTGTTATAAATAAATGTTATAAATGTTTTAACCGCCCACCTTCCAGATCATTTGAATGGCCCTTTGTGGCGTTTGTGACGTACTTACTCACTTCTTAGTGTTAACTTTAATACAACTACTAACCTATCACTATCGACGGGCAACTATTTTATTTTTCTATAACTGATGTTCAAGGTCACCAAGGAAATGGATATGTGGAGATACACAATATATTGTTATTCAAGAACAATTATTTAGTGGATAAAAATTAATTATTGGCGTTCTTGTGAAGACTATAGACAGCTTAATGCAGTTACCGTTCTCACGATTACATGGATGTATAATATTTTAAAAATTGATTTAGTTCGTGTATATCATTAAATTTCTGTCGAAGAAGATATATATAAAACCGTTATCACCACACCTTTCGGTTTATATGAATTTTTAAGAATGTCTTTCGGTTTACAGAATGCCGCACAAACATTCCAAAGATTCATGAATGAGTCACTAGCAGATATAAATTTTATTTTCATTTATTTAGATGACATATTAGTAGCAAGTAAGTAAAGAACACCACGAACATTTAAAAATTTTGTTTGAGAGACTTGATCATTGTGGTATAAAAATAAACCATCCAAATGTGGTTTTGGGGAAAAGAAATTAAGTTCCTTAGGACATGATGTGTCATCAGAGGATATTCGCCCATCAGAAGAGCGAGTAGGAATAATAAAAAAAAATCCCTACACTAAAATCAGTTTTTATCACCGTTTTGTTCCTAATTTTGCTGAAATCTCAAATCCAATACACATTTTCAGTACAGAATACAGCACATTAATTTTAAAAACATTGATCACTGGACAGATGAATATTTTGATAGTTTTGAGAAATCATGGACAGCTCTTTCGAATGCCACCACACTTATTCATACTAGCAATGATGATAAGTTAACATTGACTCTCAGGGTTGATTATTCTAATATTGCTATGGGAGCAGTGTTAGAACAGTTATCCGATAATGAAAGCAAGCCTTTAGCTTTCTTTTCACGAAAACTGACGAATGCTTAAAGAAAATATTCAACTTTTGACAAAGAAATGCTATCATTATATGAAGCTATTAAACATTATAGATGTATGTTAAAAGGTAGAAAATTTATTTGTTTTACTGATCATAAGCTATTAACAACAGCTTTGTTCTCTAAGACAGAAAGAAGTCCGAGACAAACTCGTCACTTAGAATTTATAGCACAATCCACAAATGACATACGACACATTCAAGGTAAAAAAGAATATCATATCTGGCACTCTTTCGCGTGTAGATGAGATGTATTTCTTTGAAATCATCAAAAAGTTTTAAAAAAACAGTAAACAATAGTCAAATCGAAGATTTGACATTAAACACAAATCATATTGTTTCAAATAATCTATCTAATTTTAACTTAGAAGTTCTAAAAAATGAACAGGTAGATGATTTAGAATTAGAAATATTAATCCAAAAACAAACTTCTGAATATTCATTTTAAAGAAAGTTTATATTCCAAATTCAAATAATGAAATTTGGTGTGAAGTTTCTACTCCTAATATTAGACTATATGTGCCTTTAGACGGATCGTGTTTGAAATTTTTCATAATTTAACATACTCTGGTGTACGGGCAACAAAAAAAAGTTAATAAAACAACTAGTAAGTATTTTTCGCCCAAAATAAATACAAATTGCATTTTATGGACCAAAACTTGTATTAATTGTCAAACATCAAAAATTCAGAGACATACTAAGACTCCGATAGGTAAATTCGATATACCTAGAGGTAGATTCGAACACATTCACATCGAGATTATATACATATCATCCTCAAAGCAATGGTATGATTGAAAGATTTTATAGAACGTTGAAAGCAACTTTTACTCAACAAATATATATATAATATAATTTCATCCGCTATCAAAAATTATATTTTAAAATAACTTATAATTAAATACAAAGGGTGGTAAAAATTGTTTTTGCCGAGAGCGGCAGAAGACTTAGATGGAGTTCTGGAAGACTTACCCAAGCACTATATGGTGCTTGTGTTGTGTCGTTATTTTTATTTCGTTTAGAAAATTTTAACTAATGCAGTCAAATTGAGTAATGAGCAGCAAACAAGTTTATAATTATATCAACTAATACAGTAAAGGAGAGTAATAAAAACTGTTTAAAATAGTGAGAAAAAAAAAACAAGTGAGAAGGGCAGAAGCGCGCGTATGAACTGATACTATTTAAAATGTGATTAAAACAGCTTTGTAAGTATTTCATGATTTTGTTTAATGAACTTTTTTTATACTTTACATATGCTTACTGCTGGCTGATTGGTACACCACCAAAGCCATCCAAACAAAATTAACTAACCAACCATATGCT
Source organism: Leptura quadrifasciata (assembly GCA_963675555.1). Lineage (NCBI taxonomy): Eukaryota > Metazoa > Arthropoda > Insecta > Coleoptera > Cerambycidae > Leptura > Leptura quadrifasciata. The sequence goes on from OY776673.1 coordinate 1,159,093, forward strand.
TACTTTTGTTATTTTTTTAGGTTAGAAAGTAACAAATTGTATAGAGTTTAGGAGAGAAAAAAGACATATCTCTGTGTATGAGTTTTCCTAAATATAGTTAAATTAATGGGCAGATCCTCAACAAACCTAATTTTCCTAGTTTCTGGTGAATTGTTATAGCCTGTTTTATTTAAAAACATCCATAAAAGGCATTGATATATAGATATTTCTCATAGTAAATAGATGGACAATATTCTTTGTCTGAGAGTTTTTCAATTCACACGTATGTTCATTCAGTCTAATTTTTTGTCCCACTTAGCACTTTGAAGCGGTCAGTTTTGAAAACGCAGCAGCTGCGCCACGACAGACCAGTACCATTCGGATTGCCGAGCCCACCTCTACATATGATGCAAGTTTCAGTCGTATGTTCTTTCGGTCATGATATTAGTTGCGGCCTCTTATACTATATGTGCCGTGCTTATAACGACATCCAGTACAACATTGACTTTATAAATTATCCTGTTAGTAAACTTATTTATACCCCAAGAAATATCTCGTAAATGCGTATTTGTTTTCCCTTCTCTCGAAAATAAATGAACAGACGAGAATATGGTATCAATAATTTGAGGGCAAAATTATTTTACGCTATTATTGCTACGTTAAAAGAAAAGTTAGAGTAAGTTCTAGTATAAATATGGTAACACGATAAAAAATAATAACAGGCAAATATACAAAATTATTGTCCCATGAAACAGTTTTATTTCGGCTAACGTTAACGATATTCAAACTTCACTGAGGCGTTTAATTGAAATTTAAACGGGTAATTCAGGTCACTTAAAATTCAATTTAATTAACCAGTAGCATACAAACGGGCTATCGCTTAAAGTATACAATTATAATTTTAACAAAAACCGCTTAATTAATAATAAACCTTTTGATTTAATTAACGCACAGATTCGTTCCAACCGGTTTTCCGGATCAATACCAAATTGCCTGTAAATAATTGTTTCGTTAGTCAAACATAATTTTTATTTTCGTATAGTTACACACACGTTTAAGACCGTTCAATAATTACTCCAGTCGAATTAGTATGAAAATGAAATGATTTTGACAAAAAGTATTTCTAGGTCCAAACCGAAATCCAGGATGTTCAAATTGATGGTAGGAATGTAGGAGGGTTTCTTAGGCTTTAATTTTTTTGCGTGGCAAATTTTTTTATTAAACAATTAAAGTTTGAGAAAATGGTTTTTTCGAGTTTTAGAGAAACTGTTGATTTTAGAAAAAAAAACTGATTTTTAAAAGTTGAGCGTCTTGAAAAACCTACCAAACGAGACGTATTTCATCAAAATAAATTAATTTGTTTATGAGTCATTGCAAAAAAACATGCTAAAATGGCTGATTTTTCAATTGTTAATAAACAATTTATTTATTTAATTATTTAAAAATTGTTGATGTGGCAATTCTTGCCGTTGCTCCGACAGTCAGTGTGGGAGCGATGGTGGGGGAAGCCAGCACGCGCGGTCGAAAACGAGTCTCGGGCGCTTTAAACTAGGGCAACTTTAAACAATTGCCACATCAACAATTTTTAGATAATCGAGTCGAAAACTTTTGCATAGGATTCTTTGAAAATTCCCTTGTAGATTCCAGCTAAAATCATTCCTTAATATTACTAAACAACGCCAGAGCGATTAAAAAAAAACTTTATCTCAGCTTCTATTGGTCGTAGAGTTTTTTTCAAATTCCTGAAAAAATATCAGTTATCAGATGCTTTTGTTTGCTTTTCGTTTTGATACCATGCATCGCCGAAGAGAATGCTAACTTTGATAATTAAAACATAATAATAATAATAATAATATCGAATCAAAATTGTACAGTCCAACGTAGCCCATTTTGTTTAGTAGATGAGGATGCACATCATCCAACTTTGTTTATAGAGATCTCTTTAGTAATCAATAAATTAACGCAATTGTCGTCTCCATTAAAATCTACCTATAATTATAAGAAGGCGAATTTCAATCTATTGTATGAACTATTTAGAGACACGGATTGGACTGATATTGGAAGGTTTTCTGATGTAAATGAATCTGTAGAATATTTCTATTCCATTATATACAATATATTTCATAAATGTATCCCAAGAACAAAAATTTCCAAGAAATATCCAGTTTGGTTTAACAACCAAATCATAAAAGATCTAAGAAAAAAGGACAGAATTCGTAAAAAATATAACTTCTCTTAATCAAACGATTTAAAAATGAATATAGTAATCTAAGAGCAAAACTAAAAAAGGATATTGATCAAGCATACAAACAGTACATAAATAAAATACAAGAGGATATTAGCGATGATTCAAGGACATTCTGGCAATTTATGAAGGATAAAATACTATGCACCTAGATCACCTAGAATGTAAAAGCGGGGAGGCAATTGCAGATGCATTCGCAAGTCACTTTAAAAGTGTATACAATGTAGATTTCCATGGAGATGACTCACACATAAAACTAAATCCGCACATGGATGAAGTAGTTGTAAACTCTATTACACAAACTGAGATACGTGATGCTGTAAAAAGACTAAAATCAAACAAAGCAGTTGGACCCGACAGGTTACCCTCTTACATCGTTAAAGGTTGTATCGACTTTTTTGTATACCCGCTTCACTACCTGTTTAACCTAAGTTTAAAAACCAAAGTATTTCCTGAAATCTGGAAAGAAGCCCGTCTTTGCCCAGTACACAAGAAAGATGATAAAACCGATATTAAGAATTATAGGCCTATTGCTATACTATCAGTCCCAGCAAAACTTTATGAATCGATTATCTATGACGATATCTATAGATCAGTCTCCAATAGAATATTCATTCACCAGCATGGCTTTATGAGACAGAGGTCAACTGCTAGTAACCTGATTAATATCACTCAGTTCATATCCCAAGGAATCACGAAGGAAATCAGGTGGATGGATGTTGTTTATACCGACTTTCAAAAGGCGTTTGACTCGGTGTCGCATAATTTCCTACTCTGTAAATTTAATTTTGTAAATTTAATTTTAAATTTGGATTCCATGAGAATCTTATAGAACTCCTCACATCATATTTACATAATAGAAAACAGTATGTGTTTGTAAGTGGTTATACATCGAAACAGTTTCTTGCCTTGTCCGGAGTCCCTCAGGGTTCCAATCTTGGACCACTGTTATTTCTCATGTTCGTACATAGTCTTACTGAAATAATTAGAGCCTCCAAATATCTATTATTCGCAGATGATTTAAAGATTTACATTAAAGTTGAAAGTAATATGGACTGCGTCCTGCTCCAAAATGACATTAATAATTTATATCAATGGACACTTCAAAATAAATTGTATCTTAACATTAATAAATGCTTCATTATGACCTATACTAGAAGAAAAACTCCAATTATATTTAATTACAAAATAAATGACAGATTTGGCTAGGGTTGAAACTATGAGGGACCTAGGCATAACATTTGACACCCAGCTCACATTTAGTAACCATATTTACGCCATGATAAATAAGGCCAATAAAATGTATGGATTCATAGTACGCAATACGAAGATGTTTAACAATACAGGAACTATTAGGCGATTATATATTTCGTATGTAAGATCTCAGTTGGAATATTGCTCAATTGTCTGGAATCCATTTTATCAAATACACAAAAATAGCGTAGAAACAATACAAAATAAAGTTTTAAGGTTTTTGAATTATAAAGAGACTGGTTTATATGATTTCGATATAGATAAAGATATATTAAGGGAAAGATATGATCTCAAAACACTACAGAATCGACGAAAATACGGACATATTGTATACTTTAAACATAATATTTTTAGTCGCAAACTCCTCTATAAATCCTTATTTTACTATAAGGAACCTAACCAGACTGTGACCAACAGCTACTCTCCGGGCTATGTGCCCCGCCGAGCGCTGAATTACAAGTTACAAGCCTGGCGCGTTAAGTGTAATAATTGCATATTACCATCAAAACGCTAATGCTTCGACTGCAACAAACACCAGCCGAAAGACTGATCCTACTTAAAGGAGCTCCCTTGCCAGTCGTCACACACCACTTGCAGACTGCAGTTTCGAGCTGTTGGCTCTCGTCAGTGCAAGGTAGGTATGCGACGACCGACATGAGAATCCTTTGACTATAGTACATCCCGGTATTTTCACAATAGCGACATGTAAAACAGCCAGCAGGCGCCATCTAGCGGTCCAGTGTCTGTTGCAATCGAAAAATAAATAGCCTGACTTGGCTTAGCATAGTTCAAATGTGCTTTTAGAGGGCGGAATATTAAACATAATATTTTTAGTCGCAAACTCCTCTATAAATCCTTATTTTACTATAAGGAACCTAACCAGACTGTGACCAACAGCTACTCTCCGGGCTATGTGCCCCGCCGAGCGCTGAATTACAAGTTACAAGCCTGGCGCGTTAAGTGTAATAATTGCATATTACCATCAAAACGCTAATGCTTCGACTGCAACAAACACCAGCCGAAAGACTGATCCTACTTAAAGGAGCTCCCTTGCCAGTCGTCACACACCACTTGCAGACTGCAGTTTCGAGCTGTTGGCTCTCGTCAGTGCAAGGTAGGTATGCGACGACCGACATGAGAATCCTTTGACTATAGTACATCCCGGTATTTTCACAATAGCGACATGTAAAACAGCCAGCAGGCGCCATCTAGCGGTCCAGTGTCTGTTGCAATCGAAAAATAAATAGCCTGACTTGGCTTAGCATAGTTCAAATGTGCTTTTAGAGGGCGGAATATTAAACATAATATTTTTAGTCGCAAACTCCTCTATAAATCCTTATTTTACTATAAGGAACCTAACCAGACTGTGACCAACAGCTACTCTCCGGGCTATGTGCCCCGCCGAGCGCTGAATTACAAGTTACAAGCCTGGCGCGTTAAGTGTAATAATTGCATATTACCATCAAAACGCTAATGCTTCGACTGCAACAAACACCAGCCGAAAGACTGATCCTACTTAAAGGAGCTCCCTTGCCATATAGTCCCTATAGTCAAAGGATTCTCATGTCGGTCGTCGCATACCTACCTTGCACTGACGAGAGCCAACAGCTCGAAACTGCAGTCTGCAAGTGGTGTGTGACGACTGGCAAGGGAGCTCCTTTAAGTAGGATCAGTCTTTCGGCTGGTGTTTGTTGCAGTCGAAGCATTAGCGTTTTGATGGTAATATGCAATTATTACACTTAACGCGCCAGGCTTGTAACTTGTAATTCAGCGCTCGGCGGGGCACATAGCCCGGAGAGTAGCTGTTGGTCACAGTCTGGTTAGGTTCCTTATAGTAAAATAAGGATTTATAGAGGAGTTTGCGACTAAAAATATTATGTTTAATATTCCGCCCTCTAAAAGCACATTTGAAATATTGTATACTTACATAAATTGTTACATGGCAATGTAGACGATAGTAGTTTCCGATTCCACACTATCCTACTAGAACTTATAGAACTTTCCACATATCGCTGAGAGATAAGCGTTAAAAAAAGGTCGACAAAAAGTATTCGACCATATGGCTCTAGAGTTCGCCTGCCTTTTCTATGCCACAAGAGCCTTCTTCTCCTGTGGTAAGAAGTATATTGAACATGTTTTCTATTGTTTATTAACAATTGAAAAACAGCCATTTTAGCATGTTTTTTTGCAATGATTCTTAAACAAATTAGCTTATTTTGATGAAATAGGTCTCGTTTTGTACGTTTTTTCAAGGCGCACAATATTAAACAACACTTTTTTTTAAATCAATAGTTTTTTCTAAAACTCGAAAAACCATTTTCTCAGATTTAATTGTTTAATAAAAAATTGAAGCCTAAGAAACCCTACCATCATTCTGAACATCCTGGATTCGGCTTTTTTCGTCAAAGTGTTAATTCGACGGGAGTAAAGAACACTTTTCTCTGCACAAATTCAAAACAGAATTTTTAAATCATCAGCAGTAGACAAAATGTTTAAAACTATAAAGACAGTTTTCAAGTCACAAGATAAACATGAAAATAATTCAAACTAAAAACAAACAAAAAATATCAAGAATGATAAATCAACCGGACACAATAAATATAAAAACATACAGAGTACATACATTTATAAATAGCTAATTACAATTTAAAGAAAATTATTGTCATTTAAGAAATCATCAATTGTGTAGTAATCTTTTTCTACAAGAATTTTTTTAATACTATTCTTAAATTTGTCTATGTTCATCGAATATCACTTGACAATCTGTTAAAAAACACAACCGCACTCTATTGTTTTGTTTGTTTTTGTTTTGTTTTCTTAACCGCCTCTCAAGTTACCGAAGTAACCCCGTGGAAGATCTCAAGGATCTTGTGCTAGGTAAAGAGAGACGAGGACCTACAGTTTTAATGTGGACTCCGAACCACTCCACTGGGGCAATTTGCTAGTCAGACGCTTTAACACACTGAGCTACCGACCCACCCTATTAAAGGGATTCTTTCGATGTCCCATGTAAAGGAACTCTGTTACGCGTAATTATACAGATGATGTTCGGACAAACGTTTAAAAGTTATTTTTAACATAAATTAAACATTTGTCATTTGTAAATATAAATGCACGGTACTGTCAGGATTTGTTTGTTTATAAATGTTGATTTGCAGCTTTCTCTGTAATTTAAATTAAACATTCGTTTTTGTAAGACAAATACTCTTTTTACATAGGATGATCGTCCCCAAATACATAATATATTAAGTGACATGTGTGAATAGGCTAATAAATGTTACCTTTGACGTGACACATTAAAAGAAATCAAGTCAGGGTCTGAGACCTAATGATACAAAAGGCCATTTGATGTTTCGCCACTAAACAAAATGGTGATAAATATACTAATCTTCAAAACTGCGATAACAAAATGCATAGATTAAAATTATTTGTTTTTTACTTTTATTTCTATCTATCTATGTGACTTTTATGTTTCTATATTACTTCGTTATATTTTCAAGTACTTGTCTGGCCGATAGCCGTGTTGGTTAAGGCGCGAGGTGGCAATCGCGATTAATCTCTGGGTATCACGCCATCGGGTTCGAATCCCGGCTCCGGCACTGTCGGAGGGAATGGTTGTATGTCCGCGTTTTTTTTTCAATATTTAACCCCCTTCCCCACAAGCCTCTGGCTTCTGGAATTGGGGGTTGTCTAATTTCTGTGGTGTGGTGGTGTTTACTTGCTTGTAATGTCCTGTCCAGTAATTTCATTGTTCTGCGAGGCAGTATATTGTTAAATAAATAAAGGTAACCCATACACAACTTAGCGGCACCATACAACAATTTTCAATATCTATACAAAAAATATATGCGTCTATTTTCATCTTATTATTATAATTTGGCAGAGAAACTCTACTTAAATTTCGATATTTTATATTTGTTTTGACATTCGACGTTAGATCTCATGATGATCTTTTAGTATTTTACATTTTATGAGAAGCAATGATCATTATTCCACATTTTCCTGAAACATTGCAAAAATGTTTATTTTACATCTAACAATGAATTGGAACGACCAAAATTTTATTAGCCGGACCGAAGTTATTTTCCTTCTTAACGCTTATGCGAGAGGGCAGTATCGCAATCGTTAGAAAATTCAGAATCAACATTTTCAAAGCTCAAACTTTATACTCTGGAGAACATTTTATACTCTCTAAAAAACGTTGGTTGACTGAAGCAATAAATTTTTCAAAAGGAAATAAAGGCATTATTTATTCATAGAGTTTATCAATTGACTATGGATTACTTCTAACATGAAATTTATTTTGCTTTCAGGATTTAACTTCAATAATTTAAAATTCCCTAGCAAAATGAGGTATACTCCCTAGAGTATACAATTAAAGGCCCAGCAAGACGGCACGATATCATTTGATCTTTCTCTTTTAAAACATAAACAGATATGACAGCACAAAGCAACAATGGCAATTTTATTACTATTGTTATATGCACATACACGCCCTCTTACGAAGAAAGGTCTAATTCCTAGTAGCACAGTAAAAGGAAGCCTGTCTAATTAGCTATAAGTAAAACGGCGCCATCTTTGGACCAACTGGCGAACTAACACAACCAGAGATAGATTAGAAGGATCGAGAAGCTGGCGGGAACGATCGGGAGGGAGAAAATGAACGAAGCGAGAATAAGCGCCAGAGATATATAACAAGCGGATCCAATGCACGGAGTCAGTTATATATTAGATGAGCAAATGATCAGATAGGAAAAGAACAGCAGGAAACAAGCTGTGAATTATGGTAATGAGTATGGTGGTTGGAGGGTGTAAGTAAACACACAATATTATTATACCTAGACAGCTTCAATATTTTGGACATGATTTCTCGAGGGAGATAAGTCTGGTTGGAGTATACGTAGAGACGTGTTGCTCTAAACAAAATCAAGAAAAAAACCGGTCAACAGTACAAGAAAAAAATCACAAAAATCAACTACAGTTTAATGGAGGATGTTAATGAACATGAGAAAGAGTTTATATATACTGTTTCTTTTTTATAAATGCCCTTGCTAGTAAACATGTACTATTTACTTCTTCAAAATACTGTAGGTATTACATTACATTATTAGACTGATTTAACATTCTAAAACGCACCCAGATCATCCGCAGGTAATGAAAACTTGCGAGGCTGATGTCACAATTACGTAAAACGCAATCTATACAATAAAATTGTTTTGATCTCCGTTAACCAGCCTCGAAATCTAATGCAGTAGTTGTCAACCTTGTGGTGTAACTCGATCTTGAAATATTGCCGCCGTGAGAAGCTTTATTGCAGGGGCGGCGACTGCAGATTTGGGGGAATGCTTAGAAAAATGTTGAGCTGATAACATATCCAGCTCAATATTTACTTTTCATTAAATTATTTCTTTTATTCTTGATGTTTGTTTATATTAGCAAAACTGTAAAATGTGCGATTCTTTAAACCATAAGACCATTCAAAATTTTGTAAATGTATTTATTAATGAGGCGAGTCAAGCTACTAAACATTTATTTGAATTGTTAAAAAGAAAAAAATAGTAAATATTTTAGGAAATCAAAACTATTATAAATAGTTCAGTAATTACGTTTGTAAATTGCCTTTAGCTGGAAAATTTTGCGGAAGTTTAGATTGTAATGAAGTATACAATACTACAGGAATACTGTATACTTTAATTCCAGTTTTAACTTATTTTAATCATGCATGGATCAAGTAGTTCAGTTTTAGATTAGTTCAATACCTGATTAGTTCTTTTGTTAACTTTTAATTCTAACTTCACCAGGCCGCAACTTGCGTGCCGTGTGCATTTCGTGCCGGGTGCAAAACCACGTGACCGTGATTTTTGGGTATAAAATAGCTAGCCAGAAACCAGTAAATTCAGAGCTTGACTTTCACCTTTCTCGAGTGTGTTGAACTGGGATAACGGAAGCTCAAGTTTCTCCGGCGTCGTGGCAGCCGCTGGCCAAGTATCTGTTAGGGAGGATCCGAGTGCGTTGAACTGGACCTTCTGCCAGATTGATTCAAGTGTGTTGAACTGGATCTCTCCTGAAACAGATTTCTTAGTCGCGTCTGTTATGTCCTGGAACTTCGATTAGAGAATTGGGGTTACGACGACGTACATAGAGGAAATATGTTACACTCTCTCTCTCTCTCTCCGATTACTATGATCTACTTATGTAATAACAAGATTGTCGCAACCTAAGCCATAAAAGATATGGCCACACTGTACATATAATTATTAGGAAAATAAACGTCTTATTTTGGATCTGGATTTTAATTAACATTAACATTGAACCCTGGAATAATCTCCAAACCAGCTACCCGAGCAAAACAAGCATCACAAGATATTCTGCAATTTTACGTATTTTGAGCTTCTCATTTCAAATCTTTAATTTGCTACCTCATATCTTTACCACCGGCGTCGCCATATTGTAATAAATTGCGAAAAAAAGAGATTTTTAAGATATCTCGTTACTCGTTGCGTTTACAGCAAAAATAGTTATGTAACAAATTAAAGACCAGGAAATTTGCTACCAAATAGGTTCTAACCATTTTTTTCCATTAAACCGACCCGTTTTGGATAGGAGACTAACAAAGATCACCATTTAACGTACCGTGAAAAGTAATACCCATTTCCACACCACCATGAGGTGTATATGGCGCGTTTCTTTTCTGTGATTTAACCAGTAGGTCTAATCCACACATTAACTGATAAATGAAAATTACACTAACTCCTTTCGCTTTGATACCTTTGAGGGACCAGCTTTATCGATGTTTTTGCTAGTTGAAGGCAACGACGTCTCAAAGTCGTGTGGTATCAATTCTTCTGGCGCAGTAGCTTCTTATCTAATTTCTGTATCAATTTCATTACATAGCGGTTCTAAGATCGTATCAGTGTCTTCATCTTCATCACTATCTTCCAATGCTTGAGGCAATCATGTTATCACATTTATTATCACAGTTTCAGCAAATTACAGAACAGTTGAACCCTGCTTACCTCCATCCACATGCTCCCCGACATCCTTTCTTGCATTTACAAGAAATTAGTTTAAGAAGAACTTCTGGAGCAGGGGCCTGGAGTGTAGTCAGAGGAACAAGACCTTTTTTTGTCTTTCTTCCATCCCCATTCATCTGCAGGTTTTTCGCTACCAATCCATTGCTGTACCTGATGATACGTTCGAAATGAATGTTGTCTTGCTGCTGCTTCTGTAGGAGGCAATGAAGCGATGTTAAATTCCTGTATGCTGATTTCATGAAGCATTGGTGTCTATAAGTGGCCAGAGGTATAAATTCCTTTTTATTATAGCCGTAAAATCTGAGAAGAAAGTATTCTCCAGCTTTAGCTACACTTTCTTTGTCGGCATATTTTTCTTTAAATAGTTTTATAACTTCTTGAGTATTAGGGCTTTTGCAACACATTAACAAATTTGAGTTTGCCCCGATTGAAAAGAGACGACGTCGTGTCGCAGCCGCTAGCATGCAATGTTTTCTGCAACAGTTTTATCTGCTACACTGTTTGCTGAGTATACATGTGGCAAAATCTTTAAGGAAATACATGCTTACTTGTGTTGATATGCTCAATATCTTCTCCAACAACTATTACAGAGTCAAACAAATGGGACACGCTTATTGCTGTGCTTATTATGAGCCTACTTGAAAAATTACTGAATTACTTCCGTAAATACCAATTGCACTCTTTATTTCGTACCTTAGAAATAATAGCTGTTCAATGCTGAAAATAGAGTAAGTCCAATAAAACGGAAGAAAATTATTGCTTAGTTGATTTTAATATTTCAGTTTCCCATTCTAAAAGGAATGCTTGGAAAGACAAATAAAAACCGAATACCAGTTCGTCTGATTGGAATCGATTTGATTGACATATTATTGTATCCGTTTATACGTTGTATTTTTACATCAAAAAGCTTAAGTCGGCGTCCCTGATTCTAAGCCAAGAATTTATTACATTACTTAGCTGATAAACACTGGAATAACGGACTTCCTAATGCGCTTATGCATTTAAAAAACATTAAACTTTATTCGTATGATGCTCTTTGGAATATGGAATTTTAATAAAGTTCAACGTGACTACTTTCCATTAGGTAACGTTTATTATGGAAAAAATGCATTTAAGGACTTCAGACCAGTGTTGTGTTACATGCATGAGGTAAGCACTTGCAATCACAAAAAATATAGTAATGATGACTTGTTTGGCCTTAGTACCGTTTCTAGACATACAGGGTGTTTCTTAAATATGCGTCAATTGAGTTATTGATGCATCAGGAGATCATTAAAACTGAAAACTAGTCTTATTCGTCTCCCGATGATGTTCCCATGGTTAGCGAAACGCGCGTCGAGAAGTGTATTGATTTGTGAAAATCGTTAGATTAAAATCATAAGCGATTTTTATTTAAAAAATCATTCAAGTCAATAAGGAAAATACATTTGCTTGTCATGCATGTCGCTTGCTTTCATTATTCATTTTGCACTTACATCTTACTTGCTTGCATTCATTTTGTAGAAAACCCGGCCAAGGATTATAGTAGAAATTTTAATTAGAGAAACAAAAAAAAAAAGGAAAAGTAATGATAAACTAGAAATTTGAATACTTCCAGGAACTTGGTTAATTACAAATTTTAATATATTTGAAATATCAAACTAATCTGTACTATTTCGTTGTTTTCTGCTTTGAACTGTAAATATTCTCTATATATTATTAAAACATTTTGTGTGCCTTATTTTGAGTCCCTACTAATGTCTTGAAACTAGTAAAATGTTACAAAAATAAAATCATTACAGCTGTCCATTCCATGAGAAAGACGGTCTAAGTTTCGACTCCTAGTAATAAACCATCTTCACTGATTCTATCTGGAGACTCTATCATACTGCTGATAGAGAAAGTGTTTTTTCTACACTTTAAAACAGAAACTGACGTTCGAGGCAAAAACCGCTTGCATTGGTCCTAAAGTGTAAGTTGTAAAACCGACGTAGAGAGGTTACACTAGATTTCCGCAAGGCATTTAATAAAGTGCCTAAAAACCGCTTGTTACAGATACGTGGAAGTTTGCACATGTGGATTCAAGATTTTCTTATCGATCTAATGTTATTTGTTAAAGTTGGTACTGCAATGAGTGACAGCAGAAACGTGCTCAGTGGGGTCCCCCAGGGATCTGTCTTAGGGCCCTTGCTGTTTATCGCACAAACGTTGTTCTTTCTACGCAGACAACACAAAAATTTACTTCGATCCATTAACGGATCACTTACGGTTGCAAGGAGATCTGCTCCTATTTTTGTATAATAAATAAATAAATAATAAATATTCCTGGGATACAATACGGAAAGTCAAGAAGTCAAGTAAATCTGTTCGTTCGAAAAGATAAAAAAGTCATGATTTTTTAAAAATACATCAACGATTTTTGTTTTTTTCTTTTTGAAAAATCATGATTTTTATCAACACTGCAATATCCAAAAACAGTTTAGATTTTACAAGTTGTATTGTTATGATAATTGCCACTGCAGTTTAAAACACCGAGGCATACTAATGCTCTCATATAAGGGACATCTTTCCCATTCAATGTAGTTTCTTGTTGTTGATTTTGTTAAATAAAATTGAAGAGTAAAAATTATGGATTCTGTCGTTTTGTTAATTAGCAATTCTAATTAGTACTTTCAACGAGTGTACTCATATCTGATCAACCTGTCCTCCAGGTAAATGTGACAAACATCGGTCTTTATATTTATATGTATAGAGATATAGATAAACGTGGATTCATCCAGTACCACAAAAAACATCCCACACATATATCTAATCTGAAAGGTTTTAGCCAGAAAGGTATTTATTTACTAACACATGCCTATACGCAAATTGAATTAAATCAGAGGCGAGGCCACTGCGAATGATGTTTTAACCAACGTGCCAAAAGGGCGTCGTGTACCCTTCGAATTAAAGTAATAAAGATGGAAATTTCTCCAAATATAGCAAGGACAAGCGACCTACGATGATGGCATAATATCCTCTCAAGAATAACCGAGTGGAAACCTTAATTTGAAAATGCAATCGCAAAATCCGCGTCCTTATTTTCATCTTTGAAATTTGGAATTATAGAATAAATAAGAGACGCACTGTAAAGGGATCTACTTTAATAAAAATGACGCAAGATTTTGTGAAGCAGCCAAATGAAAGTTGAAAATTAATTCACATATTAATCATAATAAACATCTTCATAATTAGTAAGTTTATTTATACTCCTGGTATAAACCTTTCACTTTATACAGGTATTCAGCGTTTTAATTGTTGACTTTAACTGGTCCTGTCCAAGGATTAACTTATAAATCAACGATGTCCGTTAGCAGGAAATCTGATTAATTTTAATCCTCGCTCAGTTGAATCTACCACCCTTTATCAATTTATATTTATTATATATTAAGTTCAAGTCAAAATTGTAACTATTCTTCATCCGCGCTTGACTCATATCTTAGCCGTTGCAGATCTAACGTTCCTTTGTATAATTTGTAACAAATTTTACGACATCGCAAATTGTTAAAAAGTTTTCTAACTTTTCCACAGCCAGCCGGAGAAAATAAAATATGTTTATCTTCCGAAATTGAGGTAACGAGGGCGCATCGGTAGGAATATCCAGTTAAAGTTTTAGCCAACTTGATTATCTGAACTAATTTCGTCAGCCCTTAAGGCATCCAACTAATGTGTAAACTTCGCAGTGAGATTATACAAGTTTTAATTGATTTTGAATAGGTACGAGGGATGAACGAAAAATACTAGGAAGATAGTAATAATGACGGATTTATTAATCCAACGAATATACGTCTATGACAGGAATTTATACATTATAATTACTCATAAAAGGTGCATTTTTGCAATAAAGAAGTATGTGTTTTTTGTAATGAACATCGTTGAAGCATGAAAAAACGCGAGGAAAAACATTTTCAAAAGTGCAAAATTCACGATTTTTCAAATTTTAATAAAGCGAAAAAATATATATTTTCTTCGGTGATGAATTTGAATTTTGCGAACGAGAGGTTATTTCTTCATTTGTGTACAGTTTGCTAGGTCAATGTACTTCAATTTCTTGTCTGTATTGTTATTATTTTGATAATGAGCTAGTGAGTAACATAATAATTATGAGTTACAAAAATATTGTATTGTGCCTAAACACAAAAGTACCACGGATAGAAACTACCATTAAAGTATTCCTTAGGGTTCCAAATCATTCCGAGGTTAGGCAAAAGTGGTACACTACTATGAAACGCAACACTAAGAAAGGCGTCAAATTAAGGTGTTGCGATAATCACATTAATGTAAGTGGAAATATAAGCGGAATAAACAAATATAATAATTTCATTCCTTGATTTTCCTAAAAGCTGTTTCCTGATGGATGGTTCTTACAAATCCTACTAAAACCACATGCATAATTTTCCAAATCACTTGCGGTACATCTAACGCAACATATTATTATTCTGTTATACATTCTAAATCTCACTGCAACACCAATTTGCTAAGCTTAGTTAATTAGTCAGTTCATTGAATTCATAGTGAAATTATAGAGGAAACGTACATTTAGTTTCAACTCTAAGTAAGTTAATATTCATCATATGCTTTGTCTTATCTGCAGCCTGTTCGATCCCACATATTATATTCTCTGACGCCAGTTTATCTGACAATAATAGATTTAGAGAATAATAGAGTGAAATTTCTGGATATTGCAGCAGTAATAGCCGTCTGCTCTTTTACAGGTACGAGTACAGCCGCTAGGGATTATCATATTAGTTAATATACACGGTTATTTCTTTTTTTAATTTACTTTTCTATCACACACGCTGTGCAAGCACTAAACTTCAACATAAAACACGTTCCCCTACTTTTCAATTTCTACTGTTTTTCCCATAGGTATTTGTATTATTCAATGACTGTACATTCGTGTTCTCGGTGGCACAGGATTTGACTTTCCTCAAGCACAAAAACCTGACATCTGCAAGCAACAAATCCCATTGATCCCGCTTTATGTAATCCTATTTGCATATATGATGTCGTATGCAGCAGCCATACTAGACGCAAGCAAATAAATAATCTGCCGCCAGTTCCTTGCAGTGCAGCGCAGTGCCTTGATAAATCTGTTGCTAAACTGGCAACAGCTCATGCATTATTTACCGCGAAAGTAACTCGGGTTGTACAAATTTTAACGGAGTTAATTATGCATTACAACATGTGCGAAAATAAACCAAAATCCTCCACAATATAAAGCAAATGCAAAGGTTCCCTTTTATACAAACATAATTAATTACAGCTTTAGAACGTAGAAGTCAAGGTTTTCCAGCGGGCCCTAATAAACCCAAATTAAGTCAACAAACGTTTATTTGTTGACACAATATTTACGAAGGTAGGTGCGTTCCCTTCGATAATCGAATTGGCAAATTACAAATTTTCATTAATAACTATTGATTTGAATGTGTGGGTGTTGTGTTGAAACATATTCAACTTCGCCGTCCTTTACAATATTTTAATCACCATCGTTCAAAGCATCACCCCCTGATTATTGGAGAAACACGAAAAACTTCCACACGATAAGAAATTATCTAGTAATAAGTTTAAAAAATCATTATTAACGAACACAAACTAATAGAAAATTACCCAACTTTCTGCATTTTTTTATTAAACGCTTTAAAAAACAAACTATTGTGGCGTGTATATCAAAACAATTACCTTATCCTAGCTACTACTAGAAGAAATTGAATCGAAAGTAGGACAGCGGGTTTATTTTACCTTTTGATAATTTTTCCTTCAACAAATTAACCAATATCTGCATTTATTATTATTTTTACTATTTTGTCTTAAAATTTAAATACGACCCCATCAAAGATTTCTTGTCAATATAATATAATTGACATAACTGACGTGAAAACGCCAAACATAATATTTTAGTCGCAAACTCCTCTATAAAATCCTATTTTACTATAATGAACGTAACCAGACTACAACCAACAGCTACTCTCCGGGCTATATGCCCCGCCGAGCGCTGAATTACAAGTTACGTGCGTTAAGTGTAATAATTGCATGTTGCACTTAACGCGCCAGGCTTGTAACTTGTATTTCAGCGCTCGGCGGGGCATATAACCCGGAGAGTAGCTGTTGGTTGCAGTCTGGTTACGTTCCTTATAGTAAAATAAAGATTTTATAGAGGACTTTGCGACTAAAATATGTTTTAATATTCTGCCCTCTAGAAGCACATTTGAACTGTGAAAACTCAAGTTTACAATACCTATTATAATTTTTATCGAAAAAACATACTTGACGATCAATTACATTTTTTCGGTCGTAACAGTACATCGGGTCGGGCAGTTATTTATTTTACTTAATATTTACTAGTAAAAGAATATACCATTGCTTGGAAATGTGTAAATTCTTACGTAATTCTTGAACTTATAGGATGCTTTTGGCAGCTTCTCCTCCTGGGAAGAGGAGAAAAGACTAAATTGCCTGTTTAATTATTTTAAGGAGAGAAATATCGAACGAAACGAGAATAACAGAGTGCTTAGTGTTTTAATGCTTAAATAGTTTTAATGCTTAAATAGCAAGGCCAGAGAAATTCATAGGTACGCCGATTCACACGACTACAGGAATTTCTTTCAAGGAGTAAAAGCAGTGTACGGCCCCAGTCGGAAAAATATGTGCCCTATTAAAGATTTAAATGGAAATCTCCTCAAAGAAGACCAGAAAATAAGAGCCCGATGGAAGAAACACTACCCTAACATTCTTAACCAGCAAAGTCAAGCCGATCACGATATTATAAATCTTATCCCTCAATATGACACCTTCGAAGACTTAGATAAACCACTAACAACGAAAGAGATCTTAACCGCCATTGGGCAGCTAAAAGATAACAAATCTCCCGGCGCCGACTCACTCCCAGCTGAAATCTTTAAAGCTGTGTCGTCAGAGCTCATACCCTACCTCAAAAAACTGTTTGATGTCGTGTGGGAAAGTGGTCAAGCTCCGCAGAAGTTTCGTGATACACTTTTAATCAACCTCTTCAAAAACAAAGGGAGCGCTGCGGACTGTGGAAATTACAGGGGTATAGCTCTCCTGGCTGTTGGAGGGAAGATACTCACTAAAGCGATGGCAAATAGGCTAACACCTGTTATGGAAAAGTTACTTCCTGGAACACAGAGTGGCTTTAGACCAAACCGAGGCACATCGGATTTAATCTTCACACTTAGACAGCTTCAAGAAAAAGCACTCGAACATCAAGGAGAAATTCACATGGCCTTCATTGATTTAACCAAGGCGTTTGACTCGGTGGATAGGGAAGTGCTCTGGAAAATTATGTTCCGCTTAGGTATCCCTAGAAAATTTGTGGAAGTATGTCGCAGTCTACATACAAACAACAACGCCCAGGTTATGTATAATAATGAGGCAACCGAACCTTTCCAAACCCTCACTGGAGTTAGGCAGGGATGTGTCCTGGCACCCCTACTCTTTAATTTGTTTACCACTGCTCTAACAATTATTGTTGACAACAAACTGACAGTCAGAGGAATAGGTCTCAGATACCGTTTTGATGGCGGTCTCTTTAACATAGGGCGCTTTAGAGCTTTCACGAAGACACGCACACGATTCATTTGTGATCTCCAGTATGCGGATGACTGTGCACTTTTAGCCTCTACGCCGAAAGAGCTTCAAGAACTTTTAGATGTGTATGCCCAGAGCTATGATTCCTTGGGACTTAAAATCAACATTGGAAAGACTAAGATTATGTCAACTCCTCATCAAGTGAATCAAATAGACGTTACACTTAACGGAAATTCTCTTGAAGTGGTGGATCAGTTCAATTACTTAGGCAACGTTGTTAATGACAAAGCAAACATGGACAGCGAGATTCGCAATAGAATTAACGCTGCATCTAGAGCACTCTGGGGACTTAGAGAGAGAGTATTTGACAACCACGACCTTGCTTTGTCAACGAAAATGGCTGTCTACAGAGCAGTTGTCATTCCAACACTGCTATATGGATGTGAAAGCTGGGTCACTTACCGTCGTCATGTGAAAGAATTAGAACGTTTTCAGCAAAGACACGTCAGAAGTATGATGAAAATCCGTTGGTTCCATCACATATCAAACGTGGAAGTACTCAGGAGAGCAAACAGCCTGCCAATTGAGGTGCTTATTTCAAGAGCACGCCTAAGATGGGCAGGTCACGATCATCGTATGCATGATAACCGCCTTCCTAAATGTACACTTTATGGTGAATTGCTAAGCGGTAGAAGAAGGCGTGGCGGTCAACGAAAGAGGTTCAAAGACGCTCTCCATGAAAATCTAAAATCCTGCGGTATTGCAGACGAGCAATGGGAACAACTTGCAGCGGACAGAACCGAATGGCGAGGGGTTGTGGCCAGCTATCAAGGAAATGTTGCTGCAAGAAGGCCGAATCCAAGACCTAACCAGGTCTATGTTTGTCCTGACTGCGGTCGACATGTGCTCTCCCGAATTGGCCTCTATAGCCATAGTCGTGTGCACCGTAGATGAATGGGAATTACAATAGACTACACCTTTTACTTGTTTTTTATTGTACACAATCTATCGACTGTAACATTTTTATACTCGGACTCGAGTAACGGCTAATAATAATAATAATAGTTTCTTCATCAGAATGGCAAGTAGGGAAAAAAACAACGATATTTTTTCTGCAAGGCTTCACAAGAGTTTCTTGAAACACTAATTCATCCATTACGTTTGGAAGGCAGACATTATACACACATAGTCGTCATTTGCTTGTTTGTAAAATGCCTTTATAACCCGTACAAATGCTTTGGCATTCCATCAAACGTTTAGGGACTAATCCTAAAAAATAATAACATACTATATATTTTGCAAACAAGGGATATGTAATTCGACTATGACATATGAACGCAAAGAAAGAGGTAGTTAGTTCAGTTGCCAGGGGATTTAAGTCAGAATTAATTGTTACTTCGCTAATCTTTTCACGAAAGGCTAGTTTTTTACTAGTAGAAAGTGCCTCAAAAAAGTTTACCAAAATTTACCCCCGCGAACCCTTCTTATAAACAAACTCTGAAACGGAAAAATTCAGTTTTTTGCTAATATCTCGAAAAATAATGAAAAAAAAACGGATAGCACTACGTGAAAGTGCGGCAAATTTTACAAAAAATAGTATAAAAGCTTTTTAAATAAATTTTTCCCTTAGCATGAGAAATTATTACAGTTCGCTCAATATTTCAAGCGCGTCCCACAGGGAAATGAAGCATTTCTCGACCGTCGCTACATAATAAAGACAATTTGTACCCATTTAAAAACGAAAAAAAGGCAGCATTTTAATGATAGAACGTACAGTGTCCTGCCGGCAGTACGAAAACAACTCATTTGAGTACACTAGAAATCTCTAAATATTAGGATTATGCGACCTGCCAGCAGGACGAATTTTTAGATTTTCTAGAACCCAATGAAATGCTCTGAAAGCGCATCTTTGTCCGAGGGCGCTATGTTTATCAGTTCCAAAGTTATGCCGGCTTGAACTTATCAGTCATTTATACTCAAATGATGAAGCTAGGAGCGCGTATTTTCACGCCCGCAACGGTTTTTGATTCGAAAAATAATCCTTGTGGACAGGGCCGGATCAAGGTAAATTTTGCTTGGAGGCAAAAATCCCACTTTACGGCAAAATTTACAAAATATGTTGCTTTTTCGATTTTGTCCCCTTTCATTTTTTCGCTACCTCAATCATTTAACTCTTTAAATTTCTTCGCTCTTCCAAATTTTTTCGCTCTTTATTTTTCCCCTTAAAAATTTATTCGCTCTTTTCATTTTTTCATCCTTTCAATTTTGGCGCCTCTCCAAGTTTGGCGCCCTAGGTGACCGCCTGCTTCGCATGCGCCTTAATCCGGGCCTGTTCGTGGAGTATATCTCAATTTGGTGAAGAATGGAATACCGCCAGGCGTTTCGGAGTGATAAAAAAAATTTCAAATCAAAAAAATCTGGCAAGTGTTGAGTGGGAGATCGATGGAAGCACCACGAAGATTAGTTGTAGTTCTCTTCAAATTGAAGATAAGTAAATGCGTTTTTTGTATACTTGGACCTAAAAAACCAATCTACAAATACTAATGATAATAATAGCAGTACTTGTGGCGCATGTGCTGTTATGTGTTCTCCAACAACAGGAAAAAAATTGTTTTACCTACCATATTCAACATGATATCCCAGCATAGACGACTAAAAATATGTATTTTATTGAATATTTGTTTTCATTTTTCCTTCCCGTTTTTGACTTAAAAATAAATTAAAAATAATATTTAATTTATTTAATAAAGATATTAATATTTTTGAATTATACTTTTATTTAAATCATTTACAATATGCTCCAAATTTTATTTATTTTGCAACTAAAAATATCTTTCAATTTAAAGCGCTGCACTTCTGGCAGCACAATTTGCGATTAAAGTGAGTCCTGTCAGCAAGTCTTCAATTTACGAAAGTTAATGACAATAAATAGTTCATTCGCATTTTGCTGCATATACTGCTGGTAGTACCTTACGTCCTGTATGCAGGATAACTTTATGAGCGGAATATTGTCCTGCTAGCAGGACCAGGGTCTCTGTACAAAAATCATTCCGGAAGCGCTTCCAGCAGGACAAAGCTCTGTACGTTCTATCATTAAAGAGGAAGAATTCAGCTTTCCAATGGAATACTTCCTTTTAATTTTTATAATTGTTATTTCTCAAAAACTAGCATTTCATGAAAAAATTAGCGAGGTAACAATTAATTCCAACTTTTCATCAAAATTAGTCTCCGACAACTGGGCTATAATGTATTTAATGTTAAGTTTGCCTTCCTTTCTCAGACACAATCTATTCGATGATAAAAGATAATGTGGGGCAATTACTGATCACACTGATAGCACAATCCACCCATAACATTAAGCTGACGATGCGACAACTCCTAGCACAATCTAGATTCATATAAAAATAAATTGCATACATTCAAGCAAGACTTAACTTTTTCTCATTGGACAACACGAAAGAAAAGTCTATTATGTACTTACAGCCTTTAAGCTCAGGACGAGTGGATGGAATTATTGAACTTGTACAGTCTCATAAAGTTAGCAGTAATTGGAAAGAGATATATGTTAAAAATAACATTGCCAAGTTCTTGGATAAATCATCATTTACAAGAAATACATATTCGACAAAAAATTGCCTCTCCTCATTAATCAATCAAAATTAGTCTTAATTAAAACTTACAATACTTGACGTTGTGATTTAAATGAACAAATTTCAAAATAACTGAATTCATAGATAAATAATTAAATGCTTATTCCAGGTCACCTGAGTGACCCTTTTAAGTCTAGATTTGTCTGGGTGAAGGAGACGGGGTCCTACATTTTATAGTAGGATCCGAACCACTTTTTGGGGATAATTTATAGTTGAAAATTACTTCGCAGTAGATGGGGCTCTAACCCACCTCGCTAGGTATGCACAGAGAGAAAGCAAGACGCGCTAACCCACTGAGCTATCATCCCCATAACCCTCCTCATAACCGTAATTAACTTTAATCGTACGGAAAATTGGTTCTGATATTACTCTGCAAGGAACAGTTTGCTTTTGACAACTTTGCAAAACACATTTTTGGATATTAGCCCTTTTGGCGACACAAAAAATTGCTGTCAATGGTATCTCTGCTTCAAAAAAGCCACGTTTTTTGACCTCCACCTACAGCCTCTACTTCCTCTTCCTCCCTGCACCTATTCCAATAGTCAGCAAAAAAGCTATTCAGAGACATTTTTGCAGCGATATCACAGGCTAATACTAGTTTTAAATAATGGTATATGCACACCCATAACCTCTTACGAAGAGAGGTCTAATCCTTGGTGGCAGAGTAAAATGAGGCCTGCCTATAGATTGATTGAAAAACGATATAATAATCTGGAAGGACAGATTAGAAGGATGGAGAAATTGACTGGAACAATCTGGACGAAAATGGGTGGATCGCGAATGAGCGCCACGGATATATAAGAAGCGGATTCAACGTACAGAGTTAATTATACATTAGAAGAGCAAGTGATCAGATAAGAAAAAGAACATAACAAGTTGTGATTTATAGTAGTGAATTTTTATATCTATCTATAGTAGTTAAGAGTTAAAGTTAGCGTATAATTATAAGGACTTATTATTGTAATTTAGTGGTTAACACATCTGTGGTTAGTGAAAATTCTTGTTGCAATTAATCGACCTACGTTTGCGGTATTAATAGCAATGGATGGCTATGAACTAAAAAATGATCTAGTACACTAGTCACGAAACGTTGGTGGACATGTAAGCACTGAAATATTTAAATAATAAGTTGCACAGTTCAACTGCTCTTGATTTAATTACATTGTAAACATTGTTATGCTACGCAATCATTTACAAAGGCATTCAACTGCAATGGCATTAATGCAAATGTTCAAAAATAATGGGTCTAACTTAAAACTCTGAGGTACACCCAACTAAATATCAATGCAGAAGACCGCTGACCACAGTACTCAATACAAGGACATCTATTTTCAAGATATGATTTGAGGAGGCAATTTTTTGAAGTTCTGAACTTAAAAAAAAACACTGTGATGAAGTCTGTCTATTAGCAAACCTATATTAACTTTTAATAATCGTTCTACAAACAATGACAATTTAAAATCCATCTCAAAATGACAACATTATATAAACAGAGTGTTTTCTCAAGTTTTATCGTTAGCAATTTAATACACATCCATATTTTTTTATTTTTTCACTTCCCTTTGAATTATCGTTTGATTGCATGCTGCAAATAACCCATAATTATAAAGCGACTGTTCTTCTAGTGGCAATTTTCCCCTAGCACGAACACCGTTAGGTACGAAATCGTTCGTAAATGATAATTTTTCCGCCACGCAACGGGTGTATTCAGATGTTGCAACATTTGTCATCCAAAACAGACAACAAATCATTCCATGACGGTAAACACTTAGTCCGCACAGGCTAAGGGTTCTTTACCGCAGGAATGATTAAATGGCGATTACTCCTAACTCCTTGTAAGCTAAACATAAATGGTTTCCTATAAACAGCGCCTGCTGGTTGCACTTCCGTATACATCTTCCTGCTTATGGAAGCCTTACGTAGGGAAACGATCATGTGACTCGGGGCGAAGCGCGGCAGAAAAATAAGGAAAATCAATGTATAGAACACACGTCCTAATAAACAGTCAAATGTAAAATTTCTATAGTTATTGTTGTTCACATCGAAGCCTAATTCAATTTTCACTGTTTATATTTTTACGATAAAATTTGTCATTATACTTAGTTCATTCTAGCTTACTTTTTTACGGATTACGAGTCGAAATGTGAGTAACTGGGTATTTCAAGAATTTAAACTCGTATTTATCAATAAGAACAAGGACAACGTGTTGAAAATATAAAAAAATTCTGTCGCAGAATTATAAAAACAAATTTCGTCTTAATAATCACATTGACATATAAAGCAGGAAAAATACACGATGTGAATGATGTTATCCTTATTATTTTACCTCTTATTTTGTGCAAAATTTGCACACTTGGCAACAAACATGTGTACCATCCCATCACAATGTATTTTAAGTTTGTCCCACGTATATTACTCCTTGCATCGTTCTAGAGACTAAAAAGTTGACATATCAAACAGGTAACCAAACACAACGCGTTTGTTTACAGTTCATATAGCTATCAACTGAAAGCTGCAATAAACAGTTAGAACGGCCGTTCAAGCCACTTGGTAGCATCGCATATAATAGTCATTTCGAGTCGAAACGTTCATCAGTCGACTGGCAGGATGCCAAGGAGGCGACCACAGAGTTAAATTCTGAACATGTGCCATGTGCCACTTGACATCAAGTTAAGCTCCCCAACATTACAGTAGAGTTCTCCAACCAGATTTATGATGCAGTTTTGGGTGGAATTCGACAGCAACAGTGCAAATACATATGTACAGTGTTATTGACTATATTTTAACCCCATTTATTTCCGTTAATAATTGGACATGGGGTTGTATATATATTATGTTTAAATCCAATTTAAAAAACAATTGTTCGCATAGGTCATGTGATATAACAAAGAAGGCTGTTTTTTAAATGGGAAAGCATGTATATTTTTACATATTCTTTTAGATCTATTTTCCCCGATTTCAAATATATAAGGGTTGATAGGTCTACCTGTAATATCGGACATTACAACAATAAATATGCATATTGCTGCATATATCTTGCATATTAATTAATGTTTTCAAAATGATTTCTTTCCAAACAAGTTGAAAATATCAACTGTGACACCTGTATACAAAACAGGTGATGTGATAGTACTAAGTAACTACAGACCCATTTCGATAATCAACAATATTGCAAAAATTGTAGAAAAATGTATAAAAAATATAGTAGAACATTTAAATTATAATAAAATCCTTTCTCCTAATCAACATGACTTTAAGGAGGGTATGGATACTGATGATGGTATGTATGAGGTTGTAAACACTATATATAATTCTGTAAATAATAAGAAACAAATCGCAATATTTCTTGATTTGGCTAAGGCCTTTGTTACGCTGTCGCATGAGTTGCTCTTGTTCAGGAGTTATAGAAAGTAATGTGTAAAATTTGGTGAAAATAGAAGTAATTTAAAAATAATAAAATATGGCATTCCTCAAGGAATGGCTCTAGGGCCAATTCTTTTTAATATGTATGTAATAGGATAACTCCTGGGAAAATGTTGCCAATAAAGCGGTGGTAGAGTTTCCAAAACTACAAAAGTGGCTACCGGAAAATTACCTAACAGTTAAATTAGATAAGACTAAATTTATATGCTTTAGTATATATAACAAAATATATATAACAAAAACGTACCTAAGATAGATTACACTTCAGTTACATACATACTCATGTATAAATAAAAGAAAACGTGACTGTATATGTGCTATAAAAGTGCAACAAACAAAAAACATTAAATATTTCGGAATTATCATAGACTAAAATTTTAAATGGACAGAGCACATTCAACAACAAAATACACAAGTTGGTTTGGAAATAAATTCTACCTTCAAAATATAAATATTTCATCTTTTAACACTTTAAAGTCATTTATCATGCTTTGGTCGAATCAATTCTTAGATATGGAATAATAACATGGTGAAGTGCATATTCGACAAATGGCCAACCTATTCATGGAAGCTTTTGAAGAGGAAGCTATTATACGCTGCAGTGAGAATAAACCTACGTAGACGATACGTTCATCATATGGCCAATTATCTTTATCTGTTTTCTTCGACCATTTGAATAAACAGCATCCAAGTATCAAATTTACAATGGAGACCGACCGAGCAACATGGAGCTTTACCTTTCTTAAGATGTATTAGTGAAAAGGTCATACAATGGCAAATTGACCCACGGCGTCTACAGAAAGAAAACAACACCGATCGTTATCTACATGTGACATCTCACCACCATCCACAACAGAAGAAAACGTTAATCAGAACCTTGGTTCACAGAGCCAACATAATATGCGACGACGATAACCCGAGGAACTACAGAATGTCCAACAAGCTTTAAGGGAAGAACGGATACAGTCAAAGCAATATACAACGAATAGTAAATAACCGGAGGAGAACAACAGAAGAAGAACATCAACAACCAACAACGTATGCAAGCCTACCCTACATCGCGGGAGTCACAGATAGGCTGAAGATTTTATTCAAAAAGAAAGTAGGTGTATCATTGACCATCCTCCCAACCAATTTCTTCAATTCTCTGTAACTATTGAATTGCAATTAAAAAAAGCAATATATTTGATTTGATTAAGATATTTTAGGGTTTCTGATGTAAGCGCAGTAATTAGTTACTATGCAGTAGGCTGTAACTGATGATACTATGACAACATTGTTATTGTTTGACATTTTGTGTTATGGGTTACGCAGAAGCAGAATAGTTTGATATATTTTATACCTAATCCTAGATTCATAAGAAAGTGTGTTCCTCTATTATTTATGTTCCGCGTGTATTTGCGTTTTTTCTGCAAAAATCAATATATCCAAATGTATTTAGGATGGATAGTTCTCATTGAGATGCACTGTATAATAATTATTGTTCAAAAGCGGGCCAGCTCAATGAATAATGCAATCAAATAAACATAACAATAGTCAATTTTAGTAATCCTAAACAATCCAACCACTCAACGCCAATTCAGATAATAACTTCAAAAGGAATCTAATGTACGTTAAACTAAAATGTCAGTGTATAAAATAATTCACTCAGTCAGTCCATCTGCGGAGTCCGTTGGGAGATGTTCATCTGAACGTGTTTAACGATTCAAAAGTTTAATGTCACGTCACGGAAACAAAGCTATTCGTTGTTTCATCCTGAAATTCTAATAAAGTTTCGCCTGAAATTCACGGATATTATAGTATAGTATAGTCACAGAGGAGTGGCATTATTCCAATAACCTTTTACATTTTATTGTTATTAAAACCGCAGTCGGCGGTTACCGACTCTTTAATTAAAATTAAATGAAACACGTGCCGCAGACGTACGGCGTTTATATTTAACGCCGGATTTCGGTCGGCCATATTGAAAAAAATTTCCGCAACAATTTGCTCGTTAACATTTTCAGTTATTCAATTAATTCTGCTGGAAATGAAACGTTACTCTAAAAAAGTAAAATAACACACTTTTGTAGCTTTTATTTAGCGTAAACTAACCAATTTTATCTACTAAAGCACGGTGAGGAGACTGAAGATCTAAAGAAACAAGCAAAAGGAGTGGTGAACATAATTTGGCTGTCAGCTGATCCGAGTTCGGTTTTACCAAGTAAACTATGCAAGCAGGTCAAACAAAAACATTTTCCGAAATTAGATTATACGAACATTGTCATAACACGTGTGAATTGCCGTTAGTGTTGAAGTTTAGTTTTTACTTGAGAAGTTTATTGGAGGATTTCCCAAAAATTACACAAACGTTATCTTTAAAACTAGACTGTAATACCAGACGGGGAAGACTGGAAAAACGGCCCCCCATAACAGCACAAACAGTCTGGTACACTGAGAGAACAGGGGGTCGGTGCCGGAATATACGGGACAAGGTCAAAAGCCGGTATCCCGATAAATCTAGGGAAATACGCAACGGTATTTCAGGCTGAAGTGATCCATACACTGTTGCGCAAGGGAAGTAATAATACAAGGTACTGTCAACCAGTCAATTGTCATTTCCTCTGACAGCCAAGCGGCAATAAAACAACCAATTCCATGCAAATCAATTCAAGATTAGTGTGGAACTATTTGACGACCCTTTATAGAGCTGGGAAGTCAGAACAGAAGGCGCACCCAAAGCCCCAATATGACCTGAGCCCTTCTGTGGTGTGGCAAAGACATGCATACGACCAGTCACTAAGAAATGAGTGCAAAATAAGTCTCTGGAACGGTGGAGGAACCTCCCAAGACAGAGGCAGGCCAAAGAGTTCATTAAAGAACGATCAGCCAAATTCACAGAAGACCTACCAAGCCAAAATAGAAAGGCCATCGGAATAATTGTAGGCCTTCTAACTAAGCACTGCCGGTTCAATAGACACATGAGTCTAATGGGCCTGGCAGAGGAGCCAACATGCAGGTTCTGTCAAGAAGAAGAGGAAACCCCAGTTCACGTATTATGCCACAGTGAAGGCTTAGCGAGACTGAGATCCCAAGTACTCGGAGAAGAAAAACCAGCTATTCAAAAGGATCCTTATCAAAGCTGTGGAGTCTGATACAAAGGACAAATATGGATCAGGTACTATGAGGAATGTATTCTAGGAGCAACACAATAGACCTGAAAATGTCGCAGTGGTAAAGGCCAACTAACCAGCTCCTCTATCAATCTATCTTTAAAACTATAGTTTTAATATTTTTTGGAATATTCTCAAAAACGACTAATGTCAAATAATATGCTAATTTGAAGATCACAAAACTCAATATCGATCGTTGCCTACAGAATAACTTAATTATTATGAACCATAGGCTTTTAAAATTTAATTGTGTCTAACCGGAAGTAGTACCAGCTTGCTTATTTTAAATAGAACGCCCTGAATATTTTTGCATTATCTTGTTCGTCATGATATTCTGATCTCAAAGATATATTAGAGGTTGACATTTATTTCGTTAAAAATTGGCGTTGAAAAGGTGAAAAAACTGAAATACACAAGTAGACCCATGCGAGATTTTATTTTCGAATCTTATAGAAAGAATTTGACACATGAGCGTATTTCTTATCACTCTATGTACACAAAGTTCTTTTTAATTAAGAAAGCGTGTTTTTACCGTAGATTTTGCGTTATGTGAAATTCAGCGAAAACAACTGAATTTTGTAAACAAAATTTGAAGGGAAACATGTTTTTTGTCATGCATCATAAGACTCTCATTTGATATGAATTATATCTAGATTTATTAGCCCGAGTGTTCGTAAAATATAATTCTTGAAATTGATGGCACAACATGGAAATAGTTTTCAATAGATTTGATGACATGTCACATTTTTTATTATTGTTAATGTAGAGAAGCGAGAAGAAGAAGACGAAGAAGGAGAAAGAAAAGAAGAAAAAATTCAACTATAATCGTCTCAGTGTAATTTCAACGTCTCTCACGTCGTTGTGATGACATTATTGCCTGTTTTTTTTATACATTTATTTAACGTCGGCCTATTTCCGCTACTGAGGCCTAACACCGACGCCTGTAGACAAGCTACCCCCAACCAGGAATTTTGCCGAATCTGTTCCCTTAAGAAGAGTAGGGATCTTTTACTTGCCTAACATTTAATAGACAAGGGACCGACGGCTTTACATCCCCTCCGAAGGATGGTATATCTCCTATACAACCCTCGCCTAAGGTTGTATAGCTTCTGCGCATACACTGATATACAAGCCGCTGGAAGATGTGTGAGGCGAGGACGCAGTTTCCGTTGGAATGGTCACCCATCCAAGTACTAACTGCGCCTGTCGTTGCTTTACATCGCATACCGAAGTATGTACATAGTAAAGACGCACCTACGCTCGCCCACCATTATTGCCTGTTATTAGATCTGTTATCTATTGGTGGCTAAAGCATAGTTTAGAAATGGATTTGTATTATACTGGAAAACAGAGGCTCCATAATAAATCCCTGGGGAAGGGAAGTCCGGAGCATCATATAAATGTAAGATTAGAAACCATTGCACTAGACATACCTTGATTTATACGTGAATAAGTGGTTTAAAAAAATATACATATTTGTCAAACGCAACATTTGTTGGAACGTTGCTTTACAGTAGTGTTAGAATGAACCATTTCATCCCTAAATGCATATTATAGAAAACTCGACATCCGGAAACTGAATCAGCATTACAAAATTCACGTTCTAAAACATTCGGATTCCATTCTCATTTATGATCAAATATTAAAGTACTGTCTATACGTAGTCTACAAATGACATTTCTTATTTGCGTTATACATAAAAAAGTATTCTTCGTTTCATATAAATTTCAATGTAGGTTTGAGTTTTGTTTTAAATTTGATGGCAAATAAACTTATTTTTATAATTAGACAATGCATGATATAATTAACTAACTTACCTTTGTTTTGAATAATAATAATTATTACACAAACATACCTGAAACAAAAAACGACAATGTAAGTATAAGAGTAATGGGAGAATGAAAAACAAAACCAGAAAAATGTTACTTATTAAGAATAAATACACGTACATCATTGAGCATTGGTCAAATATGCTATTTTCACGTTGAGTTGGAATCTGTTTTGTTATATGTTGGCTTTTCTCGCGGACATCAGATCAACATTAAATTTAATTCGGTAAACATTGGTTCATAACTATCGTAAAACATAAACGCAATCATGTTGCTAACTTGTTTGAGACACAAAAGTGCACATTTATATTAACGTATTGCATATTTTGTAGGCAAAGATGTATCCTTAATAAATTGTAACAAAAGCGAAACAAGCGCCCGTATCAAATGTCCAGTAAAAACACCGAAAATTGGATTATAATTAATAAATTACTTTACTTGTTTGATTTCAGCACGGGAAAAGTACTGGCAAGGAGTGCTAGATCATTGAATACATGAAATACCAAACAGTACTCGGCCATCAAACATCACATAATATCAAACAGCGATAACTCTCCCATAGCATAGCATACAGATCTTCGTAAACTTACAAAATATAGCTACAGAAAATAAAGGGGCCTCACAAACATCTAAATTTTAAGAATTGACTATAAATAATTAAATATTGTTTTATTTTGCAAAATTTCAGATAGAAGTGTTCATCAATAGTAATTATTACCAATTGATATATAGATTTAGTGTTAAACTGTAAATATTAGAGGCACATTTAGGAAAATTTTACTAGATCTACTTTTCGATCTAATAAAAACAAGGATGCCTCCATCATAATTACTCCAACGCCACATTTGTTATTCAATGTTACAGAACAATGTTACTTTGGGTATCTTGGAGACAATCTGATGCATTCTCGCCACCAAAAAATGACGTGTTTCCATACTTATTATTTTTGCTTCGCTCTGTATGTACCAAAGCAAATGTATTTTTAAAATTATTAATCATTTTTTAGATTACCGTCCTGGTGGAGTTTAGCATTTGTTAATACACCACTCAACCAGGACACATACACACAGACAATTACACAACGACCATTCCCTACGACATTGCCATCTGCCGCAGCTGAGACTCGAACTCAGGAGTGGCAGAGCGACTAGTCGTGTTACTTCTCGCACAACCCCATCCAGTCCACTGTTATCAACTCGGTAACATTCAAAATGCGACTAAACATTTATACCCCTAGTCAGAATTCAAATCTAGGACTTCTTGATCTCAAGTGTAACGCGTAAGCATTAAACCGAGCAAGTAAATATTCTTAGCTATTTAATTTATTTGATCTTTAAAAAACATAAAAAGGGTGAACATATAACCAGTTAAATGACACGTTTAATATTTACCAAAAAAATAAAATAAATATGCCAACAAGGAAATAATAACAGTAATGTCTGACAACGGTAATATTAAAAATAACATTTAACTACTAAAGAGTCCTTTCAGTGTGTACATCAATCTTTATTACTCGCTGTCATGTTAACATAAACATGTTTTATTTATATATTTCAGCTATCTTGTTTTAAATAAATCATTTATAGTACGCCGCTAACTGCTACTCTTTTTGACATTAGGGGGAATATTTCTTGAAGAACTTCGGCTCCGTTCGTGGCTAATTTCTGTATGGCGAGTTTGTTGTCTCTTTTTGCTTTGTTTTCGTAAACATTTCTTTGCCGCGTTTGACTAACGATATGACGGTTTGTATAAGTAGTGTTTGTGAAGAATTCCCAGGGTGATTTGTTAAAACGCTATTTCCTACAAACTACAGTTTATTCGGTGATAACCGTACGCGAAATATTTTAGACTTTATATTTCCCAGTTGATCTTTCATGACTGCAAAACGGGGCATTTTGTCTTTGCCTCTTCAGTGTAACTACTTTCGAGATGCAACTGATAAATATTTTAATAAGTAACCATGCAATACTTATTAATGATTCGCTTGAATAAATAATAAATACACTCTTTAAATAGACATGTACTTCACTTATATAAAAACGTTACAGTAAATATGCTATAACAATTGTTATTTGACGAAAACCTTGTCAACAAGAAACTAACTACGTAGGAACAGTAAATAAAAACATTTTAAAAGATTGACAGCAAGAATCAGATCAGATTCAGAAACAGTAAATAAAAAATCTATGAAAGCAAGAAAAGAAATATTGATAATAAAATCGACATAATATATATGTGTAAATTCATGATTGTAAAATAATAAACATTTTAAAAGAGGAAGAAAGTTATAACATACAAGAAAACATAGTTAATACAATGGAATAATAATTTTTGACATCCAACGTTAAAGGGTAATATTATCTATTATATTATCTTTCATTGTGTAAATCGACCTTTAAACAGTATTTCTAGTTTTAATTTTACATCTTTAAGCCAAATATTTCTTTCAGTGATTAGAGAGGCGATTGTGTATTTTAATGAGTAGGACGACGACACTATGACTAACACTAGTTCGTCTACAAAACATTCTCGCAAAAGGCCACTCAAATGGAATAGGGCTGCTTAAAGACTCCGATGGTAATAGATCAGTAGGAAAATATAAGGTATTTTTAGCACTTGTTCTCCTGGCACATAATTTAAATATGAACTTTCACAGACCTATCTTGATCCTACCAGAGAAGCAAAAAAAGCTAGCTGAAAAAATATTCACAAGCAACAGAATTAAATGGGCGGTACCTACTTTCAAGTCCTTTAAATCGCCAAACAGATATGGCATTTATCCTGTCATGTTCAACATGGAATTGAGGTAAGTTTCTCAATTTTATTATTTATTTTATATTTAAACCAAGCTATACTCTTGGGTATACCCCAAGCTTGGAGGGAAGTCAAAGATTTCAAAAATAGGCAGGCCTCCACCAAACGAGCTTAAATCATATCAATGGGGAAGATACTCTGAGAAGTGAAAACCTTACTTAATAATTTGCCTATCAACCTGGCAAATCAACAATAAATGGCCCGGTCAAAGGCATCGAAAAGACATTTATATCAAAGGAAGTGGCTATGTGTGCATTCGTAGACATAGCGGGTGCTTCTGACAACACCTCATACGAATCTATGCAAAAGGCCGCGGAAAGAAGGGGAATACATCCCTCAATAATCAAATGGATACAATCCATGCTAAGAAGCAGAATCCAGAAGTGTAGGGGACCAGCCGGCGACGGTGATAGCTTTGCAAAAAAGGAGCTACATTTTTCGGAACCGAACCCTGCTTTTTTTAAAGAAGAGGCGAACATACCCTTGATAAAAGAATAGTATATTGGGTATCTAGAAGTAAAACCAATATATTCCCGGACGACGTGTAACGCCTCGGCCAACAAGCATTTTGAAGTCCGGGAATGTGCTTTTACTACGAGGTACACATACTATTTTTTTCTGAAATCGCAATAAATATTATTATAAATTAAGGAATTTTTATAAATGCATAACATGTTTTCATTACCATCTAATTGCCTATGAAATTGTTTCCTTGACAATCATTGTTTGTTTATTGTTTTGATAAAAGCCAGAGACTCAGTACTTTTTTCGGTTTAATACCTACTTATCGTTAAATCGTATATTACACTACAAAGGAGGTAAGTAGGTTTTACCAGTAGAGGACGATTTTGCGCCCGAGCGTAGCAATGGCTGGCAACAGAGTACGATACTGGTGAAAACTTAGTTCCTGTGTGGTCTCCAACGTTTTATCTGCTCCCCTACTATTCACGAAATAAAAAATCAGATTTTACATTTCTTGATCAATTTATTTTGACAGTGAAATAATTTTTTGACATCCAAATTTTCTGAATAATGTTACTAGTTGTAATAATTGTACTATTACTATAAACATTAATTAATAATTAATAAAATTTCAAGTTCAACATCTTTTTATTTGCATGATCACTTATTTCCCAAGGGAGGTAAGTAACTCACTTACCTCCCGTCGTCAATAGCAACTAGCACTTTACCGGTAAAATCAACTTACCTGCTTGAAAACAATGTGACAATAGCCTACTTGCCATAGTGGGAGCAGATAAAAATATTTAAAATGAACAGTGATGATGATGTCCAGGTGTCCGGGACACCACAGGAGTTAGTAGAAGCTGCTAACAAAAACCGGGTTACAGCAAGTCGATGAGATATAGTGGATGAGCGGATCTGCTCGCGTCACCATCTTTCGAAAGAGATGTAAAACTGTGGGTTCCGTGTATCTACGATGTGAACACGTTAAAAATCCTTACCCCACGACATACTGTGGGGGTTCGGCAAAATTTCCAGGTTAGGGGTCTCAGTGCCTACACATACACTGACGAGCTTATCCCCTGGCGTCGGTGGTTAGCCTTGATAGCGGAAATAGGCTGACGTTAAATAAATGATTAAAAAAAAAAGACAAAATATGAATATGCTTACAAACGTTTCATGGATTATTGCCAAGAAAAAAAGACGATCTTCCGATCTGAAAATGTCATGATTGCATACTTTTCCGATATATCTACAAAGTTAAAGGCATCTACGTTATGGTCTAATTACTCCATGCTCAGAGCCACCTTAGTACAAAAGAAGATATTGATATATCAACTATTCAAAAGTACGTGCTCTCCTGAAACCTTAAGGTGACAACTATAAACCAAAGAAGTCAAAAGTTTTGTCAAATAAACAAACTGAATATATGTTTTACACAATATTATTAAGAATGAGCAGTTATTATTGCGAGACGCTTTCCGTGGGCCCTAACTTCCGCCAGACGCTTTAAAGCTGGAGTATCACAATAAATGTGTAATATGTAGGTAAAAACGCATGCTTACTTACTTTTACGTTAATGTAGGTACCCCAATTTTTTTCCCTAGCTGTAGTAGCTGTACAACGTCTGGCGGAAGTTAGGGCCCACGGAAAGCGTCTAGCAATGATAAATGTTCGCTCTTAATAATATTGTGTAAAATATATATAAAAACCAGCTATGCTACTTTAACGTAAAAGAGTAATAAATTTTTTTATTCATCTTCAGAACCTGTTACCTGTAAAAGGGCCCCGCTGTCAAGGTAACAAGTACGGGAATAGTATCAGTGCCCGCGGAATGCTTTTCTGTCATATTTTCCAACATATTACATCAGTAGTAATGTTAAAGAACACGATAAAACCCTCGGTGTACTTTTGGAAACTGTAACAAAATCCGTGCTTCACGTAAAAATATCGTGGAAGTGGTTTTTAAAATTTTTTATCATATTTTCGCTCTATGGAGCGTTTTTTATGCAAAAATTTCAATAACTCATCAAGGAGCGTAATTTTAGAAAGTGTAGTAAATGTCGCTGCACAGGGACGTAATGTCGCCACGACCACTAAAACTTAGGGACAGTAACAAAATTTGACTTCAATTTCGGAAATTTCAAAATTAAAAACCCTTTTACGAATCCACGTTGTTAAGCACTGCAACTCATGCGTTGTGTTAAATATGAGGACAAGTTAATCCAGCTTCTATTCAAAGTATATCGTGAGTTTTAGCGAAAATAGCCTTTATCGACATGGGACCCCCATCATTTCCTAGCAGTCGATTTTGACGGGGGAAAACGATGAATTTTAACGGGATTTGCCCTAAACCGGTTCCTCAGTGATTCGGTGTCAGAAAAGTATCTTTACCATGTACTCATATGTGCATGGGACCGCCTTGCCTGAACGTATGAAATTGTAATTGCAAAATATAATTCAAAATCGTTGCGATTCAAGCACTTAAAAGCTCCGAGGAGCGACCAAAGTTGATATTGAAATAAAAATACGTGAATAGACAAGACAGGCAAGCAAAAGCCCACCAAAATTTTATAAACATTGAACTTTTCTTGAATCTTTTTGTGTAATCGTTAGCTCAAAAACCGCATATTGGATGGTAGTTGGTACATTATGAATCGTTCCGTTCCTCATCTTGTGTTGTACACGGGCCAGACTATAGTTTGTCAAAACATATTTCTTGAAGTTGTTGTAAAACATAAATTTTTGAAGAGATTTAATATACATTTTTGAACTTTATATTGTCTTTTGCTTGTGTTTTCAAAATTCCCTTTCAGGTATAATTTTAAGAAAGTATTAGTGCCTACTGTGTTAGATTTATAGTGTTACGACGTCCAATAGATACACCATCAGAGCAGCAGTTAAGCAAAAACGAACAGTAAGTATAAATTTTATATTATTCTCCGTCTGAAACAGTCGTTTTGAACCCTTATTTTGTGAACGTTAACATTCATTTTTGATAAATATAGTAAAAGTCCTTCAGACGCAAAAGATGGATCGTTCACAGTAACAATGAGTGACAGAAACATATTACTGCAACAATGTATATGTAAAAATTACAATATATCCTATTAGAATCCACCCTGTTTAGCGACAAATATTTATCCAAAAATAAATTTCAGAAGCATGCATTAACTCCAAGTATCTGAATATATCGGAACTAGCTTTTCGTTGTGAGAAAAAGTTTCTCGACTGGGAATCGAACCCGAAATTCCTAGGCTTGATGCACTTGCGGCGTTTATTCCCACAATCACACATCAACAAATTTTAACTTCGGTACAAGATAAATAATGGGACTAGATCCTTAAAAGGATAGTAGATAGCACACGAACAACCAACGATGTTGGGTTGTTGGTTCGCCGAAGTGAAATCAATATTGCAAAGGAAACAACTCTCCGCAGTTGTACCGATATGTGGTCTTACACATTTCAGAGGTAAATTTACTGGCACGTCTAGGTGAAGGAATTTCAAAACCTCCTGAAATATTGACCACAAAGGATTGTGTAAAGTCGGCGTGGCACAGTGATATAAGCTGAAGCGAAATTTTTTAAAAGCCATAAATCAGGCGGATTGTGAGTTTGTGGTTTTATTGCGGTCTCAGAGAGAGGTTCGACGACTGCTTTTCGAAATTTATTATTAGCCTAGTATGAGCGTATAATTTATCTCAATTTATGCGTCGTTAACAGTATAGTCCGCGCAATAAACACATAATGAAATGAAAACTAAAGAAACAAATGGAAATATTATCACATATAAGTTTTTCAATAAGCCACTATAGATTGGGATAAACCACAAATGCGTTCATATCAGACAATAGACAATTGCAGATATTGGCCTGAGAGTAATCCGTATGTAATGCGAGAATTTCAGATTCAAAGACCTCAAAAATTTAATGTTTGTTGTGGTATCATAATATTGGACCCTATTTTATTGGCGGAAACCTAAATGGTGTAT
The DNA here is from genome assembly GCA_963675555.1 of Leptura quadrifasciata. Taxonomy (NCBI): domain Eukaryota; kingdom Metazoa; phylum Arthropoda; class Insecta; order Coleoptera; family Cerambycidae; genus Leptura; species Leptura quadrifasciata. The sequence continues at coordinate 1,196,494 of OY776673.1, forward strand.
CTTATTTGGAATTATTTAGTGATGCAGTTGATCCATAAATTACTGGAATATTAAAAAATTACGAAACTCTGAAAATCTCCTTGCATTTGAACAAGACGGAGCACCACCATATTTTGATGTGAAAGTTCGTCAACGCCTTAATGATACATTCCCGGGTCGTTGTATAGGCAGAAAAGATCCAATGATGAAATGGCCGGCCACCTCGGTTACCAGATTTCACCCCTTTGGACTTTGAGGGGGGGGGGCGATTTGAAGAAACTCTATGCAGTTCAACCAGAGTAGCTAGATGATTTACGACAAAGGATTGTTCAAGAATATTTATTTATTTACATACACCATCCAACAGCCAAGGCCAATCACTGAATGGGAAAATGCAGGTTTATGAACAAAATATTACAAATTACAAATTAATAAAGTCAAACAGAATAATATATATAACAATATATAATACATTGGGGGAAAAGAAAAAAAAACAGAGAAACAGAGGAAACAGAGACTATGCAAAAGAAAGAACTATTGCACAGTGTTCAGTGTCTTAAGTTCATTTATACAATTAAATATGTCAACTCTGTCTTGCAGGTTGTTGTAATTATCGCACATAAAGTGAAGCGGTGAATGTTTTAACAAATTAGTCCTCGGTCTGGCAAGATAGAAGGTAATAATTACGAGCCTCGATTCTTGGTAAATGAAAGCGTATTTGTTCTAATACCTGAGGGCAGTCTATTTTATTATTTAGTATTTTATACAGAAGTATTAATGACTGTCTAATTCTACGATCTGGCAGGCGACGTAATGAGAATCTATCAAGTAGAAAGGCTTTGTGGTATTATATTAAAATTGGAGGATATACCCTTTCTTTTTTAAAGGATAAATACTTAACAACCAACAATTTTTTTTGCTGAGTGAGGTTATGTCGAAACGGGGCCCACTGGTGAGGTAGAACAGTTTGAATTTCCTGCGTTGCCAAAATTGCGTCGGCCGGCCGTGGGCCCTAGGCAGAGCGCTAAGGAGGCCCTGGGGCGGGGCCCTATTTTTTGACAGCACAAGGGCCCCATTGTTTTGATAGCACGGGGGGATCCAATTTTTTGACACTACGGGGGCCCGGGGCGGAGTCCTAACGCGGGGACGCTGGAGTCCTAAGGTAGCCCATTCTGCGGTGCAGAACTCCGGCACAACTGGGGCAATGTCTACTTTTTGCTAATCAAATTTTTAAATAATTCCCTAGGATCTTCTAATTAATGGAATTTAATATCACAAAATGGATTTGAAAATTTGAGTGCTCTTTTGTATATCAAAAAATTTTAAACTTTCTAAATGCTTTAGTTTAGCCTCAGCAACATTTTGAAAATTTGCTAATTTTTTGTGAAGTTTAGATTGCAAAATTATTATGCAAAAACTGTAAGTCTCTTGATGAAATTTGGTGCGAAGATTTATTTTCTTTAGCCAAGTATGAAGGTCCTACGTATAAGTCTTTGAAAAAAATTCCACAAATAACTTGCTATTTCAATTTTTTTGCGATTTTTACTACTTTATAGTAAAAATGAATTTTTAGATACGCAACCAACTGCATCTTATTTATTATTTAATTACAAAAATTTTCATTCTATAACTTTTCTCTAAAAGCAATAGTTACTAAGATATATGAAGATATAAGAAGAAAAAAACGGATTTTTTTCACATTCTGTTTAATAAAAAAATGATCTGCCATACTACCCGATTCACCCAACCCAAAACAAATACCGGCCTGGGCTATATACTGTTATGTGCTGCCCTCTAACAGAGAGGAGAGTGTAATTACTCCCTGGCTAGTAGGGTGGCGCCAAATATGAGCCAATTGCCGAACAGTCATCTAGCATATACTAGAAAACTCTGGAGGATTCTAGAATGTTATGGAATAGGATTCTGGTACATTCTATGGGTGTATATAAAGAAGTGAAGTCGAGCAGGCAGGGGAGTTTAGTGAAGTATACAGTACAGTTCTGGTATACAGAGAGACAGTTTTTAGGTTAGATAAGAGTTGACAAGTTTGAGAAGAAAAGTAAAGTACAGTTGTGATTTAAAAGTAGTGAATTTATATTAGATTGTTATTATTAGTTGTGTAATTTTAGTGATTAATAAAATAGTGGTTTGTGAAGATTCTTGTTGCAAGTTATTTGAACCTACAGAGTGTTTACTGAAGACTGTAAACACGTAACAATACATTTTTATAATGAGCACTTTGGGATGAAACTAATGACCTAAAAAAAATTGTAGTGGTGGTTCTGAGGGTGAGGCGGTGGAGCTAATCCTAGGTCTAGTCATAAGAAAGTGTGTCCTCTATTATATTCATTCTTGTCTGCGTTTTTTGAAAAAAATCAATATATCCAAATTTATTTGATGTGGATAGTTTTCATTGCAACGCACTCGCACTGTATAGCAATTACTGAGGATCCTTCGAGTTTACGTAATAATTCATATATTTCGGTATTCATTTCGTCTTAATATAAACCTTCCGAACCTCCTAGTGACGGGAAATAATTGACGCAACATTATATAAAATGCTTGTTAATTTCTAGCCCAGTTTAGCAAATTGAAGTCTGGACCTAGGGTGATAGGTTGTGCTTGTGGCACAAAGGATCCACCCTTCATTCTAAATTTTGAAGTAATATCACTGCTAATTAAATCACAAAGAGATTTTTCTAGGGACGGGCTCCCGTCAAGTCGTGGGCACACTTTTAGAGCGGGATGTGCTTTGAGAGCCTTGTACTTATGATGAATAATTATTATTCGAGCGTATACAATAATTGAGTTTCCTTTGCATTGTTACTTTACTGGGAAAAGACAAAATTGAAATTTCCAAGTGGTTTACTATCACATTGTTAAGTCTTTTCATTTAAGAAAAGTTGGCAGTAATATTTTTATTTCCACATTTAAATAAACAAGTATACAACAAAAATGTAGAATACGTCAAAATGTACAAATAAAAAAAGCAATAATCATTACAATTGTCAATAAGCAAAATTACAAACACTATAATAAATAAATTACATGAAATAAATAGGAAAAAATATTCATTAAACGAAAAATTCATCCATAGTACAACAGACTTTATTTATTGAGAGATGCTTGAGTTTTGCTCTAAAAATCTTAATAATGGAGACGATTTAATTCCATCGGTTAAATAATTGAAACACTTGAAGTCATTATATATATAAAACTTTTTTGATGCGTTGCTATTCCAAAGGAATTAGCTTGAATTTGTACCTTATGTCGTTTTTCATACCCGTGACTAATTTGGTTGTTTAAGAACTTGGTCTTATTTTTGAAAGCATACGGTACAAACCTCCAATATACAAGTATTCAATAGACTTAAAGTTTTTGAAAGTATTTCTGCAGGTATCTAAACTTTTCCAGCAATTATGCGTACTGCATACTTCTGTAGCGTGAAAACTCTACTTGTGAACTATTTCCCCAGTTAACTATACCATATCTTACGCTCGAATGAAAGTTGGCATAATAAAAAGTAGAATTTCACTGCTACAACGACGGGACATAAATTTTAGTCCGTAACAAGTGCTTCTTACTTTCCCACATGGCGTATGTATGTTGACTCTACTGTAGTAATGCTTAGGAGTTTACCGGATTCTGAATATTTGAGGTATTAAGAGCAGATTATGACGAAAAATGTGATAGGAAACAGCATTTTCCGAAAACCGAACGGTTGAAGATAGAAGAGAAGAAAAAGTAAAAAATGTAGGAAATTTTGACAGATTTCAAAAAGGTAACAATATTTTTTTCTCTAGGACCAATAGTTTTCGAGTTATAAGCGAAAAACAAAAAAGTCAAAATTTAGGTCCTTCGGGAAGTCCTCCACCGCAAGGCTGACCTCTTAGGGCCAGGCAGTTTTAGGATGTTTACCTCCTAACTACTCTAAACCCACCCCTGAAGTTGAAAATTCTGCCTCACTCCATGTAATCTACACCCCCATATTTAAAATTCGTTGACTGGACTATAGAGAAATGCAATTTATTTGGGTTTCTCTTTAAGCTAAACACTATTGAAGTGGTCTTATTCTTATTTAAATATAATTTGTTTTTGTTTGTCCGCTTAGTTATTGCATTAACATTTTTTCAGTGCTATGTTTTAATTCAACTAAATTATCGATTACTATAAGAAAATTAGTGCCATCAGCATAACAGACTGTCAGAACATTTGGTATTTTATTGAAATACATAATTAAGTAGTAATAGTAATAGGAAAGAGGAGGATACCGAGTATAGATCCCTGAGGAACTACCTGTTTTACCTCTAAACTATGGGTAGATGCATCACTTGTTTCCTATTCTTTAGGTATAAGGACAACAAACTCAAAGGAGCACGTCTTACTCCATATCTACAAAGTCTAGTTTTTAATGACTGTTGTTCAACATAGTCAAAAGCTCTAGAGAAATCTATGAATGGTCCTAGCACATACTTTTTGTTATCTAATGCGTTAATTATTTTATCATGAAAAACACATAACTCTGTCCCCGTGTTTTTATTACTAGTAAAGCCATGTTATACATTAGAGAGCAAGTCATTTTGATATGAAACATGATATGAGGTTCCTTTATAGCCAATTCAATAAGTTTTGACACTTCTTATTGCTCTGTAATTCCCGTATATATTTGCATATCCTTTTTTATACAACGGTTGAACTATTGGTAGTTTTAACATTATTGGAAAAATTCCTTCCCCAATACATTTTTCCTTAACACAAAAAAATGCACTGAATTTCGATATTTGCTTATGTCATCTTTTATTACAATAATAGGCGTTGCCCTCAGAAGCAAAAATGATAAACGATCAATATACGCTTTGAGGGTATAGTTTTAACCTTATCCACCTAGAACCTGGGACGAACGAACCGACGGTGATACTTAGCATATTTTGGTGTCTGTTGAACCTACGGTAAGTAGTGTCATGTCAAAAAATACTCCGTACTTCGTTAGTCGTATTTCTTATACGAAAAACAATCAAAGGCAAGTGTAAAAGTATGCTATACATCTAGGAAATATAAAACTAATTATAACCAAGTATGATTTGCTGAAAAGACCGCTTGTCACGGTAACAGAAGACGACACGAAACGGTATATATCTTCGGCCCGTTCATTATCAACCGTTAATTTACTCGCTTCAATTAATAATAAAGATAAATAAGTACACGAATGCCCCAAATAATTTGTCCCCCGTCCCTCCCAACGTCGCCCCTTAATGTTCTTCATTTACCCTGTTATCAGTTAACTTGCCGACGCTAATTTAAATAAGAACGAAAAGGCACGCGAGAAGACAACGGAATGCGGTTTTTTGTTTATTAATATTGATGGTACTAAGAGTAAGTATATAATGACAGGAAAACGAAACTCAAGAATTACTTTTCATGGCGTCCTTTTAGGGCCACGGGTTGTAACGACGAGAGCATCATCAATCACGCGTGCGTTGACAACACTAAAAATGCCCGAGATATTTTTTTCGTCCAGGAACACAATGAATTTTTTTATTGGAGTTTTACAATTTAGCAATTTATGCTCGTTTTATTAATGATGTACGTTTACAGTATTATTACATAAATTTTGCTAATTTAACTAAGAAATGTATCCTTCGTTAATATTTTCTGAACAAATTTTTCCGACTGGTGATATATATTCCCTTAATTTACGTTTTACCGTTGCCACTGACATGTGGGTATTGAATTGACAGATTATTAATAATGTATAGTGCTATGAAGGAAAAGAACGATCGAAAAGTTTTATGGGAAGAAATACAAACTTAATTTTCAACATGCCTCAGACTTCTGCTATTAATTTCAAATCGTCTTTGTAGATAGAGGGCGCCGCGCCGCAGGACCTGTATCTGATGATGATTTTTTTTCATAAAGTGCCGTTAAACATTTCAATAATTAAAACATAATATTTTTAGTCGCAAACTCCTCTATAAAATCCTTATTTTACTATACGGAACGTAACCAGACCGCAACCAGCAGCTACTCTCCGGGCTATGTGCCCCGCCGAGCGCTGAATTACAAGTTACAAGTCTGGCGCGTTAAGTATAATAATTGTATATACCAACATAACGCTAGTGCTTAGATTGCAACAAACACCAGCCTACAGACTGCAAGTGGTGAGGGATGAGAGCTCCTTTAAGTAGGATCGGTCTTCATCATCAGATACAGGTCCTGCGGCGCCCTCTATGATCTAACGTGATGTAATATATGAATTATTGTTTCTTAGAATAAAGAAAAGTTCCTCTAGCAAATTTGGCAAAGATTAGTCAAGAGGCTGTTGAGTTATCGCAAAAAAAATGAAAAAATAATTTGGACCTTGACACCCTGTACCTTTTTCCACAGCAACATTTTACTAAAGCATATTTGGTTATATCCTCATATTTTGGCCCAAAGAATCTACTTTATGGCCTATTATTAATGGTCCACCCTGTATAAGACTTAAATCATTAGTGATGTAAAATTCTGGCATTTGAAATTGGGAAGAAGAATATCGTCAACGTACATGTACAGGTTCTGAATATATTGGAAGTCTCGAGATATCTGCAATAAATATATCAGAAAGAAATGGTCCAAAATAGATCCTTGCGAGACACCGGATATAACTGGTACAGTTGATTTAAAAAAAAAAACTGGTACACTTTCTTTTAGCTATGCAAATCATTCGTTCTTTGATTGATATTAATAATCTTACAAATGTCACTTTGACGTTAATCAGTGGCGTCATTATTAAAAATGGTAGACAGATATTCAAAAACTTTGAATTGTTTCTAAAATTGAAGATGGTTTGTTCATAAGAAGACTTGCTGCTGAATGCAATGTGAGTAAAACCACGATAATGAGTGTTAAAATACAATGGGAAACTAACCAAACGGTATCCCGTAAAGTTGGTTCCGGTAGGCCCAGAAAGAGCAATAATCAAGAAGATGAACATCTTATAAATTACCTAAGAGCGGCTAAAAAATACAAACTTTCAGAAGAAAAGAAGCAGAGTAGGATTATTTTTGCACTGAACTATATAATCAATGATGAAAACTTCTGGGGACAAGTTGTCTTTTCTGACGAAAAGGTTTTTAAATCCTGTAACGATGGACATGTTCGCGTATATAGGCCTCCTTCCACTAGATACGACGAAAAATATACTTTCGATCCACATATATCAGGAAGGTTTTCAGTCAATGTCTGGGCTTGGATGAGCCTAAATGGGTTAGGTGTGTGTTGGAACAGTGGTGGTCATCTCAATTCCATTAAATATATTGAAATATTAGACAATATTATGTTGCCGTCAGTAATAGAGGTGTTTCCGGAAAATAATTTTATTTTCCAACAAGACAACTGCTCCATACATACGGCCCATCGTGTCAGGCAATGGTTTCTTAATAAAAACATAGAGTTGATACCGTGGCCATCTAAAAATCCAGATTTAAATCCAATTGAAAATGTTTGGGGGCTAATGGTGAAACATATAAGAAAATTAAATCACCATCCAAATAATGCCCAAGAATTGGAAGGGATAATTGAAGACGCTTGAGAGAACTTGTCGCAAGAATTTGACCTTGCAAGAAATCTGATTTTGTCCATGCCTGGAAGACTTCAGGCAGTTTTAGACGCTAATGGAGCAATGGCAAAATATTTGTTAATTCTGTATTACGTAGTTGAAGTTCATTTATTTTATTTTTTTATTGTATTTTTATGTTCAGTTTACATTGTACACATTTTTTTTAATCTCAAGTGGTATTTTTGTGTTCTTATTTTAAAAATAGAATTATCATTATTCAGTTAGTATTTTAATTACAACCATTAGTAAAATTATCTGTAACAAATATTATTTTTGTAAACAATAATATGGCAGGCTTGAAAATGTTTTGAAAAAGTTATTTTCTAATTATTTTTTAAAATTCCATTTGAATAAAATTAAAAAGAAAGGTTTAATAAGTTTAAAAACACTAAGAAAACCGGTCTCCTCCAAAAAACCCAGATCCGGGGTAAATCACCTATTCTCCACCACCCTCTCGACATGCTTGGCCAGCCCTATTTACAGACATGCATACAACTAAACTATTAAGATTTTCGATTACAAGAGTTGTACCATTTTTTTTTAATCAACTGTACTCGTGACGTAAGTATCCAGTTTCCTGTATTAATGCTAGTAAATTATTAATTTTGAAACTAGGAAAAAGAACTTCTAAGTATGCCATAATAACTTAATTTTGCAACTAGACAATTAATACCTAAGGAGTCAAAAGCTATAGTCATATCAAGTTATGTCAAAGAGGTGACTTTTGTGTTGTCAATAGCTCCCCAAAATCTCGTTCATTATATTAGTAGCATAGAAATACTGAGGCCTTTTCGGACTGAATAGAAGGAATTGTTGAGTTTTCAAAGACATATTCGCTATAATGCAAGTTGTAATATTTTTGCAGAAAATCCATAGGGATGTATGTGGGGCTTTTGTTTGTTTATATTTACGTTTTTTTTAACAGTAGGTAACTTAGTTTCTAAAAATGTATCACTATGTTGCTCATTAGATTTAAAATTTGGCTGGAATCCATGAAATAATTGTTAATATCATCAGCATTACAAAGAACTTCAGGAAGGTTTTTTGGAATGTTATCCTTTACTACTCCCCACGACTTTAAGTCATTCCACATGTTTAGCATTATTCTTAGTATTATTAAAATGAAGAGAGAAGAGGGTTGAATTACGGGATTATTGTTAATAATTACGAAGTTCACAAAAAAAAAAAAATGTGGACGCACGTGTACCTTTTTATATCTTAACCACGCTTTTATTTTTTTAAATAGTACCTCGACACACAGAAGGTAAATTATTCCATTTTATGACAATATTGGAGCGTTGATAGGTCTGCACATATCGATCAAATTACAAATAAAACCGAAGATGAATACATACAGTTGATATTTTATTAAATATTTAGCATTGAATCATGCTTAACCCCTTAAATATTGCACAATCCACACAAACGTTAGTTCACCGAGAACACTCAATTAGAAAACTGTTGAAGGTAAAGCACAGGAGCCCAACGTGTAATGTCTGCATCATATCAAAACACAATATTTGTAAAATGCCCCACTGTTTAAAACGTTAAACACAATAAGTCACTCATACACCAATGCTCATTAGCTACTGTTTAGTTATCTACGCGCTTCACTTCTTATTGCGTTTGGCAATGCGTGTATACGTTACGGAACAGTTACAGAAATGGTTCGTATGGCAATTTTAAAAATTTCTTTTCTCGGTTATGTCTACACTTTTTAATAAATAGATATTTTTACGTAGATCAGAAAGAGGTCACTATTCATAAATCTAAATATATGCATGTATTTCAAAACCACCTTGTATATGACGGATTTGTTCTTGGTTATCAACATTTTTAACGAGTTCAGATAGTACAGTTCTTCGTATGCCTTAATTCTGCAACTGATGCGCAGGTCTCAACCAGAATTGTTGATTAGAGATTTGGAATGCTTAATGACAAATGACATTTTCAACTGAAAATTATTTAAGTTTTGATATCCATCGATGTTTCCCGCGGCAATCGATTTGGACGCCCAATTATGAACTATCGCAGAGAATGCAAAATTTGAAATTGTAATATAGCACAAGGACAAGGAATATGAAAGATAGTAAACTTTGTTATTTGCCTAGAAGATGTCTATGCATAAACTTTCGCATAATGGCTTCCTGTTGAGTACTTATGATAGAAGGTACAAAGTTTTAATGAGGTATGATATACAAAGTTTGGGTGCAGTTGAGTAAAGTTTTGCAAAATGCAATTAGATATCATTTAGAATAAAAGAATATGAAAATTTTAAAAATACTCGATCAAATATACTACTTCAATAACAAATGAGATGCGGGGTGGAACCTCGCGTTGAATAACTGCATTTTGCGATTTACGATAGAATTTAATGCGAACATTTGATATATCTTTTGAAAGGTTTTTCAATTTTCTACATAACTGTCTACCTGTTTTTACATTAATGTACAGGGGACATCTTACAATTTAACGCTTACACACTTCTATTTAAAACTAACATTCTGTTAGTCTTGGCTAAAATTTTGTAATCGATTTTTCACCCAATCCCAATATATTTATGACCTTAAAATTTGGTACATTGACGCATTCTCAATAACAATGCAATCTTTAGTTTCATTGAAATCAATTAGTATATTAATATTAATTTACATGAGCTCAGCCGAGTCGAACGGAAAACTGAACGCCAGACGCATGCCACTGTCTTTCATAAATGCATTGGGAAACTGATATTTAATATTTACCATGTTCCTCCTACCTTCATCGATCTTAACCCAATTGAGCATGCTTGGAAAAAGCGAACTAACTATAGACCAACACCTTTGTGTACTGGCGATTCTCAAAGCTGATAATTTGATAACAACCACGTAAAAATGTAAAACTGCCAGTAACACAAAAGATACATCGCAAATTTTTCGAGTTGTTGATTTACATAAATAAAAATTGAATTCATCACGTTATAGAAATGTCGATTTCATACTTCATTAATGAAGGTTAATGAAGGGTTAAGTGTAAGAATAGCTAAACTCCGCCCAAATTGTATTTCTGATTTTGTGGAAATCAATAAATAAAGACATTATTATTATTATTGTTATTTCCTGCATCTCCACGTTTCCAATCGAAGTGAATGTGTCTACGCAACTCGGTGACCATTGTATAATCCCCCTTTTAGTAGAACTTTACGGGCTTAATTTTTTCATTTATTAAACATACATCACCGACAGACAAATTTAGCCGCATCGCCTCATCACTGAATTTAGATTAGTTTCTCTCTAATTTGTTAATGCATATTTATAAGTGCAGCTGACATGCCGCGACATTTTAATTTGTTACTAGTCGCTAATGGGTGGTCTCAACTTTCACGATGTAAAATTGTAAAATGCGGTAACGGACCAAGTGTAAATATTGTCTGTGTAACTTTAAAATTTAAAATCTTGTTTAACGTAAAACTGGTACGAAGTAATTAGGAAAATTAGAATAGAGTAGAGAATTAGAGCATCTTGAATATCAATGTAATTTGGGTTTTTACAGTCTTTCAACCTAGCAGCCACTGCAAATTTGTATTTTATAATAATTATAATGGTATAAACCTATTTTTTTTGTTTTGCACGTTCAGATAATTTGACACCTTTACTGAATTTGTTGAGATATGTGACGTTTACAAATAAGCGATCGGTAAGTGATTACTTACCGATTACTGATATGTATATTAATGGTGGCCAATCACTTTTCGACCAGAAGGCGGTAAGTAACTATAAAAATGAATTCTTATTAAGTACAAAATTAAAATTACAACTTGAATTCTCAGGAATTCTGGCTGAGCATCCTACTTGCCAAGCATTTTCTAAATCTGAATCATCACTTTCTTGAATTATAACTTAACAAGAATCTTAAAACATATTTTTAGTCGCAAACTCCTCTACAAAATCCTTATTTTACTATAAGAAACGTAACCAGACTACAACCAACAGCTACTCTCCGGGATGTGTGCCCCGCCGAGCGCTGAATTACAAGTTACAAGCCTAGCGCGTTAAGTGTAATAATTGCATATTACCATCAAAACGCTAATGCTTCGATTGCAACAAACACCAGCCGAAAGACTGATCCTATTTAAAGGAGCTCTCGTGCCAGTCGTCACACACCACTTGCAGACTGCAGTTTCGGGCTGTTGGCTCTTGTCAGTGCAAGGTACGTATGTGACGACCGACACGAGAATCACTTGATTTGCAATCGAAACATTAGCGTTTTGATGGTAATATGCAATTATTTTACTTAACGCGCCAGGCTTGTAACTTGTAATTCAGCGCTCGGAGGGGCACATAGCCCGGAGAGTAGCTGTTGGTTGCAGTCTGGTTACGTTCCTTATAGTAAAATAAGGATTTTATAGAGGAGTTTGCGACTAAAAATATTATGTTTTAATATTCCGCCCTCTAAAAGCACATTTGAACTTGATCTTATCTTGGAGAAATTTTCAATGACAGCAGATGCCACTTGACAATAAATATTCGGTTCAGTGAAATCAGTGAAATATTTTGTTCACATTGGGAGTAACGAGTTTTTTGATGATCCAATATAACACATTTAAGAACTAGAACTCATTGACATTGAGACTACCCCTCATTTCAAATTGTATATTGTTAAATCGGTCTCCGAGAGGATGACCGCGTAAACCTTTAAACTTACGATACATCTACCTTCTAATAGCATAAAACTACAGTCTAGTTTGCGGGAGTCGGTTCATTATAAAGCCCAGTGCCGTAAAACCGTTAAAACAAACACACATAAACAAACCAGCGTGGACCGTTTAAAATTAAACTGACATTTAAACGTTCCAAGCCGTACCATGCGCTCTCTTTGTTCCATTTAGAATTCTAATTCTAATTTCAAATGCATTTATTAAAATCTAGCCCGCATGAATAACATTTTTCGTAAACGTACGGCGAAAGGTAAATGCACCTATAATGTATTTCCGACCGCACGCAACATAGAAATTGACAATTCGAACGTATATACGTTTACCGTTAATCTACAGAATTTTAGGACTTCAAAGAAAATAAATAAACAATAAGTAAGACAATTATTGATGTTTTCATCATTATACATCAAAGGTGTATTTTATATTAATAGTAAAAGGGAATTGTTATCATTGCTATTTGATGTTTTAAAATATGCCACATCAGAAACTAAGCTAACCAAGTAGGATGTTAAAGAATGTCTGAGCCACAAAAATATAAAAATTTAAGTAATGATTCTAAATCATAGTACCACTTTAGCGCAGTGTTTACGACCAATCGTCAATTTATATCTTCCCGCGCGCGCCAATATACATTGGCTGGATGTCGGTCTCGATAACTAGGGCCGAGTAGGACTATTACTCTTTGCACCTAGATTATCTCTGTAGACCTGGACCGGCCTTCGTGATAGGTGGGCCCGCGTACTTCTACCAGACCCAGCTCACAAATGTGAGATTTGTCGTGGTATTTTCTGCGGCTGTTGAACCTCGCTGAGGTCTGAGGTAGTCATCGGTCGAGTTGGGTTAGGAAGTTTTGGCTGGGACTGACTGCCGGTACGTAGGACATCAATTGATATCCTACCCCGGATCGTCGGAAAGGTAAGGATGAGCTGTGTAGCTCGGGAGTGTGGAGACCTAAGTGCTTCTTTTAGCACTTTCGGTCTCCACGGAGTAGGTAGGACAACGGGCGTCGGACGATATGTTGGCCGACGCCCGCAAGGAGGTTGGGTTAGGGTTGAAAACGTCATGTCTCTGGTAGTGGTGGTCCGTCCTGGCGCATCTAAAACAGATTTGTTAGCGGGAAATAAAGGTTGTACTTACCCGTTGTCCAGTAGCTGAACCTTCGGTCGCTTGTGCCTCGGGGCATCGGCGGGGTCGTAATCAGTGGCCTGTCTGATCAGCGGGTTCCCATGCTCCTCGGCTTGGGCGTACAGCTTCTTCGCTCGTTCCCGGATGACTTCAGTGACCGTGGTGTACTCCAGGTCTCTGACGATGTCTGCGGTTCTCACGTACCATGGGGCGTCAACTACCGTCCTGAGGACGATGTTCTCCACTGCCTGGATTCTCCTCATGTAGGACTTCGCCTGGTAGCCCCACGCTACCGAGGCGTACGTCAGCTGCGGCCTGATGAGGGTCTTGATAAGCGTGAGCTTGTTCCTCAAGTTAAGTCGGCTCCCATTTCCCGTCATTGGGTAGATGAGGGCTCTCGTACGTCGGGCCTTGGCTGTGATGGCGTCCGTGTTTTGTCTCCACGTTAGGCTTCTGTCCATGACCACGCCAAGGCATTTGACGGTGTCGTGCCATTGGATGTCCTCGCCGTTCATGGAGACGTGTCCTGTGGGAATTTCTTTCCGCACTCGTCTGAAGAGGATGGCTTGGCTCTTGTCGGCATTGACTGCGACTTTCTTCGTGCACCATTCATCCAGGAGTGTGGCCGCTTCCTGGAGTTTTCTGGTTGCGTTTCTGGCCTTCCAGGATCTGGCAATCAGGGCGGTGTCGTCTGCATACAGGGCTAGGGCAGTGTGGTCGGTCCGGGGGAGGTCCGAGGTATAGATGGCGAACAAGTGTGGTGACAGCACCGATCCCTGTGGAACTCCCGCCTCCACGGCCCTGTAGGTGGAGAGTTGGTCCGAGATTTTCACCCTTAGCTGCCTGCAGTGTAGGTAAGATCTCACTAGTTTGACGAGTTCGATGGGGTAACCCATACTCATCATTTTACCTAGGAGGCCGTCGTGCCAGACCCTGTCGAACGCTTTGGCGACGTCTAGGAACAGCGCCGCGGTGACTTGACGCTGATTGAACCCCTTGGTGATCTCCTCGGTGAGGCGAAGCACTTGGAGTTCCGTTATATCTTCCCGATTGCAGAATAACGTATCGCATATTATCTTGTATACGACGCTGTCTATAAATGTGACAGGACTATTGGCAGAGGTTTTTGTGTACTTGTTCCAATCAATCTCGAATGGTTAACATTGTTAAAAATTGCTTTATGTTAAATGTTACTATTTTGTATATACTACCAATTTTTGGCGTACAAATTTTAACTCTTTTGGATGATATAACGAATCTTGAATTTACAGCTAGTGAAGAACAATTTATCATCGTAGATGATTTCAATATACCCTCACGTGTTAATTATCTTACTAATAATAATAATGGAAATGACATTTATGTCCTAAATAATTTTATCCGGTATAACATAAGAGTAAATATAAATAACGGTATCCTATTCCAGACTTAGTACTTAGCAGAGCTGGGTATGATTCGAATCATTCAGGATCTGAATCCTTTTTGCGTATTCGAAATCGGTATTCAGATACTTTCATATAAAATGATTCATGATCCGGAATCGTTGACAAGTGAAAAAAGATTCGTATTCGAGTCCTTTTTTGATGAGACGAATTCTTCTTTGTGGTTGCAATAATTAAATATTGATCCTGATAAAGTTTAACTTTAAAAAGAATGGCAGCACAGATGAACTGAATCAATTTAAAATTCTAAGAACAGATATAAAAATTGATACTGATAATGCCCACAAAGAATATTTTATTAATATTGAAAACCAAATTAAGTCTAATCCACATCGCTTCTGGTATACAGGGTGTTTCACGAGAAAACGGGCATGGTTTAATGGGAAACAGACGACACCGAAGGTAATCAGAATCACCTATAGAAAAAGCTGGTTGGACACCTCTTGATGAAATATAGGGTGTTTTATGTATTTATGCCAAAATTTATTTTGGTCACTACTTTGTAATGCAATAGAATAATTAGTTCATATTAGGCTCATGTCATATGCTAGTGATCCTGAATAGATACATATATGACAAAGAAAATATCCAGGTCCGGGCTTGGCAAAAAATTATTTTTTTTGTTTTTCAAAGAAACAACGCCCTATACTTTATGTTTTTTTCCTCAAATTTCAACATGTAATTCGAATAGTACATAAAAAGTGAACAAAATGGCTTTATTAATTTTTTTTTACACACTTTCGCCGTTCTCGAAATACATTCCACTAAATACCACAAATATGAGACATCAAAATATCGATGAACGACACTTGCTAAAAATGCTTCCAGAATTGAAATTATTCATTTACTTTTTTCAACAGTAAATATTATGTTGTAATTAACAATTTAACACCCGCGTGATATTAGGCAGGGGGGAAAATAAATAAAAACCTAAATAAAAACATATTTTTAGTCGCAAACTCCTCTATAAAATCCTTATTTTCCTATAAGGAACGTAACCAGACTGCAACCAACAGCTACTCTCCGGGCTATGTGCCCCGCCGAGCGCTGAATTACAAGTTACAAGTCTGGCGCGTTAAGTGTAATAATTGCATATTACCATCAAAACGCTAATGCACATAGCCCGGAGAGTAGCTGTTGGTTGCAGTCTGGTTACATTTCCTTATAGTAAAATAAGGATTTTATAGAACAAAAACCTAAATGTTGCAGATCATCGAACAAATCTTCTATTTTATTACGCTCATGTATTGAAAACTAGTAAAAGTGATATTTTGATGTCCCATATTGTGGTATTTAGTGGAATGTATTTCGAGAACGGGGAAAGCGTGCCAAAAAATTTAATGAAGCCATTTTGCTCAGTTTTTTTTATGTATTATTCGAATTATATATCGAAATTTGAAATAAAAACATATACAGGATGCTGTTTCTTTGAAAAACGACAAAAACAACTTTTTGTCAAGCCGGACCTGGATATTTTCTTTGTCATATTTATGTATTTATTCAGAATCACTAGCGTATTACTGAGCCAAATATGAACTAATTATTCCATTCCATTACAAGGTAATGACCAAAAGAAATTTTGGCAAAAATACATAAAGCACCCTATATTTCATCAACAGGTGTCCAACCAGCTTTCTCTATGGGTGATTCTGATTACTCTCGGTGTCGGCTGTCTCCCATTAAACCATGTCCGTTTTCTCGTGAAACACCCTGTATAAACACTAGAAAGAATATATTCAGTATTTCTAGTAATACCACCTATAATTACCGCAAATAATAATAATAGTTTCAAGAGAAATATTCCACATCTACATTTTCTTATGATAATACAGACGTAGTCTCCACCAACAAAAAAAACACTTGAACACTACTAACATTCGACGCGCGTTTCGCCAACCGTTAGCTCTTCGGAAGATTTAATCAGATTAACAAAGTTCATGCTATGGCATTTTATAGGTGTAACGAGTATTACGCATTTAGATATATATTTTTTTAATTCATACTTCCCGCACGACTTATGGAAATACATCGATTAGTTTGTCGCTATCTGTAACTTAATATACCATTTTACTTGGCAATAACCCATTATATCGAGAAAATTGCAATTTAACATGCCATTTCAAACCGAAGATATACTAGCTAAATGGATTTTAAATCCCAGAATCGGATGACATATATCACGGGCGGTAGCACAACGTTATAGCTTACTTAACTCGTAATGCCTTATTTCAAACGTTAAAATTTCGTCTATTATTGATCACAAATCCAACATGTAACAATGCACCTTTAAAGGTATATTCATGTGACATGTCAATACGGATAGTGCTTCGTGTTTAAGTAAATTAGTTGAAAATAATTTTTTATATCAATATTTAAAGACTAACGCGGAGGAAAGTTCGAAAATATATAATAATCTGGATACATTGTATATTATGCTTTAAATAAAAGAGTTGTGAACTATTTGATATTCCAACGACAACTTTTTATTTGTACAAAGCGTACATTGTTCACTACAAAAGATGTCCAAGTTGACCCTGGGACCTCATTCTAGGAGACCCATTGTTGATCTGATTAGCATTGTTGTAGTTTTTGCGAGCAATATAAACTACCCCACATTAATTAACCCTGTTCGTTAATTTTGTTCCCTGTTACATCCAGCTTGCCAAAAGACTGCGCTGCCTAATGGTGAGGTTAATTAGATTAAGTGACGAGGATGGAAATTGTTTTAATTTGTTAATCTCTTTTTCCCATATACTAATTAATTAAATCATACATTGATGCGACAGTAGCTGTAATACTGCTGGTAGTTCAATAAAATAGCTGATTTAAAGGAAACAGTTATGGAACTTGGCTGGAATTTTTGCTTAGAAGCAGAGTTTACCTTCAGGATCGAGGCAAAAATAATTTAGAGAGGCGGGAAGGGAAAACGCATTTGTTGCACGTACTTAGTATTTTATCGATAAACTAATAATAAATAAATTTAGGTTTTTAGTATTTTTAAAGTGGTTTTATATTTTTCTAATAAATGGCGGAGGATCCGGTGATATGCCAATAATAAAAAAATATATATGATGTGCATGTGCAACTCCCTGAACTTTGCAGAGATGAAAACTTATATAGATCCAAACACCAGATATGCAAATATAAAAATCAGTGTTCAATATATTTATTTAAATTATACGTTTTCAACATATGCAAGTTCCGTACAGCTAGTACAAAATTATTCAGTCAGACCTGACAAGTTGACGTCAATATATTATGTGCAATAATACAAATTAAAATTTATTAAGTATGGAATATGGAGTACCACAGAGTTTTGAAATGAGACTTATACTATTCTTAATATACAGTGATTTAGATCAAATTTGGTAATTTGATTGAAAAATGATTCAAAAATTTTCGCGACCAGTTTCCTTATGGTTTACTTGTCCGACTCCACTAGTACCGGATTTCAAATTTGGAAATTTCATACACTAAAAAAAATCTTAAATGACAATTGGTTTCTATAGCCAACTTCTCTATTTTTTTTTTCGTGAGTTGCTTAACACAAATTTCCTGACATAACTTCGTAATTTGAGGAAACGGCTAAACGGAAAGAGATTTATGGAATATATAATTTTCGTAAAGCGAAGTCTCACGTTCATCCTCACAAAGTGGTAAATGGTAAATCAGATAAAAAAATTAAAAGTTTAATGTGTCGGTCATTGGCGTTACGCGTAATACATGTTTGTTTTTCAATCATCACATTTAATATTCGATCCGTTAACGCGACTAAAAATATACACGGAAAGTTGGGACGAATTATATAAGTTAAGATTTAGCCTACTGCTTTTTCAGCTAATGAAATTCCACAGTAATTAGACTTAGAATCTATTTATTTTCCTAATTACCGCAATTTTAAGGTAAGATAGTGCCATGCCAAAAATTTGTACCACTGTAGGTCATTAATCATAAAAGAACATTTGTTTGCGTCATTTTGTCATTGTGGCGTTGGGCTGAGAGATCATCATTTCTCATTGTGCCCAAATGATTTATTTCTGCAGGTAGATGTAAACAAGCTTGAAAGTGATCAGCTTAAAATTTTATTATATTTCAACTGCTTCTAACACCCGAAAATCTAATTATCGTATTTAAATAATAGAAGAAAAATTCTAAAATCGTAATGTAGTTTGGTAAGAACTTTTTCAATGTATTTTCAACTAGAAAGAAAAATATCTGAATTGTATTTTATTTTAAAAAAATCTCGGATAAATACTATCTTTGATGCCTCTTGTTTACTTGATTCATAATCCGACCCTTGAAACAATGCCGTGGATTCAGGCATAATAATGCGTTGTGTAATTTGCGTAGTTTAATGAAACTGAAGTAATAAATATCTAAAAAAGTGTCACATAACATCGAAATTGTTTCTATCAATACTAAGGCAGCGGAGAATATACTTGATACGTGCTTCGTCAACCAAAGTGGCATTAACAGGAGATAATTAAAACTGAATTGAAACTAAGAAAATTAACCTGTTCTTACAAAACACAAATACAAGTTTACAGAACGCTGCAATAGGTGCGATTCATTAGCAAATTGTCATTATCTGGGCATGCTCAAAACTGGCCTTAACCCAAATAAGTGCCATTTAAATTTAAGTTATTGTCACAATTCGATAAGTCGTTAAAAATGTCATGATTTCGTACCTACTAACCTATAACACGGAATAAAACCATCGTCACAATTCATACGTTTTCTGATATCCAATCTTCTAAATTCATTTAGCTGTCTACTATTTACTACGTTGGCAAGTAATTAATATATATTATAGTCTTTGTTCTAAAATCCATGCTGGGCCACCCTCACTTGCTCCTTAAATCTAATTATAACTAAACATTTTGCTTGTCCAATATAATTTGTTTTATTTTACAAAACCCCACCGTATATAAAACTATCTAATCGAAACGGCTATCGGATATTTATTGAAAAAATCAAGAATAAATAAAGTTTTTCAAATAATTTGCTAAAGTTTTTAGTATTCTTATAGCACGATTATTTTCAATTTCTGATTTTGCTTCCCTTTTTACGGATAGATCGTTGAAATGTTCCATCTATTAGGGAATATTGTACATTTCATGACTAGAAAATATGTAGGCTAATGGGCCTATCAGTATGTTTGACCAGTCCTTACTAATAATCAATCAGGTTTATTAGTAAATTATTGGTTTAATGCGTTTGGAAGCCTGTAAAACACCACTTTCTGTTACATTAAGTAATAAACCCAATACCTTCAACATGAACAATGTAAATATACATGATAATGGAACAATATCACATTTTGCCCAGATTGCGACCAATAATGCAGAAAGCCACCTCAGATATAACTACCATGCACTCTCCATACACAAGCTATTACTCTGGGAGTACCTCAGGGATCTATCCTGAGGCCTCTATTGTATTCCATTTATATCACTGATCTTCCGTGGCGCATTAGCAAGGGACTCACAATTATGTATGCAGATGGTACGGGTCGTTAATCTATCTCTTAGGTGGTATGCGCAAGTTATAATAATAATAATGGACTGTCGCGTCGCGCGATGCTCTCAATCTTTGCGACGCTGTGTAAGCCAGTATATCCATCACAGAGTCAGATGAAATTTGTAGGTTTGCCAGTGTTCTACAAGTATGGCATATACATGTTTGCGTAGGACTTCGGAGTAATGAAATGCAATTTTTTTCATAATTCTTACATTTTACGCGCAGTAACTAAAAAAATATTAATCCTACGATAATGAATAGGCAAAGTTGTAGAAAATTTCGACTATCAAAATAGTTTTTTGGAAATCTTTTTAGCATCAACAGGAACTGAGATATTTTATGAAACCATTTTTCCAATATGGCGGAGCAAGGAGAAAGTTATGATTTTTACAAACGTTAATATAAATTTATTTCACCATCCCATAAAACATAAAATTCATTAAGTCTTTATTCCAGTTTTGGGCCCAATGTTTACAATTTCCGGGCTAGCAATCGAATTTTTTCAAATACAACAGCAATTTATTATTAGGCTCGTAGAGTATATCTGTATCTTTGTCATCCGTCAATTTAGTAATTGAAAGTGTTCGAAACGTTAAGCGATTTCTTTAAACAGTTATACAACCATTATCTTTACGATAGCTCGGTGGACTCTCTACTAAGTGGGATTCTTTCTGAAAAGAGTTTGATCCCAACACGCTAGGATTCTCAGTGCGTTGCTATGCAGCTCCGCCTACTCCATTTCTCTTCAAACTTTGCCGAATTAAATTAGTCTCGAGATATTTTAGGAGATCAAATTATAATTTACGGTACATAAACACACATTAATTTACTCGTGACTGTATGCAAGTCTGCTTCGATAACTATGTTGAACAGTAAGGTGTTATATTAATTTGGCACTGCGTCTCAAGATCTATCTTCACCTTGATTTCGCATCGGCGTGTATTAATAAGCAGCAATTTGCCTGTCCCGCTTCATTAGAGCATTGAGCAGTTTCGTTACGAATCATAATATTAATTTCCACATTGCACGTTATTGAATGAACCATTAATTAGAAAGGGGCAATTAATTATGTGACGGAAGCGCTAAGAAATATTACCAGGTCGCAGTAATTGCCCAAAAATAAAACAAGAAGTTATTTACCGTAGACATACGTAGAAAGTATAACCTGTTTGTATATATAACAACGTATCTATGTCTATCTATCAAGTTAGTTCCTTTCTTCTTCTTCCTAAGGTGCGTTACCAAGGTCAAATAGTGCATTAAATATCTTCATTGTCATTTTACGTAATTCTTAAAAACGAGCCAACAGAATTCAGAATTATAAAATAAATAAATAAATAACGCCACAGGTAATTACGATCCCCTTTATCCCGGAAGGCTCTAGAAGAGCCCCGTGTGGGAGGGGGCTATACATTTAGAGACAAGGGACACACCCAATATCCGTGTATAGTGGAAAAATCCCTCTTACAGTATTTGCCACTGCCACGACCGGGAATCGAACCCGGAACTTTTGGGTGAGAGGTAAGTGCGCTTACCTCTCGATCATCAGTCATATAATATATACAGGGTGTTGCATCATGAGAGGGACATAGCGTAATAGGAGGTAGAGAACATCAGTGGTAACCGGAACCTCCCATAGAAATGTCTCATTGGGCCTTCATTACGAAGTTACAGGGTGTTAAATAATTTTTGGCCAAACTTGTTTTTTGTCATAACTTTGACAGGGAATGAAATAACGGATTCATATTTGGTACGGCTAATGTACTAACGAGCCCCAAGAGGTACATGTATAAAAAAAATATATCCAGGTCCGGACTCACTATAATTTATGTTTCTTCTTTGCATCAATAAAACATCACCCTGTATATATTTTTTTGAAATTTCGATACGATATTCGAAAAGAGCAAGAAAAAACAAACAAAATGGCCTATTTTTTTGTTACACCTTCGTGGTTATTTAAATACGTTGTTAAATGTGCAAGAAAATGGATTACAGAACCCTATTAAATGAGAGGCACGTGAAATAAATAGTTTTATAACTAAAATTTGCAAAAATTCTATTGAGCCTAGGTGGTCTGGGTGAATCCTAATTCCGGCACGTTTTAAAGGTCCATTTTGGTAAAAAACTGTGGTCCTAATAAGTAATCGGGTATGAAATAACAACATTTTTAATCAATTACAGTAGGCTTGTTCAAAGTGACAGATAATAAAAAGAAATCTCCTAAACAGTTGAATAATTGTTTGTTAGTAATTTAATGTGTCAATAATCCGCATTTAGTTAGTGAAAACTTGTGAAAATATTTTAACTATGCCAGTAAAATTTACAAACGTGGAATATGCTGACATAATATTCATCTATGGTTTCTGTAATGGAAATGGTAGGTCGGCGGAAAGAGAATATCGGCTGCGTTTTCCTGGTCGTCGATGCCCTAATCATAAAACCTTTAGTACGGTGTTCCAGTATGCAAGACAACACGGAAAGTTTCCTACTTCTGCAGTTGTGGAGCGTGTTTTACAACAAGGTGTGCAGGAACAAAACAATATTATAAACGTAGTTCAAGAAAACCCAAATATGAGCACTAGACGAATCAGTTTGGCAACTGGGATTCCTCATTGGCGAGTATGGAGAACCCTAAAAAGAGAACGTTACCATCCATATCATATCCAGCAGGTACAGCGTCTTCAACAAGGCGACGATATCCCCCGCCTGGCATTTTGTCATTGGTTGTCTAACCATCGCCAAGTCATTTACAGAACCTTATTTACGGATGAGGCACAATTTACAAGGGATGGAGTAAACAATTCACGAAATAATCATAAATGGGCACAGGAAAATCCACATGCGGTACGCCAACGCCGTTCGCAACACAGGTTTTCTGTAAATGTTTGGGTCGGACTTGTGAATAGACATTTGATAGGGCTACATTTTTTTGAAGAAAGATTGAATGGTGAAATTTACTTTGATTTTCTTCAAAACATTTTACCGAATATGTTAGAAAATATCGGTATAAGAGGCATGTTGTTTCAGCATGATGGGGCCCCACCACATTTTAACCTTCAAGTAAGAGAACACTTAAACAATGTGTATCCTAATAGATGGATTGGACGCGGGGGTCCACATGAATGGCCACCAAGATCTCCTGATTGTAACCCTTGTGATTACTTTTTATGGGGCCACTTAACAAACGAGGTTTATAGCATTGAAATTGAAAGTAGACAACATTTAATCCAGCGCATCGTTACAACCTGCGACGAAATACGGAATAATCCAGAAAGGATACGTCGAGCAATTGGTGACCTTTCTAAACGCGCAAGAAAATGCACAGAATGTGGGGGAGGACATTTTGAAAATTTACTTTAGTGTCAATTACGTTTTATTTTTAAACACATTTAGTTATTGTTTTGTTATTTATTGTTAATTGAATGGAAAATATTTTATTTATTTAGATTTTAGTTTGTTCTCTTTTCCAATTTTTATTAAGTATAAAATGTTGATGATTTTCTTGATCAAAGTAACTGGTTGCTTAGACCTAAATGGTTTAAATTATCTGTCACTTTTATTCTTTGAACAAGCCTACTGTGATTGATTAAAAATTTTGTTATTTCATACCCGATTACTTATTAGGACCACAGTTTTTTACCAAAATGGACCTTTAAAACGTGCCGGAATTAGGATTCACCCAGACCACCTAGGCTCAATAGAATTTTTGCAAATTTTAGTTATAAAACTATTTATTTCACGTGCCTCTCATTTAATAGGGTTCTGTAATCCATTTTCTTGCACATTTAACAACGTATTTAAATAACCACGAAGGTGTAACCAAAAAATGAAATAGGCCATTTTGTTTGTTTTTTCTTGCTCTTTTCGAATATTGTATCGAAATTTCAAAAAAATATATACAGGGTGATGTTCTATTGATGCAAAGAAGAAACATAAATTATAGTGAGTCCGGACCTGGATATATATTTTTTTATACATGTACCTCTTGGGGCTCGTTAGTACATTAGCCGTACCAAATATGAATCCGTTATTTCATTCCCTGTCAAAGTTATGACAAAAAACAGGTTTGGCCAAAAATTATTTAACACCCTGTAACTTCGTAATGAAGGCCCAATGAGACATTTCTATGGGAGGTTCCGGTTACCACTGACGTTCTCTACCTCCTATTAAGCTATGTCCCTCTCATGATGCAACACCCTGTATAATATAATTCATTTCATTATGTAAACTAGCAAACATAAGACAAGGACCTATTATATTTTATATTGTAATCCTAATTAGAATTAAATTTCCAAAATTGTCTCCTCCTTGATTACTCAACGCGAACGTACCACTCATTATGCCCAAATTCACCACAAATTGTTTTATATTCTATAAAGGTACTTAAATATTCAAATAAAATATAATACGATGTAGTATAAAATATAATAACATGAAAAAAGTGAAAAGTCTGCATAATATTTGCTCCTATTAAAGTATTGTGTCGAATTCGAATATGTAAAATTTCGTGCAAAACAGTTGGGCATTTTGCTACTACGTGGCAGCAGCATAGCGGTGACATTGCTTCGTGTGCCGCAATGCAGGGTCGGGCTCATAAGTTGTCATTTTTAGTGTTTGAAATATCATCGATATTTGGTCATATTAATGTTAAGAAATGACATTGTCATTAAAAGTATTGTTGATTATAGATTTTTGGGATTAATTACTTTTTATTTATTAAGATATGTCTGTTTTTTTATGTGCAAAACATTTTATAATAAAAAAAATTGCAAAAGATGGACCAGTTGCATTATATTAGAACACTACAATTTCATTCAAACTTACTGCACCATTCCCGAATTAATATATGAATAATATATTAAACGTTGGAAGGAATTAAGGTTATAAATTATGTACGATTGTCGATTTTAGTAAATTGATGTCTGCAAAATAGTTCTAATTTATTTTTGTTCACCATTTTCATAACTATCTGTCTGTGACACTGCTATTAAATATTACTTTCTAATAAACAGCTGTACTGTTTATTAGAAAATACCACTTCTATACATAGTGTCCTATAATTATAGCAAGGGAGCATTTTTTATCACCGAGTGTGAAGGATCAATTACAGGAGGAATTAAAAAGCACTTTCGCTTTGTGGTCTATTGGTACAAACTATTTAATTTCTTGCACTCCACAGTCTAACAGTGTGCTATTGCTATTGTAATAACCATTTCCAAGGAGTAAACTACAGATCTCTTTTACTTCTCGAGGGACAGAAGCCACTTTCTACACTTTAGTCCTCGAAAATGGCAATTAAAATAGCACTCTAAGATCACAGAATTCTAATACATTGTTTTTGATGCTCAAAAGCATTTTATTTTACTTTTTATTGTGGTACAGATTCTTGTTAAGGGTGTACAGAAAAGTTTCTACATGGCTCACTAATTTCCTCTTTATTAAATCACTATAAACATTTAAGTATTACACATAAACATGAATAAAGTCTGTACATTTCATGATGTTCTAAATACCTACGTATTTATTATTCAAACTATACTTATATCAAATTATATCACAGCACTTATGTCTTGCTGATAGCTAAATTCGGTGATTTACTAATATTTCGTCTTTTATGCCAACTAAATACGCGCAACCCACAATACTTCAAGATGTTCTATGTGTCACCGAGGTTTTCTTTGTAATTGGTACATATAAACATCGTACGGTCCTGTACGCCGAATCTAGTTCCTAGACTGGTGTGGCTTCTGTGTTATCGACATGACAGAACGATGTAATTTGATTACTTACAAATTTACTGGCGATTGACTGGTGCATGTAAACGCAGTCTTAATGTGCTGTCTATCGTAACTTGGAGATTCGAATGGCTAGGTAATTGGATTTGTTTTATCAAAGTTAGGAGAAATTACATTTCTTGAATACAGCAATAATAATAAGACAACAAATAATGAAAAAAATCCCGCACCGGGCTAGAATTTAAGGGTGGGTAATAAGGTCAAAACTATCCCAGTATTTTATACCCAAGCTGTGAAAACTTAAAGATTTCCTAAACCAGAAAACAAAAAAAATATGTAAACTTTATGACACTCTTACTCTAAAGTAACGGAATAAAAAAATGCTCAGAAATCTCTAAGTTGTCCTTAAGTTCTAGGAGGTGATGTGGTTCTGTAATGGCCGTTTCAACTTATAAAATCATTCAAGTTCAACGAAAAATGTTTCCTTCATTTCAGACTCATTGTTACACAGGAATAGCGGAGTTATAATTAAAACAAAACGAAGGCCATATACATTAAAGCAGCTAATAGGGGCGTAGAACCACACAGCGATTATTTTAAATCTTGTAACATGTTTTAATTAAAATTATATCATACGCATCATTTATTTCAGATAGGATCGTAATATAATTCCACTAATTAACAACGACGACCTTTTACCGTTTAAAGGCAGGATCAGAGATCGTTAGCATACCCCCAAGTATAATAAAAACAACACCCCGAGATTTTGGACAAATACAACGAAAGCGCGGGGAATATAGAAATCCCGACCATCAAACGCGCCGTTGGAATCCGTCGGTCGTTAAGGTTATGCGGACATGACGTTTCTACTAAAAAAATATTTAGAGTATAGCTGCGAGTCTTATCTCACAGAAAAATGGGACAGGATAGCAGCCCCTTATTCGAAAGGGGGGTCAATGAAAACCTTAAATCTGAATTTGCGCATTCCTACTTCCCCCCCTTTCGCCGCCATCTTGGATTTGTTTTTTTTTTTTTTCAATCGCTCATAACTCGAGTTATATTTATCGCACAGTAATGAAAAAAACATCGTTGTACTCGAGAGGATTTACTCTTTATGTCATCACGAATGCATTTTTGCCGTAAAAGTTATTGCAAAAAAGTTATTAGAGCTCAAAGTTGAGAAATGATTTCAAAAAAATTTTTTTTCGCTTTCTTGGCTCGCCACTCTTTTGCAGTGCATCTGACACTCTCTGCCAACAAAATGTTATTTAAACTAGACGCGATTTCTAGGATTAAAAAAAAAATTAAGTCCGTAAGTGGATTCCTCGCCCGCCAATCCACGCTCAAAGTTGACATGTTCAAATATGCGCGGAGCGTTTTCAATCAGTCATAGTATTTTAACTTGTACATTTTGTAAACTCATTTCCACACCACCTTTGAGGTAGAGTCGACGGCGAGTTTTTTTTAACGTGGTTTCCCCCCGAGGCCTAATTCACGATTTCTTTGCTTGATGTTCGATTTCTTGCCTCTATTCTATAGGAAATTAATAGTTTTCGTCAGTTTCCTGGGATACTTCAGACGCTTTTCTTTTCGTCGCTCTGGGTAATGGTACCATAGTAGGAAGGTCGTAGCAATCCTTGTCTTCATCACCCAAGATTTCTGCAACTTCCTTGACGTTTGTGCAATTTTCGCCGCAGCAAATTTTGCATAAGATGGAACACTTTAATCCGGCCTTTCGGCAGCCGCAAGCTTTACCGCAGTTTTTGGCGGATCCACAGGATATAATGTCCAATAGAATTTGTGGAATCGGGTCTTGTTCGCTGGTCACAGGCTCTAAACCGCGGTAGCCATTTTTCCAGCCCCAAGAAATCGCGTTTTTTCTTGCCCGAGCCACTTCTGGACCTGATGATAAGTCCGTAGGGAATGCTGACGTGTTGCGGAACTCGTTGGGGGAAGCGCGACAAATCCGTTTTCTTTTTAAGACCCAATCGTGTATATATTTTAAATCGCAATCGATCGATGGACACATCGGATTCATTTCCTCCGTACAGTGCAATTAACACGCTCTCTCCAGCTGCAGCGATGACATTTTGTCCAGGAGTGGTTGTTTGGAATAATTTTATATCCTCTTGAAGGTGAACATTTTTTTTGATGACGTCAATTATTTTTTTCTTTCCCATTCCGCAGATTGCTGACACTGTGTCACATCCTGAAAAGGCATGTATGAAAAGCAAATGCTCCAGCAGAAGTGCGTGTTTGAAGCTGCTTTAGAATACGTCTTCGATGCCGTTGTTCCCCTTCCTATTTTACGGAAATAGACATTTTTTTTAAATTTGCACACAGCAACACAAGCAGGTCCGTATCCTCTCCTACGATGACGACAGTATCAAATTGTGGACTTAAATCAATTGCAGTTTTCACGATATCCACGTCCGCATCTTCCCATGATTGTTTCACTGTGAATCAAAGGTGGTGTGGAAATGAGTTTACAAAATGTACAAGTTAAAATACTATGACTGATTGAAAACGCTCCGCGCTTATTTGAACATGTCAAATTTGCTGCGGCGAAAATTGCACAAACGTCAAGGAAGTTGCAGAAATCTTGGGTGATGAAGACAAGGATTGCTACGACCTTCCTACTATGGTACCATTACCCAGAGCGACGAAAAGAAAAGCGTCTGAAGTATCCCAGGAAACTGACGAAAACTATTAATTTCCTATAGAAAAGTGGCAAGAAATCGAACATCAAGCAAAGAAATCGTGAATTAGGCCTCGGGGGGAAACCACGTTAAATAAAACGCGCCGTCGACTCTACCTCAAAGGTGGTGTGGAAATGAGTTTACAAAATGTACAAGTTAAAATACTATGACTGATTGAAAACGCTCCGCGCATATTTGAACATGTCAACTTTGAGCGTGGATTGGCGGGCGAGGAATCCACTTACGGACTTAATTTTTTTTTCTAAATCCTAGAAATCGCGTCTAGTTTAAATAACATTTTATTGGCAGAAAGTGTCAGATGCACTGCAAAAGAGTGGCGAGCCAAGAAAGTGAAAAAAAATTTTTTTGAAATCATTTCTCAACTTTGAGCTCTAATAACTTTTACGGCAAAAATGCATTCGTGATGACATAAAGAGTAAATCCTCACGAGTACAACGATGTTTTTTTCATTACTGTGCGATAAATAGAACTCGAGTTATGAGCGATTGAAAAAAAAAAAACAAATCCAAGATGGCGGCGAAAGGGGGGGAAGTAGGAATGCGCAAATTCAGACTTAAGGTTTTCATTGACCCCCCTTTCGAATAAGGAACAAAAGAAAAAATGTACCCAAAATTTTTGGGTCAATTCCTAATTGCACTGGACTAATAACCTTATACAATAATCATTAGTAATAACATTTTCCCATGCATTATTTACTGTTTCCAGTAATTCTTCGGCATTCCGTGGTCTCACATTTCGTTTTTAGATACTTCTTACGAGTAGTCCCCATACTTCTTCCACAGGGTTAAGATCTGGACTATGACTGGGCCAGTTAAGAACATTGATGTTGTTATCTTGAAACCAGGTAGTTACGGTATGAGCAGTATGAATGGAACAATTGTCTTGTTGAAATATAAACTCATTATTAGGAAATAATTGTGACACAGAAGGGAGCATAATATTGTCTAAAATCCTAATATACGTTTCATTATTAAATCGTTCCTCAATATGCCACAAAACACCAGGACCACGTGTCGATATCCAAGCCCACATATTGACGGAAAATCTACCACTTTTATCATTGTTAGATATATATTCCTTCTCATCGAATCGAGTAGGACGGTAAACACGAATACGACCACTCTGTGTTGACTGGAAAATTTTTTCGTCTGTAAAGATTACATTGTTGTACATCATGCGCTAAAAATTCAAGCGCAAATCCTACTCGAGCTTCATACAACGATTATGAATGATTAAAACAGGTAAGTATTCCATTTTTGATCGTTTATAATTAAAACAACCGTCTTTAAAATGGGTTACACAGAAACAGAAAAGTTTGATATATTTTGCCTTTATGTTAGAAATAATAAAAACTGCAAGAGAATATATTATATTAAATCGTCCTAATCGCGATAAATAACTAAAATCATAAGTGTGCACAGATGTAGCAAGCAAAGAAATTATAATTTTTCCTGATATGTAAAAAGAAACTCTTTATACTTTATTATTTTTGTTGGGTATTTTGCCACCTGCGTATCACAAAGAAACGGTAATTTAAATTGAATGTTATGACACACAATTAATTAGAAAAGTCAGATTTGTCAAATATTTGGCACATAAAATAGTTCACATACATTTATTTGATCGTATACATTTCAAAATTTTCAAATTTAATTTTCTTGATGAAGGATATACAAAATTCAAAAAATCTTATATTGCTGGACAGAGAATAAACTCTTTCAATTGAGCTGTCACATACGAGCAATTAATAATATTAAGGAGAATCTTATTAATTGTGTTCGTCTGTTCCTAATAGACAAACATCACGTTTTCGCTACAAAGACACACTTCAAGCCAGAGGACTATTGATAGATAATTCATCCAATATGTAACAGAAAATCAAATATTCATATTGTAATTGCATACACGAAGTTGGTCTGAAACAGCCGCAATTTCCTGTAATTTATTTGTACACGCACATTGTCCTCGGGCCACTGTAACTGAGGTTTTGTTTGTATTTGTTGAAGCAAATTCGTTTGATGGATGTCTACGGATAATCACGTTGGTGCTCGTTAATGGGAAATTGATATTTTTTTTAGGTTATTTATTTGTCATTATATCGACGATACCGTTTGATACGGTATAACGGGCGATATTTCGCCAGATTGTTTCATCACTCATTACACGTTTTAATCAATGATTAGAAAATTTAATATATATTCTAATATAATTGTTACCCAAGTTTCTGAACTATTAGCTCCAACTTTCATTTGTGTGATTGAGAAACCTGTTCAATTAAAAATTATCCCCAAGAAGTGGTTCGAACCAACACTAAAAACTGTAGGGCCCCGTCTCATGTACTCAGACAAATCTAAATCTCCTATACTTAAGTGGGTTATGTTCAGGTGGCGTTAAGGACGGTTAAAACATGTATATTACAAGTTATTCGAATCAGGTTTTAGATTATCAGCATTCATTGCCGTAATCACGGCTCCCTTAGCAATATAACGAATAACGAAAGCCGCTATAAAAAAAGGTTTAATTACCAGGCACATTCCGCAATTGTTCACACCTTTCCATTATTTTTAATGTAATTGCATTTAAGCGAGTTTGTACAATCACGAGATTTTACTTGGAGCAAATGTACTACCACGGAATTAGGACAGCGTTATATCAATTTTATGCAAAATAGGAGGACCGAACAGAGAAAAAGAAGTTTAATTAAAGCAATTTATGCCGGGCTGAAATGAGCGTTGCACCGAGTGCTCTTCAAAATTCATAAGCCTAAAGTGGGAGACGGAGAGAGGAAGAACCGGAAACTAATCTAGTTCGGGTTTTTGAATATTAAATTTGGCACAGTTGTTGCACCATTTATTTAATAAGTGAGTTGTATAGTGTGAAGTGTATTGTTCGTAAGGAAAACCCGCAACGTACATATGAAATGGAAAAAGTATACTGAGTATTAATAAATTTTAGATTGGGTTATTAATTTTTCAGGTAGTGGAATCAGGAGGTTCATGAAACTGCTACTTGACAATTTAGCGTTAACTCAGGAGATAAATCGCTACTTCACACACGACTATCACGTAACTCATTCTTTTCGCTCTAAAATTAGTCCATTGTGTCAAGACATACAGTGGTTTCATTTAAAAAGCAATCTTCTAGAATAAATTTGGATCTGAAGTGGACACGATTTCGAAGTTAGTAATCACTGTTGACTGAATTTTATCGACCCCAACTTTGAAATTTCAAATTCAAGTTCTGACACACGATTTTAGAGAGCATGACCGCTCTATCCTCCTACAAAAGAAATTAAATTGGTATATATCAGAAGTGCATCATTAATAGGCCAGTCAATAATACAATGCGTTTAAAAGTTATATAAACTATCAAAGATACAGTTCAAATGTGCTTTTAGAGGGCGGAATATTAAAACATAATATATTTAGTCGCAAACTCCTCTATAAAATCCTTATTTTACTATAAGGAACGTAACCAGACTGCAATCAACAGCTACTCTCCGGGCTATATGTGCCGCCGAGCGCTGTATTACAAGCTACAAGCCCGGCACGTTAAGTGTAATAATTGCATATTACCATCAAAACGCTAATGCTTCGATTGCAACAAACACCAGCCGAAAGACTGATCCTACTTAAAGGAGCTCTCGAGCCTTGCACTGACGAGAGCCAACAGCTCGAAACTGCAGTCTGCAAGTGGTGTGTGACGACTGGCACGATTTTTAAGTGTAAAATGAAATAATAAATGTAATAATATGTAACCAGCGAGGCCAAGTAACTTTTAAACAATTTGCTGTTTACTACACTGATGTTATTGATGAAATGATGTCTAAATTTCAAAGTATAAGTAGCACTAATTATCTTAACTATCTAACAAAGTTGCCAGCTGCCTAACCCTAACCATTATTTCTGTATCCAGTTAGTTGTTTGGAAATTCGAAATATTATTAATAAACCAAAAAACTCAAAATCCAAGGATATTTATGGGTTAATTAATGAATTCATAAAGCTAGCAGGTAAATCACTTTATGATTATATTACCGGTAACAACCTTAACGTAAGTAATAGGGGCTGTACATCGATATTTATTAACAGTAGAAGTCAAACTATAATAGATATAACACTAACAACGTGGCGTATATCCAGCCTAATCCAGAATTGGCATGTGTCTGATCGTGTAACACTATCAGACCACCAATGGATAAATTTTGAAATCAATCTCATCAAGGCACCCAAAAAACCATTCCGAGATCCCTGGAAAACTGATAGAGATTAATAGTGAAACGGACCGCCCCTAGGGCCATCCTATTTTAAAAATAAGCCTTCAATTTGTTTTAAATTCAGGGAAATATCGCTCTTATAACTACAATTAACAAGAAATTATTTAAACATTACATTCTTAATTTCATTTCCAAATTTATGCAAATATTAATTTTACAACAGAAATTATTTTGTCAATACCAAATGATAGCCGACTTCAGGGCGCCGTTACGTTTTAACTTATTGGGGTAGAAAGTTGTACATATGTCAAATGCCACTTTAAAATTGCTTGTAACATGGTTATTAATTCTTATCTAAAACTTGGCAGTTTTAAAAACAAGACTAATGCATTAGTAAAACCAGCAAAGCGTCGAGAGTTGTGTATGAAGTGAATAGGGTGACTTTAAGCAAACGTATAAGACGAAGATAGGGCAGGGTACCAGAGCCACGTCTCATGTGTCAAATATACAAGCCACGTTAAGGATATAGGGGATTTGGCACTGTGATTTTGGAACCGCGTTATTGAAAGAACGGAATAAAAGCCAGGCGATGCTATACCTCCAGACAGAACTGATAGAGGATGCTTGCCGATGTTTACGAGCCCTCTCGGTTTGCCCGGAAGAATACTTATTCCAGTAGTAGCAAATTTCATCGAGGATGTTTGTCGTCGATTTTGGAACCCTCTGAATTTGCTAAGAGATACTAATTGCAGGACGCTTGTCGACGATCAAATATTCGAGCCCGCTTAGTTCTCTAAAGACATCAATTAATTCTACGAATAAATCCAATCTGGGGTGATTAAAAAGGGTTACTACACACACAACAAAGTTTGGGTCCTACACTAACAAAACTAGACGATCACGCATATGGCCAATTTGTTTATTTATCTTGACATAAAATTAAGATAATTAATTACTGGGTAGGAATTAATAAGTTCTAGATTGCTTCACGATCAAAGATATTTGATATTAATTAACACCTCTGGGGGTTGAGAAGTTTTACTGGTTCATGTGACCAGGATTTCTGTTTAATACACAGGGAGGGGGGGAGGGAAGTCTTCAATATCGATGTCGACTCAGGGAGACCTTGGAAGGGGTTAATAAGAGGGTGCCCAGAACGAGTGGCGAAATAGAGCAATATGTCAAAATCTTGCAAACAGCCACGAGATAAGCTTTTGAAACATCCTGCCCCTTGAGGTCCTCGCAACAGCTCAATGAGGCCACCAAGTGTTAGTCTCAAGGGCTGACTGACCTCAAGAAGAAGGCTAGGACTTCGTTCAACAAAGCAAAACTGACAAGACAGGAATCCGATTGGGAATCATACAAAACCAATCTGAAAGAGTTTAAGAAACTAGTCAGACAGAGACAAAGAGATGCGTGGAGAACCTACTGTGAAGAAATCGAAGATTGCTCACAGACTGCTAGGTTATGCAAAATCCTCGCCAAAGACAAAGACATGACCTCTGCTTATTAAAAAGGAGTGATGGTACAAGAACCAGCGACTTTCGTGAAAGCCTAGAGTTACTCATGGAGATTTTGCAAACAACTTGAGTAAAAATTCATATCACTACACCTGTCATAGTTCCACTTAGGTAGGCTTATACTTTATTTAGCAATATATGTATTAAAAAAAAATTATGGCCAAAAATAATAAATATTTCCTTATCGGATCTCTCTCTCTCTTTCTCTCGGATATGCCCACCTTAACGCATTTACGTGCACCTAATTTTATTTAAGTTTTCAAATATTTTTATTTATTATGGGCGTTTATTTATCAGTGGCACCATATTAATCAGCAAATAGAACCAAAAAAGAAATAAAGGAAAATATTTGTAAATATAAAGTCTATTTTTTCCCGGCGCCTCAATATCTCAAACACGCAAGCCACGATGCAACAAACAGCTCCGATGAGAAATCGGTCATACTTGCAAATTCAATTCAACCAGCGATCTTTAAGGTCGCCCGAGCAAAGCAAATTTGTTTACGTCACGTTCTAAATTGAAATGCACTGACCTAGTGAGGGTGCGCTATGATATGGGCCTGATGGCCTGTTAGTGGAAATGAAACCATGTCGGCGTGCGCTCTTCCCTAAAATTCTCGCGTGAATTTATCCAATATAAAGTATTTATTTATTTTTCCATTCTCTAGGTGTGCCGACAGTGCACGCGATGTCTGTCTTTCAGCGGGGGCACTCGGGTCAATAACTGTTTCCTCGAACAAAATTGTGTGCCATTTAGACCGACTAACTTTTCCACAATACACAAAATTATCCCTAAGAAGTTTATACGATATCCATTATAATTAAGTAAAATTATGTGTATTTACTTACAGAAAACATCAAATTCTAGGCGATTCTTACCTGAAAAATAAAAATAAAAAGTTAAATTCAGAACTTATTAATTTTTTGATTGAAGTAATAAATATATCCAATAAACCGTGATACCGCGGCAAAAGTGTTTCTCATGCGGTCATGTTTCTTCATAAACTCAAATTGTATTTATTTGAATAAAGCCACCAGCAGCGCGCATATAAAAAGCAACACCTAGAACCTATTTTAAATAATAGTAAACAACAGCGTTTTCACTATTGTTTATTCTATAAAGCATTAATAATGTAATACATAAAAAATTACGGTAAAATTAACAAAAAATATTAATAGATAACGAAACTAATTTACACCTTAAAACATAATATTTTTAGTCGCAAACTCCTCTATAAAATCCCTATTTTACTATAAGGAACGTAACCAGACTGCAACCAACAGCTACTCTCCGGGCTATATACCCCGCCGAGCACTGAATTACGAGTTACAAGCCTGGCGCGTTAAATATAATAATTACATATTACCATCAAAACGCTAATGCTGCGATTGCAACAAACACCAGCCGAAAGATTGATCCTACTTAAAGGAGCTCTCGTGCCAGTCGCTCCAAACCACTTGCAGACTGGAGTTTCGAGCTGTTGGCTCTCGTCAGTGCAAGCGTTGAGTGATAAATCCTATAAGAGGAGCAAGTTCTATGTTGGAACGGTTAGCCAGCGCTAGGATTCACATATAGTACGGTGCTGCCGGCGTGTTACGCCCAAGCCGAGGAGCATGGGAACCCGCTGATCAGACAGGCCACTGATCATGACCCTGCCGATGCCCCGAGGCACAAGCGACCGAGGGTACAGCTACTGGACAACGGGTAAGTACAACCTTTATTTCCCGCTAACAGATCTGTTTCAGATACGCCAGGACAGACCACCACTACCAGGGACATGACGTTTTTCAACCCTAACCCAACCTCCTTGCGGGCGTCGGACAACATACCGTCCAACGCCCGTTGTCCTACCTGCTCCGTGGAGACCGAAAGTGCTAAAATAAGAACTTAGGTCTCCACACTCCCGAGCCACACAGCTCATCCTTACCTTTCCGACGATCCGGGGTAGGATATCAATTGATGTCCTACGTACCGGCAGTCAGTCCCAGCCAAAACTTCCTAAACCCAACTCGACCGATGACTACCCCCGGGGGGTGACAAGCTGGCGAAGAAAGAAAATATCAAGACAAGAAGAGCGCCAGAAGAGACCTCAGCCAGCGAGGTTCAACAGCCAGGACCAGGGGAGGTCCGCAGAAAATACCACGACACATCTCGCATTTGCGAGCTGGGTCTGGTAGAAGTAAGCGGGCCCACCTGTTACGAAGGCCGGTCCAGGTCTACAGAGATAATCTAGGTGCAAAGAGTAATAGTCCTACTCGGCCCTAGTTATCGAGACCGACATCCAGCCAATGGATATTGGCGCGCGCCGGCGTGTTGATCTCAGATTTCTCAGTTAGCTGATGGTACTAGCAGAATGCACGTCGCATGCCTTTACGCGTAGAGACTGTAGTATGCTCTTTTTCGCTTTTGATAAAACCGTCTTGTGTGGTTTTTAATAATTTGCTTTAACATTTAATAAGATGATCGCCTCGTATTTTTTGCGAATTTTATTGAAAATTAGTAAAATACTAAATGCGAAATAGTTTTTAAAGTGTACAATCATTATTTATCGCAGTTTGTATGAATAAAAATAGTTACTAAATAAAATCCTAATGCAATAATTACATAAGCAGCTTCCCCTTTGCACGTCACTGGGGACTTTCTTTAAATAAATAACATAACGCAAATTATATGACCCTTAGTAATATCCCGTAGAATTTTTATTTATTGTGCCGTTTTGGAGTTATCAGAACATGTTATTGGAAGGCTTCACCCATTTTTTTTGCTGTGGGGTCTTACACGAGAGAAAATAATAAAATAAATGTAAAACAAGAATCTTATGCACTATGCTTTATGTCGGCATGATTTCTCGAGGTGGGTCTGTTTGAAAATCTTACTCACTTTGACTAGTTCTATGCACGGTTCAAAGGATTTGGTGGAAGTATTGAGGCATTTTCGAGAAGCAAGTAAGTACACTATTAAAGCTTCAATTGCAACAAATGCTGTCCGAATGACTTTCCTATTTAAAAGAAGCTCCCGTGCCAATCGTTCCACACCACTTATAGACTGTAGTTTCGAGCTCTTAGCCTTTATCAGTGCAAAGTAGATCTGTAGCGATTGACACGAGGGTCCTCGACTTTGGTTCATCACGAAATCCTTAAGCCTTTGTAATGTAACATCGTCTATAGGCGCCATCTAGCGGTCCAGTGCCTGATTAGTGTGAAAGTTTTGCCTAAATAGTTCCTAAATGACATATTTTTTAATAACTATTCATCCAGCAACTAAATGTAATAAAAATAAATGCATAAATGTAACTAAATGCCTATACAGACAATTATTATCTTTTCGGTGGTAGTTTTCCGTTAACATAGGTCAGTTTCTTAAAAAGCCTCTGGCAATTACCTAATCAAAAATCTAGTTTACGCTCGATATGCTCTCATTGTTTCATTTAACACATTGCGGTCTAATAAATAAATACCGTCCAATTAATTAATTAAAAAGGCAACTATTTGCTTAGAAAATATGGGGAAAGTGCATTCGTTAATTTAAATTAGTGGCGTTAAAAAATAGGTATAAAAATAGGTGTGACAAGTTTATTTTGAATAATCTAGTTGCCGTTACTCAGTATATCAAATCAAGTTATGTTTATTAATGTCGATATCATCGGGCAATGCATTAAAAATACCCAAGTGGACCTACTTAGTTTTCTACAAATATCAGAAAAACTAGATGGTTTTGAATTTATCATTCTAATTAAACTAATATAGGAAAATGAAGTGTAGAATAAAATCGCGATGGATGCTGTTTTAACTTAAACATTTTGCATTTTCGTTGTTATCAGAAAATTTTAGATTCTTTTGTAGGTTGTGCATAAAAATATACTATTCAATGATTAATAATACAACATAAAAATTAGGCATTAGGTTAGAATTAGAAATTAAATCCCTTGCTAAGTTGCTGATATATTTCTAAACGAATTGACAAATGACTTAAATGATTTTATTTTGCGTTTCCCGATTGAGTATGTCGCACGTTATAGGATTGTATTAATTTTATTTTAATTGCTTTGGAAATGCACATTGTGCACCTTGATGGATGGCAACGAATTTATTTCGTTTCATAGGAAACAGCGGAATTTTTGATCTCTGGATTATGTATTTTACTACACATTTATTTTTGCAATAAGGTTTTATATTTTGTTAAATAATTTTGTTTTTTACCCCAGTCATTAGAGTAAAAAAGGTATGAAAAATTGCAAAAGTTTTGAAATTTTGAAACAACATTGGAGAAGGTAAAAAAACAACAAATCCGGTTTTGCACCCTTTTCTGCCCCCCGCAACATTGTTAAATTTTAAAAAAACGTGAATTTGTAATAACTTTTGAAAAAAAATCCGAAGTCTACGCAAACCTTAGAGAACATTGTCTGAAAGTTATTTGTGGCATTCTACGAATATTCTTTCCTATTATTTGGGTTTTCTACCACATGTATTATTATCCGCTTCAAAACAAATCACCAAATCTACAAAATAATAGAATTATTGGAAAAAAGCCTCTGCGCCCGTGACGTTTACGTCAAAGGAATAGTCAGAGGTTATGTTTTGCAAATAATATAAATCGGAATAAACACAGATATAATGTATTTTGCTGACGTTTCGGAAAGTACTCTCTATCCGTTTTCAAAGCTATTTTTTTGGAAGAACTCTTATTTTGCTGTGCATGTCAAATATACAGCTTTAAGATTCTGTTTATGTTATTTCCTTAGATACTTACTACTTACACAGAACACAGAACTGATGATATTTTCTTTTAGATAATGTTGAGTTTGTTAAGTTCTTCTTTTAACATTGGTAGCCAGGTTGTACAAATATCTACAGAACAATTCGATACGCACTTATCTTCATTTAATAAGATTATTGCCGATTCTTTAATTTTTCTTTTTTTGGAATCTGCTTCTTTTGTTAAATATTTGCCGAGTCCCAGGTTATTCTATGTCCGTTTTCCCAAGCATGTTCACAAATCTTTGATTTCAGAATTTCATTCTTTCTAATGTAATTCTTGTGCTCATCCAACCTCACAGTGAAAGGTCTGGATGACTCACCCACATAACATTTCGCAGAAAGAAAAGCTGGGAGGTTCATCAAAACGAAGCCACTCACGAAAATTCAACCTGTTAGTAATCACTTTCAAAACCTGGACTATCCATATTTAAGCTTTTCCTCATAATTGAAAAACTGTGTTAAATAAAATTTTCATTAAAAATGTAAAAAGGTAGTTTGCTTATAGTAGATTTCATATTTTCTAATTTTTAGAATACCTTGTGTATAATTTAATAATAATAATAATAAATGCTTTTATTGCTTCAGGCAGAAATATACAAAAAGGATTATCATAAGTTTGACAACTGTTTGGTGCAACGGTTTCCAAGAACCGTTATAACTTTCTTCGTGTAAAAGATCCTCATTTGCTTCTTGTCACATAAAAAGAACACAAGGAGAACTACGTTCTACAACTGAAATAAATTCAATAATATCATACCAAGTGTTCCGTTTTTCGCGTTACATTTTGTCAACTTCAAACCGCGAAAACTTGTTTAGGTCAAATGGAACACCCTGTATTTTTTTACGTCAAGTTGTGTAAAATTGAATTCCCTTTTTTCTGATATTAGCATTGCGGGGCTTAAAGTTACAACTTTTTGAAATATTTGCGATTTTATTAGAAATTCATGAATTGTTGTAATCATTTCATCAAAATAGCCATGATTAGAAACAATCAGTCATTATCTTATGTCAAAAAATGCCAGTACATTTAAATTACACCCATGAACATGACTTTTTAAATTTGTTTATTATTTATGGAGAATGTGATAAAGTAATATCAAGAACTTGCAGCACATTTGCTACTCGATATCCAGAAAAACGCAAAATAACACTAACACTGTAACATGCGTATTAATCGAATTGGCATGAACTAAAATAGCAGAGATTAGATCAATTTAAAATATGATTTCATTTTAATTTAATAATTGCTCAAAACTCCACCCTCGAACCTCGACACATTTTTCGCACCTTCGGATTAGTTCCTCATGGTTAGCTCTTCTAATTGGATCCTGTGATATGTTTTGAAATGCATTTCTTACTCTTTGCATACAATCTTCAATGGTTATTAGTCGGCTCTCATAAACTTTATTTTTAGTAGTTCCCCAAATGAAATAATCCAGAACTGATAAATCGGGCGAGCGAGGAGGCCATAAGAAAGGTCCATTATTGGCAATCCATTGATCATAAAAAGTTTCTTTGTAAATAATTATTAATTAAATATGCGTTATGTGGGGGAGCACCGTCGTGCTGATAAAAAATGTTTCTATGTTCGGCGAGAGGTAAATTTTCTAAATAGTTATTATTCAAATTTTGTAAGATATTCAGATCTCACAAAAAAAAAATTTACCTATATATATTAGCAGAAGAGAAAATTTAATTTGCCGTCCTGATAAAATTGTAATGCCGCCACTCTATCGTTTCTTATGGCACAGTAAACATTGAACTGCCAACTTTCCTGAAAGTTTCGCTCTCTGAACATATGAGGATTTGAGTCACTCCAATAATGCGAATTGTGTCTATTAAAAAGTCAATTTTTAGTAAATTTTGCTTCAACTGTCCATACAATATTTCCCAAATAAGAATCGTGACCCTCAGACCTTATTAGAATAAACTCACAAAAATTCTGTCTTCTTAGGAAATCTGTTTCTTTTAATCCTTGAACCATATGGAATGAAAATGGGTGAAACTTATCTTTTAATAAGATTCTGTGAATTGAATCCTTGCATAGTCCCGATTCCAGAGCAGCTTGTCTTAATGACATCCTTGGAAATGCATGAAAATATCCCATAATGACTATTTCAATGTTTTCGTCATCAACAAGAGGCTTTCTTCTTTGCATTTTTGCATTGACAGAGCCATAATTTTTAAAATTTTCTAGTATGCGTTTTACAGTGTTTGGTGACGGTTTCCGTTTTTCTGGATATCGAGTAGCAAATGTACTGCAAGTTCTTGATATTACTTTATCACATTCTCCATAAATAATAGACAAATTTAAAAAGTCTTCGTGGCTGTAATTTAAACCTGCTGGCATTTTTTGACATAAGATAATCACTGATTGTTTCTGATCATGGCTATTTTGATGAAATGATTACAACAATTCATGAATTTCTAATAAAATCGCAAATATTTCAAAAAGTTGTAACTTTAACCCCCACAATGCTATCAGAAAAAAGGGAATTCAATTTTACACAACTTGAAGTAAAAAATACAGGGTGTTCCATTTGATCTAAACAAATTTTCG
Organism: Leptura quadrifasciata; assembly: GCA_963675555.1. NCBI lineage: Eukaryota > Metazoa > Arthropoda > Insecta > Coleoptera > Cerambycidae > Leptura > Leptura quadrifasciata. The sequence goes on from OY776673.1 coordinate 1,238,360, forward strand.
CGGTTTGAAGTTGACAAAATGTAACGCGAAAAACGGAACTTGATATGATATTATTGAATTTATTTCAGTTGTAGAACGTAGTTCTTCTTGTGTTCTTTTTATGTGACAAGAAGCAAATGAGAATCTTTTACACGAAGATAGTTATAACGGTTCTTGCAAACCGTTGCACCTGTCAAATTTTCTATAAAATGCCAAATATCTCTGAACCGGCTAGGTTTAGGTATAGGATGTGCTACATATTTTCGACTCTCTATTTTATGCTCTTTTCGAAAACCCTAAAATATATAGGGTGTTCCAATTGAAATAAGCAAGTTTGTATCGACTTCCGGTGTAAGCGGAAGTGCCAGCTGCTTAAAATTATTTTAGTTGGATTGACCACACCGACATTAGTAATTATCTAAATGTTCAAAATTTTCTGATGCGTACTTTTCTCTATATCGATCGATTCAGTTCCCGGTGAGACACCCTGTATATTTATTTTTTTGTCATTAAGAAAGTGAATTTTTAGCATAAATGTATCCACCCACCACCTTTTATCATATCTGGTAAGAGGTTCACTTATAGATGGTAATTTTATTGTATCAACCCACTTGAAGCGTACATCTGAATATCTTTAAAAAATATTAAAGAGTAGGTTGTAAAGACTAACATTTTAAGGCAGAAATCAGAACGAGTGAGTCACCAAACTCTTGTTAAGGATGCACTTTCAACTCGAGTTCAGTAGCCGGCACAATTAGTCGTAGGATGGGATAGTTTTCTTAATAAATATAATTTCAAGGTCGATTTTCATAGATAATTACGTAGAACATTGTTAAAATTTTATGTTGCACCAAATCAATGTCACTTATTTTTAGAGAGTTTTATGCGAAACGCGGCCGATCAGCATCTGCCGGAGAATAAACACTGTAGAGAATTTACAAATAATTCATTTCCTCCTATAAAAACCATTCAATAAATGATGTATCCTCGTGGGCATATTGTTCTACTCTGGCCGTTAGCTCGGAAGATGGTCGAAAATGTATACAGTGCATTCCAATGAAAACTATCTAACCTAAATATATTTGATATTGATTTTTGCAAAAAAATGCAACAACGCGTCAAAAAAATAATAGGTAGACATATATTCTTATTAACTCCACCCTTTATGACCAGAGCCACCCTTACAACATCCTTAAAGGGAACACCCATATTTTTTTAGATCATTAATTTCCCATTGAAATGCTTATTACAAAAATGTATAAATGTGGGATCTAAATTGAACAGTTGGAGAGTTACACATTATTTTAGTAATAAACGATTCAATACCAAAAATTACTTTATGTGTTCAAACTAACTTCCACTGACATGCATGCAATGATAGAGCTGCGTTTCGAACGTCTGTGTAACATTACTAAAAACTTATATTGTTAAGTGTTGACAATCCTTTGTCGTATGTATTCAAACACCCTCACAAAAAAATCTAGAAGAGTTAAATCTGGTGACTGAGGTGGCCACTCCATCATCGAATCTCTTCTACCTACCCAGCGACAAGGAAACGTATCACCAAAAAATTGACACGTAGTCAGTGAGTAAATGTCAAATTAATTTTAAGAAAAATTATAGTGGGTGCAGAAGTTCAACTTCCTGCCTTCTAAAATTATGTGTTTAATATTTTATCAATATGGTTGAAGAATAGCGAAAATTTGACAAAATAAAATCCAACCTTAACACAGCAGTATCGTTTTCCGCCACCCTTTTTGCAGCTGCGGGATACTAGCTGAAGGGTGGAAGTTGGTGCTGGTAACTCGGTGGTATAAATGGGTGCTAAAATACTGTCCACTTTCTTCCAACCCCATTCCGTTATTTTTTATACTTTTTTCTCTTCCAATGAACTGTTCAAAAGATAAAAGTGAAAAACCAGTGTTAAGTCCCCGTTAGGGGTGTTTTTTTGCAAAAAACTTTTCGGATATCTATTTCTAACCCTATCGAGAGTACACATCTCAAATATTGTTTTTTTATAAATTATTTCTTCTATCCACTGCTTTTTAATCTAATTTGCGTGTACTAAATATACATATTTATTCCTAAATGGGAAGGTTTGTCCGATTTGTCCTGGACCGATTTTTCTAGTTCTACCACTCTCTGAGAGGAAAGTATTTATTTACTTGTATTCTAGTGGCTACTTACATCGTCACTGTTAATGTGCATAGTTTTTATTTACAGTAATAAACAAACCATAAAAGCTGAGAAATAATCGATCAATAATGGAATACAAATAAAACAATATGGCAGGTATGTTATTTTATCTTTCAGCATTCATTATTCGAGTTATTTAAAAGATTTAATTACTATTGCAAATGCACTTGAAAAGTCCTATGCATGTCATATCCATTAAAGCATCTTGCAATGTTTATTGAAATTTAAGTAACGGTTCGTACATATTTTCTAAGTGTGGAGGTCATGTCCTTGCAATAGTCTCTTGACACTTCAAGTCTAGAGACAAGATCAATGTTACCTTGGATAAACTCAATTTTTTCAAAGAAATAAAAAGAAATCGAACTTATAATGTTAAGTTTTACTATGATGCGTTTAAATAACAATATTTACTGTTCCCTTCCGGACTACATCGCGCTATATATATTTTGGAAAGATATGCTTTGTATTCAGCGGATACGCGAATTGATTCGGTTTGCTCCATCTAAGAAGGTCGTGTGAGCCTTGAATTTGCCTCGGCGGTGATTTAAGCTGTGCTTGTGCAAAGAATTATGTCGTTCTCCCAAGGAAATATATGTGAAGAAAAGTAGCTCTCGGCGTAATGTCGTAATGCATCTTGAATACGGTGTTTCTAGACCGAAAATAACGACGCTCAAGCATGATCGCGCTAAAAGGGAAAAAAGGGAAATACATAACGTAGAACATTCAAACAATAAATAAAATGCTTTTAATTAACATCTCAAGTTGTACAAAAGGTGCAAATCTTGATTTGAAGACGTTAAAAATGACAAATAAGAGATGGGACACACAAATCAACAAAGACACGCTGGGTATTATTAGATATTTTTGGAATCTTGAACAAAAAGAAGACAAATAACTTAATGTTATGTATGTCTAACAGGACTCAGGCTCTAATAGTACAGTAGAATGGAATCATTCTGTTGATATTCCACTCAGGTACACTTCAGCATCTTGTCATTAGATCTAAAATTTAGAAAATAGTTAAAAACTTTTCGTTACTTATGACCGGTCTGGTATAACGACAAGGCGTTGAGTTGACATTTCAGTCAGTGGCCGACTTAGTCTATTGCAAACAATACAACAGGAGAGTCACTTGAAACTTAAATGAATTAAGTTTTGTTTGTGATTTATTTTTGCAAGCCACAGGGTATTGTCTTCCGAACAGTTTTGGGTCAAGGGAAAACAGCCCGCTTGCAAAACTACTAGTTGTAGAAGAGGGATCGGTTAAGTACAAGCCAAAGGGGATTAGGCCTGATTAGTTTAAACTGTATTTATCGATTTATCGGTAATTGAGTTAACTGATCTAGAAGGGGCTTTGTTTTTGCTTTCATCGAGGAATCGTACTAGATTTTAAAAATAAACCGTTCGATCTGTGAAAGTGATATGAAAGTCTGCCTTTACTTTACTTTTTGTATCGAACACTTCTAAACAAGTTGCCTTAAACTTTCGGCATTGTAATTAGATTTTTATTTCGGATAAATAGTTAGTCAAGATCTTTATTGAGATAGGGCGAAGTTTTGATATTATATATTGTTAGACAGAGAAAAAGTCGTAGTGATGACACTTTGAAGATGAGTTTTCAATATTTCATTTACATTACATTATTAATAAACACATATTTTGTAATGAATTTCTGGCTTCATAATTAGACCAATGGAATATTTGATTTTCAACAGATGTGCCCAATACATTTTTCTTTTCTAAATTCTTTGTAACTTCTAATTAATTACAGAGCACTTTGATTTCATTTCAACAACAGAATCTCGGTATTGCAATGTGTCTCCTCCTGGCCTGGGGGTTGGTACTAGATGGTTTTATAAAATTATAAATGGCAAAGAACCTTCTGTTAAATTTACAGCAGAAGTAAAAAAATGAACAAAGTGCCGTTTTTAGATGTTTTAATTAAAAAAGTATAAAATTGAAACAAACCTTCATAGGAAACCAACCCACACAAACAGATATTTAAGGCAAATCAGTAAATTTCGTCTATTTCCGAATACGTTATTTTGAGATAGAAATTAAAAACCGTCTTTTGGGACACCCCTTTAAGGGGATGGGGCTCGACAGGAAAAGATTATTTTGAAAAATGTTATACGAAGAACCCGTCTTAATTTTCGACAGGAAATCTACAGTTAAATTTTTTGCATTGTATTACGGGCACCCTGTATTTGTTATTAGTAATCTATTCACAAAAGTATCCATTCTGTCGGTAATTTGGCACACAAAACAACTCTTTGTGGAGTGTGATGGCTTGTTATGGGCAACGCTCTAAGGAGAAATAAATTTAAACTCTTGACAGGTAAGCTGTGACGTCTGTAACATCAAACGGGATCAATTTTGGTCTGTGGTACAATCTGTCCAAGCGAAACGCCCATCGTAAGATTTTAAACCAATCCAATAGTACTTACTTTGTCACACTTCAAAGATTTAGAAATTATGACGTTAAATACTAGCACAGGTGACGAGACAGCTAAATATACACATCGATGCACAATCTTCTCTCTGATTCATTCAAAAACAATAATAAGGTTAGCAATAATTGGGTGCTAATTAAAGAACACGCGAAAAAAATCGTCTAGTTATATTTAAAATTTATCCAATTAATCGCTAAAAGTGTCCCGAACTGTTTCTTCGTTAGAACAATTCATTAGCTCACTCGGTTGATTTTTGAGTGACACCAAAAAAACAAAAGGCGATGAAGTGTTATAAATAATGCTTTGTTTAATCCAGGAATAGACGCGAAAATAGAACTTGTTCTAAATATTTAAAATATCTGATGGATAGGTTGGAAGCACGGCAAACTTTTTTGCACGAACGATTCTAACGGTACGTTGGATCGAATACAATTCGATGCTGTTTTTATTTCTATACGAGGTTGGTCAGAATTAAGAATCGGTACAAAATCAGCAGTAGTCGCTAAGAAGTTATAAATATCGTCAATATTTACTAACTTAACACACATTATTGATATTAGGGAATCGTCAAGCGCAGCGCACCTGTACTAGATATTATTAGATAATTGACTATGAGATAAGGAATAAGAGAGAAATGTTACATCAAATGCACTTGACTCCAAAAATTAGTGATCACAATAACGATGAACACTGATGAAGTACAACAAAATAAAAAAATGTGATAGTAAAAAAGATATTAATAAAAAATTATGATTTGCACTTATTTCAGAGTTTATTGCTAGTTCCACCAGGGAACAACAAATATCAAACGTAAACATATTAGACTACTTATTGATACAGAACGTAATCAAATATCTCGATGATATACCGTTAATACCCGGTATATTCAATAAAGGAAATTAAAATTCTGTGTTATCTTCTCCACTAGAATCCCTCTACAAAATTCATGTGTCAATACTGACAGATTTCGAAGAAAACTTTGATAAACTTTTAACATTCCTCAAGACAACTGATTAATTTGTCGTTAAATCGTTTCAATTTTACAAGAACGAAAACAACTTATTGTCTTGTATCTACAACCTTTTCATATATTTCCCTTTAATTGAAATTAAATTACACTGTAAAATAAAATTATTCCTACCAACTATAATCCCCCTTAATCGCATTTTCTGTTCTCCTCGGGTTACCTCATTATTATGCACTTTTATCCGTTCTTTAATAAAACTAGCGTGGATCTCGTAAGCCTAAAAGTTCTTTGTACTTCTTTTTATAAATCCGAAACCATACTATTAAAAAGCGAAGGCGCAATAAAACTGGCTATGCCAGGATCGATGTCCCGATATTCAGCGTAACATCTGGCTACGACTACATAATAAATGAAGTATTTGGTTGGAAATAATTTACTCCTCACTGAACTTGGTTGTTGAAACCGCCCAAAGGCAGATGGATATAATTCACGTGAGGCCATCATTGTCCGTTGGTTTGTAATTACCGCCTCCAGATCCATTTGATTTTCGCGGGACGCTGAATCCGGAGTAATGAATGCCGTAAAAACCGTTTTATAATAGAGAATGGATTTACCGGCCAAATAAAATAGACAAGAGCCGGAACGATCAGCAAAATAAAAATCAGTGTTTGTATTGTTCAGTGAAATTGGAACTAGGCAAGGTTAAAGTTTCTTTTTTGTTATTTAACGTTAAAAATTTGTTAAAGTTTTGGACTTATTGTTTCTACAGGATTATTCCTTATAAATTACCCACGTAAAAGGTTTTAGAACCTTGGTTCCATTTGAACTTTTTATCAGGAAGGTCTGAACTACAACATATCTCAATTTCGACCATTTTCACCGGGATACCAAATCCCATGTTTCTGTGCGGGGTCCTTTCACCTCCTATTCTTGATGAGCGATTAGAGTATAGATACTTTTATATCTATTATTGCAGCCACACGAATAACATAGAAGTAGATTTCCCTGATTTGAACAAAAATTCGACTGCGTCACACAAACTAAAAAGGAAGGTCACTATCAGGGACCTTTGTTGAGCTCCATTCCAAGTTGTAACTGAGAGACGTGCTAATTCGAAATCGTGCTCGTAACCGCAAAAATTAATAATCAACTAACAGTTTAGAACCGAATTCAAAGCTAGAGGATTTTAAGACATTTTATTTAGTTGATGAAGTAGTTTCTTCCGGGTCTTGCCGTGTTCGTCGAACTTGACTTGATGTTTCGCTGATCATCCTGTCAGCTTCTTCAGAAGGACTCTAAAGACTGAATTTGTTGTGTACACTCCTCGTTATATACCTAGGCGCCGCTGCTTCGCTGGTCATTGGTCGCGCTTGGTTCGCTTCGCTGCTCATTCGTCGTGTTTGGTTGATCGTGACTTACTACTGTGCTGGTACTTGGCAATACCAGTCTCCATGTGTTACTAAGTCGTTACCCATCCTCTCTGTTAAAGTTGTTCACGTTTTTCATAATTTCCAGTGATTCCCTAATGATTCGCGGATAATAGCGCGTATTCCTGTCTAATATATTGACGTCCACGTAGTCGATTTTTTGGTTCTCGTTATTATGGACATGTTCTGCTATCGCCGACTTATCCGTGTATCCAAATCTGGTATTTCTCTGGTATTCTTTGATTCTGCACTGGATACTCCGTCCTGTTTGTCCGATGTAGCTCTTACCACATGTGCACTTCAATTGGTAAACACCTTTTGATAACAGTTTCGGGACAGGGTTTTTGACTGAGGAAAGCATCTGCTGTATTTTATTCACTGTTCGAAACCGTACACCTATTTTCTTTTTGAATAAAATCTTCTTCAGCCTATCTGTGACTCCCGCGACATAGGATAGGCATGCATACGTTGTTGGTTGTTGCTGTTCTTCTTCTGTAGTTCTCCTATGATTATTTACTACTCGTTGTATATTGCTTTGACTGTATCCGTTCTTCTCTAAAGTTTGTTGGACATTCTGTAGTTCCTCGGGTTTGTTATCTTCGTCGCATATTGTGTTGGCTCTATGGACCAAGGTTCTAATTAACGCTCTCTTCTGTTGTGGATCGGTGTGCGTTTTCTTTCTGTAGACACCGTAGGCCAGCTTGCCATTGTGTGACCTTTTCACTAATACATCTAAGAAAGGTAAAGCTCCATCTTGCTCGGTCGATCTCCATTGTAAATTTGATACTTGGATGCTGTTTATTCAAACGGTCGAAGAAAACAGATAGAGATGATTCTCCATGTGGCCATATGATGAACGTATCGTCTACGTAGCGTAGCCAGCACTTTGGTTTATTCTCACTGCAGCGTATGGCTTCCTCTTCAAAAGCTTCCATGAATAGGTTGGCTATCACAGGTGAAAGTGGTGATCCCATGGCTGCTCCTTGCTTCTGCCCGTAGAAGTCTCCATTCCATAGAAAGTATGTTGTAGACAGGCACAATCGGGCCAGATCAGGTATGTCTTCTCTTAATCCTTTAGGTACAAGTTGTTGATGAATCGGGTTAACTGTTTCCTCAATTGGTACATTGATTAACAAAGATTCGACGTCAAAACTAACCATGATATCATTACTCGTTGTTTCCAAGTTTTCCAAAATTTCTACGAAGTGTCCGGAGTTCTTTACGTGGCTACTAGTCTTACCTATATAGGGTTGCAGTGTATCTGCGACGTATCTGGCCAACTCATAAGTTGGTGATCCACATGTGCTGACGATTGGTCTTAAAGGGTTACCTGGTTTATGAATCTTAGGGAGGCCGTAGAATCGTGGTGGTAAGGTTTCACTTGGCAGCAAGCGGCGTTGTTCTTCTAATGGGATTAATGATTTCTTGATAGGTGCTCTCGTTTGTCTTTCAACCCTTGATGTCGGATCTTTTTTAATTTTGTGTACTGCTCTGGAACTAATAATGATTGTAATTTTTCCTCATATTCTTCTTTCTTCATTACCACTGTGGCATTGCCTTTATCTGCTCTTAAAACGATGATGTCTTTATTATTCCGAATATCTCTAAGAACTTCACTTTCCTCTCTAGTAATGTTCCTCCTAAGTGGTTTTGATTTGCGCAGTATTCGGCATGTTTCGTGTCTCACTTCCTTAGCTTCAACTGGCAACCCTCTAATGGCGTTCTCAACTTCAGTGATAATGTCTTCCTTAGGTTCTTTATTCGGCACAACAGCGAAGTTCATTCCTTTGGCTAATACAGTTGTCCATTCTTCTGGTAGTGGTTGGTCCGTTAAATTAATTACGGTCTTCCCGACGTCCCGTTTGGGTGTAGTTGATGTATATTTAGCTTGATGTTTCTGAAATTTCTTAATCGCCGGAGTCACAGATAGGCTGAAGAAGATTTTATTCAAAAAGAAAGTAGGTGTACGGTTTCGAACAGTGAAGAAAGATGCTTCCCTCAGTCAAAGACCCTGTCCCCAAACTGTTATCAGAAGGTGTTTACCAGTTGAAGTGCACATGTGGTAAGAGCTACATCGGACAAACAGGACGGAGTATCCAGTGCAGAATCAAAGAACACCAGAGAAATACCAGATTTGGATACACGGATAGGTCGGCGATAGCAGAACATGTCCATAATAACGAGAACCATAAAATCAACTACGAGGACGTCAATATATTAGACAAGAATACGCGCTATTATCCGCGAATCATTAGGGAATCACTGGAAATTATGAAAAACGTGAACAACTTTAACAGAGAGGATGGGCATCGACTTAGTAACACGTGGAGAACTGCTATTGCCAAGTACCAGCACCGTATTAAGTCATGATCAACCAAACACGACGAATGAGCAGCGAAGCGAACCAAGCGCGACCAATGACCAGCGAAGCGAAGCGGCGCCTAGGTATATAACGAAGAGTGTAATACAACAAATTCAGTCTTTAGAATCCTTCTGAAGAAGCTGACAGGATGATCAGCGAAACGTCAAGTCAAGTTCGACGACCACGACAAGACCCGGAAGAAACTTCTTCATTAGACAACGGCCGTGAAAACCTGCATTCTACTATTTTATTTAGTTGTTTTACTTGGCCAGCGCTAAGTCCCGGTCTAAACTCTCTGGATTTTCCAATATTAGTATATTTAAGATCATTAGTTTATAAATATAATAGTAATATTCAAGCTTGTACTGTATATTTAAAAAAAAATCAGTTTGCAAATGAAAAACAAATTATTTTAATGAATGGCTAAAACGGCCAAACTATAGTTCCATTTGTAACGTATAAGTGCGTTTATGTTTTTTCAATGATAACTCTCTTTCAGATCAGCTTTTTTGAAATTTCTGTTAAAATCGACATTGTACTTGGGAAGTTAACACGTCGGCGTCGGCTGCTTTAACGAAATTTTGCTAATAAAAGAAGCAACCAGAAACTAATTTCCGAACTCTTCCCTAGTTACTAGTGATTGAGAGTACGACGCGACGGGTGTAATTAATAATAATAATAATAATAATTTATTGGTGTTAATGTACAAAAGTACTTACACAAGTCAGATAACTATTACCTACGTGACAGAAAAGCTATAAAAGACAAGTTACAAACATATATGTTGACAAACATAAACATGGTGTATATAACAAAATTTTACAGATGAATACCAACACTAGGCACTTTCAGTGTCAGAATATCACATTCCAAAAATTCCTTGTAGTGATAGAATGCCTTTCCTATGAGAAAACTTTTTATTGTGGTTCGAAAGATTTTTAGGTTTTCGATGTTTCTAATGTTTGGTGGTAGTTTATTAAACATTTGAATTGCAAGATAATTTGGTCCATTTTGTGACTTACTTAATCTATAATAAGGGGTAACAATATTGTTTTTTGTTCTGGTATTATGACCGTGTTGGCTTAGATAGGTAGGGTAGTTACTTAAATTTGTTTTGATAAATGTTAAACATTCCAATATATATAGTGATGGTAATGTTAATATATCAAAATTGATAAAAGCATTTTTGCAATCGTCAGTATATCCTAAGCATGCTATAATTCTAATTAATTTGCTCTGAATGGCAAAAACCTTATCGAAATCTGCAGCATTACCCCAGACTATTATAGCATAACTCATGATTGAATGGCACAATGCAAAGTAGGCTGACCTCAATGTACTCGTAGATACAGTGCCCGATAAGTTACGAATAACGAAGGTTCTACTACTCAATTTTCGACAGATGCTGTCAATGTGTATATTCCACCTTAAGCAAGGATCCAAATAAACACCTAAAAATTTTACAGTGGGTATTATATCTGTAGAAGTCTCGAAATTACGTAACGTAAACATCATACCTTGTGATTTAGTTTTGTTACAAATCAGATTATTAGAGGTAAACCATTGTTCAGTTTTTGACTGAATTTCACTTTTTTGCAGTTCAACGTCGCATAAGTTATTCGATCTAATGGAAATGGTAGTATCATCCGCGTATAAAATATATGTGAGAAAATTTTTTGCCACAGGCATATCGTTGATACAGATCAAAAACAGTAAAGGTCCTAATATGGAACCCTGAGGCACACCTGTCTTTAACATTTCTTTACTTGATGTTATATTATTAACTTTAACAATTTGATAACGATTTTTTAAGTAAGATTCCAATATTTTTATGCTATTCTCACTAGTTTTATATTTTAGTAGCTTCTCGATTAAAATGGCATGTGAAACACAATCAAAAGCCTTACTAAGGTCCAGAAATATTGTGTCATTGAATTCAAGATTTTCATATGCGTCAAGGACGTTATTGACAAAAGTCAATATGGCACTATTAGTGCTGCGACTTTTTCGAAAGCCATGTTGGCATTCAAGAAAGAGATCGTTTGATTCAAAATACATAATTAATCTGTTATACAGGCACTTTTCAAGTATTTTTGAGAAAACCGGAAGTATTGATATTGGCCGGTAATTTGTGGGGTCGTCTATATCACCACTCTTAAAAATGGGTGTAACTATTGCCTCTTTTAAAATGTTTGGAAAAATGCCCTCTAAGAGACATTCATTTATTAATTTCGTCATAGGACATATTATGAGGTTTTTAATAGTTTTTATGGTTTTCACACTTAAACCATACACATCTTTACTAGATTTGCTTTTAAGATTCGCAATTATGTCTCTTATTTCGATATAAGTAACTTCAGTAAATTCAAAGCCGGTGCTTGGCAAGTTATTATAATTAAAATTTGCGTATGTATCTAAATTGTCAATTGAGGGAAATGCAGTACGTTCGTCTAACATTTTTTGGGCTGCAGTGACAAAGTGTTCATTAAGTTTGTCTGGATGTATTTCACAATTATTTTTGTTTTGCGTTATTTTATTTCTGTGACTATTTATAATATCCCACATAATTTTATTTGGGTTATTTGCAGTTCTTATCAATTTGTCATTAGCTTCTTTTTTTGCTTTCTTTATTTCAAATTTGTAACGCATGCGAAAAGCATTTTTTTGTGTTTTATTTACAGAACATGGGTTTTGTTTATAGACTAAATCAAGAAATTTTAGATGTTCTCGCATATTCCTTAATTGATCATTAAACCAGGATGGTCCATTTGTATTATGTCTATTAACGTATTTTTTTTTTCAGGAAATGCTAAGTTGTGGCTAAGTTCTAATATTTTATCTAAAAATATCTGAAATTTTGAATTAATATCCAGGCCTTTATTATCAACGAAAGACCAGTCAATGCTTTCAACTAGGTTATGAAATGTAATCTTACCTAATTCAGTAATCGGCCTACATATTTTTTGTGCAATTTCCTGCACACAGTTTTTTTTCAAGTGGGGTATATTGATAGTAATACCATTGTGATCTGATAGATTGCAATCTGCAACAGAAGTTTTTATCTCCATATCAAAATTAATGAACACATTATCAATGCAATTATTTTTCCTGGTTTTCTCTTTCACTTTTTTTTTAAATCCAAATGTACTCAACAAATTACACATATGAGCGCAGTAGCCTGATTCCTCATCTGAGTCTGTCTCAAACAGTACATTGAAATCACCTACAATTATTGCTTTTTTTTTATTATTTATATTTAATAAAATTTGCTCAAGTTTTTCAAGAAATATTTTAAAATCGCTACCTGGAATCCTATAGATATTTATTAAATACATATCTAAGGATCTGACTAGAACACCACTAACCTCCATTATTGTTTCAATTGACAAATTATTTATAGCAGATAATGAATTACAATTCAAACCTTCTTTTGCTAAAATGACGGTACCACCACCTTTGTGAGCCTGTCTACTAAAATGAGAGGCAACATTATATTTTCCCAAGGTTAGGCATTCCACCTCTGCAGGATTAAGCCATGTTTCACTAAAACATAAAATATGAAAATTTTTGTCAAAAAGATAACAATCAATTTCATTAAGTTTGTTTTTTAGAGATTGAATATTTACATAAAATATATTAAATATATCATAGTCAAAGTTTTTATTTTTTTCTTTGAGTGAAGAGTTACTTTTTCCTTCTGTAAGGGACGTCAGTTTGGTAAGTCCGTCCTTTTCCTCAGGAATAAAAAACGACTAACACAAGCTCCATGCGGCCATATCTCCGGATCCATTGCTTTTCCAAAGTTTTCTTCTAGAATAGTAACCTTGAAAGATGTGTAGAGATGGGGATATTTTGATGTAATCGATTCCACTATTACTTCAGGGAAATTTTGTTTTACGAGTTTTGTAAGAGATTCGACTGTGGTATTCTTATCCACTCGATATACATGTAGTACAGCTTCTTTTGGGACTCCCTGTACTATTTTGTTATCCTTATTACTTCCTATAATTGTTTGTCTTTTGTTTCTTCTTTTCCTATCAACTCTTTTCCAGTCACTCGCTGTAACACTGGTATGCTGTGCCTGCATATCGTTGTTGATGTTTATGTATTTGTTTAAATTAAGTTCAGTTTCCGCTTGCATTATTCCTAGAGAGACAGTGTTTTTATCAACTGTTTTTTTAGCACTCCCTTGTATGTTATTTATTTGTTTTTTGCTTGTACTATTTACTTTATTCACTACTGTTGTTTTTATAGGAATCACTTTTTCTTCTATGTTTTGTACAACTGAGGATGTAGGTTTTGCCATATTTGACTGTTTTAATAATTCAACTTGGTTATTAAGCAAGGAAACTTTTTCTTCTAGTTCATTAATTATTCGATCTTTTAGTTTAACTACGTAATTAAAAATTCTTATATCTACCTTATTAGCATCAGATAGATTTTCTGTTGCATCAAAAAATGCATTGCCCTCTTCATTAATAGATTGAGATTGTAGATTTTCACAGCATATTATTTTCTCATTATCGATCACCACAATATTTTTTAACTGTTTTACACAACTGTTATGACATACTGTGTCACATTTTACACATCTCAAGCCTCTTTGCGTAACTATTTTACATCTTTTACAGGGTTTTGTGCCCTCTGTCACTTCACACATCCTACCAGTCGGCGCCATATTAGTTCATATTCTGACACCAATAAATAACACGTCATACGGAGCATGAACCTTAACGAAACTTTGGACTAAATTGATTACCGGCAAGTCTTACTTGCCTCTCAAATTCGACAAAGTTAAGATAAGATGAAGTGGTTCGATCTACAGGATCGGGGTTAAGTACATATTTTCTCTCGGCAAGAAGTTGTTACATGCGATAATAACTCAAGTCGATTTTGAAATATGGAAGGAACAGGAAATAGATTGCCACGTGAAATTCCAATTTTAAAAAATTGCATATTATGCATATGAATTCGGTCGTTGGAGCGTGTGATTAAGTAATATTCGCGTTCGACAGTTATATCACATAAATTTGAACGCAGTCTGTCATTCATTGGAACATACAGACTACCAAATTAGTTACCTGCTTCTACAAAATGCATAAATAACACAAAAAAATAAAATGTGCATACTGGCAAATGCTTCATATACCTGTAAAATCTACACAATGTTGCAAGAAACATTTCTTTAAACTAAAAGGAATATACATCTGCAATATATTTGTATTCACTAGATGAGGCGGTTTTGATCAATTACCAGTTTAATAATTATTTCTAAAATTGTCTCCGGGTTTTCTATTGCATTTCTACCATTTTGATGTGGCTGAATGATGAAGACCACAAGCGGAAGAAGACCACAAGTAGAATGCCACAAGAAGACTATAAGGAAAAAACAACAACAAGAAGGCCGCACAAGAAAAAGAAAACTAGCAGGAGAAGAACACCATAACGAAAAGACCGTTTACAAGATGCACAAAATCAATGTAAAGGGACTTTTTCCATAAGCAATTTTATGTTTGGATCCTGTTGGAGAGGTGCTCAGGAGTACCCAAAAAATTTTGTACTTCAAAGACCTTGTACTCCAATCGTTATTAACAATGTATTTTTTTTAACTGCGTTTCTCAACCTAAAAATGTGAATAATTCGAGATTTATAGGTCCGATTGGCATAAAATGGCGGTGAATTCAAATTTTTATACAGGCTGTCCATTTTATCAGGGCCCTCGAGAATATCTCACTTAATATCGGTCGTATAAAAAAAAATATTTTTACGAAAATTGTGCCGATTTATATAACCTACAAAATGGTTTAAAGACATTTGAAATCCATGGCTTACTTTAAGAGTTATGGCGGAAAATATCGAAATTGCGGAAATCGTCTAGGCCAAATAAAAATAAAATTTGAAGAGATACGAGAAAAATTCTAAGGCGAAAATTTTTTGCAAAACAGAGTGTTTCAACGAGGTTTTATCTAATTTTTTTCAAAACCGCTTTATTTTCAGATTTACTTTTCAGGCTGTTAAAAAAATTATTTTGAAACGGGTGGGAAATGGCGCCATTAAAGAGTATTTTCCTCCCTTTTCAACGATATATCACATGCCATATTCATTCATTGGTACTACGTTAGTAATTATAAAAACATTTTTTTAAAACCAATAAATTTTTTTAACAAGCATTATACTTGCCGTGGAGAAGCATGATTAAATAAAACGATAAAATAATTCAATAAGTTGTTCGAATCTTTGCTATAATAAAACATTAACACAATTCAGAAGAATAAAGTAAATTCAGGTAACAAAAACAAAATAATAATCAAGAAAGCAACATGGAGCAATTATGGAAAGAGTATTCGCAGTTATGAAAAAGTATAGAGGTCCTCCATACAAGCGTCACTCCTTGCTCAGAAAGTTAAAATGTCTTTACCAATTAATTTAAGTATAATATCCATTTGTTTGTATTTCATGATTTCACTATTATTTCAATTATTTTAAAACATTGAAAATGAACAAACTTGACAATTTAATTTTTTGACAGATCATCTCAGTTAATACTTAAACTCTCACTCAATCACACTCATTTAAGAATTTGGAATTTTCAAAAATGATTTTCACTCACATCGATCGTTATAATATGTTCGTTATTGCCAATGCAATTTTAACTCTGAATTAGCTCAAGTAGAATGTAGAAACAGATTTCCACAAGCATTACAGCCGAATAAAACTCTGTTCAGAAAATTAGCTACGAAACTGAAAAATAATGGTTCATTTTTAACGAAGAAGACAAGGTTGAACAGTGTTACTGATAATATAAACAAGGTAAACCGAGTTATTAATTATGTAAGAAATAAAAATACAGAAAATTTGGAAACATCATTAAGAGAAATCCAAATTGCTTGTCATATAAATAAAACAAGTGCTAGAAAAATTTTAAAGAAAATGGTTACCGGTGTTATAAAGCCAAAAAAGTTCACAATTTACAAGCGGGGGACAAACCAAGGAGGACGACTTTTTGTAGATGGCTGTTGGAAAAGAAGCGTGCCGATCCATTAATATGTAGTAAAATACTTTGGTCCGACGAGGCAAATTTAATCAATAATGGATTTTTTAATCGCAATATTCATTAAAATTGGACTTCTGAAAATACACACGGGCATAGACCGACTGGGTTTCAAAATCGTTTTTCAATAAATGTGTGGATAGGTATTTTAGGCACCAATTTAATAAGTCCTTATTTTTATGATGGTCACCTCAGTGGTCAAAGGTACCTAAACTTTTTGAGAAATGAATTTAATGAATTCTTAGATGACTTACCTTTAGAGAATTGACACAACTTTCAATATTTTCAACAAGATGGAGCTCCTCCCCACAATTCCCAGATTTGCCTAGATTATTTAGACGAAATTTTGCCCCAACATTGGATAGGTACCAATGGATTTATTCGATGGCCCCCTCATCCTCCAGATATAACCCCAATGGATTTTTTCTATGGGGTATGTTAAAGATAAGGTGTTTTCACCGACACCGCAAAACGTAGAGGACCTAAAAACTCGCATGTATTACAGTTACCCCCGAAATACTGAGTAATGTTTTAAATGCAGTGCCTCGCCGCGCTCGATTGTGCATAAGAAATCGCGGTGGACACTTTGAACACTTGATATGATATCTTAAAAATTATTTTGAGGATTAGATAAATATTAATGTTCTGTGTGCTATATTCTTTTTATTATTCATTTGTTTTGGTTACCTGAATTTACTTTATTCTTCTTAATTGTGTTAATATTTTATTATAGCAAATATTTGAACAACTTTTTGAATTATTTTATCGTTTTATTTAAACATACTTCTCCACGGCAGGTATAATCCTTGTTAAAAAAAAAATTTATTGGTTTCAAAAAAATGTGTTTATAATTACTAACGTAGTACCAATGAATAAATATGGCATGTGATATATCGTTGAAAAGGTAGGAAATTACTCTATTTAATGGCGCCATTTCCCGCCCGTTTCAAAATAATTTTTTTAATAGCCTGAAGAGTAAATCTCAAAATACAGCGGTTTTGAAAAAAACTAGATAAAACCTTGCTGAAACCATTTTCTAGGTTATATAAATCGACACAATTTTCGTAAAAATAGTTTTTTTTGTACGACCGATATTAAGTGAGATATTCTCGAGGGCCCTGATAAAATGGACAGCCTGTATATAACAAAGTAAAGCTGGTCTGTTCACCCAGTGGCTCTGGACAGCAAAACGAAAAAACAACGATTTTAGTCCAGTTCTTTCACTTTTGTAGGTTATGGTTGCGTTCTTAAGACAGATTTGCAAACATTTAATTACAAATATTTCGGCTTTTTGTCCCGATCGAACCTATAAAAATTCGAGTTACTCACATTTTTAGGTTGAAAAATGCGGTTAAAAAATTAAATTGTTAATAACAATTGGAGCACAGGGTCTTTGAAGTACTCCTTAGCACCTCTCCAACAGCGTCCAACCATAAAATGGCTTATGGAAAAAGTTCCACTTCAAATTCTATTTTGACTGCATTAGATACAATTCTACTAATTATATGATAAAATGGGCAATTAGGATTCAAAATAATATCCTCTATCGCCAATTTAAGTAAGGAAAATCGGGCACCGTAAAGAGAATACGCTGCAATGCATGGAACATAATATGATAAATATAAAATTTTTTAATTTTAAGAATTCCTTTGTTCACGCAAGGATCATGTACTCTCTATTCAATTAGTCATTAAAATCATAATTATTATACAACATAATATTCATAAAGTAACATAAATTCTCACTCGATACCGTTATTATGCACGGATTTTTTATAATCGCTTGACAAGAAACAGGTGGAATGTTTTGTTTACGGTAGAGGAGTTATGTTAATCAATTTCAAATTTTTTCGAATCCGTATCAGCGACACACAGCAAACTAGTTTAAAGCGGGTACAGAAATGCTTATTAATATTCAGAAATAACGGTAATTTATAAAAGAAATAAATTTAGATTGCAAAGTTCAAAACTATTTATAAGAGTTCGTCAAACTTTCATAAATTGTATCTAGTCAGGCGATACCCTTTGTTTTCTAAAAATAACAATAAAATGCACAGCCTTATGTGTAACAAGCATTAGATGCACTTATATGCCGGAAATATTTATAATGAATGTATTAGATTAGAAATAGATTATTTGCATTACGCATTAATTCTGCTGCAAGCATATTTCTACAACTCTTTCTCAAGTAAGTGAATTAAATATAATTAATTCATTTTTCCAACAGAAAATCATTTACAGAGAAATTCTATAAATAATGAAATGAAAGTAGGTATATGCATATATTAATCAGCTACACCCGTATTCAGACATTAGTAACCAAATTGGACTATCAATTTTATATCAAAATACAGGGTGTCTCACCGGGAACTGAATCGATCGATATAGAGAAAAGTACGCATCCGAAAATTTTGAAAATTTAGATAATTACTAATGTCGATGTGGCCAATCCAACTAAAATAATTACAAGCAGCTGACACTTCCGCTTATACCGGAAGTCGATACCAACTTGCTTATTTCAAACGGAACACCCTATATATTTTAGGGTTTTCGAAAGAGTCGAAAATATGTAGCATATCCTATACCTAAACCTAGCCGTTTCAGAGATATTTGACATTTTATAGAAAATTTGACAGGTGCAACGGTTTGCAAGAACCGTTATAACTTTCTTCGTGTAAAAGATCCTCATTTGCTTCTTCAGTCACGTAAAAAGAACACAAGGAGAACTACGTTCTACAACTGAAATAAATTCAATAATATCATACCAAGTGTTCCGTTTCTCGCGTTACATTTTGTCAACTTCAAACCGCGAAAATTTGTTTAGGTCAAATGGAACACCCTGTATTTTTTTACACCAAGTTGTGTAAAATTGAATTCCCTTTTTTCTGATATTAGCATTGTGGGGGTTAAAGTTACAATTTTTTGAAATATTTGCGATTTTATTAGAAATTCATGAATTGTTGTAATCATTTCATCAAAATAGCCATGATTAGAGATAATCAGTCATTATGTTGTCAAAAAATGCCAGCACGTTT
The DNA here is from genome assembly GCA_963675555.1 of Leptura quadrifasciata. NCBI lineage: Eukaryota > Metazoa > Arthropoda > Insecta > Coleoptera > Cerambycidae > Leptura > Leptura quadrifasciata. The sequence continues at coordinate 1,257,829 of OY776673.1, forward strand.
GTTTAAATTATACCAACGAAAACTTTTTAAATTTGTTTATTATTTATGGAGAATGTGATAAAGTAATATCAAGAACTTGCAGCACATTTGCTACTCGATATCCACAAAAACGCAAAATAACACTAACACTGTAACATGCGTATTAATAGAATTGAAGATATGGCATGAACTAAAATAGCAGAGATAAGATCAATTTAAAATATGATTTCATTTTAATTTAATAATTGTTCAAAATTCCGCCCTAGAACCTCGACACATTTTTCGCACCTTCGGATTAGTTCCTCATGAGTAGCTCTTCTAATTGAATCCTGTTTTTAATAGTTCCCTAAATGAAATAATCCAGAACTGATAAATCGGGCGAGCGAGGAGGCCATAAGAAAGGTCCATTATTGGCAATCCATTGATCATAAAAAGTTTCTTGTAAATAATTATTAATTAAATATGCGTTATGTGGGGGAGCACCGTCCTGCTGATAAAAAATGTTTCTGTGTTCGGCGAGAGGTAAATTTTCTAAATAGTTATTATTCAAATTTACAAAAATTTACCTATCCATATTAGCAGAAGAGAAAATTTAATTTACCGTTTAAATTTTCCTGATGAAATTGTAATGCCACCACTCTATCGTTTCTTATGGCATAGTAAACATTGAACTGCCAACTTTCCTGAAAGTTTCGCTCTCTCATATGAGGATTTGAGTCACTACAATAATGCGAATTGTGTCTATTAAAAAGTCCATTTTTAGTAAATTGTGCTTCATCTGTCCATATAATATTTCCCAAATAAGAATCGTGACCCTCAGACCTTATTAGAATAAACTCACAAAATTTCTGTCTTCTTAGGAAATCTGTTTCTTTTAATCCATCCTTGAACCATATGGAATGAAAACAGGTGAAACTTATATTTTAATAAGATTCTGTGAATTGAATCCTTGCATAGTCCCGATTCCAGAGCAGCTTGTCTTAATGACATCCTTGGAAATGCATAAAAATATCCCAGAATGACTATATTTCAATGTTTTCGTCATCAACAATAGGCTTTCTTCTTTGCATTTTTGCCTTGACAGAGCCATAATTTTTAAAATTTTCCAGTATGCGCTTTACAGTGTTTGGTGACGGTTTCCGTTTTTCTGGATATCGAGTAGCAAATGTCCTGCAAGTTCTTGATATTACTTTATCACATTCTCCATAAATAATAAACAAATTTAAAAAATCTTCGTGGGTGTAATTTAAACGTGCTGGCATTTTTTGACATAAGATAATGACTGATTGTTTCTAATCATGGTTATTTTAATGAAATGATTACAACAATTCATGAATTTCTAATAAAATCGCAAATATTTCAAAAAGTTGTAACTTTAACCCCCACAGTGCTAATATCAGAAAAAAGGGAATTCAATTTTACACAACTTGGCGTAAAAAATACAGAGTGTTCCATTTGACCTAAACAAGTTTTCGCTGTTTGAAGTTGACAAAATGTAACGCGAAAAACGGAACACTTGGTATGGTATTATTGAATTTATTTCAGTTGTAGAACATAGTTCTCCGTGTGTTCTTTTTACGTGATAAGAAGCAAATGAGGATCTTTTACACGAAGAAAGTTATAACGGTTCTTGCAAACCGTTGCACCTGTCAAATTTTCTATAAAATGTCAAATATCTCTGAAACGGTTAGGTTTAGGTATAGGATATGCTGCATATTTTCGGCTCAGAATTTTATGCTCTTTTCAAAAACCTTAAAATATATAGGGTGTCCCATCTGAAATAAGCAAGTTGGTATCGACTACCGGTGTAAGCGGAAGTGCCAGCTGCTTGTAATTATTTTAGTTGGATTGGCCACACCGACATTAGTAATTATCTAAATTTTCTGATGCGTACTTTTCTCTATATCGATCGATTCAGTTCCCGGTGAGACACCCTGTATTTCAGTTGGAAAGTAAGTACGTTAGGATATTATTGTAGCTATTTGGGGACCAATTTACTGAATTTCTTCCGTGTTGAGTTTGTCAGATGCTTGACATGTCAACCATCTTGTCGTTGTTTTCTACTGCAGCGAACTCAGTTGCTATAATGGAATGAGCTACTCTATTTATGCATAACGCCAGAAGGCGTGGATATATTTCGCTTCGTTGATCATGCGGAACATTGATTTCTATGTCACTTATAATAATTATAGCTCTATGTCATGGTTCAAATTATGCAGCTGCTGATATATTTCGACTGTATCTTCTTGGCCAATTAACTGATGTTTGTTAACTTCTTGAGCGAATTTTACCAAACGGTGTTCCTTCTGCAGCATCTACATTTTTTTGTCTGGCTAAAGTGTCCTTTGAGCCTGGTGTTTATGTCGTCGCAAAGTCTCTCCACTGTAAACTTGATCACATGAACATGGAATGATATACGTTCCTGGAATTTTATATTGTGGGAATATACAACTTTCTTTTTCATAAGATCCCAATGATTTCAATAGAGCCACAGGATTACAACCCAATGAATGGTATGAATATGAATGTTCCGTGTGACCAACGGACTGGATCATGTACAGAGCTTTCAGTAATGATTACAGAACACGTGATTTTTAGTTCATCTTTTAGGCTCGTCATGTTTTAGTCATGTCAGAGCCCTTCTATACTAGGGATATTTTTAATTATCTTTACTGACGGTCTTTTCGACGAAGTTACACGAAATCTCGACGGAACGCATAGTTTAATTGGGTCTGAAACTGAGCACGACCAGCGGAACCAATAAGGCAACGGTTTGTCTACGCCGAATATTTAGCGCCTTACAGTCTTCTTGTAGGCAGATCCTAACATTTAATTATTTATTTTAATCTGTAATGTCATATCATAGACGTAGTAGTAGTGTTTTGATGGATATTGCATAATTATCAGTTCTTTCTCACGAGTTTTGAATTGGTTTTAATTATTACTTGAGTACTCTTCAGAACTACATAATTTACATCAGTTATCTTCTGGGGTGAGTAATGATAAAGAGAAAAAAAAATGTTAGGTTAAGTAACTCACTGACGAGTGACAAGCCTGGCGCATTAAGTGTAATAAATGTGTATTACCAACATAACGCTAATGCTTCGATTGCAACAAACACCAGCCGAAAAACTGATCCTACTTAAAGGAGCTCTCGTGACAGTCGTCCCACACCACTTGCAGACTGCAGTTCCGAGCTGTTGGCTCTCGTCAGTGCAATCGGTTATCTTAAGATGTCTTAATATAAACGACAAATCAACGAATTTTTTTTTTTTAGATCTTTCAGTTGGAACCCATAAAGCACTCAAAAAACTCCATTTGCATCCATACAAGGTAACCGTTGTTCAAGAATTATTACCCCCTGATTTTGAAAATCGAGTAAGGTATTTTGTTCCTATTTATTTGTGTTTGCTATAACAACAAAAATGTTCATGTTATCAATCATCACATGATAAGTTACCCTAATTAATCATTAATGATCCCTTGTGCTCTGTATAAAAATCTTTCTGATCAGAGTACCTCAGAAGAGATTGATACCATCAGGACTTTTTGGTGGTTAAGCCATGAGAAGAAAATGTTGCATAGAACTCAGGGGCGGACTGGACTGGAATTATGCCCGGGCATCTTAATGACCACCGGCCCACATTCACTAAAAAAGGAGAATTTGACAAAATCTTTAGAAAACACATCGTGTGTTAGAGCTATCTAGCCAGCTTCGCTGCATAAAATGAACACGCCGCCCGTAAAGATCGGCTCACTTTTAGAATTTTAGCACCGACTCATGGGGCAATTGTGTAACAATTGAAATCACCGCAATCAAACTGGACATACTGTTTGCATATTTCAGTTCATTAGTGTTAAAAACTCAAAAAAAACCCAGTCAATACCATTAATCACATACTGCATGACAGCTTGAGTGCGGCCAACAATTTGACAGACAATTACGACTAGTTAAAAAAACTTCCTTCACTTAGTATCAAATGTCGTTTAATTTTAATGATTCTTATTAGTCTTTGCACTAGAAGAACCAGGGCGTCATATCTTTCTTCCTTGTTTATAAACCATAACAATAACCGATATTGCTTTAAATGTAGCACTGAAATCTCTCAAATAAATTCCAGTTCAGGTAAGCCCCTATAATTTTTTAGCTATTATATCAAAATGGCGGATAAACACGTGTACATAGATAATATGCCATACCAATACGATGCTTAATATAGTAGTATTAAGCGGGACTACTAAGTACCTTGACGCTGTCACCTATAAAACAATCATCGAGCAGTAAAAGCTGTACATTGCGAGGCAAGTTGCCAACTGTTTTACTTGAATTACAATTTTAATCTTGAAAATAAACACGTTTGCATGCATGTTTCTCGAACATGATGAAAAGTATAAGCCGCCATAAATGCATTTTGAGAGCAAATATGAGGAAGAAGGTGCCTCCTACGCGCGCAATCAGGAGCTCGGGGCGATAGCGGGTGTCCAGCTCCAGTAGTTCAATATCAATGTCACGTCAAGGTGTTTTTTGGCCGTTCTCCAATTTTCCCAACGTAATATTTGAGTTTGACGGCGCTTTTCGAAATGTACGCTTAATAATACATGAGTCACTTCATGTCCATTGAAACACCGTCTATTTGGAATATTGCCGTTCAAATAAACATGCATCAAAATATCCGAATTTAAGCTGCTATTTTATTTATGTCGTTAAACTGTTTCCCATATTTCGCTTTTCCCCAAGGGCAAGTTTTAAATTATGTGCTGCACTCAAATCCCAAATAAACTACGAAGCAAAAATAGGATAGGATACTATTTTAATTCTACGTTGTGGAACATTACATATTTTTAACCAGTAAAAGTTGAAGTTAGGCGTTGCCGATTGTGAATATTTATCTCAACATTTAAAACATAAAATCTTTTCTTATACGGAAAGTTTGCTACAAAAAGATAATATATATATATAGATTTTAACGATTTTCCAAAATATTAGGAAAAACCAGTGCATAAGTAATTTGAATTTGTAGTAGAAGTATAGTTCAAGTAGGAAAATCCTGAGACATAAGAAACGCAAGAAAAACTTTACGACCTCATTAAAATACCGGTACTCTTTTTTGCGCTGTTCGCAAATTGACTCGCTTACCTTTTTAGGTTTTTAATATGCGTCGGGAATGTTTCATGTCAGGCTTGGCGCCATGACTCGCGGCGATATAATTATGTCGTAAAGTTTTTGATGCGTTTTTTATTTACTGGAATCTATTTATTTCAACTAGCGCCATGGCCCGCGGCGATAATAATTATGTCGTAAAGTTTTTGTTCGTGTTTTTCTGGCTCGGGAAGTCCTTACTTGTACTATAATAATAGAAAGTAATTTTTGTTAAAAATCGCTAAGAAATATCAAACTAATATATTTATTTATGTTTCCACAGATTTTTCTATTTTATCTAAGACTCTCATACACCACCTAAACCACCTTTTCAGAGAAAAATTGCATTTGAAAATAAAGTGTCTCTCTTTGACAATTTCTGCTAATTACCTTGTATATTGCTATCAAATAAGTAATAAACTATTCTGTAGTTCCTTGGTTACTTTTCAGATAAATGTGGTACAAATTCCAAAAAGAAAGAAGAAAAATTAAGAGAATAGGTACCACTATTAGCTTTTTTAGACACGTAGACTGGTCTCAGAAAAACGCACTGAAATTTTACCGCTACAATCTGAATTTATACAAAATATCTACAATAAAATATATTAATTTACCATTTATATACAAAAAATAGTGGCAGTTTAGTTGATCCAATGTTAAAATTAGAGGTTAAGTTATCTTTCTACTTACAATCTTCTTGCAATTATTTTGATTCTACAGCAAAATAGCACATTTTCACTAACGTCACTGATTATTATTATTATACACTACACCTAAATGCCTGTTAAAGCTATTTAGAACACGCACATTTACAAACCCAACCGACAAGACTGATTGTGGTGAGTCATATTTCTTTTTTGTTTTGCATCACGTTACTCCAATGCAATGCCTACCTAGATTCAGAGCTGTCTCGTCGCCTCAATCAGTTTTGCCGTTTTAGAGTATTGTTTTAATTCAAACTTGTCACTTCCACAAGTTTTACACAGTGAATATATTTTTTCTTTCGTATATACCTATTTATCAATTAATAAACCTTTCTAAAAATTAGTAATAGTAGTTACGCCAATAATAAATGGAAAGATGTCGAGTTTATACATAAAAACAATAATTAAAAAACGTGGACGAATGGTGCGTTACAACCTTCCACACAAATACTGTAATAACCGTTAAAGTTACGGAAAAAACGGACTTAACCAAAGTTGTAGAGAATTAAATTTCCTACAAAAAAGTCAGTGATGGCACGCTTCTATTTTGAATAGTTGGGCCTTGAGGTGCGTTCTTAAAGACGCGTGCATAGAAAAACTTATCCAGATAAAACCTCATTTTGCTGTAAAATTTCAAATCAATAATTTGGTGTTGCCAAAAAATGTACAAAACTCATGGCTACACTTAACGCCACAGACAATGCTTTTGACAATTTTTTCCTTCTAAAGAACTGAAATTTTAACAGCTGAATAGAAAATAATAAAATTAATTTGGTAAATTCACAATCGTAAATTATTTTGCCTGAATATATATAAATAAATAAATAACACCACAGGTAATTACGACCCCCTTTATCCCGCAAGGCTCTAGAAGAGCCTTGTGTGGGAGGAGGCTACACATTTAGAGACAAGAGACACACATCCAATATCCATGTATAGGGAAAAAATCCCTTTCACAGTATTTTCCACTGCCACGACCGGGGATCGAACCCGGAACTGTTGGGTGAACCTCTCGACTACCATATGATACCATACAAACAAAATACATAAATATGAAGTACATAACCTCAATAATCAACAAACACCTAACAACAAAAAATACTTTAAAAACGATGGATAGTTTAAAAGAATTCATTTTCTGAGTAAACTAGTTTTTAAAATACATTTTTTATATAATAGGTTAAATCACTAATACATGTACGCTTTTGTGATAATGAAAAGTTACAGGTATAAAATAATTTGCGACTAGTTTGACCAATAATTGCCAACGTGACCAAACCGCAAGCTGACAGTGTTAACAACGTTTTCTTGTGTATTTCTTTTTATATAAAGCTCGGAGTTAATCATAAATAATTAAGAATATCTGTTAAAAAAAGTTTTACACACAGGAAATCGACTTTTCGAGCATTTTATTAAAGCTATTATTACGTGTTTACATCTCCAATAAACACCCTGTATGTAGGTTCAATAAAGTGCAACAAGAATCTTCACAAACCACTGATTTACTAATCACTTAAATTATAATAATTAATCCTTAAAAACCCTGGGAACTTTAATCAAACATAAATTCACTACTCTAGATCACAACTTGTTACTGTTCTTTATTTCATCTATCTCATCTAAAAATAAGCGGAATTTAGCGCATTACATTCCTGTCCATATGGTTAATTCTCGTATTTACATTTATATTCGATTTTATCATTAAATAATAAATAACAGACGATTCCCAAATTTAAAGCCAAAGTTGTTCAGAAGACTACACTTAAGAAAAAGAGAGACATATTCATTACATACTGACATTGTCAGTGTCGAAGCTGAGGATCGAACTCAGTACAACTAGACAATTGATCCAGCATGCTCGTTATACAATATGCTCAAGTTATCGTGCCGGCAACGATATGAAAACAAAAATAATGATTGTAAAGTTAATAATTTCTTTAAACTGTGAAAGTGATTGATCTTTCTTGGGGAACAGGTAGAACCAAATTACATATGTTACCGACGCGCGACGGTCCAAATGAGGCAAGTCCAACACTGTTACAACTAAAATACGTTTATTCAACTTATAAAATTACACACGATCTTATGACATTCGATTCTGTATATTTTCCAGCAGCTATTTAAAATTACGAGTCAATCGGTTTGTGCAAATTATTTCAAAAGCATATGGTTGGCGTAAGGAATTTGCCATTTGCCAAAGAACTGTAAAACGCGTTTCTGATGTAAATTTTTACATAAAAATAAATGCATATTTAATATTAGTTTGTTTTGGTAATAACACAAGAAATCATTAGGGTTTTTATACCAATTGAAAATAATTAAAATAATGTATGAGAGAATTAAAAGAAAAGAGTAAGTATAACCGAAAAAATATAAATAGAAATATTAACCAGTAGTTTTATTGTTTCCTTCATTTTTTATATTTTCTATCACCAAGGATCTACAAAATAACAGAACCTGGCAGGCAAAAGTTTACTAATAATTGTTAATGCAAAGAGCTCGATACTTCCATTACAAAATAAATGAGGTGTTCTGCAAGGATCTATTCTTGGACCGTTTCTTTTTGCTATATGTAGGTATTACAAATATCTCAAAACCCCAGCTATATTCATACATATATATATTCGCTGATGATATTTAGCGAATTTCAAATGACAAAATTTCACAAGAATAATAACTTAAGTATTATATACCAATGAACAATAAATATTCTTGTACTGCTAACAAAAGTCAAAATATTGTTTTTAGAACTTTCCAACAGTTATAAATACTCAACTCTTGCAAAATTAAATATTCAAATCAACCAATAAAGTAAAAGATTTTGGTATTAACTTTGATCCTTTACTACCCGTTTCTTGTCATGTCAGTACTATTTGAAAAAAACGCATTATTGTTTGGAACAGTTATGTGCTGATTTACAATACAATGTAATGGAAGCTTGCAGAAGTTGAAAGTCTGTAATAATCATTGTATGATTAGAATAGAACTTTATTAACTACATTGCATTATAATACATTTGTAGCAGGTCAAAAGAATAGTACAGTATATAAAAATACACAATACACAGCAATATTACATACAAACAAATATAAAAAATAGAAGAAAACATTTTCTTTAGATTCAAATCTGAGTAGAAAATATGCAATCAGAAACAAGTAAAATAGGACAGATGCGTTAAAAGTAGGCATATAGAATATAAATGAACTTCACATTAATAAATATTCCCTCACAGAGTAGAAGCATTTTCTTAACATAAACGATTTCAATGTACGCTTAAAACAGTGGAGATTCAAGGATCTAATTTTAAACGGCAGTTTATTATATAAATTTAATTTAATGGAATTTTTCTCAGACATCGCTAATCTAAATCGAGGCTTTTTTAATAGAAAACCAGATCTTGTCCAGTAATTATGAAAATTTGACTGTATGTCATAGTCATTAATGTTTTTATGGATATCTAATAAAATGAAATAAATAAAAACAAATGCAAGAGGCATTATGCCAAAACCGATAAAAAAGGGATGATAATTCAAAATTCAATAAACTCTTCAACTGAAAAATGAGGAAAATCACACTGGCGAGTTTGTGGCTTAATTGTTCTACATGACAGGACCAGTTTGGTTTGTCAGCCAGGAGTTGGTAGTAGTTCGGCATTCAAACCTTGCGTAATATCCGTGTGCGAAGAAAATATTTTTGAGTTTTTTGCTGATTTAGTTTTAGTTTCTTAGCGATGAACCATTCAGCTCGAGAGACAGTGTCATTTGATGACTCTATTAGACGATATCAATCTTTGTCAGAATTTATTAATGTTGTGTCATCTGCAAACAGCACACAATTTTTAAACATGAAATTACATACATCGTTAACGTAAATAATGAATAATAATGGCCCCAGAACAGAACTCTGGGGAACATCATGATTTACCTTACTTAATTTTGACTGCTTAATGTCGATTTAATAAAACTCATAAGTATACCTTTTTTAAAAACTCACGCACTGTCACTCATTACATTTTGATTCTGACGCAGGCACTTCAACTTACAAGGTGCCTTCCACGAGGTATGTCAATGCTGGGCTGCGCAAGGCTGGCCTAAACTTTGATTTTAAAAATTTTGGTTTTACGAAATTTTGGTTTGGTGAAAATTTTGATGTGAAATGAATTTTGAAAAAGAAAAATGTAGAAAAGGAAAAGAAACAAACATAAAGGAAAAGGGAGATAGGAAAGATTTAAAGATACAAAAGGTATGCAATATCAGTAAAGGTAGATAGGGTAAGCGAAAGTTATAGTTATTGAAGTTTGGCTATAGAGGTTGCCGGACGATCGGTAACGTCTGGTATGGTAGGGTGTATTTAATCAGAAATGGGGCATTGTGCTGTCTAATTTGCGTTGTTTCTTGTTAGCGGAGTATTGCCCAGTTTGAAGGAACAGAATTTTTGAGAGATTTCCTGGACGTAATCCGTTATTGGGGTGAACTTTGGTGACTGAAGTAGTCCAGGATTATCCAAATTTTTTAATGATTTCTAAGTGATGGCAAATATCCAATACACAATATTAATTCTTAAACTTTTCCATTGATTACAAAACTAGAAATAGAGACAATAAACTTATGTTAAGTTACAAAAAATTTACACCAAATTTTAATAATGATTGAATACATAAATCTTTGAAGGTTGCCCTCAGTCTCCATGGCGATAGCTAACTGGATACCGGACAATATAATATCAACTTTTTAATCTGAACATATTAAAATATATTCCCTCAAGTCATTTCTCATGCCGCAGTACAGTACCGGATCACGTGTTATCTTTTCAGGGCACGTGCGCAGGCATTCAACCAACAACGACGACGTGAAATGGTTGAAATCACAGATGACTCAATTATGCGATGGTACGCCTACCCATAAGGTGAAAGACCCACCAGCGAAGTTAGACACCCTCATGGATATGAAAGGACTAGACAGCGTTGCCAGAACTGAGGGATTTCAAGAATATCTGGCGACACCTCATTTGTAATGTTTCATTCTTTGTACGATATTCTTTTATTTAACTTATTACCATGAAACTTATCACTTATGAAACTATTTCTGACTAGTATAAACATCTTGTACTAGTATAGCAACTAGTATAGTAATTGCGATTGCCCCACGAACGATGAAAATGTAATAACTATAATAGTGGACTCTATGCCCAGTGTACGACATACTACAACCTTTCCCCCTCTTTCTTTTCTAACTTTGTTTCAAGACTGAAATCATACCGTAAGGTAAATTATCGATTTGATTCTCATTAATATTGTCTTGGCCAATTCATCCGCTATAAAACATCAGAGCGGTCTTTAACTAGGACAAATATAACATTTTTGTTCAATCCGTCACCTGATTTTCCATAATTTCTAACATAATTGTATTGGAACGTGTAATCTGCTAATCTGGTGGATTACAAATGGCGAAGGCGTTCAAAGTTAAGCTTAAGTTAGCCATAACTCGAGAGGTTATCACTGTTACAGAAAGTTCAGTCTAACATTACTTATTTCAATAGATGTTCTGCAGTATGTAAAGCACACATTTAAATTAAGCTAGTGTTTTGAATGTAGACATCACAATCCAGAAGAAGGTAGAGGGGTGTAAAATTAAGAGGATAATTTTATGTAGAATGTTGACACTTACAGCAACAACCTAAAGCTAAAATAAGTTTATAATATTATTGTTCTCTTAACAAGCATCTTCAGGTCAAGTCATTTTCTTAACAATACAAGGAAACAGAAGAATACGCCACTTTATATGACAACCGAAGGATTTCAATAAAGCTGTGGTATGACACAGCACACAGCTGCTGAATATGTAATATATAATAATGGCAGGTTGTGACAAGTAAGTAATCGCTCTTTGGTGTTACATACAAGAGAAAAATTAAAAATATTTACGTTTATTTTTACCGAGCGCTTTGGGTGATTCACATCAGTTGGTATTTTCAAATATAAGTGTAACGCGATTTAGATATTAACAATTTTAATTATTTTATACATAAAATTCTTGGCTGGTGTCCACATAGGGATGACAATAAAAAATCTTACAACACACTTTAGCGAGAATTATGACAGATGTTCTGAAAATATACTACACACATTGTGTGTAAGAATTTTTATAAAATAACCTGGAAATTTCACAGTTTATTTGGACTACTGCAAAAGCACCACTTGAGTACGAAAATTAACAAGTTATATTATTTTATTTAAAAACGCACGAGGTTATTTAAAAACATTTAAATGCAGGACGTGTCAATTTGCCGCATAAATATTATATAAACTCATCTAGAAATGTATTGATTGGACAGCTTCCAATTTTTAACTTCTTAAACAGCACTCAAAGATTTATAAACAAAGTTTTAAGCTGTGTTTCATATATTTGCAAACTAATAACTCAAACTTTTATTTCAGGAAACTCTAGGACAAATTGAGCTACTTTCGTCGTATGTTTGTTTGAAAAATCTCCAAATAAACCGATCCAACCTTTAAGAATATAAATATCGCAACTCTTGTATAATGCATCCACCTTCGCTAGCTCCATGCATGGAATCTCGTTAGATTCAGCACTTCGATTACGGTACCGTCGTCTCGTCCTTGACTTTGCAAAGAAAATTTCCAAAGCACTGCATAACAAGAGCGGTGAAACCGTGGGTGCACATCTGTAGCCGGACTAATATGAGTAGAAAGTCTGTCAGAACAGAAAAGTGAAGGTCATACGAAATTGGTACTCAAACGTACTTTTCTACTGTGATCCTTTTGCCCCACGGACCACTGTAAAATACGGTAGAGTAATTTCAGTCTGTAGGGAAGTTATTTATCGCGCAATGTCCGTTCTCACTGGAATCTCGTTTAAAATATAAAAGACAGCTTGAATTCAAGAACTGATGTTTTGTGTATTGCAAAATTTCAATATTTTCAACCAAATTTGTAAGGTAATGTGGTGTAAAAAAGGAAAAGCTCCAGGGTTGAAATTTATTGCAAACTGTTGAGAATGGTATAAAAAAACAGTAAATCTGACATTTTTCGTGTTGCGCAGCTGCAGATAATGAACCAATTACCAATTAAAATAATTTTATTTTTGTTATCTACAGTGTGACCCCTTTCAAATGGAAACCTCTCTGTAAAAAATGTATTTATAATCCTATGTTAACGCTTTTTTTTTTAATGATAAACCATCAAAAACTCCACTTTATGACAAAAATTTAGAGATAAATTTCAATTTTCAAGGCTTTCTATGATTTATTTTCAATGTCGAAAATGGACAAATTTGATTAGCGATTTTTTTATTCAAATTTTAACTACACCACTGGATTCAGTAACCTCTCAAATGGGTAAATCCCAAGTTCCATGAAAAAATATTGAAAAATGACAGATTTATGACAAAATCAATGTAGGCTCATAGTAACTTTTACTTGACTTTTTCTAAAAATCGAAGTAGCCCATGAAAAATAAACAAAAGAAAGATAAATTAAGTGAATAGTTTGTAGTTAATTATGGATAATTTAAATATATAGGAAAAAATTTAATTTGTGCGCCTTAGAGTAGATAATGACAGAACTTTGAAAGAGGTATGCGGGATATTCAACAACAGGCATCCGAATAGGCCTAACATTACTAAAAGTACTGTTTATAAAATAAACAAAATTTTTAATGAGTGTGGCGCTGTGATACGGCGTATTATAAGAACGGATAATATACAAAGAAGAACCAGGTACGAGCAGACAGTTTTAAATTATTTTAACAACAATCCAAACGCCAGTGTAAGAGTAGCTAGCTTAGATTTGAATTTACCTAGAGAAAATATTCGCCGATGCCTTGAGAAGAATTTGGTAAAACCATTCAAACCCAAATTTTTATACACGTTGGAACCTGGTGATGATAACAGACGGATGGAGTTTTCCTTGTGGACTCAAGGAGAGTATCTTAATAACAGAAATTTTAATAAAAATATTCAAGCAACTTTTACAACAAACGGGGTAGTATCGTCACAAAATTCTAGGTTTTGGGCTATAGAAAACCCACTTGGCTCTTTCTTTTTTGAATGTAATATGAATAGCATGCAGTTTTTACAGTTCCTAAGAAATGAATTTTGGAATATTCTACATGAACTTCCAATACAAGAAAGAGTAAATCTACATTTTCAATTAGATGGAAGCTCCGTCCATAATGCCAGAGTTTTTACCAGATGGCTGAATGCTAACTTTCCTAATCGATGGATAGGTCGTGGTAGCCCGTTAATTGAATGACCACCCCGATCCCCGGACTTAACACCGATGGACTTCTTTTTATGGGGTTTAATAAAATCTAAAGTTTACAGGTCACGCCTGAGTAATAGAGAAACTTTGCACACTTATCAAGGACCGATAACAATACAATAATTTGACAACTTTGTCCTAATGTCCTCACCAGGATCATCAGGATAAAACTTTTAAAAAAAGGATTAATCTATTGTCGAGATTTTGCCGGAGGCGCCGCTGTTATTAATATATATATATATATATATATATATATATATATATATATATTTTTCTAAATTATAGTTTAAAAAATACATAGTTTAAAAAACTAAAAAGCACGCTTTAATGGCCAACCGAACTAAAAAATAAAAAATAATGTTTAAATATTAAGAAACATTCATATTATAACAAATATATATAGTAAGAAGCACCCCACGCTTTTTACAATAAAATGAATTTTTCTTGATATTTAAACATTATTTTTTACTTTTCAGTACGGCTTGCTATTAAAACGTGTTTTTTAAACTATATATTTTTTTGTTTACTTTAGTACAATGCTTGATTAGTTGGAAACGATAAAAAAAAAGAAACGCAGTACACACGAAGAGCCAGAAATTGCGCAAAAGTAGTACTCCTCCCATTATTTCCGATTAAGTCAATACTACAAAGAAAATGTCAGTTAATTTGCAATTTTTTAAATTTATTTGCAATTGTGTATTTATTTTACATTCACTATAATTTATATACATTATTTCATTTACTTATCATTCATTATTATTATATGTAAAACTAATTTTTTTGTTAAGTTTTTATATATTATAATTAGTTACATGTCGTAAGCATCACTCAGTATATTACTCTATAGTTAGCAACTGTTTATTCGAATATTGTTAAATACGCACCTAATTTTATTTTATTTCACAATCGACCTTTTTACTAGTCATTTTATAAATAACTTCGTATTCCGTGGCCTTGCCGACTGGTCTCCACAGGCCTTGCAACATATGCAAATTCCGACCATGTCGCATGTCACGAAATACTCGCAACGTTTTTTTTAAAAAAACAGCTCCCATATACACATCACGCCCAAAAGTATTTTCAATACTAAAAAATAACGAGATTGTTGACCTTTTAGTCAAGGAAAGTATTAACTCAGGTGTTCCCTCAGAAGCAAATATATATCTATCTGACTCTTTCAACATTTTAATTCAATAATTCAATGTTGTTATTTAAATACAAAAAATAAGTCTAAATATATAATAATAAATGACACTAAGGTTCTATCTGAAAGTTGGATAGTAAATGGATTAATAAAGAAATTATAGAGAACTTGAAGAAAAGGAGATTTAAAGTATGAAAGAAAAAAATTGGGAAATATACCGACAAAAATCAAACATAGTGACCGAAATGACGAACATATTATAACAATGTAATTAGCTCTCATAATGGTCCAGAACTATGGAATCCATTGAAAAAAAAACTACCAGATAAAGATCCTGCTAGTAGCGACTGCATTAATAGCTGAGAAGTTTAATTAATTCTTTGTCGCTATCTTTGTATAGCTGATTCAGTAAATAAAAGATTATTAATATTATCACAAAATATAAGGACGAGAACGTAATTAGGATATTGACAAGTAAAAGCCGGTAAGGCGCTTAAATGAACATGTCCGTAAAGTTTGGAAACTGTCGGATCGAATCTGACTCAAATCTTATAATGTGACGAGCGAGCGAAAAACTTACTTTCATTCTTGCCACTCTGGACAATATAAGTAGTGCCAGTGTTGAGATTTAAAAAAATTCTTATTCCAGCAGCCAATTTACCGTATTCCCAAACCTTCAGTACATTTAATATTACATTTTGTAGATTTCAAGAGCGGAGGTAAACACGCGCATCTCCAGCGTCTCTCGTGGGACGCCTAGACTATACACACGTTTACTATTTAACAGGGAGCTACGGCTTCCTAGTTGGCAAAGGTTGTGTATTAGTAAGTTTAAAAATATTCTCCGCCGTACGTTTTCAAATTAGTTAGTTTATCTTCGGAAAGTTGGGCCATTTATTATTTATTGCATAATAAATCGCCAGCTCGAGCTCGCATAATAAATTTGCGTAAAAACTTATTTATTTCTGTAAAATTGTATTTAGTATATGAAAGTTAGCATAAGAGTAGTTACTTATGCTTATCAATAATAAAATATAGTAAGGTAACTTGTATTTGAATTAGTAATTATTTGTAGTTTTAGAGGAATTTAATTACACCAGTCAAATGACCAACTCCTCCTCGCTGCTGACACTCTTGAAGCCTAGCACGAAAGTTTATTATCACCCGCTCCAACATTTCAATTATTGGGATTGCGTTAATATCTTTCCAAATATTATATTTTAGTTGTTCCAAAGTTTTGACTCTAAGTAGCTCTATAAAAAGAAATCAAAGCTGAGAGAACCGGTGACCGTGCTCAGCCAGTTGATGTCCTCAAATTTCGAAATGACATGACCAAGAAACATTCTTCGCAAAATTGTCATATAATTCCTAGCAAGCAGTGTGAGAAGTGGTGCCGTGCTGCTAAACCATATTCTTCGAATATCCACACCAACGTTACGAAGTTGTTGTTCAAAGTTGCGCAATACCTGTTGATAACTTTGTGATGTAACAATAACCATCAAGTCATTTTCCTCAAAGAAGAACGGCCCAAAAATTTCAACGGCAGATACTGCTGCACACCTTTTTGTTATGAAGCGTTACTTCCTGCAATTGCAGAGGATTTTTCGTCGCCCAGTAACTGAAAGTTCAGTTTGTTAGCATATCCGGAAAGATGAAATGAACTTCATCTGACATCAAAAAGCAATCAACGAAAAAAAAATTCACAAAAGCTTTTCAGCGTAAAATTTGTAGTTGAACTATAAAAAGAGGATTAAAATCGGATCAGCGGTTGCGGAGATAGAGTGGACATCCGGATTGGTATAAAAACCAGTATGGTGGACTTCCTCCCACTTTCCGGGATGTCCACCACATGAACTTCTGACCTACATATGTCCCAAATTAAAATTCTGAAGTCAAAATCCGTACATTCTATGGGTCAATGAAATACTTGTCAGGGAAAGGTGGTCTATACATGAAAATTAGAATTAACACAGTTATAGATACATTTTCCTATATCTTTCTGCTTTCCACCTAGACCCGCCCTGTTTCTATGTGGCGGACATACTGTATATTAATAAAATTGTTAGTTTGATTTTACCCCGTTTAACTTTCAAAAAATCCCTCATACATACGTGAAATGTATTTCCATTAGCTAAGGCAGAGTAAAAAAAATTATTCAACTATTACTAGTTCCAACCAGTTCAACTGTGGAATTTGAAACAATGCAAACAAATAAATCCTAATTACATAAATAATTTCCATTTAAAACCGAGCACTTGAACAAATAACTCATTAAGATTACAAATCACAACGGATATAACAATTGATTATACACAAAACGAACAGCGACTATCAACGTGTGGTAATTAAAATAACAAAATTAAACTAGAAAATAAACATTATTCTTTGCCGGTTTATTTAAGTTCTTATATGACAATTATTGAACAGTCCGCATCATGTTCTTCTCCTTCTTAATTTTTTTGGTCTAACTGTTATATCTTTAATTTTACTCATCTCCCGATGATGTTGACACGGTTAGCAAGACGCGAGTCAAGTAGTGTATTCGAGTGTAATGTTCAACTGTTTTGATCGTTCTTGAAACACAGGAAAAATAAATAAAAACATATGTCTGCAAAAAAAAATCAGTTACTGAGTTTCTTCTCTCTTTGGCAACTTTTAAAATATTTTACTATACAGGGTTACTGGTAATTCGATACATTCCTTTGGAGATGTGATGGGACATGAGCTAAGGAGTAAATCTAGCCCTAACATACGTTATGCAAAACTCAATAGTTTTTGAGATATTTCAATTTTTTTGTTTTTCTCAAAAAAGTAGATCTTAATATCTTAAAAGTTAAGTTCCGAAAAATCTACTTGACATTTTTAAATTTTGTTTTACTGGATTACTTGTCCAATATTATAGATATCCGTTTGGAATGAAAAATATCCGGAAACATTTCGATCATGTGAACATTTAAAATAAAAACTTTAATCAGATGAAATTTACCTATTAGGTTTTTTCAAAAAAATATTAATGTAGCACGGGTACAAATTCTTATAAAAACTTCCTTATTTCAATAGCTATCTAACTAGGTAGAAATGTTTAATGTACCCTTGATAGTTCTAATAAAAAATTAGTAAAGATAATGCTGGTGGCGGAATTTATTAAACGACTAATCATTCATTTTCATTTAAGTCAGTCAGTCCTTGACTTTGACGTTTGTGCATATATGTCATTAACTGACATTCTTATCTCCGTGTCCCTTAAGTTTGTTGGTCTTGTTAAATTAGTTATCGAAGATTTTGATTTTGCTCGTAGTTGTTGTTATTAGTTGTTGTTATTGTATTTTCTGTGCCATGGCCGCGTATGCCAACGCAGAATACGCTGATATCTTGTTTGTCTATGGATACTGTGGCGGCAACGCTGCTGAAGCTCGCCGAGAATATGGTCTTTGGTACCCTAACCGCCGCTTACCAAATGCACGTGTATTCAGTACGGCATATCGAAATATCGCTGAAACTGGTTCCGTGAAATGTAGAAGAAGTGACGCTGGTGCTCTAGAAGTAAGCGGGCCCACCTATCACGAAGGCCGGTCCAGGTCTACAGAGATAATCTAGGAGCAAAGAGTAGTAGTCCTATTCGGCCCTAGTTATCGAGACCGACATCCAGCCAATGGATATTGGCGCGCTGGTGCTCCTCCCGTTTTATGAACCAGATGATGAGGAAGAAATATTGAGGCATTTTGAGGAAGACCCAACTATTTCAACTAATAAAGTCGCAAGACTAACCGGAGCGTCACAATGGAAAGTTTGGTCTACGATACGTAGAGTTGGATGTCATCCTTACCACTATACCCCTGTCCAAGGCTTGGAGGAAGGTGATCCTGGAAGGAGAGTGGAATTCTGCCGCTTTATGTTAAATTCAGATGCAGAAAGTGCAAATTCTTTAACAAGTATTTTATGGACGGACGAGTCGAAATTTAATCGCGAGGGTATAACAAATTTCCACAACCTACATTATTGGGTAGAGGAAAATCCCAAGTTAACAAGTGAAACTAGTTTCCAAATGAAGTTTTCTATTAATGTGTGGATGGGAGTCATTGGCCACTATTTAATAGGGCCACACTTTCTTCCTCAAAATTTAAACGGGGAAATCTATGAAAATTTTTTAAGAACAGATCTGGCGGTGATTTTAGAAGATGTTCCTCTCGCCATCAGACAGCGAATGATGTTTCAGAACGACGGTTGTCCAGCACATTATCGGCTGACAGTACGATAGTTACTTGATCAACGTTTCCCTAACCATTGGATTGTAAGAGCGGGCCCAATACCTTGGCCAGTGCGAAGCCCTGACTTAACACCCCTTGATTATTACGTATGGGGTCATATGAAGGAGATGGTCTATGCCACACCAGTCAATACTATAGGAAACCTTAGACAAAGGATAGTCGATGCTGCCCAACACATAAGGCATAATCTTACAACCAGAGTAAAAAGGACGGGAATAATAAGACGCTGCCGTGTCTGTATACGGAATAGGGGCTCCCATTTTGAGCAAGACATATAAAAAATAAAGTACAAATTTGAAATTAATGAAGAATTAAACTCTACTTTTAAAATGTTTTTTTACTGTTTATCTAAAAATAAAATTCGAACTACTTGTGTTATTTTTACTAGTATTTTCTTAGAACTATTAAGGGTACATTGAACATTTGTACCTTGTTAGATAGCTATTGAAATAAGGCAGTTTTTATAATAATTTATACGCGTTACGTTAATATTTTTTTGAAAAAACATAGGTAAATTTCATAGCTGATTTAAAAAAAAATAATTTAAAGTTTTTATTTCAGATGTTCACATGATCGAAACGTTTCCAGATATTTTTCATTCCAAACGGATATCTATAATATTGGACAAGTAATCCAGTAAAAAAAAAATTTAAAATGTCAAATAGATTTTTCGAAAATTAACTTTTAGGACATTAAGATCTACTTTTTGAGAAAAACAAAAAAAATTAAATATCTCAAAAACTATTGAGTTTTGCATAATATATGTTAGGGCTAAATTTACTTCTTAGATCATGCCCCATCACATCTCCAAAGGAATGTATCGAATTACCAGTAACCCTGTATATTAAAGAGATACTCATACTTTAGACGTTAAGCAACGTAAGGCATAATAATAGTGGAATAAATTTAGCAGATTTTTATAATCGGCTCAGTAGCTCAATGTTTATATGTTAGGCATGCAACCATGGAGTCCCGGGTTTGAATCCTGGCTAGGGTATGGCTGTTTAGTGGTGTTTTCCATGTACCGAGTTGGTAGTAGTGGACTAGACGAAGTTGTGTGAGAGACAACGCGTCTAGTCGCTGTACCACTCCTGAGTTCGAGTCTCAGTTGCGATGTCGTATGAAATGGTCGTTGTATAATTATCTGTGTGTATGTGTATACAACTTTGTAATTGAGAACGAGAGAATGCGTGGTCATTTCGGAATCTGAAAACGCCCTTTTTTAGTTGTATCTGATGTTTGCAACAAATTTAAAAAAATTAGCTTGCCCTAAAAATTTCCCTTATTGATGATAAAAATGGGGCAGATCTACTCCACTATAATGTAACTAACTTTCTGACAGTCATTCCATTTGACTCTCTGGAATATGAGCGTCATCGGATAATTTTGATTGAACCACCTCAGTCCTTCCATCTCGTTTCTTAAATAAATCCTTTTGTCGATTCAAAAACTTACGAGAGCGCTTGTAAATCATCGCCTACTCTATACATTGATCGTACGTTTGTATAAAGACATCGATAAATGCTACATTAAATATACCGGCAGTGATACCCATCTGCCTCTTTAAGAGCCCATTAAAAGCTGGTTTATTTAGACCGTATCTAACAGATGGATGCCTCATCATTTTTCTGGCCCACTAGCGAGAAAGCGCGTAAATTTAATGTCAAAAGGAAACTTCTAATAAAATGTGGCGTGTATAAGTGCCGTGTATCCTGAAATCTTAATTATTTAATTAATTTTGGTTTCATATCCACTTTAAAGGTTAATGGCTACAATGTTCTGGTTTTAGGGAACAGAAAAAATATATATTTACGTTGCAGAATCTCTTAATTTGCACAATTGACCTTCCCTTGTGTAAATTGAAGTCAACTTTAAGTGAAAAAAAGAAATCATTAACTGTTCTCCTCGTGACGCACACCTCAGTTAAAAACAGAGTGAACCGAAAATAACGCCAGAAATAGAAGTACAAATAACACACGACAAGCAGAAAACTACAGCATGTTTCATTACCAAAATTAAGCTAACTAGACTCTTCTTCTTTTTAGTTTTAACCAATACCAACAAAACTTGCAGCAATGACAACATTCCAGTCGAAAAAACTAAAATTGTAAGCATTAGGCAAAGGTGTTAATTTTTTTATTTCAAAACTTGATTCGAATTGTTACCAAACAACAACTTGTAACTTAACAGTGACATTTAAAACCCGCCACATGCTGTTATTCTTAACTTGAATGTTGGTAATAACCACAATAACAATAGTTTTTTGTAACACAGCAACTTGATATGGAAATCGTACGCAATTTGAGTCTTTCAAGGCTGCGATATCGAAATCTGACAGGATTAATTTCAGTTAGAGTTTCATTGAATGCAAAGGAGATTATATTCAAAAGTAAAAGTGCAAAAACAAAAACTAATCACGGCCTTCACCGCTGTTCGTTCGGACTCATGTAAAGTAAAGCATATATTTCACAACATACTCTTTCGTTCCATAAATGCGCACTTATTGTATTCGCTTCAATACTACACAATTAGTTCGTATCAACTATTAATTATGCAACATATCTCTCGAATTTTATATTAAACGCAACAAAGTAAATCGCAGTCGACAGCTTCGACTTAGCTTAACACTAGTTGCACATAATCACTGGGATGATGTTGGGAAATGTCCAATTATTGCAGAACAGCATTTGATGCATCGCTGGCAAAGCTAGGACGTGTAATCATGTCTTCGTAGATGACCTTATTCCCTACATTAGTTCGCAATGTCCTCTCACCGAGCAATAATTAGATCGTTCC
Organism: Leptura quadrifasciata; assembly: GCA_963675555.1. Taxonomy (NCBI): domain Eukaryota; kingdom Metazoa; phylum Arthropoda; class Insecta; order Coleoptera; family Cerambycidae; genus Leptura; species Leptura quadrifasciata. Next base: position 1,280,140 of record OY776673.1, read on the forward strand.
ATTCTATGAATCTTCTCCTCATTAACTGTTCTTGTTGAACGTTTAAATGCATCGAAGTATAAACAAATACTATGTGGGACATACTTTGAAGGAATAATAATTGAAAGTAATAACAACTACGAAATTTAATGTAAATATTGTTGCAAAGAAAGGAAACAGTCTACCACAAAATCGTGATCGTATAATACTGCCACGCCCGTGGTTATCGAATGAATTACTTAAACTCGTGTTAAGTCACCGTTTCAAATCAAAGTCATGGATCTTGTTCCGAGAAATAGGAGCATATTGATATTGCGTAAGTCAGGAGGACGAAAAATCCCATAATTATAGAAATAGGTTATTGAGCAGATTTATTTACTCGAAATGAGATGCATATGCAGCAGGGCACGTATACGCGAAGGGACGCAGGGAATGTGACAATTAGAATAGAAAATATAACTCCGCCGAACCAACCCGAAGATGATTGAAACACCCTGTACAACGTGGGCTTCTATACGAAAATAATTCCTATTTTTATTGAAAATTTATGTAAACATTATTTCTACAACAACGATTAAACAGTAATTATCATTACATCCTACAAGGAATTAAACTCAACACAAAATTACAACAGCTTTTCGAATATTTTTAAATCTCGAGACATAAGTTTATTTTATTATTTTTTTTTTTATACATTTATTTAACGTCGGCCTATTTCCGCTACTGAGGCCTAACACCGACGCCTGTAGACGAGCTACCCCCAACCAGGAATTTCGCCGAACCTCTTCCCTTAAGAAGAGTAGGGATCTTTTACTTGCCTAACATTTAATAGACAAGGGACCAACGGCTTTACATCCCCTCCGAAGGATGATATATCTCCTATACAACCCTCGCCTAAGGTTGTATAGCTTCCGCGCATACACTGATATACAAGCCGCTGGAATATGTGTGAGGCGAGAACGCGGTTTCCGCTGGAATGGTCACCAATCCAAGTACTAACTGCGCCTGTCGTTGCTTTACATCGCATACCGAAGTATGTACATAGTAAAGACGCACCTACGCTCGCCCCCACATAAGTTTAGATAAATATAAAGTAACGTTTAAAAATTGCCTTCAGCATAAGGTGTTAGTCCTTATTAAAAATTGTGTTAAAATAAATAAAACAGGGTTATTGGAATAAAAAAAGGGATGATCACTGCGTGCACTGTAGAGCCATGTGCAAAATAATGTTTAGGCGTGAGAAGCTGAAAAGTAGAAATGTACATACAACCAACATGTTAAAAGAGGAAAATGATATCATTCCCTCTCGTCACTAACTATACAAAAGCGTGAGCTGGATTCATAACGCGGACTACGAGCTAGATGTCTGTTTGGAGAGCGATTCCCTCCAGACACATTACCAAACTATTTGCTGTACAAGTTATTTCCACATAACGAATCTTCGCACCAACTGTAAGTAATCTAACTAATCCGGGTATTAGAGGATACGCTTCGGAGGTATTATTATCACTTAAATTGTCGTCATTGCCATCGGCAACGAATGTATTTACTTCGACTTCATTTCAATATTCAAGGAGACGCTGCCGGCCACTCCAACAATAAAATGTCAACTTACGCAAGCATAGACGAGGGCGTCGATAGAGCCCCAGAGCATGACAGATTTATATTGACAGTTGTGTTTCAAACTACGCGTTATTATTTAAAATTCAAGATTTCGGATGGGAAATGGCTAAATTGCGTGTTTGTGATACGGTCGTGAGCAAAAAAAAATAGGACAAGTCTTATAACGGTATTTTGCTAAAATCTAGTTATGTACATCTAACTTTAATTTTTGTGACATTGTCAGTTAGTTGTCATAATTTATTGCAAGTGTGCAAAAAACCTAATATGCCTCATATAAGCGATTTAGTTAAATTTGGAGTTATTGCTAAAGCAGCAGATGGATGGTACAATGAGACAAATTCCACCGCGTTATAATATTGACAAAAATTCGGTGTGTAACATTTTAAGAAAGTGGAGAATAAACGGTACGATTAGTAGAAATCCTGGATCTGGGCGACGAAGGATATCAACTAAACAACAAGATTTGCAAATAGTAAATGCTTTAGTAGAAAATCCGTTTTACTCAGTTATTCAGGCTGCTGAAGAAACGAATTTTCCTGGATTGAGTAGTACTGGTCGCCGGCGAGTAAGCGAATCGGAGCTACACTGTCATGCAGCAGCACAGAAATACTTACTTAAAGCTGAGCATAAAGAAGCTCGAGTAGGATTTGCGCATGAATTTTTAGCGCATGATGTAAATTTTTGGAACAATGTAATCTTTACAGACGAAAAAACTTTCCAGTCAAGACACAACGGTCGTATTCGTGTTTACCGCCCTCCGAATACTCGATTCGATTCGATGAGAGATATATATATCTATAACAACGATAAAAATGGTAGATTTTCCGTCAATATGTAGGCTTGGATATCGGCACGTGGTCCTGGTGTTTTGAGGCATATTGAGGAACGATTTAATAGTGAAACATATATTAGGATTTTAGACAATATTATGCTCCCTTCTGTGTCACAATTATTTCCTAATAATGAGTTCATATTTCAACAAGACGATTGTTCCGTTTATACTGCTCATACCGTAACTAACTGGTTTCGAGATAACCACATCAACGTTCTTCACTGGCCCAGTCATAGTCCAGATCTTAACAGTGTGGAAGAAGTATGGGGACTACTCGTAAGAAGTCTCCAAAAACGAAATGTGAGACCACGGAATGCCGAAGAATTACTGAAAATAGTAATTAATGCATGGGAAAATATTATTACTAATGATTATTCTATAAGGTTATTTAATTCTATGCCAAACAGACTCATAGAAGTTATAAATAAAAATGGTGCAATAACGAAATATAAAAAGTTAGTTTCTTGTTAAGTAGGATTGTTCTTGGATCCAGGATTTCTACTAATCGTACCGTTTATTCTCTACTTTCTTAAAATGTTACACACCAAATTTTTGTTAATGTTATAACGCAGTGCAATTTATCTCATTAACCATCCATCATTTACTATAGCAATAACTACAGCATTAAAATAAAAAATAAATTAAAAGTGATATCTGTTTTATTTCGGCTACTCCTTACACATTCAAACAGAGATAGATTTACATTAGAAAAAAAAAGTTGTCCTATTTTTTCTGCTCACGACAGTACTAAAAGAAACATTAGATTTTCTATGAAATATTTGATTTGATTTTTAACAAGAAAGTAGGATGACGTTACAATACAATTTACTCAGTTATTATTTTCAATAATAATAATAATAATAATAATAATAATGAGATTAGGTCACCTGCTAAATATTTTATTAGGGAGATTTACGTTTGCTAAATAAATATCACCGAGTTGAGTATAATATGTTCACAGTTATGCAATGACAAGCGACTTTAACTTCAATTATACTTCAGTTAATGCACTACCAATGTCTTACCGTGTGCCTATTGACATTAAGATTTCACAAGAATGTTAATGCGGTTAATGCTTGGTCCTCCCGATCCTGTACACCTTTCTCGTATTAGGGGGGAGTTACTTTTCGACGAAGCTCTGCTTAAATTTACACTGTTTGTGTTGTTGAACTGTCATACACAATTTGGTAGTTGCCGTTTGTGTAATCAATAAAAAGATATTTTCTCAATATTCTATTATATTTTACACGAATATTTAATTCTGCCTTACCACCTAAATTCGATAATGTACGAACACTGACATGATTATTATCCTCTGTTTTCATTAAGTTTTATTTTATCCTAAGGATTGCTACCACACTAATTTCAAACAATCATGCTACTGGCAATTGCCGCATCTCTGATTACAACCAAAATAACATGGGAATACGATTGCATAACATAGTTCTTGTTATTTGCATAGCCAACTCTGAAACATACAGTATGGTTATTACTGTAGTCACATAAACTTTCCTATATAATATTTAGACAATTGCTTTAGATATTTGGATTGTTTAACTTCATGTTTGGTTATTCCCTGCAACAATTTTTATAAAATAAAATAGTTTCTGCGACTATTGTCCCAACGATTACTGTCCTTCCTTTCAACCTTACCTTTCTGGTAATACAAGTAGTAATAAACTAAATAAAGGATAATGATTTCATTTCTATCAAATAAAATGAAAAACAAACTTCTACCGTAAATTCACAATCAATCTTGAGTAATAAAATAGAAAATAAATAAAGTAACTAGTTTTCTCAATTAATAAATACTGTGTTCAAACGTACAAGGTACTTAAACTAAATGAATGATTAATTTTCTAAGGTAAATAATATTAGATAGGAAATCGTAATGTCAAACTTTGTATAAAGAATTTGGAGAAGTATAAACGGTTATTACACACACAACATAATTTGGGTCCTAACTTTGTAAAACTAGACGATCACATAATTGGCCAATTTGTTTATGTATCTTGATATAAAATTAAGCTAAATAATTACTGGGTGGGGGCGAGCGTGGGTGCGTCTTTACTATGTACATACTTCGATATGCGATGTAAAGCAACGTAAGGCGCGGTTAGTACTTCCAACGAAGACCGCGTCCTCGCCTCACACATCTTCCAGCGGCTTGTATATCAGTGTATGCGCGGAAGCTATACAACCTTAGGCGAGGGTTGTATAGGGGATATACCATCCTTCGGAGGGGATGTAAAGCCGTCGGTCCCTTGTCTATTAAATGTTAGGCAAGTAAAAGATCCCTACTCTTCTTAAGGGAAGAGGTTCGGCAAAAATTCCTGGTTGGGGGTAGCTCGTCTACAGGCGTCGGTGTTAGGCCTCAGTAGCGGAAATAGGCCGACGTTAAATAAATGTAAAAAAAAAAAAATTACTGGGTGGGATTAAACGATTGCTTAATGATCAAGGTCATCAAGGAGTATCTTTAGTAATAAAGAGGGGGGGGGGGGAACCTCTTCAAAGATGTATTTATTGTCGACGAAATTACAGAGATTAATAGCGTCTGTGAAATGTGTGTACACAAGAAATTGCAAAGGCACTTGATATAAGCCGGAAATAAGATATGGATATAAATATAGATGAATTCATCAATTTGAACAAATTCTGTAATTTTTTGTTTTAGAGAAAATTTCCGTGATTGTTGACAAAGAAATCATCGAGATTTTGGGAAAAACGTTTGGGCAGGGAGTGTGACTACTAGAATTGTTCTAAATTTTGGTGGTTTTAATTAACAGCAAAGTAGGCATCGCCACGTCGATTTGTAAATAAATGTCACAGGTGACGCTTGTGTTAACATCATCGAAAAATGGTTTAAACTCGAAAAGTTTTTAAAATCTCCCAATAATGCTAACATAATTAGCGAAACGCACGTCGGGTAGTGCATTCGAGTGCAGTATTCTAATGTTTGTGGAGACTATGTCAGAGGCATGGAATGTCCCCAAGACAGATAGTAGTGTAACTCGATGATTCCGGGCTATAATTCAAATTTATATGCACATGGCATACGAGTGCCTTGATCTGTTGATTTATTCGTCTTATATTTATATTCAGAAATTTGTTGTGGAATTTATTTTACATTTTAAAGCGGTATTCTCATATTCCTATTCCACAACTCTTATCCCACTATCCTTAAAATATTATGCAGAAGACGACTTTCGAATCACATCCGGCAGCGTCTCATGTATACATAATAAGTAAAATATTTTAGTCGAACTAGGAATGCGATTCAAAGCCATCGAAGTGGAAGAGTCAATTCACACCCCGAGCTGATACGTTTTATCATATTCAGTTCGACAAATCACTCGGTTGCACAATTGGCCTCTTTGCTTTGACGGAATTTGAATGATTGGTTCGAGAGCATAAGCGCCACGGATTCACTCAATCTCTTCTTTACCAAGAGTCCAATCAAAATATGAGTTCTAGGAGTCCCAAAGCACTTTAAACTTCTTGGAAGCTTAGAATTATGAAGTAAAATAAGGAATTTGATTGAGGACAGCACGATATGAGGATATAATTTACTCAATATCATTAATCATTACTTTATTGTAAATTTAGTATTCGTTTAGTAGTAGTTTTAATATTGTAAGTATTCTTTAACAAAAGCTATTTACAAACACATGTAAATATAAGGCAGTTCATGGCAGACTACACATACCTCTAACAATAAGAAAGGACCAAAGAATTAACTAACAAAATGTTCAAATTGAAAACCTTCTTGTGCCCGATAGTACCCCAAACGATCAATAAATTCTTGATAAACTTTATTTATAGTTTCTTAAGAAATGTCATTAATATTACGTGTTTACATCCTGCCGTAAATACTTCCAAGGGTAGGTTCAATAACTGCAACAAGAATTTTCACTAACCACTTATTTATTACTCACTAAATTACGACAATTGTTAAGTATAATAACACACTAGTTATAACTTTCATCTACTATAGACTACTATAATTCACAACTTCTTTATCTTATCTAATCACTCATCTCATCTCAGAACTGTACTGAACTCCGTGCGTTGGATCCTCCTTTTATATATCCATGGCGTTTATTCTCGATTCATTCCATTTCACTTCAGGCTATTCCTGACTGTCATTCAAGATTATTCTAGCTTATCCGTGATAATAGCGCCACGTCTGGCCAACTGGCGAACTATCGTTTTACTGGTAGCTAGTTAGGCAGGCCTCCCTTCATTCTGCTACCAGGTATTAAACCTCTTTCCGTACGAGGGCGACACATAACATTACATTATAATTTAATTTTGGTTTTATCTTCCAATATTATCAGGTTTACATTTATACACTACGTTTTTAGGTGACTTCAAAGGAAAAATCTAGTGGGGTAAGACCCGGTGACCTTAATAGCCATTCAGGATTACCGCGTCTTCTAATCCTTAAGTTAATTCTTTATGTTATTATTTACTGTTAATTAGCTATGTTACTATAGTAATATACTCGTGTCCCACAACAGCAATGGAGGCAATGCTTGACCTACTTCCTTTGCACTTTCATGTGAGGAAGGAGGCAGCACTCAGTGCCCTACGACTGCATCAGGCACATAAATTCAGGATTCTGGAGTTAGTCCATTTGAAGTCCATGACCAAACCCACCGACTCAATACCAACCAAACAGGACTTTGCTATCCGTTTGACGTGCTGACCGAAAGCCGTCAGACGAGCAAGTGGAGGCCCTGCGATTGGAACAAGGGTCATTCATCTGGTATACAGAATTAATTCCACACTTTATGTACGCACTGTATATAGTTTAATGGCTTCTCTTTCTACGTTCATTTATCTTTATACATTAGGCGATGTCTTCCCCAGGGCCAGTCATTGACAGGTTCATAAATATAAATCTCGTTCTACCGAACCACTGCATTCTCTGTTGTTTCTTTCTTTCAGCTTTTGACACCCACGTCGGAATCACAAGGATTATAATGAGCATGAAAAGAGGTGAATGATACTTCGGTTTCCTTACTGCGCTTATTCATCAATGCTAATTGCATCGACTTCCTTATAGATTTTATTATCGAGACATCGATGTTAATATCCTCTAGATAATATTCAACTTAAAGTATTATTGACCGTGTCCTTAGCAGTTTCTAGTAAAACATACGTAGATGGATTGATGGATGAATCTGTCCACTGTGAAATAAACAGCTGTCAAATCGTGTAATATTCTCGATAAATTTGTTCCGTGGAAGGTATGTTGATGTTTTAATTAAGCTTTATTAGTGACGTATTACAAAAGTTGTGTGCCATGTGCTCATCAGTAGCAATAAATAATGATTATATTTCTTTCTTACCAAAGCATTTGAGTAAGGAAAGTAAACAATTTGATCACTGTGTGTATGTTCCAAATGACTTTATTTGGTATGTGGAATTTCTCGAAACGAACAAACGAAGTCAAGCTCCCAATGTCGATAATAGACAGAAAAATAGTAGTAGTAGAGGAAATGAATGCATTTAAGTCTTAATCGTTACTACTTCAATATAAAGACTTGTTAAGTTTCGGCAACATATGAAATGTATACTTTTGAAAATCAGTGCACTCACCTCGGGGGGTAGCAGCCCCCATTTTACACCCCCAATTCAATAACTCGTAATGTTTTCCATGAAATCGAATTTTCTGGGAGGTCATTCTATGTTCACCCCCAGTAAAGGGTTGGAACGATTAGGGTTAATTTTTTTTTGTTATTTCAACTTCATTACTTCAATATTATCAAACAATAATAAAAAAAAATTAAAAAGTCTTTATCGCAATTTTTGCAAAAGAAAGGATCAGGCGTAGGAGGTTTCTCACGGGGGAGAAGCGATGTTTTTCAGTAAAATCAATAGAAACGGCGTAAATCAGGAATTAATTCTTAAAATCAGTCATTTTAGATCCGCCATTTTGAATTTCTTGATACCCTATGTATGTATGAATTACAGTGGATAATAAAGGTTTATTACACGTATACCAGCAACTGGAGAAAAGATTTTTCATAACCGTGAGAAAAACCTTTACATCATACGTATTATCGACGTATATGGAATCCGTTTATTTGAGGTTCCACATAAAAGTATAATCTCGTATATGATGTGACAACAATATAACGTTTTCTTAAGACGTATATATTTTGAATATGATGTACCATATATCTACGTTTTTCAAAAACGTCTATATTTAATATATGATAAGACAAATATATACGTTTGTAGCGCGGACATTCGAACGTTGAATATAGGTTGCAATAAACATTATATATATGTCGTATAAACGAAATCAAAACGTTTATTAAACCACTTGGTGTTGCTTGGGTGTGTACCATCAGGTTATAGTGATTTGCTTGTCCGTACAGATCAAAAGCATACAAATAAAAATAAGGGAGGGTCCAAGGCTGAGCCCTGGAGTTCAGCGGATGTAATAGACTTTGTTGTTTATGATGATTTTCTGTGTGCGATTTTTTAGATGGCTCTCAAAAAAGAATTTAGACCAACAAAACAACCACAATTTGGTATAAGAGTATTATGATTAATAATTCTATAAGCTCCAATGAAGTCCAGCAATACTAAAATAGTTGCTGACCGTTACGGTGGAGTCAAAGAAGCTTGAAACCCGATGAAAATCGTTAATTTAAAATCTCCTCAACCTCTGATCGATAGCCGCGTGGGTTAAGGCGAGGTGGCAATTGTAACTAATCACACGGGCATCGCACCACCGGGTTCGAATCCTGGCTCCGGCACTGTCCGAGGGCATGGTTGTATGTCTACGTTTTTTCAATGTGTAATCCCCTTCCGCACAAGCCCCTAGCTTCTGGAATTGAGGGTTGTCTAATTTCTGTGGTGTTCATTTATTTTATTTATATTTTTACTTTCTTGTTTACACATTTTGTATAAATAAAGCATCGTTGGATTAATTCTAGTTTCCTTTTCTTTGTTCCAACTGGAACGAACTGAATAAAACAAATAATTAGCAATAAACGCCGGGCGCATAAGCTATTTTCATTTAAGTTGAAATGGTAATCCCCAGATGGAAAATCTCGCTACAGCAATTTCCGATCTTATTGAATAAATAGAAAATAAGCCGGAGATTTCCTCGACTCGGAATCTTATTTGAAGTTTTCAACTAGAAACGTCATGCCGTGTTTATGTCTACGCGAACGATTCTTTTTATTTCTATCATATGCATTTACATTTACATGCGAACAATCCGGGCTTAATGTTTCGATGTTAGCGCCTACGCGATACCTCTGAGAATCCAATATTAGCACAGTTTACACCCTGACCTAGTGAATTTTTTACACGCAATTTCTTACGGCGGAGCAGACATCGTCTTTACTCCTTCTAAATTATCGTGCACGTTTTATTTCACAGATTTTTATTCACACCATTATAGGAAGCAAGTATCGGATAAGCCGAACGAGAAATTTCCTGGGCTTTAGCAGATTTGATAAATAGTTTGACCCTGCCCTCAGCTTGATGTCTGTTTGTGTGTGTGCATGTGGTATTTTCTTTTGATGTTGTGAAAAATCGAACAACGTCCTACGGCTGCGTGTTTGTTTTATTCATCTGCGTTTAACTTAGATTAGATCAGATTATGGGCAAAATCAGACTAGAGAATGTTAAGAAATTGATTCTCAAGGTTACATATTAACGATAAAAAAAAATTATAAGTAAATTCTAGATGATAAAATGTACATATTAAAAGGGAAACGACAACGTTATTGCCTTGCAATTTATTTAACTTAGATCTGATTAGATATGGATAATATTTTATGAAATTAATTGACATTTTGTCGTCCTAGGCGAGGAGTACAGGATCAGTTCCTCAGCCAATTTTTTTCTTTTGAGAAATCCATGTTTCATTAGCTAATATCGGTGCATCCATAGCATGATGCGAAGGCGGGGCAAACTCATCAGGGACAGTTGGGAGGACAGGTCCGCGTCGACTTTTATGAAATTGAAAAGTTCCTATTACCTCACGGGTCTTCTGCTCTATGCCGATTGCGGTAGCCTTACCCTACTGCGGAAATTAAAACTTGAAATCAAATACCGGGTGGGTCATAAGTTCCAAAGGGGTTTTAAAAATATTTTTATCCCTTAAATGCCCAGTAGGCCAGTCGTCAGGGAATTGAGAATGCTTAAATACCGTTTTAAATCGGTCAAAAAATTTTACGGAACCACTTCATTATAGGCCTGTTTTAGACGTACCAATATTTCCCCCTGGCCCGCCTCCCCGGAACACTCCAATTTTGGGGCAATACCGCTTAAAAATATTTTGCAAAAATATCGGTTCTGAATGGTCCTACGAAAAAAAAATAGTTATCAAAGTTACATATAAGTAAATTCTCTATCGAAATGGCTTAGACACATTTTTCACATCGTACACTAACTGCTCATCCAAGTACACTCCACATATTTTCAATGGGATCGAGAGCTTTGCCAATAAATGAAAGGATTTCGGTTGTATACCTTCTACAGAATCCTTTGTTAGCAATCTTGTATACCACCATTATTCTTTCCTATTATTTGGGTTTTCTACCACATGTATTATTATCCTCTTCAAAACAAATCACCGAATCTACAAAATAATAGAATTATTGGAAAAATGCCTCTGAGCCCGTGACGTTTACGCCAAAGGAAAAGTCAGAGGTTATGTTTTGCAAATAATATAAATCGGAATAAACACAGAAATAATGTATTTTGCTGACGTTTCGGAAAGTAATCTCTTTCCGTTTTCAAAGCTTTTTTTGGAAGAACTCTTATTTTACTGTGTATGTCAAATACACAGCTTAAGATTCTGTTTATGTTATTTCCATAGATACTTACTACTTACACAGAACATAGAACTGATGATATTTTCTTTTAGATAATGTTGAGTCTGTTAAGTTCTACTTTTAACATTGGTAGCCAGGTTGTACAAATATCTACAGAACAATTTGATACGCACTTATCTTCATTTAATAAGATTATTGCTGATTCTTTAATTTTTCTTTTTTTGGTATCTGCTTCTTTAGTTAAAATTATTGCCGAGTCCCAGTTTATTCTATGTCCGTTTTCCCAAGCATGTTCACAAATCTTTGATTTCTGAATTTCATTCTTTCTAATGTAATTCTTGTGCTCATCCAACCTCACACTGAAAGGTCTGGATGACTCATCCACATAACATTTACCGAGAATTTTCGCAGAAAGAAAAGCTGGGAGGTTCGTCAAAACGAAGCCACTCACGAAAATTCAACCTGTTAGTAATCACTTTCAAAAAAGGGGCGCTGGACCCTGGACTATCCATATTTAAGCTTTTCCTCGTCATTAAAGAACTGTGTTAAATAAAATGAATTTCATTCTTTCTAATGTAATTCTTGTGCTCATCCAACCTCACACTGAAAGGTCTGGATGACTCACCCACATAACATTTATCACATTCACACGGGATATTGTAAATACAGTTTTTTGAATTCTGCTCCCTGTTTATCGGTTTTGTTTTTGTTAAAGTAGATCTTAAAGTGTTCCCCGTTTAAAATTATTGCTGTATAATGACGTTCAGGTTTTTGTCGTACCTGATTGTCCCTATTTTCAACATTTATGAAAACTCTATCAACAAAGGCTTCAGGATATTGATTTTGTACTAGAACCTCTTTGATAAATTTTTTCTCGTTATTTAATATTTCATTATTAGATGAAATTATTTTGGCCCTATCGTATAAACATTTTACCCTTTTAACATTTTTTATTGACTGATTTGAGTTAAAATTTAGATATCTATTAGTATGTGTTGGTTTTCTATAAACGCTTGTTTCAATTGTATTATTTACCCTTCTGATTAAAACATCTAAAAACGGTAGTTCATTCCTACTTTCTACTTCTAATGTGAATTTAATAGGCGGTTCCTTACTATTTATATTTTCCAAAAAACTATCTGGTAAATCGACACCATGAGACCAAATTGCAAAGATGTCGTCAACATATCTCCACCAGACAACCGGTTTGTTTATACAATTTTGAACATGTGTGTTCTCAAAGTTCTCCATAAATATGTTGCTTAAAATTGGTGATAATGCAGACCCCATAGCCATATCAAAATCCTGCTGATAGAATTCATTGTCCAATTGAAAATAGGCTGTTTTTATACACAGTGTTAAGAGTTCCATTATACTATTTACACTTAATTTAGGTCTAGTTTCCAAATTATTATCATTTAGCAATATGTCTAACTATTTTTAAGGTTTCATCTACCGGAACATTGGTAAAAAGACTAACTACATCAAAACTAACCATCAGGTGTGATTCATGAATATCGTTTTCATAAATTTTTTCTATAAAATGTTTACTATTTTTAATATATGAATCGGTATTTCCAGATAATGGATCAATAATTTTAAGTAAAAATTTTGCCAAATTATGACATGGTGAATTAATAGAACTAACAATTGGTTTTAAAGGAATATTCTGTTTATGTGTCTTTGGTAAGCCATAAAAATGAGGCTTACTATGATGTGGTGTAAGTTTCCTTCGTTCAAAATCATTAAATTCATGTTTGTATTTAAACAAAGTTCTGTAAATTTTGCTCTCTATTGATTTTGTTGGATCTTTGTTTAATTTTGAGTAGGGCCCCTCATTTACAAGAGTCATGATTTTTGTGTTATATATATATATCTTTATCCATAATGACTGTGGCATTACCTTTGTCTGCTTGCAATATTTTTATACTTTCATCGCGTTTTAAAGAATTTATCGTTAACTTTTCTTCTGGAGTTAAATTATCTTTAATTTTGTATTGCTTCTCTAAAGCAATTTTTGCCCGTATGCGATATTCATTACCATTATATGTTGGTAAATTTTGAGCCGTTTTTTCTATTGCCGCTACTATATCAAATTTTGGAACAGTTTTTGGGTTTATTGCAAAATTTAAACCTTTTGATAGGACAAGCCTGTCTGAAATGGACAAAGGTCTTTTTGACATGTTAATGACAGTCCTGTCAATTAAAGGATTATTATTTATATTTTGTAATTGCCTAATCTGTTTTTCCCTTATTAAGTTTCTAAATTTATGTAAATGCGTACCTTTTTGCAGATTAAAATATTTTTCGTAACTCAACCTGACATTCCGGATTATAAACTGATAATCCTGTTCTATAATGTTCCTGCTTAGTTCATTCTCTGTATAAGTAATGTCAGCAATAGTTCGTTCTTTTTGGTATCTACGATATTGAATTCTTTCCCTAACCATGGACTTGCTTGCCTTGTCCAAAATTTTTACCATTATTTAGACAGCTCCAAAGGCATCCATGGATATAACACAATAAATTTTCATTCCGCACGTTCTCCAAAATCTTAGACGGAACAGGATTTTTCGGTTAAGAAATCTCTGGAATAAGTCTTTTGCCTATCCTCGCTGGGTCTTCACGGCTCAATTTCAGCGGAATTTTTGAAATGATTGAGTCTGAGCACGACATAATATTCTTACATAGTTGAAGGCCTTTGATGAGATAGCACATAACACTAATAAAATGTTTTTAAATTTTTGAATATTACACTGCTAGGTAGTCAAGTATAGTTGTAGCCGAGTGCAGACTACAAGACATTGCGATCATATTTTGGCGCTAGAATGGACTAACAAATCGACCTCGGCTATTTGTAGATGACTTTCCGAAGAAGGACCACGATAAGTGATAATGGTTTATTTACCAGTCTCATTTCCTCACGAAATGTAAATGTACTAGAAATGTGCAGACAAATAAAGTACGTATCCAATATTTTTCTTTAACATTCCTTTTCAAAGACTAAAACAAAATTCAGGTCCTTATCTCATAAATTGCAAGCTTCATTCTTCACCAAATCCAGATATAAAGTAGGTTACCATCACAGTATTCCTTTATCAGAATATTAAAACCCACCGACATATCCGGTTGTAAAATATTTGCGCTAGACTCAAAGTTTCAATTGGGCTGGCTAGATATAATATTTGCACCAATCCTGCCATGAACATCCGCATAAAAGTTCGTCATTCCGCTCTGAGCACTAAGAAATATCATCGGATAATACCCGTTCTATTCCTTTCACAGATGTGTTTTTTCTTGTTTTTGTGGAGTATAAAAAAGATCGTTTACGTATTACATGAATATTACGTTAGCTTACTCTTTCCATTCCCTTCTCTCGGTAGACAGACAACGTATTAAATTAAGATACGGTTGGATAACGGGACCTGTAAGCCGATATTAAGGTTTCATATTATGTCGAGCTTGTTGTGGAGAGTATCAAATACTCCTGGCAGTTTTGTCGAAAACATATTAAACATTCCCCGGAGTTCTCAGATAATTAAATATTTGAGCGTCGACGTATAGCATGTTTACAAAATCGTGAAAAAAATACATTAAAACTTTTTATAGAATAAAGAATACACAAAGTATACAACAAATAGAGATCAGTTACTTTAGCAAATTATCGGTGTTTATTTCGAAAGATAAAAAAGTTTCCCGCACATGTAAATTTTCGCATTTTTGGATATAGCTTTAAAAAATAGTTATTTGTGTACCGATTTTTATGCCTGCAGGTAACGAATTTCTATCCGAGGGCTTTGGCCCGAGGCGACGGTAGAAAGTCACACAAGGGCCAGTATAATCCGGTCAATTTAGACCAAAAAATGAGAGTGAAGGTGCATAAAGTCCCAACAAGCTGAAAATCAGTAAAATTGTTCAAAACATAATTATAAATAAAATTTAAAAGTCCCCCATCATTCCTGTGTATGGAAAAAATTTTACTCGAGGTCAAAGGTCAAAAAAAGAGTTTTTCGCGATTTTCAGCAAAACGGTAAGTTTTATCATAAAAGTACCCCAGACAAAAATTGTAGATCATAAAATTATCTATAAAAAATGTACCAATACTTTTTTTCCTACGAGCCACCGTTTCTGAGATATAACGATTCAAAAAGTTGTAAAAGTTGTTATTGTCATAATATGCATGAGTACGCCACGTATATACATCTCTAGAGTTGTTATATATGTTGAAATATTTTTCTATCGGTCATTGTAACTTATACTTAAAATATAAAATATACGTAAGTTATAACTATAAGAATATCAGGTAAAATGAAACGATGGTGACGATAAAATTAATTGATATAAAGCTCGTGAAGTTGGACTTGCTTCTATGGCAAAAATGACAGGACTGACATTCAATAATATTAAATTGAAACGCGCTGACAAAGTTGTTCCTCTTTTAGCTATGACTAGTACCATAAAAGTTCATGAAGAAAAAGTACCTATTGACCCTGTATTATTGTTCCAACGCATGAGTATTACTGCAGCATTTCAAGATGAAATAGAAAAATATTTTGAATACGAATTAGCTCCCTACCCTTTATCGTTGTTTGATGACATCAGGATGCGTAAAACACAGAAGTCCGCCATTTACGATTGTTTTGAAAAGGTGAATATCGATATTAACAACACTAATGCGACATACATCATTGACGGAGGATACTTACTACACCGCGTTGTGTGGGATAGCGAAGAAACATTCAACGTTATCTTAGATAAATACGTTCAGTATGTACGTCGATATTTTGGTTCCAGAGTTACTGTCGTATTTGATGGCTATGATGATTGCACGAGAAATATCAAAGCTGCAGAACAACGTCGTCGATCTTTAGCAACATCTTCATCTTCTGATATTTTATTTGATGAACTTATGATAGTTCCAACCAGTCAACAGAAATTTCTTACAAATACTCACAACAAGTCTCGGTTCATTTCAATGTTGAAAGAAAAGTTTACTGCTGAAAATATATTGATAAAACAAGCTAATAATGATGCTGATGTATTGATTATTGAAACAGCAATAGAGCAATTCAATTTGACAAATACAACTATTGTTGTTGGTGAAGATGTAGACTTACTCGTGTTACTCACTGCTCGAACGCCAACTGAAAAAACTATTTTCTTCTTAAAACCAGGAAAAGCTCAACATCAATCGGATATATATTCATCAAAAAGTTTATCTACTTGTGTAAAGTGTCAAAATCATGTACTATTTTTACACGCAATAACTGGCTGTGATACGACATCTGCATTTTACAGGAGGGGTAAAACAGCAGTTTTCAAAATGTTTGAAAAACAAGATTTAATTCAATGTGCTGAAGTTTTTAAAAAGAGTAATTCAACTCAACAAGAAGTTCTATGTACGGAGCTCCTAAAAAAACTACCTGTTTAGATAAGCATCGATATGCATGTTTCGTTAAAAATACTAAAAATAAAAAACAAGTTCAATTAACTTGTCTTCCTCCAACCTCAGTTGCTGCTCATCAACATCTTTTTCGGGTATATTACCAAGTTCAAGTGTGGCTTGGTTATCAGCTAGACCCTACAGACTGGGGTTGGAAGTTGGTCAACAATATATTAGAGCCAGTTCAAACTTTACTCCCACCTGCGCCGGAAAAACTGCTGAACACAATTTTTTGCAACTGCAAAAAGGGATGCAGTGCTAAATGTGGTTGTAAAAAAGTCGGACTGTTTTGTTTTCTGGCATGCACAAATTGTCAAGGCCGGTCGTGCTCTAATGTTGAATCACCAACAGTGGAGGATTCGTTTGATTCCGACGAAGTGTCATACGATACATCGCTATTGACGCAATTTACTTGCATCCAAAATGAAGATGAAGAAGAAGCAGGAGAAGAAGAAGAAGAACAAGAAGAAGATCAAGAAGAAGAACAAGAAGAATTTGAAAGTTACGAATCAGACGAATGAACTTCACCACTTTTTTTTAATTTACACCGTTTTTATCTTTTCCAATCTTTGAAATTTTCCGTTATTTTGCAATAGTTTCAAATTAAACAGGATCACAACTGACCCGTGGAGTAGGCCTACTGGGGAAACCACGTTAAAAAAAACGCGCTAAGTACGCTACCTCATAGGTGGCGTGGAAACGTGTGCATATTATGACGATAACAACTTTTACAACTTTTTGAGTCGTTATATCTCAGAAACGGTGGCTCGTAGGAAAAAAAGTATTGGTACATTTCTTATAGATAATTTTATGATCTACAATTTTTGTCTGGGATACTTTTATGATAAAACTTACCATTTTGCTGAAAATCGCGAAAAACCCATTTTTTGACCTTTGACCTCGAGTAAAAATGTTTTCATACACGGGAATGATGGGGAACTTTTAAATTTTATTTATAATTATGTTTTGAACAATTTTACTGATTTTCAGCTTGTTGGGACTTTATGCACTTTCGAATGTCTAAATTGACCGGACTATTTAAATTTAATAAATGAATTTAATGATTTATGAAATAGATATGGCTTTGCGGTTGCCAGTCCTTGCATTGGTTTTTGTATTCATAACGATGCGGCTATTATTTTATTTATTTCTGCCAAAGTGGGATCGATAACGCATTTTAACTCATCGAAAACGGTCCACCGGTTCTCGAGATATTGCGATTTGAAGATACGGATTTGTATACGGATTTTTCGCTGTGGCAGGAACGTACCGACAGCCGTTTTCGCGTTTTATTTTTCGGAGAAGAAAGTGACTTGGGGACCTTTTCTTTCTTCCCCCGATAGACACTCGGGACTTAAGTACTGTGTCCAAATTTCAAGTCGCTAAGTCGATTAGGGGGGTAGGGGAAGGGTAAACGTAAATGAAATTAAAACTTCTGTAACTTCCGCAATTCTTTCCGCAAATCGCGCAGCAAACGTAAGATTGTGTACTGTGTCTACTTTGAGTTCCGCTCATGTATTTTCAATTTTCGCCATAAATAAACAAATGGTTGCGAAATAACCAATTTACTGTTGTTATTGTTTTTAGAAAAAGTCATTTTTCGCCAGGAAGGAAAGGGGTGGGAGAGATTTTCTCTCCGCCATCGAATGTGGAATTTTTTTCTCTTTGATTTGAGCCCGACCAGATTGCGATCGGATGATTAGGAGGAGAGGGGGGGGACCCGCAAAGTATTTGCCCTGTAGAAGGGAAAGGGTTAGGGACTTCGGGCCGAGCTCATTTTCTAGGGTAATGAATTCTATTTCAAGATTTTTTTTACCTCGAAGCTCTCACTTCATTAGGGCCTGCACGCGCGCGTGATATATTTATAAAACCGAACGAGCGGAGTGGGACCTGTATTTGTGAGAGAGAAGGGAGAGAAGTGGGGGTGCTAGGCTCCTCCCCCGGAATCCCGCTGCACGGGTGCTCAATTGCCGCCTGTATATCAGTGTATGCGCGGAAGGTATGCAACCTTAGGCGAGGGTTGTGTAGGTGAGGTACGATCCTTCAGGGGATGTAAAGCCGTCGGTCCCTTGTCTATTAAATGTTAGGTAAGTAAAAGATCCCTCTTCTTAAGGGAAGATGTTCGGCAAAATTCCTGGTTGGGGGTAGCTCGTCTACAGGCGTCGGTGATAGGCCTCAGTAGCGGAAATAAACAAATGTTAAATAATAATAAGCAAGTGAAATACAAACATTTTTCTCTAACATTATTTTAGAATCTACACGTTCCATAACTAAAAATTATGTTGGAATAAATGTCATTCCAACATACTGTGTTGGAATAAAATTATTGTACAAATAAGCAACTTTTTATTAATAAATATGTGGTAATAACACAGTAAAATTTAACACCAATTTATTCTTCAATTTTTGAGTTAAAGCAAATTGAACGAGAAAGTAATTATTTTATTTAGATTCTAATTGTCTCGATCAACCATTTATCTATCGAGGTATAAATAAGCTTCTGAACACTTCTGTTGAAGTCGCACTGCTTTATACCTCAAAAAAATTTAAGCGTCTTAGAGTTCCATTATAAGTCAGAAACTGTTAACTGATTTGATACAAATTGGGGTCGGACAAAATTGAAACCTACAGCTCTAACCGCTATCTCGTGTCTGACAGTATATAGATGGCTGTTCCTCGAATGTCTCTTCAATACATACCCTTCCATCTGAAATGTTACGTAAATAATTTCCTTTTAATTCAGTTCCGTTTACAAATATTCCTTGGCAATGTAATGACCAAGCGTATACGTAAAACAACCCAAAATATCAGTACTTTGCTCAAATTTATATTCCTCATCTCTTATTTTCAGATTCCTCAAACGGCATAGCACTGAGCACATACAATGTTGTGACACATTATACGCAATATGTCTAAAGAACTTCTCATTTCAAAGATTAATGGTTTACGTCAGTAGAGGAAGCATTATTAATTTATTAGAATAGTTATCTCTGGGAACATTTCTATTTGCCTCAATTAGTTAAATGTCGACGGCAAATATTTAATATAAGATCATTTTTCTGAATTCCTCCACAGTGTTACAAGTTATTATCAATTTTTAAAGTATTGTTAGATATGACTAAAATGCGGTGTCTTTGATTTGTTTGTTGGTTATTAGCGAACGATATCAGATAGCGATAAATAACAAGTATTTTATCTGCCTGACCTCGTAGATGATTCCTCTTTTTTTAAGCGGGAGCTGAAACGAACTGATTTTTCTTTGTGGTTTTGTACTGATAAACAGTTTCTTCATGTTCTTATTTCGAATTACACAGTTTACATACGACTTGGTAAGAACCAATAATATTATTTAGGTATTAGACATTCATAATAAGTTTAAAGATATGATTTCAAGGAGTAATCTGAGATATATATAGTTTAGTCACTTGAGGAAAAAGAGGGGTAATGGTATCTTACGAATTATATACAAAATCGGAATTAATTTCAAATTTGGGTGATAAGTATAGACTCAAAATGTAATTATCTGGGCATGATCAACGTTGATATTACTCACTGACGTGCGACCCTGGTAGGGGAAATATGTCGATAAAAAAAAAACAAAAAGTAGAGGAACTATACGAGTTCTGAGCCATATGCCATCCAGTTCTCAGATGCTATCCGCAAAGCCCTAGGAATGAGCTTCTGGTCATTGCCGTCAGAGCTAAAGAAGTTATAGAAACAAACTAAAATGGCTACCTCAAGTATATAGCAAAAACGAAGATGGCTACTTCGAGTACATAAAAAAAGTAAAGCCCATACTCCAACTTTTACGAATAAAACTGTGGATTAATAAGGAACTATACGATATATCTTTAAAAAAGAAGGCGATATACGTTCAAATTCTCCAGAAGATTATCAACTCCGCCGGTCTTTTTCCGATCTTCTCACAGGATTTCTTCATAATACTAGAACCGCTTTTGAGAACCAACTAGTCAACAAAGGGCTCAAAGCGTTCTACAAATATACCACGTACTCGCTTAACAAGTTAAGTGTCTATACCGCTAATAAGGAAGCCAGATGGAATTTTTTTTCAGTGATAATAAGGAAGTGGCGAATACGTTTGCAGATACGTTTTTCGAAACATATACGATGGATCTTGGTACACAACCTCGACTTGAATACTCGCTCAAAGACATCGATTGAAAATATTAATATTATTTCAGAAATAGTACGGGAGCATTTAGTTAAATTGCGTACCGCCTCCTCTCTCGGAGCTGAGTTAACCAGCTATGTGCTACTAGTCTATGTGAACCACTTTGTCAAATCATGATTAAATCCATGGAGAGTAATATAGTTCCTGATGATTGGAAAAACGCCAATGTGAGGCCTATTTACAAAAAAAGTGACAAGCTTTCCAGCTGCAATTATCGACCAATTAGCTTAACTTCGTTCAATGTAAGTTACTAGAATTATCTGCGAAGAGCTGATCCCTTTTTTTACTAAATAATATTATCTCCTCTCACCGGCATGGATTTTTGCTAAACCGCTCGGTATTTCCAAACCTGCTTCAGGCGGTTAATGCGTGGACTTCATACATCGACAATGGACAACCGTTAGATGTGTTTTACTTGAACTTTTCACGTGGTTTCGACAAAGTGCTGACAACCAGACTACTGTACAAACTTGAACCTTTCGGAATGCGCGGAAAACTTTTAACATGGATTAAGTCATTCTAGAGTGATCGTGAGTTCTCGGAAACTGTTCTCCCGACAAGCGTAAAGTTTTCAGTGGCGTACCTCAAGGTTCGGTACTAGGCCCGATCCCGTTCTTGATATACCTGTCAGACCTGACGCAGAATTGCACATCGTCCACTCTTTCCTACGCTGATAATCTCAACCTGTTTTCTTCACGGTTAAATGTATTTTTCAGTAAGAGGACATTGCAGGACAACGATCTTTATAGATATTAGAGCTAGTAGATATACAATGGGAATGCGGAAGGAGCAGATCATTTTTTATCAGACCGTTGTGAGGGTAATTAAGGGTAAAATGAGAGCAAATTAAAAATAAAATGACGGTATCATACTACTTATGAGCTATTTTGCCCATAATTACCTTCACGTTATCCTCAATTACCTTCAATTGCGTGAGGGTAAAGGGTAAGTGTAACGTTAGGGTAAAATAAGGGTAATATATTATTTTCGCATTTACATTATATATCTACTACAGACACCGTAGACACATACCACAGATTCGTTACTGTCGAATTTGTTATATAAAAAATACGAAGACAAAAGTTGAAAAATCAACTAATTTTGCCGCTTTCCGTGAAGAAGTTTTAGGTTCCTTTTCATTGACGATATTAATAATCTTCAACATATCAATCAATCAATCAATCAATCAATCAAAATACACTTTATTGTCCAGAAGAATATTTCTTGTTAACAAGCCATAAAAATATCATATCAAGAAGGCTTATATTCTGTGTTTAAAAAATATAACGAATAATTACCCTCTACTTTAGAGCAATTTTTAGTTGCACCCATTTTTTAGTTCTTCCTTTCGATTATAGATTTCGAAAAAACTTTTCATTATATGCATATGGCATTTTAATTAGATGAAAATTTAATGAAATGAAAATGCGTTTTTGAAAATGAAAAGGGATTTTTTGAATTTTCTCATCTTAAAGTACCTTCGTTAAAAGCCTACAATAAAAAAATCAATGCACACTGCTACCTTGATACCGAAGCGAAGGATTAAAAATAATATTTCCTCTTACTTTTAGTGCCGCTCGTGGGCGGCAGTAAAATACTTCTACTTCCGCTTTGATGGGTGTCAGAGAAATGACAGTTTAAGTCTACTTTTGACGTTTGAAGAAAAACATAATTAGCAGCTCGAAATATATAGAAATCAGTAATAAAATTACTCCAAATATCATCAATTTGATTGTGTTATTCATGGCATGGTGGTATTTATGTGTTTAAAATACCCGTCCGAAACGTCACAAACCGGAATTCCTTGGAAAATTATGTTGTATAAACTACAAGAAAATATTATGTTGTTTTTGAAAATAAATTAAATACATAACTTCCAAACATTCCGGTAAGAGAAATTAATTAGGGCACTTTTACATATTAATTATACATAACACGATATTTATTACATCCATACGAAATTAATTACTTTCAGCAGCAATAAAGCATGTTAATAAAAACATAAACAAAGAGAAATAATTTAAAGCTCGTTGTAAAAACAAATACGAGAGGAAGTATTCATTATTATGAAAGCTCTGCCAAGGTAAACATTGACGTTACCCGACCAATTAATTTATCACAACATAGAACGCAAGACGCGAATAGATCAGGCAAATTAGGGGTTTCAAATTTGGGTAAATTCAGGAAGAAAGAAACCAACAATATTGAGTCGGTTACGTTGTACATATTATTAGACAAAATTGGGGCTTTTCCAATTTTGCGACGTTTTCTATATATAAGTTGGAAAAACGACAAAAATTATTTAACCTGAAGCACTGTCAAAACGAAGTTAGATAAGAAAAAAATCGTTCAGGACTTTTTGGTAGAGCATCAAATTTCCTACAAAAAAGTCCGTAAAAGCATATTATATGTATAGCCCACCGTTTAAGTGTGGGAGTCAAATTATTCGGCGTGTTACATCGAAGAGGACTCGACTGACTTTCACATCTACTAAATGGTGGACTATGCAGGCAGATATGCTCTAGCGGATTTTTAGTAGGAAATTTAATGCTTTACAAAAAAGTTCTGACCAATGTTCCTTTATCTTCATCACATCGAAGAACACCATTCTTTGGCAATTTTTCAAATTTAATTATTAATAATTCAAAAACACCTCAAAACTGGAATCTGTAAATTGAGCCTAACGAAAAAAAACTATCGACCAATTTCCATCCTATGTGTACTCTCAAAAGTTAACAGAATATCATCGTTCTTAATTAAACACAATATTATAACAACAAATCAGCATGGCTTCCAGCAAAATAAATCAATAGAAACTGCCACCTTCCAGCTCTTGCAATTTGTGTACGATGAAATTGATAGGAAAAATCATGTTGTGGGGTTATTCTTTGACCTAAGCAAAGCGTTTGATACTTTCAATGTTGATTTTGTTGTGTACAAATTGCAAAGATTGGGAATTAGAGGTCTAACATTGAATCTTATTAAATCTTTCTTGAAATCTAGAAAACTTCATGTGAAAATACACGGCAC
The DNA here is from genome assembly GCA_963675555.1 of Leptura quadrifasciata. Classification (NCBI taxonomy): domain Eukaryota; kingdom Metazoa; phylum Arthropoda; class Insecta; order Coleoptera; family Cerambycidae; genus Leptura; species Leptura quadrifasciata. The sequence goes on from OY776673.1 coordinate 1,304,046, forward strand.
AACATCGGAAAATTATGATATCACTCAAGGAGTCCCTCAGGGTTCCGTACTGGGACCATTACTATTTTTGTTACTTGTCAATGATCTCCCTGCAATTATGCAGGAGGGATTGGTTGTTATGTTTGCGGATGACACCTCAATGTTGCTCTCAGCACGGGACCCTGTAGTACTCCAAGATAAAATAAATAGAATTTTGCAATCATATCAAGACTGGCGTCAGAGTAACACACTGACCTTGAATATTGGCAAGACTCAGTGTGTATACTTCTCGCAAAGAAGATCGCCTACAGATGATCTTATCAAAACAATAGCTACTGAAAGCTTCTCAACAACTGTCAAGTTCCTGGGAACCATGATTGACAGTAACCTCTGCTGGGAAGATCAAATTAAACATATTTGCCAAAAGTTAAATTATGCATACTTCGCACTAAGACAGTTGAAGGGTATCTTTAATATAAAATCACTATTAAATATTTATTATGCACTTGCATATTCACATTTATCATACAACATCGTAGCTTGGGGTGCTGCTTCTAGTATAAATCGCGTGTTTATCCTGCAAAAAGGGCTCATCAGATTATTATTTGATGTTACACCAAGAGACTCTTGTAAACCTTATTTTAAAAATAATAAAATCCTAACTATTTCCAGCATATATATATTCAACACTATTAAACTTGTCAAAAAAAATCTAAACATGTTTGAAACCAATTCAGACAATCATTCATATAGTACTAGACATGGTAATCTACTAAGAATAAAAAATCACAACACAACCTTATACAAGAAATCTCCATATCATGCAGGTATTAAAATGTATAACAAGTTACCGTCAGAAATTAAATCCATAAATTCGCTAAATAAATTTAATTCTTGTTTAAAAAATTTTTTTGCTACAAACGGTTTCTACTCTGTTGAGGAGTACCTGAACCTTGAGCCACAGTGATACTGAAACGTCCATATACACTATCTGTGATGATTTGGGTTAAATGTTTTAAATATTTACCTGTTACTTGTGATCACTTGATTAGTTAGTCGTAAAATGTGATGTTACATGTATTGTTAGTTATAAATTTTATTGATCCTGTACTATTTACTTGTATTACTGTTGTGACGTTCATATATATATACTATGTATATCTGGCATGAGAAATAAATATACTACTATACTATACAATATTTTATAACACACCGAATATTGTAAGTTTCATCCTTCCTAAAATTACAGGGATATTTTGGTCGGTTTTGGTCTAATTCATCTCTGCCGTTCCTTAGAGCAGCGTATTGGATCTTTTTCCTTTTTTCTTTCGTAAATGCTCTTTCTCAACGTATTGTCAACAAACATCATTAATTTTGAATCTAGAAAAAGTTCACCGATAATTCTCAAATAACCCAAATTCATCAATAATGTTATGAGCATGACTACGCCACTGGAACCATAGAAAGTTCGAGAACGGCGCCAGAAAAACCGCGAATGTTATACCGGAACATTCTGGAATACTCTACTAAATTCGACGTGGGTATATATAGGGACTGGATCGGCGCACTCGAACAGTTTTTAGATAGATAAGCAAGTGATAAGATGAAATAAGAAACAGTAGCAAGTTGTAAATTAAAGTAGTGAATTAATAGTAGATTAAAAGTATAATTAGTGTGTTTTAGTATAAGGAATAATTATTGTAATTAAGTGATTAATAAATCAGTGGTTTGTGAAAATTCTTGTTGTAATAATTGAACCTACATACAGGGTGTTTACTGGAGATTGTAAACACGTAACAATAACATCACTCAAACATTCAAACCAATCATTCTACAGCTCAAGCATTATCAAATAACGCCCTAAAAAATACCGCCCCCACATGAGCTCAAAACTAATTTCCATACCTGCAGTCAAAATATTTTATTTCACTCACACAATTTTTTTATGAATTATCTTTCCTTTCGATTTCACCGTTCATTCGATTTCGCGTCTTAGATATCAAAGTACAATAAATCTTCATTCATAATGTTCCAATAGAGTACCGGTACTTTCGTTCCCCATTGTCATCAAAACTTACTTCCATTTCGTTCTCCGCGGACCTATCGGAACATTATCAACTTTAAGTGCTGGACCTTCGGGACGACTTTACGGGGTCGTTTCAAAATTAATTAATCTATTCAGACAATTATCGTCAATAACTTCAAAAATTAAATCGATTCAAATTTCGTTCATACATCAAACAATTCCTCATTTCTAGGCCGAAACAGTGATATAATTTCCATTTCTAAATTTTCACATTTTCCGATGCAATATTAAGCAATATTGCACAATACTGAGCAATATTGCGTAATCGAGCCGAGATGAATGTCGGGGGACTTTTTCAGAGCTATGCGAGCTTAAGGTCCTGACGAAACATATAAAAGGCCGAGCGCGTAAAAAATTCAGTTCGATACGTGCACTCGAAGGTTATCTCCATAACTGTGCCGCTGCAGCTGCTTTCTTGGCTGTACCAAGTAAAAAGCTCAGAACTATTTTGCCATCGTGGATTTAACAAAAAGTGTCTACCAGTCTACCGCGCTGGTCTAGCGATTTAACCTACCATTACTCAGTCCGCCGCGACCATTTAACCACGGCATCCTAAGTAGCAATCCGACTTAGCTACATAAAAGTGCTTGCTAAAATCCAACCGTAAACTAAATAAATCATTTTTCCGTTTTGTAAATATTTTAAATGGAGTGTTAATAGCTTTTGGAAAAAGTGACTTTCATTCTTTTGGCACTTGCCTACATCTAAAGACACCTACCTACCTTAGCAGAAACTCCTTCTCTGAGTATTTTATAAAGAATTCGCATTATCAACCCAGGGACACCTTCCCTAGCAGGGCTAACTTCCCTGAATATAAAGTAGGCGTCATCAGGGACTTCTGCCCTGTCCAAAATCTAAAAGCAATATCTAAAATCTAAGTGACTACGCCGAAGCTGGGCACAAACAAATTCTCTCTACACAAAACAAATCCCTGTCCCTCTCACGAACCCGATCCAAAGGGAAAACGGCCTGAGATAAAACGCAGCTCGATACTGGTGCTTCTGCAAACCCCTAGTGTCGGTACTGGCGCCCTCATACTTATCTAAGAAATTCGTACCGAGCTCTTGACGACATCCGTCATAAGAGCGAAATCTACATCAACCCAACGCCAGTCCTGTTGAGAGTATAACCCGGATAGTAAGATTTTTCGCTGATCAAATACGGCAAGGGATACGGGAAAATACGATTCTAGAGAGTTGCTTCTTGGAAATTCGAGTCACCTGTAATTTTTTTATTAAGAGGCACAAAGGTTGAGATTCTTCAAATTCTTGTCCGTTATTTTATTTTTTATTTTATTATACACTACCCAACAGAACATGTTCCAATTAAGAAGAAATACACTATACATAATAAAAATACTCAATAATTACAAAATACACATTATGCAATTAAAAAGATTAATATTATCCTGAATATCATGCCCAGTTATGACATATAACATACACCGGTGAGAATTATGTACTAAAATGTATAACAAGCCGCTAATGTTTTTTCCCACTAATTTTCTTTTAACAATTTGTGTCGTGAAAATGATATAATAAAACATTTTATTAATTTACAACAATTTACTTTTCTAATAAGAATTATTTCTAAGAAAATATCTTTAAAACAACTTGCTGATAATTTCACTTCTTTTTAAAACGGGCATTTTTACGCGCCAGAATTACGTATCTACCCGGAAAACCAATGAGATTATGGATATAATTAGTTTGTAATAGATTCTAACTGTGTGTTAAAGAAAGCTTTCCTCTAAAACTTCTCAGAATTTCAATTTGTAATACTTGTACTGTGATTGGTCTAAAGCAGTGGACGTGTAAATATTGGCCAATCAGAATCCAGATAAATGCCGCACAAGTTATTCGTGAAAGCGTCGGACATTAATATTTTGTACTGTAGTTTAGCTTTAACCTTCACCGACATTACACATTAGATGACGTTAAATTTATATTTTTATGTTTGTATTGTTTGGAGTGAAAATATTATTTTATCAGTTTCTGGTTTATGTTTTATTAATTCTACAATCAAAATTGAATCAAGTGGAAGAGGGATATGTTAAAGGTGCCGCTGATATTTACCTAAAGTAGAAAAGTGCTGAGTGCTGTCAATAAATAGAGGTTATGTTATGTTAACAGAGACCAAGATTAATAAACAATCTTGAACAGAGACAACCTCTGTAATTGGATTTCAGGGTGTTGACGTCACAACGCGCCAATTTATGGCTGTTTAAAATGAACCCAATATTTTTCAAACTTCAAGTTTTTTTTTGTTACTATTAGTAAAATTAATAAGATAATAAATATGCCATAAATCATTTTTTTACGTGAGTTAAATATTTCAGCAATAATATTTTTCTTGGAAAACCCTATACAAAACGAGAAACCCTCAGTGTCGCTAAGGCGAGTATATCCAAGAGGGTGATAAGGAAATATTAATTATTTTTGGCCATAACTTTTTTTTTAATACATATATTGGTAAAAAAAATATAAGACTATATAAATAGAACTATGACAGGTGCAGTGATATGAATTTTCACTCAATAATTTCAGTTGTTTGCAAAATTAGTTAGTTTAAATTTAAAAATAGTTCTAATCTTCATATTTTGTAGTTTTAAAATAACTAATTTTGCAAACAACTGAAACTATCAAGTGAAAATTCATCACTACACCTGTCATAGTTCTACTTAGGTACTCTTATACTTTTTTTAAAATCAATATATGTATTAAAAAAAAGTTATGGCCAAAAATAATAAATATTTGCATATCGGATATCTATCTCTTGGATATGCCCACATTAAGTTAAAATTATTACACTTATTATACAACAAATTGTTACTTGTGTTATTGTCTGAAAATGATTTAAGTCGTTTTGAATAACTGCAACCTTTTCAAGGCAATAGACTTAAAGCGTCTAGTTTTAATCACCCTGTACATAGAAATAAGTTCAACTGATACATTATCCGATACTTTGTTTACGTCGATTCACCATTATGATAATTAATTCATGATCCTGTTAGTTAGCTATTCATATATAAATGGAATAGATGATTACTCGATACGAATAGAAATTGTAATAATTCTCGTAATGCCATGTAATTACATGATTTTATTCCAGTGAATTAATAGTGGAGCAGATCTGGTTTTGGAATAAGGAAACGTCCGATTGTGACTTTTTTGCCAATAAATAGAGTTGGGTCCCCTAAACATTCCGACACATTTGTGCAGCGGATGTCAAAGAGGGGGAGAGGGAAACAACATATTAAGGGAAAATGGTTTTTCGAAGATAACTCGGGAGGCTTCTGATCTGACGAAAAAAAAATGATATTTCACATGCTGATAACTCCCCGTGTAATTGATCTATCGCGATTAGACCGACGTACATTTTTTTTATTTGCTACAAGATAGCACTCGCATAAAATGATTTTTTTCGCAAACACACGCTTGGTGCGCGAGATAAAAATTGCCCTTTTTTCAAACAGTTTTCTTGCCATCCCCTATCTCCTATCCTAATCATTTTATCGCGATCTGGCCGGGCGGAAATTAAACGTTAATAAAACAGCTATCAAGTGGCAAAAAGGTTTTTTCTCTCACCCTTTCCCTTCGTGCCAAAAAAATCTTGTAGTAAATAAAAAAAAAGTACGCCGATCTGATCGCGATAAGTCAATTACACGGAGTTATTAGCATGTGAAATATTTTCGTTCCCCCCCTCCCCCTCCCCTCCTAATTATTCCACCATCTCCAGTCTCCGGCCCAACAATCTGCCAATACCCTTATATTAAAAAAGAATTGAGTCCTCAACTCCACTCCTTCATGATAAAAAATGAATTCAATTTTTTTAATTTGTGCACTTTGGATTCGCGATATCTCGCGAATCAATGATCTGATGTTGACGAGGTTGGGAACAAAATTTGCGTATTTTCATGAGCTCCTCATTTTTGGTCTGACGATTTTTTTTCGTCGGATCAAAAGCCGTCGAGTTATCTTCGAAAAACCATTGTCCCATACATTTGGTATGTCGTTTCCCCCTCCCCAACCGCTGTACAAATGTGTCGGAATGTTGGGTAGACCCAACTTTATTTATTGGCAAAAAAAATCACAATCGGACGTTTTCTTATTTGAGTTTGGTTTTCACCCAGATCTGCTCCACTATAATTACAAAGTCACTAAAATTTTCTGACTAAATATTCGAAAAACACTTACCTTTGCAAAGTCGATCTTCAGGGTACAGCATCCCGAGTATATGTCTGCACCATTTAACGCCTCCTTGGCCCTAACGGCAGATTCTACGTTGTCAAATGTGTTGAAAGTTAAGAAAAATAACACTAGTTTGATTTAGTAGTAAATTGATGTTTTAAAAACTAATAATCGCTTATAGTCCACATAAATTAGACATTTTAGAAGAAATAATTTATAAAGAAATAATATTTGAGATATGCACCCCATTTAGGAACGAAAAGTCTCTTTTTTGCAAAAAAACACCCCTAACGGAGACTTAACGGCTGCTTTTTCGCTTTTATCTTGTAAACCGTTCGTTGGAAGAGAAAAAAGTATTTGAAATAAAAAAATTGTCGTTAAATTCTGTATAAAAAATGTCTTATTGACCTTACAGCTTATCCCCACCTGCACCTATTTCGCAGTAACAGCGTCCAAACTAGTTTGAAGTGCACAGGTAAAAATCGATCTTACAGCGAAGTTTCACAGCGAATATCTCAAAACCGGTTACCGGGAAAAATGCCCAAGGATGAATTTATAGAGCGGAATTTTCTCTATAAGATGAATGTCTAGCGGGTTTTGGTGCAAAAGATTTTTATTATTTTCCCCCTTTATCTCACAAAGTCACAAAGATGCGTTTTTTTTAAGGCAATAAATTGCATTCTATTTTTAAAGGATTTTTCGAATAGTATGAAATAAATCAAACTTCAACCCTGTAACAGATGAAGTAAATATTCACTTATAATATCACAAGAACTTAAATTATTTCCGGAAATTTTCTTGAGGGCATGAATATTTTGAAAATTTCCTTAAAATATTCGTGCCCGAAAGAAAATTTCCAGGAATAATTTAAGCTTGCGTGGTATTCGGTAAGAAAATTTCACACCACTTAACACCATAATTATTAATCCAACCTGACATTTTAAATTAATTTCACTGCTTGTCAAGTTGGCCAGGATATTGTTGTTTTTGGCATATGTTGATTTGTCATTTTTGTTTAACCGGTTCTGTCACAAAGCTTAATAATTACTAGTTTAAAAGGTCTGCACGTTGAGTTTAATAAGTGTATAGCGAAATGTCGCGATTTGGTAAAGAAAATCAACAAGTAATTAGACAAGAAATTCAAAATATAACACCAGATAACACCCGAAAATCAAAATCAAGTGTATGGAAACAGTTTGTTGAATTTTGTGACGAAAAGTTGTATAATATTCATGAGTGTATGAGTGTAGTACAGGTGGCTACTATATTGGAGGACTACGCATTTAATATGAAAAAGAAAAATTTTGAAGATTATAAGGAAAGTGTGGTCAAAGTGATGTGGAACTCTACTGCTAAGCAGTTACAAGAAATTTATTACGAAAAATATAAAATAAAATTTAATCCGTTTTCTGATGTAGAATTTGCGACCGCCAGAGCTGCACGCGATGCTAAGCGCAAAAAATTACAGAGAGACCCATTAAAAAGAAAAGTGAATACTTCAGCCTTAACCAGTGATGAATACAAAAAAATTATTGAAATGTGGGGTGAAAATACTCCAGATGGATTGCAGCGTAAATTTTTTCACATAGTTTCACATGAGCTGGCATGGAGAGGAGGGGAAGGATATTCTGCGTGTATCCAAATACTTCAAAGAAGAAACTGATAATTTCGGAAACCCAAAAGGTCGGATAGAATATAATCCAATATTCTCCAAAACCACACAAGGTGGTTCTAAAAAACTGTCGGATAGTAAATGGTTGATTACAAATTTCGATAATCCACAAATGTGTCCGGTTCGTTTGTTTAAGAAGTTGATGGAAAAAAGGGGAAATCTTATTCAGACCGACAGATTATTCTTAACACCAAACCCATACTGGAGTCAACCCAATTCGAAAGGATGGTATAAGAATAGCCCAGTTGGTAAGAACATTGTATCTTCATGGTTTAAATCAGCAGCCTCTGATATAGGAATTGACACTAAAAAAGTAAAAATAACTAATCATTCTGCAAGAGCAACAGCTGTTTCGAAATTGGCCAAGGAATGAGTTGGTGAACAATAGCTCATTAAAATTACTGGACACAGTAATAGTCAGTCAATCAAATCTTACTTACAATTGGACGTTGAACATCATCATCAGATGATTGAATCCAAGAGGAGAATTTCATCAAGTACTAGCAAGTTTAATCATGATCAGAGCACAATGCAAAATAAAACAGAAAGTACCCAGATTCAACCCACCAATTCAAGCCAGCCCACAAACATTTATAATAATTGCGTTTTTAATATTAATAAAACCTATAATAATTAAATTTATTTATTATTTTGCTTATTAGTCGATATCATTAGAGATTTGCCAATGAAGATATTAGTTCAACATGAAATGAATTCTAAAAAAATCATATAGGTATATCCACCATATTTCGTTAAATAAAAAAAAGTTACCAACTTTAGTTACACCAAATGCTAAAACTCAGATGGGTATTAGTTCAGTCTATCGCCCTTTCATAATTTTAGGTTACTAAAGGTGGTAGAAATGTATTTTTTGTTAAAGTAATCCATAACACTTCTAATTTAAAAAATATAATATTAACATGGTTTGTTGCAGTAGGTGACCGTGATATAGGCGGCCATGCTTTTGACAGATGAGGCTTATATTGGTAAATTGCATTAAGTTAGTGTATAGTAAACCAGCAAACAAAGATATTTTTATGTAAAACATTTCTTGTAAGTATTTGCGTTAAACAATTTGAGAAAAATGGAATGCTTTGAACAGTACAATTTATGTAAATACTGTAAAGAGTTGAGTCAAGCGCAAATATGTCATCCAAGATTAATATATTTAACGAATTTAATGGAAGATTGCGACCAGGAAGCGTTAGAGTCGAATGGTTTGTTTACGAAAATCCAAGAAAGTCTGCAGATGTCAAGTAAATATGGCCTTTTGCGTAAAAGAGATTTGAACAAAATTGTTTTAAAATATTACATATATGTCTTAAAACACAGACATCTAATTAATTCGTCACCTTCCTATTCGCCATTAAGAAGAGAGGATGGGTTAAAATTCAAGCAACATTTAAATCTTACTATGTTTGTACATCCTACGTTTTTTGAATTATAAATTGTTAATGCATAATAATTTAACAAATTTGTGTTTTCTGTTTAATGAAACTTTATAGCGAATAATAAATAATAATGTTAATTCAGAAATTTTGCATTATTCACAGGTACATCTACATTATTTAATGGTTGTATATCATATGTTTACCTTTTCAACTGTAAAAAAAAAATTTCACTTAAATATCGTGGCGCCTCGAAAAAATTTCCGGAAATTTTTTTAATTGCCATGGTAACTAGTCAAAATTAAGGTATCTTATTGGTTAAAATGTAGAGGTGTGAAATTTTCGACGAAATTTTGCAACTAGTTCAAAACGAAATTCTTATATTTGTGAACAATCCATTACAATTTAATCATCTTCGAGATAATAACACGAAATTATTGAAACTGATTATGCTTCATCAGAAAATCAAAATTAGTTCGTTATTTGCCAAGCACACCTTTCATCTAACTGGCTTGGGCTACAACTCATTTGACTGGAAGTAGTAGGGATCAGTTCTAATGATTTTATGAATGGTAACTTTATAATTCCTCTACTCACCCACGAGCAAACAATTTGCAATGTACTTGGAAACAAAGACAAAGCACGGATCAAGATACTATAGAAAGGGTATAAACATAAAACAATCAAATGGAGACAAAAGAAATACCGAGCATCTCTAGGCGACGCCTCTGACACGCAACAATTTACATTTATTTTGAAGTGCAACAACTGCGATGCACCGAAATAAAACTCTATTGTTTTCGGAAAGTATGGAATGAAGACTTACTACTGTATTCAACGGCTTTCACCGATGTGTTTTTACGACTCGAATATCCACCGAATGTTAGTTTTATTCGAATCGAAGATACCAAACAATGATAAAGTCGGACTAGTTCTTTTAACCATCAAGGAATGAGATATCGATTTATTTAGTGTGGCTGCTCGCGATGCTATTGTAGAGAACATTTTTGTACGGGCCCAGCCACGTTATTTAATGACAGAACAGTGGGGAAAACTGTATTAATATGATTTTTGCTCTTTACATCTCCTTGATAATGGCAAGTAATAACAGGTAATGTATAAGTATAAATGTGCCTAACAAGGCAATCGGAGGATTGAAGAAGCCTATATTTTTTAATTTTCAAATTCAGTAGCAGGCCCAACTACATTACACAATCATTTATATTATCAATACTTAAAAATACTGACAGTATTATGGAATGTGTAATGTCAAAATGTCAATATTGACGTTGACTTGATGGTGTAGACCTTTAATGGTGCAAATTCGAAAATTCTGATTTTAGCGCATCAATATTGGAGAGAGGAAGGGATATTGTCAGTATTATTGAATGTGTATTGTGCGCGCTTCAATATTGAATTAGTACAGAGCTTTCAACAATGATCACAGGACACGTGATTTTTTAGTTCATCTTTTAGGCTTGTCATGTTTTAGTCATGTCAGAACCTTCCATACTAGGGATATTTTAATTCGTATGTACCTAACGGTGCGTTTTCAAGTATCTTTGCTGACGGTTTTTTTTTCGACGAAGTTTCAGGAAATCTCGACGCAACGCACAGTTTAATTGGCTCTGAAGCTGAACACGCCCAGCGGAGCCAATAAGGCAACGGTTTGTCTACGCAGAATATTTAGCGCCGTACAGTCTTCTTGTAGGCATATCCTAACATTTAACTATTTATTTTAATCTGAAATGTCATATCATAGACGTAGTAGTAGTGTTTTGGTGGATATTGCATAATTATTAGTTCTTTTTCACGGGTTTTGAATTGTTTTAATTATTATTTGAGTACTAATCAGTTCTTTTCAGAACTACATAATTTACATCAGTTATCTTCTGGTGAGTAATGATAAAGAGAAAAAGAATGTTAGGCTAAGTAATGTTTTTTAAATTTTATTCTAGTCCTGTCTTGCCATGGTTTTTACGCCAGAGCAAGATGCCTTCATTTTGATGGCTCATTTTCGAAGTGGAACTCGCAACGAAGATGGATCATGGAAGTATTCATCGCAATCATGCATCGAACAATTTATGGAAAAATTTCCTGACGCAAATATTCCATATGACACATTTTCAAATCGTAAATATGTGCTCGTTGATCGTTTTGCAAAGACACACTGCCTTTGCAAGGGAAAATTCACTGGTAGGCTAACTGTTTTAACTGAAGTGGTTATGAACGACGTTCGAGAAAGAATGAATCAAAGCCCGACAAAATCCATACCAAAGTTGTCCGCTCAAACAGGTAGGTACTTTTACACTAAATTTTTTAATTACTGAATACGTTACATACCATTTAAATTTAGTTTCTTGAAAATATACAATATGAATTTCTTTGGTGAAAATTATTATCAACAACTAATAACGATATCTACTAAAACTCTTGTTTATATATAAAACCTGAATGCAAATAAAAAAATATATAAAACTGGGAATCGGTTCTCTTTAGATGTCTTAATATACCTAAATGACAATTCAACGAAATTTTTTTTTTTATGTCTCAGTTGGAACAACCCATAAAGCACTCAAAAAACTCCATTTGCATCCATACAAGGTAACCGTTGTTCAAGAACTATTACCCCCTGATTTTGAAAGTCGAGTAAGATATTGTCGTTGGTTCAACGGAAATTTAAATAACAACGATGTATTGGATTTAACCTACTTTACTGATGAAGCACGGTTCCACTTAACAGGTTATATCAATAGTCAGAACTACAGGACATGGGCTACAGAAAACCCTCACACTTACGTAGAAACAAGTTTACACCCCTTAAAAGTTGGTGTATGGGTGGCAATATCCAGAAGGCGAATTATAGACCCTATATTTTTTCGTGAAACAATTAATGCCCAAAGGTATCAAACTCTTATTTTAGAGCCATTTCTGGCGCAGTTGCATGATGATGAACTGCAAGATGGATATTTACAGCAAGACGGCGCTACTGCCCATACAGCAAGAGCTTCACTTGATTTTTTACGGGAGTTTTACGATGACCGATTAGTCAGCCAGGGACTATGGCCTGCATGGTCTCCACCAGATCTAACGCCCTGTGATTATTTCTTATTTGGACACATGAAGAACAATGTTTTTAAAAATAGATTACATACCATTGACGAATTACAAGAGGCAATAGAAAGAGAAATCCGCAATATTAGTGTTGATCAGTTACAGAACGTATTCGAAAATATGAAACGAAGAGTCCATGTGTGTTTAGAAACTCAAGGCAGCCATTTTGAGCATTTGTTATAATTTCTTGGCATTTCGTATTAAAATGTATTCATTCATCTTCTAATTTAAATCTCATGTAACAAAAGTTTTTATTATGTAATTTCTTTTATTTACTGTGGATTGTTTGATTCGAATGTTTATATTCATGTTGTCTGTGGAAATAAAGATTATTTTGAATTAGGTGTAACAATTTATTTCTTGCGAACATTTTTTTTATTCAGATATGGTCTACTATACTTTAATTTGGCGTGTGTATGTATGAGTTAATATTTCCGTACGATTTCATTCAATGAACTATAACACTGATTCTGTAAAGTACAGAAAAGAATGACTGGCTAAATTATGATGACAATATTATTGATCGTGTAATTGTTTCGTCTCATCAAGATCTCTTCATAACAGTAAAAATTAAGATTGGACAAGTTGGTGCCTTAATGCTGCTCCTTTGACTATCGAAGCATATGAGGAAAGTTACTGCCGGATACGGTGGAAACATAGAAGAAAGATTTGACTCTGACGAAGTCAAAAAGATGCCACTTACTAAAGAATAACGTTGCAAACTAAAGAAGTGTATTATAGAAATGCAGAAATCGAGACAATGCTTACTATGTAACTTGTACAAATGGGATATCCTGGTATAGGTAATCGAAAGTGAGGAATCCATTATAACTTCTACACTATAATTTTTGGCGACAACTTTCCAGGGGAAACTTTATTCACAATTCTTATTTATTTTGACCTCCTGATTGCGAAAAAAATGTTTTATCCAAAAAGTGGGTGGAGCTTCAAAAGTTATATGTAGTTTTCTGATACACTCACACGAATTTTCTACTTATCCAAGTAATATATCGCGTTCCAGTAATCGAACAAAAATATCCGCTTTTAATTAATATACATATTTAAATTCATATCGTATAGTTAATAGTTATTAAAACGAATACCGCGGGAAAACGTTGGCCAATGCGAATGTGGAATTGGAATTCACATGAAATAGGCATCTAAAAGAAGGCTACAGACTATCATGAAAGATGAACGTATTGAAGAGGAAAAGGTAGAATAGAAAACAATGGAAAACCTAGGAAGCGGCGACAGCTGCAAGGAAACTCGCATAAAAAATGATGTCACAGGAATACAAAATAGACGCTTCATGAAAAATATCGTTTTAAAAATAAAAATCCAAGTAATTTCTACACTAAACCGAGAAAGATTCACCTTGCGACCGCACAGTATAAACGGCACATTATATTCCGAAGCTGTCATGATCCATTTCGAATCTATTTAAAGTAGAGTCCATTACATCCAATGTTGTACGTGAATGCATAAAAAGCTTTCAAAGTTGGATAAATCCCATTTTCAATTCACTCACACGCTCATCTAATTATCCGCGTCAATTGCCCAAATCCTATTCAACTTGACGCTTTTTATCGGAATTTGCGTTTGATGTAGTGGAATGGATAGGTGCACCGACACCTCATCATAGAAAGATGAATGGGAAATATACCACAACATGAAGAATCGTGTTTTATCGCAAGCTGTATAAGATCTAGTAATTAATAGGTACATTAGCTCGCAGAAATAGATTTAGTTTTGTTTTTAAAAACATGTCGGTTCCAATTAGATTTCTTCGGAAAAAAATCTAGGATAATAAGAACTGATCCCTGAGGATGCTAACATAGTTAATGAAACGCGCGTTGTGTGATGTATTCGAGTGTAGTGTTCAAGTGCTATGAAGTTTTGTGAAAGTTATTCTCATATACTAAATATATTGATTTCTAGCTAGAAGTTGCTGGCAAACATAATATTCATAGACTGTGATACTATTATAGTACCTTTCATAAATAGGCGAAAGGAAAAATTTTAAAAGCTTCAAGAATCACAAAATAATATAATATTTCACTTCAGAAAGTCAAACCACAATAAAAAAGTCCTTCAGACACTTAAATTTACGAAAAAACTACAATTATTTGTACACAAATCTGAAAAAATTGACAATTCATCAATAATAGATAAATATTCTAACTTCATCAATAGTAACATTCAAACTTACCAATTAACCGAATTGCAGCTCGAACCTTTCAAATCATTATTCTAAAAAATACTACCCCCGCACCATCCCTATCGACTTCAAAACTACTTTCCATTCCCTCAGTCAAAACATTTTATTTCGTTTCTAGAAATTTTTTCCAAATTATTTTCTTCTTCGATTCAACCTTTGATATCAAATCAAACTTCGATTCCAATCAAATGTTCAATTAGAGTATCGGTACTTTCATTATATCAAAACTCACTTCCTGGCACTTCTATTCCCCCTTGTTATCAAAAAATTTATTTCCGAACGCCCAAGCAGTACCTCGATTTAAAATTGAATCCACGTCGTTCACCGCAGACTGATAGGCACAAATTCATATGATTTCAACTCTTTGTGCAGAATCTTCGGGACGACTTTACGGGATCGTTTCAAAATTGATAAATTATTTCAAACAATTTTCTTCAATAACTTAAAAAGTAATATCGATTCAAACTTCGTGTTAATATCAAAGAATTACCCATTTTAATGTCGATACGGTCATATATTTTTCAATTACGAATTTTAGCATTTTTACATTTCTGATGCAATAATCGAGCCCGCACTGAATGGATGGGGACATTTCCAGACCTTTTCCAGCTTTCCGCACAACGTCCCCAACAAACTATATAAAAGGCCGAGCTCAGCGCGCTCCGGCTAAGTCAGTTTCCGGTGTGCCCCAAGTTACTTTCTGTGATTTCGCGAGCGAAGTCTCAAAAAAATCCAAGTGTTTAATATAGCTTCCCCGATGCTGAAATTAATAAAATCGAGTGGCCGCGCTGCTTCCTTGGCTATCCAAGTAAAAAGCTAACAAATCAATTTGCCCTCGCGCATTAAATAAAAAGTGAATTTTTTCAGACTCTTAAACCAAAACTAAATAAAATTAAAAAACCCCAAACCGGAATTTCCGTATCGTAACGTTATCATTTTCACAACTCGTGTAAAAAATTAAATATTTAAGTTTTAAAAAAAGAATTTCTTTAAATAAATATCCTTAATTTCGTTTAAAACAAAAGTGTTTTAATTCAACAGACACATAGCAGGGTGTTCAAAGAATCCTGTTACAGACATTAATTAAATCAAAGTGTCTTTAAACTAAAAATTTAAAATCAAGTGTACTTGAAGCTCAAAAAGCTTCATATGCTGGGTGTAGTAATTGACCCTGCCAGAATTACTAAAGTCAAAACCAGGGCTCTCGACACAGACAACACAAAGTGTAAACCAAGACCCAGAAGGACTTATGCAGGGTGTAGCATTCGACCCTACCTGACATTTTAGGCGCAACCCTCCTGAACCTCTTCGAATCAAAAAATAAAGTGCACGAAGGCCCACAGTCTCAATTAAGCTCAAAGCTCAATCTAATTCTTTTTACTTCTCAATCTACGCGACACGTTCTGTTCAATACCACTGCAAAAATGCCTCTCTCTAGTTTTTTTGCTGGCTGTTTGCCAATAGGTGCATGTTGTGATTTTATTCCATTAACTACCACATTCATCCCTATATTTTTAACCCCGTGTATTAATTGAAAAATTTCAAAATAATCAAATTCATAACCGTAATTAGCTTTAATCACATGGAAAATTGCTGTTAAGTATTTTAAGTTTTAGTTAAGAGCCATACAAACATTTTTAGAGTAAAAAAAATATTATTTAAACCATTGGTTCTGATATTACACCCTCTGCAAAGAACGGCTTGCTTTTAACGACCTTGGAAAACACATTTTTGCATATTAACCTTTTCGGCGACATAAAAAAAATCCGTCAATAGCATCTTAGCTTCACACAAGTCACGTTTATGCAATATCTCGACTTGACAAAAAAAAAACTCCACGTACCATCATAGCACCGGGTCCAGTTTTTCGAAATTTCCGGAAGTAAGACCTGGGAGCCAAACCTGACCACCAAAATTGCTGTCAAGGGTATTGTTGGAATTTTCAGAGCATCTGAAAACATGTATCACATGGACAGCAAAAAAGCCCTTCAAAACTCTTATGACAAATTTCAATTCGAATTTAATAAGAAATATGATCGCCCCGAGCTATGGTCCCTACTCTACCCCACTACACCTATTAATAAGTAGCCAGCAAAAAAGTTAGAATACATTTTTGCAGTGGTATCACAGTCTAGTCCAGTACGTGGGGGTTTTTTGAATGCAAAAGGTGGGGTAGTAGTGATTTTTTAGTATGTTGTTAGGCTTGGGGCCCTAATGAAAAATCGAAGTTTTCGACCTCGAGGCGCATGCGCTCGAGCCGCCATCTTGGATTTTAGGTAGAAAAATTTGGTTTTTTGATAATAACTCAAAAACGGTGGCTTTCACGACAAAAGATGTTCTATACAAAGTTAAAGAGGACAAACTTTCCTACATTTTTTGTTAAAACAATTTTTTTGTAGCACATATATGTTAGGAGTTACAGCTCCGTGAAGTTGCACTATTTGAAAAAAAAATGCGGAAACTTCATTTTGGTTGAGTTTTATTTTATTATTCTTATTATATATCATTATATTTGTACATAATTATAAAAAAAAACTAAAAGGCACTTGAATATTATCATTTAACAGTATTATACTTATCGTAAACAAAGTTAAAGGCGAAAAGTATATCGCATTTTTTTTTTAAATTTAAGAATAGTAAATTATGATTTTAGAGCGTTACAAAAATTAATTTCTACTACATTCTGGTACGTTTCGATGGTCCGGGTTGGTTATTGTCGGTGTCCTGGTCGTAGTTTTGGTCCGTAGCCTGAAAAATGTCGTCATCCTCGTCCTCGCTTTCAATGCGGATTTCCGGCATATTTCCGCAAGAGTCTCCGTTGCAGAAGCCACATACAACCGAACATTTAAGTTCATCCTTTCGGCAGCTGCATGCCCCACCACACCCCTTTTTGCAGTTACAAGATACCGATTTTAATAAGGAATCGGGAGCTGGTTTTTCCGCCATTGTTATGGGAGTGAGCCCGTAAGCGCCATGCTTCCAACCCCAGTCTTCAGGATTTTTCTCTATGCCTCTCCATTTCTGTACTTGGTGGTACGTCCTAAAGGCGTAGAATTGCGCCGCATCTTTTGTAGGTGGCAAAGAGGCAAGATTAAATTTGCTTTTCAGCGTAGATTTGGCGAAGCGTTGGAAACGAATCTCTTCCAAACTCTATCAATGTTGCCACCATATAAAGCTACAAGAAAGCGTACTGCGACCTCGGCAATCTCCTCTGACGTGGCATTTTGTTGGTTGAAAATTTCAATTATTTCATGAACCGCTCTGTTTTTTTCTATCAGCGTACAAAATTTAGTTTTTCCCTGATTGAATAGGGATGACGTTGTGTCACAACCACTGAAGGCATGCAGGAACAGAATGTGCTTGGTTGCTTCTTCGTATTTGAGGCTACTTGTTGAATATATCTTCTCAGCACTTTTTCCTTTTCCAGGTTTACGGAAGTAGATAGAACTTTCAGCTGGTGCTAAGGCTGTCACAAGTACTAAAAGGTCAACATCTTCCCCGACCACAAAAACAGCATCAAATATTGATTCACTGCATAAAGAAATTACAGTGTTGACAATTAGCACATCGGCATCATCTTCAGCTTGTTTAACTGTAAATGCAGCCAGCTCAAATTTGTTCTTCAGCATCGATATGAGACAAACTTTATTTTTTTCATTGGCTAAAAATCGCTCCTGCGAAACTTGCACCACCATTGTTTCATCAAAAAGGACACCGGCAGATACGTGCTTTTTTGATCGACGAAGTCTTTCTGCGGTCTTTGTATTTGTATTGCCACCATCAGTTGGATATGCATCAAAAACAACAATTGCGTGGGAACCAAAATCATCATGCACATATCGAACATATTTGTCACAAATCGGTCCAAATAAACCATTTCGGTGCCACACAACTTTGTGTAGGAGATATCCCCCATCCACCACATTGGTCTGGTTATCTCCGAATTGAAATTCATCGGAAAGCGGTGTGAATACGGAATATAAAGATGACTTGGTTCCTTTGTGCATTCCTGCTTCCGAAAAAAGCGACAAAGGAAAGGGGGCCAGCTCGTATTTAAGGAAATCCTTTATCTCGTCTTCGGATTTCTTAGCAATGCACATCTTTTGAAACAGCATCAGTGGGTTGAGGCAAATAGTTTCTTCGCCGACTTTAATGCTGCTATTAACTGCTAGTAGTGGGATAACTTTATCTTTTCGTTTAAATTTAATTGCCTCAAAATTTTCGTACGTGTTAACCATTTTGTTCAAATCTTTCAAACCCATTTGCCTGGACAAATGACAGTTTATCCTCTCCAACAATATAAAATTAAAGTAGAGTCTCTTTAAAAATTATTTCAATATGATTGGCATTTGTTTAAATTATTTATTTTAGTTATTAACAGCCAAATAACAAAATATAATACTTTTTTTTTCAAATAGTGCAACTTCACAGAGCTGTAACTCCTAACATATGTGTGCTACAAAAAAATTGTTTTAACAAAAAATGTAGGAAATTTTGTCCTCTTTAACTTTGTATAGAACATCTTTTGTCGTGAAAGCCACCGTTTTTGAGTTATTATCAAAAAACAAAATTTTTGTACCTAAAATCCAAGATGGCGGCTCGAGCGCATGCGCCTCGAGGTCGAAAACTTGGATTTTTCATTAGAGCCCCAAGCCTAACAACATACTAAAAAATCACTACTACCCCACCTTTTGCATTCAAACACCCTTTTTTGATACCCACGTACTGGATTAGTCTATCACACAAGTATGCATTAATTTGGTAACGAAAAGTTTCGCGAAAGATTTGTCAGTTTTTAGTGACAGTACAATTTGTGCATTAAAGGATATTCAACCATCGCCTGGACGCCATTCTTCTTAAAAATCACTATTCTTAAAACTTGTCCACTGGATTGGCATATCGTGTGTAGAACATCCTGAAACAGAAGAGAAAATAATTAGGGCAGAAGCCTAGGATAAATAGTTGAAAAGCGTTCGCCAACATGTAACTTCCCCACATTCAAATTATTTTAAATAATACACTAAAATTAATAAATTTTGACCATTGACCACAAACAAAAGCAAAATATGCATAATATAAATTTAGATAAAATAACAGTAGTAAATTCAGTGGGACATTTATTGGACTATAATTCGCATTTTATTACATAAAATAACAAAAGTAGTTTGTACGGAAAATATATACAATTTTAATTGATATTTACGACGGAAACTCTCCCTTTTTACATGTTTATTTACACTAAATAAATATTGAACCGATCGATTAGGCCAACAACTCTAAAAATAAATAGATGTGGAGTGTTATGCAAATACGAAAAGCATTTGAATATTCATTTTATTAAGTTTTTTATTTGGTTCAGTTATACTAATATTTGCGTATTAGTTCCACGGTAATATTAAATTAACGTTAATCAATAATTAATACACAACCGAAACTGTCCACAATTTTCTTTAAAAACACATTTATGGCGATTTTAATTATCATGCGTATTTCTTGGGACTGATTTTTTTCATATTTTGTATATTTTCATACTTTTGGAATTACCTTGATGAGGCGATTTTAACAATCTACAACACAGGATATAACTCATTGATTAGTTAATTAGAAGCGATAAAACGATGATATTTTTGAGATATTTTATGAAAGTAGACATAATATAAGCGGGCAAGAAAATCCAACATCAAATTCACGTCAAATTGCTCTACAAAATAACGCCAGTGATACTGCTGTTTCAAATGCGTCCATAAAGAAAAATTTAATTCCTATAGAATGATGTTTTTCCAGGAACAGAAGACTATCCTGACCGTAGAGTTCAGCTCTGCCAAGAATTAATGAACAAGTTGGATAGAAATGATGTAGCTCTTGATGCCATTGTTTTCTCAGACGAATTAACATTCATGTTAAAACATAATATTTTTAGTCGCAAACTCCTCTGTAAAATCCTTAGTTTACTATAAGGAACGTAACCAGACTGTAACCAACAGCCACTCTCCGGGCTATGTGCCCCGCCGAGCGCTGAATTACAAGTTACAAGCCTGACGCGTTAAGTGTAATAATTGCATATTACCATCAAAACGCTAATGCTTCGATTGCAACAAACACCAGCCGAAAGAGTGATCCTCTATAAAATCCTTAGTTTACTATAAGGAACGTAACCAGACTGCAACCAACAGCTACTCTCCGGGCTATGTGCCCCGCCGAGCGCTGAATTACACGTTACAAGCCTGACGCGTTAAGTGTAATAATTGCATATTACCATCAAAACGCTAATGCTTCGATTGCAACAAACACCAGCCGAAAGACTGATTCTACTTAAAGGAGCTCTCGTGCCAGTCGTCACACACCACTTGCAGACCGCAATTTTGAGCTGTTGGCTCTCGTCAGTGCAAGGTATTTCATAGGAAATAATGGAATACTGGACTGTCGTAGTAGGTATATTTTTGTTTTACTACGCTTTTATTATTTTTGAATAAATTGATGTCGATCCTGCAGATATGATTCAATTAATTGTAATATCGAAATAAGAAACACCGAAGTTGTCCAGTTTACTAATCAAAGTAGTATGATCTAGCTTGTCAAAAGCCTTGGAGAAATCCGTAGCTATTATCAACTTGACCACCTCTATCTAGACTTTCACAAAGGAATTGTGTTTTGCACACAAGGTTTGTGACAGTTGACGTACCTTTCATAAAACCATGTTGATCGATAGATATTTTACCATAGACATGAGAATATATGGAGAAGTGAAGAATTACTTCAAAAATTTTTCCAAAGTTACAAATGATAGTAATTGGTCTGTAGTTTATTATGTCGTTCAAGTCAGCTTTTTTGAATACAGGGCACACACGTGAAGATTTCCACTTCTGAGGAAAACTTGCGCTTCTGAATATTAGATTATAGATAGTTAATAGTGCTTTGGCAAATACAGTCGCACAATCTTTAATAAGAAATGCAGGAATTAGATCGGGACCCATGGTCATAGTGGCTTTAGTTTTTTTAATGGTCTTAATTACTCTTCCTCAGTGATAACAAACAGATTTAAGACATTGGAGTAATCTTAGGCGTGTCAAGGTTTACTTAGGCCATGAATTTTTAGGTTATGCAATTTTTCCTTACTTCGTACATAATGTTTAATTCTTATTTTTAATTTGTTTAGATAACTTAGGTTAAATAATAAACAAGCTTGTACAATTAACAGAAGCTACACCGCAACCGCGTACTAGTCTTTGACTTCAGTGGTAACGATCATTTCATTTTTCATTTACTTTCCACTTACGTGCACTTACCTGTAGATTGTAGATTTGTAGATTGTTTTACGGGGTCTTTTGGCTTTGAACAGCTTTACTTCACTTCGACCTAAAAGATCTTTTGTGATTTACCCTACATCTAGTGGTTATCCCAGGATTCCCAGACTTTTTACAAAGCTTGTGATTTTCCTGGGGGCTAATTTCCCTATGTCTTCCGGCGTTAATTCCGCCTGTTCTAGGAATTTTAGCCTAGTGCGGACTAACATCTTGCATTCACAAAGTATGTGTTCCGCAGTTTCAATTGCAGTATCGCAATATCTGGATTTATTATCTACCGCCTTGCCCATATTCTTGCTATGGTATCTCAAGGGGCAGTGGCCAGTTAGAAGGCCTGTGATTAGCCTTAATTCGGACTTATCCAGTTCGAGAAGCCTTGTGGCATTCTATGTCGAATAAGTTATAAACTTTTTCGCTTGTCTTTGGCCTGGAGTATTCCTTCAGTAGGGCTTTTTCTGATCCTTTTCCCATTCTTGGGTCTCCTCCGCTATATGTCCCTTGGCTAGGCCACAAAACGGTTCGGATCCAATGAACGGTGCTTCAGCTCCTTTTTTTTGCAAGGCTATCAGCAAGTTCATTTCCTTGTACTCCCTCATGCCCTGGCACCCACATCAAGGTAACCTTGTTGTTATTAGACAGTTGCTTCAGGGATTGTATACATTCCCAGGCAATTTTAGATTCAGAGGTATAGGACCTTAGAGCCTTTAGTGCTGCCTGGCTATCTGATAGTATGTAGATCTTTGCCCTTCGGATACCTTTATTTAGGCATACCTGGATACACAGATCTATGGCATAAATTTCTTCCTGAAAGATGGTTGGGGTGTCACCGATGGTTTTGAATAGCCTACAATTCGGCCCTGCTACTCCCACTCCTACCCCTTCAGCCATCTTGGATCCATCTGTATACCAGATAAGTGACCCCTGTTCCAATCGCAGTGACTCCATCTTGCTCGTCTGACGACTTTCAATTAGCACGTCAAACGGGCAGTCAAAGTCTTGTTTGACTGGCATTGAGTCAGTGGGTTTGGTCATGGACTTCAGATGGATTACCTCCAGAATCCTTAAGTGACCAACCAGATCACCTGGTTTGAATTTATGTGTCTGGTGCAGTCGTAAGGCACTGAGTGCTGCCTCCTTCCTTACATGTAAGTGCAAGGGAAGTAGGTCAAGCATAGCCTCCATAGATGCTACCTGTATGTGTAAATATATATTATTACCCTATGCTTGTTGCAAAATATCTTATTTAGTTATTGTCAATTTGACTGGAAAATAAATATTAATATTATTATTATTATTATTATTATTACATCTACAAATACATCTAATTTACAATTTACTTTTTATGTAATGTAAAACTAGATCGATATTATTTCCACAAAAACAGTAAAATCATCAACGTCAATCAACTAATTGAAACATTCTTGGAAAAACCAAAACGACGACAATATAATCCACATCATTTTGGCATTATGCAACAAACAAAAAGCTATAAATATCAAGGTGAACGTAACGCCAGGTAAAAATGTTAAGAAGTTACAAACCATTGTCATTGGCAAGGTTATTTTTTAAAAATGCATGAGTTACAGTTTTTATTGATTTACATAAATAAATAAATAAAATAATAAATAAATACTTGTGCTTGCAAGACGAATCGGATTTGCCTGAATTAATGGGGCTGGTACACGTGACGGCATAACGTTCGCATGATGGTAAAACAACCTGTCTTGATGACTATTATTCTCTTTCATCTTAAAAATCGGTTTTAGATTGATAAATATTTGAAATTTTGGGACGTTGTTTAACATGAAACCATAGGAAAGACTGGAAAGAAATTGTTCGACAGATGTGGTGATACGACGCAATGCCGACCTAGTTTTTACGAAAAATATTTTGAAGGCCCGAAGGAGGAAACATTTTCGATGTTGTGAATAGGCTCACACATAGGCCGGGTCAGGAAGCGGAAAATCAGACCAAAAACCATTCCCGGAATGGGTTTTACGCTATTTGCGATGCGGGACTGGTGTCTTTTTCCTTTTTTTTTTCCAGAAATATTCTGAAAATGATACATACCAGTCTAGAAGTCCGGGTGAGAAGCCGCGGAGGAGATGAAACCACCCCTCTCGACGAAAAATTATATTTTATCGATGATGTGCGATAATTTTTTTTTCAGCACGATGAACCAGCAGAACCAACCAACAGCTCGAAACTGCAGCCTGCAAGTGGTGTGGACTTGCAGACTGCAGTTTCGAGCTGTTGGCTCTCGTCAGTGCAAGGTAGGCATATGATGACCTTGCACTGAACAGCTCGAAACTTCAGTCTGCAAGTGGTGCTTAAAGGAGCTCTCGTGCCAGTCGCCGGCCACTGGATAAAATTTGACGAGACACTACTGTCCCAGAAGATACAGAGAAGCCATAGAAATACACAAAAATCAAAATAATTTCAACCGTGACTCCGGACTACAGCTAACGTTGACATGGAAATCCTGATGATGCATATAAATAGAGGAGCTCAGGCAAACAGAGCTCACTTCGTTTCTGAAGAAGACCACGACAAGATGGTCGAAACGTCAAGTATTCAAAACTATCATCGCGGAAGAGAACCCAGAAACTATGGATCTTGATTAACAAAATTTTGATTTTTGAAAATTTCAGGAAGGAATTTTTTTCGTTGAAACCTCTACTTTAGGACGGTGTAAAAAAATCATACTGTTACTCTGGAAAAACATTGTCAAAAATGAGAAAACCAAAACAAAAATGTTTCTTGGACAAAAATAAATTGAAAATAAATTTATTAAAACAAATATTTAAAAAATATATTTTATTTATTAGCCGTTACTCGAGTCCGAGTATAAAAATGTTACAGTCGATAAATTGTGTACAATAAAAAACAAGTAAAAGGTGTAGTCTATTGTAATTCCCATTCATCTACGGTGCACACGACTATGGCTATAGAGGCTAATTCGGGAGAGCACATGTCGACCGCAGTCAGGACAAACATAGACCTGGTTAGGTCTTGGATTCGGCCTTCTTGCAGCAACATTTCCTTGATAGCTGGCCACAACCCCTCGCCATTCGGTTCTGTCCGCTGCAAGTTGTTCCCATTGCTCGTCTGCAATATCGCAGGATTTCAGATTTTCATGGAGAGCGTCTTTGAACCTCTTTCGTTGACCGCCACGCCTTCTTCTACCGCTTATTAGCAGCAATTCACCATAAAGTGTACATTTAGGAAGGCGGTTATCATGCATACGATGAACGTGACCTGCCCATCTTAGGCGTGCTCTTGAAATAAGCACCTCAATTGGAAGGCTGTTTGCTCTCCTGAGTACTTCCACGTTTGATATGTGATGGAACCAACGGATTTTCATCATACTTCTGAGGTGTCTTTGCTGAAAACGTTCTAATTCTTTCACATGACGGCGGTAAGTGACCCAGCTTTCACATCCATATAGCAGTGTTGGGATGACAACTGCTCTGTAGACAGCCATTTTCGTTGACAAAGCAAGGTCGTGGTTGTTAAATACTCTCTCTCTAAGTCCCCAGAGTGCTCTAGATGCAGCGTTAATTCTATTGCGATTCTCGCTGTCCATGTTTGCTTTGTCATTAACAACGTTGCCTAAGTAATTGAACTGATCCACCACTTCAAGAGAATTTCCGTTAAGTGTAATGTCTATTTGGTTCACTTGATGAGGAGTTGACATAATCTTAGTCTTTCCAATGTTGATTTTAAGTCCCAAGGAATCATAGCTCTGGGCATACACATCTAAAAGTTCTTGAAGCTCTTCCGGCGTAGAGGCTAAAAGTGCACAGTCATCCGCATACTGGAGATCACAAATGAATCGTGTGCGTGACTTCGTGAAAGTTCTAAAGCGCCCTATGTTAAAGAGACCGCCATCAAAACGGTATCTGAGACCTATTCCTCTGACTGTCAGTTTGTTGTCAACAATAATTGTTAGAGCAGTGGTAAACAAATTAAAGAGTAGGGGTGCCAGGACACATCCCTGCCTAACTCCAGTGAGGGTTTGGAATGGTTCGGTTGCCTCATTATTATACATAACCTGGGCGTTGTTGTTTGTATGTAGACTGCGACATACTTCCACAAATTTTCTAGGGATACCTAAGCGGAACATAATTTTCCAGAGCACTTCCCTGTAACGCCTTGGTTAAATCAATGAAGGCCATGTGAATTTCTCCTGGATGTTCGAGTGCTTTTTCTTGAAGCTGTTTAAGTGTGAAGATTAAATCCGATGTGCCTCGGTTTGGTCTAAAGCCTCTCTGTGTTTCAGGAAGTAACTTTTCCATAACAGGTGTTAGCCTATTTGCCATCGCTTTAGTGAGTATCTTCCCTCCAACAGCCAGGAGAGCTATACCCCTGTAATTTCCACAGTCCGCAGCGCTCCCTTTGTTTTTGAAGAGGTTGATTAAAAGTGTATCACGAAACTCCTGCGGAGCTTGACTACTTTCCCACACGACATCAAACAGTTTTTTGAGGTAGGGTATGAGCTCTGACGACACAGCTTTAAAGATCTCAGCTGGGAGTGAGTCGGCGCCGGGAGATTTGTTATTTTTTAGCTGCCCAATGGCGGTTAAGATCTCTTCCGTTGTTAGTGGTTTATCTAAGTCTTCAAAGGTGTCATATTGAGGGATAAGATTTATAATATCGTGATCGGCTTGACTTTGCTGGTTAAGAATGTTAGAGTAGTGTTCTTTCCATCGGGCTCTTATTTCCTTTGAGGAGATTTCCATTTAAATCATACACATATTTTTCCGACTGGGGCCGTACACTGCTTTTACTCCTTGAAAGAAATTCCTGTAGTCGTGTGAATCGGCATACCTTTGAATTTCTCTGGCCTTGCTTGCCCACCACTCGTTCTTTATTCTTCTGATTTCGCGTTGCGTTTCATAATTAGATTGGGTAAAAGCTTCTGCTTTTGATGAGTCGTTGGGGTGGTTGATAGCGTTTTGGGAGGCAGTATGTTTGCGGTCAAGAAGTTCTTGTAATCTTGTATAAAAGCTTAATTATCATTGAACCAGTCCTCCTGTTTTTTACTTGCTGGAGTGCCAAGAATTTCCTCACTCACACTTTTTAAACTGTCTTTAATTTGTGTCCAGGTAGCAGCGACATCTACAGAATTGGTTTCTTCTAGTGTACTCAAATTCTCTTGAACTTTTTGCTTTAGCTGTTCGACGGTTTTTTGATCACGCAATTTACTAATACAGAGACGGAGTCTACGTTTTACTTGAGTTCTTCGGTGTTTGGGTCTCATAACAATTTTCATTTTAGAGACAACAGGACGATGATCGGTCCAACATCGGTCCAAAAAATATATTTATTATTGCTATTAAAAGGATGTACAAATTAAAAGCGGTAGGGTTAGGTAGTTATGACACGGAAAATATATTTTGATCGTTATCTTCTACATTATCAAAATGTGTTTAGGACAATGTAAACATTTTGGTCAGAAACAAAATTATGTACGTGAACCTGTTAGGCAAACCGCATTTATTTTTATATTTATTCTTGTCATAAAAGCGACTCACATCGCCAAACTCTAACACTTTTTAATAAAAAATCGCATTAAACGAACTTCCTTTTTGAACGAAGTCGCATTCTTTACAGATCCATTGAGCTACAAAAAAGTCAATTAGTTTAGCACAATATATCGTAAAATATCGTTTATTTGTTTAGGACTTCCCATTTAGCTAAAAGGCTGGAAGTTATATTAAGCAATATAATACCACAAGTACATGAAAGTTTATAGAATTGGTGGATGTCTGGCACTAATTGAGATTTATTATAATTTTTAATGCCTTTTACAATTAACAAGGAATGTAGCCTTTTTCAAATTTTAAATAAGTATTTATTTTTTATAATTGAAAAAAAAAAAGAACAAATAACACAAAATAAATTGGACAACCCCCAAATTGCGGACAAGAAAAAACGTGAATACAAAACCACCACTTACAACAATTTCTTTAAAAAAAAATGTTGATAGAAGAAGCCTTCAGTAGAAATGAGGATAACACAACATTTTTAACAACAATATTTAAATACAGTTGTATATGAATGAATGAATGAAGTTTATTTATCTCAAGGATATTACATGTCACAGTTTTAATTTAATATTACATACTTATATCTAACTTAAATCTAGTGTTACATACTTATGTCTACAGTCCACATTAGCAGAAAATAACCTACTTTAATGAGCTAAGGGGGTTTTGAAGTTTTGTTTTGAATACTTTTACAGAACTAGCATTTTTTATATCATTATTTAAAATATTATATTGGATGAGACCAGAATGGAACAAACTGTTCATTGAACTGGTTTTAGAAGTTGTATTAATATAAATATTATGTTCTTGCCTAGTACTATATTGATGGACATCACGTATAAATTTTATTTGATCTTTTAAGTAATTTGGTAATAAATTATTAACAATTTTATAAATAAAAATCATTGTATACGTGTAAAAATAAGTTTTAATGTCAAACCAGTTTAAGACATTTAGCATCAGATTAATGTTTATATACATGTTACATTCTAAAATAATTCGCATTGCTTTTTTAAGTTTTTGTAGTCTTTCCGTGTTAGTGTTTGAGGTATAGATTAATGAACAGCAGTATGTAAAGTGTGGTAGGATTAGAGCGTTATATACGGTCATTTTACTTCCAACTGATAAACACTGACTGACCCTTCTAAAGAAACCAATTTTTTTACCTATTTCCTTCGATACATAGTCAACGTGATCATTTAGTTTTAGTTCTCTATCAATAACAAGTCCTAAGTATTTCATATTTCTTACATGTTCCACATTTTCATTATTTAAAATAACATTTATATTTAGTTCTTTAAAAGAGTTGTATAAACAATTTGAACCAATAAACATCCATTTTCATTTAATTTCATTTACTTTTAACTTATTTTCTTTGAATTTATCTGAGACGTGGCTTAATTCCAGGTTTACTGTCTCCACCAACTGATTGAAATCATTATCAGCATAATATATCAACGTATCATCTGCAAAAAGGTGGATTTTACATGTTTTCAAAATATTCCCGAGGTCATTGATATACAGTATAAACATCAGTGGCCCAAGGACGCTTCCTTGGGGCACTCCAAAGTTATTTACAATAGGTCCGGATTTATTATTATTTATTTTAATTATCTGTTTACGATTTGAAAGATAACTCTCAAACCAATGCAGCAGCGTATTTGAAAAGCCATAGGCTTTTAATTTTAATAATAGTATTTGCCTATCAATCGTTTCGAAAGTCCTTTTAAGATCTATAAATACTGCACATATTCCTGTTCCCGCTTTGTTTAGTTGTTGTTTCCATTCCGATATTATGAACTGCAAAGCTGTTTCACATGAATGTTTTCCCCGAAAACCCGATTGATAAGTACACAATATATTATTTGAATTTATATATTGTATTACTTGATTGAATACTACTAATTCAAGTAATTTTTCACAAAAGGGAAGCATATTTATGGGTCTCAAATACTCTGCTAACTTAGTATTTGGGACTTTTGGTATTGGTACTATCGTGGACGTCTTAAAACACTCCGGAAAAATACCTTTTTCAAGACTTAGGTTGATAACATTTAGTAGGGGATAACCAATTACATGAAAAGTGTTTTTTATTAATTCCTTCCCTATCTCATCAGTACTGCATTTTCTTGCTTGGTTGCTTATAATTTTATTTAGATTTGTTAATGAAATCAAATCAAAAGAAGACATGGTGCAGTTCATTTTAGGTATTGTTTCTAACACACTCTCCTCATCAACAATATTTACCCCAATGCTAACGATCACATCCTCTATGCTGCCTACATAATAAGTGTTAAGTGTATTAGTAATTTCATCTATATCATTATATTCAACTCTATTACAATTTAATGTATTTAGAGAGGTTGAACTTTTTTTATGATTACCTATTAATCCCTTTAAGTTTGCCCACATTTGTCTAGGATTCTTTTTTGTGATATCAATGCTTTTTTCGTAGTGATTACATTTAGCAGTTTCTATTTTTTTAACTAAGGCATTTCTCTCTCGTTTATATATATTCCAGTCTTGTTCCTCTTTTGTATATAGAAATTTTTTATAAGCCGCGTTTTTATTTTGTATTGCCTCTTTACATTCATTGTTAATCCATAAATTCTTTTTTTCTTTAACTTTGATTTGTTTAAGTGGAGCAACCGTATTAAGAGCTTCAACCATATTATTAATAAATTGTGATGATACAACATTCACATTCACATAGTCGAGTACACGTTTACTGAGCACTCTAAAAATGCAACAAAAACTTTACGACCTTATTAAAATGTCGTTAAGCTAGTCGCAAAAGTAATTGCGCCCAGGCACGCACTTGTGATTAGATCAGTAACTCAGTCGTTCAATAATTTTAACAGCGCGTTACGGTTATATTATTAATATGTATATTCTAATACATGTGAGTTTTAAGTTCGGCTCTGTACTATTTCGTTCGCAAATCGACTCGATTATCTTTATAAGTTTTTAATGTGCATCGTCGTCGTCGAACGAACTATGTACGAATGTGTACTTCCGGAACAAACGAAAGTGACACAAACATGAAAATATTTAGATAGTTTTTTTTACTTCGACCACCCATCAGGTTCGTAAAATTTGCAATAGCCTTCTGCATTGTACTAAAACCAAGAAGTATGCCGCACTGACGGCATATAACGCTCCCAGAATAAATTTCCTGGCCGAAATACAAATAATAGTAAAATTCGTCAACGTTATAACGTCTAAATTTTATTAAGGTAATTTGACTAAATTATATACCAAAATGTTAACAGATTATTTCCATATATTCGAGTTACTCCTACGCAAAAAATAGTAGAATATCATTAGGAAGGAAATTAATTTTTGTTCATTACTTATTAAATTATTCGTGATGGTGGATCATTAGCCACATACATTTATTTGATGGGGAAATTACATTTATAAGTAAAAAACTTATAGTCGGAATAATAAGCTAACGTTGGTAATAAAATAATAATATAGGTCGGGGACTATTAATACTTTTGAAGAGGTGTAGGTAACTCCTCCATGTCTCCCAATACTTTAAAAGTTTATTTCTTGTTTCCCTTCAAAATGTGGTTTTCGGGGCATCGAGGTCATAAACCGACTTTTCCAAAAATTTATCAGCTTTTAACTTTGTAGACTTGTGTTTTTAATGAATTATTATGGCTTACAAAACAGATGAAGTATTTAATTTGGCTCTAGAAGCAAGTCTACGTACATTCTAGGAGGTCAGGAACGGACTATGCCCAAGGGTTGACAGCCAAAAACCTCACAGGAATGATATTTTCCTATGTAAATATCACATCAGTAGATACTTCAAATGGTAGGTAGTAGAACCTCAATGGAAAAGGTTACTCTTGTTTCTATTCGATAAAATTAGCCGTAATGTAGACAATTGCTAAAGTATATACGATTGGAATTGAAACTGGTCAGTTTTAAAGCACAGGACCGTGCGTACTGAACTTGATATTTTGTCCTATATATTTGGCAATGGTATTGAGATTCGAACGGTAGTTGAAACTGTGTACGCGAGTCCGAGACTGGCAATGTAATCAGCCTGAATGAATCCATCTACGACTGCACTGGTTTAAAGGTAATAAAACGGACAGGCCTACTAGCACAAAAAACTCGTAAATCTTTTCTTTATCTTGGAACGTGGAAGTCTAATATCGTGCTGTCTATGTGCCAGTGCAGCGCATAAATACCTATTATAATATCAAGCGTAGGAGTTTAGTTAGTTACTGTTCATATTTATAAATATTTACTACTGTATAAAAGGTAAAATATCTTAATTATTTATTCTTAATTTACCATGGCTTTCTGGAGACCATTTGAAACAGAGGATGATATAATAACGCCCGAAAATCTTATCATTTTGTTATGATAAGCACTTCTATTTACCTCCGCCCATGTACAATAAAGAGATGCCGTCTGTTTTTGCCGGCTTTTAGTTTTTATACGGTTTCAATTCCAATCGTACATACTTTACTGTATAGAACTGTGTTTAGTTTAGAAAGAACAATTTTAAATTCAAGTTGTGAAAACATAAAGATTTCTTAAACGAACAGAAAATGGTCATAAAAAGTCGTTTATGTTTAAACTGTCTAAAGGTATAAGAAAACATGACATTTTTGTGATTTATTTTTAAAGAATGGTAATACAAATAAAATGAAAAAGTGTGTCTTTATTAAATGCCGAGTTAAATACAAATGAAAGAAATAATTTTAAAAAAAGGTTTTATTTAAATGCTCTAAAAAGTACAAAATAAACATTGAAGTAAATCAAACCCCATCATGTTATAACATTATACATACATTTTTTTATGATATAAAAGCTTCTCACGAGATTTTCCTGTGTAAAGGAGATTGTTTGCGACAAGCTTTTATATCATAAAAAAATTATATAATGTAACAAAATGGCCGAAAAGGACCTATCACGAGGAGTCAGAGCCGAGCGCTGACCAATCAGAGAGAACCTCGGCACTCTACGGCAATGATTGGACACGAGGATGTCCAACCACCAACGAGAAGTCACGTGGAGCGTGACGTTTCAGCGAGGCCACTTGTCGGGTTGGCTCAGCCGCCCGCTACGCCTCCCACAAGTAGTAGGGGACCAGTGACACGTAGCCAGTCGCGCAGGCGCGCCCTAGACCACATCCTATATAAGGAGCCGTACAACGCGGAGAACGCCAGTTCAGTTCGAGCAACGAGGAGCAGCAGTAGGCAGCTGTCAGTGAGAACCTGAAGATGGCAGATGAGATTCTGCCGAAACGTCGTTCAGACAACCGTGACTCCTGGAGGAGTCGACCATCGATGCGGGAGAGCACCCGGAAGTACAACAACACTTCATTTAACACCCGCGAAAGCGAGGACAAAGCATTATTTTCTGTCGCCCGGCCCTTACAAATAGCATTCGGAAAAGGAATAGAATAGAATAGAATAAAGTTTATTTATAAATATAAGAATACCATTTAATGACAAAAACATGTAAATAAACTTGGTTCTTCATATAAGTGCATCAAAGCACTGTGCATGAAAGAGAAGACACATGTGAATATAGTTTTAAAATACATATGAAATATGAAAATATATGAAATATACAAAATAAAGAATATCTAATGTGGATTGTACAATATAAAATATGATATCATACACACATATAATCATGTGCACACACCATAAAGCACATATAGGTAATTCTAAACGAATAACGTTATTGCGACATATTGTGATGGTACTATATTACAAAATTACAAATTTATGGAATTATATAAACTTAATTATAGTCACAATTATAATTACAACAATAATAATCACAAGAATAATAATAATAGTGGCACCGAAACCTAGAAACTTAAAATAACCTATTATTATATTGTTTAGGGTTAATAATATTATGGATTTCTTCTCTAGATTTTTGTAGGGTATACTGCTTTATTTTAGTTTTTACTTTACTGAATAGTGATATGCGTTTAATTTCGTTTGGTAACGTCTTATATGCTTTTGGACTTAAGTAAGTAAAACATCGTTGTCCACAAGTTGTTTTGGTTTTAGGCGGTCTCAAGTTATTATTTATACTTCCTCTTGTGTTTTGTAGAGCTGTGGTTGGCATATTAGATTGGCACATTGAAAAAAGAATTCTTGCCTAATGTCCATTACATTAGCGTCTTTGAAGAGGATATCTGAGGGATAAGTACGTTCTTTACCTAACATAATTTTTAATATTCTTTTTTGTAAAATTTCTAAATTTTTCAAGTGTGTGTCCAGTACTCCTCCCCAACCAAGAATTCCGTATTTTAAATGAGACTCGACAAGTGAATGGTACGATATTTTTATTTGCTTATAATCTAGAATTTCACTTAAACATTTAAATCTGTACGTAAGTTTTCTTAATTTATTTGATACATAATTCACGTGCGCATCCCATTTTAGTTTTGAGTCAATCATTATCCCCAGATATTTTATTTGAGTTGTAGATGCTACCTTGAAATTATCGTCGACACTAAGTTCATTATATGCCGGGGCGGATGTTTCATATAAATAAAAAGGTAAGTATATAAGCATAGCTTACTACGGAGCCAGAAGTTTGTAAATCAAATAGAGAGTTGATATATACTATAAATAATATGGGCCCCAAAACTGTTCCTTGTGGCACTCCATACTCAACTGTTTCAGGACTACTTCTCGCGGAATTTACTTCCGTGTACTGTATTCGCACGCAAAGCACGCAAAGATTCATTATTCCAATTGTAGCAAACAAATGTTGAGATTTGGGAACCGCCAACACATTCCTGCAAGCTCAACTGCAAAAGTGGCGCAAAATATATGGCATGAAAACATTTTACCGGAATTACTGTCATTAAAATGCCTAATATCAGACAATAATTTACTGGACGAATGAATAATAACACTGAAATTGTAGATGGATTATGGAAATAAATTGCATTCAAAAGCTGGTGTTGACTGAGGCGATGAAACGTTTATTACGGCGTACATTTTTCGATTGGGTTTTCATGGCATGTTTTTCCGTGTTTGTTATTCGTTAATAACAATATAACGCAAACCATAATTGCTGTTTCCAGTTAATTATTTCCTAATTATTAGTGTAGCATCGAGATAAACATGTTTGTACACGGCAAGGCAATTTAAAACATTTTTAATGTATACACGGCAATTATTAGTTTTTAGTAAATTAAAACATTATGACATTAAATCAAGCGTGTTTTATCAATACTTTATTAGTGGAGCCGACCCAAAAATAAGGCTGAATTATTTATTGGGCACGTTGATAGAAATATGATTAATAAATTATTACTCGAGAGGGCGCACATGCTTTTTTTCAACAATAAAATAAGTACTTGTATTTACCGGATACAATATCTAATAATAGTGGAGAATAGCCAGAGGCGCATTTGTTAATATCAAGTTTGGGCGGTCTACAGCGGTGCGACACGCTGGAAAAAAGGAACTTACTTTGTGAACCAGTTTGACGTACAATTTTATAATTCAAGATATAAAAGGACAAACTTAGAAGGTAATATTATTACATATACAGGACGTACAATTAGAAACATAGCAGGCCTAGAAACAAAACAGTATTAAATGTCTTGTCAGTCATAAATCTGAATTAAACCAAATATACAAAGTATAGTTCAAGAGGTAATAAGTTCACGAAACATAAAAAACGCAACAAAAACTTTACGACATAATTATTATCGCCGCGAGCCATGGCGGCATGCTGTATCAAACCACCCGACGCACATTAAAAACCTATAAAGGTAAGCGAGTCAATTGCGGTCGAGACAGCACAAAGAGTAATGGTATTTTAATGAGGTCGTAGAGTTTTTGTTGCGTTTTCTATGTCTCGGGAAGTCCGTACTTGGACTATAATATACTAAACAAGATTAGAAATAAGGAACGTGACACAATAGTCAAATGTCAATACGCGAAAGTTTCAGCAATTACTATTGTTGAATAATCGAGTATATTCGACGCGGGTCGATACAGTGGATCCAAACGCACTGTAGGCAGTTTTATATCAGACAAGCAAGTGATAAGATGAAATAAGAAACAGTATCAAGTTGTGATTTATAGTAGTGAGACTATAGTAGATCGGACTCGTAATTAGTGCGTACTACTGTTTGTAAGGACTTAATTATTGTAATTAAGTGATTAATAAAGTAGTGATTTATGAAAGTTCTTGTTGGAATTTATTGAACCTACATACAGTGTGCTTACTGGAGATTGTAAACACGTAACACTATTAGAAAACTAAATAACTGAAACTAAAAATGAAATAGTCGGGTGTATATTTACTAGATTACTAGGCAGTCAAAAAATGCAACAAAAACTTTACGACCTCATTAAAAAACCGTTACTCTCTGTACTATCTCGTCTGCAAATTGAACCACTTATTTTTTATTTTTACGTCGGCTTGTTTGATAAGACCATGCCGAATGGTTCATCGGTCGAGGTTAATAATTAGTTAGTAATAAGTTGTTGCGTTGGTGCGTTTTTTGACTGGCCAGTAAATATACACCTGACTATACCAGAATTAAATGACTTTTGAAAATTATATCGTAAAATGAATCAATGAAATCAACGGTCCAATTATGTGTTCAAACTATAACGTCCCCTCTCCTAACGCAAAGTTCAGATCAACAATTCTGAACTCATCGTTGGTAATTTCCTTGAATGCTTGTGTTGCTCTATTTCGCAAGTCTTCTAATATTGTTGGTGGTCTGAGTAAACTTAATTATTAAGATATACCCACAAACAAAAATCGAGGAGAGTCAGATCAGGTGACCTAGGTTGCCAACTGACTGGACCGTTCATTATAAGTTTTATTTCGGCAACTGCGAGCAATATGAGCATTGTGAGGTGCTGCCTCGTCTTGGTGAAGGCACATATTTATAATTTTTTTAAATCTTTTAAATATTAGTGAATCTTGTTTCGTCCGAGAATAAAATGTAGAAAACAAGGTTGTTGTCAAATTCATTTGGAACGTTCTTTCGTTCTCTTCTTAATGTTATTTTTACTCCTCACTCTTATAAAGTATGTTCTGTTTGGGTGATGTCTCTCGGGAAAACGCATCATAGCATACGGGGCGCATACATTAATCGCAGTTTGTCGACATTTCCTGTACAATAAAAGCATGTTAATGTGTTCATTTCTGGTATACTTGTATAGTCGTTTGCAATTTAACCGTGAAAATAGAAAACGCAACAAATACTTTACGACCTAATTGAAATACCGTTAGTCTTTGTACTATTCCGACCGCAAATTGAATTGAATGGCTTACCTTTATAGGTTTTTAATGACACCATACCGAATGGTTCACCGGTTTATCTCATTAACTGAAAAATTGAATGTTTAAAAGTAATATGACGATATACAAAATATTGCTGTGAATGTCTAATTTCTGTGGTGTTTATTTATTATTTATTATAAAAACAAATGGGGCCAAGAAGTTGGACAACTTATTAAAACGTCCAGCTAACTGTGCTACGTATCGAATTATGAGCGGTAATGTTAAAATACACGTTTACTACTTCAACATTATGCAAAACGGGACGGTCACGAAAATATGCTGAGACAAACAAAAATAACAATTTAAATTGTTCCATTACTACATTTTTATACTCGGTACTAACTGTACCTGTAGCCATTCCACGGATAATTTGACTAATAATTCTAAATCCTAGATAACATCGGCCGTTAGTTCTGAATGACAGCACCAATGACAGCTGTCCTATCGCGATCGCTTCTCATAAGGTCAAAATCGTGCCATAGTAATTTTTAATACGCACACAGAGTGTAAACCATTTAGATCGAATTTATTATAACTTTTCGTAGTTTTACCGTTACAAATCTACATATATTAAGTTTAACAAATTTCTGTGAATAAATGTAAATTACTAATAGTCCAGTTGCCAGGGGTTTTAAGTCAGAATGAAATGTCACCTCGCTAATTTTTTCACGAAAGGCTAGTTTATTGCTAGTAGAAAGTGACTCAAAAAAGTTTACCAAAAATGTATCCCCGCGAACCCTTATAAATAACCCTCTGAAACGGAAAAATTCAGTAATTTGCTAATAGTTCAAAAAATAATAATAATAAAAAAGCACCACGTGAAAGAACGGAAAATTTTACAAAAAAATAGTATAAAAGTTTTTTTAAATTCATTTTTCCCTTAGCATGAGAAATTATTACAGTTCGCTCAATATTTCAAGCGCGCACAGGGAAATGAAGCATTTCTCGACCGCCGCTGCACAAAAAAGGTAGCATTTTAAAGAGGAAGAATTCAGCTTTCCTATGGTATACTTACTTTTAATTTTTATAGTTTTTTTTTTCTTATAAATTGCACGTGAAAGTTAAGGTTAATAATTATTTTTCCACTCTATATTAAAACATAAATATTAAATAAAATACTATTTGAAAAAATCCTTGTAGATATAGCGTGTTTATATTTTAAACTTCAATCTAATATCAATTTTTATGCTCTAAAGTATCCAGGGTAAAAAAAAATTAACTTTTAAATCATTGGTATTTTTTCCATTTTTTAAGGTTAGGAAATTTTCACTTGAAAACTTGTCTATAACGGTCAAAAAAGGCTTGTAAGTAATAAAAAATATTTTTTTATAAACAAGCTTAACGCGGAAGTAAAAAACTAGGGCAAGCAACGCGTATAAGGTACCATTTTATAATTTAAAAAAATCTCTCAGAAATGCATAAAACGTAACGGAATCAATGTATATGATAAAGCTCGCAATAAAGCATATTTTATTTAAAACAGACTGGTCATCTAGATGTGTTAAATGATAACAGTGTTCTGAATTTTCCTCGAAATTGAGAAATTTTTGGAGAGGACTGTTACCAGTCAACCTAAATATCCACCAACATACTGCTGCTTTTTTTCATGTTCTATTATTAGCTACTCTCTTAGAATGGAATTTATTTTTAAAGAAGCACGCGATATGTATAATATATGTATATACTTCGAATGCAAAGAATTCACTCGCTATTTTTCGTGCTTGTATTAAAAAAAGCCGAGGACGACGACGTATTAAAAATCCTCAAAAGATATCGGAGATGATTTAGATTGTATACGGTTGTTATAAAAGGTATATTATACCAGGGCAAAAATATTTAAACACAGAAATACCTTTTATAACACTCTGAACTAAATGTCGAATAAATGGGTGTATATTGTAATATAATGATTTATCATAAGAAAATATTTATACTTTTGTAAAGAAAATTGTTTCCTCGTGGTATATTGTGGGTCCTATTTTTTTAGAGTTTGAATTTATACAATGTTTGTTCTCAGGGTATCTTGTGGGTTCGCTCTAGATAGTTATCAATAAAAGTCACAAGTTGAAATAAGAAATGATTAAATATATTAAAGATTTAAATGGTTTTAACATTATAGTGAATTACAACGAATATATTTTAAATTTAAATGGATTTAGAACAATAACGGATCTTAATATTAATTAGGCCTTTTTATTTTTGTAAACTGATGAATTAAACAAGTGTTTTATGCATACAAATGTTTATTAGAGCTCATATGTAAAGAAAAGCTTTTATAACCAATCCGGTCGGTAAGCTCGTTGTATTGTCAAAAATCTCCTTACGCGATTCCGCAGCTCGCTTCTCCCTGGATTGACTACTGATTTCATCCTATACCGATTACAGCTGTTTACTTGCTGAGTGAATATTTGTTTTGTTTAAACGATGTTTATTTTGCTATTACTTGTTGGAATGTTGAAATTATGCTTCTGCATTAACTGGATTACTCGAAGCACTTTGTTTTATATGCAGTTAGGTTAAATGTTATTCTTTATTTACAATTTTATCACAATTTTATATTATTCAAGCACACCGTCTTGGGTATTGGATAACCAACGTATTATATTTATTTCGGATTATATATTGTTAATTTTACCTGTAATTACGTATATTTTATATTTTTATATTAAATTCAATAATGTCTGTCTTGTTTACTGACTTGGATACTTTCTCTTTGTCAAAATTTTGCCTTATACTTTTTGAGGATATATTTTGCTTAAAATTTTATAACGTGTTGTCTGGCTCGCGCTTAATTATAAAAATCGTCTAAATTTCACATTTCTCAGTAAACCCGAATGTTTGATATTTTTATAATAAATTTTTCTTCGGGGCGAGCGTAGGTGCGTCTTTACTATGTATATACTTCGGTATGCGATGTAAAGCAACGACAGGCGCAGTTAGTACTTGGATAGGTGACCATTCCAACGGAAACCGCGTTCTCGCCTCACACATTTTCCAGCGGCTTGTATATCAGTGTATGCGCGGAAGCTATACAACCTTAGGCGAGGGTTTGTATAGGAGATATACCATCCTTCGGAGGGGATGTAAAGCCGTCGGTCCCTTGTCTATTAAATGTTAGGCAAGTAAAAGATCCCTACTCTTCTTAAGGGAAGAGGTTCGGCAAAATTCCTGGTTGAGGGTAGTTCGTCTACAGGCGTCGGTGATAGGCCTCAGTAGCGGAAATAGGCCGACGTTAAATAAATGTATAAAAAAAAAAATTTCTTCATTAGCACTTTTTAAATAAATATTACCAATCTGTTTCTTTTTATTTCTACTTTAATTTGATATGCAATTTATTAGGTTATTAAATAATTTTCTAAACATTAAATTATCCGATATAAATTTACAAATTTCCTTATAATTAGTTATGTTCTATACATTTTCCCATTTAAATCTTTTTCTGAACACTGAATATTAAATAGAATACAACTTTGCTTTCAATTTTCAATTACAATTTAATAGTTATACAATTTTTTTTATTTTTCAGGTGACACCTCCTGAAGATTGGTATCTTCCGACTTTATGGGAGAGCTTATCTAATTTAAAGCTATCACTAATTGTTCTTCATGTTCTATAGTTTCAACATGGCATGAATTTACACTACACTAAAAGTTTTTATAAAAGTTCTGTGCATAGAATGCCAGCTGTGATACCTACACCACCTTCTCAAGCTATTTAAGTCCTTTTTCTATACTTGATTCAGTGCCTACACCAGATGTGTTTCCTTATTTTGTAAGCATTTTACTTATTATTTACTATTTTCACCATTTCGTTACAGTTTTTGTGATTATTTCCACTTTAGTGTTTTTGGTAATGATAGCCGTGCTCACTTTTTACAGTTTTCACTATTTTACTAATTTGATTGTTTATTTTATACTTGAATTGTTCCTTGAGTTTTAATTAGTCTCCTTTATGATTTTAGATTGTTTTTTGCTACCTTTAGACTTATAAATTATTAATATTACTATTTTTTTTAGATTTCATTTTGGAGTTTTATCCCTATTGGACAGTTTTTCCACTTGAGTTTGAGAACTCTCTTTTTGAAACACTGTTATCCCACTATGAAGAAGTTTATTAAAGCTTTATTTTGGAGAACTTAGTATACACTTTACAGTATGTTTATAGCATTTCTTAAGTAGAAATTCTATTTTCATTGTTTTTAAACTTAAACTATTAACATATATTGAACAATTATTAATTAAATCAATCAATTTCTTATTTCAACTGCTTTATTAGTCTTATGGGATTTCAAAATACATGTCAATATCTGTGTATGTAGTACTTTGTGTGTAGACCGATAGAATTTCTGTTAAACTTACAATTTTTAACTCGAACTATCTTATGACCGTGGCTAAGCTCTCCTGGATTCTCCGACTTTTCCACACTATCCCTACATCTTTACCATATTCCTTTTCCCCATTTTAATATACCAACCCCTCCATCTTTCCCCTTTCTTTCTTCCTCATCTTTCCATCAGCTTCCTTCACTTTCTTATTATATTCCCCCACCTTCCTATTATATTCCACACGTTCCGATGACGGCAGGTTAGCTAGAGTGCATTGTATGAATTCGCTTGATCATACTCTGCCGTGCTCTGGGTTCGATCCCCGTCAACGACACTGAAAATGTCGGTCGGTAATGGATGTTCCCTGCAGTTTTCAAACGTGTAACTCCCTTCTGGGCAGCCTTTATCTTTGGAATTGAGGGTTGTTTACTATGTGGCATGTTTATGTTTAAGGGTGTAATGGGGTAGTGAAGCGCAAGTTATAGCCTCTCCTGCTCAATTGTTAACCTCACCTTCACGATGAGTTCAATTTGAACTTGGTGCACCCTGTTTTCACTAACGAGGCTCTAACGACCGAGTAAGGGCAGAATAACCCTTACCTTTTGCCGTGAGCACATCGACTTTCTCACGAAGAGTGCGGTAAAAATAACCCACCGCACACAAAGGTTGCTTTTGGAATCGTTTGGTTACCCCATCGTCGCAGTCTCCTTCTGTGCCATGGGACCACACCACTCGCCTTCCGCAACCGAGCTGGTCAGTTGCATACCTGCTCCAGCTAAAACTTCAAATGCAGCTTCGTTTTCAGTCGATTAAGGCTTTAAAAAAATGATGGAGCGTTCAAGTGGGACAAAATCATCCGGAGGTAAAATACCCTCCCGATCGGATCTCCGGGGGAGGGTGCCCACAGGGACACCTCATCGAATATCGAAAAAACACCGACAAGTTAAATCCAAGAAAACTAATTCTTTCATCTACGGCGCTTGGAATGTTCGTACTTTGAACGACAGCACTCGCACCGATCGGCCTGAAAGAAGAGCTGCTCTAATAGATAGAGAACTTCACCGACTCAATGTTGACGTTGCAGCTCTCAGCGAAACTCGATTTTTGGAGGAAGGCTCTCTCACAGAAAAGTACTACACCTTCTATTGGAAAGGTCTTCCCGCCAATTCAAGAAGACAACATGGAGTAGGATTTGCCGTTCGGAATCAACTTGTATCCAACTTAACACAAGTACCACAAGGCCTATCCGAGCGTCTAATGCTGCTACGCTATGAGCTATCAGATGGCAACGCGGTAAATCTAATAAGCGCCTACGCTCCCACTCTGGATGCAAGTCACGAAACCAAGGAAAGCTTTTATCAACAGCTGGAAGAAACCCTCTGTAGAATACCTAAAACGGAACGACTCGTTATTTTTGGCGATTTTAACGCTAGAGTAGGGAGAGATGCAGACACCTGGCCAGGCATCATAGGCAAGAACGGTTTAGGCAACATGAACGCTAACGGTCAACTACTCCTAACTAAATGCGCCGAACATGATTTAGTTATAACAAACACCATTTTCCGACAAAAGGATAAATTTAAAGGCACCTGGCGTCACCCTAGATCAGGTCACTGGCATCTACTGGACTATGTTATCGTACGTAGGAAGCATCTCAAGGACGTCCAAATTACAAAGGCGCGCATTGATAGCGAATGTTGGACCGATCATCGTCCTGTTGTCTCTAAAATGAAAATTATTATGAGACCCAAACACCGAAGAACTCAAGTAAAACGTAGACTCCGTCTCTGTATTAGTAAATTGCGTGACCAACAAACCGTCGAACAGCTAAAGCAAAAAGTTCAAGAGAATTTGAGTGCACTAGAAGAAATCAATTCTGTAGATGTCGCTGCTACCTGGACACAAATTAAAGACAGTTTAAAAAGTGCGAGTGAGGAAATTCTTGGCACTGCAGCAAGTAAAAAACAGGAGGACTGGTTCAATGATAATGAAGCTTTTATACAAGAACTTCTTGACCGCAAACATATTGCCTTCCAAAACACTATCAACCACCCTAACGACTCATCAAAAGCAGAAGCTTTTACCCAATCTAAGTATGAAACGCAACGCGAAATCAGAAGAATAAAGAACGAGTGGTGGGCAAGCAAGGCCAGAGAAATTCAAAGGTACGCCGATTCACACGACTACAGGAATTTCTTTCAAGGAGTAAAAGCAGTGTACGGCCCCAGTCGGAAAAATATGTGCCCTATTAAAGATTTAAATGGAAATCTCCTCAAAGAAGACCAGGAAATAAGAGCCCGATGGAAAGAACACTACTCTAACATTCTTAACCAGCAAAGTCAAGCCGATCACGATATTATAAATCTTATCCCTCAATATGACACCTTCGAAGACTTAGATAAACCACTAACAACGGAAGAGATCTTAACCGCCATTGGGCAGCTAAAAAATAACAAATCTCCCGGCGCCGACTCACTCCCAGCTGAGATCTTTAAAGCTGTGTCGTCAGAGCTCATACCCTACCTCAAAAAACTGTTTGATGTCGTGTGGGAAAGTGGTCAAGCTCCGCAGGAGTTTCGTGATACACTTTTAATCAACCTCTTCAAAAACAAAGGGAGCGCTGCGGACTGTGGAAATTACAGGGGTATAGCTCTCCTGGCTGTTGGAGGGAAGATACTCACTAAAGCGATGGCAAATAGGCTAACACCTGTTATGGAAAAGTTACTTCCTGAAACACAGAGTGGCTTTAGACCAAACCGAGGCACATCGGACCTAATCTTCACACTTAAACAGCTTCAAGAAAAAGCACTCGAACATCAAGGAGAAATTCA
Organism: Leptura quadrifasciata; assembly: GCA_963675555.1. Classification (NCBI taxonomy): domain Eukaryota; kingdom Metazoa; phylum Arthropoda; class Insecta; order Coleoptera; family Cerambycidae; genus Leptura; species Leptura quadrifasciata. The sequence continues at coordinate 1,348,013 of OY776673.1, forward strand.
CATGGCCTTCATTGATTTAACCAAAGCATTTGACTCGGTGGACAGGGAAGTGCTCTGGAAAATTATGTTCCGCTTAGGTATCCCTAGAAAATTTGTGGAAGTATGTCGCAGTCTACATACAAACAACAACGCCCAGGTTATGTATAATAATGAGGCAACCGAACCTTTCCAAACCCTCACTGGAGTTAGGCAGGGATGTGTCCTGGCACCCCTACTCTTTAATTTGTTTACCACTGCTCTAACAATTATTGTTGACAACAAACTGACAGTCAGAGGAATAGGTCTCAGATACCGTTTTGATGGCGGTCTCTTTAACATAGGGCGCTTTAGAGCTTTCACGAAGACACGCACACGATTCATTTGTGATCTCCAGTATGCGGATGACTGTGCACTTTTAGCCTCTACGCCGGAAGAGCTTCAAGAACTTTTAGATGTGTATGCCCAGAGCTATGATTCCTTGGGACTTAAAATCAACATTGGAAAGACTAAGATTATGTCAACTCCTCATCGAGTGAACCAAATAGACATTACACTTAACGGAAATTCTCTTGAAGTGGTGGATCAGTTCAATTACTTAGGCAACGTTGTTAATGACAAAGCAAACATGGACAGCGAGATTCGCAATAGAATTAACGCTGCATCTAGAGCGCTCTGGGGACTTAGAGAGAGAGTATTTGACAACCACGACCTTGATTTGTCAACGAAAATGGCTGTCTACAGAGCAGTTGTCATTCCAACACTGCTATATGGATGTGAAAGCTGGGTCACTTACCGTCGTCATGTGAAAGAATTAGAACGTTTTCAGCAAAGACACCTCAGAAGTATGATGAAAATCCGTTGGTTCCATCACATATCAAACGTGGAAGTACTCAGGAGAGCAAACAGCCTTCCAATTGAGGTGCTTATTTCAAGAGCACGCCTAAGATGGGCAGGTCACATTCATCGTATGCATGATAACCGCCTTCCTAAATGTACACTTTATGGTGAATTGCTAAGCGGTAGAAGAAAGCGTGGCGGTCAACGAAAGAGGTTCAAAGACGCTCTCCATGAAAATCTAAAATCCTGCGGTATTGCAGACGAGCAATGGGAACAACTTGCAGCGGACAGAACCGAATGGCGGGAGGTTGTGGCCAGCTATCAAGGAAATGTTGCTGCAAGAAGGCTGAATCCAAGACCTAACCAGGTCTATGTTTGTCCTGACTGCGGTCGACATGTGCTCTCCCGAATTGGCCTCTATAGCCATAGTCGTGTGCACCGTAGATGAATGGGAATTACAACAGACTACACCTTTTACTTGTTTTTTATTGTACACAATTTATCGACTGTAACATTTTTATACTCGGACTCGAGTAACGGCTAATAATTATGTTTAATAAATCAATTTAAAAAAAATCAAGTTTAAACAATTGCTTTAAATTTTTTTAAAGAAATATATCATAGAATATCACACCGATTCCTCTTTTCCTCATTTCTTTAAAAAATATCTAAATCAGCAAGTGCACAAAGCGCCTACACCTGTTCACGATCGTGATGTAACTATTGTGTGCAAATTAAACCATTATACCCGGAAATAGAGTGTGTCCTCTATTCTATAATTTATTAAAAGCACGCATGTATGTTTCCTCTCGAATATCCATCATTTTTTTCCTTCTAATTTTAGACCAAGTTGATGAATAATTCACAAATTTTCGACTGACGCATACCACTCGACTATCTCTCTCTCTCCCTCTCTCAATTGATGTTCCGAAATATCGACGGAATTAGAATGTCCTATTTTGCTTTAATAGATAATTAAAAGGAATGTTAGGGTGGTAGGATTTATCAACGTCGTGACGTATAAATATCCTTTGATACTACTGCCTGAAGAAATAATAATTCGGCATTCTCGATTATTTTCGATACATTGAACCTCGTCGGATCTTGGCATTTTTTCAATAGACTCCCGTCCACCTTTAGCGAGAAACTTATAAATGTTCTTTAATATAATTTAGTGTCGGTAAAAAAAAATAAGGAAAGTTATGATTAATGTTATACAAAATAACAGTACGTTTTAAAAATCAAGTGGAAATTTATGTGCACAGTAGACGTAGTACGTTATTTTTATGGTGCTTTATATTTTTTATATACTTGTAGGGCCAAAATCAACATGACTTTTAATTTACAACATCCTGGACGACGCACAGTGAAGAATTTTCAAGTTCTACGTGAACGAAATTAAAAAGCTGGAAAAATATTTTTAAAATTGTGAACACTAAGGAGGTGATTTTTTAGGGGGTTAAAAAGTAAACTTGGCTTTAAAATTCTGAAACTTTGTACATACGATAACATTCTAGGACAAAATTATTTCAATTATTTTTTATACAGTTTTTGGCTCGGTTTTTGCTGTAAAAAAAAAGATTCATTTTATGGTTTCAGTTTCTTTTTAACATAAAATAATAATAATAAGATGTATGCAACATGTATAAGTGTGAATTTTAGCTAAACGAGAAATGTAATTTTCTTAATCTATAAATTGTTGTAGGACAAAACTCTTTAATGTGAGTGGCCTCCTAGATCTCCAGATATTACCCCGCTTTTTTTGTACTATTTCTTTTAAAATAATTTTTAAATTACATATACTTTACAGGGTGTATCATAATAGATTAATTAAGAAAATTAATCGTTATTATAAAAATTTTACACCGCCAGTAGGTGTCCATTCCTGTGAGAAAGACAGCAAACGCATCGAGCCCTGAAGTTGACTGTTTCTTCGCTAGTTGTGCCTCTTGTATTAAACCGGCGGCACATGACCAGTCAGGTTCAACGTTTCATGAATATGCCAGAAACGGGAATTTTAGGTAGTCGTCGTGTGCAGAAGGGTATGCTTGCATGAAAAATCGTTGTCTGTGAACGATTTTAAAATGGATGCTAATAATGCCAAACGAAATGCCGTGAAAAAAATCCAGCGGAAACTTATTGGCATGCAATTTCCGCACACACAACAAATTTTGATGCGTACATTAAATCGTAAAAAATTTTGGTACCTCCGAACGAAGTTAAAATACATGCCAATATGTTTTATGATAAATTTGCACTACCAAACGACGATTTACCGATTGCCATACAGTTTTATAATGCAGAACGTTATTACAAGTTATTCCTAAAAATATAAAAAATCCAGGTATCTCCGAACGATTTTATCAAAGAATTAGTAAGTTTTAATAAGTCATAATATTTAAAAAAATATTTTAAACCAAAATATAATAGTAGAATGCAGGTTTTCACGGCCGTTGTCTAATGAAGTAGATTCTTCCGGGTCTTACCGTGGTCGTCGAACTTGACTTGACGTTTCGCTGATCATCCTGTCAGCTTCTTCAGAAGGATTCTAAAGACTGAATCTGTTGTGTTACACTCCTCGTTATATACCTAGGCGCCACTTCGCTTCGCTGGTCATTGGTCGCGCTTGGTTCGCTTCGTTGCTCATTCGTCGTGTTTGGTTGACCGTGACTTACTACGGTGCTGGTACTTGGCAATACCAGTCTCCACGTGTTACTAAGTCGATACCCATCCTCTCTGTTAAAGTTGTTCACGTTTTTTCATAATTTCCAGTGATTCCCTAATATCCCTAATGTCCATAATAACGAGAACCATAAAATCGACTACGAGGACGTCATCATATTAGACAGGAATACGCGCTATTATCCGCGAATTATTAGGGAATCACTGGAAATTATGAAAAACGTGAACAACTTTAACAGAGAGGATGGGTATCGACTTAGTAACACGTGGAGACTGGTATTGCCAAGTACCAGCACCGTAGTAAGTCACGGTCAACCAAACACAACGAATGAGCAACGAAGCGAACCAAGCGCGACCAATGATCAGCGAAGCGGCGCCTAGGTTTATAACGAGGAGTGTAACACAACAGATTCAGTGTCTAGAATCCTTCTGAAGAAGCTGACAGGATGATCAGCGAAACGTCAAGTCAAGTTCGACGGCCACGGCAAGACCCGGAAGAATCTACTTCATCAAAATATAATAATTTATTTTTATACAGCGTCCAATTCCATATGCATGTCTTCATTAGCATCGTCTTCAGTGTCAAAACCGTCATCGTCCGGGATATTTTCATCTACCTATCATCATCGTAATCATAATCGAATAGTTGATCTGCTTTGTCGTCATCATCTTCCTCATCATCATCATCTACGTTACTCCCTTCCGAAGTCTCGATAGAATCTATAATTACAATATAATAAGGCCGGTACGGATTGTATCGAAGAGCCGATATCGGGTGAAGGGAAGGTGCAGGCGAGGTGGAAACAGTGGCGTGTTTGGGCGACCCTTAACCGAGTGCATATAGGCAAATTTTATATAGAGCGCCAAAGATTTTGGGTAAATTTTTCCTTTTCTTGCTTGCTTGAGAACCTTAACTTTGAGTTTTCGCAGTCTCAGAGTCATCCAGCCCGCTCCCATCTTGGATTTTCTCATTTTTTTTTTTAAATCGCTCATATCTCGCGTTATAATTATCCCAGAGCAATAAAACTGACGCCGTTGGTAATCGACTTTATAGTGAAACTCTCCGATGCACTGAAAAAAAGTTATTAGCGACCAAATTTGAAATAAGCCCTTTCGCCCGCTTTCCCCGCGCGTAGCTCTTTTCTTTTCTGCACTAGAAAACGGCATGCCAATCGGTAAATCGTCGTTTGGCGGTGCAAATTTATCATAAAACGTAATTGGCATGCATTTTAAAATCGTTCAGAGATACCCGAAATTTTTTCACAGTTTGCAATAACTTTTGATAACATTCTACACTACAAAACTGCATGCCAATCGGTAAATCGTCGTTTGGCAGTGCAAATTTATCATAAAACGTAATTGGCATGCATTTTAAAATCGTTCAGAGATACCTGAAATGTTTTCCCGGTTTGCAATAACTTTTGATAAGCTTCTGCATTACAAAACTGCATGCCAATCGGTAAATCGTCGTTTGATAGTGCAAATCATTCATAACACTGATTAACGTACGTTTTAAATTCGTTCGGAGACCTGAATTTTTTGCACCTTTAGGAATAACTTTTAATAACGTTCTGCATTATAAAACTGCATGGCAATTGGTAAATCGTCGTTTGGCAGTGCAAGTTTATCATAAAACATATTGGCATGTATTTTAACTTTGTTCGGAGATACCAAAATATGTTACGATTTAATGTGCGCACCAAATTTGTTGTGCGCGCGGAAACCACATACCAATAAGTTTCCGCTGGACTTTTTTTTCCACTACTTTTCGTTTGACACTATTGGCATCCATCTTAAAATCGTTCACAGTCATCGATTTTCCATGCAAACGGAAAATCGACATCCTTCCACACGCGTCGACTCTCTAAAATTCTAAAATTCGCATTTCTGGCATATTCATGGTAATTACATTCATACATATGATTAGCATGCATTTTAAAAACGTTGCATCTGGCTGGCCATGTACCGCCGATCTATATACTGCTGATAGATAAACGTTCATGGCTTCATAACGAATATAAAGAAAATAATGACTAAAGTGTGCGCTCCTCCATTTCTCCGTGACACGAACAAACGCACCTCTAAAATACTCGCGTCACAGCAAGTATCTCTGAAATGACCGACAACTGCTTCGTGTGATTATAAATTTAGATTTTTATGGTTAATTATAAACAGCAAATTGAGTCGTGCTGAAACATTTCTACGTGTTTCTGAGTCCCGCCTGTTTTTCGACGTTATGCATATACACTCTAAGCCAGACGTTGACAAGTCATTTTAAATATTTAGCACGCTCGACCTTGGCCTAAGCAAAAGAAACATTTTTCATGCGTTTATCTAATAACGACTTTAAAATCTTATTTTTGGCACAAAAAGTAGGTTGCATAGCCGGTCATGTTTTAAGTGAGGCATTAAGCTGTAGGGGCCCGTGTATGCGGTCGGTCCACGACTGACAGCTAGTCAAAACAACGCAGCAGGTCACATTAACGATTATTAAGTATAAGAAACTTCTATTGTGTATCTAAATTGTAAAATAAGATCCAGCATTTTTAGGGATATTTTCGGCTTTTATCAATTAAATCAAAATAGTAGATTAGTAAAGATATCTAGTTTCTATCAAATGATTAGTTGCTTTAGTTTCATGAGATTAAATACTAACCAGTTATTTGTTGATATTTTTAAGTTTATGAAAACGGGGGTAAGAGAAGAACAATCACACCAATCAGGAGAAACCCTTCCAGTAGCAATTCTAGTATTAATGTTTTGTCGAAAATTTCAAATACTAGAGCAAAAAGTGAGTGATGTGAGTAAGGATAATAAAAAAAAAGTAAATATAAACTATTAAAGTAAATATAAACCTCTGTAGATAATTAAGCAACACCTTTTCACTCAGCAGACAGTCCAAATAGGCAACTACACCTTTGAAAGATTTGTCTTCTTTAGTTCTATAGTCAACTTCACTAATAACATAACCCAACAGATTCAATGACGAATCACCATAGCCAACTGACCATGAACTAAAAAACAGGATAAATCGAAGCTACTGCAAAATAAAATGCAACTGAAATTATATATATTCCTTCTGAGACCAATGTTTGTCTACGGTACTGAAACTTGGGCCTTAAGCAAGAAGATGAACGGCCATTGGCGTCTTAGACAGTAAAGTCCTTCAGAAATTGTTGGCCCTATAAAAGAGGATGAAAATTGACGAGCTAAATCAAGTATACCACGAACTCCATGAAAAACATCCAAAGTTGTATTTTTAATTCTCCAAATACATAATTTTCTTGTGTTTTATCTCAGGTACTAAATCTTTTTATTGCCATAAAAGCTAAGGTGGTTGAGACAAGTTACAGCTATTCAAGGTTTGATATTGTACAGGAAAACGATAAATGAAAACAGTCACAGACGTAGTGGGGAATAGAGAGGATAGTGGCGATGCATAACGCATAGCTGTTTCTATCACATCACGTTTTACGTCTTTTATGTTGCGTGCATTAGAATGAGAGAGAAGGTCAGGCTTGTGTTGTTTGCCAACTAGCACGAACGGCATGTGAGATATGGTACTTCAGAGACGGACTTAGTTTACTTTCATATACGGCGGAGTAAGGTGTACGGGTGGGTGTAAGTGCAATTAATACATTAATACATTAGTTTATATTTGTCTTTTTGCTGGTATGTAACTTATTTATTACAAAAATGAGTCGATCGAGTGATTGTGAGTGTGAGAGTGACAGTTATAGTGATTTCAGTGATAAAGAAAATAAAATTCCAAATGAGTTTCAAGGGAGAAAAAAACGGCATTTAAGCAGTGACGGGAAACAAATTTGTTTAAATGTGTATAATACTCTTTTACAGCGACAAACTAATGACTTTAACTTGCGTGATTTAGATATATTAAGGGAAACAGAATCTTTAACCCACGTTCCCTATTCCACATTGCACAAACTAGTGAGAACAGGTGTTACCGAAAGAAAGCAACGTTGCGACGCTGGTATATCAAAAATTTTAGATCCATCAATAGCAAAACTTTTAAAAAATGTAATTTATGATGCATATCAGAAAAACGAAATCCCGACTGTTGACGTGGTAGACAGAAAACTAAAGGAAATGGATTGTCCTTTGAAATATACGACAAGAACTTTAAGGAACTGGCTGAAAAAAATTGGATTTAAATTTAAAACAATTAATAAACGCGTGGCGATTATGGAAAGCAGACGAATAGTGGATTGGCGACATTCATATCTAGAGGAGATTAAAAAGTTCAGAAGGGAAAATAGAACAATTTATTACCTAGATGAAACTTGGTATGACACTCACGATACCGTAAAAAAAGGATGGACTGATGGAACTAAGAAATGTCTACCACAGTCATTGCCTCCAAATAAGGGGACTCGATTGGTTATATTACACTGTGGATCAGGTGATGGATGGGTAGATAATGCATTGAAACTATGCGGGAAAAACATGGAAGAGCGTAACGTGGATTATCACAAGAATATGGAGGGAGTAATTTTTGAAAAATGGTTTGAAAATACTCTAATTCCAAAATTAAAGCCAAATAGTGTTATTGTTCTTGACAATGCGAAGTACCATTCAAGAGAATTATATAAAATTCCTAATAAGAGTTCGGCTAAATTGGAGTTGCAAAATTTTTTAACGGATCACGACTTATATTATATGGACAGTTATATTAAAGCAGAATTGTTGGAAGTCCTTCATACGAAAACATTTGAGAAGAATTATGTTATAGACAGTATAGCTGAAAGATTTGGCCACAAAGTTTTAAGACTACCACCATATTATTGTATTTTCAACCCAATAGAATTGATTTGGGGAAAATCGAAAAAACATATCAGAAAAGGAAATACTTTTCCAAAATTCGACAAAAAAGTGATAGAGTTAATTAAAAATGAAGTGTCCAAAATTACCAAGGAAGATTGGGAAAAGAGAATTGCCAAAGTGATTAGAATTGAGGATGATTATTTGAAACTTTGTGAATTTAATAAAAATGGGGAAAATAAATTCATTATAAATTTAGAAGAGGATGGTTCATCATCTGAAAATGAAGAAGAGGAGGAGAACGCGCAGGATTCTGAGGAAGAAGTGATTGTGATGACTTATGATTGAAGAAGTGGTAGTGATATCAAGTTTATTATTTGTGTCCGTTTTTGTGTTCAATGATAGTGATCGTGATATCAAGCTTATTATTTATGTCATTTTTTGTGTTCGCAAGTATTTTAATCTATTTTTATTTATTTAAAGAATTCAATTATATTTAATTTTATTTATTTGGAGAATATATATTTTATTTACGAAAATTTACTATTTCGAGTTTTGTTTTTGTTTTTAGAGGTTTATTGTTATTTTTTAATTTATTTTGAGAATACCTATATATTTTTTTACTGTTACTATTTTAAGTTTTTTTTTTGTTTTTAGATGTTTATTGTTATTTTTTTTATTTATTTTCAGGATACCTATATATTTTTTTACTGTTACTATTTTAATTTTTTTTTGTTTTTAGAGGTTTAGTTTTATTTTTTTTTATAATTTTCTTTATCCTGTACTAACATTCTTTACCCATCCTATCATGGCAAGATATGCTCATACCTCCCCGTGGTTCTTGCTAGGTAGTAACAATTTACTCAAATATTAAGTGAACTAGGATACTGTAACTACTGTATAATCAGTGTTGCCAGCTAAACTGAGCCCACACAACAAAAGCCAACGCAATTTTCTTATGGAAAAGTGACTTCCGTTAAATTGGTTGAATTTTTGATATGTTGTGTATCCTATCTCTGTATCAAATGCATCAATGTCTCAGATTTGTTTAATAACACCTAAACAGTATAATTGATTGTCTTATCATATCATATGACGTCATAGCAGGTCATGTCGTGTCACAGAACCTCATAGTGGTCACTTTGAATTTTATTATGATCTGAGCACCTAGAAGTAAGAGAAAAGAATGTTATTTAAATCATGATGTTCTATGACACGATATTACATGCTATGACGTGACGAAGTTTGAGATTATATGATATAATATTTCAATAAATAAATCATGACAGTTATGAGGTGTTTTCAAACCACTGTGAGACCCTAGAAGCAAAAAAAAGAGTACTGATTTAACCCAGACCCATACACCTCAAATAAACGATAATTCTTACTTTAGCAAGCTTTATCTCAAGATTCTGAAAGTTTGTCAATTTGTGTCAATTGAGACATTTGATCTGAGAGATGGTATACACAACATATCAAAATTTCAACCAATTCAAATCAAGTCACTTTTCCATAAGAAAATTGCGTGGTCCTTTAAAAGCGTAAACAGACATAGGTACACAATATAGTTAAGTCCGGGCCTGCCTTCTTAGCGTCTCACCTCGCACCCCCCTCTCAATTTCATCTTTCCCGCACTATACCCAAACTACAAAGTATAGTAAAAATACAATCTGGGGCCTTTTTACATTATTTGCCTGGGTTCTAAAATCCTCCCAGCACGCACCTGACGTTAAATGTGGATCAAGTTATAATGAACATCCAAAACGTTCTGCCGAACTATCTACTGAAACCACTAAGCCACAGTAACGGAGCTAAAAAGAAACTCAACAAGCCGCTATAATTTTATTTAACGAGGATAAATGTGCCTCAAATTTTTCCGTAGTTTAGTGTCAATTAATTTCAAATCCTTAAAAACTAAGCAAGTAAAAATAATCTAATTTAATGTCTCACGTGCCTATGGAAGGAAATACATAAACAAGTAGCTGTCATGTATAACATATAAAAAAGCATTAAAAATTTTGAGAACAAAAAGCGATTATTTCGTCGAAACGTCAACTGTTCTCATTTCTATTTTTAACTGTACAATAAGATTTTATACAAATTTCTTTTTTGTTTATTTATTTTTAGGACATACAATTTTTTAAGTCAGAAATATTCAAAAACTAACCTCTACAATATATGATCATTTAAGGAACCTGGCGGAAGAAGTTTTGGCCAGTCGACATCTCGGAAACTGCTTACTCTACAATTTTGAAATTTGGTAATTTTAAACAGTAGAATGCATTTTCGATCACATGACAACGCAAACTTTTAAATGGGACCCCTGTGAACATTACTACATTACTGTGAAGACAATTCTGATACAAATATAACGATACCATAATTGTCAGGTTTTCTTCGGTACTACAGTAAGGATAGAGATTTTTATGAACATTTCTTTATTTTTATTTATTTTTTTGTTGAAATATACCATCGTCATTTTCCACTCTATATCTGACCTAACTGTAGCGTAAATTTATAAAGTAACTTCACGAATGGTATGTAGTAATTCAAAACTTATACATACATAGTATCGCACATAAACTTTCATATTAAATATCCGAGGAAACTTGTTAAAACTCTGAAAACGTAACGATGAACTTTCAGGAAGGATGAGAGGAGCAAAAATGTAGCTTAAATTATTACCTTCACCCTCGACATTTAAGGCCAGCGCGGAAATTATTAGTGGATTCATTATTATCAAGATTGCGAGGAGGCATTCATACACCAGATAGGATAACTCATTCGAATTTCTGGATTATACGTGTACGAAATACCTAAAAAGGCAAACTAAACAACCCTAGTAGTTAACCTACTTTCCTTTGTTAATTTCGAAGTAAAAGGACTGTTTTTCATGAGCGTATGATTAATATTACAGACGCAGACAAATTTAGATGTTTCTTACAACAAACGACTGACATGGGGAGGAGTGTGGTATTTGCTAATGAACGTCAAAAACTGTATTCAAGAAACTTACACTTTTTTTTATGAAACTAGAGCATAAATAATAAACTCGTCCCGTTTGTTCGAATGGGAATCCATTTTGGAACTATCAAATTTTGAAAACAAGACCCCAAAAATTTCGGTTCATCAAGAAAGGTTGTTGGGTCAGTGTATAGAGCGCCTGCTTATCACCTCGTGGATTTGGGTTCGAATTTCGCGGTTTTTCCCTTAATTTCTCTACCGGATTCTTTTATTAATAATAATTATTATTATCTATCAGCTCAAGTTAAAAAAATACAAATATAACTACATTACAAAAGTATATGGGATTATGTAAAACTTAACTACTACGAATAAAAAGTCCAACATCTTGCAAATATAGAAACATAGCCCATATACAGGGTGTTGCATCATGAGAGGGACATAGCTTAATAGGAGGTAGAGAACATCAGTGGTAACCAGAACCTCCCATAGAAATATCTCATTGGGCCTTCATTACGAGGTTGCTGGGTGTTAAGTAATTTTTGGCCAAACCTGTTTTTTGTCATAACTTTGACAGGGAATGAAATAACGGATTCATATTTGGTACGGCTAATGTACTAACGAGCCCCAAGAGGTACATGTATAAAAAAAATATATATCCAGGTCCGGACTAATTTATGTTTCTTCTTTGCATCAATAAAACATCACCCTGTGTATATTTTTTTGAAATTTCGATACGATATTCGAAAAGATCAAGAAAAAACAAACAAAATGGCCTGTTTCATTTTTTTGTTACACCTTCGTGGTTATTTAAATACGTTGTTAAATGTGCAAGAAAATGGATTACAGAACATTATTAAATGAGAGGCACGTGAAATAAATAGTTTTACAACTAAAATTTGCAAAAATTCTATTGAGCCTAGGTGGTCTGGTGAATCCTAATTCCGGCACGTTTTAAAGGTCCATTTTGGTAAAAAACTGTGGTTCTAATAAGTAATCGGGTATGAAATAACAAAATTTTTAATCAATCACAGTAGGCTTGTTCAAAGAATAAAAGTGACAGATAATTTAAACCATTTAGGCCTAAGCAACCAGTTACTTTGATCAAGAAAATCATCAACATTTTATACTTAATAAAAATTGGAAAAGAGAACAAACTAAAATCTAAATAAATAAAATATTTTCCATTCAATTAACAATAAATAACAAAACAATAACTAAATGTGTTTAAAAATAAAACGTAATTGACACTAAAGTAAATTTTCAAAATGTCCTCCCTCACATTCTGTGCATTTTCTTGCGCGTTTAGAAAGGTCACCAATTGCTCGACGTATCATTTCTGGATTATTCCGTATTTCGTCGCAGGTTGTAACGATGCGCTGGATTAAATGTTGTCTACTTTTAATTTCAATGCTATAAACCTCGTTTTTTAAGTGGCCCCATAAAAAGTAATCACAAGGGTTACAATCAGGAGATCTTGGTGGCCATTCATGTGGACCCCCGCGTCCAATCCATCTATTAGGATACACATTGTTTAAGTGTTCTCTTACTTGAAGGTTAAAATGTGGTGGGGCCCCATCATGCTGAAACAACATGCCTCTTATACCGATATTTTCTAACATATTCGGTAAAATGTTTTGAAGAAAATCAAAGTAAATTTCACCATTCAATCTTTCTTCAAAAAAATGTGGCCCTATCAAATGTCTATTCACAAGTCCGACCCAAACATTTACAGAAAACCTGTGTTGCGAACGGCGTTGGCGTACCGCATGTGGGTTTTCCTGTGCCCATTTATGATTATTTCGTGAACTGTTTACTCCATCCCTTGTAAATTGTGCCTCATCCGTAAATAAGGTTCTGTAAATGACTGGGCGATGGTTAGACAACCAATGACAAAATGCCAGGCGAGGGATATCGTCGCCTTGTTGAAGACGCTGTACCTGCTGGATATGATATGGATGGTAACGTTCTCTTTTTAGGGTTCTCCATACTCGCCAATGAGGAATACCAGTTGCCAAACTGATTCGTCTAGTGCTCATATTTGGGTTTTCTTGAACTACGTTTATAATATTGTTTTGTTCCTGCACACCTTGTTGTAAAACACGCCCCACAACTGCAGAATTAGGAAACTTTCCGTGTTGTCTTGCATACTGGAACACCGTACTAAAGGTTTTATGATTAGGGCATCGACGACCAGGAAAACGCAGCCGATATTCTCTTTCCGCCGACCTACCATTTCCATTACAGAAACCATAGATGAATATTATGTCAGCATATTCCACGTTTGTAAATTTTACTGGCATAGTTAAAATATTTTCACAAGTTTTCACTAACTAAATGCGGATTATTGATACATTAAATTACTAACAAACAATTATTCAACTGTTTAGGAAAAAGAAATCTTTTTATTATCTGTCACTTTGAACAAGCCTACTGTGATTGATTAAAAATTTTGTTATTTCATACCCGATTACTTATTAGGACCACAGTTTTTTACCAAAATGGACCTTTAAAACGTGCCGGAATTAGGATTCACCCAGACTACCTAGGCTCAATAGAATTTTTGCAAATTTTAGTTATAAAACTATTTATTTCACGTGCCTCTCATTTAATAGGGTTCTGTAATCCATTTTCTTGCACATTTAACAACGTATTTAAATAACCACGAAGGTGTAACAAAAAAATGAAATAGGCCATTTTGTTTGTTTTTTCTTGCTCTTTTCGAATATCGTATCGAAATTTCAAAAAATATATACAGGGTGATGTTTTATTGATGCAAAGAAGAAACATAAATTATAGTGAGTCCGGACCTGGATATATTTTTTTTTATACATGTACCTCTTGGGGCTCGTTAGTACATTAGCCGTACCAAATATGAATCCGTTATTTCATTCCCTGTCAAAGTTATGACAAAAAACAGGTTTGGCCAAAAATTATTTAACACCCAGCAACCTCGTAATGAAGGCCCAATGAGACATTTCTATGGGAGGTTCCGGTTACCACTGATGTTCTCTACCTCCTATTAAGCTATGTCCCTCTCATGATGCAACACCCTGTATATATATATTTAGGTCGTTTCACACGAATTGCAAGGGCCATTTTTAGATAGTGCTCATCTAGCCCTACAACTTTTGTCTAAAACATTTTTTGCTGAAGCGCATTGGAAATTTTTTTTAAAATGGCGGTTGTTCAAATTCTCAAAATTTTATTTCGAATGTACCGCTATTAACTTTGATGATTAGGTATGTATAATTTCAATACACAGAGCCCCCTCAGGAAATTAAGACATGTTTCTTCTAAAATTAGATAAAATTCTTAAGCATGCAGAAGTCATTTCAAAATGTCATAATACTCATAATGTGTGGTGATCTAAACATCGATCAATACAATTGAAGGCATCGATCCAAAATAAAAAGTTACACGATATAATTAACTCATACCACTAGTCAAAGCAGCGCCCACAAGAATTGCAACTAATTCTAAAGGAAGTACAATTTCGACTGCGCTCGACTATCTAATATCTACAAAATCATGAATGCAAAGTTATAAATCCGGAAATATACGATTACCTTGCACAATTGTTCTCATGGAAGGCACCGATTGCAATAAAAAAATAGAGTGGGGGTGGTTCTCGTATACACACTACCAATTTAATTTTTTATTCCCTTAAACAATAGGGTGGGGGTGGAAATGGGGGTGGTAGAGGGGGTAACTAATGCAAAAATAAATTTTAGAGGCTTTTTTACTCCCTTTAATAATAGGGTGGGGGTGGCGATGGGGGTGGTAGAGGGGGTAGCTAACGCCAAAAAATTTTTTTAGGCGTTCGTTCCTATATACACACTAAATCACATTTTATTTTTTTTTACCCCCTTCAATAATAAGGTGGGGATGGCAATGGGGGTGGTAGAGGGGGTAGCTACCGCCAAAAATTTTATTTAGACGTTTCCTTTTTGGATACACACTAAATCACATTTTAATTGTTTTTACGCCCTTTAATAATATGGTGAGGGTAGTTTCGTTCTTGTATATACACTAAATCACGTTTTCATTTTTTTTACCTCCTTCAATCATAGGGTGGGGATGGCAATGGAGGTGATAGAGGGGGCGGCTAACTCCAAAAAAATTTGTTTAGACGTTTCGTTCTTGTACACACACTAAATCATATTTTAATTTTTTTTACCCCCTTTAATAATAGGCGGAGGTAGCAATGGGGGTGGGTAGAGGGGGTGATAGTGGGGGGGGGGATTTTAAGACCTTAACTTATCGTACATGCCCGAAATTGAAATTTTATGGATTCTTACTTGCTTGTTTTGCCTATTTACCCTTATTTACCCCCGAACCCTTCAACGGAATTAGATCAAAATATAATCTAGTTCCAGATATCGTTACAATACATAAGTGTACCAAATTTCAAATCAATATCATAAACGGCTCCAGAGTAAACGTGCGCACAAAAAAGCTACAGACAGACAGATCGACAGGAAATTTTTTTTTTCGCTCAAATTTAAAATCTCGACGTTTCATGACATTTTAAGCCTATTTCAACAAAAAAAATATATTTTTTTTTTTGCGTTACTATATATCCATTGGACGTGGAAGTAAAAGAATACCCAACTGTAGTAGAGCGGCGGATCTTCAATGACTCGTCATTAAATAAATTCAAAACATTGTTTAGGGAAACGTTTATATTAATGACAACGCTGATCCAGAATTTATTTTTAATCAATTCTGGACCCATTTCTCTTGGTGCTATGAAGTTTCACATCCAAAAAAACTGATAAAAACAAAACGCAATGTATACGATGAAGATCGAGTTCATCTCTCACAAGCGTTAATCAGCGACACAATAAAATTAAATGAATTAAACTGGTACAGAAAATTCTCAGCAGACGAGGTTACCCAAAATAAATATAAAATTCTCAAAAAAAACATCAGTAAAAAAAAATACATCATCTGTAAAAGACCAAGTGAATTTCCACTTTTCTAATTCTAATGATAATTGTACAGTACAAGAACCTATCTGTAACTCAATGTTTTTTTATCCCATTTAAGGAACCGGAAACCAAAAACACAATTCTAAATTTAAAAAAGAAAACTTCCACTGGGCTAGGTGAAGTTCCCACCAGTTTAATTCTGAATTATGCCGATGAATTTAGTGCCTATCTTACTTTAATAATTAATAAATCTGTAGCATCAGGTATCTCTCCCAGTTACCTAAAAAAAGTCAAAAATCACTCCGGTATATAAGAAAGGCTTCATATTTATCATAAAAAGTCGCCGTATCAAGCCGGAATTTTTTATTACAATCTGCTCCCCTTACAGTTGAAAAATATATGGCCCATAACCAGTTTTAAAAATAAGTTAAAAAACACCTTGCTAGACAACTGTTTTTATGACCTGAATGAATTTGAGTCTTTTCCAAAAACTGTCAACTAACCAATCTTTATTAAAAATAGCAGTAGGACATACTATGTATTTTATTTTTAACAATGTAACAAAAGTGTAATCTTTAACAATGTAAAAAGTATATATATATATGATAATAGAATAGCTGTAGCTAGACTTCGCTTGCGAATGTATGTATGTATTATATGTATATCTTTAGCAATAAAGACTTTATTATTATGTTTTTTGTTTTCTGTTTTTTTTATTTCTTGTAATTGTCGTTACGTCTCAAAAGTTTTTTATAGTAAGATGTACGACTAGTTAGTGATCAGTGTTTTTCATCTTCTCTATATACATTATCTGTAATATATATAATAATTAATTCTTTACTCCTTTTGGTGGTCATCCACCAACATGTGACGAACCTCATCTATAGCTTTGTATATAGCAAAAAAGATGAATAAAGGATTTGGTTTGATCAAATATGTACATGCGATACATCGTTGGATAGTACTCATCCTTCAGCTTTTTCCTGTATCAACTACCAAAATTAAATCAGTGTGCGCCTATTTTTATTAGTTTTAAGTTTTAACTGTTTTTATTCTCTTTTGGAAATTTTAATGTATAGTGTACAACTAATAATGGACATTTTCAATTTTTTTCGTTTCGGTAGGACTTACACATCTCTAGATATTCTTTAAAAACCAATGCTTAAATAAACCATTTGCCTATCCCGCCGAGGCTGCAAAACTGAAATTAACCCCACAACATGTTAAAGTAAAAAAGCTGCCCTGACAACTCAGTTCATATTTCGTAGTTTCCAAGTAATAATTTGACTCCACTATAAGGGGTTACCGAGGAGGTTACATATCTAAATGAATTTCGGACACTACACTAATAACATATGCGAATAAATATACCTGTCACCATAATAAATATTTGTCATCCAACGAAATCCTCCGATTATGAAATGCAATCCCAGAAATTATTTTTTATCTCAGATTAATATAAGTGTTTGCAAACGTGTATCCAAATTTATAACAATTTGTACCAAAATAAATCAATAATCATCATTCCTAACCTTCAGAATCTTGGTTACGTTTGGTGTTAAAACAAGTCGGTGAAAGATCTATCATTCCGAAAATAAATTTAATTATTTGATATCCAAAAACACATTAAAATGGTGGCCAATAAAATCACATCCATAACATATGAACACATTAACAAGCACATTAAAGAACAAAGGGGACAGGGACTAGTTTACAATAAAAAATGAATCTATTGTTAATATGTGACTCAAATACATTGCGATGCAACTTAATGGAATACATTTTTAACTGTTATCTTTTATTAGAATATCAGAAAAAAATAAACTACTCGAGTAAATTGCCACTTGACAAATAACGTTCCAAAAAATCACAGCATGTCTCCCCGAGACTACTTAATTTATTAAGAGACATCTAAATAATCCCTTGAATTATAAATGTGCATATGTCGTAGTCACATAGTGAAAAACAGCTTTTCAGGAAAAGCCTAGGCAGTTCATGTAATGCCGGCAGATAGTGTGAAACACCTCATGTTACATCATGTGACTAGGCTTTTCATGAAGTGCCTTAAAATTTTAGTATTTTGGTGTACTGATGGCGTGATGTAGTCGTATTTAAAATAAGGTAATTATTAAAATACAAAAGTAAGAGTTTTTGGTTATTATTATTTATTTTATTTAACAATATGCGAAAACTGGACTATTAACCTAAAATATATCTCTGATAGTAATAAATACCAAACACCTAACCTCCCTACCTATCACCTAACCTCAATTTAATATTAAATGAATAATCTTATATAATTTAAATGTTTTTTGTTCCATGGAAGTTTATTAGGTTTCTTCTCGTAATATGTTTTATAGTGTTCATAAAACAAACATTTTTCTTGAATTATAATTTAGTTAAATTGAAAAAAAGAATAGTAACGGTACAATTCCAAACTGTTTGTATGTTTATTTTTGACATTACACAATGAGCCTAGCAATGAAGCCGGCAGAACATGTAAAACACGAATCATAACATTAAATGACGAAATAAACCAGGCTCTTCATGAACAGCCTAGGCAAATCGTGTAGCATATAGATTTTACACTATCTGCAAGCATTACATGAACTGCCCAGGCTTTTCCTGAAAAGCCGTATTTCACTATGTGACTACGACACATACATTTACTTATGTATTTTTCGTTTAGTTTTACTTGTTTGTAAGTGTGTTTGTTTGTTACTTTGGATCAAATTTTGCAACCCAGTTTTGACCCATTTTGGCCATTTTCACATATCTTGTAATTTAATTGTGACCCCACTTCCATATATACAACAGAAATGAAATTTTAAAACCATGTGTAGGTAGTTCCGATAACAATACAATTATATGGAGTTCTGACTACCACTTCAATGTAAAAAAGACTTAAAACCTTTGGCATTATGTTAAGTTTCGGCAACATATGAAATGCATACCTTTGAAAATTAGTGCACTCATCCCGGGGGGTTATAGCTCCATTTTACACCCTCAATTCAATAACGCGCAAAGTTTTAAACGAAATCAGCTAAAATTCATATCATGGAGGTTGATCCTACCCCCTCTCCCCCCGGGGTGAGTGCACCAAAGGTAAAAGGGAACATCCGTTACGTTTTTCCTGATTAAAGCACTCGTTTAATTTCACCACCATGTCTCTGGCTACTGCAATCAGTCTTTTCTCCACCGCACGCTACTGAGTTGACATAATGCTCAACGTTGGTTGCGGCTACGAATAACGCTTGTAATATTCATTTGTAAAACGAATCGTTATGCTCGGAACTTCTGTCGTAGCCTCAGCAGACGTGACTTTCTGTTATTCACATCCTATGCGATTTGTATTTGCAAAGATAGAAAAATCGCATGTCGTTGATAAGTCATAAATTGATGACGTGAACGAGAACATTCGTGATTTCAACAACACTCGATCTAGATTCAATTTATGAATTATTAATATTCATTCTACACCCGTATTATCTGAAAACGTCACATTAATTCAGAAATTAAACATAATATTTTTAGTCGCAAACTCCTCTATAAATCCTTATTTTATTAAAAGGAAAGTAACCAGAATAATTGCATATTACCATCAAAACGCTAATGCTTCGATTGCAACAAACACCAGCCGAAAGACTGAACCTACTTAAAGGAGCTCCCTTGCCAGTCGTCACACACCACTTGCAGACTGCAGTTTCGAGCTGTTGGCTCTCGTCAGTGCAAGGTAGGTATGCGACGACCGAAATGAGAATCCTTTGACTATAGTTAGTACATCCCGGTATTTTTACAATAGCGACATGTAAAACAGCCAGCAGGCGCCATCTAGCGGTCCAGTGTCTGTTGCAATCGAAAAATAAATAGCCTGACTTGGCTTAGCATAGTTCAAAAGCACATTTGAATTAATTCAGAAATGTTGGGCGAAATTTAGTAGTAACAAAATGTAATATTTTGGCACAATTTTTTTTTAACTTCACATAAATAAATACTTAGATGTTATTTCCTCACAACTAATTCATTTTTTATGCAGATAGCACTTCAAGGATGCATATTTTCCGGAAAAGTTTTATTTTTAAAACCTCCATAAAAAAATAACATACTCAATTTAAATAGCTTCATTTTTATCTCCACGACCTATATACTATTTCTCTAATAAATTTTATGTCAAACCTGGAGAGCTGTCTTATATGTACGGCGAAAAAGTGGAACCTATGAACAAATCAGAATTCATCAAAATCTTATCTTAATACGACAAAAAGAAAAACTGCGAGGTAGAAAGAATGATAGGATCCCTAAAAAGTATAATACAAAAGTAAACCCTCGCAAAAGCCATCCTGCAAAAGGTAGTTTATCATATTTTTTGCAAGTCAAACCGGACGATTGATATGGACAGAGATTAAAAGAAGTAAATGACGTGAACTTTAAGAAATATAAATAATGTGACTTTTTAGGAGAAGCAGGCAATCAAAAACTCTAGAAAACATGGCTTAAATATAGTTCTTGAACATTCTCAAAACAATTTACTAAAATCTATTGAGTCGCTAAGAATTTGGGAATTTGTTTACATTAAATGTACATCGTTTAATATAATATAGTGATTTTATTTCCTTTTCCCTATATACCGATGCAAAGGAACAAGCACATGTAAAACAACAACAACAAACCCGCACTACCCGCCCACTCACGTTTTATTCAAATGTAATGGCTTTGATAAGATGGAATTAAAAGTGTTATCGTTAAAATAATACCTTTACAAATTGGTTAGCCGCTTTAAGTTATGTAATGTAATCCCGGATAATACCCACTTAGATTAAAAAAATACTATAGATAAAGCGGCCATTAATGTAACTGGTTTATTTATTATAATAACGAGCAAAACCCTTTGAGGATAACAATTTACTCGAACATATAGATTATAGACAGTATAAAATAGAAATACGAGATCACGAGACCCAGTTATATAATTAATAAATAAGCATCACAGAAATTAGACAACCCCCAATTCCAGAAGCCAGAGGCTTGTGCGGAAGGAGGTTACACATTGAAAAAACGCGGACATACAACCATTTCCTCCGACAATGCCGGAGCCGGGATTCTAACCCGGGTGATTAATTGCGATTGCCACCACGCAGCTATCGGTCAGATAATACAATGAAAAATTAAGTAGGACAAATACAAACTTTTTTCAATAAAAGGAAGTGTATCAAAAACGTTGCTTTTCAACACATCCCGAGTGCCTACGATAGTACTAGTCAGATTATAACTTCTTGTAAAAAATATATCGATTTTAAATGT
This sequence comes from Leptura quadrifasciata, assembly GCA_963675555.1. Lineage (NCBI taxonomy): Eukaryota > Metazoa > Arthropoda > Insecta > Coleoptera > Cerambycidae > Leptura > Leptura quadrifasciata. The sequence continues at coordinate 1,369,489 of OY776673.1, forward strand.
TGGGAACTTGTATGATTAAATAAGATGCATATTTCGATTGCTCTAACATCTGATTTTTATTTCCGGTTTAACCGGAAACAGAATAAACTTTAATAAAACATATGAGCCAACGCAAAGTGGATACATTGTTATAAAAATAATACATGTGTAGTAAAGTAAAAATATACCTACTACGACAGTCCAGTATTCCATTATCCACTGTTTCCTATGAAAGGAAATCGATTCATTGCCACCAATCAAGGTACACAATGTGCGTTTCCAAATCAATTGAAAATATTGTCTTATAATTTACCGGAAAACGCAAAATAAAGTCTGATTGCAATAAGCCCCCAGTAGGCAGATTAATCCTAAAGAAAGGACTACAGTGCAGGACTGTTGTGCATCGCCAGCCGTAGACTAGTTTCGAGCTCAGTACGACATAGGCGAATGCACAACAACACTTCACTGTTCGTCTGGTCATCAAATTACAGACAAGAAGTGTCCGCATCTTGTGAATAGCTCCATCTAGTGGTGACTTATTGCAATCAAAGTTGGCGAAAAACTCTGACTAATTTATTCAAATTTTTTTAGGAGTTATTCGTTCACCCCACTGCTCAAGGGCTCAAATGACGATGTTGCGTGCCATGATGCAACTTCGAAAACCAGTATTCCACCTCCAAAATAAATTTGATCTGTCCCGAGCGTTTATTTATATTTATAATCTGGCCGAAAAGAGTAGATGTTAGAGCCAGGGCCGTGTGGATTTACGAATTTCGTAAAAACGAAAATATTTTACATGCTGATAACCCCCGTGTAATTGACCTATCGCGATCAGACCGACGTACATTTTTTTATTTGCTACAGATTGCGCTCGCATAAAATAATTTTTTTCGCAAACAAATGCTTGGTGCGCGAAATAAAAATTGCACGTTTTCTTCCAAACAGTTTTTTTGGCACGGTGGGAGGAAAATCCTTTTGACCACTTGATATCACTTTTATTAATATTCAATTTCCGTCCGGCCAGAACGCGATAAAATGGTTAGGAAGGGAGCTAGAGAAAAGAAAAAAACTGTTTGAAAAAACGTGCAATTTTTATTTCGTTCACTAATCGTTTGTTAACGAAAAAAATCATTTTATGCGAATGCTATCTTGTAGCAAAAAAAAAATAAAAAATGTACGTCGGTCTGAAAAAAAAATTTAATCCATTTTGGCCATTTTCCTGCATTTATTTAAAAACCCAATTAACAAAAAATTTATTTTATCGGCCATTTTGAAAAAAATAATTTTTTTTTTGTTAAAGTAAAGGTATTACAAGTTTCTTTATGATCTGATAAAAAAAATTGAATTTTTTTTAAACAAATTCGAAAAAAATGGCCAATAGGTTTAAAAAAAAATTTTTTTCGGTATCAAAAAGCTGGCATCGAGACCTAACTCTCTTTAAAAAATGATCCGTTTTGGACCTAATGGCAATGGCCGTCAATTCAAATTTTAAATAACAAATTCAATTGCGCACACTGTGTTTAATATTTTTGCACCAAATTTTCAGGGTGTTTTTTTTTTTTTTTGGAGCAGAAGGCAGATTTTCTGAAGGTTTGAAGCTGATCGGTTCACTCAGCGGCTCTGGGCAGCAAAATGAAGAAAAAACGATTTTTAGCCAGTTTTGTCACTTTTGTAGGTTATGGTTGCACTCCTAAGACCTACACTAAACGGAGATTTGTAAAAAATTTAATTACAAAGATTTTGTTTCTTTTATATTGTCCCGATCGGACCTGTATATCTCGAGTTATTCACATTTTTAGCTTGAAAACGCAGTTAAAAAAATTATATTGTTAATAACAATTGAAGCACAGTCTTTGAAGTGCAAAATTTTTTTTGGTACTCCTGAACATCTCCCCAACAGGATCCGACCATAAAATTGCTTATGGAAAAAGTTCTTTTATATTGATTTTTTTGTGCTATTTTTACTGCGCTATTTCCAAAAAGTATTCTTAATTTAAACAAAAATAACAAACAAAGCATTTTATGGATATTACATCTAAATTACTACCTACGCATTCTTACGAAGAATAACACGACGAAGTGGCCCGCAAGGAGCAGAAAATATAACAACCGCAACGTATCTAAAATTAGCCTCGCCAAATTAAAAGAAAGCATATGCCAATCAATAAACAAACAAAAAACTAGTTACACAGAAAAAGAATTCAATTTTCATTTGCAAACAAAAAAAAATTAACAAAAATAACACAACGAGCCGATCCTTCAAACAATTCAATGTGCTGTGTAAACAGTACCTGTTAAGATTCAATTTAAAATTAATTGGTTGTCGTCATATGACACAAACCAATTGGAAAATAGTTTATCTTCATAAATTGGTTGTCTACGTATAACGAATCAATCGTCAATGATTGATATAATAAATAACGCGTGCTGGTAAAATAAACGTGCATTGTGACGCTAATAAAAGTTTGGAATCATTTTTAAATTTGAAGGTTTTTTTAAACAAATGTTAAGAAAGAAGTTTATGATAAATTGGTCTCTATTTCCTATCGTCATACCATAAATAAAAAAAAAAACTTTAAGGATATTTCCAATGAACATAGAAGTCAACATACGATATGTGACGATAGTCCAGCCGGCAGGTACTTTTATCTGGACAAAATTGAAGTTAATGAAATTTTGGGGGTATTATTTGGGTATGGTCGGGGGTTAAATCCGAGTTTTCCACCTTGAGGACACTGTGCTAACTTGAGGGGAGCCGAAAAACCTCGAAATTTTTGGACTTTCTTAAGCTTTTCGCTTCTAACTTCGTAAAATATGCATTTTTCGGGTTCTATCACTCTATACAAAGTTGTACAGCATTAAATTTTCTTCACATTTCACTGGTCAAAAGTATTTTTTGACCCAATAATAACCGAGATACAGCCGTTAAGAACAAATTTGTCAAAATGTAAAAAATAACAGAAAAAAATCAGGTCTTTGCCTCACTGCACCTGCTGCATAAGGTTGCATGGAACAAATCAAAAGAAGTCACATTCGATTTGGTACGATTTACGTGAATTACGTGCAGCGACACTTTGGGAGCAATGCCATAGTAGTTTTTCATGGGTATCCTGTTGGCCTCAACTACCAGAGCACCAAAGCAGCTGAACGATATCGGTAGTCACTACTGCACTCGTCCACGAAGTTTGTTTACAAAGACAACACCCTGCGGTACAATTTCACAAGCAAAATTTCTTGCTAATGACACGAACAAGAAAAATTTCATTGTACTGCTGATGACTGAAATGGAAGCAAAGGGGATTCACGTTAAGCAGGCAACAGAAGATGCCGATGTAGAAACAGCCACCTCACAAGCAGGGGGCTTTGATAGTGCCACCATAACGGGAGAAGATATCGACGAAGATATCGTGTACCAGAAAAACCAGGTAACCCCCTTTTTTTGTACCTGATGACTAGACTACGATGAAAATAAACACTGCTGGGTTTGGGAAAAAAATGGATATATGAATGGCTGAAGAATAGGAACAACCTACAACCCGCGTGCGCCTTTTGTTCCTGGTCCTTCCTATCCACAGATACGTCAGAAACGATTTTATCGACGGAGAAACATTTGTTTCTTTAAATAAGGACCCGAGCAAGGACCCCATCCCTGAAATACTGACAGAAGGTGTTTGCCAGAGAGACAAACGGGGCAGAGTATCCGGTGCAGAATCAAAAACACAGTGGGTTAAAAATTGAATTCACCGGCCAAAACCCAAAATTATCAATTAATATATCCCAAAATATTACCCCTTCTTGGAATAGGTATAGGTCAATTATCCTCCGATATTAAGCGACGATGTAGAGGTCAGTTTATGTCTAGCATTCATAACTTATGCGAGTAGAATTTCACAAAGTGCGATATTACATACCCTGTGTTTTCTACAATTTCGAAGATATGGTATGAATGTTTATTTTACTAAGTCCGATAGCATCTTTTACTCGTTTTGATTTTCGTTCCTCCGAACACATATGTTATTTTTCCTAATTCTTAAAAAACTTTTTAAAACCGAAATTAAACATTAGCGATAATTCCAAGTCATTTAAAAAAAAGATAGCAATTGATCGCATTTTTATTAGATTGACAAAGTAAACAGAATTCAAGTAGTAGATTATCACCTTTATTTACTTTATCCCGGACTTGTTGGTAAACTGTTATCTCGGCCTACAGGCTTTGTAGGTCGACGAATGTACTTTTATTTACTTTTCAAGCTGTAATAATAATCTGCGTATGAAACTTGTTCATTATTTTATGTTCGTTTCGATATTACCTCATTCGATCATTGTTTGATGGAGATATTTTTATCATTTTTTAACGTTTTCCAGTTACTGATAAAACAACTTTATAAAGACTGTATTGATTTACGATAACTGTTTTTGTTTAAGCATAAGTATAGAATGATAGCCAAATATGTATTTAAATTAAAAAATTGGTAGAATACTCAGTATTTTGATAAACCTCAGGGATTGCAAAACTATTCTCCTTATTTAACAATCAATTTTTAAAAATTTTGTAGACACTTTAGTTTTACTAGGAATATGCGTATCATATTACAATAAAATTAGTGCTATTATACCGTAAGTTATATAAGACTTACTAATGAATGATAAAGTATTTTCATTTGTCCAACCTGAAATATTTGGGATAGATGTTCAAATATATAATAATGTCCTTAATTTTCTTACATCATAATTGATATGAACATCCCATTTTAATGTGTTATATAAATGCCTAAATACTTCAAGTTTTGAACAGATAAAACATCACCGGCTGGCCCTCTTATTTATTTATAGTTTATTAAAGACCGGCAGACATCTATTATATGAGGTGAAGGTTATACAATAGGTCTTGCTGTAGTTTATTGTCAGCAATTTTCCACTGAACCAGGAAAATATAATAGACAGATCATTTTCCACAACTTCTTTTAATAATAACCAAACATTTTCGCTACAGATATTTGCCGTGTCGTCAGCAAAGCTAGCGATATCACCTTTTGTTTTTAATTCAGATAAATATTGAAAAATATAGGACCCAGACCTGCTCCCTGAGGAACTCCATATTGTACTATTTGCATGTCGCTTAAAGTGTCAAATAATAACAAAAGAAAAGCTGCCAGAAGAGAATATACCGTCTGTCTTATTCTTTTATAAGAATAAAATTTTAAAAACAGTTATCCTATTTTTTGTGAGATATATTCCAAAAACCTGAAAAATAGGAAAACCACAAACGGTTATAGCTTCCTTATTTGAGGAGATATGAAAAAAGTTAAAGGGATGATAGTTGACGGCAAAGAAAATATGAATAGTAATGTGTGTCAAAAAATTCAAAAATCGCAGTTGGCTAAGACATACGCTCTTGTGCAAAAATGAAAACAAAATAGGCCATGACACCATTAATTCCGTTTATTTTTCTCTTTCCAACGATATAAAACATATCACAAAATTTTTACTGATAGTGTCAATATTTAATATTTTAGGAAAACCACAATTGATATCATTGAAACGTAAAAATCAGCTACGCCATAATAGTAAAAATTCACTTTATAATAATTATAATTCAGCAATTATTTATTACAATGTAATACAAACAAACAAATATCTCATAAATAAGAATACAAGTACAAAATGAACATCCAAAAAAACGAAAAACTATGTATAATAGTACTATAGTTCAAGTAATAAATTCCTGAGACAGAAAAGACCCAACAAAAACTTTACGACATAATTATTATCGCCGCGGGCTATGGCGCTAGTTGAAATAAATAGATCCCAGTAAATAAAAAACGCAACAAAAACTTTACAACATAATTATATCGCCACGGGCCATGGCGCTAGTTGAAATAAATAGATCCCAGTAAATAAAAAACGCAACTAAAACTTTACGACATAATTATATCGCCGCGGGCCATGGCGCCAAGCCTGACATGAAACATTCCTGACGCACATTAAAAACCTATAAAGGTAAGCGAGTCAATTTACGAATAGCACACAAAAGAGTACCGGTACGTTTTTTATGTCTCAGTTTCTTCCTACTTGACTATACCTACTATACCATACTGAAAAGAAAATATGGTTAACTACAAATGTTCAAATTGTACACCATTAATTCTAATACACAAACTCGCTCTACGAGACACCTCACGCATTACATTTTGGAGCATTTCAGGAGTAATTGCCACACATGCGTTTCTAATTCTGGTTTTGATGTCCTCATTATTTTTAGGGGCAGTTTGAAATGCTTTGTCTTTAATGCAATCCCAAACGATAAAATCCAAGGGAGCATTGGGATTAATACCTGGTGATCGAGCTGGTCATAGAATGGGTTCGTAGATGTCTATCCAGCTATCTGGTATAACTTAATTTAAATAATTTGTACATATTACAGCAGTGTGAGGTGGAGCCCCATTTTGTTGAAAATATGAATAATTTAATCTTTCTGCCATTGTTAATTTGTAAAGAAAATCATGGAATTCGTTTTGCAGGAAATTAAGGTATCTACGAGCGGTTAATAAAAATAAGGTCCAATTACTTTGGTCCCTAAAAGACCCACCCAAAACATGCGTAGAAAATCTTTCTTGGAAAGCAGTCTCTCTGCTCCAATGTGTATTTTCTCGTGTCCACTTATAATGCATATTTCTATTGAAAAATCCATTATTAGAAAAATTTGATTCGTCCGACCAAAATATTTTGCTACATAACAGCGGGTCATTCCTTTACGCTTTATATTAGCTTCACCTGTATGTTTGTTTGTTTGTATGTAACGGAATCTTTGAACGTGATTCTCACCCACTTCAAAACGTCAGATTAAACTGAAACTTTGCACATTTATCAATGACCGATGACAATACAATAATCTGACAACTTTATCCTAATGTTCTCACCAGGAAAAAAAAAGAAAGAAAAAAATGACTAATCTATTGTCGATATTTTGCCGGAGGCGCCGCTGTTATTAATATAACGTATTTACCGTTGTATAAGCACTTGTTAAACGCTAGCTTCAACTTTAATACACACATTATGATGTAATATTAATTATGTACCACTAGCGGATATTCAGCTGTTTCAAAAAGCAGGCGGGTATCAGCTGGTTTCTATATGTATCGGTATTCAAGATGCTAATCCTAAAATTCACCCAATCCAATATATTGGTGAGTAACGTGCCTAGGGATGAATAGCAAGAGGGTGACTAGAAAAAATTATAGTTTAAAAAGACTAAAAAAACACGCTTTAATAGCAAGCCGAACTAAAAAGTAGAAAATAAGAATTAAGTGATTGACAAAAAAAAAATCATTTTATTGTAAAAAGCGTGGGGTGCATTTTACTATATTTTTATAACTCTACTTTTATCAATAGCTATAGTGAATACGACCAGAATTGAAACCGTATAAAAAAACAGCCGGCATCTCTTTATTGTTTTTCTTATGACAAGCATTTCTGTCTATCTCCGCAACAGGTGCCGACTGTTTTTGCAGACTTTTACTTTTTATACGGTTTCAATTCTGGTCGTATTCACTATACCAATAAAATATTTATACCAATAATTGATATCAAGCAACGTCCTCTGCCCGTGTTGAAAGGCTATTTTCTTTTGCCACTTCTTATATAAACTCGCTTCGACGCCACGTTCTGTCAGACAAATTGTTTGAAAAATTAGTCCTATTAAAGGGAAACTTAAATGTATAATATTATTCTTATTATTCATATCTCATAATTTGTGTCAATGTTACATTTGTTTTTAGTTATAGATTTTCATTCCTTTGTGATTACTGTCTTTACTGATTAATAAAAAATGTATATATATCTTCCTTATGTATTATTCAGTATTTGTATATGTTTACAATTATTTGTAGTACACTAACAAATGATCTTATGATTTACTAAATACCTCCCATTTCCATTATAACAAACTTAGAAGCTGTAGAGTAATTATAAAAGTAATTTATTTATTCGAATACCATTACCAAATACTTAGTAATATAATTATATTTTTTTAATAGTAATATAAGTACGTGGTAATCAAATTACTTTTTAAAATAAGTAATTTGTAGTTCATTACTTTTTCAAAGTAATTTGTCCAGCTCTGACAACAGTGACAATCTGTCAAATTAGTTAATAACTTTATACATTGTTTTTCACTAATCATGGCATAGCAGATTTTTACGATTCAATGATAAGAATTGTGGTTTTTGTAAAATATTAAATATCAGTTAAAATTTCTGTGGCATGTTTTATATCGTTGGAAAGATACAGAATAAACGGAATTAATGATGTCATGGCCTACTTTGAGATTTGTTTTTCATTTTTGCACAAGAGCGCATGTCAAAGCTAACTGCGTTTTTCGAATTTTTTGATACACATTATTATTCTTATTGTCTTTGCCATCAACTTTCATCCCTTTTAACTTATTTCGTATCTCCTCAAATAAGGAAGCTATTATAACCGTTTGTGGTTTTCCTATTTTTCAGGTTTTTGTAATATATCTCACAAAGTAGGCTATGGATTTCAAATTTCTTTTTACTGAAATATGGCTCATAAAAAATAGGATAACTATTTCTAAAACTTTATTCTTCTACAATAGATATTAAGCGACATTATATCCAAATCTTCCGGTTCCTACTGAAATCACATTTTTAAATATTTATCATCATGTGACAGAAACTGATAGTTTTAAAAGAAAAAACGCAGCAAGAATAAACGAAAATGAAAAACGTTAGCAGGCAGTGCTTACGTCGGGACGCGTTTACATATAAAATAAATGGACAACCGACTTGCCGTGCAGGAAGGTATGGTCCCAGAGGTTATGCCTATTTATTAGTCAGGCAGTCACAGAGTCAGTACTACGTTGTTGTTCGTTGAGGGTGGACGCACGTCCAATTATTAAATTCACAGTGTATACGTGTGTCACAGCATCAAAAAATTATAATTATTGTCATAAAGTTTATAAAGGGCCGAATGACGGCCCCAAGAAGCGTTAAAAACTCTTTTTTAAATATTATAAAGTATACATTGTTAAAATAATAAAATAATTTTGGAACGAAAAATAAAGAATTATAATAAATGTTAAATAGGCACCCTTCTTTAGCTGAACAATAACCTAATCGATCATAAAAACTGACATTTAGTAACATATTTCGGCTAATTTGTTCCAAAGCGCTTGTGATTTTCACCACCAACTCCTCGAGATGACTAGCCCTGTTCTCCTGGTAGCCATAAATTCGAGATTTTATATGGCCCTATAAAAAAGCCATTCGGACCCAGATCAGGAGATCTAGCCGGCCACAAGATAGTTCCCTGTCCATTCAATAAACGACATGGAAATGTAATGTTCAGAAAATCCTGAACTGCACAACGACGAATGAGGACGACAACCATCTCGTTGAAACCAGATAAAAATCTTTTCACAGGTATTATTTAAAGCGTTATTTCTCGCTAGTTTTTATATTCTATTAAAAATGATGCGTTTAATGGATCACATAAAGTCGAGATCTATTGTAATTTTCTATAATTTTGTCGTGTTTTTATCGACTTGTGTGTGGCAAAAATTATAGTACATTTCTTTGTTTTCGATCAGAATTGCTTTGCTCAGTCGATGTCTTGTAATAAATTTTTATTTGCACTACAAAATGACTGTTATCATTAGCAGAGAATGTTACTTTGAAATGTAAACGATAAAAATATCTATTAAATAATCAAATATGACACATAGGTAAACACACGAACCTTATTTGAACAGAAACAATCCAAAAATGATAAATTTTATCAATAAAAAGATTAAGTTATTTTTATTAAAAATAACACAATCGAATTTAAATCAAATCTTCCACAATAAATAAAGAATAAAAAAAGATTTATTGAAAAAGTTTAAATATACTTTATTAACTTGGATTAACAAGTTTATAAATTGTAAATGTCTGGGAATGCATTGTTTGTTGACGCTCTCATTATATTGAAATAAATTCAGAAAAATTTACATAATTTAAAACTTTGGATAGATATAGTTTTATTCGAAGTAGAGAAAGTCAAAATAATTAGTAAAATCTAAATCTAAAAAGCACGTACAAATTATTTACACAACAATTTATCCACTTACAGGAAACTTAAAACATCTCAGTAAGAAACATTAAAAACTTATAGAAAACGAAAAGAAATTGAAAATCAATATATTTGATATATGCGCCCACCGCACGCTACTGAACTGACAGAATGCTGAACGTTGGTTGCGTTTACAACTAGCGGTGGTATTATTCATTTGCAAAACGCATCGTTACGGTTGGAACTTCTGTCGTAGCCCCAGCAGACGTGATTTTTTTATTTACACCCTATACGATAGAAAAATCTGATGTCTTTGATAAGAACATAAATTGATGACGTGAACGACAACATTCACGATTTGTACGGTGAAAATATCGGCATAAACGATGAGTTTTACTTCTATACTGTTTCCAAAAACCAACCACCTCTCTGAATAGTTTGAATCGCAAAGTGATGACAAATGACAATGTTAAGGAAAACAATGGTGAAGTTTGCAACTCAGGGCTGCCATACAAATTTAATGTTTAAGCTATACTGCGCATGCCAAACCATTGCTTTTGGGAGGAAGCCAATATTTTCAAATTATAAACTGAATGTAACATTATTCAGCCTCTATTAAAAAATTGCTATCACAAACTTTACCTCAGAGATGACGAGGTAAACTTTTTTTATTATAACTTTGACTCACTCCCTCTAGAGGGGAACTTTCACTTGCCCCGGGCGATCTAATGCCAAAGGGGCGAAGCTCTGTTGGTGTTAGCAAAAAAATAAATAAAAACTATGTTCAGGATTCCATATTTAAAACCTTACGGGCTATATGGCACGTCCCAAGAATGGCTAATTTTTGTAGCTCCAGGTATAGTTTCCGGTGTAGGTTTATTATTATTATTATTATTTATTTTACACGGAATGACCCACTGGGATATCCCGTACAAATGTGTACAATACCTATAACATTAAAATTATTTCTCTAAAAGTTTAACAATTGCGCATGGTGTAAAAGACTCACAGAAAATTGGCACCGAACAAACTATATTATTTTCTTGAAATAAACAATACTTGGACTTACCACTGTGATCGGGTACATGGGATTGATTATGGTGAAAAGCAAGATATGGTTAGGTTTCGACTCGTCGGGTCTTTTCCTTCGTGGCTCCTCTGCTATTGTGTTAAATCCAGTGTGTCCCTGTAAGAAAAACACCGATAAAGTAGGTATCTGCTGTAGGTTTTGAGTATTGTTCTAATTCTTGGCTTTTTTTGGACACCTAGATAAATTTATTAAGGTGGGTTTATACATGAGAGAGAAAGAGATCCGACAAGCAAATATTACACGAAGGATATTAAAAAACAATACAAAAATAATAAATGTGTAGTAAAGTAAAAATACCTACTACTAAAGTCCAGCATTTCACTGTTTCCTATGAATGGAAATCGATTCATTGCCACCAATAAAATATATGGCATTATTTTCAATTGATTTGGAAACGCACATTGTACACCTTGATTGGTAGCAATGAATCGATGTCCTTTCATAGGAAACAGTGGATTACTGGATTTTAGTAAAACATAATATTTTTAGTCGCCAAAATACGGATTTTATAGAAGAGTTTGCGATTAAAAATATGTTTTAATATTCCGCTCTCTAAAAGCACATTTGAACTATGAATTTTAGTAATAGGTATTTTTATTTTACTACACATTTATTATTTTTGTAATAATTTATCCACTTTGCGTTGGCTTATATATTTTGTCAAAAAACAATTTATCCATCAATTGGCACTCCAAAAATAACAAATTTGGTTTTGAGGCTCCTTGTCGCATACGTAAAATGAAGAGTGCGAGACACTCAGCACGGTTCTTGCACTTCCGTTCTGAGTGCTTGGCCCCAGGTTCGGAAGGCATAAACATAAATTAGTGTGTAACAACCAAACTATGTTAGTGAATTTATTTCAATCATTCTAGGCTGAGCCCCCACACCTATTTTGAAATATGAACGCCTATGGAGAGAGATATTTTTGTTCTAATTATTCATGTTATTTTAAGAGAATATCAAAAGGAAAAATTTAGAGAATAACAAATAACTTTTAGAAAAGATGGTTTAATTAGGTATGTTAAATTGAAATAATTGTAGCAAGTAAATATAAACAATCATCCAATATCAATTTTTGATGTAGGTATTTAAAAAATAAGAAAAATTCGGACTTAATATTCCGCTTTAGAAGAAAACACAGTGCTAAAAAAATCTCTGAAACGCCTGAACTACTTTTATCTATAAATATTTACATTTGACAACAATGACAGGTAAAATCTTAGGTGTTAAAAGTCAAAAGGTAATAAATTAAATAATATAGCCGAGTTTACTACGCAACTTTCAATAACAACAGCATTAATAGACTACTTACTACATAATACCCAATAACCTCATTTTTTAAAACATTGTACAGACCTACCGTCTGTTTTGCCATATGTATATTACCTACTTGCCTCTATAAAACAAGATTTATTCACATCTCTGTTTACTTAACCTAACGTACTGAAATGCAGCTATATCAAAAACTTTTTATTTTTATCAGTAACTCGAGCAACGTGGTGCTTTAATTACGATTAATTTGCATCAGGTGGGTAATTATTGAACAAGATTTTGTCGTATCTTAGGCATAAAAACCAGACAATTTGAACCCTGATGAACTGCATCTGGTTAACCTTGTTTGGGTCATCGTCCGCCGGTTGTGATTTAATTTGACCACTTGCCTACTGGATTTTCATTAGGTATAATTTTTAAGTTATAGTTAGTACAATAGTACAATATTTACATGGACACGAAAATAAACACTTGTCACTTTTTTTCAAACTGACAATTAATACTCCCCCATACACTTTTAATTAAAAAACCCGTTTTTAATATAAATAAAAAAAACATGCAATAATCAGTTTGTTGCTCGAGAAAGTCTTTACTCTAGTTACCTTGAATTATAAACAATCACCAGTCACCACACAACACAGAAAACCTCCCTTCAACTACAACAATCAAATTCCAACAAACAATAAATAAGTTGTAATGCATTTACTTCAAATTTTCACTCATAATTTTAGAAAATTGACAGCATGAACGAAAACAACAAAACTTTGAATGTGCAACCACCTAAAGGGCAATACATCGTCGTAATATGTTTCTATAAGTATGGCTCTAAATTTTTTGCTATATGGAATTTATGTGAGCTTTTTGGTACTTACTCTATTATTTGCCGAATCCGCTTCTGTCCGCTGTCTTTTAGTGTGGGGCCCATCTCCATTGAACGCCATTTTGAAACAAACAAACACTTCGAAACTCAACTTGCCGCTACAACGGCACGCGCAAAACTGTCAATTTTTTGGTGAATTCAGCGAATGCGCGAGGATATTCGATTGTTTGATACCTGCGACATCTAGCCATTTTCATTCACATTTAATACAGTTATCTGCAATATACACAGAGAACGTATTTCAAACTTTAATAAAACGATTGGAGTGCAGATTATTTGAAATATTATTTGTAATTAGTATTTTAGTCTAATTATGATTATATAATAATTAGACTATATTAATATATTAAAGAAATAAATAGGTATATATAAATAAATATATTAAGTAGTGAAATAAACGATTTTTCATAAATAAAACAGTTTTACATATTACTATATATTAATAGTAAAGAACAGTTATTGTTTTTTTATTAATATCAGTATTTACTAGTAAATTTTATTCGGAATATGAGTCGAATCAGGTGTGCATATCAATTTTGTACAATTCAAAAACGTGACTCGAGGTAAAATAAATCAAATTCTATAGTGCTATGTAATTAGTAGTTCTGATCAAAGATTTATTTTATATCAGTTTTATACCTTACTTACTTTTCAAAATATATAAAGATAGCTTCAGTTTCTACTGTTAGCCCCAGCAGGGCAAAAATAATTCAATTTTAAGATAACTGTCGACTGATTATAAAGCTGAAGTAAAATATTTAAAACAACAAACATTTTAATTATCAAATCTTTTATTATAAAACAGAATAACAAACACACCAATAAAGATGTCTTAATTTAAAATAATAAACTATAGAGCAAATAAATAACGTGTTTCGGGCAACTTTCCCTCAAAATTTAGTAATCCCGCCTGTGGCGAATGCACCCTTCTCATAACTTCTTTAATTTCATTGACGCTTATTGGTGGCTGACTGCTATGCACCTTACTGTAATCAGGGTTTGTCCCTTCAAATCGGTGTTCCCCATTGAACATCGTAGCCGTGTAATAAGTCCCTGGTAAATGCTTAAGTGGATCAGTTCCACATTTACCATCCATCCTTACAAGCAATGCATAATCTGTGATTTCGGCAACTGTCTGATACGCATAATAAGCTAGCACATCTAATGCTTCGGCTTTGAAATTGACTTCCTTCTTAGGATCGATCCACAGCCATAACTTATCCAAGCTTCTTTGTGTAGTATCTCTACTATTGAATGACGCGCAACGCGCTTTACAAAATTCAAGATATTTTTGTTCATCGAGAGCTTGTGAAATTCTGTCCGCACGCAACTGTCGTTCATATTTAACTTCATCGAATTCAGACAAATCTGTAAATTCACCAGTTTCATCGATGCGTTCGATGAATTCCATTAGTTCGCCTTTTGGTTGCTGGTCGAAATCAACTTCTACGATGTTTTTCTGTACTTGATGAAGCAAAGTATTGTTACGTTTGTTAAGTAAGTACTTTACAAATCTTCTCATTTTCTGCTTGTTGTGTCGCATTAAAAATACCAATTCTTTTCCTGTTACATTTTTACCATCAGAATACTTGAAGGCCTCCTGTACGATACTTCTTAATTGTTTCAAAACTATGCTCTCAACCAGCCTAACGGTATCCGGATTAGGTATGTGGCTGTCACCAAATCCAAACATCATTAAGGAAATTTCTTTGTAGTATGTAATTTTCGGTGGTTCCATTACACTTGGTCTTGTAATCAACTCGAATTGCTTCAAAGTAGAAACGAAAATAATGAAAGACAACCTAACCTAGAAGCTTTAATCCAACCCAATATTTTCCCTTAAATAATTACTACACTCGTCTCGGCACTCGGTGTGACTATAGTATTATATATTACATTCACTAGTCATTTCACGGTTGCTGCATATATTTTTTAATCTTTCTTGCTATGTAACAAAACGATTTATTATTTGTTGACAACTGACATCAGAATCTGTCGTGATATCATATCAGACTGTCAGATAAAGATGATCTCCCTCAGATCTCCATCTCCGACCAACGTCATTAGATTAAAGAGTTAGTAGATGGCGCTGTCCCAAGTCAAAAATTTTAATTATGTACTAATTTTGGCGAGTTATTCTATAACATTGAACACATTTATCGCTTTTGTCTACTTCTTGTGAAAGTCGTAGTTCAACAGATAATGTCAATTTCGTAAGGCGAAGCTAAAACATAGCACAAATATAATGGTGCGATCCTGCATGTGATTTTAGTTTGTATACTTATAGTGATTGGCCCATAGTTTAATATTCCCACATATATAGGCTATAATACAAAAATTCGGCAAAAAGTTATATAATATCCTGATCCTGAAATAAACCAGTGCGAGACAGAAAACAATGAAAGTTTGGTAACTTCTCACCGCGTCCGCATTCTCATACCATTTTCTGCGACAATACCGAAGCTCTGCATTGGTACACAACAAGATGTGCAGCGTGCTGGGAATAGTATATCCAACTTTCTGTTTCTAATTTTTGTTGTTTTTTTTCTCGCACTTGTTTATTTCAGGATATATAAAACTACTTTTGACGAATCTGTATGTTACTTATGTATCCTTTATACCATATAGTATAGTGTCGCTTGATTACTCAACAAATATTTAGTTCTGTCATTTGGACTGTGGAGATATATTTTATTCACTAAAAATACATAAACAATGATGTCCACGATAATGAGAGGGCTGGAGATACTTGGTAACTGTCCAACAATCCCTAACTTGTTGAATTAATATATCACGACAATACATTTAAAAATCAGCTCTAAATTCGTAATCATGATAAAATATTGGTGTAACCTCTTGTCTATATGCGGTAACAATTTGGAAAGTGGTGAGTATAGCGATACCGGTTAGTCGCGAAAAACTGTCTATGGCCATCCTCACTACGCCCAATGTTAGGTATTAAATAAAGAATAAGAAAATCCCTAGAGTTCAGATTTGTTTACTTTGGTGGCTGTCGGCTCTTGCGTTTAAGTAAAGTACGGTTATTTTATTGAAGTGAAAGAAAATGGTTATTATAAATTCATTTCGACATCCAGAGTCAAATATTCGGTATGAACAACGAAATGTACGAGCGATATTAGACAAAAAAGATCTAGGATTGGGGACATTGTTCGTAAGTGAAAGGTAAGTTGAAATATCTTCATAAGTAGGCAGATTTTTTTAAAAGACATTGTTAACATGTGTATCTTATCAATTTCAGTACATTAGGCTGGCAACAGAAAGACGATATCGGGTTTTCAATAGGCTACCCAGATATATCATTACATGCTATATCAAAAGATACAAACGTGTATCCTAGGGAGTGTCTGTACATTATAATCGATTCACACATACATATGCCTGGTAAATACTTTTTAACTGTTATTAGTTTACTTTTAATTGCGTTTAATTAAAATTATTTAGGAGACACTTCGCAAAGCACAGAAAATAGCGAAGACAGCGATGTTGACTCGGAACCAGATTTATCGGAGCTATTGTTAGTTCCTGAAGAAAATGCAGCGACAATACCCGCTATTTACGAAGCCCTTAAAGTTTGCCAGGTAGGGCTACTAAGTTTACTGTTTTTATCTTCAAATTATACGATTTGTTATGATTTACAGGAGTTAAATCCGGATCCAGATGATGTCGATGATGAAGAAGATGATAATCTATATGTTGATGCCGAAGACGAAATGGATGAAGGAGAATATGAAGTAAGAGAGCGAGGAGGTGGGGATGCAGGTATAATTATTCTCGATTACAATTTTTTTATATCCGTTACTAAGTTTGATAAACAACCTTTAAATATTCCCATTATTATAGCTGTGTTCTATTATTTAATAGTCTGCCTAATAACAAAAGGAGTCTTCCACTAAAAACATTTAAAAAGGAAATAAAAGTGACCTTATTAAAAAAAATTGTTTTTATTCAGAAACGAAAGTTTTGAACAATTTAAGCTTGTTATTTTTATTTTCGATTTCCTCTCATCCTATTTTAGGCATGTAGGTATTTTATTAAGGCTCACTTTATACATTCTTGAATCTTCGTATATTTATTTGTCCTGGCGCGTTAAGTGTAATAATTGCATATTACCATCAAAACGCTAATGCTTCGATTGCAACAAACACCAGCCGAAAGACTGATCCTACTTAAAGGACCTCTCTTGCCAGCCGTCACACACCACCTGCAGACTGCAGTTTCGAGCTGGTGGCTCTCGTCAGTGCAAGGTAGGCATGTGACGACCGGCACGAGGATCCTTTGACTATTTGGTACATCCTGGTATTTCTACAATAGCGACATGTAAAATAGTCAGCAGGCGCCATCTAGCCAACAGCTCGAAACTGCAGTCTGCAGGTGGTGTGTGACGGCTGGCAAGAGAGCTCCTTTAAGTAGGATCAGTCTTTCGGCTGGTGTTTGTTGCAATCAAAGCATTAGCGTTTTGATGGTAATATGCAATGCTTTGATTGCAACAAACATCGGCCGAAAGACTGATCATACTTAAAGAGCGCTTGTTGCATTCGAAGCATTAGCGTTTTGATGGTTGCAACATGAATAATATGCAATTATTACACTTAACGCGCCAGGCTTGTAACTTGTAATTCAGCGCTCGGCGGGACACATAGCCCAGAGGGTAGCTGTCGGTTGTAGTCTGGTTACGTTCCTTATAGTAAAATAAGGATTTTATAGAGGAGTTTGCGTCTAAAAATATTATATTTTAATATTCCGCCCTCTAAAAGCACATTTGAACAACATTACTCCTTGTACAAAGGCAACACCTTTATTGCATGATTGCTAATACAAAAACTTGTGCAGCAAGGCGTTTTATTAAAAAATTTTGTCTCAAATTTAAATGTATCTCCGTATTGGTAATTTTTTGTGAGCTGATACATTTCTTAGGTGATTTATTTAGATTTTTTTATAGGTTTTTCCTTTGCTTTTAGTACTGATAGTTTTTAGTTTATTTGAATTATCTTTCCCAGTTTTTATATCAAAAGGTTTTAATTGTTTTTCCATGGACAGAATTTGCTTCTTTAACCGTTTTATAGTGTATACGACCAGAATTGAAACCGTATAAAAACTAAAAGCCGACAAAAACAGTCGGCATCTCTTTATTATTTTTCTTATGACAAGCATTTCTGTTTACCTCCGCCAGAGATACCGGCTGTTTTTGCCAACTTTTAGTTTTTATACGGTTTCAATTCGGGTCGTATACACTATAACGCAAGAACGGTTTGGGCAACATGAACGCTAACGGTCAACTACTCCTAACTAAATGCGCCGAACATGATCTAGTTATAACAAACACCATTTTCCAACAAAAGGATAATAAATTTAAAGGCACCTGGCGTCACCCCAGATCAGGTCACTGGCATCTACTGGACTATGTTATCATACGTAGGAAGCATCTCAAGGACGTCCAAATTACAAAGGCGCCCATTGATAGCGAATGTTGGACCGATCATCGTCCTGTTGTCTCTAAAATGAAAATTGTTATGAGACCCAAACACCGAAGAACTCAAGTAAAACGTAGACCCCGTCTCTGTATTAGTAAATTGGGTGACCAACAAACCGTCGAACAGCTAAAACTAAAGAATTTGAGTGCACTAGAAGAAACCAATTCTGTAGATGTCGCTACTACCTGGACACAAATTAAAGACAGTTTAAAAAGTGCGGGTGAGGAAATTCTTGGCACTGCAGCAAGTAAAAAACAGGATGACTGGTTCAATGATAATGAAGCTTTTATACAAGAACTTCTTGAACGCAAACATATTGCCTTCCAAAACGCTATCAACCACCCCAACGACTCATCAAAAGCAGAAGTTTTTACCCAATCTAAGTATGAAATGCAACGCGAAATCAGAAGAATAAAGAACGAGTGGTGGGCAAGCAATGCCAGAGAAATTCAAAGGTACGCCGATTCACACGACTACAGGAATTTCTTTCAAGCAGTAAAAGCAGTGTACGGCCCCAGTTGGAAAAATATGTGCTCTATTAAAGATTTAAATGGAAATCTCCTCAAAGAAGACCAGGAAATAAGAGCCCGATGGAAAGAACACTACTCTAACATTCTTAACCAGCAAAGTCAAGCCGATCACGATATTATAAATCTTATCCCTCAATATGACACCTTCGAAGACTTAGATAAACCACTAACAACGGAAGAGATCTTAACCGCCATTGGGCAGCTAAAAAATAACAAATCTCCCGGCGCCGACTCACTCCCAGCTGAGATCTTTAAAGCTGTGTCGTCAGAGCTCATACCCTACCTCAAAAAACTGTTTGATGTCGTGTGGGAAAGTGGTCAAGCTCCGCAGGAGTTTCGTGATACACTTTTAATCAACCTCTTCAAAAACAAAGGGAGCGCTGCGGACTGTGGAAATTACAGGGGTATAGCTCTCCTGGCTGTTGCAGGGAAGATACTCACTAAAGCAATGGCAAATAGGCTAACACCTATTATGGAAAAGTTAGTTCCTGAAACACAGAGTGGCTTTAGACCAAACCGAGGCACATCGGATCTAATCTTCACACTTAAACAGCTTCAAGATAAAGCACTCGAACATCAAGAAGAAATTCACATGGCCTTCATTGATTTAACCAAGGCGTTTGACTCGGTGGACAGGGAAGTGCTCTGGAAAATTATGCTCCGCTTAGGTATCCCTAGAAAATTTGTGGAAGTATGTCGCAGTCTACATACAAACAACAACGCCCAGGTTATGTATAATAATGAGGCAACCGAACCTTTCCAAACCCTCACTGGAGGTAGGCAGGGATGTGTCCTGGCACCCCTACTTTTTAATTTGTTTACCACTGCTCTAACAATTATTGTTGACAACAAACTGACAGTCAGAGGAATAGGTCTCAGATACCGTTCTGATGGCGGTCTCTTTAACATAGGGCGCTTTAGAGCTTTCACGAAGACACGCACACGATTCATTTGTGATCTCCAGTATGCGGATGGCTGTGCACTTTTAGCCTCTACGCCGGAAGAGCTTCAAGAACTTTTAGATGTGCTATGATTCCTTGGGACTTAAAATCAACATTGGAAAGACTAAGATTATGTCAACTCCTCATCAAGTGAACCAAATAGACATTACACTTAACGGAAATTCTCTTGAAGTGGTGGATCAGTTCAATTACTTAGGTAACGTTGTTAATGACAAAGCAAACATAGACAGCGAGATTCGCAATAGAATTAACGCTGCATCTAGAGCACTCTGGAGACTTAGAGAGAGAGAGTATTTGACAACCACGACCTTGCTTTGTCAACACTGCTATATGGATGTGAAAGCTGGGTCACTTACCGTCGTCATGTGAAAGAATTAGAACGTTTTCAGCAAAGACACCTCAGAAGTATGATGAAAATCCGTTGGTTCCATCACATATCAAACGTGGAAGTACTCAGGAGAGCAAGCAGCCTTCCAATTGAAGTGCTTATTTCAAGAGCACGCCTAAGATGGGCAGGTCACGTTCATCGTATGCATGATAACCGCCTTCCTAAATGTACACTTTATGGTGAATTGCTAAGCGGTAGAAGAAGGCGTGGCGGTCAACGAAAGAGGTTCAAAGACGTTCTCCATGAAAATCTAAAATCCTGCGGTATTCCAGACGAGCAATGGGAACAACTTGCAGCGGACAGAACCGAATGGCGAGGGGTTGTGGCCAGCTATCAAGGAAATGTTGCTGCAAGAAGGCCGAATCCAAGACCTAACCAGGTCTATGTTTGTCCTGACTGCGGTCGACATGTGCTCTCCCGAATTGGCCTCTATAGCCATAGTCGTGTGCACCGTAGATGAATGGGAATTACAATAGACTACACCTTTTACTTGTTTTTTTATTACACACAATCTATCGACTGTAACATTTTTTTATACTCGGACTCGAGTAAAGGCTAATAAATAAATAAATAACAAAAAGCATATTAATACCAAATTGCTGGGGGATATATAACATTTCTTTTAACTAGTCCTAAGTTTCAGTAACATTAGGCAATACTACAATTTTCACAGACAGAAATGGTCACACTAGCTCCTCCTGTATAGTATAGACTATGGCTATATGGTCACAACAGTGCCTAGGGCACTTTCTAACTGTGAATGTGTTGATTTAGGTACTTTTTTCTGATAGTAGAATAGAATAGTTTATTAACCTCAAATTAACATAAGTTACAAAAGGCAAAGTCATAACTAATGGTACATAAAATTACAGAAAAAAATATAAACAGCAATAAATAGTAAAATTCCATTAAAATCATCAATAATAAAATTGATAATCATCACCGAATAAGCAATTTTATAGCAGAAGGAAATTTTATAAAAATATAAAATATAGGAATTACAATAATGCAGATAGGTTGGAATATTATAATTCCTATATTTTATATTTCAATAATAAAAAATACAGTTACATTATAAAGTGAGAAACAAGTGACAAATTGTGTAAACGCAAATTGCAGGCCTTGTCTCCCTACTAGAAAAAAAATTCCTTAACAGAGTAGAAAGCGTTTAATTCTAAAAATGACTTTACACTTTTTTTGAAAGTAGTATAGTTCCCTAATAATTTGATGTCATCAGGTAATGCATTATAGAGGATGATACAGTTGTAGCACGGAGATTTATGAAACATAGTTTTTCTATATGTAGGCAATCGGCGGTTTGTAGTTCTTGTGTTGTAGTTGTGGATATTGGATTGATGTACAAAGTCCATTAGATGTCTTTTGGTAAACAAAACACATTTTAGAATGTATATAGATTGCACGGTTAAAATGGCATATTTTTTAAAGACTTGACGACAACTTGCCCCATAGTCAAACTAAACATTAATCTTAATATTCTTTTTTGTCAAATCAAAACTGTACTGAGATCAGTGGGAGAACCCCAAGACAAAATGTTATAGGAAAGATGGCAGTAAACAAAAGCATAATAAAGGTTTATTGTATGCTCTACAGTTAAGAACGATTTCATCTGTAGAATCGCGTAAAAGGCCTTGTTCAGCCTTCCACATACGTATGTGATTTGATTGCAGAAACTCATATCAGAATCGAGCCAGATGCCTAGTAGTTGGTATAAGGAGATAAGGTATAATCAGAAATAGTTTTTTGAAGATGAAAGTCTATAAATACTGTTTTTTGCTTATTCAGAATTGAAGAATTTTTGTGGCACCAGGAATCCATTTTGCTAAATGTTTCTTCGATTTTAATTTCAATTTCCTCAAGGGACTTGCCAGCTACCGTTATTGTGGTATCATCTGCAAAAATAGTGACTCTGCCCTTACTAATAAAGTGAGGTAAGTCGTTAACAAATGATAGAAAAATCAATGGACCCAAAACCGAACCTTGCGTAACCGCTAGTGAATCTGGAAGCCTGTCTGGCAATTCATTATTTATTCTACTATTAATTCTCGAATTTGATCCAGTATAATAAATTTTCCCTAATGCCTAAGATGTATAATTTTTTCAAGACAAATTGGCTATTTAGACTATCAAAGGCTTTAGATAAGTCAAACATGATTGATACAACATAACTGCCTTTATCAAGTTTCCCATAAACATAATTTAATACCTGATTTGTTGTAGTTTCTGTGGATTTCTATTTACAGGATCCATGTTAGCTAGTTGTTAAGACGTTGTATTTGTCATTGAAAAATATAATAATTTGGCACATTTCATCAGTAGGGGTAGTGTTACTATGTTTGCTGATGATACCACTATTACAGTTTCTGCTGATACACCTGTGATACTCTCAGAAAATATCAAAGTTGTTTCTGAGGAACTTAATATCTGATGTCAGAGAAATCGCCTGATCCTGAATGACACTAAAACAGTTTATTTACACTTTCACAAACGCAAGACAATTGATAATTTTTATATTCAGTTTTTTCAGACCTCTAAATTTTTAGAACTTTGGCTTGATGAAAGATTGTCTTGGAATAAACATGTAGACTATGTCTGTTCAACTGACAGTCAGGCGGCACTAAAGGCATTAGCCTCTAATAAAATGTCCTCCAGACTGGTATGGGACTGCCATAAAGGGCTAGAAGTTCTGGGTGAGCAGAACAGAGTTAAACTACTCTGGGTGCCGGGACACACCAGAATAGACGGCAACGAAAAAGCTGATGAACTTGCTAGACAAGGAGCAGCTAACACATTCTATGGCCCAGAACCCGTGCTGGGCATTACCAAATGCTCAGCTAGAGGGGTAATTAAAGACTGGGTCAGAAATAAACACAATTATTACTGGAGGAACATACCAGGTAATCGACATGGGAAAACACTTATTGAAGGACCATGCCCAAAACAAACTGCAGAACTACTCCCAAAGAACAAGTTACAGTTGAGAATTGTAACAGACCTCTTAACGGGACATTTTCCTGTTAAGAAGCACCTGCACAGAATTGGCAAGTTCAATGGCGACCTTGACTGCAGATTATGTGGCAAGGTACCAGAGACAGTAGACCATATCATATATGAATGTGAGGCATTGGCTCGCAGAAGATATAATATTTACGGGCAAACACAAACAGATGGGCAAAGTGTTAAAACTCGCCCATTCTCAGACCTGTATCACCCCATCAGTGGCACAGGAGTATTAAAATGGGCAGTGTAAATCGGAACAGGGAGTGCACAATGAGCCCAAGAGGCTGCAGTGCCCTCGGAGTGTTACAGACGACCCTGTGAGGAGGGATTTTAGTCAGTAAGAGTCTGAC
Source organism: Leptura quadrifasciata (assembly GCA_963675555.1). NCBI lineage: Eukaryota > Metazoa > Arthropoda > Insecta > Coleoptera > Cerambycidae > Leptura > Leptura quadrifasciata. Next base: position 1,393,521 of record OY776673.1, read on the forward strand.
ACTGACCCAGCTCAGGTTGGGAGCCCATGAGGGTTTCCCCTCCTCGTCAAGAAAAAACCAAAATTAAATAGTGCTTATTTTGCCATTTTACAACTAAAATAATCTTTGGATCAGGACGGTCTATTAAATGTTTATTATTCATTTAGTATTAGCCATATTGCAAACAATATAGTATGTTGGGGAATTGCAACTGATATAGGTAGGGTGTTTGTTTGTCAGAAAAGGATACTACGCTTAATATTTAATCTTGAACCGCGGGCATCATACAGAGATATTTTTAAAAACAATAATCAGTGCCTAGTATTTTTATCTTGAAAGTGTGTGTTACCTATGCAAAAAGTAATAAATCCACTTTTTTGAGGTTAAATGAAAATCATGAGTATTCAACGCGTCATGGAGATATGCTGCAATTCCCTGGGCATAAAAATACATTCTTTAAGGATTCACCACACTACAATTTTTTTTGGACACAATAGTAGGTTCAGTATTTTAACTGCTATTTTCCCTTTCAGATGTCGAAGATTTGGCTAGGAGAATACAGGGCAATTCTGTGGATATTCATTACAGCTATAATAACGGAAACGACGATGAGGATTTCCAAGATGCCGACTAGAGTTTATGTTTATTAATTTCCGTATAATTTTTATAATATGCAACTACTTCACTCTCTAATAAAAATACTATTTCTTTAATTGTAACAATAATTTTAAATTATTTCGTAGCTGCTTAGTTTATTTTTGCCTACATAAAATGTTATGGGAACATGAATCTTTGTAGTCTGTACTGAAATATGCACTTTATGTTTTTTATCTTAGATTTTTAAGTTGGTTTATACCTAAGATATTTGTATAATAAATTTAGTTCGTTGTATAATGCCGTTTTAATTTTTAACTACAGATTCCATGGGGACTACGACATACTTGATCGGTTTTTATGAGGAACGAAACAGCAAAATTTTCAATGAATTGCAACGTAGAATGAACCCTTTTTAGGATAAGTTCATACAAATATTTTGCTGTTGCATTATTATTTCATTATAATTGCATTTATAAAAATCCAAACGTAATAGTTGTGTTTTCAGATGTTAGCCAACAAAAAAGTTTGTAATGTATTGATTAAATGGTTTATGGTCACAGACTTAGTTATCAAACTATGTAACTCTTCATGTCATGCTATGTGCCAATAAATATTCAATTTCTTGTCTGAAATATGGAGAGTTCTTTTTACAATGTAGAATTTAATCAATAAAGTACAGTAATCATCAGTTACGATAAGGTCGCATTAAAGACAACTTCTAGCCGTACCACTCCTAATCGTAGTAAATCACAAATGGAAGTAAACATGGCTGGTAATGAATTGACGTTTATATCACTCATATGAGTGACATACGGCTTTTTGCGTCAGGCAGATTCTTCATAATTGATGATTACTGTATGCCTCGTAAATGTTTCTTTGAAAATAAAACCTAAAACAAAGGTAGCTTTGCAGAATAATATTTGTGTACTAGTGTTTATTTAGTTTTACATTAGAATAATGAATACACTTTCAAATGGTCGCCGAATATTTAAGAGACACCATGTATCTATACACAAATAAACCCATAATTCTTAAATTTGTTGTGTTTTTTCGAGTACTGACGATGAAATTAAGCTGACCAAATTTTTATAAGCAGTGAAGGATTCAACATTCAATGTACACCTAAATGCTACTAATTTAAAATATATGGCCATTCTTATCTTGAGTCAATACAAGTTGTCTAGCATCAAAAAATAGCGCTCAAGAGGAAACGTAGCTCAGTGGTTAGTTTTCTCTTTGAGCATACTAGCAAAGTGGATTCAAGCCGCACATACTGCTAAGTAATTTTCAGACAAACTATCCTTAAAAAGTGGTTCGGGACTAGCTATAAACTATAGTACCCCGTTTCCTTTACTAAGACATGTGGATGTATCATGAGGGTCACTCAAGTGACCTGAAAGTGTCATCGTCTTCCTTAAATTACCCATAAATTAAAGGACGCTAAAATTCGTTAAATAATTCGTTTACTCAATTTCCATATTCAAACTATAATAAAAATGTTGTTTTAACAGTTTAATTTGCACATAAAAATTCATAATCCGCGTAATAGTTTTAGAATTTAGAAAAACTTCCTAGAATTAAGCTTTTGACAATTTTAGTTACATTTACTACTTTTTACTTTTAGTCAGTAGAAATCGTTTTCCTAATTAATCAATGTAAAAATCATTTTGTATCTCGCACCTATTCAGACCTTTAATTAAATTTTATGAAAAATCCATTTCTAGAATCAACTAACAAAAATAATAATAATAATTTCTTTATTTCCAACAGGTAAGCACCCAATTACAGGAAATACATGAAAACACATACCATTTATATATCAATAGCAAATAATAAAAAAAGAAAAATAATATTGGCACTTAAGTTACAAACAAAATTAAACGTGCTATTCAGTAATAATTATATGACTTAATATACTGCCTAGACTGTCAAAATTAATATCACATAGATGAAAGATTTTATTAAAATTATTGCACATTACATAAATTGGAGATCTCGCCATAATATTTGTCCTATAGTTCTTGACATAGAAGGTTGTATGACGGCGGATTTCAAGTCTGGGTATGTGGAAATTGATTTTATCTAACAAAAAGGGACAATCAATAGTATTGTGAATTAAACTGAATAAATATTTAATGGAAATTATTTCGCGACGAGTTTCAAATGAAACGATTTTAAAATGGTTCGTTAAAATGGACGTATTAAGTCCTCTCGGCGGGTAAATGCCATCCTCCTTAAAAAACAAATATTTTAGGAATTTCCTTTGAACTGCCTGAATATTATTCACATGACGTGTGTACCACGGATACCATATGATGGCACCATATTCCAATCTTGAGCGAACGTATGCGTAATATAACAACATTAGGCTAGAAGTTTTGCTAAAACACTTGCAGTTTCTTAATATGAAGCCTAGCATTTTATATGAGTTTGATACAGCACTATTAATATGGGCTCGAAATATTAACTGGCTATCGAAGATAATACCCGAATCTTTGATTTCTGTACACCTGGTTATACTCTCTGAATTTATTCTATAATCATATTCTTCAGGTTTATTTTTCCGAGAAAAAGAGATAACGTAACATTTTTTAACATTAATGCACAGATGGTTCGCACTACACCAATCAGATACGGTTTTAAGGTCATTCTGGATCGTTCTACAATCACTTAACGTTCTTATCTATATAGATTTTCAAATCATCCGGGAACATTAATTTTGAACAGCTAATGGCATCATTAATATCGTTAATGTAAATGAGAAATAGAAGTGGTCCTAAATTGGAGCCTTGTGGTACTCCGGATGCATTAATGTAGTAATCGGAACTAAAACCCTCGTACTCGGCAAACTGCCTGCGGTTAAATAAATAAGACGTAAATAAATTAATTAAGCCTGCGGAAAATCCAAAGTTATCTAATTTCATTATTAATAAATATAGATCGATTTGATCAAAGGCTTTCTGAATATCCATGTATACTGTGTCTGCTTGTCCTTGCTTATCGAGAATTTCCGAGGCAAACTGAGTTATGCAGGTTAAGTTTGTGATCGTAGATTTTTTATCTAAGAATCCATGTTGGTGCAGGGAAATATATGGTCTAACATTAGGATAAGCGCAATTATATATTATTATTTTGAATAATTTCGCAAAATTACATAAAATAGAAATAGGCCGATAATTTTGGAGTACAGCTGGGTCACCTTTCTTTAACACGGGAGTGATTCGAGCGATTTTCCACATATCGGGAAATGTAGCTGTTCTCAAGATTAAATTATAACTAAAAAGTAGGGGTTTTAACAAGGCACGACAACAATCTTTAACAGAAAAGCAGGGAATACCATCAATACCTGAAGTAAGTTTGTCTTTTAATTTCTTAGATGCTTTAATAATATCGTCTCCATGTATGGTGTTTATACATAGAGATGAGTCGTTTTGCAAAATGTCTCCATAATTTTCAGCGAATGAGACATCCGAAATATGATGGACACTTTGGAAGTATTCACCAAAAGCTTGAATAATTAACTGAGGATCACTAATAGTGTTGTCGTTATTTACTATAACTCCTGGAATTCTGGAACGAGCTTTTTTACTGGTAATATAAGACCAAAAGTTCGATGGATCCTGAGATATATTGTTCTCTGTATCGTTTATATATTTTACATGTGCGGCTTTAATTTGCTCTTTAATAATAATAATGAAATTTGTTCAACATACTTTTTAGTCCATATTTTATTATATTTCCTAAATTATTTTTTTGAATGGAAATTTTCTTGCCAAGACAAATTTTCGTTCAAATTTTATGTAATCAATTTTGTTTTTATCATTCCTATACATTTTTATTGATTATTTACCTTTTTAATCAGTTACTAAACTCTAGAAATATTGGTAAATCTAATTACTTACATTAAAAAATTTAACACAGTTTTCCCCAGTCATTACATGTGCTTTACTTTCAGAAATTAGCAAAATTTCATTTAGATTCTAATAAAATAATATTTTCAAAATAACTCGAATGTATTATACACTATAAGCTGCAACAACCACAAGGAGCTTGATACTTTCTAAGACCTATGTCATTTGTTCTAGCCCAGAATTCCGTCGGACATAAGTGAACTAGTCTTAAGATAAATAAATTCAGAAATTATTGCCCAACTCCGCCCCATAATGAAATCCGCCCCCACACACACCGCCTCCCTCCTTTATAAGTCCTACATCCATCCTATCCCAACCTGCGCCTATCCCGCCTGGTATCCCCTCCTTTCCGAATCAAATGAAAAATCCCTGCAAATCGTACAAAAGCACCACCTCTGCCTGACTGCCAAACCCCCATTACCTACCTCCATAACAAAACCCATTATCCATCCAAATCCCCTCCTAAAACTCCCATTAATCACCAAATTTTCCCGAAAACCTAAATTCCTTTTTCTAAACTACAAATACTGCCCCTAAAAATGACAGACCACCAATCACCCCCCGACAACGATGCCGCCCCCACATTACCCTTTATTTTGAACAAGATCTGCCACCACCCCTACCAAGTCCCACAACCCTAGCTTAATCACGTAACCCTTAATTTTCTTCCCGCCACATCCTACCACGCCCCTTACCTGCTCTCTCCTCCAATAACCTAGACGATTCAACAGTGAAACAAGTAAAGTTCAAGTAGGAAGAAACTGAGACATAGAAAACGTAATAAAAACTTTATGGCCTCATTAAAATACCGGTACTCTTTTTTGTGCTGTTCGCAAATTGACTTACTTACCTTTATAGGTTTTTAATGTGCGTCGGGAATGTTTCATGTCAGGCTTGGCGCCATGGCCCGCGGCGATATAATTATGTCGTAAAGTTTTTTATTTACTAGAATCTATTTATTTCAGCTAGCGCCATGGCCCGCGGCGATAATAATAATGGTACTTTATTCTGTAAAAAGAATATTACAGGAAGCGTCAAAATACAGTAATATAAATCAAAATATAAATAACAATACAACTTATTGTATTTTGTCACGACACATACACGCACATAGGTATATATAAACACAAAAATATATATAATGAACAATCAGTAAAGTGTCAATGTTCTAGAAACTCTGTAAGAGAGTAAAACACTTCTGTGGTCAACAAGTTTTTTACCCAACTGGAGAACACCTTAAAATTTTTATTTCTTATCTCGAGAGGAATTTTATTATACAATTTTGGACCCCAGTAGTCCACTCCCTGCTGAGTTATATTTAGTCGGTGATGCAAAATTTGTAGCTGTTCCCTGTTTTTTGTGTTATAGTGATGATTTTCAAGATTTGGACTAAATTTATCTTTATGTGAATGCACATACTTAAGGCAACTGAGTATATATAAACTTGGCATAGTGAGAATACCTTGTTCTTTGAAGGCATCTCTGCAGCTCTCTCTATAATTCATACCACATAATCTTCCAATGGCTTTCTTTTGTAGGATGAAGACTTTCTGAGCGTCAGATGATGTTCCCCATAGTAGTATTCCATATGCTGCGACGCTATGAAAATTTGAGTAATATGCTATTTTTGCGGATTGGTTGGTGGATACGTTTTTTAGTATTCTAATGGTGTAAATAGCTGCGGCAAGTTTTTTGCAGAGCTCTTCAATATGGCCTTTCCAATTTAATTTACTGTCTAATGTTAAGCCTAAGAATTTCAACAATAACCTCTCCGTTTCCCTTTTTGTAGATAAAATTATATTTTGCGTTTTTTCTCTGTTTAAATGAGTTCACCATGAGCCAGATATTTGCTTCGTGCAATATATTTTGTGATAGGGTTGTTAACTCTGTTTTATTTTTCCCTTTTGTTATGAATGTTGTATCATCGGCATAATTATGTCGTAAAGTTTTTGTTAGGTCTTTTTTGTCTCCGGAATTTATTACTTGAACTATACAACTCCATGGAAAGCGCCTCAAAGCCGTACACAGCAGTAGTACGCGAGAATACCAGTGGATTCAGAAATTATTCTCTAATTCTTATATCCAGAGTTGCCTCTTTGTTAACAAATTTCATGAATTCGGTCAAACTAGTGAAATGGTAAAAATCCCTGACAAACCACCAACGCGCGTTGCGTTACTAACAGGGGCACAATTAACGATATTCGAGTCGAACTGAATGGCGGGTACCAGAAAAACACAATAGTTTCTAAAAGATAAACAAATTTTTGGCTATAGATACTGGAGAATTACTCAGATAGTTGTTGACTGCCGATCTCATTCTCTAAATTATAAACTGAAAACCAGTTATAGAGTTAATATAAATTATTTTCTAGTCAGTGATTATAAATTCAGTTATACGAGAATTTATTCAGCCATATAGTTAAAAAAGTATTTGTGAATATGATTTTAATCATTCATTCGTATTTTAAGTAAAAGTTTGTGTATTAATGCAAAAATAAACTTCATTATTTGTCCTACAATTAAATTTCATCATTTCAACATTCAATCTGCAAAATTGTGATATACAGGGTATTCTCTGAAACCCGAAGTGTGCTCTGGTGAAGGGATTAAGGAAAACATACTTACAATTATTCCCTACTGATACTGCCACATTCTGCAACTGCAGCTTACACCATGGACACGATAAGCTATGGTTTGTCATCGCCACATAAGGAGCTCAAACAAACTCTCTGCAATGTTCATTCTGGGCATACATGCAATGTGGGAAGGAACCATTGAATGGCCTGCAATACCACTAGATCTGACTCCACTTGATTACTATTTCATGATGGTGTTAACAAATCACCACATACTAGACTTTGTCTATGAGAGATATTTTTCATGTTTTGGAAGAAAGACGAATATTAATTGAAAAAGTGGGGTATTAAAATAAAAGTTTGACATTGCATCACATGCGTTCACAATACCTCTAACTTAGTTTAATTTGTATTTGTCTTTGGTAATTTCTCAATAGAAATGGGGCAAATTGAGAGAGTTTTCATTCTGCATTTAATGGGATTGTGTCATAAAAACAAACAACGGAAATAATACTTAATTTTCAATTTATTTGTAAATTCTAAATAATAAGACTTTGATAACTTCTAGGAAACATCAGTGCAACCAACAACTTGTCTAAATATAAAAAATTACTTGATTAAAAATCCTACAGAACTCCAGTCTGCCGTACGGCGATTCTCACCGCCTGAACATCTTAAACTGTCATGTGCTTCGATCATCATTCTATTTCAAAACGTAAACCTTTCAAAACTCAATTTCCTGTTATCGAACTCGCTTCGGCCCAAATATTAGATCTGCATCTGGAGCACCCTTGGGATGTTGGTACTTCTTCCTCTCCCTGTTCAGGTTCTGTGTGACGGGTCTATTCTGTTGCTGTATCATTTCTTGGTAGTCCTCTTCTTCGAATCGCTCAGTTATGTTCAGTGTTAGACGTTTCACTTTCTCCTTTTCCTCCTTCTGGGCCTGCTCTTGATCCCTGAGGTTCTGCGCCAGCTCGGAGTCAATGTCGGCCTCGAACTGCTTGTACTGCTGCTTGTTACCTTTACGCACCATTAGAACAAAGCCTATTTTTCCAGGTTCGCTTTCATTAGTCGTTTCCTACATAAAAAAGAAATTATTCTCTCGACATTTCAACCTAGGATTTTTCTTACTAACCTGCAGCTGTTCGTAGGTTTTCTTTATGTTTGATTTGACCACCACCGGTACGGAAATATCCACATTCCCAGCTTTGACAGGCTCCCGCATTCGCTCTTGGATATTTTCCGAAACCATCTTATCGAGAGCGCTTAAGAAATCGGTATCCTCGGCACATTCCATTTTCTTTGGTCCCCTTGGTATTGCCAATGATTCTGATACGGGCTCTTGTTCGGCCTCGCTCGTCATTGGTTCGCCTAAAACGAAGAGCAAACTAAGATAAGCTAAAAAGTTCATCACCGCTAATGAGTCTGGGTATGGCCACAGATGCTTTTCTAGACATAATGTCATTATGAGAAGTATCTGACACAGAGATGCTGAAAAAAAAAACAATTGAAACAATGAAACCACCCCGAGTCTCCATCTCTAAAGAAGGCAAAGTTCTATCAACTAGTAAAGTCATGAAGTCAGTTTTTTTGGGATTTTAGAAGCTAAACTATAAAGTGAGAGGTTTTTGCAGCAATTGTTCGAAAAAAAAGTTATGATAATGTACTAGCAGACATATCTGCAGTTGGCATCAACGAAATTTGGTTTTTGGTAACTGTTATTTGCCAAAAACATGGGTGTATATGTGGGGGATAAATTACATTGGACAAACAGGGTGAAGTATCCAGAGCAGAATTAAAGAACACAAGACTCATATACACAGATAAGTCAGCATGGGTAGAATATGTTCATCATAATAAGAACCATAAAATTGGCTATGAAAGACCAAAATATCAAACAGAAGTATGTGCTATTCCCCATAGGATTATTACAGAATCACTAGCAATAATTATGAAAAACAGAACCAACTCCCATGAAAACGAGAAGTATGGACTAAGTAACCTTACAGACTGACTTGAGCAGGGGAGTGAAGCAGTCAAGTTACATGACAAGCAGCAGATGACAAAACAACAATTCCAGCTTTTATAACCCTACTGAAGATACTAACCAGTAAAACACCGAATCAACTTTGACGACCACACAAAATTCAAGATGCACTGACCACAGTGATAAAAAATGAGAAAACATTTTGTCTTTCCTAGTTTATTTCAGACCTGCCAACTAGAAATATTTCACCGTTTTAAACTGTAAGAAAAATTAGCATTAAATTATTACTCAGTACTTGCATACATGAATTCAGTATAATACTTGTAAACTATTACCAAACTAATTTCAGAGTTGGAAAAATATTAAATTAAGTGGTTACCTTCTTCGTCAGTGCCCTGCGTGTGATCCACGATATCATCATCGGTACCAGTATCGTCTGTGATTGGCCCTGTGATGCCTTCTGACGTCTCATCCTCACCTGCTTCCTCATTGTCAGTCTCTGCTATGGTATCCAAACCATCCTCCTCCGTTACTTTGCTGTCGACCTCCAACAGTTTCTCTAAAAATAACATCATTATTTCTTTGCACTTCAGTTATTCCAACTCTACTTGCCTACACCCAATGTCGTACGGATATTGTTCAGTTCTTCTATGGCTTCCTCATAGCTCTGGCACAATTTCAACTTGGGCCTGAGCGTCACCAGGGTATCCTTAAAGATATGCTCAAGTATCGGAGGAAACGCGTCCTTCCATAATTCCTTTTTGTACCAGTAATAGGCCTGTAGAAAAGCCAGGTAATAGTCCAGCTTTCTTTTACTACTGCCACTGCTAAAGTAAGTTCCTGTGATCAAACATGAAAATTAATATACAAATATAGGAATAAGGAATTTAATATTGCATAATGGGAAAATGTTTTCAGAAACAGATTATTCTTTAGCCGAGAATTTTATCAATTAAATCTAGGGCATTTGAGCCTGATGGTATAAATATTACTATGCCGCTCTGCTTCATTGCTGTCCACTTATCATTTCGTATTTAACACACATCTTTACATATCTAGTTCTAGATATTATCCGCTTGCACTGACATCATGTGCGTTAGCACTTGTGATTGTTTTTAAAAAGGGAGTTTTCCATCCACAACTCCTAATTATCTAATAAACTTTTGCATAGAAAATCACGTATTTCCTGAAGCTTGGAAAATAGCTCATATTATTCCTATATCTAAATTAAGTGAGGCTACACATTATAAGGACTTAAGGCTATTACTATATTACCAACACTATCTAAAGTGTTAGAAACAATATTAAATACGCAAACTAGAGCAAGCTTAGATAAATATCGAATACAGTCTGGGTTTAGACCTAACTATAGTTCAAACTTAATACTTTTAGTCGCAAACTCCTCTATAAAATCCTTATTTTACTATAAGGAACGTAACCAGACTGCAACCAACAGCTACTCTCCGGACTATGTGCCCCGCCGAGCGCTGAATTACAAGTTATAAGCCTGGCGCGTTAAGTGTAATAAGAGCTATTTTTCGAGATTTTACCATTTTTCCGAAAAAACACCCCTATCTTCGGCGAACAACTTTATTGATTTTTTTTTGGATATTGATGTTCTACTAGTGCTTATTTTTTTCGTCGAGATGTCTACTTTCAAATGGTACATCGATGTTAGTGATTTATTGTCATTTAGCAGCTGAAAATTAAGAAAAACCGAAAAGAAAATTTTCGAATCTCGAATTTGTCGATTTTTTTCATTATTTTCAATTTTTTAGCATATTTATGTTAATAATTCATAATATTTTAATGAAAAAACTTACTTTGGTATAAAATAAATAAAGTTGAATGAATTTCATCACGGAAAGGTAGGGAAACTTCATGAAACTTTACATGGAAATCAATAGTACTTTATTAATTTTCATAAGCTACAGTTAAGTTTCGAAAACTTTATATGCATATTAAATTATTCTAATTACATATGATAAAATACAACATACAATTTATTTATATTGGCTACGAATTCTTTACTTTATTTACAAATATTTACTTTATTAATATTGGTTGTGTATAGCTTATAAAAAGAAAAATCAATAAAATAATTGTTAAAATCTAATCAATTTGAGGCCTTTTTTGTTGTGGTTCGTTTTCTTCATCGATCAAACTCTCAAATTCTATATTATCTTCAAAATCATTGGCATTTTCAGGCTCTTCAATTTCGATGTCATTATTCTTTGCTGGCTCTTCATCAATATCTTCAGAATCACTTAAATCTACAAATACTTCTCTGTCTCTATTTGAACAGTTCTCAGTGCATGTATTGCATAGATTGGTACATTTTAAGCCGTGTTTTCGGCAGCCACACCTTTGATTATTGCATCCACTTTCACAAGTACAGCTAACGCTGTTTAACAACTTTCCGGGAATCAAGTCGGAACTGTCAGAGATGTATTTCGGCACGAGTCTTCCTACATTTTCGTTCCAGCCCCAGTCCTTTGCTTTTTTGTTGTCCTGATCGTTGTCAAAATTACCCAACTAAGTTTGCAATTGGTAATAGACTCTGTAGGAGTGTTGTGCAGCTGCTTCTTCAGTTGGAGGGAGTTTTTCCAATTTACTGACAATGTTAAAGGCTACAAATTAATACTCAACTTACTTTGTTATTATCCAATGGCAGTAAACTATTGTCAATTAACAATTCAGTTAATTTTAATCGAAAACTCAATCACCACGTGTGTTTACAAAGGACGCATCACAAACTGAAAAAATACTTTTACACAACTAGACGAATAGAGATTTACTACTACCACAGAACGAGCTCTGCTGCTCTTGTGCAGGCTCACTTTGTCCTGCCCCTCTCTACCCCCAACCTTCAGTCGTTTTGGGCGGGCATTTCAAATACACAGGTACACAGCATACAGATGCTGAGAAATTTCAAATTTTGTAAACAAATTTTTTTGTTTGAATACGTAACAGTATTTTTTTTGTTTGTATTCAATTTTAGCGTGGTTTCCAATAACTAAATTCATTCAACTTTAGTTATTTTATACCAAAGTAAGTTTTTTCATTAAAATATTATGAATTATTAACATAAATATGTTAAAAAATTATAAATAATGAAAAAAGTCGAGAAATTCGAGATTCCAAAAATTTTTTTTTCGGTTTTTCTTAATTTTAAACTGCTAAATGACAATAAATCACTAACATCGACGTACCATTTGAAAGTAGACATCTCGACGAAAAGAATGAGCACTAGTAGAACATCAAAATCAAAAAAAAAAACAATAAAGTTGTTCGCCGAAGATAGGGGTGTTTTCTCGGAAAAATGGTAATATCTCGAAAAATATTTATTTCCCATAATTGAAAAAATTCATGCTTATTATATGCAAACAATTACGTACTTTCACAAAGTTTCATTTAAATTAAATCATTTTCACGCCAGAAAAAAAATAAAAACAGAGAAATCGGTTTTTCATCATTTTCTCGCAAACTTTGAGGTTATGTCGAAAAATATATAGAATAAAAGTTTTAGATTTTTTTATTATCTACTTTTGTATGAAACACTTTTCTCTAGGAGGTCACGTTTCGCCACAAATCACGAAAAACGGTTTTCATCCCTTATATAGCACCCCATTTAACTACTTCCCTTCATCTCAAGTTCCAAAGTTTTTTTTTCATTGTTTATAACCTCAACTATATATTCAAGCCGGCCGTTGCCTGCTATTAATTTTTTTTTCAGCATTAAAAATTTGTAACGGCCCCAGCCTATTAGCTACCCCATTAATAAAGGGAGTAAAAAAATTAAATTGGGATTTAGTGTGTATATGAGAACCAAGGGACTCTTAACATTTTTTTGGCATCAGCCACCTCCTCTACCACCCCCACCCTATTATTAAAGGGAGTAAAACATTAAATTGGGATTTAGTGTGTGTACGAGAACCAATAGCACAGTAAGGAAAACCGTCACGGATGCAGCTTTAATTTTTTCCCTATGCGCATTGTTACCAACAGTAACAAGTTGAGAATTACAGTAGTGAATCTATAGTAAATTAAAGTTATAATTGGGAGGCGATGTAAAGCAACGTCAGGCGCGGTTAGTAGTTGGATGGGTGACCGTTCCAACGAAGACCGTGTCCTCGCCTCACACATCTTCCAGCGGCTTGTGATATGCGCGGAAGCTATACAATCTTAGGCGAGGGTTGTATAGAGGATATACCATCCTTCGGAAGGGATGTATTGCCGTCGGTCCCTTGTCTATCAAATGTTAGGCAAGTAAAAGATCCCTACTCTTCTTAAGGGAAGAGGTTCGGCAAAATTCCTGGTAGCTCGTCTACAGGTGTCGGGTTAGGCCTCAGTAGCGGAAATAGACCGACGTTAAATAAATATATAAAAAAAAATTATAATTAGTGTGTTATTATAAGTATAAGAATTAATTATAATTTAGTGATTAATAGTTAATGGTTAGTGAAAATTCTCGTTGCAATTATTGGACCTACATTTGGGGGTTTTTACTGGAAGGTGTAAACACGTAACAATATTTACTTATTGTTACATCTTAGGTTTGTAATTTAAATTTATTAGCCAGTTTATTTATATCTCTATTAAGTGGAAGAGCAGAGGATTTCTTGTAAATAATTGTGAACTTCGCAAATTGTAAATTTTTACAACTTGTAAGTTACAATAAAGACGTTTATTATTATTATTATTATTAAATATTCGTTTTTTCAGTCCATCCTACTGCGCATATCCATAAATAGCTATATAATAGCTAATATATTTGCCAAACATTTTAAAAATATCTATAAGGATAAACAAGACATAAACTTCGATAATGAATTCTATGAGCAAGTCAACGAATGGTATGAGTCTTATATAATTGAGCAACCCACCATAGAAGATTTCAAAATAGAAGAGGAGTATTTTGAAATAATTAGCCAAGGCAAAAGTACAGCTCCTGGTCACGATTATGTAACTAAAAACATACTAAGAATTTTGAATATGGATGTACGCATATATTATAAAGATTTATGAATACTGCCTGAAATTTCACTATATACCTGATGAATGGAAACTGGGAACAATCATCACATTACCAAAACCAAATACAGATCATACCAAAACTGACAACTACAGACCGATTACACTGCTACCAGTAATAGGAAAAAATTTCGAAAAAATCATTAAAAACAGAATTTGGGATAAAATCGGAAATCGTATCCCGGGTTACCAATTTGGATTTAAACCAAAAAGCTCCACACTTCACCCTCTTATTATTCTTACAAATAACATAGAAACAGCCAAATTAAATGGCAAAAAAACTGCAGCAGTGTTCTTGGACATTAGTAGGGCTTTTGACAGTGTTTGGCATAAAGGATTAATATACAAATTAGTAAAACTCAATTGCCCAAAATATCTAGTATTCCTAATAATCCAAATACTCGAACACCGAAAACTTAGGGTCAAAATCTCAAGCAGCTACTCTTCAGACTTTACAGCCAAACAAGGCCTTCCACAAGGATCTCCACTTTCGCCCATCCTATATAATATGTACTGTCATGATATATACCACCATGTAGAAGAAAACGATGATCATTTTAATTTTAATGCCTATATGCTACAATTTGCTGATGACAACACCTTGGTTTCCCACGGCAACAAATTAGAAACGGTAATGACGAAGTTACAAAATTTAATTGACACCACTACCATCTGGTTCAACAAATGGAGGCTCATTCCCAATCCCACAAAATCCCACCTTATCATTTTTAATCATTCACCCACTGACTCCTCTCCTTCGTTAACATTATACAACCACATTCTTAAGCCAGAAACACATACAAAATATTTGGGAATTCTAATTGATCATAAAATAAATTTTAACATGCACACAATGCAAGTCAAGAAAAAAACAATAGCCAGAGCCAGACATTTCAGAAGCCTCACTTTCAACAATATGGGAATTAACAAAACAACAGCCTGTAGAATCTACACACTTATATGCAGACCTATTATAGAATATGGACACATACTGTTTCTTAATTGTAAAAATCCTGCCATTTCTAAACTAAAAGTGGCCGAAACTAGTTCCCTAAGAACTATCATCAAAATCAGACACCCTAATAATTCATTGCATAACCCACCTAACCTACTTCTGTATCAGATTACCAAAGTGCAACCTATTGAACAAAGATTAAATATTCTATCTGCTCGATTTGCAAAAAATCAAGAAAATATTCGTCTTATAGAAAATTATTGCCTACGTAGAGATGTCAATGCCAGACGCAGATTCAGCCATCCGGTTCATACCATATGGGAGAGACTCAGATTGCTCAATTAATAATTCCTTAATCTTTATAGTTGTATTATATATTGTTGTATATGTTATTATGGTATAATAATAGTATTGTAATATTGTAATAATTGTAATGTAAAATACTATAACTATATTGCTAGAATCTATTACTATGTAAAAATAGGCAGAAGGACCTCGGTCATTAGCCTATTGACTTATGCATGATTCAATAAAGTGCTTTTATTATTATTATTATTATTATTAAATATTCGTTTTTTCAGTCCATCCTACTGCGCATATCCATAAATTTTGTTCGGTTCCGAATCATCCTACATTTTGAATAAACAAAAAAATATATTTGCATATTTACCACAAGTTTCCAACAAGACACATGCAAGTCTTATCCTGAAAAGGTGATTTGGGGGATCCAACGGAGAAGGCTCGTTGGGGTCCATCGAAACGCCGAACGATATTAGGGAATACAGCACCTAAAAGTACCAGAACTTATACAGAATGTCCAATCATGTTGTAAAATCAATTCATTTGAGTTTAGTAATTACAAATGCCACTCATGAAACTTAACTAAAAGATTTAAGGTTTCAAGTTTAGAATATTCATTCCAATGAATACTTATCAAAATTAATCCTCACCTTAAACACATCGGCACTTTCAACCATCCTGTAATTATACAATTCACCCAAATATTTAACTTGAGCAACCCTTCTTTGATTGAATTTCGGAAGATTAACTTCCATGCCTAACCGAATGTCTTCCAAGACACCATCGACTACTTTTGTGCCAACTTCCTCTTGGTACGCCACCAGTCCGGCCAAGAGATTAGCCAAACACCTAAAAATCACATATTTATATTAAAATATACATGATGAATGTTAAAAAATATATTAAAAAGTTCAGTTCCAGTATCTTTGTCTTTTTAATGATGTTAGTCACCTTATGTTGAAAAACTTGAGGTTATGAGCACCCGTCAGACACTTAACGGCGTACGTGGAGACTTCCGCATTGCTCCAGTCCAACTTCCTCATCAATCTCATGATTTTGTCCGTGTTATTTTTCTGCAGATCCTGATACAACAGCTTCCTTATGAACTGGTGCATAACAGGTCTCTCCTTCTTTGTTATGGTCACCACCTCCGGCGGATTGACGTAATAGTAGGCGTTTTCGATTTGGGTTACATATCTCGAATCTAGAGCCATCACTGATTTCTTCCTCATCATCTGCTCCAAGTAAACTTTGGTCCTTTGATGAGAATCTGGACTGCAATTAGAAAATATATGTCCAACAATTTCTTTATAAACTTTTTTAATAGGTACTGTGGTATATATATTTTATATATATATAAAAAGGTTATTAAACATGCCAAAGAAAGTTGCTATGAGAATAGATTACAAAAAGCAAAAAATAAAATGAAAGAAAGCTGGACCACTGTCAATGATCTTAGAGGCAAAACAAATCAACTTGTTTCCATACAACCGAACGTAGCTCCGAACGATTTTAACAAAATATTCATCGTTTAAAAACTCACCTGCAATACAAGAACCTTCCGCAAACTTCCAACAAATTACATGCCATTTCGATGTGGTGGTGCGAAAAATCATGCAGCAAAACCTTAAGGCAATAGAGGGCTTCGATCTTCGAATAGAGTTTAAATTTAACCAATTCTCCTATAAACCTAACAACTTTAATTTTCGACTCGATGTTTATTTGATCCTTTTTCCGAACGTGGTACTTAAAATCCTGTCGCAACATCTGGCATAGCTCGTTACCCACTTCGGGTAACGCCGGGTGCAGTATAGCCACAAAGCGGGCATAGAAAGGTAACAGATCCAGCCTCGTACGGTTGACGCCAAAGAGACCACGTACGAGCTTTTTACGGTTGTGTTTGTTATTCAACGTTACTAAAAAATCTATTGCCGCATTATCGATCATTTCTCTGTTCACACAATTCGGCAAGTTGTTCAAGAATGCCTCCAAAACGATCTTGTTACTAGCAGTGGTAGCTGCGGGATCTTCCGATTCTTCTTCTGGAGCTGGGGCCTCTTCGGATTTACCTTAATTTGCCAAAAAAAAAAAATGTAGTTACTAAAATATTAACACAGATGTCTGGATACTACATGAACAAGGTCGGCTTATGCAAAGTTTAAGTTTAAATGGATTAAATAACTTACTATCATCGTCTAGGTCTTCCACAGGTAACTCTGAATCAAGAACTTCCTCAGTTACTGTTTCAGTAGGAGGAGGTGTCTGTCCCTTATTTAAAAACGCCGTAGGAAGAAATACAGTTAATTCAGGAAGGTCGCAATAGAAACGCTGTGTTTCGACATCACACCAAATATTTTCGATGTTCGCAGACCCATCTTCCAGATCTGGTCCAGATCCTGTCACTATCATACTCTAAAACAATAAGAAATCACTTAACAACACTTTTAAAATATAAATATACATACCTCTTCACTTTTTGGAAATGTCTGTGCTTTTAGCATCGGCATATCTTCGTCAAGAATCTCGGAAAAATGTTGAGTATTAGCCAGAAGCTTCTCATAAGCTGATTGTAATTGCTCTAACTTATCTTTCCGCTCCTGGCTTAGCTCGCCTTTAGTTTGCAGTATTCTCATGTTCTGTTTCTCAAAATTTTGCATTTCTTGATGATCCTTCACTAAATGTTTACTCAGAGATATGTAGTAGTCTTTTAGGAGAGTTCGGACGTTTTGTTGTTTTTCTGGAGGTAAGAATATGCTCTTTGGAATATCCATTTCATATTTAACGGAAAGTTCACTCATCTTTCTTGGAATCAGGCCTAAAATGAATTTGCAGACAATCAAAATAAGAAAAAATAATAATAAGTAAATAATTACCTGCATAGTCATCCCCACAGTGTTTGCAAAAACTCAAAATAATAGCTATGTTGAAATGGTCTTCTTTGTCCATGTTTATTAAAGTGGTTAATATAGAGCCTAATAAGGAAAAAGCATTTTTATTTGTGAAGATACCCGCCTGCACTAACTCCGCATAAAATCTCAAGTCAACTCTTAATTTACTAGGATTTGGTATTTTTTCTCCTATTTTTATTGCTAAAGTTTTTTGCCAGTTTTCAAACAAATGCTGAGAGAACTCTGCATACGTCTGGTGTAAAACACTACACAACTTTACGGCAGCTGGTACATCAGTCATCTTCAATTTTGAATCTACTATGGCAGCAGCTATTTCCGATATGTATTTCGACAAATTCAGAGTGGACATATCCTTCAGGTACACGTCTACTTGTGCCGATGAAAAATTTTTAATTTTCTTAACGAAAGCAGTGTTCTTCTTCAAACTTGAGTCTAACTTACTAAAATGGGAGTCACTTGGACGGGTATTTGGGGCATTTTGGTTCGCGCTTCTAAGGTCTTTTTTAAAATTCAAACGCTCTTGCACCTCTTGAATATAAGAGGTTATGATGGATTTCTCCGATTCTTCGAGTTCCGATTTAACATCTTCCGTTTCGTCTTTGTCCCCATCTTGTTCAGATGATTTGTTTATCGTCATTTTTTGAATAAAAAGTAATTTATTTTTCTTCTCGATCGCCAAAATATTTTTATTGCTTGAATGACAGATTCATCTCTGCACATTTCTCGAATTTATCGACTGAGACAGATTCAGTGTTGCCTAATCAATCTCTTAAAAGCTAAAATCACTATATTCTCTTCCCACTAAAATTACCAGAAAATCACTAAATTTTGGTTTTTAAATTGTCAAAAAATCACATTAATTTATTGAAAAGCATAGTCTACTAAATAAATAAGAAAAATTTTAACAGCATGATGGTCTCTTTATGATGTAGGTTCCACCTATACTAGTGAGTCTGCAATATTTAAATAATGCTAACGTAGATAGGGCCATCTAGTGTCGTTACCGCTTATTAAAATATAGTTAGAAAAAAATAAATTTTACAATAAACATAAAAAAATTAAAAAGTACATTGCAGAAATCTTTATCATACAAGGAGTAAATGTTGAACAACCCAAGCCAATTTCTAATATATCCAATAGATGACGCCATGCGTACTCGGTTCAATGTCATTTTCAATTTGTATCATATAATATATGACACAAATTGAAAATGACATTAAACAACAATTTAAGTTATATTATAACTTTTAATTTGTCTAAATTTTCCGATTTCTGAAAGCTTCCCAATCTCTTATTCGTAGAAATGAGCCAAATTGATAAAAAGAATGAGGACCAATCCAAGCCAGTTCCTAATATATCAAATAGATGACGCCATGCTACTCGGTTTAATATCATTCTCAACTTGTATCATATAACCTTTAAATAGTTTGTCGGAAACGATCATTTCTAGGAAATAAATGTCCTACACTGTGTAAGAGAACTCTGATACACAGCAACAAGTTTTCATTTTACATCCTATTATTAACTTTGTTTATACAAAGACATATTTTTTCATATTCACATTGACGGACAAACAACCGAGTACAGCTGCTGGTACACTCTGGCGGATAAAATAAAAGAGAATGTTCCTCATTCGCCATAAATATTGAAATAAAATACTTTCGTAATGACACCAGTTGATTTCAAATGAACCTCATGGCACTATCCTTCATAAAAACGGTAAAATACGTTTTCCAAATCATCAGATAATGGGTTGTCTCAACTCGAAACACTAGAGAAATATGGGAAGAATAAGGCCAAAGCTCCAAATATCTCTTGGGAATCTTTCGGTTGGGTACTGCAGGACAATCAATGCTGCTTCCGGTGGTTTACAGGAGATCAATTACCTATCACCGTTGACAAAATCACCGCGGAGGCTAATAGCAGCATTAATGAGGGTACACACGTTATTACGAATTATTGGTTGATTTTTTTAGGTAATGAACTTGATGAGCACACCACTGAAAATTATGAAGAGGATAGTATCTCCTACAATAGCGAGTCCGATACTTTTGACGAATTTTTATTCGGCATTGGTTGAAATTACATAAATTGAAAATCATATGCGTTTTGTTTATTAAAATATTTACTGAGATCTGTAATGCATGATTGTATATTTGATTAGTGTAATCAATACATTTTTTAAGCAACTGTCACAAAAAATTACGTTTATCGCATTTTGCAGCATTAAAGTGTCGTGTCCCTTTTTACTCATTTGTCAATCTTCTACTTCATAGCCCCATGTACTATTTGATCATCACTAATATATGAAATATGTCACGGATTGTCAATAAACTATCTAGTAACGTTTTCGTTTATTTTCGTTCAAAACGAATTAATACTGTCAGCTTCTATAGCCTTCTTGAAAAATTTTTCCACGTCTCCAGTAATTAAAACGAAACAATTGAGACATTTGCCAAAAAAATGTTGTGCACCTCGGCCAAATTCGAAGTTTGCTTGGCCTCGTCCGCAAACTTCGAATTCGGCCGAGAAAGATCAACTTTTTACGGCCTTGGTACACAATATTATTACTATTTGTTTCATGGGAAACAGTGGAATACTGGACTTTCGTGTCGGCATTTTTACTTTACTACACATTTATTATTTTTGTAATAATTTAACCATACTTTATTGCATTGACTTAATATATTTTGTTTTTATATGATTCTATATTATTGTTTGCCCTGTTACCCCGTTTTGAATTTTTTTTATGGTACATAAACATTATATTTACAGTGTTTAACTAAACTGAACTTGCTCTATTTTACCACATCTGTATGGTTAATTGTATATGTGTACAGTAGTCCAGTGCCAATAATTTTTGAAACAAAATAAAATTATAGTAGGATGAAACCCATTGGAAAAGGAAGAGAATATAACAAAAATTAAAGGAAAAATAAATTACGGGCGATCTGAGGTCGGGAAGTCGGAGGGGGTGAGTTTTTAAGGGTAAAAAACGGTTTATCTCGATTTCCGGCAAAACTACAAGTCCTATGGAAAAAAATTAAATGGCAAAGTTGTAGGTAATAGAAAGATCTACAACTTTTGTATTTACACTTTTTTCACATAACCTCAAAATTTATGTGAAAAATTCAAATAACCAAATTTTTGGTTTTTTATTTTTATCTTTTTCAAAAAAATTTTTTTTTTTACGAAATTTGGTGAAAACTTACCTCGTTATATCCCAAACACACTGTAATTTTTTTTATTTAAAATATTTATTTTTTCACCTTATTTTGAATTAATATCGAAAAAGCACCCTAATTTTCAATCAAAAATTCTCACGTCAAAATATCTGATTTTTTAAAAAACTCGGTAGGCTTTTTGTTTGTTGAAATCTCTACTTTCTGATGGTGTAAAAAAAATATACATTACTATGGTAAATGTTCTCAGAAAATGCAAAGAAACGAAAAAACTCGAATCCGAAAAATTTTTTTTTAATCATTATGTACAATTTTTAGTTATTTATTAAAATTTACACTTTAATAACTCAAAAAACGTAATATTCTATGTTACATTGATTAACAAAAAAATTACAAATCGAAATATACTACTATAGTAAACAATCAAATAAGTTAATAAAGTTTATATTTAATAAGACATCTACAATATTTTGAGAAAGTTGTAGAATCTTCTTTAAATTATATGCGTAGATGTCTATTCATTGCTATTTTAAGATAACTTATATACCTGAGTGACCTACGGAAAATTTTAGCCCATCAAAAGGTATTTCATAGAGAAGTGGGGAAGGGGCTAGGAGGGTCAGGGCCTTACTACCTGTTATTTCGTAGCAGCTGTAAAAACAGATGCTAACAAAGAAGATATCGAAAAAAATGGATTACAATTAATCAAATCTATTTATAAATGTAAAAATGCTAATATATCACTGAATCAATTAAGATTTCGAAAATATCAATTGGCAAAAATTAAATCATCTTTCATATTGGCAAATCTCCCACCCACAGAAGGTGCAGCAGAACAACATTGTCACAGGGCATATTATCAGCTTCAAACTTGGCTGGGTAACGAACTGATAGCAACAGATTGGGGCTGGAAGCAACATCAACGTGGCATTATGCCCAAATTAACAGAAAAAGAATTAATTCCGGAAATATTACTCAAAACTATTTGCTGCAGCTGTGAAACTGGATGTAACAGTTTAAAATGTGGCTGCCGAAAACATGGTTTAAAATGCACAAATTTATGCTCAAATTGTCATGGTTTTGAAAAATGCTCCAATGTGGAAGAAAAAACCTACGAGGACGTTAATGATTCAGATGAAATTGTGGATGAAGAACCAATGCAGACTGGAAATAATATTGGAGACGAAGACGGTGATGGTCTTGAAGATTTCGAAGATCTACTAGAATCGGAAATGTTTGTCGAATCTAACGATGAAGAAATGCCATCAAAGAGACAAAAACTAATGGATAAGTGATTAGAATTCAAGATAAGGTATTTATAAACAACAAGATTAATGTATTTAAAAATTTTATAATGAATAACGTAATCAGTATAAAGTATCTAAATTCAATAGTATGATTTACATGTATTTAATGTGTTTTTCACATGTATTTCGCATGTATTTCACATGTATTTCACATGTATTTAATGTGTATTTATATATTATGAGATTTTCTATCACATAAATGTAATTAGAATTTAATAAATCAACTTTTTTACTGAAAAAAATTGCAGCAGTCACATTTTTTAGATGAAATCCCCTTTAAATCCTATCTTTAATATTTAGAACAACTATTTTCGCATGTTTTTTGCAATCTTTATGTTTTATGGATTTGTAATTTTTTTTGTTAATCAACGTAACATAGAATATTACGTTTTTTGAGTTATTAAAGTGTAAATTTTAATAAATAACTCAAAATTGT
This sequence comes from Leptura quadrifasciata, assembly GCA_963675555.1. Lineage (NCBI taxonomy): Eukaryota > Metazoa > Arthropoda > Insecta > Coleoptera > Cerambycidae > Leptura > Leptura quadrifasciata. The sequence goes on from OY776673.1 coordinate 1,416,694, forward strand.
ACATAATGATTAAAAAAAAAATTTTCGGATTCGAGTTTTTTCGTTTCTTTGCATTTTCTGAGAACATTTGCCATAGTAATGTATATTTTTTTTTACACCATCAGAAAGTAGAGATTTCAACAAACAAAAAGCCTACCGAGTTTTTAAAAAAATCAGATATTTTGACGTGAGAATTTTTGATTGAAAATTAGGGTGCTTTTTCGATATTAATTCAAAATAAGGTGAAAAAATAAATATTTTAAATAAAAAAAATTACAGTGTGTTTGGGATATAACAAGGTAAGTTTTCTCCAAATTTCGTAAAAAAAAAATTTTTTTTGAAAAAGATAAAAATAAAAAACCAAGAATTTGGTTATTTGAATTTTTCACATAAATTTTGAGGTTATGTGAAAAAAGTGTAAATACAAAAGTTGTAGATCTTTCTATTACCTACAACTTTGCTATTTAATTTTTTTCCATAGGACTTGTAGTTTTGCCGGAAATCGAGATAAACCGTTTTTTACCCTTAAAAACTCACCCCCTCCGACTTCCCGACCTCAGATCGCCCGTAATTTATTTTTCCTTTAATTTTTGTTATATTCTCTTCCTTTTCTAATGGGTTTCATCCTACTATAATTTTATTTTGTTTTTTACCATTTTCAGAGACATTGGCATTGGTCTACAGTGGTTCATCGACTACTCTTGATGATTCATACTTTTAGTGCAGAAGCTTTGTTTCTAGGTGGTGTTGCTATAGCAGACAATTCATATTACGAAATTTAGACAACACATTACGCAGACTGGCATTATATTGTTGAAAATGTTGAAATCAAATCAACGAAGTTTGGTATAGAAATCAGGCTTCGTATGTTGCGAGATAAAGTACTTCTTGTACTTATACTTTGAAGTTCGTTGTTTATAATTGATGAAGTGTTTAATCAAGGAGCCTATACACAATTAATACACATTCAACTAATCAAATGATCAGATCAGATATAAAGAACTCTTTAACTTTGCAAACCTAACACAAGACATCAGTTTAGTATATAAATATAGGATCATCTATTAGCCTTACCTTAGTTTTAATCATATCCTAATTATCGTCAATGTGGTTAGCGAATCGAGCATCGATTCATGTATTCAGAGTGTAATTCATTTATTTGGTAACAAATACTCAACAGACAAGGCACTATTATAGAGTATTACGAACACATACGAAGTATAACAAACTTAGATAAGTCTTATCTAACATTCGGCAATCAATATGCCGCAGGCTATCATCATGAAACGCAATGGATTAGACAGCTGTTGGTATACAGATGGTTCCAAAACCCTGAAGGAACAGGAGCTGGAGTTTATAGTCGCTATCCAAATGGCAAGGCATGTCCTGTGCACTTGTCCTGCTGCAGAAAGAACCCGGTTCTCATTATTTGGCAAAGGTCAGCTTTTGCCTTAGGACTTGGACAATCTGTCACCCAACAAGGTTATCAACTTTATTAAAAGGCTGAACCTATTGGGTGAAATATAAATTAGGAATGAGCCACAATAGACCGATTGGTCGCGTGGAGGGTCTGGTATAGACCCACTCACATTTCAGGTAACACATACAAATTCACATGTGTGCATGCGTATACATACATCCCTATCACTTTACAGCACATCTTTCAGTCTACTTTGACTGACATGGAAAATATCAACAGTGTCTTGTAGGCTGTTATATAATGAACACATTTCATATTGAGGTGAATTAATATTTGACTATTGGTATGAGTTGTTTCTAAGTAAAATGTTCTAAAATTTCTAGTAGAATGAGTGGTACATTTAGATGATTTAATGGTAGATACGAGAAGTCATTTATGTCATTATTTATTTTGTGCAAGTGATAACAAAATTACTCCAAATCTCTCGGTTGCTTTTGGGAATAATGCTTTGAAATTTTGGCATATTATTTGCGACAGAAACAGCCACATTTTGTACTTATTAAGTGAAAAATATTACTTCTGGTCCAACCGGAAATAGCAGCAACTTTTGATTTTTAAATAGCAACCTATGTATATTTTTGCATATTTAGATCCCAAATAAAATTTTCGTTACGATATATCACAAGTAGGTAATTGTTTTCAAAAAATTTACCCAGTAGGCCTTGAATCTACTACAATTACCAATTGGTATTGTTAAAAAATTACACAGAGATTAAATAACATTTACAGAATTTATTAATAATTATTTAGAAGATAGCGGAAAATAAAATTATAGCAATTGTTCAAAATGCATTCCTTCAACTTCAGTACATTTTTGAGCCCTATTGATAATTTTTCCTTACCACCCGTTCTAACATTTGAGCAGATATTGTTGCAAAAGCTTTTGGCGAATTGTGGTTTCCAACTCCTGGAGGCTTCTTGAAGATGATGAATAAACTCGTTCTTTGACACACCCCCACAGGAAAAAATCCATAGGGTCAGGTGATCTAGTAGGCCCATATGTCGAAATGACTCTATTTTGAAATCTGTCTTCTAAATAATTAGAGACATCTCGAAGGTTATGTGGCAGAGCTCCATCTTGTTGGTAGTAAATGCTTCTTCTCAAATTCATAGGTAATTCTCCTAAAAAGCTCTCAATTCCATTTTTCAAAAAGTTTAGGTACCTTATTCCATTTAAAGTCCCCTGAAATAAAATATGATCTATGATCCTATAGTATCCACAATTCCTGCCCATACATTTACCCCAAACACTTGGTAATTTCCTTCTCTAAATTCATGTAAATTTTCTCGATTCCAATAACGCAAATTATTTCGGTTAAACATACCATTGTTAGTGAACTGACTTTCATCTGTGAACGATGTTTCTATTTTCTAGTAATCAATTGCGATAATGAACTCTCCTATCTGCATAAGTTTCATATAAATGCTGATGAAGTTGATATTTATAAGATTTATATCCATGTATTCTCAATATTCTTCTAATCTCATGTGTACTTACATTTTTATTATTATCCATGGATGCTAAAACATTAATCTCTGTGGCCTCGTCAATAATAAATATATTTTGTATGTTTTCATTTGGCTGGGCCCTAAATTTTTCTTCTAAAATCTTAAAATATTTTCTACAAGTGTTGCCTTCGAAGATACCGCTCTGTATATAACCTTTTAGCTTGATATGCATTTCTTTTAAATTCCCCATAAATAAGTAATATGTTCACCTTTTCATTTTGGGTAAATACCACCATTTTGCGTTTTTTAAAACTTTTGAATGTTATATGAGCAAATTATACATCAAATAAAAGGTTAATTTTTTAGGCTCTGTTGGTGCAAGTAAAAAATATGGTTACCATTCAAAAAAATAAAACTTTTCTAGGTCTCTCATCTCACTCACCCTAGCCAATGCTGCTTCCTGAATTTTATAATTGTAATCAATGTTATATTTTCTCGTAAATGACATTGTGCTTCATTTCCCAATGTTGAATCAAAGCTTATTTTCAAGTGAGATTATCTGTCCCTTTGTAACTACAAAGGGACAGTCTGCTTTATAATATTCAAATATTGATATTTGGTTCCCAGCTAATTCTAAAAATTGTAGCTTCTACATATCCTTTGCAAACCAGATTTTTTTGTATTATTAGTTATATATGTATAACTTATTTTAACATATTTATTTATTTACATTTGTATTTGTTTACTACTGTATAGATTCGATGTAAATTATGTAAAGTTTTGAACCTATTTTTCCTTTTTTTTTTTTTGTAATAGGTTACGTACCTAAATAAAGATCTTTCAACTTCAACTATACAAAGAAAGTGAAACAAATATGAGCCGCTTTATTGCAAAATAATCTTTTATTAAATGGATCAATCTCACTTAACAAAAAACAGAACAACTAAACTCTTTCTTAAATATAGATTATAAAATATATAAAAATAAAAAATATATCATTTAAGTAACAAGTAAAGCGTATTATGGCACATGTTTGTTAATACTATTTTTTTTAGACATATGAATAAGCCGTTTAATTTGTTTATTATAATTAATGTAGTCGTGCTTATCCTTACCAAAAATATAACAATATGACGTGAACAAATCTCTTCTCTTTGCTGTGGTGTTGTATGTCTTGTTATCTCCAAGAAAACTCTTCAAGTACTCTACATGAAACTTACCTTCCTCTAATTCATGTACCCCAAAGATAAACATGTTGAGTATTCTATTCCAAGATCGTTTTTCCTTTAAAGCCTGAGTGGTTAATGGTGTCCTGCCGTGTGAGAGCTTGTCATATTGAATAAGCTGTTTTTCTAAATCCTTAGGGTTATAGCTGCTCGCTGCATCTAATTCAGTCAGTTCCTTTTCTAAAAATGCCTTAACGACTTTATACGGCTTATTCATTAAAAAGTTTTTCATTTCACTTTGGTCTTCGCTGAGGCGTTTCTTCACCTTCTTGTCTTTGCTCAGGGGTTTCTTTGCGCTTTGGTCTTGATTCAGGCGTCTGTTTGCGCTTTGGTAATAGTCAACTTGCACTTTTGGAACAGAATTGTACAAATTACGATTCTCATTGTATGCAGTGACATTTCTGTCGGGTCTACGCCATTTTGTTTGATTCGAAAGCACATTAAGTCGATTTTGTTGTGCTTGTTTGAAACTCCAGGCCAATTCGGCCAAAAAATTCTCAGCTGCAGTAAAATTCGACTCTTCAGTGGATGAATGTGATTCTTCTTCTGTTGTGAATGTATTACATTGTGTAGAAAAAGAACCCACCGGCTGGGAATATCGGTTGACAAAAGTGGCCGGAGGAAGAACAAAGGGAACAACTTTTCTGCTAGTACAATTTCCCTTTGTGGTGTTCATTTGGGAAGTACTGGCCAGCTCCTGTCTATTGTCTGACAAACCTTCAAAATTAGGACGACTTTGTTTGACACAGTTTAGGTACCTTGTCTGATCATTCGGCGGCCATTCAGACATGTTCTCGTTCTCGTTAACTGAGAGGCTTTCTTGGGGAAAAGCTATTTTTTGGAGTACCGGTTGTAGCTCCATCTCCTGAGAATTTGAAGGATAGGACCAAACATGTCTGCTCCCTGATAAATTTGTTGTGATGAATGTGTTTGAAGATTGCAAAAATGGATTTATTTCTTCTCCAAACCAGCTACCATTATTCGTGCAAGGAATACTAGATGGATCTTGCCTGTTGGATGATGGCAATTGGATTTGCTTCACGATTCTTAATGAATTTTCTTCCCCCGGAAGACCTGAGGTGATGATAGAGTCCTCAGCCTGTAAAATGTCATCTCCATCTGTGTTTATATGGAAAATACCGGGTGGATCGTGTATGTTGGAAAAACGGTCATTTAAATGCTCTTGTCTCATACAACTAAATGGTAGGTTTTCATTCATTGGTCGTACCATTTCTTTAATTAGTGAATCTTCGCTAGGTGGATATAATTTTCCGAGATCGGGATTAGTCTGTTTGCCAGGTATCAAATTACGCCTATCAACTTTTGGTAATTTGGCAACGGATTGAACAGAATTTGTCTGATCAAATCCAACACTTCTGTTCCCTGCCGAGTTTACTGCATTGAAAGTATGAGGCTGGGGATGTGGTTTCTCTTTATCCTGTAATTTAGTCTTTTTACGTTGATGTTTCTTTTTAATTCTTTTTTGTTTTGCACATTTCTTTGGCATTCTTGATGAAGTTTCTTGGTAAGAGCAAATATTTATATTCTCAGATAAAATTGGATTGACTGAATCTTTTTGAGGTTGCACAATCTGCATTTCTACTTCAGGAATGTTGGTGTTTGTATTGGAAATACTGGGCGGATCCTGTATGTTGCTCGATTGAAAATTATCTACATCCTCTTTAGTTTGTTTAATAACCGGAGCTTTATCAGGTGGACGCTTTTTCTTGGTTTTTGAACCACTCTGCTTTACTTCCTCAGGTAATGCTCTGCATTTTGGCTTAAACAGAATTTCCTTAGGTGACTCTGTCTGGTATGACCAAATATGTGTATTTTGAGATAAACCAACAGAAACAGGATTGTTTTGAGGCCGTGAAAGTGGAATCATTTCTTCCCCAAAGCATTCGCCATCCATTTCGTTAATATGCAAAGTACCAGGCAAATCTTGTCCATTCTGTAAAAGGTATTCACAATCCAGGTGATCTTTTCTTGCATGCAGTCTTTGGTCAGCTGACTGTAATTCAGATTCCACCACATTAATAATTGGACCTCCGTCAGCAGGAGGTATGTTTTGAGATATCACCTTAGCTTCTCGAGGAAAATCTGCTTGGGACAAAGTATTTTCAACCTCTGAGGTATTTGAATTAATGAGAGTGTCCAGAGGTCTTAAAACTGGTATCATTTCTTCCCCAAAGCAATTTCCATCCTCTTCATATAAATGGAAGGTATTGCGCAAAGCATTTTTGTTGTGACATTCATGTTCAAAGTGAACAAGATCTCCTTCACAGTTCAAGCACCATCTTTGATCCGTTGGTTGTAGATCAGTTTCTTGCCTCTCATCTAACTGATTGTTGTCAGAGGGATCAATTTGTTTGTGCGAACCTAAATGATCGTGCTCTGCGTGAAATAAACCCCACTTTTGATCTGTCGGGTTTTGCTGAGTTACTTCAGGGACAGTTATAGGACCCTCTTCCATCTAGAAGCAGTGAAAATAAAATATCAAATCAGGATTTTACAAATTATTTGTATTACCAGATTTGTCAAAATAATACATAATAATACACACACATTACATTCAGACTGATAAATTTGCAACTAGAAACCAGCTTCTGCAAAAAAAGTTAAAATGTATATACAGCATGGCGCAAGCAAGTACGTACATCAAGCCGCGTTTACATAAATGAGCAACCATTTACATTCCTTTGTATCATTGTGCATTCAATCTGCTTAGCATCTGTGAATATGAAATTATTAGACATCATAAATTCATACATTTACAACATACTTGGCTGTCGCTATCTGTATATCGTATGTTGTAGATATGATATACAGAATATATAGAGATGTTTGTATAGGTTTAGTTTTTCTTATTCTAATTTTGTATGGGCAAGAATTATAAAATGATATTCACATAACTGGCCAGCTAGATCCCTGATTTGAATCCTATTGAATTTATATAGGATGCACTTTGAAAAACAGTCGATTGTATCCTCGACAACATCTTTATTCAGATTTAAGTCTTGAGCCTTGAAATTTTAAAAAATGTATACTCAATATGGCGCCTAGTTATATTTAGAGTAAATTAAGCTAAATTAGAATAGGTAGGTTTAGAAATAAATTTACCCTTCTACAACAATCACATCGATTTATTGAGATATTGGTATATTGGTCTTTTTCACATAGAATGAAGTGGTGACAACACTTACTCTCAAACATGGTCTAATAATTACTTTACGTTTAAAATTAATTTAAGTGGAAGTACAGAGGTCACTTTTTAAATACAACACTAATCGTAAATGAAAATTAATTTACCTTAACTTAGGCAACAAATTATAGAAAAGTCATATGGAAAATATAACAATAAATAAATTTTTAAATTTCAGAAAACAATCTAATTCAAACAATTACACATAACATTTACTAAACGTCGCTTGCATCGTACCTACGTATGATCTTCCCAATAACGGAAGGGTACTTTATGCCGCTGTGACAATCAGCTCCGAAGATATAACTATAAGCACTCAACAGCGCCTTACGTTTATTTCCATCCAGCTCTTGTTTAGGATCGGACACATACTTCCTCAGATAAGTAACGTGTAAGTAACCCTCTTTCAATTTATGCACTCCAAAAATAAACATGTTGGCCCTCTTATACCAAATATATTTATCTTTCGCTGAACCTTCGCTCAGTGTTCCCCTTCGCATTAATCTGGAGTACTTGATGAACTGCTTCAGCAAGAACCTAGGGTCAATCTGAGTAATTTTATCATCTAACTCTGCCAATTCACTTTGCAAGAACTGCACAACAACTTTAGACGACAGTGACATGATTATTTTTTTATAATTTCTTTCTTGGGCCTTACGCAGTCTCATGTCTAATTGATTATTTCTTTCTCTACGGTTGACAATAACAGAAAATGGGTTTAAGACCATTGAATTTCGCACTTCCATTAAGCTGTTATTTGTGGTGCTAGGAAACACCGTGCTTTCATTTGAAACTGCCATTGATGGCTTTGGAATATTTAGTGACAATAAAGACGGTATAGAACTGCTTTGTGGAGGAATGTGACTTTGAACGTTGCTTATATCTTTAGACGTCGAAGGGAGATTTTCAAAAGCGCAAGAAGGTACATTATGCCCCTCGGTGGACGGTGGAGTACTGCTTTTTGTAGGAATGTTACTTTGAATGTTGCTTATATCTTTAGACGTCGAATGGAGATTTTCAAAAGCGCAAGAAGGTACATTATGTCCATCCGTAGATGGCGGAGTACTGCTTCTTGTAGGAATGTAACTTTGAATGTTGTTTATATCTTTAGACGTTGAAGGGAGATTTTGAAAAGCACAAGAAGGTGCATTATGTCCATCTGTGGACAGCGGAGAACTGCCTCGTGATGGAATGTGACTTTGAACCTTGCTTGTATCTTTAGACGTCAAAGGGAGATTCTCAAAAGCACAAGAAGGTACATTATACCCCTCGGTGAACGGTGGAGTACTGCTTTGTGAAGGTATGTGACTTTGAACGTTGCTTATATCTTTAGATGTTGAAGGGAGATTTCCAAAAGCTGAAGAAGGTACATTATGCCCCTCCGCAGTTGCCACTGGTGGTGCACGTGAATCTATAATATCAAGTACGTTGGCGCAATATAAAACGTCCTCATATCTAACAATGCGTGGGGTAGCTGTCGGGAATTCACTGAAGTAGTTGCGACATTCATGTACCAAATGGCCTCGCTTGGCACATCCGGAACACCACTGTTCTTTCTTCGGTTTTAGCTGGGGCTCCCTCGAAACACGTATGGGGCCCACATCTGTCTAAAAAAGAAAGACTTCGTTTAGAGACCCGTGTAGCAGCCCGTTAAGAATTGAAAGACAATGTGTCTACATTGTTCAACTATTTTACGATAAATTAATACAAAATCGTCCGTTTTTCCGCAATCTCTAATGAAATCACACGAATATTTACAGCAAAGACCTCACTTTACCACTTATCAAAGAATGGTGAAATAATAGCATTTTTTGCCAATTATTATGGGTTAGAAAGTAGGTGGACATGGTAGGTTGGAGAATTACTAGCTCCTAGAGCATGCCTGTTTATAATAAAAGCAGCAATAGTAAATGTGTAGAATATTTATAACAATGATATGTTATGCAGCAAACGTCGCAAATCACCGCCTATTCGTCTATGAATACCTTTTTATATTACTTTGATTTAAGTTTTCCATTAACGCGTTTCACAACTAATAAGCAAAAAACTGACTGTAGATAGATAACAGATGATTTGCTAGAGTTGAAAAATAAAGTAATATGTTCTCTGATTAAGCTCAAAAATATCCTATGTGTTGTTTGTAGAGAACTAAATGACGAATATAAGGTAAAATTAAAAAAAGCTAAATGTGCATATTATGATAATAAAATAAACGGATCAAATAATAAAATGAAAACAATGTGGAATGTTATTTCAGAAATACAGGGTAGAGAATTTACAACGAAAATTAAACTCTTAGAAAATAATATTCAGATCAGTGACTTGGGAGCTGCAAATAAATTTAACACACACTTTACTAAAAATGACACAAACAACAGTTTGACTAAAGATATTAATTTCTTAAATTCAAATATTTTATTGTCAGATCAAACGTTTTTTGTTTGTCCCGTAACCAAGTATGATGTTATTTCTTTTATTAATAGACTGAAACCATCAAATTCCTGCGGGTTTGATGAAACTTCAAACTTAATAAGAAAATGTAAATTATTCATCTACATTCCTCTTACTTTTGTTATAAATTTATGTTTTAAGAAGGGAGAATTTCCAAATAAATTTAAAATTGCAAAGGTTGATTATCGGGCTTTTCAAAACTGTTAAGAGTTAAGTATAAATGAGCAATTAATGAATTTCTTTGTTAAAAACAAAATTTTAATGCCGACTCAACATGGTTTTATGAAAGCTAAAAATGTAGACACTGCCCTTTTAGAATTTAATAAATATATTCTTATTGACAAAAAAATTATTCCATTTGGACTGTTTCTACACTTTTATCGTGCTTTCGACTGTGTAGATCATGGACTTCTTTTGCTAAAACTAAATCGATATGGTGTTTGTGGTCACGCTTTAAATATCATAAAATCGTTTTTAAACAATTATTATCAAATAGTTGAAATTAATGGTCTAAAAAGTAATAGCTGTTTAATAAACAGAGGTGTTCCGTAAGGTTCTATTCTGGGACCATTGTTATATTTATTTTAATGTTTTCAATATTTCTAAAAGATAAACTAAAAGCTTTTTTATTGGGAAGACATTTTATTCAGTCCAGGAATATTTGAACACTTAGCTCCCATCTGGGTTTGGTTTTTTATTGCTTGATCTTGTTTTATTACAAATAGGTACTTGACATAGCTTACAAACTTGTAAATATTTATTTTAATTAGTCTTAAGCAGTCCTTTGCTACTTGCCACCTTATGTAATTGTAGAGATATATATGTTCTAGGTATGTGTGGATTATGTATGTGTATATATGGATTTTCATTTCTTTTTATATTTCTTTAAATGTATCATGTATCGTTGACTTGCCATATGTACATATTTTGTATCTTTTTACTGGTCAATAAAATATCATCTATCTAAAGACCTACCAAGCGCTTTTTTATCAAAAAAACTTTATTTACAATGAGTGTAAATTTTTTAACTTTTTATGCGATGACATTAAATTTTCCAGAAATGTCCCTGTTTTCAAAACGAAATTTAAAAAATGTTGCTGGAAAAAAATTGTTATAAAATTGATGAATTTTTCACATAATATTGTTTTTATTTTTTGTTTGTTTCCTTTGTCTAACGATTGTCATTGTTTGTTTTATACAATACATGTGTGCATATATAAATTTTCTATACCAGGTGGCCACGAGTCAATGTACCCCCCAATATATTGGTTGTTTTGTATTTAAAAATTTGGTTTTTGGTACACATGAATTCAATATTGGGCTACTTTTAGACTAACAGGAATGAAAATATCACTTCCGGTTGAACCGGAAGTGACATCAATTTTTTTTTCTTAAATAGACTATATTTTTTTATGGTTTCTCATTAAGCGTAAATTTCTAAATGCAACAGTTTTTTCAGATGTAAAGAATTCTAAAAAATAAGTGAGATACGAACAATTTTTTAATTTTTTCAAAATGGCCGTGTCGGATAAATGCGATGTAAGAAAATTACTAAGTAGGCTATGAAAATGATTAGTAAGGTTGTAGACTTGTCTGTAAAGAAGAAAATAGTTGTTTGAATTACTGATAGGTACCAGTATTTTTAGGTTTTTTTCAAAAAACGGAATTTAATTTTCATTTCATTTTTTTTTAATGGAACTGTGCTATTTTTTTATTAATCAGAAATAATGATTAATTTATTATTTTTGATTATAATTTTCTAGCCATTAATCATTTCTTAACGATATCCTTCGTAATAATAGAAGTATTTTTAAAAAGTAAACACAAATTAAACAAAAAATAATATTAATTAAACGTTACAAACCATGAATAAATAGAATAAAAAACTATTTAAAACCTAAATAAAAAAATTGTTCAAACTGTTCACCGTTATGATGAATACACAGAGTAGCGCGACTTATCGTTGCTTATTTTTTGATTATAATTTTCTAGCCATTAATCATTTCTTAATGATATCCTTCGTAATAATAGAAGTATTTTTAAAAAGTAAACACAAATTAAACAAAAAATAATATTAATTAAACGTTACAAACCATGAATAAATAGAATAAAAAACTATTTAAAACCTAAATAAAAAAATTGTTCAAACTGTTCACCGTTATGATGAATACACAGAGAAGCGCGACTTATCGTTGCACGTTTAACATTCTCTAATTGTTGAGGTGTTATGTGTGCAATTTCGTGTTGAACTCTTTCTTCCAGATCTTGCCTTGTGGTTGGAGCAACCATGTAGACTCTATTTTTCAAATGCGAAAATGAAATTCCGTTTTTTGAAAAAACCTAATAATACTGGTACCTCTCAGAAAACAAGTATTTTCTTGTTTACAGACAAGTCTACAACCTTACTAATAATTTCCATAGCCTACTTAGTAATTTTCTTACATCACATTCATCTGACGCGGCCATTTTGAAAAAATTAAAAAATTGTTCGTATCTCACTTATTTCTTTGGATTTTTTTACATCTGAAAAAACTGTTGCACTTACAAATTTATGCTTCATAAGAAACCATAAAAAAAATATAGTCATTCCATTTAAGAAAAAAAAGTTGATGTCACTTCCGCTTCAACAGGAAGTGATATTTTCATTCCTGTTAGTCTAAAAGTAGCCCATTATTGTCTAATTCATGTGTACCAAAAACCAAATTTTTAAATACAAAAACAACCAAAATATTGGGGGCGTACATTGATTCGTGGCCATTTGGTATACTGCTTTCAACAGTATATGTATTTGTGTAATTTGTTTTTTACTGTATGCTATTTTTCAGTTTTGACTTGTGTAAAATAATCTTTGTTATATAGACCAATAAATATTATTATTATGGTTTTATTATAGGGCTCATATATTTCGGATGTTGTAGATTAAAAAAAAAAAAGAAAAAAATCACGATTATTTATTTCAATTCAATAAACTACTAAAATAAACTTACAAACCGCTTAGTAAGCGAATTACACAAACAATTATATATAAAAAAGTGAAATAAAACAACACCTCTTAGGCAACATTTTAACAATATTTACCATAATATATTAACAAATAAACTAGTATTATAATTTGTACATCATATAGGCTCTGATAATTGTGTATATCCTTCTTGTTCAGAGTCACTAGAAAAACAATCTTTTGTCATTTTTTTCCATTAATGATTTGCCGAATAAGCCCAGGATAATTTACACCTTCATGTTTATCGACACCGAAAATCAGTTTATGAGCCATTAGCAACATATCGCGGCGCTTAAATTTCTTTGGCTCTCGCATATTAAGAAATCTATGTAAGTGCCCCATATATTTTCTGCCCTTATGAAATTCGTGCACCCCAAACAAGAACATATTCAATATTCTGAACCAGAAACATTTATCGCTCACAATTTTTGTCGTTAGAGGCTGTTGCATCAGACACAGCCTGTTGTACTTGAAATATTGTCGTATTAAAAATCTGGGATCCCTTTTGCTAACCCAACGTTTCAACTCGGCCATTTCCTTCTGCAGGAATTCCCTCACTGCATTGGCCGATTCCTGCATTATGAGATGTCTGATCCTGTCCTGATCCTGCCTAACTAGAAAATTGGTTGATTGCTTGATCTTGTCAGCATGCAGGAGTTGTATCTGGCTTTGATCTTCTCCACCAAATTGAATCGACCGTATGTGGCCCAGCAAACCAGAATTAGCTACTAAAAGCAAGTTGTCATAGTCGTATTCCGTAAATCTAAAACAGTTGTTCACGGGAATCGACAAACTGCAATAATTATTATCATTAACTGACTTCGACTTGTAAACTTGAATAGAAGTTGAAGGTTTTAGCAACTCGGCAGAAGTGGGATTAATACCAGGAAGACAGGTGTCTGGCCGCAAACTAGGAACATTTTGAGATTCACTTGGAGAGATAATGGATCTGGGGGTGGTTCCAGAACTGGAATCATTCTGTGGCAAAGGCTTAGAAGATTCTTTCTCAGATGACATTTCATTAGGAGAAATGGAAGAAGCAATGCCTGACAAAATAGTAACTCGTGATTGTGATGAAGAAATATTGATATTTCTTGAATGTGTAGAAGGACTTTGAGAATCAGGATCCCGGGGCAAATTTTGCAGGCATGACGTTGAAATACCATGAGGAGAATGCACAGCGACGTCCTTGGTATGTGAACAAACCGCACTCGAACTGTTTGCACCTTCATGTAAAACATCTTCGTAACTAACAATGGACGGGTTAATCGGCGGGTATTCTCTGAAATAGCTACACTCGTGTTCCATGTGGCCTTGTTGTGCGCAGGCTGGACACCACAGTTGATCCCTCGGTTTTAATTGCGGTTGTTGTGAAACAACCAGCGGGCCTTCTTTGGTCTACAGGATTTAAAAAAAAATTAATATCGCACAGCTATTCTACGTATCTCAAAATAATTTGTGCTTATGTGAAGACCATAAATGAATCCTGAAAGATGGGTTGTGTGTGCTTACGTGAGTGTGTTAGTGATTGATACTTACGTTTAAGAAAATTACATGAAAAATAGATTTCTTATACTTACTGTCAGATGGTACCTCCTCCACAGGTCTGGACATGTCTTGGCTATGTGGCCCTCCATATTGCACAGCTTACATATTGAGTGCCGGAACTTGAAACATTTCCAACAATAACTCGTAGAATAATCACCTTGGTTGCCACACTACAATAACGTATTTTATTTTTTTCACTTTGCGCTATTGGCGAGAAATAGAGGAAACATTTACCTGTCTACACATTTTGTTTGGACACCTGGGTTCCTGGTGGCCTGGCTTTCCACAGAGGCTGCAGTTGGGCGGAAACAGCTTTTCGGTACACTTCACTGCCAGGTGTCCAAACTGTCTGCACCTATTGCAGCGTATCCCTGGACGTCTGTTGATGATCATAGCCCTGTCCTTGTATGATACTTTCCAAGCCTCGGGATCATCTAGGAACACACAACTCTTTAAGATCCATTTGATGAAATAACAAATATATAGAGTGGGGCAATAGTGTCTGTCCTACTTAGATAGCTCGAGTTCTAGGATAACTGGAAATTACTTTCGAATATACAGGATGAGCCAAGATCAAGTGCCATTTTAAAAAATGGAATGGTATAGATATCAGTACATTTTTAGAAGTCTCTTTCTAGACTCCTTTCATTCATATTATTGTTATGATTAATGATTATCTCCCAACCAATTGGATGTAGTGAAAAAGGTGCATATCTGCGGCCTTTCAAACATGTTTGAAGGACCAGCGGACTTTTCCGAAAATTTTCCGCTATATTATGTCGAAACAGTGCGTAAATAAATCATACTTTATAAAAATTAATATTTATCAAAAGATGAAATACAAAACCTGAAAAATATTATTTTCTATGTACTTGGAACAAAGGTGATTCAGTAAAAATTAAGAGCATCTTGTTTACCACTCACACTCCTATTAATATTAAACATTAAAAAACTAGTATGTCTAGATTCCACCTGAAATTAAGAGTTGTTCGGAGTGTATTAGTCATCCATGCTTCCAATTTTAATTGTAAATGACTTCACGTCAATAAAATGACGCAGCCTAATGTACGGTGTGCTTGGAAAGCGAGAGATAGAGATGTAGTAGAATATGACATTGGACAAATTTATTATACCTAATCTTTAAATTTCTCTGTGCATTTGAGGACAATAGGGCTAATTTTATTTTAGTTCTACAAAAGGGAAAATGTTTATTTTAATAATACCTATGTGGGATGACAAGAATTATTTTTGCAAATCGAAAATAGAAGAAAAAAATTATTTTTTATATATACTTTTTTTTCTCTCATCATCCCACATTGTAACATGTTTTAATGTCTTTTAGTGAAAGCCGTTTTTTAAAATAATGATTTATATGAGAGTAAATTGAACTGTCTTTCCGGCTTATATCCGGAGCGCTCTTAACTATAAAAATGTATAAATTTAGTATTTTATAATTTACTGTTTAAGAAACCATGACGTGAAATTGAAAGTTTTTGTTAAATCCATTATAATAGATCAGTAATTTATTATGCATATTCTTTTTATCATATGAATGATGACTTACATTTTTTAAGTTTTCCAAATAATGTAGTATGTTGTAAAATTAAAAATGTTGTAAAAAACATCCGCCCGCATACACGTCATCAAGAGCGTCGCAAATTCATTTTGAGGGTCATAAAATCGTATGGGGAAAGAGATAGCCGGAACGAAAACAACTTGGCAAAAAAATCTAAAAAAATTGATTTATAAAAAATTAAGCATTATAGAGGAGTATTTCCCGTATAAAAATTGTAGAGAATTTCTTTCTCTACAACGTGATATTTCTTTTTTAGTTATTAGAAGTATTTTATGGCCGTCGTACAATTGCTACAACACCCAAGTTCATTATGTTGTTCCTGACATTTTTCCCCATCCATTTATCATAAAACTATCCCCTGAGAAATAAAATCCAAATTGGTCTAAATTTATTGTACTATCATTTTAATTATGTATCAACACCTTATGATGTTATGCAATATAGTTTTTAATTTAGATGCTGACATGCCATATATACATATATTGCATCATACAAATGGTTAATAAACATATTATTATTATTTATGGTATGTCCGGAATGAAAAACGAAGCAAGCTATCGTAGCATTAACAAAAAAAGTGCATTCATGCACTACTGCTGCATTCACAAGTTAAGTGGAATGTCGTTTATCAGTGTTTATTTAACTTTGATTTTTATTGCTTATATTGAGGTATTGTTTTTATTTGTTATAACAATTATCTGCTGTGATGTGTAATATTTTATCTTTATATTTACACTTGACTTACATCATAAACTATTATCAACAAGATAAATAAATTATTATTATTGTTATCCTTACCTGTCTGAGTGCTTTGAATAGCATCGACATCAAAATTGCTATAGTCCTGGTCCAGGGCATAACGGTTGGCGAGATTCCCACCGGAATCATCATCAACAACAATCATTTCCTCGGAATCATCATTAGTGCTACCTTGGATAATGCAGTTGGCCAATTCCAAGTCCTTTCCCACATCAGACAATTCTTTAAAATCATATTCCGAATCGGATGACAGCACGACTTCGTCACATATTACAGTAGATTCTGCTTCATCAATTATTATTAAATTGGGCGAGCCAGGGGCAATGTCATCTACTACTATAAGTTCCTCGTCAGAATCATCTTCCTCTGCTCCCTGCATAGCGGCTGATTCCGACTGGTTAGTAGGGTGAACTGGTATTTCATTCAGTTTACAACTTAATATGCCTTCGTCGGAAGGTTGCTGGTTATTTCCTTCTGCTTCGTTCTTCTTTTCTTGAGGGGGATTTAACTCCATCTCAGAATGTCCTAAATCATCAAACTTTGCCATATTTTCACAATCTGTGTCCTCTAAAGCTGGGTGTTGAGAGAGTTTTTTCTTTTTCTTCTTTTGTACCTCAGCTTCTATTCTGTCTTCAATGTTAACGGATTGGCTCAGGAGTTCCGAAAAAGTAATTTTTTTATCCTTCTGTCGTTTGTCTCCAGCAATATCATCTGTTTGACTTTTTCTTTTCTTTTTCTTTGATCTTTCTTTAACAGTTTCTTGATTTATACATTCTGGTTGAGTTAGTGGAACCGATTCCAAATACCGATCCTTTTTCTTTTTTACCATCGACTCTGAATCAGGTGCAGCGTTATCTTTTTCAGAGCTGTTAGAACCTGACCTATTCCTCTTTTTCTTTCGTGTTGCCTCAGTATTATCTTCGTTTCCAGAGTTAGACTCTGAAGACACTTTTTTCTTCCTACTGCGAGAATTATCAACAGGATCGTGTCTAATAATTTCGTCAGTTTGATGTACCGATAAGCTTGCTTCAATATTATCATGCTGAGGAGTCTTGCGTTCCTGGGAATTCTTTATTTTCTTCTTTTGAGATGAAGACATACTTAAATCACTACTTTCTTCACTTTGCACACTGTTCGATTCTGAGCAACTTTTTTTCTTCTTACCTGACGGCTGTTCTGAATTGTCAAGCCTGGTAATTTCTACAGATAATTTTTGTTCCAAAACATCACCTAAATTATTATTTTTGATTTCGTGCAGTCCAGGGCGCAAAGATTTCCTTCTTTTTTTCTGAGATGTACATTCGTCAGTATTTTCTCCACTTTCAGAATTGTTAGTCTCTGAGTTACCTTTTTTCTTTTTGTTTTGAGATTTCTCCATGTTATCGTCATCTCCTGAATTTTGTAACACATATTTCTTCTTTTTCTTCTTCCGCGAGTCAGAATCAACCTTTGTATCTGCACAACTTTCTAAATTCTTATTCATAGGCATTTTTTTCTTCTTCTTCTTTAGCAGTTTCTTATACTCACTATTAGACGTTTCCTTGCCCGTATCACTATCAGATTCAGAAACGTCCACAACTAATTTCTTCTTGCTTATACTTTTTTTAGGTAAAGCTGAAACTTCAGGTGATGGCTGATCCTTGATAAATTCCGATGGAATTTTTTTCCTCGATGACATCCTCTTGGGTGTTGTAAGATCAGCTCTATCAGACAGCATTGGCGATAAAGTCGGTAGCTTCTTAGAAGCCCCTAGTCCACTAGCTTGCAGACTTCTTTTAACACATGTTGAATGTTCATTGTCACTCTCAGGACTGCTATCCGTCAAAGAATCAACCTCCACCACATGTTCAGTCTCTGTATTCTCAGAATTTGCAACTGCATTATCTAATTCTTTCCTTTTGTTCCTTCTAGGAGTTATGTAGGTACCAAACTTTTCAAGGTTATTTCCTGAAAATATGTCCTCTCGAGGGAATTCTACCTCATCAAACACAACTGTCTTTACGGAATTATTAAAGTCCCTATTGAGTTCATTTGTGCTGCAACTACTTTCCGTTTCGCAAAAGTCAACAGGATTTGCAGGACGAACAAATTCCCCCTGAGAATTATTAAAATCAGAGCCATGCAAGCTGAAGTTAAATTTGTGGGTACTGTTTTCAACAGCGGTGCTATCTAAGAAATCATTAGACGGGGATGATTCTGGGGTAAGTTCTTTTTGAGTAGATTCCGGGTTACTTGGTGACAATTTCTTCGCACTATTGGGGGAATCTGGCGTTTCATGTGGAGTTTCTGCTATTTCCTGTTCTTTATCATCACCGTCTACGTTTACCACTTCTATTGGTGGAGGTGGAATGAAAATAATATCATCGTCAGACTCTGGTTTCTTGCTAGTTTCATCATTATCGTTGTATTTTTTGGGGAATCCAGTGGATAACTTTTTATGGTCAAGAGGGGTGGCGATACTTACATCTTGTATAATACAGTCATCATCAGAATCGTCAGAAACACAAATTATATCATTTACTTGTCTCTGGGTATCTTCTTTCAAACTTACTTCGATAACAACTTTGCTCTGCTTCTTTTTCTCCTTCCTTCTTTGCAATTTCGCTTTCTTTTTCTTCTTTCCGATAATATGTTGATTCTGAACTGCCCATGAAGTAAAATATTTGCTAGCAAACGGGGGATTTAGTACCTCATTCAATTCAGAATTTATTATAACTGGAACAGTGTACTGATTAACTGTTATATTATTTTGAAATTGATTGCTAAAATTGCCTTCAGTGGTTATATCGGTCGAGGTTGGACTAACAGAAATGTTATTTTGGAAAGAATTTTTGTCATCAAATGAAATATATGTAGACTGCAGAGGCTGACTAGGATGTTCTTTGTGAAAGTATCGATGAGTGGCAGGTTTTGCAACATTACTAAGAGTATATGGATTCGAGTGAATTGATTGCAGCGAATCTCTAGCGGGAACAAGTACATTTGAAAGCTGTTCCTCTTCCGCAGTGGAATGGTGAACTTGACTATAGAGTCTAGATTCTATATCCTCCATATCCAGCTCATTCTCCTAAAACAAGAAGTTAGTTATAAGTAAACAATATAAATTGACCAGTTGATCACTTACCATAATTACTTAATAAATGTTTACATGTAGTACATGCTTCCATTCGAAATAAATGTAAAATTATAACAATTCAAATAACTACTACTTTCTCCTCGTCCCTTTTTTCTACTTTTTCTTGTAATCCTATTTTTTTGACGGGCTACAAGTTTACAAGTTAGACAACGGCGGTGAGGCAAATTTCAACCAAACAATCATGTGTTGTGGAACATAGTACTTTTTCACAAGGGTCAATAAAAGAAGATGGATTTATTACCAAATATTAAATAGAATAAACACCAATATCATCTTGTAATGAAAAATATATGGAATATGGAATTCAGTAATTTTCTTATTTTACAGTTGTCCTCTTCAAAGTGAGAGGGACTTTTCGATTGTCGGTAATGAATGAGTGAAGTACGGACCGGTTTAACCGGAGAAATAGTGATACGAATAATAGGTAATCTTGTGTGATCGAAATTACTCGTTACTTTTTTACTTACTTTTTACTTACAATAGGAACCGAATAGGTTCTTTATTACTTCGATTATTTAGGGCCGTCTGCTTAAACATCCAACCTGCCATTGTGATAGTTAAAACTTGTCCCTTTCGATTCTATGGACCAGTGCAATGGGCACAACTCTCTAAATTGTTTCCTTCGACAAGTGGACCAGTGTAATGGGCACACCTTGTGTAATGGGCACAACTCAAACACTTATTTTAACATGATACAATAATTGATCTCTGCAAAAATATTAAAGGTACGTAGTGCACCCGCACAACCTTTACTCAACACTATCTCGTACGAATGTCAACTTACTACTCCTCTTACAACTCTACTCTCCCATGACCAAAACATGACTTAGTTATATAGCCCTACCTGCAAGGGTAATTGAAGGTAAAGGGTTTTTCCCAATTGCATTTAACAAAATGGTAATTAACAAGGGTTCCAAAATTATCCTACTTTCTACAATATTTATATGGATGCAGGTCTACTGGAAATTCCTACACTTTGTTATTTATAACAACAATAAACGTAAATACATAAGGTATGATAACTATTTGAGACGTCTAGACATGTGCAATAAAACAAATTGCAATATTCATTATTTACAGACTCCGTTAGTTATTTCATATACCTACAGGGCATTATTTACAAAATTACACATATACAACACAAAAATACATTTTATACAAATTAATCAAAGAAAACGCTCAAACATGTCGCCCACTTTGAAATGCTATGCTTTCAACTCAACTAAAACATAGATAACATTTTAAATATAGGTAACATCCTTATTATGATGTAACAGAAAGGTAACAATAAATGATATAGTAGGCTAATCATAAATGAATAAAAACACAAATCTTCCTAGTCTACACTTGAGTCTCTTACCAAATGTCTATTCGTTTCAATGTTTACTTGAACTAGTGACGTTACAATTTGGATAAACAAATCATGATGTCGCTTCCTTATAAGGCTAAAAATAAATACTAGAACATAATTTTAACTTAAGTACTACAGATAGTCTTACAAAACACCCGAATTTATTCCAGAGGAAGCACGCACACCTTTGTCACTGCACGTTTTACTAAATCGTCATGAATCCGCGCTTCCACAACTCTTACAATACCATACTTTTCTGGGAACAACGAAGTCACTTTACCAAGAGGCCAATGAAACTGCGGAACGTCGTCCATTTTAATCAAAACCAAGGATCCAACTTTCATTAATTAACTCGTTGGATTGCTGACGCCACTTTACACGTGTTTGCATTTCGTTTAGGTACTTTGCTTGCCATCGACGCCAAAAATGTTGCAACAAAGCTCTTGCAATCTTTGAAACTTGTTAAGCCTATTTTCTGACACTTCTTTTAAATTTGTCTCAGGAATGAACGTCAAAGGTCTTCCAATCAAAAAATGCGCGGGCGTTAAGGCAGTAGAGTCGTCGGGATCATTATATACAGGACAAAGGGGTCGTGAATTAAGAATACCTTCAATTTCTGTTAGCAGCATTTCTGTTAGCAATCTTCTGTTAGAAATCTTCATAAGTGAGCGAGGCTTCACCCAAAACTCGTTTAATATGATGTTTGCAACTTTTGATTTCCGCTTCCCAAATGCCGCCGAAAGTCGGTGACCTTGCCGGTATAAAATGCCAAGATATCCTTTCATCTATTAATTTATTAGAAATAAAGTCGCGTTCTGAACTCAAAAAATCATATAACTCCTTAGTAATTTATTAAAGGATGAATACTTCTTAATCAATTCAGAAAAAATACCGAAAACATTGTCTATATACTAATCAAAACATTAGAAACGGAACGCTGTTCCAGAACCTCAAAATCTAAATTTATAGGTATTACTCATATTCCATTCCGAATTAGGACGCAACAGCCAGTCCGGTCCTTGCCAAAATAATTTTGAGTGGCCTAATAAATGAGCAGATAAACCGCGCGACTGTATTTTCTTGCAGTGTTGCCAATTCAACTATTCATGTCTCTTTCTGCCATGTGGGAAATAAAGTGGAAAAAGTAATATCGGTAGTCAAGTGTGATATTTGACAGTTTTACACAAATCCGTGATTCATCGCGCAAAGTTTATTCCGTTTGTTGCCACATTGAACTGCCTTGTACCAGTTGTACTAAAGATTCATGTTTTGAAAGTTTTTTGTTACAATATAACGATTGCACCGAAAAGAAATATCTGCACATTTTTTTTACCACTTTATCTTTTGGTGTATAAAAGAAAAGTGTATCTTTTGAATCCAACCGCTGTATAATTTAACGCTTTGACGTTGGCAACACTGCAACGAACACATGAAAATACGAATTACTTCAAATCAGCTGATATTTGTTTACTTATGGAAAGCAACTTTTCACTTGTAAAAATTTAAATCATCTCAATGCGCAAAACAGATACAACAAAGTGATCCCCAGACCTACTGTGTGACTCACAGCAACTGAGATTTTCTTTTCATTATTCTTTCGCTTCTATTTCATAAATTCTGTTCCTCTAACAAATGTGTGTGAAAATCTCATAAATCAACCGCTGTATAATTTAATGCTTTGACGTTGGCAACACTGCAACGAACACATGAAAATACGAATTACTTCAAATCAGCTGATATTTGTTTACTTATGGAAAGCAACTTTTCACTTGTAAAAATTTAAATTTCTACAAAAGTATTATAATTAAAGTTAATTTCTTTTTTAGATACAAAATGAATGAAAAATTATACTCCGAAAGTTACTATCAGTCATCTCAATGCGCAAAACAGTTACAACAAAGTGATCCCCAGACCTACTATTCTTATTCTACTGTTCCATTAACTAGCACATTTTCGTCAGGTACGAATTTCATGGATATTTACAATATTACTCCACAAAATGTTGGTCGTAGCCAGCAAAATACATACACCTCAGTTGGTATATTTCAAGAACAGACCGATTTGCTAAGCTGGGAAAGTAGAATGCTGCCCGAAGTACAAAAGACAATGAAACTTTCTGATAAGATGGAGATGATTGAAATCACCAGCAAAGATCTAAGTCCCGCTAGTTATTGTAGTAATATAGATATGTTAGTTCCCGATTGTTATAAATCTGCAGGTAAAGATGTAAATTACTATAACAAATATGATAATCAGTGGTATTACAACCAAAATAATTATAATCAAAAAAGTTTTGAGTACCCTTCCTGTGCGCAAGAGAAATCTACAAAATACTGCACTTTTTCAAAAAATCAGGATTTAGATACAATTATAAAGAGTTGCAGCTATAACAGTGATATCATACTTCCTGATGACATGTTTTATAAAAGCACTAATAGTAAAACAATTACAAATGAAGTAATACCTGACTACAGTACTTACAATTATTACGATAGTAAATTTGCAGACAATCAGGCACCAACTCAAAATAATGATTACTTTAACACAGCTGCTAATATACCTTTTGAGCCTTTAATTAATGCGATCGACCAACAAACTGAAGGCTCAAATGAGGAGAGCGACATAATCGTTGAAGAATCCGATGAAGAAATCACCGATTACAGTGAGGATCAAGAAAAGCAACTCTACTACCAAATGAATAAATGTTTAATTTGTAACGTGATGTACACGCCTCTGGGCATGCAGTTTTACTTTTTAACTTCAGAAAATCCACTTACAATGTCCAGCCAAAAGCCGGTTTTTAACAAAATTGTCGATATCATAGGAAAACTTTCCACCACGAGAAATTATTTGTGTAGCGAGTGCTTAGGGCTCATTAACACCATAGATCACTTACAATTGAAACTGGATAATTTCAATGCAGAGTTGGTTACCAAATTTGAGAAAACTTGTGCCGAAAATAATCTAAAGTATAAAAAAAAAACTCAAATAAGCAAGCGGATAAAAAGGTATTACATTAATAAGTTTCCGAAATACAAATGCAAGCTTTGCAAAAAAGTCATGTGCCTCAAGAGATTTTGTTTTTACCACGTAAAGAAACATAAAAATCGCGGATATCTCTGCGAGCTATGTGGTAAAATTTGCTCAAACAGAAGGAAGTTTGTGCAGCATACTAAACAACACAAGAAAAGAATCACTACAAAGATAGACTCCTTCAAATGCTCAAACTGTGATAAAACATTTCGGACGAAGTCTAACTTGAAAGAGCACGAAAATTACTGCTTAGGAACGTTGCCTTTTAAATGCAAGAATCAGTATTGCGATAAAAAATTTCCATCAGCCACAAAATTAAAGAACCACGTCAAGCTTAAGCATGACAAGAAATTTATAGCGATCTGTTCTATTTGCAACATAGGATTTACCAAAGTGTCCGACTACAAAAGCCACATGATCACTCACAGTACTGATAAAAAATATTCTTGCACCAAATGTGATAAAAGTTACAAAACGCTTAGTAATTTGAATTTCCATATGAAAACTCACAACGATAGACTGCCTTTTAGTTGTAACGTGTGCCAAAAGGGGTTCATGAGGAAAGAATATTTAGAGGCGCACGTAAATAACCATAACGGGGTGAAAAATTTTACTTGCACCATTTGCGAAAAGAAATTTGTATCGCAAAAAAATTTGGACGCCCATTTAAAATATCATGAGGGATCGGTGAAGAGGAATACTTGCGACATTTGTGGGAAGACGATGACGACTGGGTTCGAGGAACATTTGCGGATACATAACAATTTGAGGGAGTTCGAATGTGAGCACTGTGAAAAGAAATTCAATACAAAAGGAACCCTTTCTAAGCATGTTAAGAAAAAACATTGGGACGTTACTACTTCTGAAAATTCTATTGTATAATTTATATAGAGACGTTTTACTTTTATTACCAGTTGTATTTCTTGTAAATATAACTTCATTAACCCTTTATTTTTCTTACTATTAATAAATTTCTCACATGCAAAGCCATGAATGAAATATACTTACTTTCTCAGATTCAACTTGACAGAAGCAGCATATCTTTTTTCTGCAGTTATAAAGGAACACACAAGGTCCTATTGAAAATTAAAACATAATATTTTTAGTCGCAAACTCCTCTATAAAATCCTTATTTTACTATCAGGAACGTAATCAGACTGCAACCAACAGCTACTCTCCGGGCTATTTGCCCCGCCGAGCGCTGAATTACAAGTTACAAGCCTGGCGCGTTAAATGTAATAATTGCATATTACCATCAAAACGCTAATGCTTCGATTGCAACAACTACCAGCCGAAAGACTGATCCTACTTAAAGGAGTGCCAGTCGTCACACACCACTTGCAGACTGCAGTTTCGAACTGTTGGCTCTCGTCAGTGCAATCGAAGCATTAGCGTTTTGATGGTAATATGCAATTTAGTTTTAATAATCCGTCCTCTAAAAGCACATTCGAAATATACTATTGAAAATATTTTTAATACAGTAAAGTCGACATAGGGCTGCTAAAAATATGACTAAGAGTGATTTTTAAGGAGTGCATTTGAGTTCCTAGTTTTTAGAGTGCCAAGAATTATTGGTAATTGGTAATTCTATAGGAAATCCCCATCTGCAAAATGAACAAGATACCCAGCCCATTTTCAATATTTTGCTTCGCATTGGAGACATCGAAAAAGTTGTTTAGAATCTAATTTTGAGCCTTAATACCAGATGTTATTACGAAATTCGCATTTTTAGTTTCTTTCAGTATTTTCCCGCAACTCTACACAATTTTGGTTATGTAAAAAAAACTGCGAATCTGACAAGTCTTTGAGTCACTTAAGTTCTGTTGTGTAAAGTTCTTAATTAACAATCGTAAAATACGTCTGCCAAGTCAAGAGAAAAAATCGACATGAGGTTATTTCATTGATTGTGATCCCGAAAGGTCTTCTCTCTGGAATACCGACTGAAACACACGGTTTATATACATACGGTTGGATTATGCCCGCCCCTACCAATCAGAAAACATTTAGTGCATTGACGTCAAAGTAGACCTCGTTTACGCTCGCATATAATGCTGTCTCGTTCTCCATCATTAATAGTCTCTTAAGTCGTTATTGCGTCCACTTATATATCTTGCAATTATTATTTTATTTTAATACAAAAAAACAGGCATTATTTATTTTATACAAGTTCGATTTAATAAGAAAAGGACGCACTAGAATCGGACAAAAAAATTTTAAGTTACTGCACAAAAAGTCTGTATTTCTTATTTTAACATAGCCCAAAAGCGTGTAAGCTATCGTCCTATCTTATCATAATTTTAAAGCAAAATATAAGTTACCCCAAAGTTTTAGGTATTAGCATAGCACACAAAAATACGAAGAAGTATAAGGAAAAAGTTATATACAGTATTCTCACGTACGAACGAATTTTATATTAGGTGATATATTAAATTTATTTAAAGATATTTTTAATTAAAAAAAAAAAACAATATTTACCTACACAATAATAATAAAAAATTAATCAACAAATATATATAGAATGATCCAACAATACTTGTACTTACTTTTTATTGGGGCAAGTCGACTTCCCAAAACAAAACCACAATACTTCCTAATAATAGTCTTTTTAAAGCGTCTTTAAAATACACCGAATATACAAAAATAAAGAAACAAGTTCACAATGCACAACCAAACCACAGAGTATCTGATAAACCGTGTCTGTGACCAAACAAACGATACAAATATGGCGCGTTCCAAGGTCTACTGTAACGTCACAGACCCCGCCCATTAATCCAACCGTATCTATACTAACCGTGACTGAAACATGGTTATCATATGTCGCCGTGAAAACTGCCCACATTCCGTTTAAAATTTTTTGATGTTTTGTCAGTCTTTTTACAGGTTATGTTTGTTAACGGTTTGGTCGGTTCGACGTATTTGTCGAAGAACTAATACAAATGTAGTTTTTTAATTGAGAATTCCTGTGATAATCCTTAACATTGTTTTAAATATGGTGTTATGTAAGTATGGACGTTGAGATTTTTACGATTTGACTTCTGCTTTCGTAGCCTATTTAATATTCATACATAAATGTCAACTACATTCCATAACACTTAAGAGATATATTTAAAGATGGATAACAGCTCCAATAAATCTGATATTAGTAAGCGAATATTAGAAACGAGAAAACAGACTGAGGAATTAAAGGCTCAATTACAAAACTTGATAGATTCAGGAATTAATGCTCTTGAATTCAATAAAGCATCGGAACATTCCAATTTTGGTCAAGAAAACCTAAAGGAATCCCAGAATAAAGTGCAAATTATAAAATCGTATGACACTAAGCTTTCTCGTCACATTAATAAACCGAGTTCATCTAACGTTACATCGACGAAGCAAAAAGACAACAAAGTTCAACCGAGCACAAAGCAAGAATCTCCAAAGAAGGTCAGAAATTATGATGTAAACGAGGCTCGAGAGTACATAAAAAAGCAGCGAGAAAGACGCGTGGAGCGACTAAAATCTCAAAATAATGAGAAAATAAAGGCTGAGCTTCAGAAACAAAAACTTTTAGAGCTACATAAAAAGTCTTTAGAATTAGTCACAAAGAATGTTCAAGCTAAACGGGAGAGATCTAAATCACGAGAAAGAACGGACTGTGTAAGACCAGACCAAAATATTTTGACAAGAAATAGATCTTCGTCTCGAGAAAGGAATGTCCCAGGAAATGGTTGGTTACGTTCTACAAGTGATCATGTGGTAAAAAAACAGAAAACAAGAAATGTGACTAGCCATGCTAAAGAACCAACACATAAATCAACTAAGGAATTATACGATTTAAATTGTAACAATAATGAAAAGATAGGCGAAGAAAAAAATCATTTAAAGTCTAATTCTAATACTGATATTCAGCAGACTTCTTTAAGACCTGTAAACCTTTTTAATCGATCACATTCAAAGAGTGAAAGTGTCAAAGAGAGGTCACAAAATATTGAGAGAAATACCGAAGATCAGAACTCTTTGCCAGAAAGCAACATACTCGATTGCAGGAGTTCAAAAGTTGACTGTCACATAACACTACGATCTCCTAAGGAAACAACCTTGGAGCCTACTAGAATTAACTTAGCTCAGTCAAATGCACTAAATTCAGACCACAGGCATGATTATCATAAGCTAAAATCTAAACAGTCTGAAGTGGCAATAGGTACTGACAATTTGGAAAAAGACTCCAAAGAAACCCAAACAAATACTGAACAAAAAATCGAATTTCCATTGTGGCTTCAAGAAAAGCCTGTGCAAGCATATCCATTCAATTTTATAAATACAGTTAAACGAAAATTGCAGTGCGCAGTAAACATTCCTAAACCATCAGCAGTGGAAATTGGTATACAAAGTTCTTTTGTAAAGGAAAATTCCAAGCTACAAACACCGGAGAGGACCAAAACAAAGGAGGAAATATTGGAGGCTCTTCAACATAGCACAAAATCGAGCAAAAAACCAAAGACGAATTCCTTTGTTTCACACAAGCATCTGAATTTGGATCCTACGTCTATAGATCATCTTGAATTGATTCCGAAAAAATCCATCCATAGAAGTCGCACTGTAACTAAAATTTCAGAAACAGAAAGCGAATCAGACACTTCAAAAAATATCCCTGATATTTCCAGTGAAAGTGGCCGTTCATTGAAGAAAAATGCCGAGTCTGTGAAACAGAATGGCACATCTAGCTTAAACGTTGAGAGAATAAGTAGCATGAAACTTATACCCCACAGTGTTAAAAGCGCTACCACCACTATCCAGTCAGAAGTGGGACGATATTCCTCAGAAGTGGGACAAACGGAATTCTTAAAACCAAGAACTTTAAAAAGTCACAGATCTGAATCTAGAGATATGGTGAATAATGCAAGAGACTCGAAAAATACTAGCAGCAGAATTAATCATATAGTCGATAATCAGTATAGTTCAGATTTTCAATCAGGAAGTGAATTAAGTAGAAGCCGAGAATCTATCATTTCTTCTAACGGCCCAACGCAAAGTAAAATACTGGTACATTCTCACAATCAAGATCTAGAAGATTGGAAATCAATTGAAACAGATAATAGTCTTCATTCAGAGAGACATTCCATCTACATTCCAGAAAATATATCATTGCATTCCAAGATTATACCAGAAAGTATTATATTGAGAAATGGCGATCAGGAAAAATATTCAAAGTCAATTTCAAACATTACGACAAGGAGAGATAGGACAGAACTGACCCAAAGAGATGCGGTCGATAATATTGTAACAAGGAGCGGCCTGGCAAAGATGATCGATGGCAGCAAAAAGTTTACAAATGATGCTGGCACAACTTCTTATAGCAAGGAAAATTTCTTTTCAAGTAGTATTGCAACAGAAAGAGAATCTCATACTAATGATAGAAATACTGTAGAGTCTGACAAAGTAACATCAAACAGTATTAGTAGAAATTCAAAGAGATCTGAGAAGAACTATACATCTTTGTACACAGAGACTTACCCTTCCTCAAGTAATGTTAGCAGGATGTCCAAGTCGGAATCGAACCTGCAGAATATTAATACACTTAGGGGTTCCGGTACTTTTTCCGAAAGTGATAAATTAACTGAAATTATTCCTCTCAAGGAGCCAACGCTTTCTTTGACTGTAGCCAATAAGGAAACTAAAGGAAAATGTGTCGGCAAAAAGAGGAGCAAGCTAACAAGTAATATCGCTTTGAGACCAGATAGGAATCAAGGTTCAGAGGACTTTGTAAGTTAAAAAGTTTCAATGTTATCTAATTAGTGATGATTTTATTTCAATTTTAGAATGATACGAATGAGATTCACTTGAAATTTGAGGCAGAGATTCACCTTCTAAACGACTTTAACGAATCGTTGCGGCAGTTTTCTGCAGTAGAAAAGGTAAAAATTGAAAAATAGGTACCTTTTAGTTGATGTTAATGACACATATTTTTAGGCTTTTGAATCCTTGAAATCGAAAAATGATAACAACGTAACTCTGCACAAGATCCTCCAAAACCGAGACACGCAAACCTCTGTGGGGACAAAATCCTCGACTTGCACATCAGTCATGGAAAACGTTGCCGACACCACTAAGAGTCAGGTATCCACTATAAATTATTCCAGAGGATCGATAATCGACTTCGAATTGAGCAATCTTAATCTTGATAGTATTGTTTCCAAGCAAGAGGAAAAGAATGGCTTGGTGTCAACTGGATTGGAAATTTCAAATTTAAACAACAGTTTGTCCACTGTTGTGGAGAGCAACCCAGATTTGTCCAATTTTGAAAATTTGCAATCCTGTAATTTTGCGGGAATGTCCCTTCGAATGGTGAGTGATCTTAAATTTTTCTTATAATTGATAAAACATGAGAAAAAATTCATAAATAGTAATGGAGTACTTCATTGTCAAATACAGATGGCCATATACTGAGGTCATTACATTTTAGTACCAATAAAAGTAGTAGACGGAAGCGGTGACCGTAGAGGACCCCACGTAATCAGATATTAGTATGAACCTAATTTAAATCGATAATTGAGTAATAACTTGACATACAATCACTGGTGTGCCTAACTCCCTATGGTCAAAATTGCAATGTATTTGTTTTTAAATGTGTGTCCGCTGATGGGATACCACACTCTTGTACAGTTCAAATCATGAATGTTGTCGTTCACGTCATCATCCTTTAATTTCCAAATCCAATCACACAGAATGACAGGCATGGGCATACCAATGTACGCAAGAGATAAGTTTTTATGATGAAAATATCTAACCAATAATAGCATGCGATAATTGAATTTTAACATCTGTTGCCGCATTTATTTATTTATGGGATAATCCCTATTAGGTATTACAAATGGATACAGAAGTAAAGTATGTACATATGATATAGGACTCTCGATAGGACTAATACAAATTTGAGAAGAAAAAAAATTACAAAAAAACCCTTTAAAGCTAATTTCAATACAATGTAAGATGTAATAATTTCAAGCATACATTGACACTTATAAATAGAAATGGAAAAACTAAACGAAAATGAAAAAATAAATTTTTTTACCAATTTTTTAAATGATGAACAAGATGCATCAAACAATTCCAATCTATTGAAATTTGAATTTGCATTACGTAGTATCCTATTGATGGGCTCATTGAGGCCATAGTTCGTATGACGAATGGTTTGTGAAAAATGTCTGAATTCCTAGTTCTTCTAGGATTCACATTAAATTCTACAAGGCTAACAAGCTGAGGGAATTGATCTGACCAATAAGTATTTTATGCAAAAAGCGTAAATCTGTATAATTATCCATCTCGTAGCCCAACTTAAATCTTAAAAACTTTTCCGGAACATTTTCAATTTTGTTAATATAGACATTGTAATTTGGGCACCAAATTATACAGCAGTATTCCAAAATTGATCGGACTAAAGAGCAGTACAATATTTTTAAACTATTAACAGAGAAATCAGTACCTGTATGCTGAATAAACCCAAGCATTTTTAAATATTTTGATACTATGTTATCTATATGTGCATGTGGTAATGACGGAATATCCACTAAAGCCCTAAAGTATGTCTGTGAGAAAATCGCGAAACCTTTAATTAACGAATGCTTCAAGCAAGGCCATTTTCCAAGTATCTTCAAGATTGCATCAGTTTTGCCAGTGTTCAAGAAAGGTGATGAGCTTGACTTTGAAAATTATCGACCAATTTCCATCTTATGTGTTCTCTCAAAAGTTTTAGAAAGATTAATATTTAACAGAATATCAGCATTTTTAATTAAACACAATATTATAACAACAAATCAACATGGCTTTCAACAAAATAAATCAGTAGAAACTGCCACCTTCCAGCTTCTGCAATTTGTATATGACGAAATTGACAAGAAAAATCACATTGTTGGGTTATTTTTCGACCTAAGCAAGGCATTTGATAGTTTGAATGTTGATTTTGTTGTATACAAGTTGCAGAGGTTGGGAATTAGAGGTCTAGCATTAAATCTTATTAAGTCATTCATGACTGATAGAAAACTTCATGTGAAAATATATGGTATAATATCAGAAAATTATGAAGTCGCTCAAGGAGTCCCTCAGGGTTCCGTACTGGGACCATTACTATTCTTATTATTTGTCAATGATCTCCCTACTATTATGCAGGAGGGATCGGTTGTTATGTTTGCGGATGACACTTCCATGCTGCTCTCAGCACGGGACCCTGTAGAACTTCGGGATAAAATAAAGAGGATTTTACAATCGTATCAAGACTAGTGTCATAGTAATACACTTATCTTGAATATTGGCAAAACTCAATGTGTATACTTCTCGCAAAGAAGATCACCTTCAAAAGATCTCATCAAAGTAATACCTACCGAAAACTTCTCAGCAGCTGTCAAGTTCCTGGGAACTATGATTGAATAGTCTTTGTTGGGAAGAACAAAAAATTAAACATGTTTGCAAAAGAATTAATTATGCATATTTCGCATTAAGACAGTTGAAGAGTATCTTTAATATAAAATCACTATTAAATGTTTATTATGCACTTGCATAAACACCATTAAACTTGTCAAGAAAAATTTAAACATATTCGAAACAAATTCAGACAATCATTCATACAGTACTAGACAAGGTCATCTATTAAAAGTAAAAAATCATAACACGACTTTATATAAGAAATCTTCATATCATGCAGGTATCAAAATGTATAATAAGCTACCTCCTGAAATTAAATCTATAAATTGTATTACATTTATTTGATAACCTTGGAGGTAATAATTTTTATTTACTCACAAGATCTAGTCCTGATCAGAATCTTATTGTGACGCATTGTTTATTTGCATGTAAATATTTATTTAATTACAGTTCGAGCAACTTATCAAAGATGAAGATGTCAGATTGGAAAATTTAAAAACTATCCTGAAGATTAGGGAGCAAGCCCTTCTCGATCGGACAAAAGGAGAATTAGCATGGCTAGAAATACAGAGAAAGTAAGTGTTATTTTGCCCTAATCGACATGCACTCTTTTTGCTATCAAGGCAACGTCATCTTGAAATACTTAAAATGTGACTTTGATTAATGATATAATTGATAAAATAATTAGGAAACAGATTTAAGGAGACTTTTCTGAATTTCCTGTCTGGAAGTCGAAATTTGTACCAATAAGGGTAGTAAGTTTCTTATGACAGATAATGGTAGTTGTCCACCCATGAGATAAAATTAATATAGACAAAATTTTTAGCAAAATTGGTTGTATGGTGGTTGGGCAAACAAGTTGTTCAATTATGATTAGATTTTGAAGCAGCATATGAAATGGTGAATCTTAAAAATACTAATGTGTTCCTCGGCATATATGGAATAATCAAAATAGATATTGATTATTTAAAATTAATCCCAGAATTAATTAGAAATGTAAGAAATAATCAACAGATGGAAGCATTTGAAATTAAATGTGAAAGTTACAGATAGCAACAAAGGGCTTATCAGAAATGATCGTTCTCAAGGTTCAGTGAATATAGTTTATATTAATAAAATGGTAAATTGTTACATCACAATCAGATAAAACGTATATCTTTATCCATTATTAAAGTGAGTTTAGTTGTATTATCTCCTGATGATGGCAACTTGGTTGACACATTATCCATCATTTTGAATTGATGAAAACTGTTTCAATGACAATATCACGCTTGAATAATTTCTATTACCTACTTACTATTATTACTATTACTTCAAGTGTCTCCAATTATTCAATTTATAATGATGAAAAATTATGACGGAGATAAATCTCGAATTTGTTGAGGTGTATAACTAAATTTAAAATGTTAAAAAGATATTTTAAAAAAATCTAATTTTCGTTCAGATTTGTTTGATAAAAAAATATGTGAAAATAAATAATAGTTTAATATTGAAACTGTTCAAAACTCTTTTTTTTTTCTTGCAGGCATTTGAGGGAAACCGGAAAATTACACGAGGCATCTCTAATTAAAAAGAAGCAAAGAGGCATCCTAGTAAACCATCAGAAGGAAAAACATGAAATGCAAAGGTAATTATAAGCATAAAAAATACACAATTCTTCTTTACTCATCTGAGAGGCAAATTATGAATAATAAAGAAACATTTTTCATTAATAGTTTTGAAATATTTCACCTATCATAAAAACAATTACTTTACTGTGAAACAGTTTGTTATCTGCGATCAGAAGCACATTCTGATTACGTGATTTAAACCTCGGTCATTTAATTAAACAGAAAACTTATCTTTACATTACTGATAACAAATTTATCAGAGTACATATAAAACCTAACATAAACATGAACAATCAAGACTTGGACTGTTCAACAAGTTTTTTTATTGAAATGAAGGTAGTGCGGAAAAAATTCAAAACAAACATACGTCTAATGCGCTGTTTCTTCCAACTCGCTGCATGAATCAACATTAAAGCATTCTATACAGGTAGAAAAGATTAGGTAGATGTTGTAGAATGAATGCAAGTTACTAAGTGTGTAGTTTTCGTAGAGCGAGGTTGAACAAGGTGAAAATTTTATATTTTGAAACTGTTTTGTACCCGGGCGAAGGAAATGTTAATTTTACTGAGTGTCAGTAATTTTTTGTATTGTTATTTTTCCCATAATTATTGTATGTGTGGAGTTAGAATATATGTGATATATAATTGAAAAGGGTCAATTTTAAATAGTAATAAATACTATTTTCAAAGAACTTTAACTTGATAATCGGTTTTGTTTAAAGAACTATACAATTGATTGTCGAAATTAAAAAAAATCGCGTGATCACACTTTTCACCTCTTGGTTGCTTATCTCATCCGAGATACCTGTCGTCATAGTCCAGAAAGAGTCAGCTATCACTGTACTGTTTCATTTTTCTTGATATTGCTTTTGCATTTCCTAATGACCTGTTGAAATCTCTCGCAATCTTTATTAGTTAAAGTACTCTGCCTGCATTGCCCGTTGTCTTTGCCGCTTTTCTAAAAGTATAAACACAGACTGAAATAAAACAGGCATTTAATAAAGTTTATTAAGGTTCTCTTTCAAATGTAAAATGTATAAACAAAATAAGACAGATTTTGGTCTCATACCACACATGGTGAGTATGAGGAATGTCATGAAGCCTTGTTTCCAACTTTCATTCAACAATTTATTACTTAGAACAATCGACTGTCACAAGAAAATTCATTTCTTTGCCTGTATATGTATTTATGATTTGGCTGGCTCATACTTATAACGCATTATCTGCTCTATCCATTCCTGGAAATCGCAAGGGAATTCGAGTTTGCGGTTGTTCGTTATATTAATTTTTTATCCCTTTTTTGGATTGCGTGATATTTTTACTTTTTGAAATATATTCGTGATATCTTGAAAAGTAAAAAACCTACAAGGATCAAATTTTAGGCAGAGACGGAATGATGTATGGTAATTAGAACGGTGTTGTTAAAAAAGTGTTTAAATTAGATAGATAGATAGATAGATAGATATGCTTTATTTGTTCCTTTGTACAACAGGACCCAAATGGGTGTAGAACATGTCAAATTATTAAAGATATAGAGATTTAAAACAAGGTTAATAACAATAGAGAAGAAATAAAAAACAATACACAGTAAGCAAAAGACTCTGGACATTTTTTAAGACAAACCTAACACTAAACACTTAGTTTTTTTTAAAAAAAGCATATATATATAAATGAATAAATAATATGATGTATAATTGAATATAAAATGTATACAAAAATGTATATAAAATATATAAATGTAATCCTACACGAAGAGAAGAGGAAAAAAAACATAGAATTATAAGAATGCATCGTCAGTGATATATTCATCTATCGTATAGTAAGCCTTTCGTATGAGAATTTGTTTTAGTTCATGTTTCAGTTTATTGATTGGCAAATTTTCCAGCTCCGAGCATAATCGATTATATATTTTAATTATCGAATATTCAACATTTTTTTGAATATAGCTATAATTGATTTTATCAATGGCTATATTATCTTTATACCTTGTGTTGTATTTGTGTTCTAAAGATTTGAAGAGAGCAGTATTTTGTTTGACAAAAATTACCGCTTCATAAATATACAAGGATATAAGTGTAAGAATTTTCCTTTCGCGAAATACAAGTCTGCAACTATCCCTTGAACCCATATTAAGTATATACCTTAAACATCTCTTTTGCATTTTAAATATTTTTTGTGCATTACTTGAACTTGCCCAAAATATGATCCCATATCTGACACGGGATTGGATATATGCATGATATGCAATAAAGGCCGCTTCCACATTTACAAAATGCGCAATGACCTTCAGTGCATAACAGTATTGTGCCATATTCTGAACTAGATTGTCTATGTGAAATTTCTAGTCTAATCTAGAATCCAGATTTATTCCCAGAAATTTTATAGAGCTACTACTTTTTATATTACTGTTGTCATAGGTAAGTATAGTTTCATCTCTTTGGCGCAAGTATGAGAATTTGGTGATTTGAGTTTTATTTAGATTTAATTGCAGATTATTATATGTAAACCATTGATTTAATACATCCAGGGCATCTTTCATTTCTTTTTCAATATCGGTTTCCGGAAATTCGCTAAAGATGAGTGTAGTATCATCTGCAAATTGTACAATTGGTTGGTCTACAGCAGAGGGCAAGTTGTTTGTGTATAATATGTATAGGAGGGGTCCTAAGATAGATCCTTGAGGTACCCCTCTTTTAATCTCTTTCTTTTCAGATTTTAAGATAATTCCATTATTGTTATGCTCTAGTACACACTGTTTCCTATTTGTTAGATAGGATTGTATTAATTTTAGTGATACACCTCTGATACCATATAAAGGTAATTTTTTTAAAAGTATACTATGTTCAACACTGTCAAATGCTTTGGATAAGTCGAGACAGACCGCGACAGTTTGCTTGTTGTTGTTTAAGGATTCTAATATCAATTTCAGTGCTTTATATATTGCTAGTATAGTAGATTTCCCTTTCCTGAAGCCATTTTGTGAGTCCGATATTAGGTCGTTTTTTTCAATGAAATTTAAGATTCTCATATATATTATTTTTTCGAAAATTTTGCTTATGTTTGATAGCAGTGCAATTGGACGGTAGTTTTGCCAGTCTGACTTGTCTCCTTTCTTGTAGATAGGTTTAATTGTTGCTACTTTAAGTTGATCTGGAAAGATTCCCGTATGTAGTGTTAGATTTATAATATAAGCCAATGGTTTAGATATGATATCTGCTACATATTTCAGGAGTTTTATCGGTATTTCGTCCTCTCCAACAGACTTTTTGTTTTTTAGATTAATTATTACGTTGAATATTTCTGTAGAATCAGTAGGTTTTAAGAATACGGATTTATGTGTTAAAACATTATTTTTATCTGGTGTTTTATTTGCTGCTGTTCTATTAGCTGTAGATATATTTGAACATTGGTTAATAAATTTATCGTTTATGTGGTTCAATACTTCCTTTGGATTTTTATTTTGTTGCATATTTTTTAAAATGTTTTCAGGACGTGTTATTGTTTTACCCGTGTAGTTTTTAACTATATTCCAGACAGCTTGTCCTTTATTTTGAGCAAGTTCAATAGAGCATATATGTGACATTTTTTTTGCCATTAAGATTACATTTTTTAGTATTTTTTTATACTTATTATAGTAGTCTCTTGATATCGAGCCTGACATCATTTGTCTATAAAGGAAATGTTTTTTTTTGCAAGAGTTTTTAATGCCTTTTGTTATCCAATTTTTTGTACTGTTTTGCTTAGACTTGAGAGTTTTTAATGGAAACAGCAGTTTTAATGTATTACTGATTATATTTTCGAAATTTTGATATGCAGTATTGGGATCAGTTTCATTTGTGATACTCTCCCAACTTACATGTTCAATTAGGATTTTAAATTGCTGTAATTTATGCTCAGAAAATATTCTTACTTTATATGTGGCATTGATTTTATTTTTTATTTTGTTAGTTTGTTCAATTTGTAGCATTTGTCCCTCATGATCAGACAGAGCAGATGTTACAACTTTAGCTTCTTTGCTATGATTAGAATTTACAAATATATTGTCGATTAATGTTTCGGATTTTTTGCTTATTCTTGTGGGTGTGAAAACTGTTTGAAACATATTGAAACTTAATAATAGTGTTTCAAAATGATCTGATATCTTATTTTTTTGCAATAGATCTATATTGAAGTCCCCACAAAGTACAATATTATGTTTTGCATAATTATTGATGCAATAATGTAATATATCAGTTAAATTTTCAAAAAATATATTTATGTCCCCTAAGGGAGGCCTATAAATACAGACAAC
This sequence comes from Leptura quadrifasciata, assembly GCA_963675555.1. Taxonomy (NCBI): domain Eukaryota; kingdom Metazoa; phylum Arthropoda; class Insecta; order Coleoptera; family Cerambycidae; genus Leptura; species Leptura quadrifasciata. The sequence continues at coordinate 1,455,188 of OY776673.1, forward strand.
TACGATTTTATTAGACTTACTAACGATAGCAGAACATTCTATGTTTTCTTCCTTAGATTTTTCTTTCAGCTCTTTGATTTCTTGGGCTTCAAAGTTCTTTGATGCGAATATGCAGGACCCTCCATGTAGCTTAATTTCTCGGCAGAAAGTAGAAGCTAGTTCATAGCCTTCGAGGTGCATTGTTTTTTCCTCATCCTTCTTATACCAATGTTCAGTAAAGCAGACCACCTCTGGTTGTTCATTTAGTGAATTTAAGAAAATTTCACATTCTAATGTTTTATTTTTTAAGCACTGTATATTTTGATGGTAGATATGTATTTTTTGTAGAGGAGATTTACTCTTATTTTCAATTTTGTTTGCATCTATGTGAAACTCTGGCTCTGAGGCTCCTTCAAAAAATTTGCTGTTTCAGGCTTATTGTTTCTTAACCGATTTAAATATCTCTCTTCCTTTCTAAAATCAAACCTATCTACTGATACTCCTTTTGGCCAAAATGTACTTGTATAAGCAGTTTCCATTAAGTCATATAAGTCATATTAATCATAGTATTGATTAACTTATAAAACAAAAATTTAATTCAAAACTCTACACTAAAGAAAATAGTGAAGGAAAATAAATACTATTCAACTAACCTGTTATACGATGAAGAAGTACCTAATTTGCTTCCTAAAAGTGTACCATTTTTATAAAACATATTATGTATTATACCTCCCTATTTACCGTAGTCTATTTTTGTATGTCTAACATAATGCCCTGAAAGACTCCTGGGCGAGAAGAATATGTGCAAACGTATCTCCTTTGAGTCTTCTGTAAAAATTTCCATTTTCGGTAAGATAGGTTTAGTGTGGTGTATGTGTACTCTGTATATGTGCATGATTATGTATGTTTAAATTATGGCATATCTAATAACTTGTGCCTGGCTGCGTGTTTTTTTTACCTAATGCCATTAAAAAAAAAAAAAAAAAATGTATTATACCGTTTGTCTATTTTACCAGGGCCATACCAAATATCTCGCTTAATATCCATTAATAATAATAATCTTTAAGACATTACAATAAATAGACAAACACATATAAATACAATAGATATAAGAACATAGAGAGATAAAATTATCTGGATGCAAATTTGTCCACGCTATGAAAAGCATTTTGTAGTAGAAAGTTTTAATTTTTTTTTTTTATTATAATTTGGGGCAGCTTATTTCGCGTAAGTGTTTAGGTATATTAGGTAACATATATAAATTAAAGCAGTTGTATTTTGGAGAGTGTTTAAATGTAGATGTTTTGTGCGTAGGAATTCTTATTTGCCATGTCTTGTATCGTACTCATGTGAACCGGACACTTGTCTAAAATAACTTATATTTAGTTTGGTATACATTACACATTTAAATATAAATATACATGGCACAGTTAAAATATTTTTTTGTTTGAAGATTATTCTACAAGTTTCTCTAAAATTAATATCAAAAATTAAACGCATTAACCTTTTTCGAAGAATAAACACTCCACCTTTGTCTCTTCCACATCCCCAGCTGAGTATATTTAATGAAATGTGTGGGTAGGCCAAGACATAATAAATGTTTAGCAGACCACATTCATTTAGAGTATCTTTCATTTGCAGAATGCCAAAGTACGCTTTATTTAGTTTTTTACAAACATTATTCAATATGAATATCCCACAATAACGTAAGGTCGACAAAGTTACTAAGAATTTTTCTCTTTTTGCAAATACAAAGCGCATAGGATGTGAATAACAGAAAGTCACATCTGCAGTGGCTATGACAGAAGTTCCGAGCGTAACGATTCGTTTTACAAGTGTTAGTCGTAGCCACAAAGTACCTCGAGCCAAAAAGTATCTAAATACTACATTTTTTCTACATTATTCTATTATCTCGGCATTATTTCATTTTTGAAAAATAACTAAAAGACATTTTTAACATCATCGTGTCTATCACCATATATTATTCAATTTCCACCTAAAATTTGGCCCTTGCAGCATTTTTAGTTTTCGACATATGACAAGTTATATTCCTCAAGGTACAAATATTGTGCATCGACAGAAAGGGGTGAAAATTGATATAGAAGTTGAATACAAGCTCGAGTCATTGTTTGCCCCACAGAAATGGATTTGATAGAATGTTTTACATAATAGTAATAGTAGGGTTAATTTTACAAGTATATCCAAAAGTTGCATAGAACTGAAAGAAAAACGTTTCTTAATCCTAAATTATTAAGGCAAACTTTCAGGCAATAATATGTTCTCATATACTTAGTACATAGTACTTAAGGATTGATGCCCCATGAACCACTGATTAACCAACTCCGGGCCATTCGGTATTCGGTATAATATTTTATGCAAAAACTAAAATTTTGATGAAATTTTTCCCTAAAAATAAGTCCCGAATGAACCCTAGATTACTTGTGGTTTAGTTAAGATTTGTAAAAACTTAGATCTAGACTGTTGTCCATCCATGGGGAAATAAATTATAACTGTTAGCAATTCAACGTTGGACAGACGAAACGCCCAATTATACTTAGATTGAAGAAGCATATGGCCCATGTCAAATATAGCAAAATTGAAAAGTCTAATGTTACCTCTGACAATGATATATAACTTAACGTTAATCAAAAATATAAAGCTGCATTTGAAAGCTAAAAAATTGGAAAAAACTCTTAAAAGTAGCTTTTCTGTGTTATGTTCCAGATTGAAACAAATGCAAAAGGCGGCGTCACTCGAAAGAAAAATTATCCTGAAGGAGCAAAGGAACTTGATAAAGCATCAGCTCTCCACGGACAACATGCTCTCAAAGATGAAAGTTAATACTCCAAGAGAACGGAGACTCTCTGGTCCTTTGAAGGTAACTTGCAATAGTAGTAGCATAATTTCAAAATTTTTATTATTATTTTTTATTCATAAATGTTGAACTACACATTTCTTTGCAGGTCGTTCAAAGCCATACCGAGTCGATAAGGTCGGAAACTTCAATCTCGAGAAGAAGTTCAAGCGATAAGGACAAAGATGTCTACAGTATAACTTCTCATACTCATTCAGTTGTGAGTAAAGTATCAGAGGTGTCTGCAGATGAAGTGAGATCTAGGGATGTTAAATCTGAGGTGGATGCGGTGGATGTAATCAGTAAATTGTCTAGTGAAGCTCCTAGTGCACCTATATCAAAGATGAAAAGGTATGTACCGTTGCAATTAAGTATGAATTACCACAAAATAAAAAACAATTTAGAAATAGTTCAAATGTGCTTTTAGAGGTCAGAATATTAAAACATATTGTTATGTGCTGCCCTCTAACAGAGAGGAGAGTTGTAATTACTCCCTGGCCAGAAGGGTGGCGCCATCTGTGGGCCAACTGGCGAACCACCATTTAGTAGTGCCTAAGAAAATTATAGAGAATTCCAGTATATTTCTGGAAAGTTCTACAATGATATTCTGGACATTCCAAGTGGGTATATAAAGAGGTGAAGCCACCAGATGGGAGAACAGAACAGTACAGTACAGTTTAGTGAAGTTAAGGAACAGTTCAGTATCCAGTTCAGTTCTGGGTAATCTGTGGTTCTGGTTACAGAGACAGTTTGTAGAAGAAGAGTTCAGTTGAGTGAAGTAGGCAATACAGAGTTTTTAGGTTAGATAAAGTTGTCAAGTTTAGGAAGAAAAGTACATAGTGTTTTAAAAGTAGTGAATTCATATTAGATTAAGTTATTATTAGTTGTGTGATCTTTAAGTATTTACTAGTGTAATTTTAGTGATTAAATAAATCAGTGGTTTGTGAAAATTCTTGTTGCAAGTTATTCGAATCCACGGAGTGTTTACTGAAAAGTGTAAGCACGTAACAATATTTTTAGTCGCAAACTCTTCTATAAAATCCTTATTTTACTATAAGGAACGTAACCAGACTGCAACCAACAGCTACTCTCTGGGCTATGTGCCCTGCCGAGCGGCGAATTACAAGTTACAAGCCTGGCGCGTTAAGTGTAATAACTGTGTATTGCCAACAGAACGCTAATGCTTCGATTGCAACAAACACCAGCCGAAAGACTGATGCTATTTAAAGGAGCTCTCGTGCCAGTCATCCCACACCTGTAGCAGACTGCAGTTTCGAGCTGTTGGCTCTCATAAGTGCAAGGTAGGCATGTGAAGACCGACATGAGGATCCTTGGACTATTTGGTACATCTCGGTATCGTTATGATAGCGACATGCAAAATAGTCAGCAGGCGCCATCTAGCGGTCCAGTGTCTGTTGCAATCGAAAAATAAACAGCCTGACTGGGATTAGCATAGTTCAAATGTGCTTTTAGAGAGCGGAATATTAAAACATAATATTTTTATTCGCAAACTCCTCTGTAAAATCCTTATTTTACTATAAGGAATGTAACCAGACTGCAACCAACAGCTACTCTCCGGGCTATGTGCCTCGCCGAGCACTAAATTACAATGTGTGTATTTATTTTTCTAACTACAGATGCTCAAATTGTACACCATGCATCTAATACACAAAAAATGTATCCTACGAGACACCTCACCCATTACATTTTGGAGCATTTCAGGAGTAATTGCCTCACATGCGTTTCTAATTTTGGTTTTGATGTCCTCAATATTTTCAGGGGAAGTTTGAAATACCTTGTCTTTAATGTAATCCCAGACGAAAAATCCAAAGGAATAATATCTGGTGACCGAGCTGGCCATAGAATAGGTCTGTAGGTGCCTATCTGGCATAACTTGATTTAAATAATTTGTACATTTTACAGCAGTGTGAGGTGGAGCCCCTTCTTGTTGAAAATATGAATAATTTAATCTTTCTGTCGCTGTTAATTCATAAAGAAAATCTTGAAATTCGTTTTTTTATTTAACAACCATCTACAAAATCTTACTTTCCTTGGCTTATCTCCCTTTTAAATGTTGAAATTTCCTCATTTTGTAGCATCGAAATCCCTTTTTATTTTTAAAATATTTTTGTAATATATCTCAAAAATTTGGTGTGGCCCTTCTAAAATAGATAGATGGTATATTGTTGGAATTTGAATTTGTTGACTTAAAATTGTTTTCTACTTTGCATAATTCAGTATTCATTTTATTAACAGCAGGATCCAGGCTATAGCCATAAACAGCTAGTAGAATACTATTTGCATTCAAATGCAAAAAAATGACCGTTAAGCTGGTAATTTATGTGATTAATATAAATAAAAGTAATATTGTATTTCTTTTTTTTTTTGGCCCCGCCATAAACTAGGTCATCTTATTTTTTATTACTTGTCACACCTTGTTTGAGTTTTGCAAACCCCTAATTTTACATTACAACGTCATGGACCCCCTCCCTTATCATACTTTGTCATGCTAAGTGCTGCTACATAGTTATAGGCCTCTTTTACATTTTAATTATGTTTAATATATCCATTTTTTACAGTATAAAGCGCTATTATTATTATTATAATTACTAGTACTACATACAACATGTTTGAACTAAAATTTTTAGAAACATGTAAAACAACATTTATTCGAGAGATACTACTAATGCTCCCATGTATCTATATACTAGATGTGCTAAAATTTGTTAAAAAAATTGCTAATTTTAATTTTCAAAATGAGTGTCACAATTATTTGACTAGACATGAAATGATTTGCAATATAATTTACAAAGATTGTAATTATACAAATTAAACTCTTATTACATAGGTGTAACCCTATACAACAAATTACTCGAAATATTAAACATGCAAGTGCAACAAGGTTCTTTTATATTTATTTATAACATTTTACTAGAGAATGCTTTTTATTCAGTAAATGAGTATTTATCATATGTATTTTTATAATGTTAGTATCTTTCATCCTATTTACTTTTTTTTGTATATTTCTGTTTATTTGTCTTTTGTATTTTATTTATTGATATTTTAAAATCAGGTGCTTTTCTTGCTGACATGTTCTGTATCCGTTTATGTGTGATCTCATAGATAAATAATAATTTGTTTATTTAGCTAATGAAAGGTATACAATTCCACATACATCATTCTTGCATCTTATTATAGTATAGATACAGTAGATACATAAACAAAATAAATAAGATATAATAAAGTAGATGAAATTCATGATGGAAAACAAACAAATAGAAAATGTGAATTATTAAGTGGCAAAACCTTAGTGCCATTTACGTAGAATATAATAAAGTACTATTACATAAATAAATTTGAATTTCCCATCCTAAAAAAAAATTATTGCTTAAAGTATATTTCAAATTTCCTGGTACTGATAACGTAATCTTTTTATGAATAATATTGCCAAAACTAGGACACATATAGAAACAAAAACATCATGATTCTTCTAATCAAATTATAATGATATATCTCTATAAAAATATTGGCTATGCACTACCTGAAGTTAATGTGTAAACTTTTTTAAAACAACAGTTATAATAATTAAATCACTTTCCAGCTGTGAGTTAACATTGTAACATTTTATTTACGGTTCTGCTCGTTAAGTAAGCCGTCAGGTTATCTACGCTTGAAAGTTTGTCAACAAAGCCGTGTTAAAAATAACTCTTTAATTATGGTAGTAAAGGTTGTTATTATGAGAATTAGAAATGATTAAAAACAAACTACCTAATATTAGATATCCTGTTGGAACTCATCCAAAAGTCTGTTTTGTGTTAGGAAGCTTCCTCTACAGAGGAAATACATGTTTTAAAATTAGTCAGCACTCCATTCAGTGGGAGAGACTGTTATTAGTTGTACGACAATCACATTTGTCATTACATGTAAATAATACATAAATTATCCCGGCGTTGCACTTAACTTCCCACTCATTTTAACTATGCAGCGGGCTTTTAACAATATTTACTTTTTACGTGACTGTTACATCACAATTTTTTTTTCAGGTCCTTGTTGATGCGAGAGGCTGCTCTACAGAAACGAAGGAGGGCCGCCGAAGAACTGCTGCAATGGCACAAAAAGCTACTCGAAGAAGAAAGGCGGATAACAGAATTGGAGTTGGCGGCAAACGCCATTATTTCTCATATACCTAACAATGTGGTGAACGGCGCAGACCTGGAGGAGAAGTACAAGTTCAAGGGGAAGCAGCTCAATCAGCTGTGGTTCAACTTGACGGGTTGCGAAGTGAAGAAATTTGCCGAGGACAAAATTTATCCGATGTCGCAAATTGCTCTGGAACGGTTTTGCAAGAGTGCCAGGCAGTACTCTTCGAAAACCAAAAAGATACTTAGGAAAGTCAGTGATAGTGACGTAAACAGTGACTACAGTGGACCAAGATCGGAGGGTAGTGTGAGTGAAAACATTCCAGATCAAAAGGAGCCGTTAAGCGCCAGCATAAGGATGGAAGTCGAACAGCCCCACAAGCAAAACTCTAGTAAGAACGAAGTTGTTCCTACAGCGACTCTAAGCGAGTATACTTCTGACTTTGATGTAGAATCGATCGAGGAGATCGTCAACGAGGATATGGACGTCGTAGATCAAAGCATAAACAGATTAATAAACAACTTTAGCAAAATTAAAGAAGATATATCGTCGCTGAGCCTTATGCAGTCACTAAAATCGGGAGAGCAGGATGAATCACAGAGATCCGAAAAAACCGATTCTGATATAGAAATAGAAATTTCAGTTATCGAGACGAACAAAACCTCAAAGGAAGATGAAGAAAAATCAAAATCTGAAGAGGTGGTTCCAAGATTAGCCTCAGAGGATCAAGTCAGCATGTCTAATAAAAATGCATCCATTCTGGAAGAAATCAAAAATGACTTAAGTCAAAGTGAGGAAGTCCTGTTGAGGTTAAGCGAGGCAGATGAGGGAAGAAGCAAAAAATCAGTTTCGACAGAGGAACACCTGGAGACTAGTCCAGAACATAGCAGTTCGAGTAAAACTGATGAAGATGAGTTAAGTTTGAAGAATACCCAGGAGAAAATCAGTACCGACGTGTCAGAGGTGAACTCCAATAAAAAACCATCCGAGGTACAAGAATTAAAAGAGGATGGCAGTGCAAGTAAGGGAAATGAAAGCCTTCCGAAATTGAGCAGAACAGACGACAGAATCAGCACTGATGCGTCTCATAAAAATTCTTCTTCGAAGGACCAAAATCATGTTACTACTGAAAGAAAGGAAGATGTTGATAAAACCGAAGAAATTCTAAAGACACTTAGCCAAGTTGACGATAAAATTAGCACCGACACATCTTCCATTGAAGAGTCACCCATAATAGAAGATCAGTCGATGAAAAGTAAAGATGCCCTGCAAAGGCTAAGCGAATCAGAAGAAAAAGTCAGCATAAATGTTTCTGGAGATGATGTATTATCTGGTAACAAATCGGTGGTGGTGGGAGAAAGTCAGGTGTCTGTTGATAGCAAAGATAATGTAACTAAAGCTGAAGAAATTCTTCTAAGACTAAGTCAGTCAGAAGGCAAAATCAGCACCGATCATCCTAGTGATATATCAAGTCAGAAGTTGATGACAACAGAAGAAAATGAAGTGTTTAATGAAAGTAAAAGCAACTTGAGTAAAACTGAAGAAATTTTGGAGAAACTTAGCCAAGGAATATATAGAACCAGTAGTGATACCTCAAACGACACTTCTTCTGACTCTAGTAGATTATCGGCAATTAGCGAAAATTCATCCATAGACGATATAAATAAATCTGAAGGACTTCTTTTGAGGATACAGCAGGAAAGAGGAAGTGGTGATGGTTATTCTAATAAAGTGTCATCAGAAAAGGAAGATATTACGTATTCTGCAAAACACAGAACTGAGGAAGCCCTAGCCAAAGTTAATGGAGAAGATAGTATCAGCACTGTTTCGAAGGATATTACTGCGACACAAGATGTTCCTACTCCGAACAAAGCCAGTTCTAAAGAATCAGAAGACAGCCAAGAAGATGGACTTGTGCTGGAAGATAAGAAGGAAGCCAGTGAAATAGCAATTTCTGAAAAATCTTCTGAGAGCTTGAAAGAAACTGATGTAGATGAGGAATTGTCCATAGACGCGGTTTCAAACTCTAATATTGAACAACAGATTAGGAAGTCTCCAATAGAAGATGTATCAACAGAGAGCATTCAAATCGTGAAAAATGAACAAAAAATCGTGGAGTCCATTCAAGTTAACGATAAAGAAACTGAATTAACGGATCAGATAAGTAAGGAGCTAACAAGTACGAACAAAGATACTAGCAGTGAGCCAGTAAGAATTACCGAATCCAAGGAAGAAAGTGAGCCCAAAATAGCTGAAAATATCTCTAAGATTTCTACAGAGCAATCCACTACTGAAGATAGCAAAAAAAATAAACCACAGTTGGGTGGAGTTTCAGATCATAAAGAGGACTTATCCCAGCAGACGGCTTCAGATGTGTATACTGAATTCGAGGAGACTAATAAGTCCGCTCCTCTCAGCAAAGAAGATATTAACTCCTATGAAGAAAAAGAGCAAGATTCTCTTTCATCTACGAGTGGATCTCAGGTCAGCATGACAACCGAAAAGGAAGACAGATCGATAACCTCTTCAAGGTCGAAAAGTTGTAATTCTGCTGAGAAATCACCCAAAAGTGGGATGGTGGATGTAAAGAAGCGGGTGTCTGAAATCATGGCCGACGCGAGTCAACTTTCTAGGGGCGACAAGAGCCCGAGAGTGCAAGACTTGTATGTTACCGCTTATGACTTGGTTTCTCCGGCTAACTCCCCAGAATTAGGTGGGTACATATTTTTTCGTTACAATAATTATGGAGAAGGCTATAATAAAATAGTCGATTTGAAGTGGTGGCTTCTAAATAACGAAAAAAAAAAAAAGAAATTTCATTTATTTATTCAGTGTATTGCTCTATTTCTTGATGGTGTTGTCTGGGGAATATGAATATCTCTTCCTGAGATAGCTTGATTTAAAAAATTCAACTGATGTTAAATCTGGTAATTTGGCTGGCTAGTCTAAATCACCAAGTCGAAATACTAGAGGTGCACAAGACACATTGTTAGAATGTCCGTTGTGCTTTATAGTGCTTGTCTCTTACTACAACAGCAGTGTCATCTTTATCCCCAAAGAAATGCAAATCAATTACACTTTGTGCCAAATTGGTGAGCCATGTAGAATTCTTGAATGACATTTCCCATTCCAAAATCTCGTAGTCCTAATTGATTTCATGTGTGGCCTGATTCCTTTAAAAGTACCTCCGAGAACTGTTACCTTACTCTAATTGCTCTTCAAGGTGCATCCGTTCAATTGGATTGAGGTGGGGTGATTTAGATGTCCAAACATCAATATCAGCCTGATCCAAAATTATTTAGTATTGCTTTCTTCCTTAGTCATTTGGCATGTGGTGCTCATGAGAATTCGTAGGTCTCGTAAATATGAAAATCCATTCTGAATTGCAATATCTTGTCTTGTCCCCATATCTAAACTTCTCATTTGTTTGTACTGGCTCAAAAAAGTTGTATACTTCTTCATAATTATTAGTAAATGGATGAAATTCTATTGTCTCAATCTAACCAAAACTTTTCTTTTTTTTTTCATATCAAGGACACAATTTTTACTCTATTAAATGTTGTAGGCTCTCCAATAGAAGAAAATAAACTAATTACTGCAAAATCCGTATTTGGCACTGAAGCGGAGGAACTATTGAGGAAACAGCTGGCTATTGAACAAGAGGTGAGTGTTTCAGACTTTTTAATATGCAGTTTTTGGGATCTAACACACCCAGAAATTAATAAAAGTATCTAGTTTAAATGCCTTTCCCATTACAGATCAAACAGATTACTGAACAACAACAAAAAGAACAGCTGCCCTACTTGTTTGTCAGGGAGATACCAAACAAGCCCCCTCCGCCGTATATCCCACCCTCGTCTCAACCCCCCATTAATGTGATCACCATCGTGCCTACCACTGATGAAATAGAAGAAATCTCAAAATACTCAGCCAAGATTTTACACAAAGCTTATCTTTCCCACAATCTAGACAACATTTCTATATCGGAGAACACCCTCGGCTTGATATCTAAAAATATCACCAAGGAATGTTACAAATTTGTGTTTGATTTGTGTAAAGAAATCTCCAAAGATCATTACAGGCAGTTCGAAAAGGAAAAGTGTCCTTCCTGGTTGCAAGTGATGAAAAAGCCACAGTTGACTGTGGTGCGGCCGTTAGACGTTAGCGGTTTAGAGAAGTATTTGAACAAAAACTTGAAAGAGCTCTTCGGGTATGAGAAACCTGAACGTCGGGAAAATGCAATAATCAAATGGAGTCGGAAGAATAGGGATCATGTAGACGAAATTTTGGTGATGGAATCTCAGGTGGAGGAGGCGCAATGGACCAACTATGACAAGGACGAGTTGCTTATCATGAACGAGGCTACGAATGAGATTATGAACATGCTCCTGAAGGAGACTGGTCAGGTTTTTAGCAAAATTTTATCTAAAAGGACTTACTTGTATTAGATCTGTAGTTTTTATTTATTTAATGTTATTTATTGTACATACCTTTAACTTACTGTTATTCGTATTGTTTGTAAGTATTATTTTTAACTGCCATACTTGTTTTGTAATGTGAATAAAGTATTTTTTAATAAAGGGAACGGTTATTCATCTCTTAAAATAAGGTAGACAAAATGGATATAAAAAGTGCAATTATTTCTGATGGGGCAATAGTGTGTCTGGATTTCGATATATAGCTCAAAGTTCTATGATAGCTAGAAAAAGTCTATAACGAAAAATATTTTTAAATATATAGCTCGAGCCAAGACAATTGTACAGGGTCAAGTGCCTTTTTTAAATGCAATCCTATCAGAGCTGGGTAGGATTCGAATCTTTTTGAGTATTCGAAAGCGATATTCGAATACTTTCATATAAAAGGATTCCTGATCCAGATTTGTAAGACAAATGAAAAACGATTCGAATCCTTTTCTGTGGTTCCAATATTTTTTACACAAGCGTCGTGCATTATGTTTTTTTTTTTTACGAGGCGGGGAAACCCTCATGGGCTCCCAACCTGAGTTGGGACTCTTACTGACTAAAACCCCTCCCCACAGGGTCGTCTGCAACACTCCGAGGGCACTGCAGCCTCTTGGGCTTATTGTGCACTCCCTGTTCCGATTTACACTACCCATTTTAATACTCCTGTGCCACTGATAAGGTGATACAGGTCTGAGAATGGGCGAGTTTTAACGCTTTGCGAGTCTGTTTGTGTTTGCCCGTAAATATTATATCTTCTGCGGGCCAATGCCTCACATTCATATATGATATGGTCTACCGTCTCTGGTACCTTGCCACATAATCTGCAGTCAAGGGTTGCCATCGAACTTACCAATTCTGTGCAGGTGCTTCTTAACAGGAAAATGTCCCGTCAAGAGGCCTGTTACAATTCTCAACTGTAACCTGTTCTTTGGGAGCAGTTCTGCAGTTTGTTTTGGGCATGGTCCTTCAATAAGTGTTTTCCCATGTCGATTACCTGGTATGTTCCTCCAGTAATAATTGTGTTTATTCCTGACCCAGTCTTTAATTACCCCTCTAGCTGAGCATTTGGTAATGACCAGCACGGGTTCTGGGCCATAGAATTTGTTAGTTAGCTGCTCCTTGTCTAGCAAGTTCATCAGCTTTTTTGTTGCCGTCTATTCTGGTGTGTCCCGGCACCCAGAGTAGTTTGACTCTGTTCTGCTCACCCAAAACTTCGAGCTCTTTATGGCAGTCCCATACCAGTCTGGAGGACACTTTGTTAGAGGCTAATGCCTTTAGTGCCGCCTGACTGTCAGATGCAATGCAGATCTGCTGGTTCACATATCGTCGTTTGACATTCTCACGTATACACTCAAGTATAGCCAGAATTTCAGTTTGAAATACAGTGGCGTGAAGTCCAAGAGAAAGGCTTATACTTGCCCTCGGTCTCACTCCATATATTCCTGCTCCAGCTCCTGATTCCATCCTGGACCCGTCAGTATACCAGGCCAGGCCAGGCCTTTGCGTAAGTAACTCAGGAGCTCCTGTTGACCAATCCCCTCTCTCTCCAATATAGATACTGAAGGGCTTGTTAAATGTGATTTTTGGGACCATGTAGTCTGACCTCATGCTCAATAGAGGATCTACTACAATGTTGCTTGCTGGCTGCAGTTATTTGAGTGGCTTTAGGCCACCAAACTAAGGCAGCGCATGTAATGGAGGGTCTTATTACACTGGTATAGAGCCAGTGCACTATACCAGGCTTGAGCCCCATGTTTTGCCATATAATCGTCTACATGTGGCCAATATGGCCACCGATTTATGTGTTACCCTGTGCATTATGTTACTAAGTATAGGGAGGGTGAAGTCACACGGAGTCAAGATCTTACCTATCGTAACAAATTGACAGGCAAATAGCATGCATATTGGTAAGTACCTGTCAGTGTTGCCAATCGGTGGACAATAGTCTGATTTGTGGGTTTTTTTAGGTGGTGCGGACATTTTTCGGACTAAAATATTTCTGACAATTTTGGATATTTTGTCTTCTTAAAAAAATAAAGCGATTACTTTCTCTATCCATTACATTATTTTTCAATTTTTAAAAAGTCAACGTTTTTGTTGCCATTTTAAGATTTCCTCAAGTCTATTTAATTTAGGTTTTCATGTAAAACTTAGTTTTAACAGTTGTAAGAGATATGGAACAATATGGAAATGGAACGCATAAAAGGCAGATGTATTTTAGCTCTTATTTTAGGCATTCAACTTCCAACATTGATTAGAATCTAATACATATGATTAAATTTTAGCCGATATTGAAGGTTTAATGCCTAAAAAACTATATGATTTCTATATGTTTAATTTATGATGCAAATTTTAAAATTAAGTTTAAAAAAAAACAAATTAGATAGTCCTGAGGATGTCTTAAAATAAAAACGCAACAAAAAAAAAATTGTGAGAAATCTGGATAAAATCAGTGTAAATAAGTTTATACATAATGTAGGAATAATTGGCTGGTCATTTATGATTTTTATTGTACTTTTCCATGAAGATATTTTTACATATCGCATGCGGTTGCCAAATATCTGTTTAAGTCAGATTCCGTTGTAGTCCTCAAAGATCGCTCAGAAGATTTATATGACTTATGAACGGTGCTTTTAGCGATTCTTTGACACGGGCATCTTGAAGCTTATGACCGCATAGAGTGAATTAGGGTAATCTGCATATAATTTATTTAAAAATACTCAGCATTTCTTAGTTTCCCATGATTTAGGCAAATCAAAATCATTCAAGGATTGTATAATTTTTTAGAAATTGCTTCATAGCCTTTTTCCACCGATTAACCCTTTCGCTCCCAATGCCGTACGTATTACGACATGACAAAAATTGCTCTCATTCCCACCGTATATATATGTTCAACATTGAAATTGTCTAAAACCAACTGCCGCATATATGAGGCAATTAACTTATTTTTGCACCTTTGCCCGCACCACGGCCGCATGTATACGACACTTCGATCGTGCCTTAGAGCCCACTGCCTTCTTAATACGTTTGATAAAACGTGTAAACGGATCTACCAGCGCATTGATACGGCACTACCGTATAAATACTGCAAACGGAACCACCACCGCATTGATACGGCACTACCGTATAAATACTGCATATTGGCAATTTTCAACATAAATCAGTTGTTAGGTGCAGCCAACCGTGTCTTTTGATCTGCTAATGCTAAATAACAGATGTCAGTGACAGTATCATATCAGTGCTAGACTAGTGAGCATCGGTAGTGTAAATTGTACCAAAATGGCGATATACCGTATATATATATGTCACTGGTGCTCATGGCAAATAAAAAAGCCCGGAAATGATGGTATTGCAATGCCGATTAGGCTTGGTAAAGAAAGGGTTAATTGTATGTTTAAAGAAATTTTCATTCCTACCAATATCAAAAGTGAAGTGATGACAATTATATATGTAAACTTGCCCACATGAAATTAGAAAATTTGAAAATTCAAGGTCACAGTCAGAATGTTTACAGACGGGCAGAAGAACGGATGGATGGAGTAAAAAGAATGCAATGGTCACCCAAAGGAAACGACAACAAATGACAAAATGGAAGTTCATATATTATGGCAACTAATTACATATTATACAATATTTACATTTTTAAAAGTATTGTGACATTTTTCTACACATGTCCATTTAAATGTCGGGGTATTTAGTACTAGATGTCATGTCACAAGCTTAAAAAAAAGCTTAGAATAAATATCAAAAAATTTAAAAATTACTGAATATTATAAATGGAAAATGGCTTTCACAGAAATTGTCCAGTATTCTGGTTTTTTCCAGGTTCTGCTGTGATAATCGAAATTGACTTGATGTTTCAGGGTATCAAAGACTCCTTGTTATATAGCTTGGCGCTGCTCATTCATTATGCTCCATTGACTGTGACTGTCTAAACCACTGGCACTTGGCAAGGCCGGTGTTACTCAGCCGACACCCATCCTATTTGTTGAAATCTTCCTGGCTTCATAATTTCTGATAATCCTTAATTAATAGCATCTTGACGTTCTCATAATTAAGTTTATGGTTCTCACTGCCATGAACATGTTCATTACAATGAACCGCTACTGACGTATTTGTGTAATGGGTCTGAACAAAGAGACACAGAGTGGCAAAAAAATTCAATTAAACTACTAATGTGTTTATAGAGATATATTGGACAAACAGGATGGAGTATCCAGTGCAGAATCAATGAACATCAGTGCAGATACACGAATAAGTAGGCAGTTTAGTTCATCACAATGAGAACCACAAAACAAGTTACAAGAACGTCAACTACATCAGACAGAAATACGAGCCCTTATCCAAGAATTATTAGAGAATCACTAGAAATTGGGAAAAACAGGAACAATTTCAACAGAAGAAGAGTGACTTTGCCAAGCACCAGTGATTTAAACAGCTATGGTCAATGGGGTATGACATTTGGATATTTTGTGATTAAAAGTATTTTAATACAATAAAACATAACTAGTCACTTGTTTGTCTCAATCCCTGTATTTTCAGACTCCTTTTGATGTTTTCTATTTAGTTGATGATATATTAAAAAAGGACGGCAGATTGGAGAACATTAGATGTTCTTTGGGAAGAATGTCTGGTACATTTACCGTGTTCAATTTTTTCTTAAACGTCAGACACATATTGGACATGAATGATATCCAACAACACAGCAATATTTACATTTTTGCTCTCTTTCTCTGGCCGTTACTGTTTATCCATTTTTCATCGTAATTAAGATCTTCCAAATCCAGCATGTTGGCCCTTTTGACTCTGCGATAATCACGTGTTTGCAACTCTTTTCTTCGCTGGCAACAAGCACGACACCTTGGCATTCTCTGTCGTTTAAGAAATTCAGCATCTGGCTTTATGAATCCCTCGCAATGCAGGGAGCGGCTGCAAGAAATCAGATGTGCTGAATTAAAACACTCTCGCTTCTGCTTCTATGACTAAGTAAACACAGAAATGCATAACTAAAAAATATACAGATTCGGTAGTAGTTTTATATATCCTGAAGTATAGATATATAAAACTACTTTTGCCGAATCTGTATGGCTACCTTTCATCCTCAAACTCGGTTCCGCTGCATGCTATCACCTTCGTCGCCTTCTGCAGAATTTTATTGAATCTTTTGATGGATATAACAGGTCTATCGATGTCTATTCTAACCTCGTTGTCATTAGTGCAGAGCTGTAACAGTTTATTATTGTCACAATTTGTAATCAAATAGCAATGAGAATGTGAGCAGCTTTACACTACAGGTATCTCAGGGTTCAAAACGGATATTTCGGAAAAATGAGATGCTGAACGGATTCTGTCTTTTTTGAATGGATTTTAGAAACCTATATTTATTAAAAAATCAAATGATTGATTTTTTTACGCAAAATAATCTCTATAGATCAAGATTTGCTGCAGTTTATGTTCATAGCTCGGTTTAAGGCAAAACATGTACATATATTAGGACCGAAAAATCTAAGTGTAAAGTAAATAATACCTCTGATTTTCATGCATAACATAATAAACTAGTTGGATTCCGCTTAATAATGAGATAAGATTACTACTTAACATTTTTTTTATATTGATGAGGTTTATTTTGAGGTAACAATAACAAAACTTTATTCCAAAATTCCTCCCGATTGCTCCATACAAACCTCAAAAACACCAGAAATAACTGAATACTGTAAATGCTTTGTAAACATAGAAATGCCCTGAAAAAATCGGAAATACCTTGGAAATTCAAGAATTTCTGGAATTACTTCAAGAAGTATTGATATTGAATATATGTGAGAAATTTAAAAAATACCTTACAAATATTTATTTATTTCATACACTGTCCAACAGGTACTAAACCCAATTACAGAACAGGGGTTTTCTGACAAACTTTATAAACAGAACTTGTAAGTATAAATGAAACTAAAATTCAAGGTCCAAGAAAGGAAATGACTGTCCCTCTTTTCCGAAGTGAGAGACCCCTCGTTAATCGTGTAATCCTAAAGAGAATACCAATATTTTCAAAAAATTGGAGGTGTATAAGCTTAAATGTTTACAATATAGGCCAAACTGAAGAAATTTTGAAGGTAGATTTAAGGAACATTTTAACATAACAAAACAAACTATAGTGACTTGTTTAGCAAAGTTACTATTTCAAGTTGTTAAATTCATACCGTTGTGGAAAGATCATGATGAACTTCGATTATTATCTTGGACTGGCGCGTTGCTGGATCAAATTGCTGCAACAGCAAACTATCATCGGCGGGGTTTTCTGCCCAACTCCATGATTTCGGTAGACATGTTTCCTCCAGGTGATCTCTCAATTGCTCAAGGGTGAAATGAGGCCGCAGATATTCCACTTTCATATCTTTGTCCAGCACCTCATCATCGCTCGCTTCCAGAATATGATAACTAAAGCCAGTATCTGCATTGGTTTGTTTCTCATCTAAGTAAAAACTGTTCTCGTATTGCTTAGAGATCGTCTTTTTAGAACTTGTTGCCTGAAACATGCATTATTGAAAATTTTTTGGTTGGCAGATAAATATGCAAACTTACCAACTTGCGATAGGACACATCATCGTCACTCAATGGCATATCTTCATCTTCGGTAGAGCCATAGTCCTGAAATATAGAGTAAGCATCTTTATCTGTAATTATGTAATGATGCATAAAAGTCAATTGCAAAATAACTTGTACATAAAAATTACTAATTAGTCACAAAAGGAAATCATACAGTAAATCTACTTTTCAAATAGATCACCTTGTACATTGCCTCATCACGTTCTGTGTAAAATGCAGTGTAATGTATTTGGAGCTTTTTATATTTCATATTTACTGAATACCCTAATATAGTTTATGGTTTGTTCTAGGGCAACATTAAATTTCTAGTAAATTAATGTTTGTAATGAGAAACCCATATAAAAAATATTGTATACAGACCATTTCCTGTTTGACATCTGGAAAGGAGATAGCAGTGTTTTCTTGTTCTTGTATTTCTTCTTCTAGAGCAGTCTCCAGATCAGACCCCTAAAAATAAAATGTAAAATTGTAATAGAACACTTTATTATGCTGAAGTTGTATCAGTCAAATCATGCATAATGTCCCTTGAATTTTAAGGATCGATTTTAATTACTCGGGAGTTGTGTGAAAATGAGAATTGGAAACATATTTTGATTCGTCGGAAACTATACTGTTGTTGCTCAAATTGTTCTACATTCAGACAAATTTTTTACACAATGCTTACATACCTGATAATCTACATTTTGTTGATTCTCTGGCGTTAATGTAGGAACGGCGTAAGGCTTCAACCTGCGCTTTTCGAGTGGACTGGTAAAAGTGACACCATTGGCAAGTGTGATAATATCCTCCCTTTTGATATCGGAGGCATGAAAGTGCCATTCACATACACAGTCGCCGTCCGAAAATTGACGACCCATTGCTGTACTCCATAACTGCCGTGTTTGTATATTCTAATACAAAAACAATTTCATACATTAACAATTACAAATAATTAAGCATTTCTGTTCTTAGCAACAGTAGAGGTTTTTTTATTTTCAGAACCTTATACAATTTTTTAAACATTAGGCTATAACCTTGTGTAGTACCTATTAGGAGAAAAAAATGAGGAAATGGCAAAGAAAAATCTAACTGGGCAACAACTGAAAAGAAAACTTATGAAAACTATTTAGAAAAACTTTCTCCCTACACATTTTCTTGACAAGAGTAAATCTTTTATAGATTTAGTGCAGTGGTCACTTACTTTGGGTACTTGGAACACAGACGTTTTTCGAATATTCTGACGTTTTGTTTTATTATTATCCTCACTGGTACCACTTTTACATCCATCAATTGCGCATTTTTTCCCCATTTTTTTCACATTAATCTTCTTTGGTGCTGACTACGTTCCAGTTCAAACATATTCTTATTTTTGATAGTAAATTTAACCAAAAACTGGTAGACTTTACAAAGAAGTAAACATGAAAGGGGTTACGGAAATTAACTCTGGTTGTGTTCAGTAGCGCTCACTGATCACATGTTTAAGCTGCGCTTTTTGCACTGTCCTCATTGGCTTCTTGCATAATGATACGTGATCGCTCAGTTAGCGCCACGGTTTAACCTTCGACCATTCAAAATACGGTCGAAGGGTTTAACCGTGAGTTAGCGCTACCGCGTGATGAACATTGGAGTCGTGTTCATCACGACCACTGGTCGTGTTCATCACGCGGTAGCGCTAACTGAGCGATCACGTATCATTATGCAAGAAGCCAATGAGGACAGTGCAAAAAGCGTAGTTTAAGCATGTGATCAGTGAGCGCTACCTGATCGCTCATCGTGATAACGCAACCATTGATACGTGATCGTTCAGTTAGCGCTACCCCGTGATAAACGCGACCTCTGTGTTCTTGGAGCAACAAAACGGTCATTCGATTGGCTTACGAAAATGATATCGGGATCAGATCGCTTAGATTAACATAACCAGTGATATGTTCTCACTCCTGCTCTTTGGGGTTTACGAAATAGAGTTCGCCACTGACGAAAATTGACTCAGAAAAAAGTTGTTTTATATAATCTGAAGTAAACGAGTGTCCCGAAGGTGATAAAAATAATATTTCATGAAGTGTACAGTGCAGTGTGCTGGAAGTAGTACCCGATAGTAATAAGTTCCTAATTTTTCTTGTTTATCTTTCTCGCACTCATTTACTTCAGAATATACAGATTGGGCAAAAGTAGTTTTATATACCCTGAAGTAAACGCAAGAAAGAAAACAAAAATTAGGAACAGAAAGTCGGATATACTACTCCTAGCACGCTGCACACTTCGGGAAATATTATTTTTATCACCTTGTCGTGTATCAACGTAGGGCATTGGTACTATCGCGGCAAATGGTATAGTGGAATGCGGTCGCAGTTACACAGGAGGTCGAGGAACTTTCATTCGTGTCCCACTAATATAGCAATCATCTGTCTCCCTTTCACGTAAGCGACTTTTGTTTTCTTTCTCGCACTCGTTTACTGCAAAATGTATAAACAAGTCACAACTGGACATTCGTTGCTATTTTCGTTGCCTGTACTTATATATGAACTAATATATTATGTTGAAATGAATGTTAAAGTTTTAATAAATTTGTTAGAGGTTTAAGTTGCTCTTTTGACAGTCATTAAAATTTTAAAGCGTGTTAAAACATGTAGTTAACAGTTTCTGCCATTATTTAATTGTTTCAAATGGCACAATGCCAAGATCACTGGCAAAGATACAACAAATTGGCGCTGATGTCATCTAACACAAACTGAGCTTGGGCATTGTCCCGCATTTCTGTAAAAATATTGCGTTCTTACGCCTTTTATCTATCCTTCATGATGTCATGATGCACGTGTTTGTTTATGTGCTGTGGTGTCAACTATCCAAATTATAACCAAAAAGTTTGTTTTCCAATCTCTAATCTTTGAATAGGCCGCATTTCAAAAGTTGAATAAATTGATTAAAATGGGTAAGAAAAATAAAGAAAAAAAGAAAGGGAAAGGTGCCGAGAAAACTATGGCCAAAACTGATAAAAAGCTTTCTAATAAATTAAAAAAGGAATTGCAAGCTTTAGGAGAGGTAGGAAAACAAAAATATTCTCTAAATTCCTTTATCAATTTAATTGCCTATTTAACTTTTGCAGGATGATATTGAGAATATAGTGGCACAAATTGAAAAAGAAGAGAAAAAGAGAATGCAAGTTACAGAATCTGTTGTGGAACCACCTTCCCGGAGGCTTAATTTTAGCTTTGTAGCTCACCCTGACAAGGAGCAGCTCATTTTGTATGGTGGCGAATTTTTCAATGGACAAAAGGTAAAATTTTGCATTTCATAGAATTTTCTTATCTGTGGTTCAGTAAATAAACTCACATTCATATTGCAAAAATGCAATAACCAGTGGTAGTTTCTCCATTAGGTCATTTGGTCGATTATGGGATTGGACAGTGGACTAATGAAGAGAGCCATTAGCAATAACTAACTAAATAGTTTTTTGTAATTGACCTTTGGTTATTTTTCGTAGACTTTCATCTATAACGATCTCTTTTTCTACAACATCCCTAACAACACATGGTCTGTAATTAAAGCCCCTGCGGGACCCCCACCTAGATGTGGTCATCAGATGGTTGTAACGTCAGCAAACAAAGGCCAGCTGTGGATATTCGGGGGGGAATATGCATCACCAACTCAATCGCAGTTCTATCACTACCGAGACTTATGGGTGTTTCACATTGCCGCAAAACAGTGGGAAAAAATAAATGTCCCTAATGGGCCTAGTGCACGAAGTGGCCACAGAATGGTCTTTGTCAAAAAACAGCTGATTGTGTTTGGTGGTTTCCACGACAATCTTAGAGATTACAAATATTTCAATGATGTTTACAGTTTCAACACGGAAACTTATAAATGGGCCAAATTGGAACCGACGGGTACAGCTCCTGCTCCACGGTCTGGATGCTGCATGGTAGCATTAAACGATGGAAGGGTGTTAATTTACGGGGGTTATAGTAAGGAACGGCTGAAAAAAGATGTAGATAAAGGGCATGTATTTACCGATGCTTTTCTGTTAACACCAGACAGTAAGTTCAGATTTTTTTAATAGTTTGGTAATCATTCCCTGTTTTTTCTTCATCTATCAATGCTCGTAGTTAGTGGAGTTTTGCTTTATAAATGTCCTAAATATGTTTAACATTGGCATGTTTCCCTGGTAATGACAAAGACATTAAAAATCAATGCTATTAAGGAGTTGGTACTAGAGCGGGAAAATTAAAAAATCTCTGCTGATTATCAGTTAACCTAAATTGTGAAATACATAAAAACAACTATAAATGTGAAAACAAACAATATAGAAAAAAACAGGGCAACTAAATCGAATATTATATTAACAAAATTCAAAAGTCTTGAAACGTGGAAAATTATCGATGAAAAATAAGGCAGAAATATTTTAAAAATCACCAAATTACATTAACAATGAACAATATAATAGTAAAGGAGCCCGCTGCAGTTGCACAAGCCTTTATTGATTATTTTAGCAGTGTGGCATTTACAAGCCTAAAGCAACATAGGGTGGAAATCTCTCCCTGCTGTGTATAAAAATGAATACAGTAGCTAGTTCTCTATTTATACCATATGTTAATGAAAAATGAGAACTAAATAAACTAAAAAATTAAAATTCTACTGGGTTGGATGAAATTAGCACAAAAATGTTAAAATCCATTGATAAAATAATGTGCAAGCCGTTAGCATATCTAATAAACAAATCTCTTGCAGTGCTGATATACTCAAAATTGCGTGTGTTATACCGGCTTTCAAAAAAGATGATACATCAAGCATTGAAAACTATTTCGCCAAATATCCCTGCTAAGCATCATCTCAAAACTTATACGAGAAAGTAGTGTACAATATAATTGTAACATAGCTAAACAGAATGCAAAATAATATGATCAAGTCAGCATGGATTTAGGGAGAATATGTCTGTAGAAACTGCTTCTTATCAGCTATTAAATTTTATATGCAAAGAATTGGATAATGGAAAATATGTTATATTCTTAACGTTTGACCTCTCACGGGCCTTTGACATGGTCAGTGCTGAATTCTTGTATCAAAAATTATATGTCGTGGGTATTAGAGGAAGCATGTTACAATGGATATCGTCTTATATCTCAAATAGGAAAATGTTTGTTAAATATGCAAATGTTAAATTTGAAACTAGAGATATTATGTTTGCTGACGACGCCACTGTAACTATAGCAGCCCTCACACCAGAAGAACTCTCAATTAATTTAAATTGTGATCATGATGAAATAGAGGCATGGTGTCAAAGAAATTAATCTAATTCTAAATAATAAAAAAACAATATTGTTAAATTTCCATGTAAGAAAACCATATTACTCTCAAGTTTTCAAACACTATACAATATCGAACTATCAGAATCTACAACATTCTTAGGAACACACCTAGATAATAGATTAACTTGGGATGAACACATTGATTTTGTATGTTCTAAACTTAATTCGACATATTTTGCCATATTACAGATGAAATCATGTGCAACTAAAGAAGGTCTATTAAATATTTATTATGATCTGGGGTATAGTCACCTAGCAAATAATATTGTCTCTTGGGGAATTGGTAGTAACTTACAAAGAGTATTAATAGGACAAAAGAGGATTATTAGATTAATATTCAATATATCTTGAATGGATAGTTACAGAAATGTTTTCAAAAAGAATAATATTCTAACCGCTTCCTCAATTCTGTTGCGGAAACGTGCTCTGTATGCTTTTATGCATGAACATCATTTTGAAAGTATTGGTGGATACCACCGTTATAGCACCAGGTATGGTAATGATCTGTCTACCATATTGCATAAAACTAATTTTTTTAAAAATTCACCAGACTATAATTTTATTTCAATATTTAACAAATTATCTGCACATTTGAAATATATAAATGCTTTTAATATCTTTAAAAGACAAAATAAGAGCTTCTTTATTGAGAAGGCCTTTTATTCAGCCCAGGAATATTTGAACAGTTAGTTCGCACCTGGGTTTGGTATTTTATTGATTTGTTTTTTGCTTGATCTTGTTTTATTACAAATAGGTACTTAACATAGCTTACAAACTTGTAAACAGTTATTTTAATTAGTCTTGAGCATTTCTTTGCTACTTGCCATCTTATGTAATTAATTGTAGAGACATATATGTTCTAGGTATGTGTGTATTATGTATGTGTATATATGTATTTATATTTATTTTGATATTTCTTTAAATTTATCATTGACTTGCCATATGTACATATTTTGTATCTTTTTACTAGTCAATAAAATATTTAAAAAAATAATAAAAACTTTTCTAGAAAATGACACCACTGGAACCAAATTCAAATGGGTACAGACTAAACTAGGTGGCATTCACTTTTCTCCAAGATGTAGCATGCCGGTTGCCGCTGCGCCAAATAATTTGTCGGCATACTGCTATGGGGGTGTTTTTGACATTGAGGATGATGAAGAGGACATCGCTGGCAACTTCTTTAATGATTTCTATCAGATGGACTTGGAGAGATTAGTTTGGAAGAACATTTCGCTGGCTGGAAAAAGGGATAAGGACACAAAAACAAGGAGAAAGAAAGATAAAGATGAGGGAGATGGTAAAGTCTTTGCTGATTTGTTGCCTTAACCGTCATCATTTTATTTAATTTGTTTGTAGATGATGAAACTGGGGAAATGGAAATAGAAAAAATCGAGGAAAAAATTGAATCGACTACAATTTCTGACGATGGCGTTTTCAAAGTTACGGTCGGTCCGGCTCCGACGACTTCAGGCAGTACAATTGGCTTCAGTAGCGAACAAACCATCAAAGTCTTTCAACCTTCCCCACGAATGAACTGCGGTCTGGCCATTAAACGTGGCATTTTATATTTGTACGGTGGCATGTTTGAAGATGGAGATAAGCAAATAACGTTCAGCGATTTTTACGCCTTGGACCTGAAAAAGTTAGACGAGTGGAAGACCTTAATTGCGGATGATACCTCGGCTATGGAATGGCTAGGTTCGGATAGTGAGGAAAGTGAAGGGGAGGAAGTAGAAGATAGCGCAGAGGAAGAAGAATCCGATTCTGAAATGGACACAGAATAATTTTTTCTTATGCATATTTTATTTTTAAAAGTGATAGTTGTTGAATGTTAATTTAATTAAATATTTTTTAGTAAAATACTCAGTATTATTTATACATAATACATAATAATTTGTGCAGTTGCAAATAGCTTTCCTCTCAAATTTAAAATCATTAACAATTCTAACTCAGTTAAACTGAACTGGTTCACTACTGATCTTAAACATATAAGAGAATCACACCACCTGCTAATCAACATCTACAAACTACACCCCTCAGAGGATCTAAAAACCTTAGTAAATACAAAAAAATCGTACTACAGAAATGAACTAGTCAAAGCGAAAAAAATTGCTCATGATACCTACATATCCCAGTCGCCAAATTCAATCCAAATCCAGTATGTGGAAAATTGTAAATAATTATAAACCTAAAAAAACAGGATTATTTAGATGGAATCTCACCAACAGAATTCAACGTATATTTTTACAAATATTGCCACTGATCTAATAAATGAACTACATCTTTGCAAGGTTTAGGTTTCCCTGCGCATTTGATGTTTATTGAGGAATGTGAATACTGAACAAATTCCACAGCACCAGCTTGGCTTTAAAGCAAAATGCTCAACAATACTTCCTCTCACTGCTCTTGTCTCCAATACCCAATTAGCCAGACTAAATAATCTCAAAACAGCAGCTTCATTCCTCGACGTCAAAAAAGCATTCGATAGTATAAGGCACAAAGGATTACTTTATAAGTTAAAGAAACTGAATACACCGGATTGTCTCGTTTATCTTGTCAAAAATTTCTTAGATTCTAGGAAATTAAGGATTAAAATAAACAATTCATTATCAGAAGAATTTACTGCCGACCAAGGAGTGCCTCAAGGATCTCCACTCTCTCCCTTATTATTTAATATTTACTGATGACATATTCACCTACACGGAACAATTTAATAAGACAGGATCATGGTACAATATGCATACGACTTTGGTGGCACATGATAAAACCTCTAGAAAAACAATAAATAAACTACAAATGCTCTGCGATGATACTCTGATATGGTTTAATAAATGGCGGCTACAGATCAATCCAACTAAATCCCAGTTGATGGTTTTTAATCACACATCTTTGAACGCCTCTCAAACAGTAACTATTTCCAATATTACAATTCTCCCAGTATGTCTCGGAATTCACTTGACAATAAGCTAAACATATCGAGGTAACCAGAATTTTTTTTAAACATAATGTTTTTGAGTTGGAAGTATCGACACGTACTACTTGATACCTATTTTTGGCAAGTAAGACTTTAGCCATGCTAAGGCAGGTCCTCTAATTCCATAAATTTCAATTTCAATTGAGTGGTTAATCATGTCGAAATCACGCTATAGGTCATAGAAAATTCCACGTTTTTAAGCGAGAGATAAGATTATCTAAAATTTTACCATAAAATGAGAGTATTGCCTCTTGCGTAGAACGCCCTCTGGTAAGTCCAAACTGTCTAGCCGACATTAACTCATGCCTATCAAGGAATGACATTGATTTATTGTAAAAAGCTCTTTCGAATATTTTCGAGAATACTGACAATAAGGCAATTGGTCTATAGTTTTTAATTTCACTGGCATCATCTTTTTTATACACCGGTACTACTATTGCTGTTTTTAGTTCATCTGGGAAATATCTATTTATCAACGAGGGGTTTATTAGGTATGTCAGTGGGGCAACTATATATTCTGCTACTTCCTTTAACAAGTAACAAGGTATTCCATAGTTTCCAGATGATTTTTTTTGCTACAGGAGTTTATTATATGAAGTACCTCCTACAAATTCATTTCTAACATATATATTGTATGTAAATTTTGATTGGCTGGTTGGTTATATTGAGTCAATTACGGAATATTTTGAGCTCAACAATCTTTTCAATCAACATCAATTCGGTTTCAGGAACAATAAATCCACCACTTTAGCTATCCTCTCCCTAATTGATTTCATTACCAACGGATTTCAAAAAGGATTATACATTTACTCGCAATTTTTGGACCTCACTAAGGCCTTTGACTGTGTGTCTCATGATATTCTTATAGACAAACTAAAGTTCTACGGATTTGATGAAAATAGTAGAAATCTAATTAATTCCTACCTAAGCAATCGTTACCAATTCGTTACCAACAAAAGTGAAAAATCAGCTTTGTTACCTATAAAATATGGCGTTCCTCAAGGATCTATAATTGGCCCCATATTATTTTTAATATTGTTACGTGCTTACAGTTTTCAGTAAACACTTTGTGGATTCGAATAACTTGCAACAAGAATTTTCACAAACCACTGATTTATTAAATCACTATAATTACACTAGCAAATACTTAACAATTACACAACTAATAATAACTTAATCTAATATAAATTCACTACTTTTAAAACACTATGTACTTTACTTTTCTTCTTAAACTTGTCAACTCTTGCCTAACCTAAAAACTCTCTGTCTGTTTACTTCACTGAACTGAATTCTGCTTTATACTTCACTAAACTGTACTGTTCCCCCATCTGCTGGATTCACCTCCTTATATACACCCATAGAAATGTATTCCACAATTTTCTGGAATCCTACAGAGTTTTCTACCATGTAATAGATGACCGTTCGTCAATTGGCTCATAGACGGCGCCACCCTACTAGTCAGGGAGTAACACAATAACAGGTTTCCTTTCACCTCGAACAGGGACTTAATCACATCTTTTCCTCGTTAGAGGGCAGCACATAACAGTATATATTAATGACTTGCCCAGCTCAATGATTGATAGTCATTTTACACTATTCGCTGACGACACCACTATCTCAAATGGTTCTCCTAGTATGATGAAATTATTAGATAACGCAAATTCGCCGCATTCAAATGCTGAGAAATGGTTCCTGGCAAATCAGTTATGTTTAAATCAGTCTAAAACTGAAAAGATAATATTTAGCCTAAGAAGCGTAAGTGACGAGATCTCCACATTCAGAAATGAAACTAAATTCTTAGGTGTTTTCTTAGATACAAAGTTGTCGTGGGAACCACAAACAAATTATGTTTATAACAAAATTTCAAAAAATATATATCTACTACGAAACCTGTCATACAATGTCTCACAAAGAACCCTCTTAACTGCTTATCATGGATTGATACATACCACTATCACTTACGCAATTCTGACCTGGGGTCATGCGCCATCAGCCAGTTCTGTTTTCTTGCTACAAAGAAGAGCTATTAGGGTGGTTCCTGGTCTCAAGTATAGAGATGACTGCAAAAACACATTTGTACAACTCAAAATCCTCACACTGCCTTGTATTTATATTCTCCATTGCCTAATGCACATTAAAGAAAATGAGAGCAAATATGCAACTCACAGCCAATTACACAATTATGTCACAAGGAAGGGTAATTCAATTTTACCAGACTTTCTCCAACTAGCAAAATCCAGGAATAGCATTAACTATTATGGGATAAAATTTTATAATGTATTACCCTCCCAAATTAAACAATTAAACGGTGAAAAGTTTAAAGAAACTGTGAAACGTTTTCTTCTCGGAAAAGCGCGTTTTATTCATTTGATGAATTTTTATGTGCTGATTTTAATCATTTTGTTCTATGTTAATTTTATTTGTGCACGTTTTTTGTACTTGATTGTTTGTTTTTTGTCCATTTACAATATTATGATACGTGTTATTTTAACTTATAATACTTTAGGTACACCGCTTATTTACTTATGATCATTTATACCTATATATTTGACTTGTGTAAATACTTGTTGTATATTAGCACCAATAAAAAATTATTATTATTATTATTATTAAAATTATTATTAATAAAGAAGTTATTGAACGTATCCGCAAATAATTTTTTTTTTAGAGCATCGCCATTATGGTTGCGCATAATAGGAGGCATATTATGAATTTTTTTTGAGTAATGTACATTATCACAAATTACTTTGCATACTGCCTGAGTCTTATTCTCAGCGTTATTTATTAAATTATCATAATACGCTTTTTTAGCATGAACGATAGTAATTTAACTCCATATCAGTTTAGCACTGCCTTAAAGAGGCTATTGTAATACCTATTTATAAAAAGGGAGACGCAAATGATGCAAACAACTATAGGCCTGTGTCATTACTTCCCATCTTTTCAAAGATAGTTGAAAAATGCTTGGCAGAGCAAATAGCGAACTACTTTGAAAATAATAGCATCTTTTATAATAAACAATTTGGTTTTAGAAAATCAAAAAATACCACCTCTGCAATTCTAGATCTGCTAGAACAGATTGTGGAAGCTTTTGAGGGTCGGGAACATGTGTGCACTATATTTTGCGACCTAAGTAAAGCATTGGACCGCGTCTCACATGAAATACTGCTAGAAAAGTTAAATAGATATAAGTTTTGTCATAACAGTGTTACACTATTAAGATCATATTTAACCAATAGATATCAAACCGTTAAAAAAAATAATGAATATTCAAATAAAACAAAAATAATACATGGGGTGCCCCAAGGTTCAGTACTTGAGCCCCTTCTCTTTTTAATATATGTTAATGATTTCCCAAATTCAAATGAAGACTCTAGTGACATACTTTTTGCAGATGACACAACTATTTCGGTTCGAAATAATAGCATTGAAGGTTGAGGTAGAGTCAAAGGCAGAGCTTTGGTTCAAAGCAAATAAACTCACATTAAATCGAAATAAAACAGTGTACATGATCTTCTCACTGCGTGATAAAATAGGACACAGTGTTCCTGATCCTCAGGAATCAACAAAGTTCTTGGGAGTTTATGTTGATAATAAATTGACCTGGCATGTACATGTAGAAAATTTATCAAGAAAATTGTCAAAAAATACATTTATTTTGAGAAATCTAGCTAATGAAGGAGGTAAAGAGGCTCTAAAAAATGCATACCTTGCACTATGCCACTCTGTGCTTTCCTACGTTGTTCTAGTATGGGGACAAGCGTCAAATTGGAACAGAATATTTGCTCTACAAAGACGAGCAATACTTATAGTAGCCAACTTAAATTATGGGGCTGATTATAGAAAACAATTTCGAGTTAAATATACTTACATTTCCATCAATATATATATATATATATGTTAGATAGTGGATTGTTTGAATAACTTTTTAAAAAGAAACTTTATTTGTTACACTGGAGTCAACGTTGACTCGTTCCAGAAGCTCTTTTCGTCCGGTTAGGCACCTTTTTCAGATGGACTCCTTGTTCCCTCGGATATGTTTGCTACTGGTTAGGCTCCCGAACTGTGCGTGTTTTTCAGATCCGCCACGACTGCGCCAATGTTAGATAGTGGATTGTAGATTTAACTTTTTAAAAAGAAACTTTATTTGTTACACTGGAGTCAACGTTGACTCGTTAAGAAAATACAATAATAATTTAGATGAGGTTTATTCGAAAGTGAGTATAAGACTGATTACAAAAAGGTTGTTGGTAATATTTATAATGTTTTGAGAACAAAGGAAACAGTGTTGCTGATTCAGCACAATCAGAATGACTGAGAATTGAAATACAATGCTCATGCAGCGTGAGCGGTTATTGAGAAGAGCTGTTACGCAGTATGTAATACGATATGTTTGAGAAGGTTAAGCCTGTCTCGATAATATTATATATCATAGTATATTTCTAATATAACATATATATATATGAGTTGCTTTTATATGCTAGAAAGAATTTATATACTCAGGGTTTAAACAGAAAAGAATGTGACTATAATTACAATACAAGACACAAAAATATGTTAACAATACCTTACGTAAGACTAACAAAAAGTCAAAAGGGAATTCAATTTTTAGCCCCAAAATTTTTTAATAACCTACCAGCCGATATAAAATGCTTTCCAGATCCGAGTTTCAAGAACAGAATAAGGTCCATCTTGCTCGAAGAAGCTTTTTACTCGTATAATGAATTTTTATCATATAAGTTCAATGATGATTTAAAATGATTAAAAATGTTTGTCTAAATCTGAAGTTTGTTTTATATTTCTATGTTTTATTGTGGTATATATGATATCTGTATATATATTTTTATATTGTTATTTTTTTTCTCTCTTATTGTAAATATTGACTTGTGCAAATACTACTTTTGTGTATAGCATAAATAAAGTGATTTGATTTGTTTAATATCTGTGTCATGCCTTTTTTTTGGAGTATTGCATCTGCTATTTAGTAAATGCATACCTTTTAATAAACAACTCTCCTCTATAAGTTCTGGTGTTAACCAGGGATTTTTTCGTTTTTTGGGTTGGGATGATATCGTCTTTATGGGAAAGACATATTAAATATATATGAGATTATACTAATACTTCAAATTTTTTAACTAGGTATTTTTCCTCATATACATCATGCCATGACTCACTGGACACTATGTACTTAAAATAATTAATATTTTCTTCATTTAGAAGGAGTTTTTCGACAGTTTTGTTTATTAGATTTTTGTCTTGGACATTTAACGTAACTATTGAGCAAAGTAGTCTGAAAGACTTGTTTCAATAATTTTCGTATTTATTAATTCTGCGTCCACAGTGGAAAAAACATTATCAATTTGGGTTTTTGCGTTCCCTTGCACACGAGTGAAGTTATGTACGCACTGCCTATTATTATTTTGGAGTAGCCAAAAATGGGGATATTTTACATGAAAAATAAAATAGTGCTTCTCTTTAATAAAGAAATACTTTTAATAACTTCAAAAAATATATATGGTAATTTAAATAACACAACTACAAATAACAGTCAGTTAGAGATATAATATAAAATAAATAACATAAAGTAAATAGGAACTAATATAAATAAGTCCGTTTCGATAAAATTTGGCTAAAAACTTCGCAAGTCTCACTTAGAAGAGTATTCATAATTGTATTCACAACATCATTCATAACAATCATCTCATCCTTATCACAATTTACCCACATAGCTTCTTCCTCCCGCATATCCATCAATAACACATCGTCAATATGGTCTCTATATTTATGACTCCATCTGATTATAGCACTTTCTCCATATCCCATTCTTGTGTACCTAAAAAGTTCGTTCAAAGATTTTATCAAGTGTTTTTCTAAATCACTTATATGCAACGGCTTTACTGTGGCAAGTTGTGGCTTTATCGCCGTTTGCATCCAAGATGGGCAAGTTTCCTTTTCAAACTTCTTGTAGTGTTTCTTCAATATTTCTTTACACAGATCAAATACAAACATATAACGTTGCTTGGTGATGTTTTTAGATATCAAGCCGAGAGTATCTTCTGATATAGTAATGTTGTCTAGGTTAAAGGAAAGATATGCATCGTGCAAGGTCTTAGCTGAGTATCTTGTGATTTCTTCTATTTCATCTGTAGTAGGTACAATATTATTCACCTCCTGCTCAATGGCTAATTGCTCTTTTAGGTTTTTTTCTTCCGTTGGCGCTTCTACGAAAAAGAAAAGAAGATTATTGACAACTGTTATGGAAAATTGAACTTTTAAGTTCAATATGGAAGGAAATATAAAAGAAAAAATGAAGGAGACGGATACATTTTTACTTGCCAACTTTACATTTAGTGATGAGTCTACTTCAGTAGCGAGGATTACATTTTTTTGGAGGAAGATGCGTTTTTTGCAAATATCTCAAAAAAAGAGCTTTAGCAAAGAATGTCAGCAGTTTTGAAATTTGTATAATTTTGAGGCTTGTCATGTCCTTTGTCGATAAACTATTTTTTATGCAGGATAGTTTATTGTGCTGAAATGGAAAATATAAATTTTAGTTCTTCAAAGACGTCAAAAAAGTTACAACTTCAAAATGCTGCATCGTCAGTTAGCTATTTACTCCATTACAGTGAGGAATACGGTAAGTTTTGCAACTAATATCCTAAACTATTTGGAAGAAATTTTCCTCAAATGTAGTGTAATCTCGGTGTAAACCTAAGCTACGAAATTTGAATAGCCTAAATTGGATTATATATCAAATACTCTTTATCTAAAGTATCTGAACCCAAATGCCCTGATTTGAATGCAATCGATTTTATTTTCAAGCAACATTTAAAAAACCTTATTAGATGCAGAAACAAATAATTTACATAGCATATACCCACCTAATTGAGCAGTGCCTGTTGGAAAATCCTGTGCATATGGTGTAATATACAAATCTTGCAGACTTGGCTCTTTGTTTGCCCATGAAAGCTTACTCGCATAAGCATTCACCATCTCATTCTTGGGTGATGCCTCCTCAGAACTGACACCACTCTTTGGTCTAATCACCGGTATCGATTTATCTTCCTTTTCAATAACATGAAACACATTTATGCGAGATAGAGAAAGAGAGCCCTCTTTTTCTCCATAAATATTCACATCATCATTAGCAGCAGGGCCAGTATCTTCGAGGTGTTCCTCGTCATCTATTTGAATTTCGGTATGGACATCCTGCAGCTGTTCATTTTCACCAGGACTGTTTACAAAGGATATAATTTCCTCATCCCTGGAACCACCTTCCTGCCTAGATTCAACAGTGGGTCCACTCATTTTTTCTTCTAGAGGCAGAATACTTAAAGGCAATTCCATTGTGTCTTCAAGAATTTCAATGACCTCAATTGTTTTATCATCATCTCCCTTAACTATTGTTGGTGTATCTTTAATACCAATAACTTCTGCAGCTGGAAGTATTTCAGCATTAAAGATATCACCAAATGTTGATTCCTCATCTATGCACAAATCTTCTTCTTTGGTTTCTTCAAGGCCCACTTTTTCAGCAGATTCAATGATGATCAAACTCGATTGGTTTAATGATTTTTCGGAAAGATTCTCATTGAAGGCATAAAAATCCTTGGCAGCAATATTGTCCACAGTGAGTGCTGATGTTTTATTCATCCCCGAAGAGCTTTGAATTTCTTCCGTTCCAGATATTCTGTTAGAAGATACATCGTCAAGTTCCTTTCCTCTAATTAATATATCATTTAAAACAATAATTTTATTTTTGGGAGCAACCTTTGGTAGCAGCTGTTCCACCTCAGCAACAATAACTTCAGTTTTATTATCAAACGAAGATAGATCATCCACATTTGCCAAAGAAGGTTGGATTGGAGTATTAATGCAGATTCTGTCACCTCCGTGACGTGATCCTGAGACAATTTCTTCAGTTTCATTTAACTTACATTCACCTCCAACAGATCTTTCATCTAGTAATGATTTTTGACTAGTCTGTATATCACCAGGGACATCTGTATTGATTTTGTCTTCTGGGATACCAAGAAAAACTTCTTCAATACATGGACTTTCTTTGCCTTCATCAGAAACATGATTTCCATCACCGAAGTTAGGTTTGCTTTCTGTTTGAATTGCTTCTTGCAGGATATTCTCGTTAGTCACATTATCTTTCGTTTGTTGTTCTTTTGCCATAGTAAAATTTTCAACAGTTGATGGATCAGTGACAATTTTGTCTTCAAGTTGATCAAGACTTTCTAAAACTTTGATTGTTCCATCATTTTCTTTGCAAACATCTTCTGTTCTATTTAATATTGGCACGATTCCTTCATCTTCACTTAACATGTTCATTTCTTTGGAAGATGATTTTAATTTTGACACAGTTTCTTCTATTGTGGACGACTTACTTCTCTCTTTTGCTGTAATTGATCCTATCACAACTTCTTCATTCTTGCCTTCAACATCTTTAAATGCATTTTTGTCACATATACTTATTTTGCCTTCCGATGTTGGTGTCAGACCTGAAATAGGTAGAGGTAGAGAACTGGAATAATATACGTCAACTTTATATACTGATACAAACACAAATTTAAAGGAAACTGAAGAGTCTCAGACCTTTGTATTTCTTCAGTTTTCTTTAAATTTGTGTTTGTGTCAGTAAATAAAGTTGACGTATATTGTTCCAGTTCTCTACCTTGTGTGGTGTTTAGCGATTGTCTACGGCTTAAAGAGAAAATATCTTCCTGAATCTTGCTGAAATCGTCGATTAATTGGTTCAAGTCTTCATCTAAATCATTGAGGATTTGTAAATTCAATTTTATATCTAAATCAGCAGTATGATTCTCTAGAGATGCATGTGGTGAACTTTGCATGTGGCCCTGCTCAACATCTCTTATATTGTCTTGATATGGGATTGTATTAACTTTGCCGTTTCCTGTTCTTGGTTCAGTAGATTTGGTGAAAATTACACTATCGTTGGCTTTCCTAGGTGTTTCCTTAGTTTTTGAGGACATTCTGTGAGATGGTTCTAGAGCTGTTTGCGACATTGGATAAGTTTTGTCCTCTGCAGACTTCTTTACTTTGCCGCCCATTAAGTCAGGCTTTTTAGAAATAAGGGCACTTGCTGCCAACTCCAATTCTATTATCCGCTTTTCCTCCTCAAGTAGCTTTTTGTGCCATTGCAGCAGTTCCTCAGCGCCCCTTCTCCGCTTTTCTAGAGCGGCCTCTCTTATCAGCAGGGTCCTAGAAACAATGAGATTATTATGTAAAAGGTAAACGTAGCTCTGGATAATTTGTGGTATTAACACAAGAAAGTAACTGATGTGGAGCAAGTTTGTAACAGATTAAAAGTAATTTTGTTTATGAGAGACATGAGAGAACTGCCCAGCATCGCACAGGCAAAATAAACTATATTAGATAAAGAAGATGTTCAAATGCAACTAGATTTAAAAAGCACTTGACTTAATGTTGATCAATAAGCTTTTGAAAATAATCATATAATGGACATTATAACTTAAGGTTAATTAGGAACATAATGAAGACTGCTAGACGTATTTAAATGCTGCACAACAAAATTTAAAAATGAAAATACAGGCACGTACTGTTTCAACTGTGATATAGGCACACCGCACGCTTCACCAGTGAATTTGTCAGCTAAATTGACTGCATCCGAATCAAATTGAGCTTCTGTGGACCTCGCTTCATGTCCAGAGATTTCCGAAACTTTACTCACAATGGAATGTGTATGCGAAGTTATGCTATAAACATCTTTATCGTTTGAGCTTATCCTTGAGATTGAAGTTTCAGATGATTTTATTGACTCCTGGCTCTGAACGACCTACAAATTATTTATTCAGAAATATTGACTAGGTCTTGAAAGGTTCAATTTTATTCTTAAAGAGTGTAATCACAATCTAGTATAGCTCTTAATTTAATTTTCCAAGTTTATGAACTTTTTGTTTTTTGTTTTATCTTTTGTCAGCTTTCTTTTAATAATAGTAATAATAATAGGTCTTTATTTTCCATCAAGCAAATACAGATAGTTACAAAGATAATGTAATTAAAATTTATGCTGACGTAAAGGAAAAATGCCGAAGATCAGATGGCGCGTGACGTTATCTCCATTTTTAATCTTAAAAGATTTTTTATTTTAAGATTATATGATAGGTATCAAATTTCGAAATTCTAAAAATTTGGTATAATATCAAATAATTAAAGATATAATTTACCTTCAAGGGTCCAGAAAGTCTCCGTTCTCTCGGAATATTAACTTTCATCTTTGAGAGCATATCGTCCGAGCAGAGTTGATGCTTTATTAAGTTTCTCTGCTCCTTCAGAATAATTTTCCTTTCCTGTGATGCTGCCTTTTCCATTTCTTTCAATCTAGAACATAAAATCATGCTTTTTCTGCTACTTTCATCTACAATATTTCTAAATTAGTAGTTTTCTATGTAAGACTTTTAATCTAATTTTAATATTTTAAATTTATATATTTTCAACATTTTGTATTTTCGCTCCTTTGAGAGCAAAATAACTAGCATTTATTCTACAACGGCTGTATATGTTCCTTGATTTGCAGGGCTAGATTATACAGATTTATACAGTTCAGCAGACAAAACAGTACATTACACGTAATTTTTCCCGTCTGTTTAAATTTTCATTAAAAAAAATCTTTGAAACAGCCAAACGTCGATTATTAATATTTATATTGGCCATACACACATTGTTAAATCTGTCACTGGCTACACAGACATATCTTGCCTTGATTAATAGAGATTATAATATATGCTGAATGTGGGCTAAATGCCAAAATTACCAAAGAGTAGAAAGGTCACAGTACTTTTTATTTTATAATTTACACTATGTATAATTGTGAGAATTATGTATCATTTGCAGCTTTTACTGAATTCAGAAAAGGGTTAGAAAAAATTTGTACTAGTAGGAGGTCTACATGTATAATAGTGTTCAATTTAGTTTTTAGTTGGGTAAAATGTTATTTTTTTAATGAGATTTTTCCTTATTTTGCAACTAAACTTTGTATTTAAACTTTCTTTCATAATTGAAAAAATTTTGTTGAATAAAATTTTGATTAAAATAGTAAGAAAGGTAATTTGCATAAAGTCCATATTTCCATATTTCCTAATTTTCCTCTGTATTAGAGAAAAACGGATACAGTCAAAGCAATATATAACGAACAGTAATAACCAGAGGAGAACAACAGAAGAAGAACAGTAACAACCAACAACATATGCATGCCTACCCTACGTCGTGGGAGTCACAGATAGGCTGAAGAAGATTTTATTCAAAAAGAAAGTAGGTGTACGGTTTCGAACGGTGAAGAAATATACAGCAGATGCTTCCCTCAATCAAAGACCCTGTTCCCAAACTATTATCAAAAGGTGTTTACCAGTTGAAGGGCATATGTGGTAAGAGCTACATCGGACAAACAGGACGAAGTATTTAGTGCAGAATCAAAGAACATAAGAGGAATACCAAATTTGGATACATGGATAGGTCTGCGATAGCAGATCATGTCCATAATAACGAGAATCATAAAATCGACTATGAGGACGTCAATATATTAGACAGGAATGTGCGCTATTATCCGCGAATCATTAGGGAATCACTGGAAATTATGAAAGACATGAACAACTTTAACAGAGAGGATGGGTATTGACTTAGTAACACACGGAGACTGGTATTACCAAGTACCAGCACCGTAGTAAGTCACGGTCAACCAAACACGACGAATGAGCAGCGAAGCGAACCAAGCACGACCAATGACCAGCAAAGCGAAGCGGCGTCTAGGTATATAACGAGGAGTGTAACACAACAAATTCAGTCTTTAGAATCCTTCTGAAGAAGCTGACAGGATGATCAGAGAAACGTCAAGTCAAGTTCGACGACCACGGCAAGACCGGGAAGAAACTACTTCATCAATTTATCTTAAGTTTGAAATTTCATAAGACAAGCAATACCAAAACCTTTTATAAAGAATGACATTTTCATTAGTTTTTTATACTTTTTAATAGTTACCTTTTCATTTCATGTTTTTCCTTTTGGTGGCTTACCAGGATGCCTCTCTGTTTTGTTTTAATTAAGGATGCCTCCTGTAACTTGCCAGTCTCCCTTAAATGCCTGAAAAGATTGTTAGTAAACTTAGAGAGATAAACCATTGATTTATTACAGTCAGTCAAATAATACTTACATTTAAGGAAAAACTACCATGAAACTAGACTAACTAGAAAATGAGACACTGACTGAGCACTTACTTCCTTTGTATTTCTAGCCATGCCAACTCCCCTCTTGTTCGGTCAAGGAGAGCTTTCTCTCTAATCTTCAAGATGGCTTTTAAATTCTCCAGCCTGACGTCCTCGTCTTTGATAAGTTGCTCAAACTGTAAGAAAAAGATATAGCCCTAAATATATATATGTTGTTTTTTAGGTTTTCGCGGGTGTTAAATGAAGTGCTATTGTACTTTCGGGTGCTCTCCCGCATCGATGGTCGACTCCTCCAGGAGTCACGGTTGTCTAAACAACGTTTTGGCAGAATTTCATCTGCCATTTTCAGGTTCTCACTGAAAGCTGCCTACTACTGCTCCTCGTTGCTCAAACTGAACTTATATACTTATATATTTATACAATTATTTCAAAAGTTATTAATTTTTTCTGTAAAAATGTGAGAATTTATTGGGTAAACCTGCTTCTCACCATTCATATACTGAGACAGAGACAAATAACTTTTAATAGTATTTTACACAAAAAATGCATCTACGAATAACTAAATGAAAACCATTACTTTCTCTGGTCTGGATATTTTGTGGCAGCAATTTGACAAACCATGCAAAATGATTGACAAAATGTAATACTATTTTAACTAAAAACTCACCATTCGCAATGACATGCCTGCAAAATTATTACTGTTAAAATTTTCAAAATTAGACATATCAAAATTGCTTTTCGCAAGAGTTGACATGCCCATATTCAGGCTTGAAATTTCCAGTCCAGTTGAGACTAAGTTGGTGTTATGCTCCAAACGGGACAGTATACTATCGAGATTTATACTATTCAAACCAACGTCAATTCCTGAGCCTCTCGAATAGTTTATAGAAGGAAGTTCACCCTTAGTAGTATTAGTAACTTCTGTGTCCTCTGCAATTTGCATGGATGTCGATGGATTTGTTCGTGATGTTTGTGTGTCCTGGTCGCGGAATTCCTTGTTGCCATTTTTACTCTTCTTCGACTCTATTGACTCAAGAGCCTAAAAGAAGTAAACATTTCTTTAGTAAGGTAAAACAAAATAATTTCACTTATTAAATAGATAGATAGATATTTATTAGTTCTCGAAAAAATACCCTTAGAATGTACAACATGTCAAACAGTTACAAGTATAAAACATAATAAATGCTATATCTACAAACAAGTACATTAAAGTTAGAGTTATAATGAGATAAAATGCAACACTAGAGCTACTGTGTGGTAAATATAATAGTAATTTTTTGGTTATATTTATAAAAATATACAGATTGTCTATTTTACGAGGGCTACACCAAATATCTCGCTTAATATCTATTGTAGAAGAATAAAGTTTTAGAAACAATTATCCCATTTTTTGTGAGCTATATTTCAGTAAAAAGAAATTTGTAACTTGTAATTCAGCGCTCGGCGGGGCACATAGCCCGGAGAGTAGCTGTTGGTTGCAGTCTGGTTAGGTTCCTTATAGTAAAATAAGGATTTATAGAGGAGTTTGCGACTAAAAATATTATGTTTAATATTCCGCCCTCTAAAAGCACATTTGAACGATATAAAACATGTTACAAAAATTTTAACTGATAGTGTCAATATTTAATATTTTATGGAAACCACAATTCATATCATTGAATCGTAAAAATCAGCTATGCCATGATTAGTGAAAAACAATGTATACAGTTATTAACAAATTTAACTGACTGTCACTGTTGTATGTTGCGTTGTCGAGTTATAAGACAAGTTTTATATCAGTAATTATGGTATACACCAATAATAACAAATTCGATATGATTAGCATTCATTGTCAGTGCAATTTTGACGCTGAGATGGCAGTCACAGTTTACGGAGATAGATTTCCAGATGCTCCGCAGCCAAATCAAACTATGTTTAGAAAGTTAGTTCAAAATCTAAAAATGCATGGTTCATTTTCAAAAAAAGTAGTAAGGCGAGGGCATGTTGTGGATAAAGTAAGAAATATGAATAGGGTATGGAATTATGTTAACCAAAATGAAGAAACCTCCTTGAGACAAATTCAGAGAAACTGTCTCA
Source organism: Leptura quadrifasciata (assembly GCA_963675555.1). Taxonomy (NCBI): domain Eukaryota; kingdom Metazoa; phylum Arthropoda; class Insecta; order Coleoptera; family Cerambycidae; genus Leptura; species Leptura quadrifasciata. Next base: position 1,495,768 of record OY776673.1, read on the forward strand.
TAAAAAAAGACAGTGCAAGAAAAATATTTAAAAAAAACGGATTTCGATGCTACAAAATGAAGAAAGTTCAACATTTAAATGAGGGAGATAAGTCGAGAAGAGTAAGATTTTGTAGATGGTTGTTACATAAAAAAAAGCAATGACCCGCTGATAAAAGAAGATGTCATTTTAATGGCTTATCATGCCTTATTTCACAGTGTGATGTGTTATGGAATATTACTCTGGGGAGGCTCTGCGCACGCAATGAAAATCTTACGTATTCAAAAACGTGCTATCCGAGTAATCACAAACTCAAATAATAGAGATTCTTGTAGACCCCTCTTTAAAAGTCTAGGAATTCTGACATCCACAAATCAATATATTTACGAATGCATAATGTATGCCAAAATATATACTTCCAACTATCAAAATGAAAATAAATATGACACCAGACACAAACCTTTGATTGTCCCATATTTTTGGCTTTCGAGAAATATCTCCTCATTTAGATATATCTCTATCAAACTATATAACCGACTACCTCATGAATGGAAAAATCTTAGTAAATTTAAATTTCAAAAAAAAATTAAGAGTTTTCTGAAAGAACATCATTTTAGATCTTAAATTTTAATATCTGTACGTATTGTTTTTGTAACTTTTAAGGATGTGGCTATTTATACATACTGTCCAGGCAATTCACGCCGCACATGCGCGATGACGTTCAAACATATTGATATAGTAAGAATTATAAGGTTAACCATCAGCAGTCTGTGGTGTAATACTTAGTGTTCCCGATTCTCACACGTGAGGTCGACGGTTCGAATCCGCTTGCTACAGTTTTTTTTTTACCACATTTTGTTAACTAAAATACGTAATACGAATATTTCTTTAGGTTAGTTCGTTGGGTTAAATATGTTAATATTTTTTGATGTAGTATAGTTGTTTATGATAGATAATGTCCCTTGCCCTCGACGGCTATACTGTATGTATAAATAGCCAATTTCTTATACATACTGTATGTATAAATAGCCAATTGCGTATACATACTGTATGTATAAATAGCCAATTGCGTATACATACAGTATGTATAAATAGCCACATCCAACTTTTAATTATATGTAATTTCAAATAATTTTAGTTCTATATAATTGTAATCTCTGCTCGCATTGGGCTGTAAATGTTCTTAAGTTGTGATTGTAATCATTTTATTTTGTATAATTTATATTTTATTGTATCGTGCTCTATGGAGCACAATGACGTGCGTACACAAATGCCTCACATGAATAAAATTCTTTCTCTCTCTCTATGTAGAAAAATTTTTTGGTCGGGCGAATCAAATTTTTCTAATAATGGATTTTTCAATACAAATATGCACTATAAGTGAACATGAGAAAATACACATTGGTGCAGAGAGACTGCTTTCGAGAAAGATTTTCTACGAATGCTTAGGTGGGTCTTTTAGAGCCTAAAGTAATTGGACTTTATTTTTATGATGGCAAATTAACCGTTCGTAGATACCTTAATTTCCTGCAAAACGAATTTCAAGATTTTCTTTATGAATTAACAGCGGCAGAAAGATTAAATTATTCATATTTTCATCAAGATGGGGCTCCACCTTACACTGCTGTAATACGTACAAATTATTTAAATCAAGTTATGCCAGATAGTTGGATAGGTACCTATGGCCAGCTCGATCACCAGATATTATTCCCTTGGATTTAGAATTAGAAATGCATGTGAGGCAATTACTCCTGAAATGTTCCAAAATGTTATGCGTGAGGTGTCTCGTAGAGCACGTTTGTGTATTAGAATGCATGGTGCACAATTTGAGCATTTGTAGTTAGAAAAATAAATACACACATTCTCTTTACAGAATGATAGTAGGTAGTACTGTTATACATAGTTTTTCGTTTTTGTGGATGTTCACTTTGTACTCGTATTTTTATTTATGAGATATTTGTTTGTTTGGATTAAATTGTAATAAATAATTATTGAATTACAATTATTATAAAGCTAATTTTTACGATTCAATGATATGAATAGTGGTTTTCGTAAAATATTAAATATTGAGACTATCAGTTAAAATTTTTTGAAATGTTTTATACCGTTGGAAAGAGAAAAAATAAATGGAATTAATGGTGTCATGGCCTACTTTGAGATTTGTTATTTTGATTTTTGCACAAGAGCGTATATCAAATTCAACTGCGTTATATGAATTTTTTGATACACATTATTATTCTTATCGCCTTTGCCGTCAACTTTCAACCCTTTAACTTTTTTCCATAACTGTTTGTGGTTTTAGTATTTTTCAGGTTTTTGTAATATATCTCACAAAGTAGGCTATGGATTTCAAATTTCTTTTTATTGAAATATATCTCACAAAAAATGGGATTACAAAGCAAATACTATAAAAAACATAAAACAACCAACAAATACGAACTTATTTGTTGGAGACCACAAACCAATATAAAATTTAAGAAAACAGTTAAAATTACCCATAATAAGCACCATGACTATGTTTTCAGAGAATTTTATCTATAATGAGAGTAATAAAAATTACATTCTCTCTTTTCCGAATAGAGTATAAGTATATAAAAGAAAAAAAGATAAAGGATAAAGATAACTTTTTTCAAGAAAACCGCAGTTGAACATGTGGATCGCCCTGTGTGGATGAAATATCGTGGGGATAATGAATTATGGTAAATTTTTTCCATAACAGAGGAATTGTCTTACTATAAAAAAAAAATCTGTTAAAAATGTGAACAGTACAAGAAGCATAGCAAAAAAAGTTGGATCAAATCCACCTCTGGGAAGACATTTGTTTAAACAGAAGAATGTTCAAAATTCTTTTTATATTGAAATCAAAAAAAGCAAAGTATTTGTTCTGAAATTGCAAATATTTATTTATGAACTAAATATGTCTATGTATATCCGACGTCTTTGATACACTGGACGATTTGTCAAAAATGTGAAATATAGTATAGAATGAGTTAATTTAAATAAAAAATTACCTTCTCTAGGGCAGTGAACTGCAGTAATGAATCATTGAAACTGTTAAGGAGATCAACTTCGGCCTCAAATTTTGAATGGACTTCGTTGTGCTAAAACAGGAAAAACATTATTAGAGATTAAATAATAATTGCTATGACTATCACAATTAAGAACTTCATTTAAAAATGAATCTTGCTTGTACAACTACTAATAATTCAGATATATCTTTCTAACGCTGGTAAATTTTTACAAAAAGTATTTTGTCAACTCACCAACTCCTCTGAAATCAAATTCCAATCTGATCTTAAGGAAACATTCTTAGCAAGTTTACTTTTCCTTTTATCTTCATGTTTTTCTTCGGCTTCTCCACTGGCCACATTTGGGGAAACTCTTTGAGGAAATATTCCAATTAATTTGTCTGCCTCGGAAGAAGTACCGGAATCTCTACCAGAGTCTCGTTGCAGGTTAGATTCAGATTTGGACATTCTATCGGCATCGCTCGCAGTGGGGTGGTATTCTGTATACAAAGAGGTATAGTGCTCAGAGTTAGGTTTTGGTGTACCTTTTCGTGACGCTGTTGTAAATTTCTCGTCTGTTTCTGAGTTCATAACATTACCTGTACTATTGGAAGTACTAACAGCATTTATTAATTTTTTGCTATCAACGGCACTATTTCCTCTTGCTTCTAACATATGTTTCGGTTCTTGCTTACTAAATCTTGAAGCACTACGGTCTGAGACAGAGGCAGAATGTGCACACGAAACATTTTCTGAACTGTAAGTGGGTTGATTTTTTGAGCAAGGTACTTCTTTTGTTTTGGTTAAATAACATGTTTCCAGATTTGCACTGTGAGAGTGTTCAATTTCATTATGTGTTAGGCTGTTAATTATGACTTTAGAAGAAATGTCAGAACCTCTACAAGTATTAACATACTGCAAGTTACAATCATACTTGGATCTTCTATCATCATCGCTCCCAGTGGGATGGTGCTCCGCCCACAATGGGGCATTGTGTAACAGATCTTTTACGGATTTGTTAGTAAAATTACCCATTCTTAAATCCAGCCTATTCGTAACGTTATCTGAACAAGTACCACCATCATTATTGGGATTACTAACAACTTTTATCAATTTTCTACGGTCACTGGATGCTTCTCCTTCATCCTCCCCCATTGAAATATTGTTCCTTTGTGTTGTTTCTTGATTACCAATTGTTGAAACATTACACATTAGGAAAGAGTCAGAATGTGCACATGAAACATTTTCTGGAATGTGACTGGGACTATTTTTTAAGTAAGGTGTTTCATTTGCATATTTTTCTGAAGTTACATTGGGAGAATATGTAACTACTTTATTATATGTTGGGCTGTTGAAAGAGATTATAGACTCGCGACTTCGGCATAAGTCACTTTCAAAAGAAAAATCAAATGCAAGTTCATCCTCGACTGTAAAAATATTTTGACTGCTAGGTTTCTGCACCTCAGATTCTGCGTTGCAACTTGGAGGCTTTGAATTTGTTAGTCCCACTTCTAACGAATATTGTCCCCTTTCTGATTCGACTATAGCACTTTTAGCATAGCGAGGTGAAAATTTTATATTACTTACTATTTCAATGTTCAAGCCAGAGGTAACGTTTTGTTTACCAGGCTCAGTGTTGGTCAACCAAGTCCCTCTCTTGCTAGAAATATTTCTTGAGGTGTTTAATTCGCTTACTGGTTCAGGGATTTTGGGTCCATGAACGAAATTAGGGCTTTTATGCGACATTTTGCTAGATTTTGTACTCTGCTGGAGAACATCAAATATTTCGCCTTTCGTATTGATATTTTCGGGATCCTTCTTTTGAGAAATGTCGTTTACAAATGAGCTTGTAATTTTAAGCCCTCCCTTAGGCTTGTGAGTATTTACTGCATGCTGTAACTTCTGTCTAACTGTATGTATGTAGTTGGCAGAAGCTTGTTCAGGTTCTTCTCTTTGTTCATAATTTGTTTGCCAGTTTCTTTCTTTTTGTATGCTGTCGCTGGCAGTATTTGATCGAGCTTCTATGTTATCTTGTTTAGACCGTAAAGTTATATTACAGCTGCTCTTGTTGACATTTATATTCTTATCGGCGTTTTCTGTTCTATCTTTAAGGTATTCATTACTACAATGTAATGGATTAAAGAGATTTGTAGGTTTTAAAGGTTTTTGCTTGATATCAATATCAAACTCAGATCTATTGATATTTCGACTTAATGGCTCCTTATTTTGATTTTGAGGTAGCTCTGCTGTTGTACGTTTTCGCTCGCGACCTCTTGTAATGTAGTCGGGTAATGGAGGGTATAATAAATTAGGATTTCGTTTTTCTGTTTCAAACAATTTATCAGATTTCTCTACACACTTGACACGTTTGTCTTCGGCAGAATGTGACCGACTGCCACCTAAAAAGTTTCTCTCTTGCGATATAGATCTACTTTTTTTAGTAATATGCTCATTTAATTGAAGAGGGTTTGTTCTCTCTCGTGACTGAGACCTTTCCCTTTTTGCTTGAACATTTTTTGTAACTATGTCTATAGCTTTTTTATGTAATTCTAAAAGTTTCTGTTTCCTATCAGCCTTTGTTTTCTCCATGTCTTCCAATTTGACCTGCTCCCAATATTTTTCTTCATGTTTTTTACTTCGTGCTCCGCTAATACTCAATCCTATACCTTCTTTTGTGGAATCTTTTGTCAAGGTCTGTTGAGTTTTCTTACTAATTTGCTTCATGTCTGTTGAAACTTTAGGAGCACTAGGTTTATTAGCATGTAACGAAGGATTGGGACCATGCGATTTAATTATTGGTACCTCACTGTGAGAGTCTTCTACGTTCTCCTTATTGAAATTAGAACGATCTGCAACTTCACTGTATACAGGTAAAGAATCGGATCCAGAATCTCTCAAATTTTGCAATTGTTCTCGTAATTCTTCTGTCTGTTTTCTTGTTTCTAATATTCGTTTGTTGAGAACAGATTTGTTGCTAGCCATTGATACTAAGACTTGTCCAGTTAATAGGAAAAAATATCCTTAATATTACTTAAATAATAGAATAAATTACAAAAAGCTTCAAAACTGATTTCTGTATTCAAGAAGGCATCTTATTTTAGTTTATAAACTTATCAGAGGAATTCATAACAAAAACTGTAATTTTTTTTGAAGATATTTGATACCGGCTAGTGAAAAACACAATCATAACAGAACAATATAACCTAAAAAACAGCAATCCAAATCCAATCCACGAACGGCGCAAAACGTCAAATTCAAATTATTGTTGGTTGGTACGATTTTTAACCTTCGTAGTTGGAATAACAGATGGGACTAATGTGCACAGCCGAGATCGTTACCAATATAACGTTATATATGTATGGCTGGTCGCATATATGAAAAGATCGTTTTAAGAATATTTTAAGTTGAAATCAACTATTATGTCTCTATAGAAGAAAAAACGCCAAGACCGGCAAAACCTTAATTAATTTCCGAAATGAACGGAAATAGGATGAAATAGACTAGAATTTATTGAGTAGTGTGATTGAATAAATGATTGTTACCTACATAGTCCATGAAAAAGTTGAAAATACCCCAAAAGTTCTGTCCCCAAAAAAAATCAAAATCCATGAAAATTTGTTTATCCCCGATTTTAACGGTGCTCAACACGATGGTAACATTCATCTCTCCATCGCCGTCACCTGTGACTTTTCTTTATTGGCAAATACGATGCAAATTACCAAAAATTGGTTTTACAAGTTCTGTTAAGTCGCAAGTCGCATATGGATTACTTGTTTATTTGCCAATAAAGAATAATAGTCACAGGCGACATTTTCCACATTTTTAACTGTGGCATTTTGAAAATATCGTCAAGTGACATTGGATCAAAATCTTCTTACGGTTCCAGTAAGTAGAAATAGTGATTGAATATTTGACAATGTGCGCTCTTTTCGTGAAACAGCCGAATAATTTAATAGAAGGCATTCAGATCGTCTCTCAGTGTCTAAGACGACAGTAGGTACTTGGAATAAATCGAATGTTTAATTGTACAGGAGGAGCGAATAAAAAAGTAACAAACCGAAACCGAAATCATGTTCATGATAAAAATGTCTTAAATTTTTTGAGAAATAATGAAAAAAATGCAAACTTAAGTCTTAGGCAGATGTCGCGAATTTTAGGTATTTCTATTCATAAAATTCGTGACTGATGTTTCAAAAGAAATAAAATAAAGCCATTTAAACCAAAGTTTCTCCATATTTTTGATGAGGGAGATCTGGTGAGGAGGTTGGAATTTTGTTGATGGCTTCAAGGAGAAATCTAAATGATTGTAGATTTTTGAAAAAAAATATATGGATTGATGAAGCAACTTTCATTACTAATGGCACCATGTCTGCCCAAAATAGTAGATATTGGTCATTTGACAATCCTCATTGGGTAATTATTGACAGTATTCTGAAAAAGTGAATGTGTTTTGTGGGATTATTGGTGATGATTAATTTTTTTAAATGGAAAATTTGACGGCAGCTAGACTGTTACAATTCTGTAGGACCACTTTTACACAGGCTATAGAAGAGCTTGTTCAATTTATACTTCGGCATGTTTCTTTAATTAGATGGAGCTTCAATTCATAATGCTCTTATTGTACGGGAGTGGATTAACGATCATTTTTAGAATAGATGGATAGATCGCAATAGCCCCTTAGTACGTTGGCCGCCAGGTTTCCGGACACCACACCCTTAGATTTCTTTTTGTGGGGAACACTTAAAGAAAAAGTTTACAAGACAAGACAACATATAGGGAAGAGAGAGATTAGGAGAGCCCATTGAAAAGGTGACTCCTCACAACTGAGAAAAGTAAGATAGAATTTAAGGAGACAGATTGAAAAATGTATTTTATCTGAGAGTGATTTGGTAGAAAAATATGTAATTTAAGCTGTAGTCTAGGCGTCAGAGGTTGAATATCACCGGATTGATGGAATAATTCCTAGGGAAGTTTTTTCTTCTTCTATCGCTTCTTTTTAGAAAGAGATTTATTGAAGATGCCCCCTCCAATTCGGTCCGGAACATATTGTTTAAACAATTGAAAGAGTAAATTTTAGCGTTTTTTTAAATATCTCCGAAAATATCAATAATAGGACAAAAAATAAAGAATAAAAATTTATTCTCCATTAAATTCTACATAAAAAGCTTCTCTTTTTAAAGTAACTAATGATTAAAAATTATGTTAGTATTAAAATTTCTTTAATGAGATCATTCGTGACGTACATCGCTTGAATTCTTGCCTCGACTTTATTATATGTACTTTGTATCAAAAAAGCAGCGGCTAAAAATTCATTCAACCTTTGTTCTTTACCACCTACTCGTGCAGCAGCATGACAGCATGCATACATAGTGTGCCATCAAATACAAAGATAGGGAGACATTGATTTGAAACCAACCGAATGAGGGTGGAAGCGGACTCTAAACGGTTTACGCCCAGTAACACACTGAAAAAGAAGCTGCATCACCAGCATTGCTGAAAATAATATCTTGTTGTCGAGGTGGATGCAGGGGAAACTGCGGGGCCGTAAACATGGGCTGAAATGTTCCATCATCTGTTCCCATTGCGAAGGTCAAACTTGCCCCAATGTCGAAGCACTCAGAATTGACATTGAAGAAGACATTGATGAACATGTTGACATCGATCTATTCGATCTCGAGTAGTTTTTTAACGTTGAGATGTCAAATGAAGATGATGAAGGGACGGGAGAAGCAGAAAAGACTGCAGAACCTGAAGAAAGAACATCAAGAAATCAGAGAACCAGAAATAGCAGAGCAATTCGATCTTGGTCACCAACCTAAATGCAAAAGGAGGAGAATGGTTGTATGAATAACAATAAATATAATATGTAGCATAATCCTGAATAAACAATCATTTCAATTATTTCACTAGAATTCGTATCTTAAATTCTTTAACTATCACATTCATAATAATTTCAACTTTTTGCTCTCTTACGCTGAGATCCGGAACTCGCTCCTTCTCACGGTTCTATCTTCAAAACTATTACACCAATCGAAAAAAATGTAGAACTTTTTTATGTAGAATTTAATGGAGAATAATTTTCTATTCTTGATTTTTTGTCCTATTATTGATATTTTTGTAGATATTTAAAAAAACGCTAAAATTTGCCCTTTCAATTGTTTAAACAATATGTTCCGAACCGAATTGGAGGGGGCATTTTCAATAAGTCTCTTTTTAAACATAAAAAGAAGCGATAGAAAAAAAGCTTCCTTAGGAATTTTTATAACAAAAAAACCCTGACCCTGAACAAAAAATTTTGCCAACCAAAAAAATTGAAGCCTAAGAAACCCTATATTCCAACCATCATTCTGAACAACCTGGATTCGGCTTATACCTAGAAACATTTTTTGTCAATATCACCCCATTTTCATACAAATTCGATTGGAGTAACTCTGTTGTTTAAACAAATGTTCCGAACCGAATTGGAGGGGGCATTTTCAATAAGTCTCTTTCTAAACATAAAAAGAAGCGATAGAAACAAAAAGCTTCCTTAGGAATTTTTATAACAAAAAAACCCTGACCCTGAACAAAAAATTTTGCCACCCAAAAAAATTGAAGCCTAAGAAACCCTATATTCCAACCATCATTCTGAACAACCTGGATTCGGCTTATACCTAGAAACATTTTTTGTCAATATCACCCCATTTTCATACAAATTCGATTGGAGTAACTCTGCAACGTGGTAAAATTAGTGGGGCGCTGCGATCTTATTGGGCACACTCTGTACATAATATTTTTCAAATTTCAAAATAACAGATTCATAAACACAGAAATTATACGACTGAGGTGTGTGCCGTGGCCACGCGGTATAGTCCGCTTGGCTAGAAACCGGGTTAGACTGAATAGTCAGTCCATGAATGTGTTCTGAGCCATCTGTATACGTCCGCAGTAAATATAGCCATTCTCTAACGGCAGGTAATTGTAATACTTGCATTATTGTTATGAAACGCTCTTTTCATGCAAAACGAAACACGGGCTATTTTCATTTGACGAACATATTTGTGTCACTGCACATTCACTAGGCGAAAGGCTTTTTTAAATGCCAAAAATTATTGGTACAGCGGTCAGTCTTCCTAGCAATCTATCAATTCATCGCCGTTATAATCGACAACAATAGGAAAATTAAACATTGAGGTAGAAAAAAAAAATCGTACAAGCTAATTTGTTTTGTAATCAATCAGGTACGGAACTTGTCTACTACAAATTATATTGAACATATGTATCTGTAACTAAAATTCGGCTTACAGTTAGTAGATCTCCTTTTAGTACAGTAAACGAAGGAAATGGCAGGGAAAATTTAGGATAGTTTGGGATATTTGGATCCATTATGTAAAAACATGCTCTGATCACGGGAAAAATACTAAAAAAATTCCAAAGATGTTGCAACATAGATTAGATTAGATTTTATTTCCCAAAAATTAATGTTACATAACAATAATAATGCAATATGCTCATATAAGTACATACATGACATGGTGCGCCTTAATCAAGACATAAGGGAAAGAGCATTTACTTAAATAGGTTCAATCTTAATAAAAATACAATGCACATACTTAAATAAATTCAGACATTATAAATATACAATAATACAATGCTTTAGAAGTAAACCCTTTGAAAACCTTTTATGGATTAAATTTTGTAGTGAAGTATTCTTCTAAGTCATAGAACACATAATTATTTAAAACTTTCTTTAGCCTAATTTTGAATAAGTTTTCGCTGTTTATGCAAGTAATAGAATTTGGTAGGTGATTATAAATTTTCACTCCGGAGTATAAAGGACCTTTCCTATTTGTGACATATCTATAGTTTGGTGCAATTAGTTTATTAGATCTGGTATTGTAATCAGCGGATGTCGATATTGTGTTGCGTTTTCTGTAAATTATTATAGATAATTTATATATATAAAGATTAACTACAGTTGGTATATGTACGTGTTTAAACGCCGTTCTACAGGATTCTCTCGGATGAATACCACAAATTGCTCGCACAGCACGTTTCTGTGTCACTAAAATTTTTTGAAGACAAGTTGCGTTTCCCCAAAATTCTACACCATATTGCAGTATGCTTTGAAAATATGCAAAATACACAGATAGTGCCGCTGCAATGCTGATATTTTCTTTGACGCTCTTTATTGCATAAATTGTACGTCCAAGTCTTTTATTTAAATCAGAAATATGCGTCGACCAATTTAACGATTTATCAATATATATTCCTAAAAATGTAGTATCAGTTACTGATATTATTTGTCTTAGATCAGTTTGAATATTTATATCTAAGGTTGGTGTGTGGGATTTTTCAAATGTTATATTCATTGTTTTTTCAACATTTAAGAGCAGTTTATTAGTATGAAACCAGTTTGTAATGCCATTCATTGCCTCTTCACTTTTAACTTTACGATCGTCCAAATTATCATCATTCACTATGATACTGGTATCATCAGCGAACAATGAAAATTGTAACGAAGAAAAATTATCAACAAGATCATTTATGTATATTAAAAATAATACTGGACCTAATATGGACCCCTGTGGAACTCCAAATGTGATATCTTTTGCTTCCGTGATAACAATTTTTCCAATTTCCTGAGATTCGTCATGAAGTCTGACATGTGCAGATCAGAACATAATATATGATTTGCAGGAAATAACTACTTAGCGGGCAAATACCCCGACCTGCATTGAATTACACCTTACAAATCATGAAAGAATGGTAACCAATATCATTTGTCAATTCCCTGACCAGACATAGACCGGTTTCGAACTTATTAGTTCTCATCAGTATGCCATAGGTCATGGAAGAGACAAATTATAGTGGCCAACCTCCTAGTTTTATACAAACTCTAGTAAATTGAGTACTCGAATTCTCAAGAATCATCCAGCCTTGTTTGCGGCGTTTCTAGCCATTTCTCGTGTATTCTGTGCTTCTGCAGTTCGCCAGTTGGCCCAGAGATGGCGCCACCCTACCGGCCGTTAACTAAACAGGTCTCTTTTCACTCTGTACCAGGGTCTAATTACATCTTTCTCCGTTAGAGAGCAGCACAATATAACAGTATCTTAGTAAATCCTCTATATGACAAAAGGCATAACATGCAAACAAAGTCGATGTGTGTCTTTCGTATTCAAGATGTAAAATTGTAAATTTATTAAGTGACGTAGCTAATATAGATGATTCATTGCGATTTAATCGTGATACAAAAATTCTACTATGTCAAACTCATTTGAGAATGAACTTGCCTTGTATGGATTCGTTTTTTTAATCGTCTTATTCAGATTAACGTCCTGGCGAAGTTTAGCATTTATTAGCTGTTCCACCACTCAACCAGAACACATCCACATAGACAATTATACAATGGCCATTCCCTATGGCAGTGTCATCTGCCGTAGCTGAGACTCGAACTCAGGAGTGGTACAGCGACTAGCCGCCTTGTGTCTCACACAACCTCGTCTAGTTCACTGCTACCAACTACGCCACTAAAAATCCATGCCCTAGCCAGTATTCGAACTCTGGACTCCTTAGTTGCAAGCCTAAGACGTAAGCGTTGAGCCACTGTATGTGATATGTTTTTAATTATGTGTTTTGAATGATAGATATTACAAATAGATATTACATATACTACAAATATTACAAGTATGAAACGCAACGCGAAATCAGAAGAATAAAGAACGAGTGGTGGGCAAGCAAGGCCAGAGAAATTCAAAGGTACGCCGATTCACACGACTACAAGAATTTCTTTCAAGGGGTAAAAGCAGTGTACGCCCCCAGTCGGAAAAATATGTGCCCTATTAAAGATTTAAATGGAAATCTCCTCAAAGAAGACCAGGAAATAAGAGCCCGATGGAAAGAACACTACTCTAACATTCTTAACCAGCAAAGTCAAGCCGATCACGATATTATGAATCTTATCCCTCAATATGACACCTTCGAAGACTTAGATAAACCACTAACAACGGAAGAGATCTTAACCGCCATTGGGCAGCTAAAAAATAACAAATCTCCCGGCGCCGACTCACTCCCAGCTGAGATCTTTAAAGCTGTGTCGTCAGAGCTCATACCCTACCTCAAAAAACTGTTTGATGTCGTGTGGGAAAGTGGTCAAGCTCCGCAGGAGTTTCGTGATACACTTTTAATCAACCTCTTCAAAAACAAAAGGAGCGCTGCGGACTGTGGAAATTACAGGGGTATAGCTCTCCTGGCTGTTGGAGGGAAGATACTCACTAAAGCGATGGCAAATAGGCTAACACCTGTTGGAAAACTTACTTCCTGAAACACAGAGTGGCTTTAGACCAAACCGAGGCACATCGGATTTAATCTTCACACTTAAACAGCTTCAAGAAAAAGCACTCGAACATCAAGGAGAAATTCACATGGCCTTCATTGATTTAACCAAGGCGTTTGACTCGGTGGACAGGGAAGTGCTCTGGAAAATTATGTTCCGCTTAGGTATCCCTAGAAAATTTGTGGAAGTACGTCGCAGTCTACATACAAACAACAACGCCCAGGTTATGTATAATAATGAGGCAACCGAACCTTTCCAAACCCTCACTGGAGTTAGGCAGGGATGTGTCCTGGCACCCCTACTCTTTAATTTATTTACCACTGCTCTAACAATTATTGTTGACAACAAACTGACAGTCAGAGGAATAGGTCTCAGATACCGTTTTGATGGCGGTCTCTTTAACATAGGGCGCTTTAGAGCTTTCACGAAGACACGCACACGATTCATTTGTGATCTCCAGTATGCGGATGACTGTGCACTTTTAGCCTCTACGCCGGAAGAGCTTCAAGAACTTTTAGATGTATATGCCCAGAGCTATGATTCCTTGGGACTTAAAATCAACATTGGAATGACTAAGATTATGTCAACTCCTCATCAAGTGAACCAAATAAGTAAGTAAGTAAATTCTCTTGAAGTGGTGGATCAGTTCAATTACTTAGGCAACGTTGTTAATGACAAAGCAAACATGGACAGCGAGATTCGCAATAGAATTAACGCTGCATCTAGAGCAATCTGGGGACTTAGAGAGAGAGAGAGTATTTGACAACCACGACCTTGCTTTGTCAACGAAAATGGCTGTCTACAGAGCAGTTGTCATTCCAACACTGCTATATGGATGTGAAAGCTGGGTCACTTACCGTCGTCATGTGAAAGAATTAGAACGTTTTCAGCAAAGACACCTCAGAAGTATGATGAAAATCCGTTGGTTCCATCACATATAAAACGTGGAAGTACTCAGGAGAGCAAATAGCCTTCCAATTGAGGTGCTTAATTCAAGAGCACGCCTAAGATGGGCAGGTCACGTTCATCGTATGCATGATAACCGCCTTCCTAAATGTACACTTTATGGTGAATTGCTAAGCGGTAGAAGAAGGCGTGGCGGACAACGAAAGAGGTTCAAAGACGTTCTCCATGAAAATTTAAAATCCTGCGGTATTGCGGATGAGCAATGGGAACAACTTGCAGCGGACAGAACCGAATGGCGAGGGGTTGTGGCCAGCTATCAAGGAAATGTTGCTGCAAGAAGGCTGAATCCAAGACCTAACCAGGTCTTTGTTTGTCCTGACTGCGGTCGACATGTGCTCTCCCGAATTGGCCTCTATAGCCATAGTCGTGTGCACCGTAGATGAATGGGAATTACAATAGACTACACCTTTTACTTGTTTTTTATTGTACACAATCTATCGACTGTAACATTTTTATACTCGGACTCGAGTAACGGCTAATAATAATAATAATTACAAATATTTAAGGGAATTGACAGCTGCTGAACTTTTTTGATTATTGCTAGTCGTCTAGTGTAATAAGTGAAATATTATAATTTTTTGCACGCTTTATATAAACTTCCCCTGTATGTTTGTTTATTAGTTTGTTTGTATGTAACTTTTTGAATCTTGAACGTGATTCTTACCCACTTCGAAATGTCAGATTAAACTGAAACTTTGCACACTTATTAAGGGCCGATGACAATACAATAATTTGCCAACTTTATCCTAATGTCCTCACCAGGATCATCACGATAAAATAAAAATAATGACTAATCTATTGTCGAAATTTTGCCGGAGGCGCCGGGGTTATTAATATCGGATCTCTGGGAGGGTTGACCGTTTAATTGGGAACAACAATGAAAAAAGAAACTACAACACAAAAGCAAAAAAGAGATTGGCGAAAAAAATTATAGTTTAAAAAAAATTAAAAAACACGCTTTAATTTAATAGCAAACCGAACTAAAATGCAAAAAAATAATGTTTCAATATTTTATTGTAAAAAAGCGTGGGGTGCAACAAAAATATAGTAAAAAACACCCCACACTTTTTTACAATAAAACATTTAACCATTATTTTTTACTTTTTAGTTCGATTTGCTATTAAAGCGTGTCTTTTTTGGTTTTTTAAAATTTTATTGAAAAGTAGGATGTAGTAAAAGTTTCAATATTCCTTAAATGCTTCTCTAAAATAGTTTAACTCACTAAATATATTTACTAATTACTAATAATTAGTGTTGTGACTCTCCCGCCTTGAAATTTTGTAGAATAAAAAATAAGTTAAATTTATTAAAACTGAGATATTTGCACCTTTGTTCTCCGTGAGTATATTGTAATACTATGTAAGTTTACAGTAAACATATTTTCAGCATACGAACATATATCAACTGTGTTTGACATATTTAGTCAAGGATGGTTAAGTTAACCATCCTTGATATTTAGTGGCTGTACTTTTTAATGCATTTGTTTAAATGTTTACGAGTTAAAGATGCTATACCTATATATTTTATGTTGTGCATGTGCCTTCGCCGCACTCTTAATTGTGCCATTTTATGTTTTGTTGATTTTTCGCATTTGTTTTAAGCATAGCCACCTTCGTGCCTAACCTATATTTATTTACCAAAGTTAGCAATCTTTCCTTTCCTAGTACTTTCACTGGTCAACATGCCTGAGTATCGGCACTATATTACGAACGAATAGGGCCGGTGCACGATGCAGACAGTGTTGTTATTACAAAATAATAGATTGTAACTTTTTATATACATTATATATCAATGAAAGGTCAAACGTAGCATATTTGAATTTTAACGCTATAGAATTTAATGTACTGGCTATTGACTAATTAAATTACATGTTCAGTGATTTGCAGGAAATTATATGTAAGTTATAATGAATAAGGTCGGATTAATCGAGTCACTTGACCAACTAACGGTGAGGTAACAGTGTTTCCTTGCCTTCCCAACATATATTTTTTAAATAATATTAACGCGGGCATTTTAGAATGCAAACCTGACAAATCTTAGTCCAACAAATATTTTCATTGAAATGATTATATTATGCAACGTTATATTGATTGGCTGACTTAAATTCATTCATTGCTCAATAGAATGTTTTTATATAAATCACCTTAGGTACAGGCTTGTATATGTAGGTTTAATTAATACACTTTATCGTATAATTACATATATTAAATCATTCCTAAATCATGAAATTTTACAACGTCTTTCTAGAGATTTCCGTTAATATAGATTTCATTTTGGAAATAGGAAAAATAATGCAAACAGTTTCAATATAAACAAATAGCATCCAGTGGTGGCTCGTGGCTATATTTGTAGGGAGGGGAAAAGCATTAGCTGATGAAAATAAAAAACGGTATACATTGGGTGCTGGTCTTGAAGTAGAAAACCTCCCACTATGTTCCGCTCAGCAAAATCTCGACAATAGATTAGTCATTTTTAAAATTTCTTTAATTTATCCTGATGATCCTGGTGAGGACATTAGGACAAAGTTATCAAATTATTGTATTGTCATCGATCCTTGATAAGTGTGCAAAGTTTCAGTTTAATCTGACTTATTGAAGTGGGTGAGAATCACGTTCAAAGATTCCGTTACAAACAAACAAACATACAGGTGAAGCTAATAAAAGCGTGTTAATAAGGCGTGTAAAAAGAGACTGTCTCGTTCGTGTTCAAGGATGTATAGCAATCTCGCCTCATCTTCTAGCGGCTTGTATATCAGTGTATACACACAATTTACAAAAAAAAACCGTAACAGCGGCTATAATGTTTAATTATGAACACTGGTTTCGTATAAAAATGAAAGAGATCGAACAGTTCACAGCCACAAACACAAGGACAATTTGGCAGGAATTAAATTTTTATTACTCAAGTAGGTAGAATTTTACCCAAGAACTACCATAGTATGGGTATTTCCAATTAAATGTCTGCACAAGTACATGTAGTTTATTAATATAAAATACAAGGAAATATTTAAAGTTACTTACAAGCACCCAGATTATGTTTTAGAGAATTTGCAATCTATAATGTAATGAACTTAATCATCATTTCCAAATAGACTGTAGCCAGCTGACCTTTATTATAATAAAGCCTTGATACACTAGTTAAAAAATATGGAAATTATTAAATTATGGAAACATTGTTTTAATGTAGCATTAAGTGTATGTTATTACTTAATTTACAAGTCAATTGATTAATAATTAAAACCATATTAATTCTGCTGCTCGTTCTTTTAGTTAAAAGGTCTTCTAGTATTTATGTGAAATATACATATACTGATTGACTAATTGATTTGATTGGCATCAACTTGATTTCTAAGAAACAGTATTCGAAATTTCATTCTATTTTTATTTTATTATTTGAATGTTAATGTGTTATACCGGGTAACGCAGGAGAAATATAACATTCTGTAACTTTGCTATTCAGGGTGCATTACCAAGGTGAAATAGTGCGTTAAATATCCTCATTCTTATTTTACACTCATCTTAAAAGCGAGCCAAATAGTTGGGCGTTTTGCTACTAGAAACAGCATCATAGAGATGACCATTGCTGTCAAAGCAGGATTGGGCTCATAATTTTTCATTTAGCCTGAGAGCTTCGAGTGGCGGTATCATACGTAAATAAATATGTTATGTGTTCCTGATGGCTAAATTCGGTGATTTACTAATATTTTGTCTTTTATGCCAATTAAATACTCGCTACTCGCAACCCACAATACTTCAAGATGTTTTGTGTGTCACTGAGGTTTTGTTTGTAACTGGTAAGTATAAACATAAAATCACGCCGCGATTACATTCGTACGGTCCTGTATGCCACCTAGACTAGTGTGGCTTCTGTGTTATCGACAGGATGATGTAATTCGATTACTTACAAATTTACTCATGATTGACTGGTGTGTGCAAACCCACTCTTCAAGAAGTTAAAATTTTGAATATTGGGAGAATTGTATATTACATAATTGTCCTGGTTTTGACCCTCAAACATTATTTTCAACTCCCGGTTTGAGCGGAAGTGACTCAAACTTCGTTATTTTAAATAGGACCCTATACATATCTTTTACCTCTCTGATTCGTCTTGAAGTTCTCTTTTTAATCATATATCGTAACATGGCATTTGCTTTTAAAATTACAGTTAATAGCTATTCTATTGTATTAAGTCTAGATGGCCATGATATTACCTTGACAGATATTGATTCTTAGTGTGCCGTGGTATCGAAAGACTGTTACATGGCCTATGTCCATTTAATAGTTTTATATAAAAACTAGTGTTTTGTTTATGTTTGGCACAATCTGCGTAACATTTTAATTCGGTTTTTGTAAGTGAAACCGTTTTCAATTAACAGAATTTTACTTGTATAACTGCTAAACCATTTCACACTGTTTTATGTACATATTTTAATATTTTAGGAACTCAGTCATGTTTTTTTACACCATTATGTATCTCTGTACAGCATTATCCCAGGAAACAATTGTCTACAAAAACATTTATTTACATCAGATACCTATATTTCAATTTTTATACTTTTGTTTACTATGTAAGTACATATGGTTATTTTCCTTCATTTCTCATTACTAGGTATATATAGTATATCCTATAAGATGTAATATATTTACTGAGTTCTCACAATAGTCACAATACGTTTTACTATTTATTACAGCTGTTCATATTTTTGGTTATGTATTTACAAATTGTGAGGCAAAGGCAAATCAGCTGTGGTATGGAAGTAATAAAAACTTTTATTATAGATTCCTCTTATCGATCATATGCCACTATTTTAGTTGTGAGTAAAGAAAATTGTAGAATTTGCGACCTGCAAGTTGTTGCGCTTAACTCACTAGTTGACAGATGATCACACCTGTACTATTTGTATATTTTATAGCTTTCAATTTAATTAGGGTATTAGATTTCTCAAGTTTATTTGGTAGCATTATTTTGTAGTAAGTAGGACAAAAAAAGTTTACCTTATCAGTAAAACTCACCAGGAAATCATTTTGCTTGCAGCCTTTGTACTGATTCGAACGTATATAAATTTTAACTGCGGACTTCAGTAATTGATATTACATTTTTATATCTGCGTTAACAACAACATCCAGGTAAATTTCATTTATTACTCATTTAAGATTTAATTAATCTTCTATTTTTGTCTGATGTAATTTCAATTATTTTTAAAATAAATTTAAATTCAAGGTCAACTCTTTTTAATTTAATAAGTAGTTAAAATACTATATGTACCACATGGTTTTAAAAATATTCTTTTCTTCTTTTTCATTTTCTTGGCAATTTATAGTTTACGAAATCAGCCTATATTCTATATATATATGCTTTTATATATATACTTATATTCTTATATGCTTATATATGCTTTTATATACTTATATATTTCTATATATTTATATGTACTTATATGTTTATGCAATGCACATATATACTTATACATTTCTGTATTCGTTTTTGCATAGCTTCTTCATTCCTGCATAGCTTTTGCACAGCTTATCTTTCATATAGATAAAATTTCGTTAACTTTTCATAAACCACCTAGTCAGTTAACTTTCCTACGATTTTCACTCCATTTCATTAAGAGACGTAAATTGCCAAGGAAACTTTAGACTCCATTCTTGCAACAAGAGACAATTGTGGGCCTGGATTGCTGTCCCAGAACTAGTCACCTCAACAATAGTCAATCTAGGATCGTGGTATAAATTTGTTATATATATATATATATATATATATATATATATATATATATATATATATATATATATTTTAATTTCAATTAGTCTTTATAAACCGATTTATCTATTATTCATGTAATATATGTTAACATTCATTTTAAACTATCTTTTTATTTCTTTTTTTTTTTTATACATTTATTTAACGTCGGCCTATTTCCGCTACTGAGGCCTAACACCGACGCCTGTAGACGAGCTACCCCCAACCAGGAATTTTTGCCGAACCTCTTCCCCTAAGAAGAGTAGGGATCTTTTACTTGCCTAACATTTAATAGACAAGGGACCGACTGCTTTACATTCCCTCCGAAGGATGGTATATCTCCTATACAACCCTCGCCTAAGGTTATATAGCTTCCGCGCATACACTGATATACAAGCCGCTGGAAGATGTGTGAGGCGAGAACGCGGTTTCCGTTGGAATGGTCACCATCCAAGTACTAACTGCGCCTGTCGTTGCTTTACATCGCATACCGAAGTATGTACATTTTTTATTTCACTTACCAACAATTTCAGTCTGATCTATAGTAGACTGGTTATTCGAGAAAAAGAGACAAATCTACTTATTTTCACTATTTAACATCAATTTTTCCTTGTCTCCTTTTCTCGAACTAAACAGAAATCTGTCATTTATGTTGTACATTTCAGAAAGGGTAAGTTTCTCCACTCTTACGAATACTCTGGATCCAATGCTCTCTGCTCCGACTTAAATCAGCTAGTCGTCCGCATATGTTACCTCAATTCTTTCTCAAAAATAAATAATAAGGGAAAGGAGGTAACAAGACCTCTGGTACGCAACTTTATGTCTCATATTTTTTTGGGCATAATCAGTAGCTGAACAGACTGTGACAATTTTTCATTATAAAAAATTGCCCCAAGAGTGGTTCGGATTCCACAATAAGCTGTAGGGCTCCGTCTCTCGTTACCTAGCACAAGATCCTTGGACCTTCCAGGGGGTTACTTCGGCAACTTGAGAGGCGGTTAAGAAAACATTTTTAAGTTGAAGAAAATGTTTGATAGGCTCAAAATAAGGACACTTATGTAATATACAGCTCTTCCAAAATTCACAATTTTAATTTCTTAAATAGCAAAGTTTCAAAGTCTCTTGTGCCACCCGGTATAGTGCAAGAGAATAATACATTCAGAAGCAGAACAACAAATAATGGGACATAATACTGAGAAGGTATTTGTTTTATGGTGGAGGCGAGAATAAGGCTGCTTAGAAGTGAATTAATTTAATAACATTATATAAGATTGAGTGGCTGGGTATAAATATTGTTTAAAAAAATCAAAATGACGGATATTCACGGTGTTCGGAAAATGCATCAAGAACTTTTGGAGGTGATCATACGAGTCAAAATAATGTCAAATAAAAATCTCAATAGTAACAGACCTTTGAAACCCATAGTGTGTGGTATTAAATTAAGGGTGATTCTGAAGACATATACGATACTAGCTTTTAATCTGTTGGTATGCTTACATAATAGAGTAGATTATTTAGGAATCTATTATTTTAGATAACCGGCACGATGTCAAGTACTTAGAAGAATTAAATGCTCTGCGAAATCTGCCTATAGTTTTTCAGAGATATAAAGCGTAGATTAAGTCCAAAGCCTGAGTGCGTAAAAGCCAACTAAAATGAACTAAACAAGACTAAATTTGCAATTAAAATTAATGCTGATTACCTGCAGTCGGAAGCCACCAAATCCAAATTAAACATAAGATTCATTGCGGAACACTACCTGATTCTTCCCATGTTTGTTTTTGGTTAAAGCCTACTTTCATCTTCTCATACCCCGGCTCCATCATAATTAAGTTGACAAGACAATACAGAAACGAAGACGGAATAAATGAAAGCAAGCACTTTTAAGGCGAGCTACCTTAACAATATGTCATTGTTGAGTCTAAGAAACCAGATGCAAATTTACATGCAGATAAGCATCTCCTACACCTAACCCAAACAAATTGACAGATCATGGACGTGAAACGCTTTGTCATGTACGTTCATCAGTTAAATTTGTTTGAGGACTTAATTTTGTCGGTGCTGCTGGGAACGGGAAATTAAAGAGAACATATAGGCCAGGCCGCCAGTGGAGCCTCGTCAGGGCAAATCAGTGTATTAGTGTCTATTGAAATTGGACTACATCCGTCATAGAGGGTGAGCTTTATATTCTAAAAAAATCATGTCTGTTTGATCTGGGCAAAGATGCACAATAATTTAATAAAAACATAGAAAGGACTATTATTCATAAATCAAATAACCCTACACAGTTTGCAAGATGGTGAAGTTATTTAGATATTTAATTGGCCAAACATGACTCCATTTGTGGGGTTATTTAAATTAAGACTTAGGAGGATTGATTCTACTTAAAGGAGTTCCCTTGCCCGTCGTCACACACCACTTGCAGACTGCAGTTTCGAGCTGTTGGCTCTCGTCGCAACAGACACTGGACCGCTGGATGGCGCCTGCTGGCTGTTTTACATGTCGCTATTGTAAAAATACCGGGATGTACTATAGTCAAAGGATTCTCATATCGGTCGTTGCATACCTACCTTGCACTGACGAGAGCCAACAGCTCGAAACTGCAGTCTGCAAGTGGTGTGTGACGACTGGCAAGGGAGCTCCTTTAAGTAGGATCAGTCTTTCGGCTGGTGTTTGTTGCAATCGAAGCATTAGCATTTTGATGGTAATATGCAATTATTACACTTAACGCGCCAGATTTGTAACTTTGGTTGTAGTCTGGTTACTTTCCTTATAGTAAAATAAGGATTTATAGAGGAGTTTGCGACTAAAAATATTATGTTTAATATTCCGCCCTCTAAAAGCACATTTGAACTATGCTAAGCCAAGTCAGGCTATTTATTTTTCGATTGCAACAGACACTGGACCGCTGGATGGCGCCTGCTGGCTGTTTTACATGTCGCTATTGTAAAAATACCGGGATGTACTATAGTCAAAGGATTCTCATGTCGGTCGTTGCATACCTACCTTGCACTGACGAGAGCCAACAGCTCGAAACTGCAGTCTGCAAGTGGTGTGTGATGACTGGCAAGGGAGCTCCTTTAAGTAGGATCAGTCTTTCGGCTGGTGTTTGTTGCAATCGAAGCATTAGCGTTTTGATGGTAATATGCAATTATTACACTTAACGCGCCAGATTTGTAACTTTGGTTGTAGTCTGGTTACTTTCCTTATAGTAAAATAAGGATTTATAGAGGAGTTTGCGACAAAAAATATTATGTTTAACTTAATAGCTGCCTGTGATAAGGAACTTTGCCCTCGTTATGATATTGTTACGTGTTTACAGTCTTCAATAAACACTCTATAGGTTCAAATAACTTACAACAAGAATCTTCACAAACCACTATTTTATTAATCACTCAAATTACAACAGTGAATACTTAAAAATCACACAACTAATAATAACAATCTAATATAAATTCACTACTTTTAAATAACAATTGTACTTTACTTTTCTTCTTAAACTTGTCAACTCTTATCTAACCTAAAAACTGTCCTGCCTGCTCAACTTCACTTCTTTATATACACCCATAGAATGTGCCACAATCCTATTCCATAACATTCTAGAACAGGTTGGAATCCTCCAGAGTTTTCTACTATGTGCTAGATGGCTGTTTGTCAATCGGCCCAGAGATGGCGCCACCCCATCTAACAGGTTTCCCTTCACTTGGACCAGGGACTTAATCACATCTCTCCCCGTTAGAGGGCAGCACATAACACTATGTTTAAGTGAAACTTGGTTAAATATGATAATATGGAACATAATATGGTACAGAAATAAGCTGTGCGAAATCCAGAGGTGACAGTGTTTTATAAGCAATAAATAAAAACGTCCATACAGATTTAGCACAGTGACATTGGGGAAGTTTGGGCAGTTATAAAAATACAGTTTACTGTTGTGCTGCGTCTGGATCTGACCCTGTAGTTTATGAAAATATGTACAAAATACAGCTCAAATAAAGATAAATAATACAAGTGGAGGGACGTATTTGACTGGTCGCCTAACGATCATAATTCTCATAATAAGGAGTGGCTCTGGGACGTCTCACTATTCATTGGTGTTTACAGGAATGAAAATGTAGCTTTTAGATTCCCAGTAGCCGGTCTAGGGGCTTTGACTGAGACACCCTGTGTAATCAATTATTCACTTTTCTCAACTTACACTTATTAAAAAATTACCACGGACGGCACACAATTAGTTAATGGCTATTAAGATGCGAAAACATTAGATTAAAGCAATTAAAAAGCTTTTTAAACAAATTAAATCTCAATGAACCGGTCCATATTGGGCATATCTCTAATTCACCATTGTGGGCATCGCATCGTGTTAAAAGTATTGAAGCAATTATTTTGGTTATGAATAGAACACGATTATCGTTACAATAACCTGCGATCTATTATTGATTAATTCAGAGATATACGTAACTGAAATATTTTTCTAGAAATTCAACATGTAATAGTAATGTTAATAATGTTAGTAAAAGCTGTTTAATATTTTTACAATTCAACGATAATTATATAGGAAAAATAATTACGGTTGGCAACTAGAAATAATTATATTATTTGATGTATTATTAATGTAAATCGAAATATTAGATAAAACGACTACGGATAATTAATGTTGTAATCTGTATGTATAAACCAATCCATTTTTTATTTGATAGAGCACTTTTGTTATGAACAATTTCAATTTTCGTATTCGTAGGTGGTTTGTATAAATTTTTATGGTTGTTGAAACAAATGGAAACACGTTTTTTGCAAATATCTAAACGCATGTTTAAGTTTAGTATGTTCTATGTGAACTCTTCTAAACTACGACAAAATGGCTGTTCTTCTTAGTTTGACCTTCTTTTTCTCAGTTGGAATTTGTGTTTTTCAAAATTATCAATTTTTTTGAAATGTCTGGTCTGCTTGCAAACCTCATTTAAGAGTAGAGGTAATGAATACCTTTACTTCACTTAAGTTTCGGTAGAGTAAAATAATGTGGTTACCAAAATAGTGTATTCTTATGCAAAGTGCTATTCTAAACACTTTTCTATCGAAAACAATGTCAAAGTATTCTACTGAGGTTAAATTAG
Source organism: Leptura quadrifasciata (assembly GCA_963675555.1). Lineage (NCBI taxonomy): Eukaryota > Metazoa > Arthropoda > Insecta > Coleoptera > Cerambycidae > Leptura > Leptura quadrifasciata. The sequence continues at coordinate 1,520,892 of OY776673.1, forward strand.
TTAAGATAGTGTCGTCTAATTTAAAATTAAGCTGATTTGATATTACACCCTATATTTAATAGTAATTTATTTGTGACGCATAATTCTCAGATTTTACAAGGTCTTATTGAAGTACATGACAACCATAGATTGAATTTATAGTTTTAAATCGTCTCCGTAGACCCACATTACCCAACTCTTTAAGCTTTAGCTTAAAATCTGGTAACGATAAACATTCAGGCAATAATGAACCATCTTCTAATTTAAAAAAGCAAACTTTAATATATACTAGTCATATTTGTTTAGCTTTGCCCCAACTTTATGATAAACTAAACTCTGTATTCTTACAAAGCATTCCTAAAACAACTGGTCTGGTCGATAGCCGAGTGGGTTAAGGCGCGAGGTGGCAATCGCGATTAATCACACGGACATCGCACCACCGGGTTCGAATCCTGGCTCCGGCACTGACACTGTCGGGGGAAATGGTTGTATGTCCGCGTTTTTTTCAATGTGTAATCCCCTTCCGCACAAGCTATGGCTTCTGGAATTGGGGGTTGTCTAATTTATGTGGTGTGGTGTTTTAACTCCTAAAAATGCATCATATGCCCCATGGTTCATTGGAACTATTGCAGCATACCGAATTCGATGTTACAACAATAATTTCTTAAATGACACTCAGAGCATTATCGATGTACTTGCCCAATATTGTAAATCATCTTTTATCGTATAAACAAGAAACCACAGGCAACGTTCCCTAACTCAATATTGCTTACCAAAAATGATGTTTCAAAAGCACTAAAAAAATTTAAAAATAAACTAACGACATGTCCCGATGGTATACCAGAGACTGTGCCTCTGTTTTTGCCTTACCAATTTCTATTATTTCTCATTTAGCACTGCAAACCACTACATTTTTCCAAATTTGGATTAAATAAAAAAATTGGCCTATCTTTAAAAAAAGTGATAAAACTGATATTGGAAATTACAGACCTATAATAATTGTGGCAAACTCTTCGAAATTCTCTTATTCGATATAATCTATTTTCATGTTAAATCTCAGCTCACCTACAGCTATCACGGATTTTTGACAGGTAGATCTACAATTACCGATTTGGTAAGTATTACATATTTTAGCTCAAATACGCTGGATCATGGTGGTCAAACAAATATAATTTACACAGACCTGTCTAAAAGATTTGACAGACTGGATCAGGAACTCCTATTGCAAAAGGTATAAGTTTATGATTTAAGTTTCGACTTTCTAAGTTTCTTTGACTCATATCTTTGTAACAGAACATTAAACGTGAAGTATCATGGGTTATCATCTATTGAAGTATTAACTCTGTTCTGGGCCCACTGTTATGTATAATTCTCATCAATGATATTCGTAATTTTCATCAACGAGAACGTAGCAGACTTGGAAGTCTTGGTACTGAACGAATATTTTTTCAATTTACTCAGAAGTGTACTATGGTCCAGTCTTTCAAAAACATCCAATCCACCTGATTTCTAGAGTAAAGAAACTCAACAGATACTGCGTAGCACAAGTCGAGGATCAATAAAGTTGTATAAAATAATTTCAAATAGTTTGTTAAAGTTATTTAGTATTATTATAACACGAGGATAATACAAATCTTTGAAATTTTCCTTTTATCACGGAAAACCATACATTTTATGTCTAAAATAAACAGAAAGTTGATAATTCATCAGACCAGCTATCAAATTTTGGTTTAATGTGTTTGAAAGCTTGCAAGACGTTACTTTCTGTAATTTCTGATCATTATTCATTAAGTAGCCAGAGTGTATGTAAGGAGATGAAAAGTGTCTGACAAAGAGATTCTAGTTATTCTATAATATAAATAATATTTTTTTTATCAATACTATTAATCCGATACGCGTATTAAACCAAACATTAAGTAACGCAAAACATAATCGTGGCTCTATGTAATTAGTCTTAATTTGCTATTTGCAATTTAAATACAAATAATTATTAAACAATTTACTTTTACTTAATTGCTTTATATAAGGTTATAGCCAATTTCTCGAGTGGCGGTTCAGTTGAAACCAAAGGAAACGTTATGACCGAATAATTAATAACACTGTTGATTACTTGAATGTCTGTTTGGGAAACAGCCCATTAACATATGAATTGTGAACGAACAAATGAAACAATTATCATCATTTAAATAACAAATTGTTCCTGAGTAGTAAGCAAACTACCTTTTTTACATTTTTGATAGAAATTTTACTTAACACAGTTTTTCCAATTAAAGAGAAAAGCTTAAGTAAGAAGTTTAGTTGCAAAATAAGAAAAAACCTCTTTTGAAAAAAAATATTTTATTCAAATAAGTTGAACATTATTCTTCATAAAGTCCTTCGACTAGTACACATTTTTATAATCTTTTTCTAAATTTTCACAAACACATGAGATCACATATTCATTTATGGTTGCAACAACTTCCACAATATTTTGCTTTAATAAATCTACATCGCCTTCGAAATCGTTTTAGTAGCTTCCTGTTCTAAATACCCCCATAAGAAGTAATTCAACAGAGTTAGATCTGGCGACCGGGCTGGCCATGCTGTTTTTCCATAGTAGGGAAGTAATGTACTAAATTTTTCTAACCAGAATTATAGAATGTGATGTACATCCATCTTGCTGAATATATATTTGTTCTAAATTGCATATGCAGTTGTATATACTGTCGATTTATGTAATATATCGAATATTATACCCAGTGTCCGTCTTTTAATTAAAAAATACCAAAGCTAGCTCAGAGACCTCTTCTCTGACAGCCTGCTTATACAGCAACAGGGACACCTTCCATGAAAATTAGCTTTAAGAAAGTTATGGAAACTATCACTATTGTTAGAGGAAAAATTCTTTTAAAACTAGTACCAGTATTCCACTAAGGGGATAATGTAAGGCCGAATGATGGCTATCCTCATTTACAAATGGACCGATCGAGTGCTCTACATTACAATAATTAAAACATAATATTTTTAGTCGCAAACACCTCTATAAAATCCTTATTTTACTATAAGGAACGTAACCAGACAGCAACCAACAGTTACTCTCCGGGATATGTACCTCGCCGAGCGCTGAATTACAAGTTCCAAGCCTGGCGCGTGTAATAATTGCATATTACCATCAAAACGCTAATGATTCAATTGCAACAAACACCAGCCGAAAGACTGATCCTACTTAAAAGAGCTTTCGTGCCAGTCGTCACACACCACTTCTGATGACTGATCCTACCACTTGCAGACTGCAGTTTCGAGCTGTTGGCTCTCGACAGTGCAAGGTAGGCATGTGACGACCGACACGAGGATCACTTGACTATTTAGTCCATTTCGGTATCTTTGGGATAGCGACATGTAAAATAGTCAGCAGGCGCCATCTAGCGGTCCAGTGTCTGTTTGCGACTAAAATATTATGGTTTAATATTCCGTCCTCTAAAAGCACATTTGAACTATGCTAAGCCCAGTCAGGATATCTATTTTTCGATTGCAGTTTTCATTATTTTTGCGTAACAAACATCATAATGACCCTATATTATGAAACGAATATTGTTTGCGAATTAGGCCACTTTAACCAGGCGTGGGGTATTTAATTGGAGAAATAGTCATTCGTGGGAACTTGGGAATCTTTATTTATCCAAGTAAAAACAATGCCAGCACAATTTTCAAATAAATGTGTTAATAAATGTGCCGATTGAGTTTGTGAAGCTGTGGAAACTATTAGGGATACTAGAGAATCGTTATTTAAAGTTAGACAGTCTCTAAATAACCGTTTTAAAAATGTATTGAGGTTAATGGTGGTCATTTTGAACATTTATTGTAGTAGGTATTATACATTTTAAAGTTGTTCTTATTATTGTTCTTGTTCTTATTATTTGTGATACATTGTTTACCATATCGAATTAAATTATTTATGCCTACTACATTTATAAAACCGGACGAGCGGACTGGGACGTGTACTTGTGAGAGAGAAGGGAGAGAAGTGGGTGCGCTAGGCTTCTCCCCCGGCATTCCGCTTACGGCTGCTAAATTGCCGCGCTCGTTTTTATGAATGTATCACGCGCGCGTTCAGGCCCTAATGAAGTTAGAGCTTCGGGGTAAAAAAATCTTGAAAGATAATTGATTGCCCTTGAAGATGAGCCTAGCTCGAAATCCCTAGCCCTTTCCGTTGCCATTCTACAGGGCAAAAAATTTGCCCCCCCCCCCTCTCCCCTCCTAATCATCCTATCGCAATCTGGTTGGGCTCAAATCAAATAGAAAAATTCTACATTCGGTGGCGGAAAAAAAATCTCCCCTACCACTTTCCTTCCTGGCGAAAAATGACTTTTCTAAAAACAATAACAACAAGAAAATTGGTTATTTCGCAACCACTTGTTTATTTATGGCGAAAATTGAAAATACATGAGCGGAAATCAAAAGAGACGCATTAGTACATAATCTTACGTTTGCTGCGCGATTTGCAGAAAAAATTGCGGAAGTTACAGAAGTTTTAATTTCATTTACATTTACCACCCCCCCCCACCCCCCTAATCAACCTAGCGACTTTAAATTTGGACACAGTTCTTAGGTCCTGAGTATCTATCGGAGGAAGAAAAAAAAAAGTCCCCAAGTCACTTTCTTTGCCTTGCCTTTGACGGAGCGTTTGAATTGTGGCATGTGGGTTTTCCACGCTCCAAACGTGTAAGCTGTGGGAGTTAATGACTCCATTTCTTCAAAAGCTCGCTTCATCCGTATACAAAACCGATTGAATGAAGGCATGGTTTTGTTCATATTTCTGTATAAACCACTGCGAAAATTGCACCCTAGCAGGAAAGTCATCTGGGCTAATGGCATGTATTTTCTGTATATGGTACGGATGAAGCTGTTACTCTTTCAAAATTCTTCCAACGATCGATTTTGGGACATTCATTTGTAATGATATTGATCTGATATTGACAGATGAATTCGGAGCGGCTGCATCAAATACGTTCTCTTCTACTTCAACAGTACGTGTTGTCCGCGGAACACCCCTGTTTACGTCATTTGGCGCGAATCGACCTAAGTAGAGATATAATTTTTAGATTTTTAGTTTTCAAAAAAATTATCATATTTTTTACCAGTTTCTCTCAGCCGTTGATCAACACGTTCAAAAGTTTTGCGATCAGGAACCCTTCGATGGCGATATAGTCTTCGTGCTTTCGAGGCATTACAAGAAGCCATTCCATACATTAAATGCATATCTGCGTATTCATTGTTAGTGTCAGTCATATTTCAACTAATTAATTACTTAATTAATGTCGGATTAAGCTAATACTGAAAAATTATGTCACTCCAATTATCTGATATTTTGATCCATGGCAACCATAAACTGTCATTATTACTCGTTTGGTTTTGTACATAAACAGCTACATCGTCTTGTCTGCATAGATAAGATGATGTAGCTGTTTTTTTAAATATTTAAAAAAATTAATATTAACACGTTCAATGCTGATCCCAGAACTTGGGCTTCAGCATGTGCGGCACCATTTTTTGTCGTTTTTTTTTCAAATAATCGACGGGAAGGTCATACATAATATGACAAAGTAATACTAAGTAAATAGTCTTTGCTTATTTATTTTTAAAATTACTATTATTTGTGCGATTGAAAATCGCAATTTCATCGTTAGGCGGCATTTATCTTGAAAACGGTTCATATTACCGACATTAAACAAGTTACGTTTTTGCGTAAAAAGGCTCAAAACTTTGAAAATAACCTTAGAAATAAAAGAAAACATTCTGAAATTTTTTTTCAAATTATTAAGGCAATTGGTGCTCTGCTCCCGAGCCCCCAAGAATGTTATCCAAGATTCTAATACACTGACCTAACTGGATTTAAATATTATGATACTGATCCAAAAATGATTAAAATCGATTGAACAATAGAAAAGTTATCGCGAAAAATCGATTTTTAAACTTCAACTTCAAGAGCGAATATCTTCGTAGAGGTACCTCGGGGGAAAGAAAAATATAAACAATTGTGACCTTATTTTCACTAGTTCTACCCAAATCCGAAAGATTGCCCACAATTTTCGGGACACCCCTAATTTGTTGTGTTCTATTTGCAACACCAATGGTTCTCAATCAAAATAAACGTCGAATTAAGTACAAAATCAGTAAACAAATTATAGTTACATGTACAATAACACTATACACCTTTTGTGTTAGAACATAAAGTAGATTGACGTTTGATATGATTATGCAAAAATAGGTTAGTCATTTAATTAACTTATGTGTAAAGGTTATCGTTCCACCACCAAGAGAGAAGAAAGAGATCAGTCGAAAGTATTTTACATAACTCCAAATTAATTGCCGCAAATGTTATTATTTCGATAGGTTTCGATTTATTACATTGAAACAAATTATTCTATTTCCCCAATTCGTCCAAACCTAGTTAGTACATACAAATACCGCACTTTCTCCCGAATGATTTTTTTTAATTGAGAGAATTAAAGGGTCATTTATTCGATCTAAATCTAGAACAACCAGTTCAGTGGCAGTCGTTTACCTAGTACAATTACGTAAGTTTTTAATGTTTATTATGTATACGATTATATATGCATTACCGATCAGTTCCATTGAGCGGCCATTATATACCTACCCAAGGCAATTATTAAAAGTATCGCAAAATGTCCATGAAAATAATGTAGTCTAAGAAGCTCTGTGTAGAAGTCATCTAGACTAGATAATGATAGCTATTATTAGTCTGATATACCTATTTGTAAAAAAATAGTATTGTCGCATTAAAACAATTACACTTTCTTAAAAAGAAATGAAACGCCAAACTTATTTTTTTGTTTAACAAAGGCACTTATGGGTAAACCAATAGAAAGTGAAGTTTTCTTCCAAACTAATATCTTGTTTGATATTACAGCGGGTCATAAACCAAAAGGAAGTGTTTGGATCAATTATAATCAATCGTGCATAAAATTGTTAACGACAACGTGTTCGTGAATTTTAGTATTGAATCATCACGTACCAGTTATGTCCTGAGAAAAACGTGATAGACGGAGGAATAAATCAACCTGTCTGAGCAGAATCGTGATCGCTGGTTTTAAATAAGTAATAATAATTGGATCGGATGTTTCGACACACTTTTCTCATAAAGGATGAGCGGTGTCAAACTGTTCTAATTAAAAGTAAACGAAGTGTCTTAATATGGCGTTATTCCAAAAATTTGTGTCTCATAAATAAGTCATTACATAACTTAATTTTAACAGTCATTCGGAATTAGAAGAAACCATACTTAACCAGTATTCATATAAAAAATGACGTTAAAGTAACTTTTAAAACTTTTAAAGAATATGAATATTCAAAACAAATCTTCTAGAGATATTCCTGAAAATTTAGCAAATCCTGGTGAAATAAATAACTACGTTTCATCAGTTCTTGTTCAGAAACATAATGGTAAAGATCAAATATCATTTTATAACTCAAATAGACATAAATAATAATAATAATAATAATAATAATAAAGTTTGTCTGAAAGTTATTTGTGGCATTCTTCGAATATTCTTTCCTATTATTTGGGTTTTCTACCACATGTATTATTATCCTCTTCAAAACAAATCACCGAATCTACAAAATAATAGAATTATTGGAAAAAAGCCTCTGCGCCCGTGATGTTTACGCCAAAGGAAAAGTCAGAGGTTATGTTATGCAAATAATATAAATCGGAATAAACACAGAAATAATGTATTTAGCTGACGTTTCGGAAAGTAATCTCTTTCCGTTTTCAAAGCTTTTTTTGGAAGAGCTCTTATTTTGCTGTGTATGTCAAATACACACAATAGGAAAAAATAATAAAGTTTATTGAAAATTTGTTGACATAAGTTTTATAAAATGGTGTAAGTACTTTATACTATAAATGTTATATATGTGACACCTAGACGCATACTACGCCTGTATGTGCCTCTTAGTTTTACAGCTTACTTTCAGATATATAATTACTTATAACTATAAAGCAAAATAAAATGTATTTTTAATATAAATCGTAATAAATAACAGTTTATTGCACAATAGAAGCAAGTCGAGTTATGGTGTTTTTGTATCGTAGTATATGTTAAACAAAAAATTTCGTAGTGATTTTATGAATAATTTACAAGCACCTGATTTATCGTTCTTTCTACATCCAGTCACCGACGAAAAGTGGGGACAGCAATTAGGCCATTAAAGAATTCAAGCTCTCTTGATATTTATGAAAATAATAAAAATCGATATTATTGCTGCTGCAGGAGTTTTCCCGGATGTATCCAAATACTCTCGCATCATACCAGTCTACAAGAAAGGAGATAATTCCTTCCTTGATAATTATCGCCTCATATTTGTCCTTCCTATTTTTGGGAAGATATTTGAGAAGATTGTAGTAAAGAGACTGACCACCTATCTTGATGGACATTCACTCATCAGTCCTGATCAGTTTGATTTTCGTTCCGGGCGTTCGACCTCCCAAGCTGTGATATAGTTGAGGGTCTTGAGGCAGGTCTTCACACAGTTATCTTACTGTGTGATATCGCCAAGGCCTTCAACTATGTCTCTCACGACATACTAATAAAAAAAGTTGCGATTATGTGGTATTAAAGGTTTTGGTCTTTTTGAGTCGTATTTAACAAATCGCAAACAGTGTGTGTCCATAAATAATACAAATTATGATGATTTTCTAAATGTCATGCATGGTGTACCTCAAGGTTCTGTCTTGGGGTTCCTACTGTTAATACTATTTGTCAATAAATTACTTTTCTCCATGTATGGACCCCGCCGAGACTATTCTGATTGCAGATGATACCACGCTTCTCTGTTCTGATAAAACCATTAACAACTTGTTACATCTCTCTTCATCTCACGAAAAACTCGCTCAAAATTGGTTTACATCAAATAAATTAATGCTCACCATATCTTCAAACAGATATCTAACCATGGGTGCCAATGTGAAACTCCTAAGTATTTATCTGGACGATAACCTTAACTGGTCAACAACTTAACTTGAAACTCGCTAGCAATACTTTTCTTTTCAGAAAACTAAAAGCTTTTATTGATTTTAACGTACTGAAAAAACTTTTCTCTTTTTCACTAAAAACTCTGTTATACAGCTTGATCCAAATCCATAAGAGCGTCTACCATTTCTCTGCTCACTCTGATTACCACCAGCACAATACTCAATCCCAGGGGCCTTCTTATCAATCCACGAAACCGATTAGTAGTTAGTGAAAAAAACTCCCTCAATCTAAATCTATACAATTATTTGCCTACACAATTCAAGCAGTTAAATCTAGTTGACATTAAATCAAAAATTAAATGTATCCTAAAACACTGTTTTTATTCTGTTGATGGATATTTACGAACTTCTTACATACGCTGATCCTATAGGCATGAATTTTTTTTGGTTCTGAGGCTTTCGCGGAGCTGACGATGATCCATAGTTAAGTTTCCGGATTCTCTTCCACGTTGATAGTTTTGAATACTTGACATGGTCTTCTTCTGAAGCGAAGTGAGCTCTGTTTGCCTGAGCTCCTCTATTTATATGCATAGTCAAGAGGCGTTGCTTGGTTCCATTGATGTCGCATGGTAAGTAGACCGGAACATTGTTTCCATTTTTGTGTATTTCTCTGGTTTTTTCTGTATCTTCTGGGCCAGTAGTGTCTCGTGCTCGCCAATCTTTTCTCCTCAAATTTTGTCCAGTGGCCGTTTTCCTTTGAGTGTTCCGCAACTGCAGACTTAACGATGTTTTCCTTGTTTGTGTGCCTGATATGTTCTTTAAGTCTGGTATTAATATGTCTCTTGGTCTCTCCTATGTAAACTTCTCCACACGAACATGGACTGCTATAAACTTCTGGTGAGCCGAACTCCTCTGGTTACTCGTATTTAGGAAATTGTTGTCCGATTTTTTTGCGTTGTAGATAATTTTGATGTTCTTCATTGCTAGCACTCTTCCAATCCTGTCGGTACAACCTTGTATATAAGGTAGATAAGTGGTCGCTGTATATTTCTTTCATGCTTTCGTATTGACCATGCTCTGTTTCTTGATGATGTTGTTTATGTCCTTGAGTCTATATCCATTTTTCTGTGGAGATGTCTTTACAGTCTGGTATTCCCCTTGAAGATGTTCTTCTTCGCATATTTGTTTTGCCCTGTGTACTAGTGTATTGACGACGGCCTGCCTCTGTGCTAAATGGTGGTGCGCCTGCGCATTTAGATATCTGTGGGTATGTGTTGGTTTCCTGTGCACTTTGTGTCCTAATGTTCCATTTTTTTTTTTGTATACGAGTACATCTAGAAACGGGAGCTCACCATCTGTCTCAATTTCCATGGTAAATTTGATGTTTTGGTGAAGGTTGTTAAGGTAGGTTTTGAAATTCTTCAGTTCTTCCCGCCCATGCTGCCAGATCATGAAGGTGTCGTCCACATATCAAACCAACATATAGGTTTGAGGTCGTAGGTGTCCAGGGCGTACGTTTCAAATTCTTCCATGAAAATATTGGCCAGTGCTGGTGACAGAGGTAAGCCCATTGCTGTACTCTCGTTTTATTTGTATAGGTTTCCGTTGAAGTGAAAGTATGTCGACTTTAAACAGAGTTCTATCAGATCAATCAGGTTGTTGCTTAGTCCGTTGTGTTGCAACTGTTCTCGGATTAACTCAATTGCTTCTTCAATTGGTGCTAGGATGTCTTCTCTTTCCACCTTGTGTTCTTTTATCTGTTCTATAAAGTGGTATGAATTGTTTATGTGTTGTTCCGTCTATCCAACTAATAGCTTTAGGATGTCGGCTAGGTATCTTGCTAGAGTGTGGGTCGGTGAACCCACAGCACAATAGAGTGGTACATCTCTTTGTGAATTTGCTATAAACAGTACAGTTGTTGTGTTCTCGATTCAGACGGTTTTTTCTGATCTTCTTTTCGGATGCAGGATTACTTAATCGCATCTGATATCTGCTTTTCGGTTGTCTTGGTCGGATTTCTTCTTACTTGGCCATAGGCTGGGTCGTCTAGTAGTTCTATTACGAAAGTAGTTGATAGTCTGTTGTATCCATTAATACAGTAGCATTACCCTTGTCCGCTGGTACAATTCCGTGTTCGTGTCGAGAAGTTTACATAGGAGAGACCAAGAGACATATTAATACTAGGCTTAAAGAATATATCAGGCACACAAAGAAGGAAAACATCACTAAGTCTGCAGTTGCCGAACACTCAAAGGATAAACTTGATAAAACTGGATAAAATTTGACGAGACCAAAAGATTGGCGACTATGAGACTACTGGCCCAGAGAAGCCATAGAAATACACAAAAATCAAAATAATTTTCAACCGTAACGCCGGGCTACAGCCATCGTTGACATGGAAATCTGCTGCTGTTCAACAAGTTAATACAATATTACACAGTTTGAAGTCAAATGCTACAGTCAGTGATGCTATTAGTGGTACCTATGCTAAATTATTGTAGTCCATTTATTGATAAATATGTAACACATATTAATTGTTGTATTGAACATGGATATTTTCCCAATTTATGGAAAGAGGGTTAAGTTGTACTTTTACCCAAAATTAATATCCACTTCTGATTTGAGACCTGTTAATATCTTGCCTTCAATATCGAAAATATTAGAAAAAAATATTGTGCCAACAGATTTTCACATTTTTACAAGAAAATAATATTGTTACTTGTTCACACCCTCCAGTAGACAACTCCAAGTGTAGGTCCAATAATTGCAACACGAATTGTCACTAACACCTGATTTATTTAATACTTAACTTACAATAATTAGTCCTTATAATTACACATTAACCATAACTTTTAACTACCATAAATTCGCTATTTATTGTCACCGCACTAGTTCTTGTTGAGTTGTATAAATAAATAAATACAGAGCACTCAAGAAGTTTGTCTCTGCAAAATATAACATATCTAAGCTCTTAGTATAACTAGATAAAAAATATTTATATACATTCAAATTTAAATAAATATGCATTAAATGAAAAGATGTGGGTACCAGCATAAAACGCGTAAAAAAATTAAGATAACAAATTAATTCCTCAGAGTAATAATAAGAAATATCCTTCAAACGAATTAATCTATCAAACAAAACTTCGGACAAGCAATTAACGAAAGAATTCATAAATAATTAATACGTCTGTGAAAGATATCTAAAAAATTTAAATAAAAAATAATATATTATTTGTTCGGTAACGAGGTCGTGGTCAACCGTTATAACAAAATTCGCATATAGGATATAAATTGCAAAGTGCCGCACGTTCTAATTTATACACAGTATGTTATTAATTATAACATATTGGTGCATATCGGGTACATTCAACTCGGTACCACACAATCGGCCTAGAAATAAAATTCATTTACCTTATCTCACTGTAATACGCCATACAGGGCGTTCCACGTTCGAAACAGATTTTGTTATTTGTCAATGGGTTTGCTGAATAAATTATAATTTGTTTCTTTCCAACAGGGTCAGACTTGCACAATTGTATGTATTGTATTTATGATGATTAAATGTAATGTAAAAATACTTCCCTATCAGGACTATATTACGGCAGTATAGAGATTTTGGAAGAGCTTTATACAGTGCATTCTTCAAACATTTGCGTTACCGATAAATGTAAATTGTAATTGTAATTGTAATCTTTATTAACCATTGTGAGATACATAACATGTATATATGGTAAGTCAAAATATGGTACTTAATATAAAAAAATATAGGTATTATATATTGTAAATATAAAAGTCATATACATTAAATAAAATAAAAAAGAAATAGAATAGACAATAAAAGATATAAAAGAGAAAAATATATATGTATGTATAGGTACATATATTTACACAGTAAACAAACAGTTAAGTTATTGAGTCAAAAACTCATATATACTATATAAAAACCATTTCTATTAAATAATTTTTTGCAGCTACCTTGAATTTGTTGTAGGTTGTTATAGATTTTAGGTTAACTGGAAGTTTATTAAATAAATTGATGGCGTTGTAATTTGGTGAGTGTTTATAAAGAGTAGTAGTGTGACGTGGGATTGTTAATACATTATTGTTTCGAGTATTATAAGAGTGTGTATCTCCCAGTCTATTAAGATTAGCAATGTTTTTATATGTATAGCACACACATTTGAAAATAAAAATACATGCAACTGTTAAAATTTTATTTTTCTTGGAAACATCCCTGCAGCTTTCTAATGGTTTTAAATTAAAAATAAGTCTAATAATTCTCTTTTGTGAAATTAACACTCTGTTTATATTTCTGCCTACACCCCATGTAATTATGTTCAACGACAAATGGCTGTAGGCTAAGGCATAGTAAATATTTAGCAAGCCATCTGTATCAAGTACAGTTTTCATTTGTAATATTGCAAAATACGCAGAGCTTAGTTCCTAAAAATTTTACCTTTTGTACCACATTAATATTGTTATCAATTAGAAAAATCAGAGTAAGTCCTTTTCTAGAATAGAAATTTATATAGACAGTTTTTTTATCATTTAATATTAATTGATTACGCTGACACCAGGTATCAAGTTCGTTGAAGGCAAGAGTAACTTTTTCAGCTAGCTCATCAGGGGTCTGTGCTGAAACTGTAATGGTAGTATCATCAGCGTACATTGTGACTCTACCGTTGCTGATATACTTTGGCAAATCGTTCACGTATAATGCAAATAACAAAGGTCCTAACACAGAACCCTGAGGAACTCCCATGTGTACATCCCTCGTATCTAACATAGTGTTGTTATACTTAAACAACAGTTTTCTGTTGAACATAAAGGATTTTATCCACTCTAATAAGGTTCCTCGTATTCCAATGCGATATAATTTGGTAACTAAAAACTCAATATTAACGGTATCAAACGCGCACGAGAGGTCAAACATTAGTGACATTATATACATTCCTCTATCAAGGTCTTTATAAACAGGATCTAATAGATAATAGGAAGCAGTTTCGATAGACTTTGTGGATATAAAACCATGTTGACAGGGTGAGATAATATTATGCAAATTTAAAAATTTAACTATGATGACATGAACAAGTCTCTCAAGTAGTTTTGAAAACACACTCAATAGTGAAATTTGGCGATAGTTGGCTATATTATGTGGATCATCTTTTTTGTAAAGTGGTATTATACATGCTGTTTTTAGGATATCTGGAAAAGCACCAGATTCCAAAGATTTATTAATTAGATATTCTAAAGGCTTACTTATAGTGTCACTAACGCGTTTTAATAATTTGATGGCAATTTCATCTAATCCAGTTGAATTTTTATTTTTTAGATTTGCAATCTCACTTTTAATAGTATACTCGTCTATATAGCACACGAATAAAGTTTGTGGCTGGATGTCTACAGTAGTGCATGGTAGTGACAGGTTTTCTCCAAAATGTTCAAATAATTTAATCTTAGATATCGTACTAAAGTAATTTGCAAATTTGATAGCTATTTCGGTAGAATCACTTATTGTATTATTATCAATTGATAGGTTTATTGAATTTACTTTTTTATTATTACGACCAAGTTTAGTATTTATTATTTTCCATGTTTCTTTGCATTTGTTTCCTGAATTATTGATTCTATTTTTGTAATAATTACTTTTAGTTGTTTTAATATTCTTCCTGTATTCTTTTTTTAAATTTAAGTACAACATCTTACCATTTGCATAATTAGTTGCATTTACTAACCATGAGAGCATTTTTAGGTGATTTCTTTGTTTAATCAAATCATTATTGAACCATGTATCTTTCTTTGGAGCATTACGAAAATTCCTTTCGACTAGTGGACAGCAAGTATCGAGACAAAATGACAACTCATTTATAAATTGGTAAAATGATACATTATATTGTTTACATCATATATAAATGACCAGTTAGTTTGAGCAACTTTTTGCACGAATAATGATATATTTTTTTCACAGAAATTTCTATAACTTTTGATGACATCTTCAAAGGTTTGCTTATCTTTTATATTTACAATGGCCATTATTTGTGTAAAATGATCTGCTATGCAAGGATCTATAATTTTGCAGTGGTACTTAACTAAGGGTAGATTTGTGCGTATGTAATCGATTGTGCTAGAATGTGTTTGGTCTAAGGTCACTCCAGCTATCGTAAAGCAAAAAAATTCATAATAATTGTATCAGTCATTAAATTCTGAACAAGTTCTAGCTTAAATTAAATTTAAATCCTACAGCAGAACGAAAGGAGTCAGGCGAAAGTAATAGAAAAAATGAATCCTGATGTTGAAAATATTATTAAGACGACAAAATAATTTATGATAAACTGACAACATAAAAACAAGAAAGACTAACAAAGCAAAAAATGGTACCTAGAATGACATCGAAAACAAGAAGACTTCCAGAAGAAATACTATGAGTAAATAGAAAAACAAATAACTAGATAAAAAAAATATATATATTTTAAACAAACAGTAGATGAGTGGCCTATGTTAAACAAAATGTATTCTATTCCACTCTACCTCCTGAAGACTGTGTCAATGCTGTGTAGCAACAGGCTAAAATAGGGGAGGACATACAACGCGTGGAAAGCAACTGAGAGAATAATGAACAAACAAAAGAAAGGAATGACCATTCAGAAAAAAGAAATACTATTTGAAAAACTGCAAAGATAAATGCGAAATTAGAAATGGAAGAAACAGCTAAAAAATTGTCCTTGAAGCAAAAATATAAAAAAAGTACAAACTCATGATCAATACTGTCATATCAAACCGCATCGTTAGATTGCAAAGCTGCCCCTGTATGCCTTTCCTAAAACGACACCGTTTTACGGCAAAAGTTGTCTAGCTCGAGGTTGTTTATTTCGCAAAGTTCAAATACACTTCCACTGATCATATACAGCAACATTCAACGTTCAACATTCTTTAAAAGATCTATAATGTACGTATTACGAAATTTTACATGTATGCAGCCGAACGGACACAGGTACGTGTGCAAATAGAATACCGAATGAGCTAAATTTATTATAAAAAAAAATACGAGGTGGCTGCGTTGCGGAGAGCAGAAATCTCATTTTATTATATTGATAGATAGACTTGTTTTAAAAATACCCCTAAAAATACCAGTACTGAAGATTGAAATTTGTTACCAAAGTAGTTTTAACTAACACTGAAACGTCGCAGTGTGTTTCACCGATCTAGTTTGCATCATGTGGAGATGTCAAAATTTATAATTAAATTCTCTCACGATTTATTAATTACTAGACTTAACTAAATTAAATGAATATGACTGGAATAATTTGTACATTAGATATTAGACATTATGGTACATACAATAATAAACAGGTCAATGTACAATTATTTAAAAAAAATAAAAAATAAAAACATTTAAAAAAAGCTTTTATTCAAAAAATGCTCTAAAAGTAAATGAGATTGCTCGCGATAAGCTTTTATATCATAAAAAAATTATATAATGTAACAAAATGATGGGTTTGATTTACTTCAGTCTATTTTCTACTTTTTAGAGCATTTTTTAAATAAAAGCTTTTTCTTTAAAAATATATTTTTTTAATTTTATTTTTTACTTTTTAGTCTTTTGATATGCTGTAATCCCCCGACATCGATTTTAAGACGAATGGGATCATAAACGGTAAAGTCGTCCGCCATCTTGAACTAAATTTTTGACTAGAAATTCGTAATCCGCGACCCCAAAACTTCCAGATATCGATTTTGATCTAAATGATAAAAGTCGTCCTCCATATTGGCGCCGCCATTTTGAATTTCTAAATTTTGACCAATAATTCATAATTGGCGATCTCGAAAACTCTCAGATATCGATTTTGAGTCGAATCGGATCATAAACGATAAAGTCGTCCGCCATCTTGAAGTCGCCATCTTGAACTAAATTTTTGATTATAAATTCGTAATCGGCGAACCCGAAAACCCCCAGATATCGATTTTGATCGATTTGGACCATAAATGACAAAATTCGTCCGCCATATTGGCGCCGCCATTTTGAATTTCTAAATTTTGACCAAGAATTCATAATTGGCAATCTCGAAAACCCACAGATATCGATTTTGAGTCGAATCGGACGTTAAACGATAAAGTCGTCCACCATCTTGAAGCCGCCATTTTGTTTTTTCTTATATGAAAATGTTGAAGTGTATTATTGTCATCGGACTTATACAAATTTGCAAAATTTCAAAGCTCTAGCTTGATTAGAACTAATCGAAATTTTGATTGCAAGATTTGCCCTAAAGCAACTGACAAACATACATTGCAAGTTAAATAAAAGCTTTTAAAAAGAAGAGTATTTTTTTTATATACTAAGAGAATTAAGAGAAAATCTTGGATACCAGTGTGGACAGCGTAAATGATAGTTGATTCTCTGAACATATCGAAAATTTCGAAAATAAAGCAGAGGAGATATTAGAAAAAAATTACACAATTGTTGGATGTCATCGAAGGTAATAATATGTTATTATCAGGAAATAAAACGTCTGATGCTGGGTCTTTGGTCCTCTGTAGCATATTTTTACTTCACATTTATTTTTATTATTTAGTGGCCGACTGATAGACCAAGGCCAAACCGTTTAAAATATCGTAATAGACGATAAATTCTTAGCAGTATACGAATGGTCGGAAAATGTAGTTAATGGTGTAAATAATTAAGGAAAAATCGTTCAGACTGAGTAAAAGTTCGGGAAGGGGGGTTGGGGTGGTAATATATACATTTTTAGGGGTTGGTACTCGTTTTTTGCGATTTGCGGCTAAACGATGCATCCTATCGAAAAATGTTGAATATAAAAGTTGTAGATAATGAAAAAATCTAAAATTTTCTAATTGATCATTATTGACCATAACCTCAAAATTATCGAGAAAAATGCAAAAAACCGTTTTTTCGGTTTTTAATTTATAACTATCGCAAAAATGTTTATATTTTCATGAAAATTGGTGAAAATGTTCTCTTTTGTGTTTCAAACAAGCCCAAATTACATAACATAGTATTGTATGAGAATTAATGCTTTTTATGAATGTAAACGTTTATTGACAATAAAGAAAAAGAAATTCATGATTTTCACCGAAAACTCGATTTTTAAAAAGTAGTTATTCAGTTTTTCGCTTTTTTAACGATATTTTTGTATATAAACAATATTATATTTTAATTCTATATTAAAGTTGAGATTTCAACGAAAAAAATGAGCACTAGTAAAGTTCATTAATCGAAAATTTGCTAACCAAATTTTTCGATTGAAAATTAGGTCTTTTTTCTTTATTTTCTTCATAAAACATCGAAAATTAAATATTTCGCTTTGAAAAAATTTGGGCTTGTTTGAAACACAAAAGAGAACATTTTCACCAATTTACATGAAAATATAAACATTTTTGCGATAGTTATAAATTAAAAACCGAGAAAACGGTTTTTTGCATTTTTCTCGATAATTTTGAGGTTATGGTCAATAATGATCAATTAGAAAGTTTTAGATTTTTTTATTATCTACAACTTTTACATTCAACATTTTTCGATAGGATGCATAGTTTAGCCGCAAATCGGAAAAAGCGAGTACCAACCCCTAAAAATGTATATATTACCACTCCAACCCCCCTTCCCGAACTTTTACTCAGTCTGGACGATTTTTCCTTAATTATTTACACCATTAACTACATTTTCCGACCATTCGTATGCTGCCAAGAATTTTTATTGCCTTAAACAGGATTGGCCCTGGTCTATGAGAATACTTATTTCATTAAATTTTTCTCGAATTCCCTTACAATGGCAAGACATTTTTACACGGTACTACTAAGAAGAGGTTTCCGAATTTGAACCCTATCGAGTACGTCCGATAAATATTTTTAAGGGCAAGTTACTTGTCTATGGAAGAATTTACCACGGAAATGTGTAAATCGCTCTGTTGGTATGCCAAGAATTCAGGAAATTTTAAAAGATACATTAACGAAAATTTCGTGCTATACAAACTCAATCTTGTAGTATAAGTACATATTTGCAATCATAATTGCTATTAATAAACAGAATTTGAATTTATACTAAGATTCTTAACAATTTGCGATCGAGACGTCTTATAAAATAATTTCGTGATCGTCCTAATTACATAAAACACTGTGTGCATTCATGCGGATACAGAAAGTGTATATTTAAAATACTTTATAGTTCCTTAATTCCAAAAATGTGAATATCAAGTAAAAATTGAGGTCGAAGATGACGCTATTTACCTTATACAGAAGGATACCTCCCATTCAACCTTAGACGGAAGTCGTATTGCCGGTTGTTCAAAATACCTGTCGATCCATTAACAGTTGCATTATGCAGAAAGCGTTGTCCAAGCCCCTGAGGGAAATAAAATTGCAGGGGATTAAAACGATACATTTTATCTTCGATAGTTGTGAGCGTTCGGAAGAATTTCTTTGTAAAATATTTACCGCTTAATTAATTTAAACCATGATAATATAACCTTTCGACTTTCTTCAAACAAGTTAATAGCTATTACTAAACAAAATGCTAATTTGTTGATCTATTGAATATGTAATACCACATTTTTAAGAAAGGAAGGATACCAAACTCAATTACAAAATATCTTATCACACTCTTCGTTTGCAGTTATTATAAAAGTGTAATAGTGTAGAACGTGCCGTGATTTATCTACCTAGTTGTTTATAGTTACGTATTTAACATACAGGGTGTTCATTCCAGCAGGACCAGTAGGCAAATCATTTAGTATAAATCGCATAAAAAAATGTGTTTTGATTTGAACTACCAGCGTACAGCAGGTATTCAAATGTTGCCAATGATAGTGACATCGCGATGCCAGAAAGAAATTTTTCTATGAGAGGACCTTTTAAGCAATTTGCAATTTTTCAAATGGCTGTATAAAGATGGCGTTGAAGCGTAAAATTATTTTTCGATAGCTGAAACATTGAAGCATAACATACGCGATAGGGTACCTAATGCCAAATGACATATAATTTTGCAAGTAGACATTTTTTTCATAAAACCTAGATTTAAAATTATATGATTTTCTTTTTCAAAGTATAACGTGGATAAACCCCTGTATCTTTTTTGTTAAATTAGTGGTGGTTTAATTTAATAATGTAAAGTCAAGTAGGTATTTGAACGTTTAAACAAAATATGTGCATCTTATTACTTCCACGTCCAGTGGAAGTATAGTAACGCAAAAAAAATATTTTTTTTTGTTAAAATAGGCTTAAAATGTCTTGAAACGTCGAGATTTTAAATTTGAGCGAAAAAAATGTCCTGTCTGTCTGTTACTTTTTTTGTGCACGATATTGAGTTGAAATTTGGTACACTCATGTATTATAACGAGATCTGGAACTAGATTATATTTTGTTCTAATTCCGTTGAAGGGTTCGGGGGTGAATGGGGTAAATAAGGGTAAATAGATAAAGTGAGCAGGTAAGAGTCCATAAAATTCCAATTTAGGGCATGTACGAAAAGTTAAGGTCTCAATATTTTTCTTGGCATCAGCCACCACCCCCCAACCCCCCGATATCACCCCCAATACCACCCCCACACTATTATGAAAGGGAGTAAAAAAAATTAAAATGTGATTTAGTGTGTATGCAAGAACCATACGTCTCAAAAATTTTTTTTGGCGTTAGCTATGCCCTTCTACCACCCCCATTGCCACCCCACCCTATTATTAAAGGGAGTAAGAAATTAAATTGGAATTTAGTGTGTATATAAGGGCCTTTGAAATTTATTTTGGTATTAGCCACCCCCTCTACCACCTCTCATTGCCATTCATTATTAAAGAGAATACAAAATTAAATTGGGATTTAGTGTGTATACGAGAACCAAGGGCCTCTAAATTTTCTTTTGACATTAACCACCCCCTCTACCAGTCCCATTGCCACCCCTATCCTATTATTAGAGGGAGTAAAATCTGGATGTGATGTGGTGATTCCTTGGGCAACGATTTTTTACAATTACATTATTGTCGTAGACTCATTTATGAGGGATTTAATTTATTAATGAAAGTTTGATAACTATTTACAATCATTTTTCAATTACCTTGAACTAACAACAAATATTTATAAAAACTTTTAAATAGTTATTACAAAAGGTAAAGATACAGGGGTCGATCCAAATTTAAAAATAGAAAATATTAGATAATTTTAAAACTAATGGTTTCACAAAAAAATGTATTCTTAAAAATTACATACTATTTGATAACCTACCGCGTATGCATGTCAAATAATTAATTTAATCATTGAATAGTGTTGTTTGAGGTGGTAACAATCTTATAGGAAATTATTACGGTATTGACTGAAGAGTAATTTTTTATTGACAATGAATTATTGTATCTTTCTTATCGAAGGATTCACCTACATGTGAAATGTTATTTTAACTTTAAGAAAGGGAAAAGTATCTATTTATAATAACATGTAGTCGTATTAAGCAGTACTATACCTATGTGTAAATCCAGGCGCTACAATGTGTCGTGTTTAAACCACAAACCATTATAAAAATTGTTGAAAACGGGCACAACATATTAGAAACTTCATGCGTTGTTATAGTTAGTTCTACATTACAGGAAATAGCGGTTACGTAAGTTATTTTTCTCTTTAGGACATAGTTTGACGACTTTGTAGTGACCACCACACCTTGTAGGTACTATATATGTATATACGCACTCGATATACTTTCTCTAAAACTGATCGGCTGAAATCATCACCTTTGACAGTAGACTCGATCCGCTGATTTGAATTTTGCCCTAAATTATAAATTGGATTTTTTAAATTAATACTTGCGGTCGCGAAATATAAAAATTACCAATGAAATAAGATTTATGAATAGCTTATCGCTGTTCTCCGAAGCAATATTCGGCAAATGTATAATTATTCTGGAAATAGGTATATTAAGAAGAAAAAAATTATAAAATGTATGCAGTGAGGCACTTCAAATAGGCGAAACAGAAACATCGGAACACTACAAACCAAATTGAGAATGAAAATGTTATATATTTTTTTCTTCACAATTTAAAAGAATTTACAAATTTTGAACGAAAATATTTCATTTTTTTGTTTCTAAATGTTTATAAATAAACAAATCAATATTTTAACCTTAAATTGCAACAGTTTATTTTATAGATCTTGTATGTAAAAGCATACGTGATAACCTAGGATTTAAGATAAAAAAATGTACTGTCAAACCCACCTACAAGACGCAGCTATACAGTCCACTCTCTCTCTTTTTTTTCGTTTAATAATATATAATATTTTTTCCCCGCAAGTTCAATGAATGCTCTGCCGTTCGTGAGCACAGAGTAATAGTGAGATCACATTTTACGTCGCACAAACAAATATCAATGATTTATTTACATAATTTACGCCAATAGAAGTAATATCATTAATCATAGAATTGGTATCTAAAAATGCATTACTGAAATGCGTTGCAAAACCTTTCATAGTATCTTGGGCACTTCTAAGAGGATGGTAGTATTATTTATTAGTATTAGTATTAGCTCTAGGTCTCTCTATCTTTTATATTTTCCTAATATACATGTTAGATTAAAACATAATATTATTAGTCGCAAACTCCTCTATAAAATCCTTATTTTACTATAAGGCACGTAACCAGACTGCAACCAACAGCTACTCTCCGGGCTATGTGCCCCGCCGAGCGCTGAATTGCAAGTTACAAGCCTTGCGCGTTAAGTGTAGTAATTGCATATTACCATCAAAACGCTAATGCTTCGATTGCAACAAACACCAGCAAAAAGACTGATCCTACTTAAAGGAACTCTCGTGCCAGTCGTCACACATCACTTGCAGACTGCAGTTTCGAGCTGTTGGCTCTCGTCAGTGCAAGGTAGGCATGTGACGACCAACACGAGAATCACTTGACTATTTAGTACATTTCGGTATCTTTGGGATAGCGACATGTAAAATAGTCAGCAGGCGCTGACTATTGCCTGCTGACTATTTTACATGTCGCTACCTTGCACTGGCGAGAGCCAACAACTCGAAACTGCAGTCTGCAAGTGGTGTGTGACGACTGGCACGAGAGCTCCTTTAAGAAGGATCAGTCTTTCGGCTGGTGTTTGTTGCAATCGACGCATTAGCGTTTTGATGGTAATATGCAATTATTACACTTAACGCGCCAGGCTTGTAACTTGTAATTCAGCGCTCGGCGGGGCACATAGCCCGGAGAGTAGCTGTTGGTTGGAGTCTGGTTACGTTCCTTATAGTAAAATAAGGATTTTATAGAGTTTGCGACTAAAAATATTATGTATTAATATTCCGCCCTCTAAAAGCACATTTGAACTATACATGTTAGATGTTAATATACATACTTACTGCATTAAGTGAATATGGAAGCCTTCTTGGGGCATTTTATAAAAGAATTATTTATTTTGTTGAAAATACATGTAACACAATAATAGTGTTATGTGCCGCCCTCTAACGGAGAGAGGTTTAATCAATCCCTGGTAGCAGAGTTAAAGGAAGTCACCTGGTTGGCAACCGGTAAAACGGCGCCATCTCTGGGCCAATTGGCGAACTACCATTACTATAGATGGATAGAAAAGGGTAGAAAGATCTGGAATGATATTAGAAGGATTGCGAAGTTGTCCCGAACGATCTGGAGTGAAATAGAACAAGCGCCATGGATATATAAGACGTGAATCCAACGTACGAAGTAGAGTACAGTTCAGTTATGTATTAGATGAGAAGTGATCGGATAAGATAAGGGACAGTAATAAGTTGTGAATTATAGTAGATGAAAATTATAACTAGCGAGTTAATGTAAGGACTAATTATTGTAATTTAGTGATTAGTGAGAGTTTTTGTTGCAATTATTGAACCTGCGTTTGGAAGTGTTTACTACAGGCTGTAAACACGTGACAATAGTATGTTATAAAACGGTTACCAAATTCACAATAAACATTTCGTTGGATATCAGGGTTTAAATATCCACCCTGAATTTGGACACTGAGATTGATTGTGAGCCCTTAACCATATTTATATTACCGTAGAACAATTATGATTCTTAGGCAAACGAACAATGCTGTGATGTGAAAATAAAACACTTACAGACCTACATACTTGCAATTTGTTGCTACGTTTGACTACAAAATGGAATTTATATTTCATGCGTAACCTTACAACACTAATAATTATTAACCAAAATAAATAAAGTGTTATTGTTTAGAACTATGTCAGGCATTGTTTCAGCGGCCTTTCAACTCGCTTGGTTCATAGCAATTAAACTTATCTCGGTTTCAGACAGTGTAAGTAATTTCTCAAGACAATCATTTGAGTTATTGAAACAGTTAGAAACAATTATTTTTAAAATATTTGCTTGTATGTGATAATAAGGATTATGTACTAGTCTAGAAACGGGCTAGGTTTCATTCAATAATTTTGCAAACAGTGCATAGAAAATTGTCCTGTATGCGGATTTGATCCCAGAAAAATAACACCATCATAAGAACAAGCGCGTATTTCTCAACTATGGAAACACGTATTTATTAATTTGTCTTTAATATATATTCACTTATGCAAAATGGGGGCTTTACGGAGTTTAACAACAAGTACTAATAAACTTTATCAGGGTGTACCATTTTGTATTGCAAAAATTTGAAAAATTGTCAAGAGTCAATCTATCCAAGGACTGCACGGAATGATAGGAAAATGGCCCTCGGTTAAATTGCACCAAATTTTAGTATGTTATAGGTCTTGGCCTCCTGAACAATAGTTTGCCATGGGCACGACGCTCAAAAGTCAACAGAGCGCAAGCCACTGCTTGTAGAAGACAGAACCATTAAGTGTGAAACCAAAGAACTAGTATACTTGTTCCTACCATATACTAATTAATGCATGTTCATATTTATGTGTTTTAATGTTCCTGTATGCCTCTGTATATGCGAATGCATGTGTCAGTTCTCATTCAGTAAACATTTACATCGAAACTTCATTCGAAATGTATTAATATACCCGCGAATCAACAAGTCAATAGAGACAGTAACCTGTGATTTGTTAAGGGCACTACACCAGCACCACATGACGTTAAGCTTGGGGTTCCACAGGGATCGGTGTTGGGGCCACTACTGTTCCTACTATTTATTAATGATCTTCCAGAACATATCACTAGTGGTATCCTCACAATGTACGCGGATGATACCACAATAACTGTATCTTCAGAATCTCCTTGCGAACTTGAACTCGCGATAAAATGTATAATATGCGAATTTGACACTTGGTGTCAACGTAATAGATTGATTCTAAATAGTAATAAAACCAAATGCATAAATTTTTTTATCCGAAAGGGTATCTCGAGTGATATTCAACTGGTGGATAGTATTGAATTTTCGGATTCAGTAGTGTTTCTAGGTACTCTCCTTGATAATAGACTTACCAATTCAATTCAATATAACTTTATTTTCAATTTTAATTATAGTTGCCTCCCCAGAGCCCACTCCGGGTCCGGTCGTGCAACCACCGCGCGATTCGCGGTGGCTGATTGCAGGGCCGGGCGGATTGGGTCTGGCTTGGCTAAAAAACAATTAAAACTTAAAACCTATACTCCTTCTGCTAACAAACAGATTAAAAGAGGTATTAAAATTACATAAATCTAAAAAACAGATTTTATAAAACTTAAGAACTACACATTTTTTAAAAACTTTCACTTTGCACCAAGTAATTTTTTTGACACTGACGCTGACACCTCAACATAAACGAGGAGCTTTCCGCGGGGTGTGAAATCACCGGGCTGCGCATAGGCTGGCTTAAACTGTGGTTTTTAAATTTTAAGTTTCTCGAGAGTTTTGGTTTTTTTGTTGAACATTTTTTAATGGAAATGAATTTAGACAAAAATGTACAAAAATAATACAAGAAATAAACGGGATAAAAGGAAACAAACAGAAAAGAAGAGGGGGACAGGAAAGATTTAAAGATTCAAAAGGTATGAAATATCAGTAAAGGTGGATAGGATAAGCGGAAGTTATAGTTGGAGAAGTTTGGCTACAGAGGTTGCCGGAAGATCGGTAACGTCTGGTATGGTAGGGTGTGTTTTATCCGAAATGGGGCATTATGCTCTCTAATCTGTGTTATGTTTCTTGTTAGCGGACTGTCGCCCAGCTTGAAAGAATAGAATTTTTGTGAGATGTTCTGGACGTAGTCCGCTATTGGGGTTATGTCGTGGCAAAGTGCGTATAAGTCTCTGAGGGAGGTGTACCTTCCAGAATTAGAGATGAGGCGCATAAATTTGTGCTCAAACACTTTTAGATTTCTCATTGTCGTGGCCGGTATGCTGCACCACACCGGCGCCGCGTATATGATGGACGGCCTGACCACCATTGTATACAACAATTTTTTATTTTGTCGGTTAAGTCTGCTACCCCTGACCATGAGTGTATACAGACTCCTGGACAGGGAGTAAACCGTCCGTATTGTCTCATTTATATGCGTGTTAAACGTCAGTCGCTAGTCTAGTCTGACCCTCAAGTACTTCACGCACCTTTTAGTTGGAATTTTGTTTCCCCGGATCGAGATTGGTGTTAGGATTTTGTTTTCAGTGAAACGGCGTGTGAAGACTATCGCTTCCGACTTTTCAGCATTTACCCGAATTTTTCACTGGTCGTAATACGCCGTGGCATGGGCCATGTACGCCTTCAGCAGCATATTCGCCGCTTGAGCGTTATGCGAATGCGCGTACATGGCCGTGTCGTCGGCGTACTTGGCCAACTTCGTATTCGGGAACTCTGGGAAATCGGAAACGTACAGGTTGTATAACTTTGGTGACAAGCACGATCCTTGCGGGACTCCCGCGCGAATGTCCCGCGTGTTGAGAGTTTGTTATTCACTCGAACCTGCAGGGATCTACCCGTCAAGAACGAGTGAATGAGTTTGATGAAATAAGTCGGAAAATTGTAGTCGTGCATTTTGTACAGTAATCCCGGAATCCAGACGGTATCTAACGCCTTCTCAATATCGAGGAGCACCATAGTGGTGTTTTTCCCGAGGTTGTACTTTGACGTCGTTAACTATCCTAATAGACTTACCTGGGATGATCAGATTGACAATATTAGTACAAAAATTAAATAAGGCCCACTACGCCATTTTGTAAATGAAAGAAACCCTGGATATCTCGGGTCTTTTAAATGTATACTATGCTATGGCTTATTCACATATTTCGTCGAATATTATTAGTTGGGGTCATGGTAGACTTTACTAGAATTTTAAGAATAATATTTAATATTAAAATTACTGAAAGTTGCCGACAAGTGTTTAAAAATAAGGATATCTTAACTGCACCTGCTATATACATATATAAATGCTTAACTTTTGCAAGAAATAATCTGCACTTGTTAGAAACAAATTCCTCTGTCCATGACCACAGTACAAGACATGGCAATCTTTTGCGTATCCCCCTGCACAATACCACCGCATTTAAACACTCTCCAATCTATAACTGTATAATATAATATAATAAACTGCCAGCTATTCCTTTGAGATCCGGTAGTGTCCATCTGTATGATATTTATGAAAATTACGTCAGAGGTAGTATTACACCAAAGGGTTAAGCTTTCCCCAGGGCTAAGGAATTCAAGATCTCAGGATATGCGATAGTTGACCAAAATAATTCTGATAAAACTAGCACCTCCGCCAGAATAAGAGAAAATTTGTATTAAGGTAACTTATTTAAAGCCTACCTTGCTTGGATGATCGAATAAAACTCAAAAGAAGAAAGGGATGCTTATAATTGTCACGAGCAAGTCTACCCCCAAGAGAAACTCGTATTACATCTAATGATCCAACTTTCTAAGATCTAGTTTCAATTTCATTTACTATAATTTATTGGCAGTTACCCAAATCAACATATTGGTTGTTATAGTTTTAATTAGAGATTATACGAAATAGATCATCGAGTTTTAATTAATTCTGAACCCGTATAATTTTGAAACTGTGGCAACGTGAAAAACTGATGTTGATTTAATCAAAGGTTATTTAATTTAATTATCCGTCATTATTTTAATTCTAATATGCTCCGGTGTACGTATGGGCGTTTTGCAACAATTTTGTTTTGAGGAACGGCGTCGTAGGTTATAATTAATATTTGATCATTTATTAGATATTCATACATGCAATACAATTTGTTCCAAAATAAGGTCAGTGTCAGAACATGTAAAAACTGGGTGAAGTATATTTCACTTCGGTTTCGTCGGCTGAAGAGAGAGGATGATCTTTGACTAAAAATATAAGAGCTAACGCGTATTTATCTGCATCAAATAATGCGTCTAGACTAGAACTCTGACTGACAACATGTAAAGTATCCAGTTAATCGATCTGTCCTTTTTACTGATCGATCTTTAACTATTTTACTGTTTTCTAATATTATCTTCATTTAATTCAAAACAAAATTCCTGTATATTTTCTCAGGGCATACATTTTTGTCTGTGTTCCTATGCTTCCTTTATTAAAAGACGGGGAGTCCACAAAACTACAGTTTGTAGTTTTTAAGAGTGCATTTATATTTAAGTAATTTATTATTTCAAAATAAATATTATTTCAACAACGCCACCCTGATACAAAAACAGATGAATTGCAATAAGTCCAGCAGAAAAATATTTATTGCAATCTGACATACTGGTCAGGTTAGACATTGCCTGTTGTATCAAAAATTGAGCTTAATTTTGAGAAAACTTGTCGCAAGCATCATCAATATCCTGACTCTCTCATAGAAAATTCCAGTTAATCTCATACAGCAATAATTGATAGAGTAAGATAAAATTTGTTTTTCTAAAATTATATGTGTAACATAAATTATGTCTTGCTCTTTGACTTTCGTACTTGATCTGGATGTTTAAAATGAGCAAGGGTAAGGGTGGGTGACGGAGGTCTCCCTTTACTAGAACACCAGGTGCTCTTTCAACTACATGTTCTTTGTTATTCAAGACAAGATTAAGAGATGATTGTTGTCATTTTTAGCATTAATAAACTGACGTAAATCCAAATTTAATAGTGCTTGCACATTATTTAAATTGAAGATCTGAGCAATAGCCTGGTATGTCTTTGAAGATACCATAACTTCATTAGTTTCGCCTTTTATTAGTCATAAAATTTGTCATACCTAAAGGACTAGAAGTTTCCAAGTTCCTGTTAGCGATACTCCCCCTTTGCCTACGATTTCAGAATTCGACAACTATTACTGAATTCTAATTGGCAGATAGAAATACAGAATTGCACATAGTACCGGGTGTTAGAAAAGTATGGGAACGGTGGAAAATCTCGAACAGTTTGCATCAAATCGAAAAATAAAAAAATACGTGTCAAAAAATTTTCAAAAAACTATCTACTAATACCAAAATGACCTTCCCACCCACCACCCTGTGGGTGGGGCGAGGGGCAACTTTAAAATTTCAAATGGAAACCCCTATTTTTTATTGCGGAATCGGATTCTACGCCAAGAAATACGTAAATTTTATTACCGACATTTTTTTCGATTCTTGCATGGTGTCGCTGTAATCGCAAAAAATGAAAAGAAAACATTACTGTTTCAAGAGTAGCGTCTTGTGCCCATAAAAAAACGTCCAATTCAAAAACTGAAAAACACGTATTTGTTATTTTTACGAAATCTATCCAATGACATTGGATTCGACTCTCCCACCCCTAACTCAGTGGGTGGGGGCAACTTTGAAATTTGTAATGAAAATCCCTATTTTTAATAGCGGATAAGTGAATTTTAATCGGGCATTTTTTTCGATTCTCGCAAGGTGTCGCTGCAATCGCAAAAAATTGAGTGGAAACATGAAAGTTTTGAACGCATACTTAAAAAAATACGAAAAGTAAAACTACTGATCTCAGAGTGAATGATTTCCCGAGCTGTTTTGAGAAAACTGATTTTACACGGTCGTGCGGAAATTACAAGAACTATTAACATTCTGTAAATTTATTAGCAGCTAGTAATTTTCAATTTACATTTTTTACAGGGCAATAGAAAACTCGATTTAAAAAAAAAACTAACACTGGTTTTACCTCTTAATTCAGCCACATCAGACAAGTTCTTGATCCCAGCCAGTGAAGGCAAGGAGGTAACTCAGCCATTTAAGGCAAGGTGAGGATTTCGGCCAGTTGAGGCAATTAGTTTACAGCTTAACTGCTACACTAGCAGGTTTTAATTTCAAGATTATAGCAGGTGTTCAAAATGGTGCCCATTGACTTCTTTGCATTGTCCGAGACGAACGTAAAAAATTTCAATAGCACTTCTTTATCATTTGAGGTGGTATTTCTGCAAAAATGTTTATTATGCGTTGTCTCAGCTCTTCCAAATCACGAGGTTTAGTGAAATAAACCTTACCCTCCACGTAGCCCCAAACAAAATAATCAAGTGGTGTGAGGTCGGGAGATCTTGCTGGCCGTTCAATAGTTCCTCTTCGACCTAACCATCGATTTTCGAAAGTACCATTCGAATAGTCCCTAACAGTATCCCGATAGTGTGGAGGAGCCCCATCTTGCTGAAACCAAACATTATCGAACTCATCACCAGCAATCTCTTGTATTGCGGGAACTATTTGATTTGTCAACATTTTCAGGTATTTTTCTCCATTCAAATTTCCATCTATGAAAAACAGTCCTATGATTCGATCCCTGAAAACTCCTGCCCAAACATTGAATTTTTGTGGATACTGCGTGTGTGTTTCAAGCATCCAGTGAAGGTTTTCGTCACTCCAATTTCTGAAATTATGGCGATTAACTTTTCCACTGAGTTCGAAAGTTGCTTCATCTGAGAAGACAAGTAGAGATGACAAAAATTTGGGTTTTGGTTACTCCTTTCCATCATTAATGCACTAAGTTGAGGTCGCCGATCAAAATCTTCTTCATTTAACTCTTGGTGAAGGTGAATTTTGTAAGGATGAAATTTCAAAAGTTTCAAATTCTTATGAACTGAAAATGCACTCATATCAAGCTGTTGACTGGCTTTTCTGATCGATAACCTTCGATTTTCAACAAATGCCTGGGCCACTTCCATTTGTCGAGCTTCCGATGTTTCAAATTTTGATCTTCCTCGCATCATTAAAAGGGAAACTCTTTCTTCCTCTGTTAAAGTAGCCATTATGCAAAAAAACGCGAGAACTAATGAAAAATGAAATAACTTTTTCTATACAAAAGTGCGCTCCTGCCTCTAGAAAAGTTGGAAGGAACTGAACGTTCTCGTAGAAATTTCACAAAACAAATAATGTTATTAAGAACACTTAAAAAAAAACATTCATAAAAATCAAGATATCACAGATATTGTTTTTTAAACTGAATGTTTTTTTGTCAACACGAGTAGCTAGAGTTTGTAAATATTTACAGACTTACGGACGCTTAAGGTTTATTTTAATTTTGTGCGATTGTAGCGACATCTTGCGAGAATCGAAAAAAATGGCGGATATAAAATTCATGTATTTTTAGCCGTAGAATCCGAATCCATTATAAAAAAATAGGGATTTTCATTACAAATTTCGAAGTTGCCCCCGCCCCCGCCCCCGATTTTTTCTTATCTGCAAGTAAAAACATATTGTCATCAGCACACATGGTTACTTTAGACTGAGGCAGCACTTGAGGAAGCTCAGTTACAAAAAGTGAAAATAATATAGGGCCCAAAATTGAGTCTTGCGGTATCCCAACTTGACATCATAGTGGTTAGAGTCTGCTTTAATTAAAGTATCGTTCTCTTTGTGGCATATCTGGACAAACTGGGAGCCTTCGTCTAAATAAGATTTATACCAGTCAAGAGCAACATCTCGAATGTCATAAACATGCATTTTTTGCAATAATATTTTGTGGTTAACACAGCTGAATGCCCTGCTGAGATCACAGAAGATCAAGTGCCATTACAATACCTGTGCAAAAATCATCTACAGCTGTTGTAATATTTATATTGGACACGAAACCATGTTGCTCTTCACTAATAATGTTATTTGGTCTTGCATACAATACTAAAAAGTCTTTGAGAAATCAGTCGATAATTTTCCAACAGGAGAGGGTCATTTTTTTGTAAACAGGAATAACTTTATATATTTTTAAAAGTTTCGGGAAAATACCCAATTCAAAAGAAGAGGTTTACTAACAACGTAAGGAGAGCTATGATGTGTTTCGCTACAATGTTTAAAATTTTGGCTGGTACCTCATATGGCCCAATAGACTTTTTGGTTTTATTTTGATCTTTATTATGTTCAAGAGTTCAATTTCTGTAAAGGGAATTATTCCCGTACTATGGATATTCACAAACGGACAATTTAAAACAATCTCATCAGTATAGTTCTTATCAGTCGCTGATATTGCACTGACAAGTTTCGATAAAAATGTTGTAAATTTATTAGAGATTATTTAAACATAGTTTAATTAAAAAAATAAAAATTACCAATTTTTCCTATGCTTTCTAGAGGGCAACAATTTATTTTCCAATATTAGTAAATTTCGTGGCATAATTAATTGGACTTCATAAATTATTTAATATCTGTTACTTAATAATGGGCAACGAGTAGTGTAAGTCAACTCAATATCCTCTAATTATATGTTATTAATTGTAATTCATCGAAGTTTCTATTACTTAATTATTTATATATAAAAAATAAACACACGGCGAAATTGTTAATTATATAAGACTGCCGTTAAGATACATTATGTTTAATTTTTTCCTGATAACATCTGTAGTTACTGAACGTCAGAAAAGGTAGGTATTAGAAATAGACCCAAACATCTTTCAACCAACCTTTTTAGTGAATATTGGTCTGCGTCATGTTTTTAGAATGTTATAATTATATAGGGCCAGACCTTGGTCCAATCGGCCAAGACTTTAATTGAACTGTTATATATTAATTTGATTTGAAGTAAGATAAGGAACCAATTAAAACGACAAATTAGTAGATCAATATACCACACATGTAACTGACAGGCTCATGCACGAATTATATAGGGTAAATAAGAAGCCGAAGTCCTGAAAAACGGCGGGAGTTAAAGGAAAAATTAAAACATGTGTTAATTGAGCACTCTTATATTGATCACAGTAACTGATTCTTTTGGTAGTAAATAACAAGAACTAATTATTTTTATTTAAAAATTACCTGATTGCTAAAAAAATTAAAATTATTTATATTTGGAATTGTTATTTTAAGACTGCATACCCCACATGATAATTTCTTTAGTTTCTATTTTTTTTAAATGGTGTTCTACGGTCAGAGGAGGGAAAAACTAAATTTGAGAGCTCCTGTGTTGAATGGAACAGTACTGAACCTTTCCTGGATCAAAAACTTACCTGGAACATACATTTGGAAGGGACACTTACAAAAGCCACAACGGCTATCTGGACGTGCTGTAGGCCATTTGGTAAGACGGATAACCTACGCATTATGCGTATGGTGGCCAAAAGCAGAAGAAAAAGTAGCACTTGAAAAGTTGCAGAAATTGAAACGCCTTGCCTGCTTGGGTACTACAAGAGCCATACTCTCCTGTTCCGCAACAGCTATGGAGGCAATACTCGACCGACTTACTGCTCTAAGGGTGCATTGGGCACTTAAATTCATACCAGGTGGTCTGGTCGGTCTCTTAAAGATTAGGATTATTTTTTATATCAATCATGAGGTGTACAAACTGGTAATCGTGAAATTTCCGTTATTCATTTTTTTCTTCTTCTTTCCGTTTTAATAATAGATCCATAAACTATTTGGAATTCCATAAATTGCTAATCTCAAGTCAATATGGGTTCAGAAAAAATAAATCCACAGTAACCGCGATTGAAAGATTATGTGGTTATGTTTATAATCCGCTAAATAATAAGGAACAGCCAATAGCTTCATTTTTTCACCTCGGTAGAGCTTTTGACACAGCTGACCACAATTTGCTCTTGGAAAAACTTTTTAGATTGGGAGTATGTGAGCTAGCGTATTAGTAGGTCAACTCTTATCTGGATAATAGAAAGCAAGCGGTAATAATTGATTCGTATAAATCAGATTTCAGGCAAGTGAAAACAGGAGTTCCGTAGGGCTCTATCCTCGGTCCTTTACTCTTTTCAATTTTTGTGAATGATATGGCACATCCTTGCATAACATCTAATGTATCAATTGTCTATGATGATGATATAAACGTTTTAACGTTCAGTAGCTCTTGGGAGACCACAGTTATTCAAGTCAATACATCAGTAGTTGAGTTTTCTAAATGATGTTTAAGCAATGGCCTAGTTCTAATTGCTAGTAAAACAGTTTTTATGTCATTCTTCCTAAAGAACGTTGGTCATAACTCAAGTATTTTAATTAACGCAAATTATCAGTCAATTGTTCAAACAGAAGAGACAGAATTTCTTGGAGTACCTTTGGGTTATAAAATGGCATTGGAGTTACACCAAAAATTTAATGAAAAAATTAAGTAAATTATGTTTTATTAGGCGTACTTGAACTCCTCTATCTCTCTTAACGTCTTCAAATTGGCATACTTTGATTTAGTCCAGTCTGGTCTGCCTTATGGATTAATTTTCTGGGTTCATCACACACCTCCAAAAGTATTTGCAGCTCAAAAAAATTATTCATTGTACATGAACTTAATTTTATTACTGTGTCTAGTACCGGATTGTTTATAAATTCTGTTTGTATATTTGTAACGTTTTTATGGTTTCTTAAGGCCTTCTTAATTTCTAAAATTTCAAGCATGTCTAGAATTTTTCCTTTGTTTGCATTATGCAAAAGTTTAACACTACTACCGGTAAAAACATGATTTTGCTCAATGCAATGTTCGGCGAAACCAGTTGATTTTTTATTATATAAAATAGACTGTTTGTGTTCTCCTAATCTCACATCTATGCTACGGCCCCTCTGGCTTATGTATACGGCATCACAGTCATCACACTTTAAAAAATCGGGGTATATGAAATAAAGTGTGATGACTGTGATGCCAAATATTGTCTGAAAGTTATTTGTGGCATTCTTCGAATATTATTTCCTATTATTTGGGTTTTCTACCACATGTATTATTATCCGCTTCAAAACAAATCACCGAATCTACAAAATAATAGAATTATTGGAAAAAAGCCTCTGCGCCCGTGACGTTTACGCCAAAGGAAAAGTCAGAGGTTATGTTTTGCAAATAATATAAATCGGAATAAACACAGATATAATGTATTTAGCTGACGTTTCGGAAAGTAATCTCTTTCCGTTTTCAAAGCTTTTTTTGGAAGAACTCTTATTTTGCTGTGTATGTCAAATACACAGCTTTAAGATTCTGTTTATGTTATTTCCATAGATACTTACTACTTACACAGAACATAGAACTGATGATATTTTCTTTTATATAATGTTGAGTTTGTTAAGTTCTTCTTTTAACATTGGTAGCCAGGTTGTACAAATATCTACAGAACAATTCGATACGCACTTATTTTCATTTAATAAGATTATTGCTGATTCTTTAATTTTTCTTTTTTTGGTATCTGTTTCTTTTGTTAAAATTTTTGCCGAGTCCCAGTTTATTCTATGTCCGTTTTCCCAAGCATGTTCACAAATCTTTGATTTCTGAATTTCATTCTTTCTAATGTAATTCTTGTGCTCATCCAACCTCACACTGAAAGGTCTGGATGACTCACCCACATAACATTTATCACATTCACACGGGATATTGTAAATACAGTTTCTTGAATTCTGCTCCCTGTTTATCGGTTTTGTTTTTGTTAAAATAAATCTTAAAGTACTCCCCGTTTGAAATACCGTCCTAACATCAAATTTGTCACCTATACGGCGTAGCTTTTCCGATAGTCCGTATACATAAGGAATTATTGCTGTATAATGACGTTCAGGTTTTTGTCGTACCTGATTGTCCCTATTTTCAACATTTATGAAAACTCTATCAACAAAGGCTTCAGGATATTGATTTTGTACTAGAACCTCTTTGATAAATTTTTTCTCGTTATTTAATATTTCATTATTAGATGAAATTATTTTGGCCCTATCGTATAAACATTTTACAACACCCCTTTTAACATTTATTGACTGATTTGAGTTAAAATTTAGATATCTATTAGTATGTGTTGGTTTTCTATAAACGCTTGTTTCAATTGTATTATTTACTCTTCTAATTAAAACATCTAAAAACGGTAGTTCATTCCTACTTTCTACTTCTAATGTGAATTTAATAGACGGTTCCTTACTATTTATATTTTCCAAAAAACTATCTAGTAAATCGACACCATGAGGCCAAATTGCAAAGATGTCGTCAACATATCTCCACCAGACAACCGGTTTGTTTATACAATTTTGAACATGTGTGTTCTCAAAGTTCTCCATAAATATGTTGCTTAAAATTGGTGATAATGCAGACCCCATAGCCATACCAAAATCCTGCCGATAGAACTCATTGTCCAATTGAAAATAGGTTGTTTTTATACATAGTGTTAAGAGTTCCATTATGCTATTTACACTTAATTTAGTTCTAGTTTCCAAATTATTATCATTTAGTAACCTGTCTTTAACTATTTTTAAAGTTTCATCCACCGGAACATTGGTAAAAAGACTAACTACATCAAAACTAACAATCAGGTGTGATTCATGAATATCGTTTTCATAAATTTTTTCTATAAAGTGTTTACTATTTTTAATACATGAATCGGTATTTCCAGATAATGGATCAATAATTTTAAGTAAGAATTTTTCCAAATTATGACATGGTGAATTAATAGAACTAACAATTGGTCTTAAAGGAATATTTTGTTTATGTGTCTTTGGTAAGCCATAAAAATGAGGAGGCTTATTATGATGTGGTGTAAGTTTCCTTCGTTCAAAATCATTAAATTCATGTTTGTACTTAAACAAAGTTCTGTAAATTTTGCTCTCTATTGACTTTGTTGGATCTTTGTTTAGTTTTGAGTAGGGTCCCTCATTTACAAGAGTCATGATTTTTGTGTTATATATATCTTTATCTATAATGACTGTGGCATTACCTTTGTCTGCTGGCAAAATTTTTATACTTTCATCGCGTTTTAAAGAATGTATCGATAACTTTTCTTCTGGAGTTAAATTATCTTTAATTTTGTATTGCTTCTCTAAAGCAATTTTTGTCCGTATGCGATATTCATTACCATTATCTGTTGGTAAATTTTGAGCCGTTTTTTCTATTGCCGCTACTATATCAAATTTTGGAACAGTTTTCGGGTTTATTGCAAAATTTAAACCTTTTGATAGGACAAGCCTGTCTGAAATAGACAAAAGTATTTTTGACATATTAATGACAGTCCTGTCAATTAAAGGATTATTTATATGCATGCCGTATACATAGGCCAGAGTGGCCGTAGCATAGACGTGAGATTAAGAGAACACAAACAGTCTATTTTATATAATAAAAAATCAACTAATTTCGCCGAACATTGCATTGAGCAAAATCACGTTTTTAACGGTAGTAGTGTTAAACTTTTGCATAATGCAAACAAAGGAAAAATTCTAGACGCTTGAAATTTTAAAAATTAAGAAGGCCATAAGAAACCATAAAAACATTACAAATACTCAAACAGAATTTATAAACAATCCTGTACTAGACACAGTAATAAAATTAAGTTCGTAGTTCCGGTCTGTATTGTATTTTAAGAAATAGCAAATTAAGTTATTATCCCCCTCTAGGTGGTTAGAGGATTTGTAAAATATATACTGTGAACCACCACTTTCAGGTCAGTTTTTAAGACTCTTTGATGATGGTCGCAAGGCCGAAACATATGTTAGAGAAATCCGAGAAAAAACTAATGAAACAATAAACCAAGTGCGTATTGTAACTATTCTTTTGAATATTTATAATTATTCTATTTATAAAAGATCTTTTAGGTCAAAGCGACCCCTTAAACAATCTACAACCTATATGGTGCTCTACATTTACCATTTTTAAATTTTCATGTAAATTTTCAAATTTTAATCAAACAGGTATACTATATCTGGGCAAAAATCTGAATATTTCCAAAAAAAAGTATTTTAGTCAATATTGCACCACTTTTAACACAGAAAGTCAACAGGTGAATTCTTTACCATCCTTGTTTCGCTATATTAATTAGAAAGCGTAAATGGCAAATAACTGCTCCCCAAGCCAGCATAAAAATATTTTACGATTAATCATCATAAAATCATTTTTAATTCATTGTTATACTATGTAGTAAATAAGTAGACGTAACTGTTCTAATGTTCAGTACTTGTTACAGTAAAAAAATATATTAATGAATAAAATTTACATAACCATTAGTACTGCTATGCTAATTTAGAAAATTATATAGTGCTTATATTACATTATTATATTTGTTTATGCTAATAAAACGAAACTATGTCATAATAATAATAATAATAATGCATCTTTATTAGCTGAAAAAGCTACAATTGAATCTTAACAATATACAGAACAGAAGTCTATTAACTATTCACTAGCTTATCTTAAATCTATACATAATATGGCGATAACTGTAAAATAATTACCAATCTTTTTGTATTCTAACATAATTTATCGTAAAATCATATATCCTAGTCGCAAAATAATCAATATTCTTTTCTAATATAACTTAACACATAATTTGATGAAAGTATTATATTGTTCACAGTATTTTATTTCATTTGGTAAACTGTTGAATAACTGAATACCCTTACCGAACCAAAGATCTCGATTCCATTAAATTGTTGTGCCTCTCTACCACTATGGCATTTGCATTACGAGTGTTATATCCATGAGTATCTTGTACAAAACGCAATTTATTATATAAATACCTTGAAGCCATACCATGTTTTATTTTAAATATAAATTGTAAAACTGTACGTTGTCCAACGTTTAAAAAATTTAAAACATTTAACATTGTGTCTATGGGTCTAATATTGTCCTCAACTTTGTTTTGCATTTTTGGAACATTTGTATATCATTGTTATTTAAATATAGCTGTAAAGTTGTACAATATTAAAAATGTGGAGCTATTATTGATTTACATTTTAATAATCTTGAGAACATTGATAAATAATTTGAAATTTTACGTAAAAAATAAATCTTTTTTGCAACCTTTTTTATCATATAGTCAGTATTATATTCGAAGGTCGAGGATTCATGTGTTATAAACCCAAGGTATTTAATTTAAGAGAGGTTTTATTATCTAATGCAAAACTTTGCCCAACTTGTTGGCTATTTAGTATATGCTTTTTGCCGAGAATCATATATTTGCATTTATCCGTATTTATTTGTAACCTATTATCACAAAACCAAACAAATAGATCTTTTAAATCTTGATTGATAACATTAATAACATAATTGATATTTTCTCCATGAAAATAAATTAACGTGTCATCTGCAAATAAATGTACCTTACAATGTATTAATAATTTCTCTTTTATTTAAAAATAGCACAAATAATAAAGGAGGTCCTAGCATTGATCCTAGTGGTACTCCGAAGTCATTGTCTGTTACGTTAGATGAACTATTTACATATGCATGCCTATACCACTGCTTCATGGAACATGCGAGAAAAAGGCGGAGGCGCCGCGATGATTTTAGGATGATCGGGTAAATTCGACGTGGATATATACAGTGGATCCAAACGCACCGAGGGCAGTTTGATATTAGACAAGCAAGTGATAAGATGAAATAAGAAACAATATCAAGTTGTGATTTAATGTAATGAATTTATGTTATATTAAAGTATAATTAGTTCTGTTATTTTTAAGAAGTAATTATTGTAAAATTAAGAGATTAATAAATCGGTGGTTTGTGAAGATTCTTGTTGCAAGCTATTTGAACCTACATACAGGATGTTTACTGGCGATTGTAAACACGTAACAATATTTTGTTCTTTGTTTGCTTGCAATTAGATATAAGATTCAATCCTTAAGTACAACAGTACAATGTCCATTTTTTCCAACTTTTATTATAGATTGTTTTATGGGGTCGTTTGGCTACGAACAGCCTTACTTCACTTCGACCTAAAAGATCTTTTGTGATTTACCCTACATCTGGTTGTTGCTCAGGATCTAAGACTTTTTACAAAGCTTGTGATTTTCCTGGGGGATAATTTCCCTATGTCTTCTAGTATGTAGCTGTGTATTTCTATGGCCCCTCTGTATCTTCTGGGCCAGTAGTGTCTCGTGCCCGCCAATCTTTTGGTCTCGTCAAATTTTATCCAGTGGCCGGTTCTCTTAGAGTGTTCCGCAACTGCAGACTTAGTGATGTTTTCCTTCTTTGTGTGTCTGATATGTTCTTTAGGCCTGGTCTCTTGGACTCGCCCATGTAAACTTCTCCACACGAACATAGAATGCTATAAACTCCTGGCGAATCAAGCTCTTCTGGTGGATCATATTTAGGAAAATGTTGTCCGATTTTTTGTTGTGCGTTGTAGATCACTTTGATGTTCTTCTTTGCTAGCACTCTTCCAGTCCTGTCCGTGCAATCTTGTATATATGGTAGATAAATGGTCGCTGTATATTTCTTTCCTTCTTTCGTATTGACTATGCTCTGTTTCTTGATAGCGTTGTTTATGTCCTTGGGTCTATATTCATTTTTCTGTAGAGATGTCTTTAAAGTCTGGCACTCCTCTTGGAGATGTTCCTCTTCGCATATTTGTTTTGCCCTGTGTACCAATGTGTTGGATGGTGGTGAGACTGCGCATTTAGATACCTATCGGGATGTGTTCGTTTCCTGTACAGTTTGTGTCCTAATGTTCCATCATTTTTCTTGTATACGAGTCGGGAGCTCTTCATCTTTCTCAATTTTTATGGTAAATTTGATGTTTTGGCGAAGGTTGTTAAGGTAGGTTTTGAAATTCTCCAGTTCTTCCCGTCCATGCTGCCAAATAATGAAGGTGTCGTTCACATATCTAAACCAACATTTAGGTTTGAGGTCGTAAGTGTCCAGGGCGTGCATTTCGAATGCTTCCATGAAGATATTGGCCAGTGCTGGTGACAACGGTGAGCCCATTGCTGCCCCCTCGTTTTGTTTGTATAGGTTTCCGTTGAACTGGAAGTATGTCGACTTTACACAAAGTTTTATCAGATCGGCTAGGTTGTTGTTCAGTCCGTTGTGTTGCAATTGTTCTAATCAACTCAGCGAAAGCCTTAGAACCACTTTCAATTACTTCATTCCTAAACTGGATTTTGTTTTGGGTGCCGAATGGTTTTTGTTTTGACATATTTCTTTCAATGTTTTCCACTTATTTTTTGAGTCCTGATTTTTTATTTATAATAATCCCGTTTTTATCTTCTTAGTAATGATGTTACCTGTTTTATTTTTTCTTACATATTTTTCCCAGTCTTCATTTGTATTACTTGTTGCAGATCTGATCCGTTTTTCGCATGCATCCCAGACTTTCTTGATTTATCCATTTCTTCTCTACATATTTATTGACTTTCGTTATTTTTACAGGACAAATTTTATCTAGTGACTTATAGTATTCACAATATTATCAGCTAATATATCTATATCTGATATTGTATTATCCTTGTCCACATTGCTTAATAAATTCTGGAAAGTTTCTTCGTTAAAGTTCTTATAACACCTTTTCCTTATTTCTACTTCTTGCCACTGTTTCTGTTTAATTGCCAAATTTTCTATATAGTCGTTCTCTGGGGATAAATGAATATTACGAGTATGTGCATTATTCTACATTGTGCACAGAAATATAAGGATAATTATGGAGGGAATTGACAACTTCATCATTAAACTTTTTGCATAAATTGATTGTGAAAAGCAAGGTAAACAATTTTTCTTTAAGATATGTTTCTTATTTTTGATGTACTGAGAAAAAGTCATTCTTTATAAAAGGTTTTGTCATAAACAGTTGTCAAACTCAACATAAATTATACGGGGTATTCTAAAAATTAGAAAATATGAAATAATAATGATAATAATATGTCTTTATTCACGGCGAAGTTAACCTTACACTTATGGTTCTCTTACACTTTAGTCGACTTTAAGTAAACTACTTCTTTTTCACATTTTTATGAAAGTGTTATAATTTGCCTTTTTTTCCTATTATCAAGAAAATATAAAGGTAAAATAGTAAAAGATCCATCCCTCTCTCTCTATTTTTCCACAAAGAGGGGCGTCGCGTCGGTGATAGGGCTAAGTCACTAAAATAGGCGGACGCTTAATAAATGTATAAAGCAATTTACAAGCATTACCATAAAAACTTGTATTTTAAAAATCATTCTGAAATAATTATAAAACGTACACGGTAATAAGATTATATTTGATTAGAATTGTAATATCCTCCGGGCTTGCCAAGATTGACATCGATTTTTATAATAATTGTAAGCGATATCGTCTACATTCAACATCTAGAAATGGAGTATAAATAATGTAACTGCCTAGTACAATAGCAAAGGTAATAACAACACCTCATGCTGCTGAAATCGTTCCACATATTAGGTAAGTACCATATCGCGGCTGTAAAAATGAATTCCATTACGGAAATAAT
Organism: Leptura quadrifasciata; assembly: GCA_963675555.1. Lineage (NCBI taxonomy): Eukaryota > Metazoa > Arthropoda > Insecta > Coleoptera > Cerambycidae > Leptura > Leptura quadrifasciata. The sequence continues at coordinate 1,563,271 of OY776673.1, forward strand.
TGTTCTAGATCTGGCTTAGAAATAAAACCAAAAGTGAACTCGTTATTATTTTACTTTCTACCCCGACGGTGTTATATTGAATTCCCGGACACCATGATTTGAATAATTTACTTACAGCGTTATGTATAATCATAATCATAGTGCACACAAAATTTAATGATATGGAAAACGTGATTAAATATTGATTTCTTACGCGTGAAGTTAAAATAAGTAATGGATATTATTTTTGTGACTGACTTGTACGGTGTGTCTCAAAAATATCACTCGGTGAGAGTATTTATCGATATATTTTTATAAGTTTAGCTACGCTATACAGATAAATAAACACTTTATTTGCCCACAGGTACAACTCAATTACAGGGCAAAAACTATGCAAAATTCTGTAATCACATATTATTTGGTACGTTCCAACGAAGACCGCGTCCTCGCCTCACACATCTTCCAGCGGCTTGTATATCAGTGTATGCGCGGAAGCTATACAACCTTAGGCGAGGGTTGTATAGGAGATATACCATCCTTCGGAGGGGATGTAAAGCCGTCGGTCCCTTGTCTATTAAATGTTAGGCAAGTAAAAGATCCCTACTCTTCTTAAGGGAAGAGGTTCGGCAAAATTCCTGGTTGGGGGTAGGTCGTCTACAGGCGTCGGTGTTAGGCCTCAGTAGCGGAAATAGGCCGACGTTAAATAAATGTATAAAAAAATATTATTTGGTAGAAGAAATTATATGAAAAACTTATAATATAGCAAAATTCTATAACATAAGACTTATAATATAGGCAAGCAGAAAACAAGAACAAAACATAACTACATTTATACATTAATTATGTGTTTATACACAGTTTCTTAGCTAATTTTCTGAACAGAGTGTTACATGGCCTATGTCCATTTAAGAGTTTTATTTAAAAAACTAGTATTTTGTTGATAGTTAGCACGACCTGTATATTTTTTGGATTCAGTTTTTGCAGGTGAAACTGTTTTCAACTAACAGAATTTTACATGTATAACTGCTAAACCATGTCACACTGTTTTATGTACTTAATTTTATATCTTAGGAACTTAGTCCTGTTTTTCTATTAACACTATTATGTATCTCATATCCGTTGTAATACAGCATAATTATCCCAGGAAACAATTTGTCTACAAAATTTAGTTACATCAGATATCTATTTTTATATTTTTTGTTTACTATGGAGTACATATGGTTATTTTCCTTACCTTCTCTCATTCTATATATAGAGATGTAATATATTTACTGACTTATCAATACGTTTTACTACTTAATACTTATTTACATCTGTTAATATTTGTGGTTATGTATAAAATAGAAATTGCAAAGGCAAAAGCATTGGCATGGAAAATAAACTATTATTATAGATTCCTTTTATCGATTATATACCACTACTTTAGTTGAGTATGGGAATCTACAAGGCAAGTTGGTGCGCTTAACTTAACCACTGACAGATGGCCATACTTGTACGATTTCTATATTTTGATAGCTTTCAATTTAAATAGGGAATTAGATTTCTCACATTTCTTTTGGTGGCGTTGTTTTCCAGTAAACAGGACAAAAAAGTTTACCTTATCAGTAAAACTCACCAGGAAGTCATTTGCTTGCAGCCTTTGTACTGATTCAAACATTATAATTTTTAACTGTGGACTTCAGTAATTGATATTACAATTTTTATATCCCAGTTACAAAGTGTTGAACATACAGGTAATTTCATTTCATTATACTCATTAAAATATTTTAATTAATCTTCAAATTTTGCCTTTGATATAATTTCAATTATTTTTAAAATAAATTTTGAATTCTAAGTCAATTCTTTTTAATTTAATAAGTAGTTAAAATGCTATATGTACCACATTGTTTTAAAAATATTTTTCTCTTTCCTTTTAATTTTTTTGGCAATTTATAGTCTAAGAAATCAGCTAACTCGTGCATAGCTAATAATTACTATTGCATAGCTAAAATTACTTTTGTACTGCTAATCAGCTTACTTTTGTATAGCTTAAATTAATTTCCTGCAGCTTTTGTACAGCTAGCTTAATATTTCGTGCAGCTAATTTAAATATATTTTGTACAGCTAACTAGCTTATATTTGCATAGCTAACATTGCTTAAATTTTGCATAACTAACGTGCATAAATTTTGAATGTGCTTATATTTGGTTAAATTTCCTACAATTTTCACCCCATTCATTGAGAGACGTAAATTGCCAAGGAAAATTTAGAATTCTTGCAATAAGAGACAATTGTGGGCCTGGATTGCTGTCCCAGAACCAGCCACCTGAACAATAAATCATCTAGGATACTGGTATCAATTTGTCTTATATATATATATATATATATATATATATATATATATATATATTCACATTTCAATTTGTCTCAAACCGATTTGTCTAATTTTTTTTCATGTAATATATTTTGTCATTCATTTTAAACTATCTTTTTATTTCTCTTACCAACAATTTCAGTCTGATCTATAGCAGACTGGTTATTCGAGAAAAAGAGACAATTTTGCTTATTTTACTATAGATGGTGCCCAATTTAACATCAATTTTTCTTTGTCTCCTTTTCTCGAAATAAACAGAAATCTATCGCTTATGCTGTACATGTCAGAAAGGGTAAGTTTCTCCACTCTTACGAATGCTCTGGACCCACGGCTCTCTGCTCCGGCTTAAACCAGCTAGTCGTCCGCACATGTTGCCTCAATTCTTTCTCAAAAATAAATAATAAGAGAAAGGAGGTAACAATCTCAATCTGCCTACTCCTTAGAGAGAACTCGTTGGTAATGTATGAAGAAATGTTATTTAAAAGAATGGTGTCTGTGGGTTTGAGAGTGGTAGGGAGTCGAGAGTCTGTTGGTAGAGGCAGTACCACTCACCCCACAACACACTCTCAAACTCACAGACACCGTTCGCATAAATAACATTTCATCATACGTTACTAGCTAGTACCTTTCCTGTTGGGCAGTGTACGTGTATGAATAAACAACACTCAGTGGTTTTTATGGTTACATAAATTACTTTTTATCGACTTTCTAGTACCCATCCCTCAGTTGACCAATTCTTTCACTACCAGAACAAATGAATGATCTGCACATGATTCTACTTTTTCATAACGATTTTTGCGGTTAACAATAATAATAAATGTGTCGTAAAAGAGAAACCATATGAACACAATGTGCACCGCTGTCGTAGAGAGATGATTACGATTCTTGGGTGATTCCGGAAATAATAAAAAAAGAAAGTAGTAACGTTTGGATGGTATATGAAAAATAAACGAATTAACACAATTAGCTGTAAATAACAATTGATAAGTTAAAAATGAAATTAATTGTGAGTGGCAGGTGTGGCACTTTAATGAAACATGTTATATTATTTTAAAAAGTTTATTTCCATCAACTTTCAGTGTTACGTAAACTGACAAAGATATTATTTGATGAAGCACCCGTATCGTTTTAAATGCCAACAGAAAAGCAGATTAACTTTTGTTCTCAATTCAAATATAAATATTAAATTAAGTTAGAAAAAAGGTTTGAATGAAAAAGTAAATATATATTAATTAATATTAATATAACTATACAAAAACTACTTTATGCCATACTATTTTATTATTGTGTTTTTATTGCTTAGTTAGCAACTACATAATAGTATACTTTATACCCATGCGGGCATAAAGTGCATTTTATGGCCCGCGCGGGTGTAATGACAAAATTTTTTTTTTTATTAACTTATTAATAAACTTTATTAATTACAAAATATGAAATTAGTAAATTAGGAATAGTAGTAGAGTAGAGTGGAGTAGAGTGGACTAGACTCGAGTCGAGTCGAGTAGAGTAGAGTAGAGTCGAGTAGAGTAGAGTAGAGTAGAGTAGAGTAGAGTAGAGTAGAGTAGAGTAGAGTAGAGAAGAGTGGAGTAGAGTAGGGTAGAGTGGAGTAGAGAAGAGTAGAGTAGAGTATAGTGGAGTTGAGTGGAGTTGAGTGGAGTAGACTCGAGTCGAATGGAGTCGAGTCGAGTAGAGTAGAGTACAACAAAATAGACTTTACTCGACCAAGTTACAATGTAGCTTTTTGCAAGTCACACAATCGAGAAAGTATTCAAAAAGAATATATAAAACTTACAAGACAAAACAAGTTTGACAAACTATTTAAAAATCTATATACACATACACATATATACAATGTATGTTAATATATATGTATGTCACACAGAAAAGACAGGGTAAATTTAGAAACCGAAATAAAATTACTAGAGCATAACAAGCCAAAAAAATATGGAAATGCTCCATTAAATATAGCAGGGGCTGACAGAACCTTGGAGCATCTCATGTTCGACCAGAGGAAGCTCTGAGTTTATATTATCGACAGAGACACACTGGTGTCCGTTATTAAGACACGAATAGAACAGATTTAAAGGCAGAATACCATAAAAGCTCCTCATTTCCAATAGAATTTGATGTGAGACACAGTTCAAGGACTTGGAGAAATTGTTCAAGCTAACGAACACATTTTTGCTCTCCTCAAAGGCTCAACTACGTAACACATTAATTTAAAAACAGCCACAGTACTGAAGCATTTATTTCTACAACCATAGTGGCTACAATCTAAAATCTTTCTCTAATTTTTCTAAAAATGGAAATGATGGATATGGGACGGTACTGGACACCCAAACAGACGAGTAAGTCGAAGTAATGTAGAACTTTAATATTCCCAGAAAAGTATTAGAAGAAGCCTGAAAGAAAAAAACAAAATAAAGGCTTACCTACAGGCAAGAAATAATTCTGCATACAGTAGAAATTGGAGATAAGGAAAGACAATTACAGTTTTGCTATTGGCTACAGGGAACTAAATAGTCCCAATTTTTTTAATTAAATTTTATTTAACGATTAAGTCACATTTACCACAAATGGGGCAAGTTTAAAATCAAAATTGCCGTCATTGGTCAGAATCCAGAATTGACCATAAACGCATTCACAAAAACATTTAGTGCGGAATACTAAATGACAGAATAATTGGTCCTTTCTTCTTTGAGGGTAATGCGAATGCGAATGTGTTAAATTTTCGTGGGATCGAGTCTTGGAACACATTAGACGATATATCACTACAGAATCTTCTTAATTTAAAGTTTCAGTTCATAACGCTGTTTTGGTGAGAAGGTGGCTAAATGAACATTTTGAAAATCGTTGGATAGGGTCAAATAGTTCTTTGATTGAGTGGCCACCGAGATTCCCAGACTTGACGACACTCGATTTTTTCGTTTGGGTTTTAATGAAACAAAAAGTTTACAAATCAAGGCCACAGACTGTACAAGATCTATGGGATAGGATAATGCAAGCCTGCGCAGAAATTACTTCCGAACATATACGAAAGGTTACTAAGAATGTGCGCAAAAGGATTGACAACTGTATTTAAATAAATGGTGGATTGGTAGAAATGAATCATGTAGTTATTTATAGATTTGTCATAAGTTTTTATTTCTATTTTGAACTGTTAAAACGAGGAATAAGAATAATAACAATACCATGTTACTAGAGTTTAATTTTATTTAAATTTTTCTCTCATGGATAACTTAACATTTAGAATAAATTTATGAAAATGATGTTTTGTCCATATTTAACAATGTCTACAAAAACGTTAAAAGTTTTCGACAAAATTTAGTACAGGTGGCGAATCCAGTGGCGTGCATAGATTTTTTCTAAAAAACGCTTAAGATAAATGTCAATGGTAAAGTCATATGCATATAATTCTATGCAAATTGTTATTGTTAATGGAACTACCTGGAATGATACAAGGGATCGAGTAATATTAGGGATCAAAAATTTAAAAAATAACTAGATACTTATAAATTATCGTTAAATATAAACAAAACAAACTATATTGCATTTTCTGTAACATCTGTAAATCGCCCTGATCATAACAATATCAAAATCTAAAATGGGACTGTCATATAATATATTTAACAAAAAAAAATAGGTGCCCCATAAACAATTTTTTCCTTTTAAGTCAATTCTTAAGTCACAATTATTACTATTGTATCAAATATTGCCTTCTTTTTCGATATGGAATAATAGTATTATTATATGGGGAGGTTTATACACAATAATACATTAAAACAACTATCGGTAGCAATACAATTCTGACAACATTTTTAGATAAAAGTGACATAAACAACAATGCATAACTGCAATGCATTTTATAACTATGGAGTTTATTTATAATAAATCAACAATTTTTTCACAAACGTCAAATTGACAATTTGACGTTTAATGTTCAGAACATTAATTGCAATGATCTTATTGGATCTGATGGCAGAAATGTTTATATGGTTTTATTGTGTGAGTGAAGTTGAAAAGTGTAAAGGCGTCATAATAAAAAACCAGAAAAACCAAATCAGTTTTTAATTAACGGTTAATTAAAAATGCAATAAAAAACATGCTCCTATATAATTTTATTGTATCAGCCACTTGTGTTATATATTCCAATGTTTTTTACAATTGTTTTCTTTTATTTTAAATAATTATGTAGCAATTCAAAATATTGAAGTAAATATGTCCGCAAGTAAATAAGTTTCAAATAAATCTTTGACCTTCCAAATGCCACTTACTATTGCGGCCGAGAATAAGTAATCGACTAATTTTTCGATTGTAAATATGGTTCTCATAAGTGACGCATCACTCATAATATATTTTATTATTGTCAATGTCATTGTGATACTCACCGATGATTTCTTGTCAAAATAATTTAATTCACATAACTGACAAAAAATCCCTATTTACAGCAGACTTTTTTGCAACTGTAACAGTAACAGTAGTAATATCGATATTGAGTTTAGACGCTGCATTTTTAATATTACTATAAGAAACTCAGCAGCAACCAAGCTCGGTAGCTGCTCTAATCGGTCAGTTATGTCAATACCTTCATCCCATATCCCACCACATCCCTACCTATTATTAATAGTTCAATTTGACGGTCCATATTCAAAATTTTAATTGCAATGATCTTAATTCAAATATAATTTATTAGTAGTTCTTGTATCTGTTTTCCATAATTTTATTCTCTCCTTAAATATAACTCGTGGTTCGCTTAAGAATCGAATATTATTAAGAAATTTAAACTCATGGCAATCCCAATCTTGGGAAAATGCAACTCCTGTTTCGCAGTTTAGTTGTTGGTACTGCCTTTCGCTAACATTTCTAAAAAACTTTCGAAAATGATTTTAAAGAAAATTAGACTATATTCGATAAAACTATATTCTGAGAGAAAATGTAATGTTCGTAGCTTATTTATTGTTTCAACTTGCTGATTTTATACAAGTACACCGAAGTTAAATACTATGTTATCAGGCGCTCCTTCAAGAAGATATCCTTTGAGTCGAGAGAAGATTCGTCAACTATTCATAACTACCCAGTAATTATTTTTTGTCAGTTTTGCATTAATCATTGTGAAAGCGGTGTTTCTGTTAACCACAAGCGGGTACACAAGACAATAGCATTGTCGGGTACGCGCATAACAATTCATAAAAAATGAGCGGAAATTTTGACACGTATAATAAACACCAGCTTGACCGCGCCTTGGCCCTATCAGAGAGTCATAATTTTAAATGAATCGCCGGTTTAAATAACGTTTGCTGTCAGTTTTATTATAAACTAGGATATTATGACATATCTTAAGAGTTACCGCTGGGATCATGATAAATGTTCAGAAGGTGTAGAAGGTAGGTAGCTCGCTGATTGCCTGGCGAGGATTTCGTTCAGTTAACTTAATTATTATGGCTTCTTCCAAAATCGATTATTGCGATTTTTTATTGAAGAAGATTAAGTAAGTAAATGTTTAAAAAAATAAGCGTGGAGTAAAGGGGCAACGGGTAAATGACATGCATGCTGCGCGGATACAAGGTACCAGAATGTCGAGTATTGTTTGGAAATGATGACAATAAAGACAAACCGTGGATGGTAAATTAGTGGTAAACCAAAAAATCGGCAGCTACTGGAAACGGCTGGAACCTCCCCACTCGGTGGATCTTTGAAGCCGAAAAGAGCATTAAATTGTGTGACAAAACGGCAATAAACGTAATCCGATCTCATCCAAAACCTTTTCAGATCTTCTGGGGCACTAAAAAAACCCTCAACTTAATGAATTTACAATCATCTATGCGAGTTATTACTTACATTATCGCTCATTGAATAATATACTATTAGGACATTAACAACTTTCACATCACTTGAACGACTAAGAAAGTCTAGTTATCATAAATACTACAGACTTGTAAAGCAACAAACTGAAAATTGGTAAAGTGATAATCTATAATAAATTCACCAACGAAGGTACAGAAAGCATATGATATTGATATTGTTACATCTACCTTTAAAGTTTGTGACAATCCACTAAAAGTTACAAATATGCCGAAACCTTATTAACATGACATGACACCAACGTTCTCGGATGACAAACGATGACAATGACAATCGTCAAAATTTGCTCATTGCAATCCGATCGCTCGCGGCTGTCTTTGTTAAATGAAACATTAGCATTTCAGTAATTTTACTAGATTTTAGAGGAATATTTGTAGTTTAATTCTTCGATTTGTCTGTATATATATTTAAAAATGGCACTAAACGTAATCCGCAGTACTTCTAAAGCAGCGAAGAAACCCTCACACGTGACTTGACACGTGATGTGACATATTTGCTTTGTTGTTGTGGAAACCAAATCGAAAGGGTGGAAGTGTGATATATCGTTGAAATCAGAACTTTAACTGCTTTTCAATGATTCCATTGCAAATTGAAAGTAATTATAAAATAAACAACTTGTTGCGTCAAAATGGCACTAAACGTAATCCGATCTTCTGAGGCACTAAAGAAACGCACATGCAAAGTTTCATTCAAATCCGTTCTGTAGTTTCGGCGCTATCGTGCTAACACACATATACACACAGACATTTTTCAAAAACCACATTGTTGGGTTCCTAGGACCTCAAAACGTAAAGATTTGATGTTATCTCAATTTTTGTTTTTGGACCAATTTTAGTAACCTCTCACAATTTTATTGTGGAGAGGTTAAAACTTATTGCTTTTGAAGCAATATGATAAAAAGAGAACATTTGGCGATTATCGGTCTTAATGAAAAGCCCCTCAAGAGATGTTATTGATGAAATGAAAGAAAATCGTCTACGGCTTAACTCTATCGAATTGGAAAGGGCTCAGGTTAAAAATGCAATAACCCGAAATAGTTTGCTATATATATTCATAGGAATTTTTTTGTTTGAATTATCTTCCGAGGAATGGACCCAGCCCTAGGCTTCTAACCAACCTAATTTTGTGAAATAGGTGGTGATGCTGCCTAGGAGCATCTCCCTTAATCAGCCAAAGTAGGCCAACGTTCTCCCAAAATGGAGTTTCTGATTGAAGAGACGGCAGAACAACCACAGAGTACGTGTTGAACCGTCTCATCTTCTTGTTCACAACCTTTACAGAGATGTGTTTCGCTTAATCTCATATTGTGTAGATGTTTCCTTAACGGACAGTGTCCATTCTGGATTTCCGTTATAAAACGTAGGCTCTTTCTGGATATTACCAGGTAGTCCATTGCTGTACCCTTGGTAGGGTATTTTTAGTAGTTCCCTAGCAAGCCGACAGTATTTGTTTCATCTCACAGCTTCTTAAATTCATTGTGAGTGTTCTCTTTAATTATTTATATTATTGCCGTGATCTGTAACAGACTGGCCTTGCCTGGTCTAAAGATACTTAGACCTGCTGTCTTCTTGGCCAGTCTGCGGGCTACTTTGTTGCCACTACACTGTGCATGTCATTTCACCCAGCATAACATACTGTGTTATTCATGCTGGAGGCCCCCACAAGTGCTTGGTGACATTCCCATACTGCTCCTGTGGTAATTTTGTACTTCTCAAGGCTAGTAATGATTGTCTATAATCTATGTAGATCCTGATTGTTTTGCCCATAGTTTGTCTACGGACTATCTCATTTGCAGATATGTTTATGCCTGCCAGTTCTGTCTGTGCTATGCTGGCTCGCCCAACCCATAGCCCATTTATATTGGATTTGTAGACTTCTGGCGTATATTCCACATCCTGCCTCATCCTTCTTTTTTGATCCGTCTGTGAAGATGTTGACCACACCTTCGCCAGCAGCCTCGTTCTCACTATTCGTCTGTATTATGTAGAGTCTGTCAAAGACAAACCAATTGTGCACACCTGTAGAAGTGGCGTCTTCCTGACAGCTTCACTCCACAGACGACGTCTGGCCTCTCCACAGTCTACATTTGGTTGTATTGTTGTCAGAGCCACTTCTCCTAGATCTAGTGGTGACAGATACAGTATTACCTCAATAGGTCTCGTTGGCGTTGTTGGCATAGCTACGGCTATGCTCAATAGCAGGCACTTGGCTGAGCTTGCCCTTATCTGTAGTCTGTTTGCTCTTACGCCACCAAACCAGAGCTCCATAGGTTATCATTGGTCTTATGACGGCAGTTTATATCCACGTGGCCACTTTGGGTTTCATTCTCCATGTTTTCCCCACGGTCTTTCGACACTGCTCATAAGAAATAATGTAAGCCTTCTTTACTCTCCTGTCTATATGAAGATCCCCTGGCCCTGACTCTTTGCCTAGACCTTCCATTGCCCAAGATCCTTCCCTTGAACTTTCTAGGGCACAAGAAACACTGCCTGGGCCACCAACAACCAAACATAGACGACTAAAATAACTGCGCACATAACATCAGCTACTTCTTCATACATCGATACTTCATTATACAACTTATCTGTCTTTTGTAATCATGTTCTAACATTAAATGCCTTCTTTCTTCTGGGCTCGACTTTCAGTCATTTCATGAAACATGTACATTACTACTACATTTGGAATAGTCTGTTTAGAGCTGGTAATAGAAATTCTTGTAGAAATTGTAGATAACGAGGGTCTGTTAGCTTGGTCCTATAACTGTGTTACCGACAATTCCAGCACAACCATTGACCTTTTAGGGGTACTGGGTGTGCTGTTCTTGCATCCTTGTGCGAGGATTCTCCTGAAATGTAAGTAAAACATCCAGTTTCTTGTCTTAGAGGTTTGTTCTCTTACACTTTTAGAAAGATCTTTAACACTACCAGTCTCTCTAACTTTCTATTTTGCTCACCGTGGACTGAGAAATTGGTTCTCGATTTGGATACTTTAAAAAAAACCACACACTTGTTCTTGTTTTCGCATTTTATCTCTACATTCAATCATGAGAATTTCAATTCTCCTCCTTTCTGTAAGCCTCATTTTACTAGGTAATATACTCAAATAATTTTATTTCATACAAATGTCATCTTAAGCCACAAGAATCGCGATATACATTAGTTTCTCTATTTGTTTACCATTGAAAAGTGAAGTCAGACATTCACTTGGCATTTTTCACTTAATTAGAAGTATTTGGCGATCAGATAACAACAGTTAGTGACTTTAATAAGAATTTACTTCCCGTCAGTCTTAAGCACTGTATTATTGCTAAAAGTCAACAATTCTAACATTTATTTTAACGGTTACCATTATAGTATAAAATAAATGTTTGCCCACCCTGTATATTTAATTTAATTAATATTAGTATGTTGTTATCTAGACAATTAATATGCCTGCAAAAAAAATTGAACATGCACTTGTCACTGGATTTACAAAATACTGTATACTTGAAATTTAATCATCTTTAAGACCACCTGGTTTATCAGAAATGTATTTTCCCGAGATTAAAGAGTATCAGTTTCAGTTAAAAGCAAGCAGCAAGGCCATATGAATGTAATTCTTGTTTCTTAAATAGGAGTTGGGTGTTTTTAAGTGGTGTAGGTTCATAAAATATTCGAAGTAACGCACATAATATCTAAAATCGGACTCTGCACTTGCAAAACGGTTAAGTAATGTCTAGCAATTAACAAAAAGTATAGACAAATGCAGTCCGGTCGACGTATTTATGGATAAATGCCTTTCATTTGCCAATCTGTGTTAGCTCAGGCGTTACACTATAGGAATGAAAGTTATTGTTTGTAGTTGTAGATGCATAATGTTACAAAAACGATAAAAATGCTATCAATAATAATATTTATTAATGTAACAGATGTACAATTTATATTTTTAACCAAAATACCGACCTAAAAGACAAAGTGATATCCGAAATATTTTTGCAAATTTTCTCTTAGCCTCTGGTTTCCATTTTCAATTTTTTGTGTCAGCTTTTCTTGTCCTAGTTTTCTCATATTAGTCCAATGCCAATAATTCTTCTCCTTTAAAAAAAAATCTTAGTAGTATGTGGATGGTCAGATATTAGGAATAATAGTATATAAATGGAGAAAAATCAATTGGACCCCAACAAATAACCAGAAGTAGGGTGGGGGTGGCAAAATGGGTGAAACGTGTCTTTTTACGATTTCCAGCAAAACTAGACCTCTTATCGAAACAGGTTAAATACAAAAGTTGTAGACAATTGAAAGATCTACAACTTTTATTTCAACAATTTTTCAACATAACCTCAAAAATATTGAGAAAAACTCCCAAAACCAATTATTTGATTTTTTATTATTATCTCCCACAAAAATGATTCGACTAACGAAATTTGGTGTAAAATGTACATTTTTATGTCTCAAGTAAGCTGTAAGTTTTTTTTAAGCGAAACATTTATTTTTTCATTTTATGCAAATTTAATTTGAAAAAAGGCCTAATTTTCAGTAAAAAAAATTGGTTAATAAAATTTTGATTTTTGAACATTTCAGAATGGATTTTTTTTCGTTGAAACCTCTACTTTAGGAAGGTGTAAAAAAACATACTGTTATTCAATAGATAGAGGGTGTTGAATATACCATCCTGGCAAGCCATTATGAATCCCTCGGTCTCAGATTTCAGCCCGACTGAATTTGTCTTATACAATGGCACTAATTTCCAGATAATTTTTTACTTGTACGTATGTTGACTGAGCTACAGTACAATTTGTTGTGATTACATGCGGTAGAAATATAACAAAGTTCGTCTCGCGTACATTGCTCTATAAAGATAGAGACAACAGCGTACAAAGAAATAAAATGGCAATTCTGGGAGAGGCGGAACCACACATCTCAAGCCGAGCGCGGTACCATTAAAAGTTTCTTGCGAGAATTTTTAAGCCGACTAAATCTATGTAGTAAGTTATACACATTTTGAAGCATGATAAAAATATCTGTTATAATTTTTGAACAAACACCTGCGCTAGAGGCTGGGCTGTTCAGAATTGGCCGGCTGCAGGAATTTATATAGCTTTGATATTCTAGAAAGTTGTATAATAATGTTGGAATATTACTGTTCATATGTACTTTAAATCAAATTATCAGCATGTTAAATACTGGTATCAACTTTAAACAGAAAAATATCACTTTATTGAAAATTGAAAATAAAAGTAAACATAACATTAAAACAGAATTACGAAGAAGACAGTGTAGACTGTAGATATGTATAATCCGAGTTTAATGTCATGTCTGTCTAGATCTACAAACAAGGGCATACGTTATGATTAAAGACAGAAACAAATGATTTTTATGGCTATTTATTAATCTTTACTCAGTTGATCGGATCTTTTCTTAGCAATGGAGTAGTGCCGGTGGAGACGGTACCTCTAGGGGTCTAAATGTTGTGTTTTTATTTTACTAAGAAATGGGCAGGACCAAATGGATTGTATTTAACATTCAGTAATTTACTAGGTTCAGAATTATTATACAGTAACTTAAAATAAAAACATACGGTGTATGAAATAACCTAAAATATGTTCAGTCAAACCATTAAACAATTTCTTTAACTTTTTAATCTAAAAAAATATAACATCGTACGAAACGTAAATGATAGATTATTAGATCTAGTTTTAAGTGATGTGTTATGTAAAGTGTCAAAATCCTCAAATTTGATGTCAACAATAGATGAACACCACATACCTCTCTGTATTGAAACATTCCTTGAAAAGAGCAAAAAAGTAACCCGGGAATTAATTTTAAAAATACCAACTTCCATAATCTCCGTCAGAATTTACTAATCACCGGTTGATCATTCTTACTTACTTATGAATGCGTAAATAAGGCAACTGATATTTTTTATGAAAAACTAAATCAAATATTCAGCAAATATATTCCTAAAAAAATATCTACCAATTAACATTATCCGCCATGGTTTGACAAAGACTTTATCCAGACCCTTAGACAAAAAAATAAAGCATAAAAGCAATACTGTAATGGGACAGGTATACGTCATTTACACTAACTTCTACAAGGCTTTCGATAGTCTGGATCATGGTTTATTACTTATGAAGTTAAATAAGATGACTCTAAGCTACAATATGTTAATGTTGTTCCAGTCATATTTACATCGTCGAATCCAATATATCCACTGCTTTGTATACAAATCGTCCAACTTCATTCAGTCCCCTGGCGTTCCCCAGGGATCAGTAATGGAGCCGTCATTGTTCATAATTTTTATCAATGACATCGTAGCGGGTCTAAACGTCAAGTGTTTATTATATGCGGATGACTTAAAACTTTTCTTAAAAATTGAATCAGAAAATGATTGTATCTTACCTCAAAAAATTTAAACACATTAAACTCATGGTGTAAAGAAAATAAACTATTGCTTAATATAACGCAATGCAATGTAATGTCGTATTATCGTAAGGAAGAACATACCGTAATATTATACAATTTAAATAATGATACCGCAATCCTTCCTCGTCCAAATACTATTAAAGAAGCTTGCCTTCGCTATACATATCAATACAATGGCATCTAATTCTTATAAGAATCTTGGTTTTATTTACGTAATACAAAAGATTTTAAGAACATAGATACATTAAAGCTACTATTTATTATAGTCAAGTAGGAATATCCCGAGACATAAAAAATGTAGCAAAAACTTTACGACGTCATTAAAATACTGGTACTCTTTGTAGTGCTGTTCGCAAATTGACTGTGGTTTTTAATGTGCGTTGGGAATGTTTAATGTCAGGCTTGGCGCCATGGCCCGCGGCGATATAATTATGTCGTAAAATTTTTGTTGCGTTTTTTATTTACTGGGATCTATTTACTACAACTAACGCCATGGCCCGCGGCGATAATTATGTCGTACAGTTTTTGTTGCGTTTTTTATGTACCGGGAACTTATTACTTGAACTATACCTTAGTAAGGTCGCAACTTGAACATGGTTAATAGTTTGGAGTTCCGTACATAATATTCACATTACCAATATTCAGCGAGTTCAGAGAACATTTTTTAAAATAGCATCAATATCTCCAAAGAGGCATCCCGCAAGAAATTTTTTACAATAGATTTTAAATGGGCAGCTTGATTAAACGCGTAAAATAGTCAATAATATAATTAAGTGTGAATCGCTACTCAAAATGTTTCAGTTTCATGTACCGAGAACAAATGCTCGACACAAACAGTTATTTTATATAAGAAATCATAGTACTAACGTATATAAAATGTCCCCTATATATCATTTTATTAATAATTATTCAAATACTGAAAATGATTTAGACATTTTATTCCGTAATGAAGCATTAAACGTTTATAGCAATAAATATATCCAACGCGGGTCCAATTACTATATTCAGCCTAGCCCCTCTTTTCAAATCGTTTTGTAAAAAAGGTTAAAGAGCAAGACAATAAACAATAGTCACCTATCAATGTTATAATTTTAAGTTATCGTTCACATTAATTCAACAGGCATTAGAGAAAAACTTAAAGTAAAACAAGGCAACCATTTTGTTTTCAAATATATGTTTGAAATGAACTAAAATAACAAAATAAGGTCTTCTGTAATTCATATCATATGTTGTCGGATTTTTTATTTTTTTTTAATTACTTGATACAGAGAACATTTGTTTTTTTTAAATTGTCTACTCGAGATTTGTTGATGTGGCGTTTGGCGCCCTTAATCATGTGGCGCCCTAGGCAGTTGCCTAGGTAGCCTGGGCTTATGACCGGCCTTGGATATATCATAACGAAATCTGTGATACTGATTGTAATCTAGTATTAAACATTTAGGTAATTTGTCTTATATTTAGTACGTACTGTTATTGTGTTTTGTCCTTTTTTGTATTTTTCTTAAATGCTTTTTGTAATTTGTAATCTTGTGCTGTAATTGGGTTCTCCCCGTTGGATGTTGTAAATAAATGAAGAAATAAAAATAAATAAATATGAGCAAATCCAAATTAAACTAATTAATTTCTGACGAAAATTAATTTGATTTTCAAGCAAAATAAATGCCTATAGTTTCTTCATTAGGGGCTGTTCAAGGCTTCTGAACACAGATCTTATATGGGGGAACTTTTACAAAAGTGGTTGAATTCGAACGTCGCAAACATGCGGAATTCTTTCCTACGTGGGGTTGTTTAAGTCTGTAATATTTGTTTCAACGACACTATACGGTTTACACCAAATCTCTGATTGGATTAACGGAAGGCGGATATTTTATTTAAATGCAAATAAAATTTAATCACGGAAACGATATTACTATTAAAATTGTGCAACAATTTCTAATGCCCATGCAACTGTTCGCGGTTTCCAAAACATTACGTCAAGGATTATTTTATTTCATATATGCATTGTTCCAATCCGCTACACTACCCTTTGGCCAAATACTTTTTAAAATTAAGTATCTATACATATTTATGTGACAAAGTATGAATAAATAATTCATATGCACCCATAGGAAATTGTTTCTTTTTGTTTAGTAACGCATTTATTATATAATCACTAGTGCTAGAAACGAAAAGTGAATGTTATTATTTCATCGTTTTTTAACCCATAATAACATGACGAGTTCCATTTCCCCACCGCCTTAGTAGAAGTGAAATAAAATAAGCTTTAATTAATTGTTATCTTTAATTAGTCTAGGCACACAAATAATAATTAGAAGGATTTGGTCGAGGCATTATTTGAAACGGCTGAAACTTTCAGTAACGCAGGAGACTTTCTAGAGCTAAATGATGGCTCAACAACATCTAGAGCAAGTGTCTTATCTAGCTCATTATGTAATTGTTCTCCATATCTGTATTGCCGTCTTTTAAATCATTTAGGGTCATTCTATCTTCTAAAATCACATGTAACTGTATTGAACTGATGTTTTTCTGCATTATAGCGTTGAGTGATAAATATCATTTATCACTCAACGCTTTTAGTTGTGCCACAAGCCACAATATCACTTATTGTGGTACAATATACCTACGTATTCCGCATTCAATTAAGAAAAAGCGTAGTACTCTCAAAGACTTTCTGCTTCACAAGTTCAAGTCGAAATTGCTAATATTTCACGAGAACGCAAGCTAGCATATAAAACAATTAATAAAATAATACATTACCGATTCGCTTTGGCTATTAATTTCGTCTTACATCATTTGCTTCTATGACTGATTTCTTATACGCCTTTAAATATTCTGAATTTTTCTATTCTGCATTGAAACGCTTTCGATACGAGTCGTAATTTCGTTGTTTCTTATTCAAATCGAAAGACACAAATAGATATTGGTTAATATCGTTTTTATGGTTTTCTGTGCACGAAAGTGAACGGATTTTTATTGCATTTCCGCAACAATAAAATAATCATGTTTTAAAAAATGCACTTGTGCTCCTAACAGAGCATCGCAAAAGGATGACATATGTGCGATATATAAATTATAATACGCGCCTATTTATTGAAGCCACAACTACTTCAATGTTGGGAAGTATTTATTCATGTTCGTTAAATGAAAAAAAAAAAAAAAAAATAGGGATTATAATATTCCAACTTATCTGCAAGTGCCTTATATATAATAAGGACTAAACAAATTAAACCAAAACAGCTATTCTGCCAGCTACATGCCGACGATGAGCATTGAATTAAATGGTGAAATTTTCCGTATAACACAGTTAGCACTAAAATACAATAACTTGGATTACTCGAATGCTGCGAGGAAGATGCGAAGCCTCTATAATCTTAGGATGTCACTATAGGCGAATATAGACTTTACACTTTCGATGTGCATCGCGGATGATTCATCTGCAATGAAATGTGTAAAGATTGTTTTCATCTGCGTTTCATCTAAAGTGATCATCCAAATTGGTCAGTAAACAAAGTAGAAGTACTCTCTACTTAGATGAAATCGTATTCACTGCAGATGAATCATCCGCGATGCACATCAAAAGTGTAAAGTCAATATTCGCCTTAACTGCAGACCGGTTTCGACCTATTTTTGGATTTCGTTAGTGTAGTGCAAGTGAGTAAGCATACCTTCGATAAACCTGGGTCGCATCTCATATAACTGTTAAGTTCCACAGCTGTAGAGCGTAACTGGCGCCATCTCTACGTAGTATCGGAACAATCCAAATCGAAAATAAACAAACCGAAAAACTGATCCTACTTAAAGGAGCACCCTTGCCAGTCGTCACACACCACGACGAGAGCCAACAGCTCGAAACTGCAGTCTGCAAGTGGTGTGTGACGACTGGCAAGGGAGCTCCTTTAAGTAGGATCAGTCTTTCGGCTGGTGTTTGTTGCAATCGAAGCATTAGCGTTTTGATGGTAATATGCAATTATTACACTTAACGCGCCAGATTTGTAACTTTGGTTGCAGTCTGGTTACTTTCCTTATAGTAAAATAAGGATTTATAGAGGAGTTTGCGACTAAAAATATTATGTTTAATACGCACTTGGTTTATTGTTTCATTAGTTTTTTTCTCAGGTTTCTCTGACATATGTTTCGGTCTTGCGACCATTATCAAAAAGTCTTAAAAACTGACCCGAAAGTGGTGGTTCACAATATATATCTTACAAATCCTCTACCCACCTAGAGGGGGATAATAACTTGAGTTGCTATTTCTTAAAATTTAACAATACAGACCGGAATTACGAATTTAATTTTAATTTTATTACTGTGTAGTACAGGATTGTTCATAAATTCTGTTTGTGTATTTGTAACGTTTTTATGGTTTCTTAGGGCCTTCTTAATTTGTAAAATTTCAAGCATTTCTAGGATTTTTCCTTTGTTTGCATTATGCAAAAGTTTAACACTACTACCGTTAAAAACGTGATTTTGCTCAATGCAATGTTCGGCGAAACCAGTTGATTTTTTATTATATAAAATAGACTGTTCTCTTAACCTCACATCTATATAGGTCAGAGAGGCCGTAGCATAGATGTGAGGTTAAGGGAACACAAACAGTATATCTTATATAATAAAAAATCAACTGGTTTCGCCGAACATTGAATTGAGCAAAATCACATTTTTAACGGTAGTGAATGCGAAGAAGAACCAGAAATGATCTAATCAAATTTTGCCGAAAATTCTAGCCAATGGCGAATAGAACTGACAAATTCGCGGTTGGCCTCTGGCCTACCGCTATTATAGTTTAGAAATTTAGCGCGATTTTATTAATGTGTTACACCTAATAAATGTGATACAAACACGTTATGATATTACATGCGTTTGCATGTGTAAAAGCTGTTAGTGTACGGCGGAGTTATGTAATACAGGTGTCACTAGATTTGCTTGTACCTAATCATATGCGACCAAAAGCATTATTGAATGATATACGAGCCGTAAAAAATGTCTAGCAATTTAATTAATGCAGCAATAAACGTTGGCTTAAGTGTCAGTCATTTATATTACATATTTTAGTTTGATTTATGATGTCCATTTTTGATTTTTTTGAAGAGGTACTTCTTCATTGTGGGATTTGTCATTGAAGAAAGGATGTAGAATTTCGTTTGCTGTGCGTGCGTGCGTGCGAAAAAAAAAATGTGAAAAGATATTCTCGGTCTTAAAAATAGTCGTCGAAGTATATATTTTTATAGGCATAAAAATATGAAGTGTTAGATTGGGACAAATTTGTATTCTAATATTAAATAATGTGAAAGCTTGAAATGAGATTCTTTGATGGATTATAATACGTTTTAAATTGATAACGTAACTTGCACCTCACTAATACTGAAAATTGATATACAAATATTTATTAATGCGTAAATTGGCTCATCACTCATTTGTTGATAGTCAACTTATACAAATGAAGTTATTAATTATAATAATAATATTTATTAACCAGAAGGCACCCGTGGTACATTCACTACGTCCCAAAATGCGTCATCTGCGTCAACTGAAATTGTGCATTTAAAAAATGTCTATAGTATTATCAGAAAATGTCTATCGTTATTTACTTCAGTTAATGTCAGGAATTTTGCATTTCCTTATAGTGACCATATTGGATGGTTTATTGAATAAATTTTGTTTACAACGATATATCACAATGTTAAAAATAATTTGTTATCAGTATGAGCTTCGGCCAGCAAGATCTTCTGATCTGAATCCCTGGGATTTTTACACTTGAAGGTATACAAAAGAGAATGTTTTCTCGGTGGTCCCATACAAATTTCTTCTAGACGATTTAAATGTAATTGGAAACAACTTTTATATTACTAGAATATTCGCAAATTTGATGGAGGCGCCAGTGATTCACAGAGAAACTATTCATTGGCTTTAAATATGTTGGAATTAAACAGCACCTTTGACTATAAATCCATTTATATTGTGAGAAAAACCGTTCATCGTCGACAGATATGTAATTGGCGAATACTGTGAACTTCCCTGATAGTTTAAAAAAAATTCAGATTTGACTTATAGTTCTCCATTCAATTAAAAAATAAAGCAAAAATTACTTGTCTATCCCTTTTTCTTAGTGCGAGTTTTGTTACTTCAAATATGTAAGACTTTGTTAATTTTTATTGTTTTTAATTCTGATACGTCCATTTTTGAAGTTATAAGGTGTTACCTTAACATGGTTATAACATCTAAGCCTACGGAATTTATCAGTTGTGTAAGATAGGTTAAAGTTAGAATAACCGCAGGTATTGAAAGTAAAAATTTTCATTTTAGTAGTATCGATTGTGACCAGCAAATTATTGACTAGGGTATGAGCATCGACAGATAAAACACGGTGAAGAATTGTCCTGTTCAGCTTAGGCAGCCAAATACCTATTGTTATGTGCATGCCTACGCTATTGCCTCATAGAAAATACTAGAAGGACTGGAAGGATCTTGAATGATAGACTGGAACATTCTAAAATGATTGAGTACATTCGACACGGACATATACAGAGTTCAGTAGACAGTACAGTTATGCTATTTTGAGTTTGATGTGAGATTAATTCTTGTTGCAGTTTATTGAACCTACGTACAGGGTATTTACCGGAGGGTGTAAACACGTAATAATTGGTGTCAGAAGTGGGATGTTACCGATATAGAAGGAAACTTTCGGGTAGTTGGGGGAGAAGTAGAACGACTTAAGCGACAGTTAAGAGAACAAGGAGGCCAGCTAGTATTATCGTCGTCAGGCCCTCAATTACAACCTTCCTCCTTTGACGGACAAACTTCATGGACGATATATAAGAAACAGTTTGAGGCAGCTGCATGCGCAAACAACTGGAGTGATGAAGACAAAGCTATGGCATTAGTTTTAGCATTGAGAGGGCAAGCTTTAGAATTGTTGCAGACAATCCCAGTGGCGCAGCAACAGAATTTTAAAGTTTTGGAGGCTGCGTTCGACTTAAGATATGGCGACCAACATCTGTCCCAAGTATATCGGACTCGGCTGAAATCACTTATACAAAAAGCTAGAGAGATTTTACAAGAATTTGAGGCTGCAGTAGAGAGACTGGCACACTTGGCTTACCCGAATGCACCAAGGCATGGCAGTTGACGCGTTTATTGATAAAACATGAGGAGATCAGGTGGGTTCTTAGACTATCTGGGCATAAGACTAGTAGTAAAGCATCGATCAAGACACTTGAGGTAGAGGCCGTCTATATGGATTCCTCAGGGCACAGAGTACGAGCTGTCTCTGTGGAAGAAGCCCAATCAGAACAAACGGATTAGAACACCAAATTAAAGGACATGCATAAAATGATAAGTCAATTAATGACCAAGACAAGTTCCCAGGAAAACAGGAAAATCGACAAGGAAGTCCTACCAGAAGTATCCGTTGTTATCAGTGCAGCAAACCGGGTCATATGATGCGGGATTGACGGAAATGGAACCTGGCGAAGTAAACGTTGCAAAGAAAGAAATCGATTCCGATAAGACGAGGGTGATTGTTATGCTAACGGACATACAAAAAATTGTCGTACAAGTACTGAGCGAATTAAGTTCGCGACCGGAGCTAAAACAGGAACCGCAAACGCCGAAACAGGAGCCGAAGCAGCAATGAAGTGGTGGAAGGCTGTCAAAAGGAATCCGCTGTTATAATTGGATAAATTACGGCATAGCAAGAGGTATTGTCGCCAGAGGCACCCAAAGGAAGTAACTGCCGAGAATGTAAAAAGACAGCAGCAAGATGCAGCGAAAGTAAAAGCGGTTAAGATAGAGGTTCCGAAGGACTGGACTATGTACGTTGTAAGGAAGGAACAACTGTGCAATGATGGAATTGGACCTATACTGAAGGCAAAAGAAAAAGGCACGTGACCAGAATGTTTCGGATACAAGTGTTGAGCTGAAGGCTTTGTGGGCGCAACAGGATACCCTAAGGTTTGAAGATGGACTATTACGGAGCGGAGAGCATGGCAAAGCCCGGATGGGAATGAAGTTACTATGCGTTTGGTAATACCCACGCGCCGGGTACCAAATGTACTTCGGAGTGCACGAAGGAATGCTCGGAGAGCATTTTGGCAAAAATAAGACTTTGGCTAGAGTACGGGAACGATTCTACTGGATAAATAGCCGTCAAGATGTAGAGGCTTGGTGTCGCAGACGCAAGGCTTGTGCGGATGCGGACATCAAGGGGTCACCTACAGCTGACCGCATGAAGGTTCGATGTGTCTGTAATGTCAGTTCGGTAGGATTCAAGGTTTGCCTGTACAACCCACAGCCGGGACCGGGACGTTCAGGCTTAAGGAGGGGGCAGGGTTCATAGAAAATAGCAAAAGAACTGGACAGATTTCGAATGATAGATAGACTGGAATATTCTAAAGTGATCTAGTACATTCGACGCGGGCATATATAGAGTGAATCCAAGCGCACTGAGTTCAGTTCAGTAGACAGTACATTTCTGATATGGAGAGTTTGATATGAGATTAATTCTTGTTGCAGTTTATTGAACCTACGTACATAGTGTTTACTGGACGGTGTAAATACGTAACACTATATTGAAATATTTGATGTCCTTCAAATACTACCAATAATACTTTTTACATGTCCTTTTGAATTTCTTTTTATTATGAACTTTAATGTATTCAGGTAGTCGGTTGTATATTCATTTCATTGAATTCATTTGTTTCTAACAGATTGTTTTGTATTTTGGAGTTTGATACGCGTTTTTAGATCTCTTCTTGTTTCATATTGTTAGTGGTTTACCGGCGTTCCAAATGTATGTTTCTTGTTGTGAGGATAAACTATAGCCGCATGCATATACAGGGTGTTGCATCATGAGAGGGACATAGCTTAATAGGAGGTAGAGAACATCAGTGGTAACCGGAACCTCCCATAGAAATGTCTCATTGGGCCTTCATTACGAAGTTACAGGGTGTTAAATAATTTTTGACCAAACCTGTTTTTTGTCATAACTTTGACAGGGAATGAAATAACGGATTCATATTTGGTACGGCTAATGTACTAACGAGCCCCAAGAGGTACATGTATAAAAAAAAATATATCCAGGTCCGGACTCACTATAATTTATGTTTCTTCTTTGCATCAATAAAACATCACCCTGTATATATTTTTTTGAAATTTCGATACGATATTCGAAAAGAGCAAGAAAAAACAAACAAAATGGCCTATTTCATTTTTTTGTTACACCTTCGTGGTTATTTAAATACGTTGTTAAATGTGCAAGAAAATGGATTACAGAACCCTATTAAATGAGAGGCACGTGAAATAAATAGTTTTATAACTAAAATTTGCAAAAATTCTATTGAGCCTAGGTGGTCTGGGTGAATCCTAATTCCTTTGGTAAAAACTGTGGTCCTAATAATTAATCGGGTATGAAATAACAAAAATTTTAATCAATCACAGTAGGCTTGTTCAAAGTGACAGATAATAAAAAGAAATCTCCTAAACAGTTGAATAATTGTTTGTTAGTAATTTAATGTGTCAATAATCCGCATTTAGTTAGTGAAAACTTGTGAAAATATTTTAACTATGCCAGTAAAATTTACAAACGTGGAATATGCTGACATAATATTCATCTATTGTTTCTGTAATGGAAATGGTAGGTCGGCGGAAAGAGAATATCGGCTGCGTTTTCCTGGTCGTCGATGCCCTAATCATAAAACCTTTAGTACGGTGTTCCAGTATGCAAGACAACACGGAAAGTTTCCTACTTCTGCAGTTGTGGAGCGTGTTTTACAACAAGGTGTGCAGGAACAAAACAATATTATAAACGTAGTTCAAGAAAACCCAAATATGAGCACTAGACGAATCAGTTTGGCAACTGGTATTCCTCATTGGCGAGTATGGAGAACCCTAAAAAGAGAACGTTACCATCCATATCATATCCAGCAGGTACAGCGTCTTCAACAAGGTGACGATATCCCCCGCCTGGCATTTTGTCATTGGTTGTCTAACCATCGCCCAGTCATTTACAGAACCTTATTTACGGATGAGGCACAATTTACAAGGGATGGAGTAAACAATTCACGAAATAATCATAAATGGGCACAGGAAAACCCACATGCGGTACGCCAACGCCGTTCGCAACACGGGTTTTCTGTAAATGTTTGGGTCAAACTTGTGAATAGACATTTGATAGGGCCACATTTTTTTGAAGAAAGATTGAATGGTGAAATTTACTTTGATTTTCTTCAAAACATTTTACCGAATATGTTAGAAAATATCGGTATAAGAGGCATGTTGTTTCAGCATGATGGGGCCCCACCACATTTTAACCTTCAAGTAAGAGAACACTTAAACAATGTGTATCCTAATAGATGGATTGGGCGCGGGGGTCAACATGAATGGCCACCAAGATCTCCTGATTGTAACCCTTGTGATTACTTTTTATGGGGCCACTTAAAAAACGAGGTTTATAGCATTGAAATTGAAAGTAGACAACATTTAATCCAGCGCATCGTTACAACCTGTGACGAAATACGGAATAATCCAGAAATGATACGTCGAGCAATTGGTGACCTTTCTAAACGCGCAAGAAAATGCACAGAATGTGGGGGAGGACATTTTGAAAATTTACTTTAGTGTCAATTACGTTTTATTTTTAAACACATTTAGTTATTGTTTTGTTATTTATTGTTAATTGAATGGAGAATATTTTATTTATTTAGATTTTAGTTTGTTCTCTTTTACAATTTTTATTAAGTATAAAATGTTGATGATTTTCTTGATCAAAGTAACTGGTTGCTTAGGCCTAAATGGTTTAAATTATCTGTCACTTTTATTCTTTGAACAAGCCTACTGTGATTGATTAAAAATTTTGTTATTTCATACCCGATTACTTATTAGGACCACAGTTTTTTACCAAAATGGACCTTTAAAACGTGCCGGAATTAGGATTCACCCAGACCACCTAGGCTCAATAGAATTTTTGCAAATTTTAGTTATAAAACTATTTATTTCACGTGCCTCTCATTTAATAGGGTTCTGTAATCCATTTTCTTGCACATTTAACAACGTATTTAAATAACCACGAAGGTGTAACAAAAAAATGAAATAGGCCATTTTGTTTGTTTTTTCTTGCTCTTTTCGAATATAATATATATACAGGGTGATGTTTTATTGATGCAAAGAAGAAACATAAATTATAGTGAGTCCGGACCTGGATATATTTTTTTTTATACATCTGTCTCTTGGGGCTCGTTAGTACATTAGCCGTACCAAATATGAATCCGTTATTTCATTCCCTGTCAAAGTTATGACAAAAAACAGGTTTGGTCAAAAATTATTTAACACCCTGTAACTTCGTAATGAAGGCCCAATGAGACATTTCTATGGGAGGTTCCGGTTACCACTGATGTTCTCTACCTCCTATTAAGCTATGTCCCTCTCATGATGCAACACCCTGTATAACCCCTTCACACTCAGTAATTCATTATCAATATATTTCTACAGTTGTCTCGACTTTTCCATAAAATTGTCCCTAGTATATAATTTTGTGTTATCTGGAGAGGCTATTTGGCAGGTATTGGTTTAATAAGTTCTGGGCAACACCTCTAATTCCCATCTTGTTTAGTTTGTCCAGTAACTGGCAATGTGACACTGTATCCGGAGGCTTTTTATAGACCTAAAAAGATAGCTATGACTTTTTCGTTCTTTTCAAAGTTTGTTGTAATTTTATCTGTTAGTAACTGGAAAGGATGTTACTGATTTTTTGAGATTATTTTTTTAATATATGAACGAAGCCTAATACGAAATTTGATTTTAATTTAATCTTTAAATTGAAATAGGGTAAAAAGACGTATATTTCTACACCATCACCACGAGATACTTGATTGCTACTTTGATTATGCGAAAATCAAACACATGCTGATTTTTTATGTTGTTTTGAGGCTACACAGAGAGTATCAGACTAAAGGCTCGAACATTCGCAGGAATTCATTGGTGATGGATATGCCTTACTCCTTGACGCATAACCGGACTAATATAGTTTTGTAATTGTTCACCGATTTCTTAATATTTACCAAAATAAAAATAACTAAATCATTTTCAATTAGTCATTTGACGCGTGATATCTGAAATAATTAAAACAAAATTGCAAGCCGGCAATTAGTTAACATTTATGTGGAATGTTCTTTCACTTTCATAATCCAGTATAAATAAAAAATGGGAGTTTTTTAAGGCGTCTACAAATCACTACTGCAAATTATAACGCGCTAAAACATTGTATTATATTATTATGTAATGCTGAAACGATTGTACTAAATATATTATAAACAATTATTAAATAATGTGAATGGTTGTCGACTGCGAATTGAACTATACAAAACTAGGTTATTTTTTATAGATAAACGAGAGTAATTGTTGGTCTTCGCAGACATAATTGAGATTGTGACGGCGATTAGTAGTTCATTAAGACCCGCCCGTCGATATATTGGCTAAATACTTTTATTGTGGAATTAAGTGGTGTCTCAAGCTTAGACGCTTATTTATTTTTCACCTGCTTACATATTTGTCAACAAAACAATCGGACATGTCTATTAATCCAGTAACTTTGTTCAAAAATCCATACCTGTTTGGAAAAAGTTCCAGATAAATGAAATTTTATACACAGAAACTAAATATAAAATAAAAAGTACCTGAGATCTGGGTTTCTCGTAGAAAGTTTAAAAATAAATAATTTTAAAATCAGAAACCTAAATTTTTTTATATTTTCAATATTTGTCCCCTTAGTGAATAAGTCGGGGGCTGTTGTGAAATATCAAAAAACGAAAAGTAACTTAACTTAAACAATTTTTGCCCTTGGGCCAACAAACTACAGCTCCATAGGTTACCATTGATCTTATGACGGCAGTGTATATCTACAAATGAAAGCCTTCTTTAGTGGTCTATCTATGTGAAGATTCCATGTTAGGTTGGCATCGAAGGTTACTTCTGATACCAAACTTAGTATTGCATCTAGGAGGGTAGGTGCCTTCAGTGCTCCTAGTTTCCTTTTCCGTGTGAAGAGAACCATCTCCGCCTTCCTGGGATTATTCTTAGAGCCTCCTGCATTCTTTCACAGAGGACTCCTTCGAATTTTCCGCTAGGCATTATTGTTAAATCAAACATATGTACATATACAGATGGCTAGGAAAAAATAATATTTGCAACACTTGAAAGAAATATATCAAGCTGATTCTCAATAAATATTTAACTGACGCACATAAAATACAAAGGAGAGAATTTCACTATATTTGATCGTGGGGTAGGAAGATAAAAGGTTTTACGGTTACGTGTTTCAAATGCAGGGGTATGAAAAGTTCGGCATGTTCTAGAAATTAGGGCAGTAAACTAGATTGTGAATTAATATGTATATAAAAGAAAATCCAATCTATTTAGCAAGTGTTTACGTTTAAAATCAGTAGGAGGGTAAACATTGACCATAATGTCCATTGCATATGAAATTTCATACAGCGACGTTGAATATTATCAATGTCATTGCAATATGTATTATAGCCGGAATTTCAAATGACTAAAACCTATATTTAACAAATTCAGTATACCTAAAGTAGATTTAACAAATCAATATCATTAAAATCTCTAGAATTTCTAAACACAAAACCTAAACTTTTACACAGAACGATAATTTCAGTTTCGAATAAAAAAAACATCACAAGTTCTTAAATTCATCAGGTCTATTCAAGACACTACCATTCAACTCACAGTCGAATATTAATGGATTGTTTTTCTAGCTGAATTAGAAATCGTTACATTTGGAGATATTTAAGGGTAGGTTATTCCGAAGGCACCAATCATTCACATTATTTAAATTTCTTTGCAGTAGCATGCAATCCTCATCACTATCAGCAGTATAAACCGATTGTATGTCATCAGTACGTAGCAAACAGTTGACATCAACACAAGTAACTATATCGTTGATAAATAAGATGAATAATAGAAGGCCTAGTATTGAACCTTGGGACACTCCAGATGCATCTGGGAATTGAGCAGATTTAAAGCCACGGTGTTCAGCATATTTATTTATTTACTTTTATTACACAAGAATAAGGGCTGGAGAAATATACCCATTATACTGAAGAACAAAAGACACAAGGTCAAACAGTAACACATTGAATTACAAGAGGAGAAATACAAAGTAAATGAACAAAAATCTTGTCAAGGCAATACAAGTTTGTCGTATTTACATTTAAAAGAATTTACACTGGGTGCCAACACAGCACAGGATGGGAGTGTTCGCACACTGAAAGGAAGTGAACAGACGTCTGAAGGGGTCACTGGTGGTCTTAAATGGATGTCCACGTAATCTCTTATCATTGGTAAGAGTAAATAAATTATGAATTAGGGATAATTCATTTCATATCCCTTTATATAGTGATAAGGTGCCCCGACGCGACGTCTTCTGACAGCCAGCGCGGTGAGTTTAAATTGTGCAAGCGGGTCTTCGTAACATGGGCAGATATATTCAAATAGTAGCCGGCACACAAAAATCCACTTGAGCTCCGTGTCGTATGGTTAACATTACTATTAGCACTATTTTCGTCATTATATTTAATGCGATTAATGTATTTTAAAGCTGGATGATTATCTGCTGGGGCAGTGAATTTCATTAGCACAGCTTTTAGAAAAATGGCGTAAACCTCTGCATCTTTTGATGCCAATAGAATCACAAATATCACAGAGATTATACCCCACTAACAACATTCTTACCGACTGACATTATTTTATTATAGGATTTCCACATCTATTTGTAGCACAGCTTGAAATATATTTTCATTCCTTTTAATAGATATAATTTGCGGTGCCTTACACCGAAACCCATCACTAATAACAAGAGTTTTATTTTGAAATTTCATAAAGTTCACAATATCAACGGCACTAAATTTATTAATCGTGTCAGCAAGTCTTATCTTTACAATTATACATATCCATAATATCATATTTGTTGTTATGGATTATTTGTATATAAAAAGAGCGTTTACTTTCTTCAAATACCTAGCTGATGCTGATTAACAAACAACTTAAATAGATTTGCACTTTGTTTAAATAAATATAGTTTAGTTGAGTGTGAAATTAATTATTTGTTTTGTTAATTTCACCTTTTTGAGAATCTTATATAATGAATTTCTTATTTAATCGAAATGGGATGGAAATAAAAATATATTAATTCAATTCTTTGCGTATTATTCATTTATCTGCAATTACTAGAGTCAAAGGATCTTTAATTACAACAAGTGAAACTTTGCTTTAGCAAAGTCAGTAGAGATCACATCCATTTGATTATTATTTGTGAAAGCATCCGTCACAAAGTTCACAAAATCCACTAGATTTCCATTTACTGATCTTTTCTTCTGGAACTCATATTGAAAGTTTGATATTGTATTCTTAGTGTGCTCATGAAGGTAGTAATAAACACCGGTCTCTAATATCTTAAATAAATTTGACGATATAGCCATGGGACGATAATTTATAATTTCCCTTCGATCTCCTCTTTCAGAAAGAGGAGCAATTCTTGCTATTTTCGATTTAACTGGCATTTTTTTATTCTTAAGAGCTAAATATAAATGATAATGGCTTAACAAATGCTTCTTTGCAACCCTTAATTACACAGATCATACATTATCATGTCCCTTTGTTCACTTCTCGGTTCGGTTTTAATTTATCTATTGCTTTAATGGCATCAGCATCAGAAATCTGACTAATTTTCAATAGTTCCAGTTCTCCATTATCAGTTATACTATTATCAGATGTAGGATGTATTCTTTTAGATAATTGAAAGATAGAATTATTGGCAAAACTTTTGGCCATAGACTTTCTCGTTGATAAACCTCATTGTTCAGAATCATTATTATTTTTTGTTTTGATAAAATTCCAAAATTACTTGACATCACATTTGATAGTATATTCAACATTTGTGTTATCGTTCTTATATACTACTTTGATATCTTTTTTATTTTGTGTCTTGAATTATTATAAATAATTTTACATTGTTCTATTTTCCTCTTATATAACTTCATATTTCTTTCTTTAGCTTTAATATCCAGTAATTTCAGGTGTGTACCAGGGAGGGAATTTATTAATCTTAGTTTTTACTTTAAGAACACACTTGTCAAATATATTGTATACAATTTAAAATTTATCTAATGCTTAATCTACACCAGCAATTGAATTTAATACATCCGTCTGCTTATCCAAATTAATAATAAGGACTTAAACAATTTTCTAGTTTAAAATTGTTATATAGTGTACCTAAATTAGATATAGATGTATCTAAGAAGCAATTTGTTTCAATTTCTACATTTAGAAGGAAATGATTGTCATCTTCGTTAATAAATGGTGTAATAAATGGTTCATAATTTCTTTCTACTAAGCATTGCTCATTAGATACAACAACATTGAATTTCCTACCATTTACGTTAGTGATGTTATTATATTGCTTGCCACCTACTTAGTTACAATAATTTTCAAATCTCTTTACGATATCAGGTTTCGTTCCATTTATGTTTAGATCTCCTATTATGATAGAATTATTATTAGTGACATACTGTAATGCTTCTAAATAATTAAATAATTGGTCATAATCTCTATTTTTAAGTTTGGTGGAATATACAGGGTGTCTCACCGGTAACTGAATCGATCGATATAGAGAAAAGTAGGCATCAGAAAATTTTGAAAATTTAGATAATTACTAATGTCGGTGTTGCCAATCCAACTAAATTACAAGCAGCTGGCACTTCCGCTTATACCGGAAGTCGATACCAACTTGCTTATTTCAAACGGAACACCCTATATATTTTAGGGTTTTCGAAAAGAGCATAAAATTCTGAGTCGAAAATATGTAGCATATCCTATACCTAAACCTAGCCGTTTCAGAAATATTTGACATTTTATAGAAAATTTGACAGGTGCAACGGTTTGCAAGAACCGTTATAACTTTCTTCGTGTAAAAGATCCTCATTTGCTTCTTGCCACATAAAAAGAACGCAAGGAGAACTACGTTCTACAATTGAAATAAATTCAATAATATCATACCAAGTGTTCCGTTCTCCGCGTTACATTTTGTCAACTTCAAACCGCGAAAACTTGTTTAGATCAAATGGAACACCCTGTTTTTTTTTTGCGTAAAGTTGTGTAAAATTGAATTCCCTTTTTTCTGATATTAGCAGTGTGGGGGTTAAAGTTACAACTTTTTGAAATATTTGCGATTATATTAGAAATTCATGAATAATTGTTGTAATCATTTCATCAAAATAGCCATGATTAGAAACAATCAGTCATTATCTTATGTCAAAAAATGCCAGCACGTTTAAATTACACCCACGAAGACTTTTTTAAAATTTGTTTATTATTTATGGAAATGTGATAAAGTAATATCAAGAACTTGCAGCACATTTGCTACTCGATATCCAGAAAAACGGAAACCGTCACCAAACACTGTAAAACGCATACTGGAAAATTTTAAAAAATATGGCTCTGTCAAGTCAAAAATGCAAAGAAGAAAGCCTATTGTTGATGACATTGAAATAGTCATTCTGGGATATTTTCATGCATTTCCAAGGATGTCATTAAGACAAGCTGCTCTGGAATCAGGACTATGCAAGGATTCGATTCACAGAATCTTAATAAAACATAAGTTTCACCCGTTTTCATTCCATATGGTTCAAGGATTAAAAGAAACAGACTTCCTAAGAAGACAGAATTTTTGTGAGTTTATTCTAATAAGGTCTGAGGGTCACGATTCTTATTTGGGAAATATTATATGGACAGATGAAGCAAGATTTACTAAAAATGGACTTTTTAATAGACACAATTCGCATTATTGGAGTGACTCGAATCCTCATATGTTCAGAGAGCGAAACTTTCAGGAAAGTTGGCAGTTCAATGTTTACTGTGCCATAAGAGACGATGGAGTGGGGGCATTACAATTTTATCAGAAAAATTTAAACGGTAAATTAAATTTTCTCTTCTGCTAATATGTATAGGTAAATTTTTGTTTTTTTTAGGCGAAAGGTATCTGAATATCTTACAAAATTTGAATAATAAATATTAGAAAATTTACCTCTCGCCGAACATAGAAACATTTTTTATCAGCACGACTGTGCTCCTCCACATAACGCATATTTAATTAATAATTATTTACAAGAAACTTCTTATGATCAATGGATTGCGAATAATGGACCTCCTCGCTCGCCCGATTTATCAGTTCTGGATTATTTTATTTGGGGAACTATTAAAAATAAAGTTTATGAGAGCCCATTAACAACCATTGAAGATTGTATGCAAAGAGTAAGAAATGCATTTCAAAACATATCACAAGATTCAATTAGAAGAGCTACCCATGAGGAACTAATCCGAAGGTGCGAAAAATGTGTCGAGGTTCGCGGGCGG
Organism: Leptura quadrifasciata; assembly: GCA_963675555.1. Taxonomy (NCBI): domain Eukaryota; kingdom Metazoa; phylum Arthropoda; class Insecta; order Coleoptera; family Cerambycidae; genus Leptura; species Leptura quadrifasciata. Next base: position 1,596,286 of record OY776673.1, read on the forward strand.
AATTTTGAGCAATTATTAAATTAAAATGAAATCATATTTTAAATTGATCTTATCTCTGCTATTTTAGTTCATGCCATATCTTCAATTCGATTAATACGCATGTTACAGTGTTAGTCTTATTTTGCGTTTTTGTGGATATCGAGTAGCAAATGTGCTGCAAGTTCTTAATATTCTCCGTAAATAATAAACAAATTTAAAAAGTTTTCGTTGGCATAATTTAAACGTGCTGGCATTTTTTGACATAAGATAATGACTGATTGTTTCTAATCATGATTATTTTGATGAAATGATTACAACAATTCATGAATTTCTAATAAAATCGCAAGTGTTTCAAAAAGTTGTAACTTTAACCCCCACAATGCTAATACTAGAAAAAAGGGAATTCAATTTTACACAACTTGACGTAAAAAAATACAGGGTGTTCCATTTCATCTAAACAAGTTTTCACGGTTTGAAGTTGACAAAATGTAACGCAAAAAACGGAATACTTGGTATGATATTATTGAATTTATTTCAGTTGTAGAACGTAGTTCTCCTTGTGTTCTTTTTACGTGACAAGAAGCAAATGAGGATCTTTTACACGAAGAAAGTTATAACGGTTCTTGCAAACCGTTGCACCTGTCAAATTTTCTATAAAATCTCAAATATCTCTGAGACGGCTAGGTTTAGGTATAGGAATATGCTACATATTTTCGACTCAGAATTTTATGCTCTTTTCGAAAACGCTAAAATATATAGGGTGTTCTATTTGAAATAAGTAAGTTGGTATCGACATCCGGTATAAGCGGAAGTGCCAGCTGCTTGTAATTATTTTAGTTGGATTGGCCACACCGACATTAGTAATTATCTAAATTTTCAAAATTTTCTGATGTGTACTTTTCTCTATATCGATCGATTCAGTTCCCGTTGAGACACCCTGTATAGTATATACAAATGATAGTTTGGGTAATGACTTAAACTTAACACATAACATTTTCACTGATGAATTTATACTCATTAATTTAATTCCTTCACTGTAAAATTGTCTTTAAATAGCTAACATTCACTGAATGATCGGAACCAATTCAGACGATTTATTTTTCGTATTCCTACAATATTTGGAGTATTTAAAAAATATTGTAAAATACTAACAACTGTATTAAACATAATATTTTTAGTCGCAAACTCCTCTATAAAATCCTTATTTTACTATAAGGAACGTAACCAGACTGCAACCAACAGCTACTCCCGGGCTATGTGCCTCGTCGAGCGCTGAATTACAATTTACTGTATTGTTTGTGTTTTTACATAGTCTTTATCAAATTAATTTGCCACTCTATTTATATGTTATTGTAAGAATTTGTCCAAAATTAAACTGAAAATAATTTGTACTACGTTCATTTATTTATTAAAAGTTTGGGGTATAAGGGCCGCTAATAACTGTGCTGTTGTATGAATCTAATCTTAAAAAAGTTGGACCTCACACAAATATCTGCCGAGTATTTTTTTAAAGTATATAGTTTGCGAAATATTTTTATTGAATTATGACCAGTTTTTTATATAAATTAAATTAACTTGTTCTCTTGTTGTCATGTTACGTTAAGTATATGGGACTTTCTAGTTTGTAATCATTTTTTGTAATCATTACATTACTCTTTATTTATAGACATGCTTAGAGCTAACCAATAATTCTTTCTTTTCATTAAAGATTGCTGGATCTGAAGTTAATATATGTGAGTCTTTTTTCGATGATTTATGTTTCCTGTTATGTGAAACTTGACTCTATCAATTTTAAGAACATAAAAAATAATGAGGACCATCATCACGCATACTTGATACAAGATAAAAAAATGTATTCCATTATTTTTGATTGTGACATGACTGATCTCTCATACATTGTATCACACTTGGATACAGAATAATACATGGTCGCAGAAACTGAATTGAACTTACTTCGTAACCATAAACATTTAGAGTGCAACACAGCTTAAAGTAACTTGTGTAATTTACACATTTTTTTAGACATTTATTTTATATTATAGGGTGAGTTGAAGTTGTAGTCGGACGTGACAGAACTGTGAATACATATATCTACAACACTCTTTGTTCTTGCAAGATTGTTCCGACTTAACAACAAATTTTACTCAAAGCCAACAGGCGGATCAATGTGATCAATAGTAAATACAAGTATTTTGGAAACTTTCTATGTATACCTTCAGTATTGGCAATATACAACCAACATGGCACCCAATTCACGTCTAAGGAATTGGATGCAAACACATTTGAATATTTTTTGAGAGACCCTTGACTGGTGCCAGACACTTGGGATTCCTGCAAAATAAGATTGAGGACATTTTAGATGAACTACCTTTGGATATAGAATAATTCAAAAATGGTAATGGTAAAATTTGCCTTCAACAAAGATTCGAAGAAAACGTCATTTCGACGAATGGACCTGCCAGGTGGCCTTCAAGGTCACCTGATTTGACTCCCCTAGATTTTTTTCTTTGTATTTTGAACAACTGTTGTAATGTCTTGTGCGTTTTTTGTATTCCAAAGCCACCTTTATGTAAAAATTGTATTTTCTTATTTTATTTTAGCTGTAATTTTGATTGTATTTATCGTACATTTTAATAACGCATATGAATAAATTCCTCATTAGTAGTACTAATAAATGGTACCACGACACTAATATGGTTTTGATTTGAAGAAATTTTTGTTTTGAAGAAAGGTTTAAATACGGAAAATGGGATAAAACCCTTTAAGAAAATTGCGTTTTATTCTAAATTACAAAAATGACAAACGTTTGTGGAAACGGTATCTTAATTCCAAAAGTATATTGAAACATCCCTTATCTAGATCATATATAAATTTAAATTACTGGTGGTCGAGAGGAGAGCGCACTTGCCTCTCACCCAAAAGTTCCAGGTTCGATCCCCGGTCGTGGCAGTGGAAAATGCTGTGAGAGGGATTTTTCCACTATACACGGATATTGGGTGTGTGTCCCTTGTCTCTTAATGTGTAGCTCCCTCCCACACAAGGATCTTCTAGAGCCTTCCGGGATAAAGGGGGTCGTAATTACATGTGGTGTTACTTATTATTTATTTATTTATTTATAAATTTTTCTTATTTATTTGCCCAAATTGAAGTAATTATTGTATTTAATTCATTTTATTTTACATTTAGTTTGCCTTTAAATAATGAACATGTTAAAGTTGCCAGAAAGTCATTTAAATTTACATTCTTTTAAAGCAATATAAACGATACATCTAATGTAACTAAAATCGAGCCAAGCAATAGTGCTTGTTTACAATGGACGCGATAAATTTCAAGTACTTCTGTCGCATCACATAGGGTAAAACCGCCTACTTTTTCTATCTTAAGCATGCAAAGGACAGAAAGATACAAGTTTTGAGCCTAGAAATGCTGCGAAACTACGACCGAGCTAGTTTGGAATTTTTGTAATATAAACAATCCCGAGCGTGAGGCCATGGTGCCCACTACAAGGGAAGCTCCAAGCTCCCTGGAGATAGAATTTGAACTACACTTGAGCTACGTCGCAGAACTTGAATGTTCGCCGAGCTTATTGGATTATTTTGTGGTTTTGTGCCGTGGCGTAGCATTACGTGTGCCCTCACAATTCTCCGTTCTTTAATTTTTCTTTTAATCCATGTAATAATAAATTTCATACTAGTCAGACACGACTAACGTCGGTGTGAGTCGCGGGAATGTGGTATCAAGATAATTAATTTTCTCAGTAAGGCTAACATAAAACTAAATATAAATAATCGCTAAAGCTTGCAATTCAGGCGCCTCTACTTATTACACTTTGCTCAGTTATTATTTTCAATAAGAAGATTAGGTAAAAGTTCACATGCTGAATATTTTACTAGGGAGATTTATGTTTGTTAAATAACACGCTTATATTCTAGAACTATATATTTTCAGTGTTCATGTAATGACAAGAAACTTTAACTATCATTATACTTCAGTGGTGTACTATCAAAGGCTTACCGTGTGCCTATATTGACATGTAAAATGTCACAGGAATGTTTGCCTTTCAATTTATTGTGGGAGGTTTCTCACCGGTAGCTATCTGGTTTTCTATGGTTGTTTAATAACGACCCATCACCTTAATTACCCTTCGGACTACAAACTGATCGGGCCAACGGTCAGTACTGGGTCAATTGGCCCGTGACCTTGCTTGTATCAAAGGAGGTTACTTTTCGTCGAATACTTGTCTGTTTGAATTACATCTACCCACCCCGTTTTACGTTGTTGAACAGTCATACACAATTTGGTAGTTACCTATTGAGTAATCAATTAAAGGATATTTCCTCAACATTCTATGATATTTTACATAAGTATTTAATTCTCATTTACCGTGTAAATTCTATGATGCCGAACATGACATGATTTTTGTCCTTTGTTTTGCACGAAGTATATTTTATTATAGCAATTGCTAACACCATAACTTCAAATCCCCATTTAATCGGAACATGATTGTATTACCCGATTCTTGTTATTGCATAGCAACCCTGAAACATATATAGTATGGTCATTACTATAGCGACGTAAATTTTCCTATATAATATTTAGACAATTGTTTTAAATATTTGGATTGTTTGACTTCATGTCCGGCTATTTGCCGCATCAATGATTATAAAATAAAAATGGATTTTATGACTATTGTCCTACAATTACTGTCATTTCTTTAAACTTTACCTTTCTAATTATTCCAGAAATAAACTAAATAAACGATTTCATTGCATTTCAATCAAATAAAGTAGGAGACAAACTTCAACTAAAAATTTTAGTACAATCTTGAGTAATAAAATATGAACTAAATAACATAAATAATTAACTAGGTCTCTCAATTAATAAATAATTAATACCCTGGGGTAGGGGGCTCTTCAGTATAGTATAACCAATGTCATTTTAAAATATTATAAATTCAGCGTCTCTACCAGGGATATTCGTTGCTATGCCCCTCTGCAATAGTACACAGCAAGCAGCGCCGCGTTATCGATATAATTTATCTCCTCGTATACGAGATGTAGTCGAGCAGATGTACAATGAGCTGATGCGGGCGTCCGGTAAAGATTTCAAGCTGTTCGAAACGACCTGTTCTAAAGCATGAAAGTGCTGTGCGAAACTGTTTTCGTGTAGCCGGGCAGTGGCGTACGCTTATTTAACCTTGCGCAGTGGTTTTCTCGTAATAAAAAAACGTAAGTTGTTTGTGTTATATTTACCTAAAATAATTATTGTTAAGTGTAATGATATGATACGACATGGTATGGCACTTATTTGCATTAAGTTTTATACCATTACCGTGACTCTATGCGATAAGGCCATTCAAGTCTGTTTGCAATTTATTGCAATCTTCACTAGTGGTTATTTTAGAAAATAATTTAAGATCGTCGGCAAATAAGAGGAAAACTACTATTAGTAAAACACTCGTGAATGTCATTAATAAATAAATTAAGGAGCAAGGGTCCCAAGTGAGAACCTTGTGGTACGCCTGGCTGACATGAATTTCTTTTGATCTGAAACCATTTATGCCTACCAATTTCAACTTGTCCAGTAAAAACAGGTGGCTAACTCTAGAGTGGTTCGAAATCCACATTAAACTGTAGGGCCTCGTCTCTCTTTACCTAGCACAAGATCCTTGAGATCTTTCAGGGGGTTACCTCGGTAACTTGAGAGGCGGTTAATAAAACATTTTAAAACATTTTTAATTGAAATCGGGTGATTTAAAGTCGTTATAAAAACCATCAGCGAGGATATCATTCTCATCAGAATTATAGAATCATTTACGTGCTTGAGGACAATGTATAGTGGAGGATAATAAACATCTGGAGGTGTTAATACTTCATTAGATAGATGAGCTGTTGTTGATTCATCTTGAGAGAACTAAATCAAGGGTACCATTTCTGTCATTACGGATGTTGTTGGCTTGAAAAAGATTCAGGAATGCACAAAGATTAGATAAAATTTCAGTTGCCAGACTTCGCTGTAAGGACTATTTGGTGCTGACGTCGCGGAGGATCTCAAGTTATCGCTGATCCATATAGCATTAGGAAGATTGAAACCACCAAAAAGACAAATCTGAGTATTGTGTTGGTCTGCAACATTATATAAGTTTTCAACACGAGAGGTATACGTATTTCTAGGTGACCTGGGGGAATATAGACACACCCCAAGTTAATTTTATTATTGTTGCTTCCAACTGAGACAAATAATTGCGCTCAATTTCCTTAGAACTTTTTAAAAGATTACCGGAAAAACTGTTATGTATTGCAATCAGCAAACCACCACCTCTAGAGCAATCACTAGTGTCAACAGATATATCTTTTCTAAAGATGGTATAGGCGTTTTGGTAATAAATAGATAGTGGTTTGATTTTTCTCTGATCATCAGGCGGTATCAGTTTTTTTAAATAATTTTGGGAATACCAAGAGTATATTTAATCTGAAGATCCGACTCTCCTTGGGATTTACGCCTGTTAAATTTATCCCTGGTGGTTTTTTCAAGTGCTCGTTGCTTTGGTGTAAGATCTGAGCTGATGTAGATTTTACTGCCTTTTAATTTAGATTTATTTCGAAGAATATTGAATACATCATGTGCGGTAAGTAGAACAACTTTCAAAGATTTAACACCATTCTTATTGTTTTTACCTACTCTCATAGCTTTAGCTATTTTGGGACAGTCGCCGACCGTAAAGAAGATTTGCAAGATTTCCTAAATCTCCATAACATACTAAATATGAATCAATTTGGATTTCAAAGTAATAAATGCACTGGTGATGCTATGTTTGGTTTTTTAACTGAACTCTACACAAAAAGAAATGAGGGCGAGGCAGTTGTAGCTGTGTTTTGTGACTTGTCAAAAGCTTTTGACTGCGTAAACCACGTTATATTGCTTGACAAACTCCAGTGTTACGGAATCTTGGGCACATCTCTCCTCTGGTTCCAATCCTACCTTAGTGGCAGCAAACAGAAAGTAAAATCACTAGAGAACTACTCTGATGAAGTTAATATAAGTTGCGGCGTCCCGCAAGGATCCGTGTTTGGTCCAGTTCTCTTTTTACTGTACATTAACGACCTTGCATCTATAAATATAACAGGTAGTTTCACTTTTTTGCTGACGATACAACAATTGTATGGCACAATAAAGACTTAGACATATTACATGAAGTAATATGCTCCGACATACAATTAGTAAAAAAATGGTGCGATGCGAATCTGCTTGCTCTTAATATAACCAAGACCAACATGGTAACTTTTGGATGCAATTTAGAATAAATTTTCTTACTTTAATAGAAGTTTTATTTTAATTGAGGTAAAATAACATAACTAATTCTGTTTGGTTTGAGATACGACGGCGTTTTAATAAGAATTATGTTTTATTTTATTTTTATCGTTTTTAACAAGACTTTAAATATTAAAATTATGTTACCAGATTTTTTAAGTTTATTCTAACGTCCTACTTTACTTAACGCTTTTTTCTTTCCATCCTGGCAAAAACTACACACAAATTGAAATTATTACTTACAGAAAGCAGAACTTCATTGTTTTTGTTTTACTAAAAGTCTATATTAAAAAATTGAACATACCAAATATAATTTAAATTAATAGCATTGGAGACTTTTAAAGCAAATACTTGGAAATCGGAATTAATTAAATTAAATAGGCAGCATCCAAAAGAAACTACCGAAATTTAGTGTTTTATCATTTAAGTAAACGAAAGTTCTTTAAAATCATTCGTATCGCTCTTAAAATATATGTTAATATTGATTTTCCTTATGGAATGTGTTCTTCTCTGTCATACATTATGCATTTTTCTGTTTCCAATTACCAAGATCAACGTGGCTATTTCCAAACGTGCACAGAACCATGTGTTAACGCATATCTAAATTCTAAATCTTCAGCGGAGATGAACTCGCGAGATTGTCAATAAACCAAATTGTTAACTGTTAAACTCCGACTAACCTGATGAAAAACCTGTTCAGCTATGAGAATGTTAATCGTTATACAAGCGAGATACGCTCTGGAAAGTTCCCTTCCACCGTTTTAATTGATAAAATTTCGCCTATGACACAAGACCACCTGGCAGGCCTAATATCTAATGGCATATTGGGCATAATTAATATTTATCCACCCAACTAGTAAAACGAAATTTTAAATTAAGTGACTTCTACGTCAATAAATCATCACAGTCAAAATATGTGACATAATCATGAGTGATATTTTAATAAATACTAATCGATGTATATCATCTTCTTCTCACTTTTCCTTTTAAAAACTTCCGTTTATTTAACGTGAAATGTGGGTTTAATTGCTGGAGAATTAGAGCTACAATTTGTGGAGAAATTATCACAGGTATTATACTCATAAAAAATTACTTAAAGCGTAGAAATATTAGTTATAGTTTGAGTTGTATCAATGTGGAAAAATAAAGTAAACAATATTAAATAGAGCGGAACAGATAAAGATGAAAAATATTTTGGTAAAAAATTTGACAGCCTTCAAAAAAAAATTACCAATAATTATTAAACAAAATTTCACGCAGTCGTCCGGATAATTGGGCTTTATTATCTAATATCTATATTGAAGTAGTTAATAAATAATACGTTTGGTTTCGTTATTTGTTCATTTGTGCACTGACTTCAATATCGATATTACATAACAGGGTTCAATTAAGTGGACGACTGCCTTAAAAATATATTTTTTTTGAAATGGTTCAATTTTTTACAAGTTTTTTTCGTCAATCGGAGAAAGGAGTACCTCAAGAATCACTGTTATCTTCGCTCTTATAACGGGTTCGGCAGAATGAAGTATTCAATTCAAATTGAGTTGTTTTTATTCATGCTAAAATTGAACACAAAGTTCTTAAGGAAACACGAAAATTTTATTTCTTAAATATTACATTAGTCAAATGACCTCCTCCTCGCTGCTGACACTCTTGAAGCCTAGCACGAAAGTTTTTCATAACCCGCTCCAACATTTCCATTGGGATTGCGTTAATGTCTGTCGGAATATTATACTTTAGTTGTTTTAGTTTTTCTAAACTTTGCGGTCGATTAGAAAGCACTTTTGACTTTAAGTAGCCCCATAAAAAGAAATCACAAGCTGAGAGATCCGGTGACCGCGCTGACCAGTTGATATCCCCAAATTTCGAAATGACACGAACACCAGGAAACATTCTTTGCAAAATTGTCATAGAATCCCTAGCAGTGTGGGAAGTGGTTCCATCCTGCTGACATCATATTCTTCGAATATCCACATCAACATTACGAAGTTGTTGTTCAAAGTTATGCAATACCTGTTATACCTTTGTGATGTAACAGTAATCGTTAAGTCATTTTCCCGAAAGAAGAACGGCTCAAAAATTCCAAAGGTGTATACTGTACACCACGCAGTAACTTTTTTGCTATGAAGTGGGACTTCATGAAATTACAGAGGATTTTCCGTTGACCAGTAGCGAAAGTTTGGAAAGATTATTTTGTAATATTTTTAGGTAAATCTTTTTGTGTCACTTCTTTTTAATTTTTTATTTGTTAGCCATTATAGTGTTAAAAGATAAAAACTGTTTAATAATTAAAAATTTCTGAATTGAGCAATACGGTTTTTTTAATAATGAATCATTCAATTGACAGTTATTTCAATCGAGGCACTCTTTTCATATATACAAAATCCCATGCAACAATTAAATTTCTTCTGCAATTTCTGAATTTTTATTTCTCTCAGGAAAAATTCAAAAATACGACTGTTTCAATGAAATTTGGTACAAACACATTTGGGGGGTTTCTGAATTAAGTGGCATACTCAGATTTGAAATTAACAAAATCGCTAATAACATTTCACCATTTTTTATAGGGGTGATTCCAAGTAAAATGGGACACGCTCTATATGCATGGATTGCTTAGGGTCCATAGCAGCACGGGTCCCTCTCTCATTATACACAGAAAATTACTAATATTTTTAGTTTCAATGCAATAGAGATTGCTAATTAACGCTCTCCATCCACAACAGAAGAGAGCGTTAATTAGAACCTTGGTCCACAGACTCAACACAATATGCGACGACGATAACAAACCCGAGGAACTACAGAATGTCCAACAAGCTTTAGAGAAGAACGGATACAGTCAAAACAGTATATAACGAATAGTAAATAACCAGAGGAGAACTACAGAAGAAGAACAGCAACAACCAACAACGTATGCATACCTACCCTACGTCGCGGGAGTCACAGATAGGCTGAAGAAGATTTTATTCAAAAAGAAAGTAGGTGTACGGTTTCGAACAGTGAAGAAACTACAGCAGATGCTGACAAACAGGACGGAGTATCCAGTGCAGAATCAAAGAACACCAGAGAAATACCAGATTGGGATACACAGATAGGTCGGCGATAGCAAAGCATGTCCATAATAACGAGAACCATAAAATCGACTACGAGGACGGTAATATATTAGACAGACATTCGCGCTATTATCCGCGAATCATTAGAGAATCACGGGAAATTATGAAAAACGTGAACAACTTTAACAGACAGGATGGGTGTCGACTTAGTAATACGTGGAGACTGGTATTGCCAAGTACCAGCACCGTAGGAAGTCACGGTCAACCAAACACGACGAATGAGCAGCGAAGCGAACCAACCACGACCAATGACCAGCGAAGCGAAGCGGCGCCTAGGTATATAACGAGGAGTGTAACACAACAAATTCAGTCTTTAGAATCCTTCAGAAGAAGCTGACAGGATGATCAGCGAAACGTCAAGTCAAGTTCGACGACCACAGCAAGACCTGGAAGAATCTACTTCATTCAATCTATCAGATTGTTTAAAATTTTGTAAAAAATAAAAAACAAAAAAATATCCAAATCATGTATTTGATATATGTTCAATCAACACCACGGCATAAAACTGCCATATTAAAAGAATCACTTCGCTATAATAACATAATTCTCTATCATGAAAATCTCAGATATCTGCACTTATCCAAATAAAAAAAGTACTTACAGAAAATGCATTTGTGTGTTAAAATTACAGTACATCTATTAATTGGTCTTTTATTTAAAATGTTTATATCTAGATCTAAATTTTCCATATTTTAATCTGCAATGTTATTTTATAATTATATATATGTTCATGGTGTAAATTGTATATACAATCTACATTTTGACTATTACTTAATTGCTATATTACATTTACGACAGTATTTTTATCTGACATGTCATATGTACACTATTTGTATTCTACATGGTGAATAAATATTTCTAGTTCTATTAAAAATGTGTGCTGCTGTGAAAAAAAAAGACGATAGACAAGATGAATTTTTATGGAAAGCAATACAAACTTTATTTTCAACAATTCTCAGAACTCTGCTACGAATTTCGGTTCGTCTTTGTATTTTTAAAATGAATAACTAGATTTGCTTCTTTTGAAAAGACTTAAAATGAATCCTACTCGTATGAATCTTCTTTCACGCATATTTAATAGTTTGAAATCACATAAATGTGGAGTAATATGACTGGATTGGGGCACAGTTGTAAAATGTAAACAGCAATTTTCAATTTTTTGTAAACGGTGTTTGTTTATTTGAGATACACATACATCTTATACAATATCTGAGTCATATGTGTGGAATATAACCATAGTTTTATAAAGCAGTATTTTAGCATTTGTATCGAGATATTTTTTAAAGGCTCACAACTGTTCTAGACAACAGAAAGGTTTTTTACAAATAATACCGACATAACCAGAAAAGCTTAGAAAAGGAACAAAGTTAATATCAAGATTGTTTACGCAAGATAAACTGAAAATAACTAACAAAGAAAGTCCAAATAACAGAGCACAATATTTCAAAAGAAATGCAGGAAATTCTTCTGGACCAATAGTTAATTTCCTAGCCAATTTAAATGCATTAAACTTCATTCATCTTTGAAATAATAAGATGTACTTAGTTAGTTGAAAAAATGATGCAAATACATTCAAAATTTGTTGAGTATCATTTAAGGGTACATTATCTTGAGTTAATCTGCATCTCAATATTCTTAAGGTAGTGTTTGTACGCAATGTATATTTCTTATTTGATCTCATTCCTTAGAGACTTAAAATCTCTTGAAACATCCGATCTCTGTATATACGCTAAAGACGTAATTTTTGTTGAATATTCTACGATGAAACATCGGGGGTAGGTGTTTTCTTAAAAAGCGACTAATTTTTATATATTTCTCAATAATCAAATTCAGATTGCATCATGTTATAATGGATATCTCAGCAAACATTTCTTTTTTGCGGACATATTTAATAAACTAAGACACTATTAACTTGGTTAAATAAGCTAACAACATACCACAATATAGCCTAGCGCGTAGTAATAAATAAATATCGTTATGATTGTAAACAAATGAAGTATTTAACTTTTTGGTAAAAATCGAAAGGCTAATTTAAATCGTTTCTTATGAAGCGAGACGAAAACGTGTATAATTACGAGAAATGTGTTGTATTCGAAACGAGGTAGAATTTTGCAATGAAATAAATGAGTTTTGTTTTAAAAATTAGTAATACACTATTATTACATCTATTTGATTTAATCGAATAGGTACAAATTTTTGAAATAAATATTAATAATCTATTTCATAATATGTTAAATTCAAATGAACAAAAAACGTCTGTGTGTATGTGCGTCGGACCAGAGTAAGCGCTCAAATGAAGGATACTGTGTTGGTCCACTGGCTTCAACCTATTGCATCTATTTTTTGAATAAAGCAATTGGAACTTGATTAATGTTAAACATAATATTTTTAGTCGCAAACTCCTCTATAAATCCTTATTTTACTATAAGGAACCTAACCAGACTGCAACCAACAGCTACTCTCCGGGCTATGTGCCCCGCCGAGCGCTGAATTACAAGTTACAAGCCTGGCGCGTTAAGTGTAATAATTGCATATTACCATCAAAACGCTAATGCTTCGATTGCAACAAACACCAGACTATAAGGAACCTAACCAGACTGCAGTCTGGTTAGGTTCCTTATAGTAAAATAAGGATTTATAGAGGAGTTTGCGACTAAAAATATTATGTTTAATATTCCGCCCTCTAAAAGCACATTTGAACTATGCTAAGCCAAGTCAGGCTATTTATTTTTCGATTGCAACAGACACTGGACCGCTAGATGGCGCCTGCTGACTGTTTTACATGTCGCTATTGTAAAAATACCGGGATGTACTATAGTCAAAGGATTCTCATGTCGGTCGTCGCATACCTACCTTGCACTGACGAGAGCCAACAGCTCGAAACTGCAGTCTGCAAGTGGTGTGTGACGACTGGCAAGGGAGCTCCTTTAAGTAGGATCAGTCTTTCGTCTGGTGTTTGTTGCAATCGAAGCATTAGCGTTTTGATGGTAATATGCAATTATTACACTTAACGCGCCAGGCTTGTAACTTGTAATTCAGCGCTCGGCGGGGCACATAGCCCGGAGAGTAGCTGTTGGTTGCAGTCTGGTTAGGTTCCTTATAGTAAAATAAGGATTTATAGAGGAGTTTGCGACTAAAAATATTATGTTTAATATTCCGCCCTCTAAAAGCACATTTGAACTTGATTAATGTTGTTCGAGTGATGCGCCAGATCGATGCTAAGATAAGGCAATGTATTTGATCATACAAATTAGGTTGTTAATCTGACCCAGAAAGAAATTTCAAAAATGCGAAAATAACGTAAAACTTAAGTAATATAATAAATGAACGAAGGATCCGTCAACCCAGATATTTTTCATCGCAGATTGAAACGAAAGATAGTTCAATAACTTCTTTTACCATATCAAACACATGTCACAATAAAATTAAAAAATAGCCAAACGTGTTCCTGTTTCGCATAACAAATGTAATTTATTGTCTTTAGAGTTGAACATGATTTTATCTCCTCGGATAAAAATAAATTAAATATATAATTTAAATTACGAAATCTCGAGGCAGAGAGCTATAAATAATTATTAAGTAAATGTTAAACGCAGATCATTTTTAAAATCAATTCTGCTATAATTTAGAATTGTAATAAAACACCTTGTAAATCTACCAAGAACTACTTTAAATAGTGCACTTTCTTAAATTAATGATCTGCACTTGTTTGGCTTTTTATGGCTCCCTCCAGCCGTGCCATGGCTCTACGCCGATTAAAAGTAGTTTCAGCCATTAGATCTCTGGGATACCTAGTACGTTTTATCTTGTGGATATTCGTTCACCATATATATAATGTTCAAAAACATGCAAAAATATGTCTATAAGAAATAATAGTGGGACACACCTTACAATTTTTTCAACTGGAGCACCCCATATTTTTACTTTCTTTTTTTTAACTCACGATGTTTTCATGTTTAAATCTTGCATCCTCTATTTAATACATATCCTGACATCATCAATTGATGAAATTTTGTACAATTACCAAGATCAGATGACAAAACAATATTCCACCGTTGCTTTTGCAAATATCTGCCCATAGGGGGCGCGGAGGTTAAAAATTGAATGTTTGTCTTCAAATCTTGCCTTCTTGATTTAACACACTTCCTGAGAAAATACATTGACTAAATTTTACACAGGTACTAAGATCGGATGACAATACAGTATTCCACAGTTACTTTTGTAAATGTCCGCACGTAGGGGGCGCGGGGGTGAAAATTCAAGAATTCGCAAAATTGAAGAATTTGCGAAAGAGCGGGAAATCAAAACAAATCGTTAAGAGACGAATTTCTATTGAGCCTTTTCTGGGGAGGGGGGGGGGGCAGTGGTTACCCACAAAAAGTATCACTAAAAAGTAGAAAATAAAAATGTATCACTGCAAGAAAAACACTTTATATATAAGTATATGTATCACCTTTATGTACGCATGATTGAAGGCAGTATGTGTATAATGATTCCACCCCTTTCATACAATCATGCGTATGATCATACACGTGTGCACACCTTGCTTTCTTGCAGTTTCTTGCATTTTTTACTTTTTAGTACAACTTTCTACAGAGAAGCAAGTTAAAAAATATATATTTTTTATTTGTCATTAATTTCCTCGCGAAGAAAACTGTTTAATTCGACCATGTAACTATTTATCTCAATTTTAGGTAAAGATAAATATGTAATTCGACTATTTACGTGATCGTCTAATTATGCAAAGAACCCAAATTACGTTGTGTTTGTAATAACCTTTGCCCATGTACTCAAATTCTTTTTGTAAAGTTTGATATTAACTGTTTGCTTAATTCTTACATTATTTATCTATGCCTTTAGAAAATTAATCACTCTTTTAATTTAAATACCTTGTAAAATTTAACACACTGTCTATTAATTGAGAAACCTAGTTAACCATTTAGTTTATTTATTGTATTGTAATGTTGGGATAGTCCGTCACATAAACAATTTTATTTTATAACAATTGTTGGAGCAAATAGCCCAAATATGAAATTGAATAATCCAAATATTAGACATCTGTTGTTGATATTTTATAGGAAAGTTTAAGCTGCTACAATAATGACCATACTGTATATATTTCAGAGTTGGTTATGCAAATAACAGGAACATGTTATGCAATCAAATCTCCGTGTTATTTTTGTTTAAGCAGCAATCGCCAATGTAATCATTGTTATTTATTTTAAATTAGAGTTGTAACAATCGCCAACATAATCATATTAATTGAGTTGTAAACGAGAGTTCACACTCTTGTAAAATCTCGTAGAATGCTGGCAAAATTTTTCTAAAAAGGATAAACAAAAAGTTGCGTATGATTGTTAACTGTATGAAAATGCGATTCCGCGAAAGTTGCGTTATATCACCCTTCAACTGAACCGATGACCAGCCATTGTCAGAAAAATTAACTATCCTGCTTTGTAACGGAGCTCAACCGAGCAACCGAAGGGCAAACTAACCGAGTTAATGCTCTAAACCTATGTTTATTTATTAATCACCGTTCTACAGGAACGAAGTTTCCAATTACAGAGTTGTATACATATAAACAAACAATTATACAACGACCATTCCCTACGACATTACCATCTGTCGCAGCTAAGACTCGACTCAGGAGTGGTACAGCGACTAGACGTGTTGTCTGTCATACAACCTCGTCTAGTCCACTGCTACCAATTCCGTAGCACATGAAAAACGCTTCTAAACATCCATATTTTAACCAGGATTTGAACCCGGGACTCCATGGTTGCAAGCGTAATAACTAAGCATTGTGCCTCTCATACGTGGAAATAATGTAAGTACAGTATTTAATAGCAGGTAAAAATTGTACCAATTAAATAACCTTGTTGTTGCAATATGAGAATCTTCGTATTATATTATGAAAACAAAACATTCTTGCAAAAGTTTACGTGACATAAAGCTGACACAGAAGCTACCTTTTCGTTTTTTATTAAACTGAAGGATAATTGGAACCTATAAAAACCTACCCTATAAAATCTCTCGTATTTGCATAACTCTGATTAGGCACAATTTTCGTGATAGTAAATTGTAAGAAGTGGTTCGGATCCCACTGTAAATTGTAGGGCCCCGTCTCCTTTACTCACACATGTTTAGGCTTAAGAAGGTCATTCATGTGAAGGCGGTTAAGACATTTATAACATTTATTCTTTATTTACTTAAAGAATTTCAAATCTTTCGAAATATTTCTTAGTTATAAAAAGGAATATTATTCCATGTTTATCCAGTGTACAAAAAATGAAATAACGACCCTACTAACTATAAGTCAATAATATTAATAATAATATTTTATAACTTCACCAAATCCTTGAAATTTTACTTGATCCTCACATGTGTCAGTGATTCTGCCCAAAGATCAGCATGGTTTTATGAGAAGACGATCGATATACCGTCAGCAATCAGGAGATTTCCTGATGATGTTAGTATGGTTAACGAAATGCAACTACGGTAGTGTATTCGAGTGTAATATTCAAAGGTTTTAGCGCCTTGTAAAAGTGATTTTTAGACACCAAAAATAGGGATCTACATAGGGGTGTCTCCTTAAACAGCACTTCCCACCAAAAAAGTTAAAAGAGGCTCACTGAAAAATTCAATAGCTGTTGATCTCTAACGTTACCGGTTGTATTATGTCGCATATATTAAGGAAACAGTAAAGAAAACTACTTGTGAGTGTTTAACAAAAACTTAGGCAAAAATTTATAGAAAAAGATTTCATAACCAATAACCCGAAACGTTTTATAATAACTAAGAACAAATTAATGGCTCTATGTAAAGGTTGAAAAATAAAAAATAACCTTTACAATTTGCAATCAGCTATTTCTTCTGGTATGCAGACCATATATAAATATGTAGTTCACAAATGTTATAATTGTGAAATATTAAGAAATAAATATTTGCACTGGTTTGGGGCAAGGTGAATAAATATGTAATAATAATAATCAATCATCACATTCACTTCTGTTCATAAATAATTAATAATAACTTGGTTTCTATGCTGAGGGTTAATGCTGAAGTGCCCTGCAGATCCCTCCCGGCATCTAATGTTCTTAAAAGTGATTGTAATATACTGATATCACTCCATAGCGGCTAAGAATTAATCAGACAAAACGAGTAATAATCTTTGTTTACAATTATTAAGTTAAGTGTTTTTAAATCCCCAGTTAGCACATTCGCCTTATCCTTTGTTCTAAATTTAAAATAATCTAAACTTTGCCCACTAGAATTAGTGTAAAGTATGTGTATATGATATCTAACTTTCAAAACTTATGACTAAATCAATGTAGATGACTTAAAATGAAGAAACATTCATTATCAACTAAATTTAAAAAAGTATAAAAACATAGAAGGAAATACAGACATGAATTTTGGTGCATATGAAGATTAAATATTTTCATCATGATTATTTGAGAACTAATGAAGATATGACGATTTAAAATTTGATTATGGGGAAAAAAGTTTGTCTAAGTTGTTTTAGATAATTTGGGTAGTCCTTAAAAGCCCAAATCATTTCCACCAATTAAAGTTAGGGAACCTTTAGAATCTGAACAACTACTTTGGAACGGTTACCGAAGAATAAACTTTTATACATTTTCAAGTAAACTCCGCCCACTTCTCACGAGAATGTGCTTTCACGCTTTTACAGAAAGAGGTCCTGCAGACCGGTTTCGTCTTATTTTTGGGTCTCGTCAGTGCAGTGTAAGTGAGCAAGCATACCTTCGATACCCGGAGTAATCATCTCATAGACACTATTAAGTTCCACCGCAGTAGAACGTAATTAGCGCCATCTCTTAGTAGTCTCAAAACAATCAAAATCGAAAATAAAATTGATAATCATCACTGAATAAGCAATTTTAAAGCAGAAGGAAATTTTATAAAATATAGAATATAGGAATTATAATATTCCAACCTATCTGCAAGTGCCTTATATAAATAAGGACTCAACAAATTAAACCAAAATAGCTATTCCCCCTTACAAGCGTTGAATTATATGGTAAAAGTTGGCGTATTTTGTCTAAACACAATTAGCACTAAAATACAATGGCTTATTCACTGATGATTATCAATTTTATTTTCGATTTGGATTGTTTCGAGACTACTGAGAGATGGCGCTTTTATTTATTCTATCACCTTTTACCTAATTTAATTAATGACATGTGACATGACAATGACAACTGAGCACTCAACAGTTGATGCTTTTGCGCCAACCTAATTGGTTGTAAATTCGGCTATTCTCGCTGAACTCCTTCACGTTCACCATCTATTCACTACACTTACAGAATACAGTCTAGGACGGTCGGGTGAGATGCGTGCGATGTGAGCTCTTGCCTCGCACGATGAATTAATAATTACAGAATAGAGGTCCAGTTAGTGACATCCTGAGATGAAGGGGGTCTCGCATCTTCCTCGTAACATTCGAGCATTTCAAGTCATTGTATTTTAATGCTAACTGTATTTAGACAAAATACGGCAAATTCAGCGCTCGTAAGGGGGAATAGCTGTTTTGGTTTAATTTGTTGAGTCCTTATTTATATAAGGCACTTGCAGATAGGTTGGAATATTATAATTCCTATATTTTATATTTTTTAAATTTATAGTTTTGGAGATATTAACATTTTAACAAACAATTGACAGCTGCAGACCCCTAAAGAAATTCTTCCTGTGAATAACCCAATGAAGAAATTAAATATCTTTTACTGTGGAACTAATCAGCCGTGAGTTATTTCAAAATAATTAAAAACATTGAAATATGATACAGGGCAAGTACAAAAGTGGTCACAACTTTAAATTAAGAAACATCAAATATTTTCAATTTTTTTATGGAAGCCCTCATTTTTTATTATATTAAATTCTACGACTAAAAATATGGAAAGTTTACATTTGCTTCCCTATACCTAACTGCAACGGTTTTTAAGATATCTACGAAAGTTCAGAGAATCCTATTATTTTGTAAGAATTTTGGCTGTGTTAAGTATAAAGATGCATCTACGAAATTTATCCAAAATATTATTAAAAATTGTGATATCATGGCGTCATTTAATTTACTTAGCCTGTTGGTGATAGGATCAAATAAAATATACTACATTGCGGACTTTATAAAAGAAAGTAA
This sequence comes from Leptura quadrifasciata, assembly GCA_963675555.1. Lineage (NCBI taxonomy): Eukaryota > Metazoa > Arthropoda > Insecta > Coleoptera > Cerambycidae > Leptura > Leptura quadrifasciata. The sequence goes on from OY776673.1 coordinate 1,615,843, forward strand.
AGTTAAGTTATAGGTTAATTTCGTATACCTTATGTTTTTCCTTGTATCGGTTGTCCCTACTTTCCGAGATCTACCCAGTTTTGTCTAAGTTACAATAATGTCCTGATCGATACCTGGACGAAAAAAGTGTGACCCTACTTTTCCTGTCGCTTTTAACTGATATCTCTGTTGGTTTGAGTTAGGTTTACTTTTAGGTTGTCCAATTTTTTGTTGTTGTCCCCCCCCCCCCTCTTTTTTCCTTCTTCTTCATTCTTATTGCATACTTAATTTGTTATTGGCTGCATGGTTTACGACCCAAATCCATTAAAAAGAATACAGCTCTGCTATTACATCTTCTGACAATAATTGTCTGTATGACCGACTTAGATAAAGAATTCTTATTAACCAATTTGCATGCAGAATATTTCTAAATATGTTATTTAAAACCATCTAAAAGTAGTCGTGGTAGCGTCTTTTTATCGGAGATTTCAGAAAAGCTTAACCTATCGTTCCTACGCTCTACATTTGTATGGGACATCAATATTACATAACTTTGGCTCATCCTCATTGCTTGGATGTTCCAGTAATTTACAAAATTTACAAATGTAATTGCTTTAATGTAGACATAGGTCACCTTGGAATATAAATTTAGATAATTTTACTGTCTTAGATTTAACAAATTAACAGTCGAGTTCATTTAATTTGATTAATAGTCTAAAAGATACAACATAAAAACCAATAGTAAATTATTATTACTATTATTAATGGTCTTATTGTTCGAGTGGTGTTCCAACTTATACCATGTTGTTACGATAAAAAAGCAATAAAAAATATGTTGGTCATGCCGAACGATCATTAAATTACATTTATTATAAGTTTTAATGCAGAATTTCGTAATGTGACATATTTAAAATCCAATTGATAATTTGCTTTTGCTCGAATATATTACGGTCCAAACATATTATTAACTATCTTACCGTTGGGACATACTAGATGTCTTTTAATTAGACGATTTAAAACCGCACAGGTTCATAGGCGCCGATAGAACGGTGGACACGTTCCTTATTTATTTTAAAGTGATTAGTAACACATTAGAAATTTGACATTCGATCGATTGAGACACTCTCCGTCATAATTTTAATCTACGCTTTAACTAAAATTTCCACAAGTAAATCATGTACGAGTCCAACTATGAAAGTTAAAAAAAAAAACAACGTATTTTTACTTGAAACGTCATAAACCATGACTTTTATGACCAGTTTTTTTGACTTAAACTATCATTTTATTGACACTCCATTTGACCGGCTTACTTAACCTTTTATTGCCGCTAAAGAGCTCTGGGCGTCAATTCTCGAATCTCTACTGAAAGAGAGAATAAATAACTTTCTTCTGGGAAGTTTTCCCAACAATTTTCACTTATAATATCGCAAGAACTTAAATTATTTCCAGGAATAATTTAAGCTTGCGTGGTATTCGGTAAGAAAATTTCACACCACTTAACACCATAATTATTATTATTAATCCAACCTGACATTTTAAATTAATTTCACTGCTTGTCAAGTTGGCCAGGGTATTGTTGTTTTTGACATATGTTGATTTGTCATTTTTGTTTAACCGGTTCTGTCACAAAGCTTAATAATTACTAGTTTAAAAGGTCTGTACGTTGAGTTTAATAAGTGTATAGAGAAATGTCGTGATTTGGTAAAGAAAATCAACAAGTAATTAGACAAGAAATTCAAAATATAACACCAGATAACACCCGCAAATCAAAATCAAGTGTATGGAAACAGTTTGTTGAATTTTGTGACGAAAAGTTGTATAATATTCATGAGTGTATGAGTGTAGTACAGGTGGCTACTATATTGGAGGACTACACATTTAATATGAAAAAGAAAAATGTTGAAGATTATAAGGAAAGTGTGGTCAAAGTGATGTGGAACTCTACTGCTAAGCAGTTACAAGAAATTTATTACGAAAAATATAAAATAAAATTTAATCCGTTTTCTGATGTGGAATTTGCGACCGTCAGAGCTGCACGCGATGCTAAGCGCAAAAAATTACAGAGAGACCCATTAAAAAGAAAAGTGAGTGCTTCAGCCTTAACCAGTGACGAATACAAAAAAAATTATTGAAATGTAGGATGAAAATACTCCAGATGGATTGCAGCGTAAATTTTTTCACATAGTGAAGGATATTCTGCGTGTATCCAATACTTCAAAGAAGAAACTGATAATTTCGTAAACCCAAAAGGTCGGATAGAATATAATCCAATATTCTCAAAAACCACACAAGGTGGTTCTAAAAAACTGTCGGATAGTAAATGGTTGATTACAAATTTCGACAATCCACAAATGTGTCTGGTTCGTTTGTTTAAGAAGTTGATGGAACAAAGGGGAAATCTTATTCAGACCGACAGATTATTCTTAACACCAAACCCATACTGGAGTCAATCCAATTCGAAAGGATGGTACAAGAATAGCCCAGTTGGTAAGAACATTGTATCTTCATGGTTTAAATCAGCAGCATCTGATATAGGAATTGACACTAAAAAAGTAAAAATAACTAATCATTCTGCAAGAGCAACAGCTGTTTCGAAATTGGCCAAGGAAGGAGTTGGTGAACAACAGCTCATTAAAATTACTGGACACAGTAATAGTCAGTCAATCAAATCTTACTTACAATTGGACGTTGAACATCATCATCAGATGATTGAATCCATGAGGAGAATTTCATCAAGTACTAGCAAGTTTAATCATGATCAGAATACAATGCAAAATAAAACAGAAAGTACCCAGATTCAACCCACCAATTCAAGCCAGCCCACAAACATTTATAATAATTGTGTTTTTAATATTAATAAAACCTATAATAATTAAATTTATTTCGTTATTATTTTGCTTATTAGTCGATATCATTAGAGATTTGCCAATGAAGATATTAGTTCAACATGAAATAAATTCTAAAAAAATCATATAGGTATATCCACCATATTTCGTTAAATAAAAAAAAATTACCAAAAATTTGTTAAAGTAATCCCTAACACTTCTAATTTCAAAAATATAATATTAACATGGTTTGTTGCAGTAGGTGGCCGTGATATAGGCGGCCATGGTTTTGACAGATGAGGTTTATATTGGTAAATTACATTAAGTTACTGTATAGTAAACCAGCAAACAAAGATATTTTTATGTAAAACATTTCTTGTAAGTATTTGCGTTAAACAATTTGAGAAAAATGGAATGCTTTGAAAAGTACAATTTATGTAAATACTGCAAAGAGTTGAGTCAAGCGCAAATATGTCATCCAAGATTAATATATTTAACGAATTTAATGGAAGATTGCGACCAGGAAGCGTTAGAGTCGAATGGTTTGTTTACGAAAATCCAAGAAAGTCTGCTGCAGATGTCAAGTAAATATGGCCTTTTGCGTAAAAGAGATTTGAACAAAATTGTTTCAAAATATTACATATATGTCTTAAAACACAGACATCTAATTAATTCGTCACCTTCCTATTCGCCATTAAGAAGAGAGGATGGGTTAGAATTCATGCAACATTTAAATCTTACTATGTTTGTACATACTACGTTTTTTGAATTATAAATTGTTAATGCATAATAATTTAACAAATTTGTGTTTTCTGTTTAATGAAACTTTATAGCGAATAATAAATAATAATGTTAATTCAGAAATTTTGCATTATTCACAGGTACATCTACATTATTTAATGGTTGTAGATCATATGTTTACCTTTTCAACTGTCAAAAAATGTTCACTTAAATATCGTGGCGCCTCGAAAAAATTTCCGGAATTTTTTTTAATTGCCATGGTAACTAGTCAAAATTAAGGTATCTAATTGGTTAAAAAGTAGAGGTGTGAAATTTTCATTTAAAGATGTGCAACGAAAATGGGAAGACATAAGCCAAACACTTAATTCGATTCCAGGTGCACGAAAAGACTGGAAATAGAGGAGAAAAGTATGTTTAGCTACTTAATTGTGCACGGTAATCAGTTGTCTTATCATTTTGTTTTATTGGCGGACTTGGCAAGACTTAAGAAGCAAAACAAAAAATAAGAGTGTACAAATACGGAAATATGCCACAGTACAGGTGGTGGATCACCACTGACAGATTCATTGGCAGACACTGATGAAAAAATTCTGCGTATCATGAATCAATATGCTGTGGCCGGAAACCAAGCAGTACCAGAAACAAATATCAATTTCTTTTTAGCTCATGAGGAGATTGGAGAAGTTGTAATACCTTCTGATGCAAATAATGTTGAAGGAGGAATCATCCATTCATTTATACACTATCAAAAAAGAAAATATAGAACGAGAGACTCCCAGCACTTCAGTGCGAAAGAAGGAATTAAAAAGAAAAAGTAGAACCGTTGCTTGCAAACGACTTGCAGAAAGTGCAAATGCGGCGTCTGCACTAGCAGAACTTACAAAAAAAATAATATTAAAAGAAGAATATTACAAAAATAAACCTATTCTACTAGAAAGGCAAGAGAATGCCATGGAACAAGTACTTGAAAATAATATAAAGATAGATAGATAGATAGAAAATATTATAATTACAATTTTTTTTATTTGAATTTTACTTTATTAATGTTATTTTATTTAAGAAGAATTTTTTAAAGAATTCGTTGTTATTTTGTTTATTTGAAGATCCTGAGTATTTATTTCTTAATTTCGTTGTACTGATGTACTGAAATATATGTATATTATTTGTTCAACATTGTTTGTATGTTATACATATCCTAAACATTCCGATGTTGATTCATCATGAATAATTCCAATGACGTTACATTTGATAAAAAAAGTACTATATACTGGGTGTACTTTATTACATGTGTAGGTATTTTCATTTAAGTCTATTGATATGTAATACAACATTTTATTTATAAGAATCAACAATATTAATACTGTGCTATACGATTCTCTGTATTCTTTTACCAGCAACTAGTTCTGGATTTACACGTCCAACATTTTCTTCTTCGTTTTCTTCAACGTCAGGTTCCATAATTCCAAAATCAAATTCCTCTACATCAATTTCTTCATCAGGAATATATTCTAAATTATTGTAGACACATATATTATGCAAAAAAACACATGTTTTAATAATTACCATTGCTGCATCGGGGTCACTATGAAGAACTCAATGTTTTAATAAACAACCGCACCTCATTTTTAATAGTCCAATTCAACGGTCTACTGTTGTTCAAGCAATATTTTATGTTTTCTACTGTAAAGTTCCTCATTGTCCCGTATAGGATTTTGGTGTCATCAACCAAGGCCTTAATGGATAACCCGAATCACCTGAACTATGGTAACTATATACCGGATATGCAAACTTTGGCTGGAAAAGTAATTCTAAGTATCTTGCCTAAATGCTTCTAAACCTTACCTAGAAGGAAATATCCTTCGTGTCCTCTATTGGAGATAGTTCGCAATAATGCTCTACATTACTATCGTTCCAAATATGAGAATCATGATAACTTCCTAGGAATCTTGCATTCATGTGGAGAATTCTTAAGGCCGAGTCACATATCTGCAAATATCAGGTAAAATTTCTAAATATTTGCCATACTTACAGATTGCGTATTATTGGGATAATTCTTTATGTTCATAAATACATGTTCTTCTGTATCAGGTCATCTTGACATGGAGGATATAGCCACATGTATGCAGTATATACACCCGATTATACCTGACACATCGAAGTTTTCACTAAACCTAAAATAACAAGAAATTTGTTGATCTTCACGCTGCTTTTATTCAATAATATAGTCTTCATTCAATGATAATTATAAAAATACAAATATAGGGTACTTTACTAACTTTTGTCTCACATTGTCCACTTCTGGAAAATTTCTCGGAAACTGAACCCATTCATCAAAGTTTTCTGGTCTGTTTAGGACTTCAGTAACTTCTTTTATAGATCTGCTGACTGATGACTGTGAGATGCCCATGTGTATATTCATACCCACCGGTGTTTGATAACTACCAGTAGCATAAAAGTTTAAAGCAACTAAGACAAGAAATAATTACTAGTGTGATGTTGATATAGATATACTCACTTTGATTTTTACACTTAATGCTGAAGCACGAGATTGTCTTTCAACGAAAGGGAAATAATTTCGTCAATTCTTTGTTTAATCTAAACATCTTAACAAACTTGTTTATCATTTAACTGGATGAACGGGTCTGTCTTCCTATACATAGTCCTTCTATTATGGATTTCAATTTCCTGGTCTTCCAAATTTTCTATTACAGCAATAAAATTCATTTCACCTTGATTCGTCATTTTTTGAACGTTTTCTTTTGCGTTTCAATACATTTTTCCGTATTGACGTATTCAACAATCGAAAGACCACTAGCTGAGACCACCTGTTGCAGATTCTACTAAAATTTTGTAGAATGCGACATTCGAGAATGCAATTTTCTTACAATCGCTGACTTTAATAGAAGATAGAAGAGAGAGAAATTAGCATACGACATGGGCCATTATAGATTCGAGAATTGACGCCCTGAGCAGTAAAAAAGTATTTTATTGTCTAATATTAATTTTGCGTCCAAATGGATCAGTCTCCCACAACTCATGGTTTTAATGAGATGTGAGCTTAAAATAATTATTAGGAACTACCGACTAGAATTACGCCTTGGCACGGCTATGTGTATCGGATAACTTCTCAGTGAAAATTGAGATTTTGCGGTGCAAAGCGGCTCGAGGCGATCCCGACCGATTAAATTTACTCGAGCGGACTTATCGGGTAGAATATCTAAATAATTTACGGAATAATTTATTGCATCGAGCATTACGCAACTGCAATGCAACTGGACATTTACTCCATTTCTGTCTTTTCTGTGTCTACGAACTTTATGTGCCTACAACTTGGACATTTTTCGAGATTACAGAGAATGGTGTTCACATTAAAAGAAATTGAGGTGCGGTTCAGTTCGGTTGGAATGTATTGTATTAAGTACAAATCTATGGGCAACACAGGTGGTTTCGCAATACCAGAAGTTAAGGATCCAATGTATAAGTATCGGTGGTTCATCTGTGGTGCATATATTAAATTTTTTATAAATCAGCTTATAGTAAATCGTATTTATGGGTGTAGTAAGGAGGCGGCTCTGCTTGCTGTTAGTACCGGTTATTAGTACCGGCATTATGGTAAATGATCACATTGGGCTTGCAAATGCCCCGAATGAATTCCAATGATTAATGAATTTAGTATTGGGTGATTATATTGTTACGTGTTAAACTCAATTTACGACTAAAAGTCTAAAAATAAGACGAATAAAAAAAAAACTTAAGGTCAGCTAGCTCCAACAGGAGACTCCAGGGGTGAGATTCGTTTATTTTTTTAACGATTCCTAAAGTTTGCCAAGGTGAAATAGTGAGCGCCAGGTAATTTTAATATACCAACCTCAAGCGAATTGTCAGACACACTGTCTAAATAAATTACCAAATTCAGTGTTACTTATTTTCAACCTTAAGTCAACGGCGAGAAATAAAAACGAGGTTAAAATTCCTATAACATTTATTAACAAAATCTGATTACCGGTGACTTTCAAATTAAGAACTACCAGATTACTGACAGTGTTTTCCTAATTATCACATTATTAAATTATATACAAGATTTTGACTTGACCCTGATGTAATGTTGATTTAATTTTAATTTCATCTTTATTTAATTCTAAATTACTTCTGATTTAATTATGATTTAATTCTGATTTACTGTTGATGTCCTTTCTAAGTGAAAAATGAATATTTTAGGCCAAGTTACATTCAACAAAATAACTAATTTAAATAGGACAGGTTAGTGGTGGGGAGCCATCCTTCAATATACCCAACTAAATAAGTTTTCCAATATGACCTTATGCATCACATAATACAAAAAAAAATTATACATATAATTATCAAACCATCTGGATATATAACTGCGCAGTTACTTACAGGTAATTCATACTAGTAGGGAACTATTATTGTCCATACCAGCTAGGCTTATAAAATGGCCGTTTATAAAATAATTAAAAATCATAGACATAAGGAAAATAATGATTCTAAATATACATGGTAAATACTAAGGGTACTTATCCCACCTCCAACGCCTTTAAGGGTGACAACTGATACCGGCATTTCCAGTTCCTCACTCGAAACTCCTGTATTATATCTGCAGAAGGCTCTCCGACTCCGCTTGTCCCAAAACAATATGTACCAGTGATGTCCTCAACCAAAACAGCAAAAGTCCCGTCCAAATCGACACGTGGCTTCCCAGCATAAAAACGTCCATCCAAAAAAAAATACCGTAACTCCCCAAAACCAGGAATTTACAGAAATCAGAGTCTAGGGTAGATTTAATACCCGTACAAAATTTGCCTATAAATAAAATAGCGTTTTAGAAGTCGGTATTTCTATGAAATTTGGTGAAACTGGCTTACCCAACAAAATGGCCTGGGCACACAAAAAAAACACAAGGATTCAATAGCTTCGTTTCCAAGCCTATTTAGAAGTTCCACACAACAAAATCGGCTTCAAACAGCTCACCATACCAAACGGCACTTCCAAATTTAAAGACTTCCAGTATAATCCCCAAAACTCAGAATGGGTTGCTCTAAAAGCATTCAAAAGGAAAATCTCGTCTTATCGGCTAAACGACACGCTGCTGAATCGAAGGATCCGGAAACTCGGAAACCACTTGTTGTTTTTTTCCTCAGCCACATGTTTTCGAGCACCAATCACCATTTGACAACTCCTACGAAATTACCCACAATTCCTAAAGACGCGCGCATATTTACAATTAAAATTTTAACGACACAGAAAATAATTCTTGACATGGAAATATTAAAACAGACATTACAAAGAAATCCCATGAGTGCAAATCACCATTTTAAACAATAATTGTCCATAAAGTAAATAAACCTAGAATTAATAAATTAAATGACGACTGAGCAGTTTCCTATATCAATGTTGGTAACACATTTCCCCAGTGAAATATGACATATGACAGCTGACGAAAAAGAATAAACAGAGAATTCACCAAGCTTATTTATTTAAAACTAAAACCTTCCTGCAAAGTACAAGTAAGTGAATATTATTGGTATTATCCACCCTTCAAATGACTAACCAAATTGCTTTCCAGCCAGCACCCTCTGAAATATGTATTTTTGCCTACACATATCGGCATTCCAAAAGATGTTTACATCCTCTACAGGAACCGAATTTCAAAGTATCTAGCAAGGAAAAAGAACAATCTAAATAGCTCGTCAAATAAAAAGTAAGTCATACAATAATATACCCCTCGGCGAAAACCACTACTTAAATGTTTGTACTGGTTTTAGGTTAGACAACGGAGAGGTTGTCCTGCATCAGAAGAAGCTAACGTACAACAAGCCTATAGCAACTACTAACACATCAAAACAATGCAACCTAAGTATATTGCTACCTGAATAAAATTTATCGAAAACAAGAATGTTTCCGAAACTACTTTTACTCAAACAAGCAATACCTAACCAACACAAAATTAGGTACTCTGTCCTAATGCTGTCAACAAAGTTAGAGGAATACCTACTAGAAATAATCCTTGCTCTGCAATCATTCAACAAACCCAATTGTAGCTTTAGTTATTTATAAACTTAAAATTCTATACAAATATATATGATTGAATTCTAATTTAACGTTACAATATAAATACCATTGCTCAGGTGTGCATTGCCGATATAATACCTGCTAAAGAAATTTGATAAGGGGTTTGCAATGAAGCAATTTTCATCACTGAAATCTGCCTGGGATTCGTATCTTTATTTTTATACCCTCTTTATAATTGTCCTTTTACATTATTGCTTCTAGGATAAGTGTTAAATTATGTATTGTACGATCTTGAGCTAACTAGACTAGAAAATAGTAATTATTATTTTGTATGCAGTTAAAAGTATCAAATAAATTAATCTGCTTAAGTGCAGATGTACTCAAATGACAGGAGTCGACGGCAGCGGGAATCTCAACATCTCTAGCCAACATTTCAGTTCACTAACTGCCGTTTCAAGCATTAGACGTGCCTGCCCGCTGCCTGTTCCGATCTGCAAGACAATAGGTGTCCTATTAGTACTTCTACGGAATATCATGGGGTACTGAAATGTTATAAATAGTTTTCAATAATCGTGCTTTAACTTTTCAGCATTTTTTATCAAATATTTACTCTTACAGATGTTAACAGTCAACTTTTCTTTCAGAACCCTTGCTACTTATACTACAACTCCGTGCAGTAGTAAAAGTTAAGAAAGGAGGAGGAGAGGTCTCTACATCACCATTATGCTCAGCATCTTCGAAAACGGGGGTAACACGGGTTTAACCGGGAGAAGACCGCCTATCCGCGGTTTTGGCAATTTGGGGGGTTGGTGGGGTTGAGGAAAGATCTCGACATCACTATCGTGTTCGGTATCCTTGACAAGGGAGGGTAACACGGTAGGAGACGGCGGATACGCGGTTTATCCCTTTCGGGGGTGGTTTTAGACCGTTTGGGGGGTTGGTATGGTTAAGGAGGGATCTCGACATCACCATCGTGCTCAGCATCCTCGAAAACTGGGGTAACATAGGTTTGGCTGGGAGAAGAGGGCGGATACGCGGTTTACCCCTTTTGGGGATGGTTTTTGGTCGTTTGAGGGGTGGGGTGAGCCCGGAGACAGCTTTAACCACCGCCATCGTATTCAGCATCCTCGAAAATGGGGGGATATAGTCTCGTTAGGCTAAGAAAAAATGATATTTTTCGAGGTTCCATTCGATTCATAGAATGCCTTACAGCCAGTCTAGACTTTGGTATCCCTAGAGAAAACATCAGAAGGTGCCTTCTTCTTCTTCATAGCGGCGCAATAATAAATCGCGGCACTCAGGCCATGTGGCCCATTGTGCATCCGCTAGGTGCCTTACAAAAAACAAAATAAAATCATTTAAGCCGACAATTTTACATACTCTGGAACAGGGAGAAGAGGAAGAAAAATTCTGTTTGTGGGCCTATGGAGAATATCTGAACAACAGGAACTATTTTAAGAGAAATTTTCTTCAGCGACGAAGCTTCATTTACAGCAAATGGAGTGGTGTCGTCTCAAATTCATGATACTGATCTGGCGAAAATCCTAACTGGGTCATAGACGCAAAGAGGCAGTACTCAGAAAAAATAAACATGTGGTGCGGAGTGCTTGTATTGGTCCTGTTTTTATGGGAGTGATTTGAATCAATGTGTACTTTTGAATTTTCTGGAAAATGAGTTTTGGGATGGTACTACATGACTTACCATGAAGCACGTCAGAATTTAAAATTTCAATTAGATGGGTCTCTTGTGCATAACGCAGTAGTGGTAAGGAGTTGGCTGAACTAGCAGCTGAGTCTGGTATTTTCAATACGCCTACGATACTAGTAAAGATTTGTGAATTATTAATACTAGAAATGATTGAGTAAAAAATAAATTCATTGAAACTGGTCCATCGAAATTCAGCAAGTTATCTGATAAACTACACATCCGGCAACGCCGCCGCGAGAAGCTACAGGTTACAGGTGCTTTGCAAAGCCGAATTAAACGAGCATCAGCTGTGCTAGGTCGTTGCACCTTGGCCTGCGTTCATTCAAGATTCACTCTCGCGCTCATCCTAGGTCAGAGTTACGTCATCAATTGTCGGCGTTAAACATCGTAGCGTATACAGCATTGCAACGGTTTCCTGTGCAGCTCGCCGCACGTTGGATCTGTTTGTGGATAGGAAAATTATAGTGAAGGTCGGGTTGGAGGATTGTCGCCTGTTGATATTTGTTTATACTTTTTAGAGGGAAGCAAGGCTGTGATAGATGTTTGAATTGAATCTGGAGCGTTAAAACGATATTACAATAATTTTAGAACTAAATTAATTAATTAGTCCGATTTAGGCATAGGTATACAGGGTGTCCCACGACGAACTGCGGCGATCGATATCTCGAAAAGTAGACATCGGAAAATTTTGAAAATTTGGTAGTAAACTAATGTCGATGGGGGCAACTCGGCTAAAATATTTTCAAGATGGTGGCACTTCCAGTTATACCGGAAGTCGATACCAACTTGCTTATTTTAAATGGGACACCTTATATATTATTGCATTTTTGGATTGTGCGCAAAATTCTAGGCCGATTTTGTGTATCATGTCCTATACCTAGGTCTCTCCGTTTTTGAGATATTTCAATTTTTATGTCAAAAATGACGTTTGCGGGCCCTAAAAGAATTATCAATTTTTCCTATAAGGAAGCCTTTATTATCTAATTTGGGTTCGATTCTTTGTTGAAAAAGACCTACTTTAATAGAGTTTTTATAATATTTTGATAAGTATTAATACAGAATGTTCAAAAAATAAGAATAAAGATGAAATTGAGAAAACTGTCAAAAATCAATTTTTTCAAATGGAAACCCCCAATTTTTATAATCTTATCTTATTCGCCATTAAAAATAAGGGTAAGTTTGTATATGGATGTCTATTCCGAAAATTTTTAGTTTTCGAGATATTCCCAATTCAATATTTCTATATGGGTATTTTGTTATGGATATTAAGTTAAATTACTCTTAGTTGGCTATGACGGCGTTGAGTGCTAAACAAATGTATGCAACTGTCACTTACCATTTGACAAATATCAATTATCATGCCGGGGCGCTTAAATTATACGCACGAGGATTATTTAAATTTGTTTATAATCTATGTAGAATGTAACAAAGTTTTATCAAGAACGTGTGAAATATTTGCTAATAGATATCCAGGTAAACAAACACCGTCTCCGAAAAGTATTAAACGAATAATGGAGAATTTCAAAAATTTTGGCACTGTTAAGGCAACAGTTCATAAAATAATTAAACAAATGTAACTTAGATACAAAAGGTTCTTACATAAAATACTAACAGTATAACTACTTATACTCAGGAAAATATTTCATTTTAATAAGTGCTCAAAGTGTTCACCCTGAACTTCCAAACATTTTTCGCACCTCCTGATTAGTTCGTCATGGGTGGCCGCTCTAATAGAACCTGGAGATAATCTTTCAAAAGCATTCCTTTAAACCATATCTTTTATTGTTCCCCATATAAAATAGTCTAAGACAGATAGATCAGGAGAACGGGGAGGCCATAGAAAAGGTCAATTGTTAGCAATCCACTTATCGTAAAAAGTTTCTTCTAAGAAGTTGTTAACTATGAAGCTGCTGTGTGGTGACGCGCCATCGTGTTGGTAAAATATTTGCCTATGTTCAGCTAGCGGTAAATTGTTCAAATATTCATTATCTAAATCTTGTAATATATTCAAATATCTATACACAGGTCAGGTATCTTATAAATAATTAAGTATTTTTCTATAGGACGCACCACAGTTTTCATCAATGTTCAAAGCAAGGTAGTCTAATTCTCTAGGTAGGCGTGAAATGATGGTTTTACAGTCAGACATATTGAATTTATTTAAAATCGTCTTTAAAAATGAACTTTAGTCACGAGGGATCTTATTAAGGGTTCTTTCTATTTTAATACCGAGGAATAATTTAAGTCCCTGTAAGTCTACCATTTCTACTCCTGATTTAAGCTTTAGATGATATGTGACAGTGTAGTGTGTATACATATATCAAAGGCATTGCTTTATTTTTTGTTTATGTACTAATGATTTAACAATGGTAATAGGAAGTTCACTGAAGATGCAAAAAATTTATGCGGGATAATTGGACGATCAGATGCAAACTATCCAAGTGGGTTTTAAAACCTTGATCACACAGATGTGAGTCACTCAGGTTGACGTCTCAATAAAATGTGACCTACTAAATAATTTTTTAAACTCGGAACTGTAACAATTGAATTAACGCGGGCAAGAACCACAAATATTTTAAATGAAAGTAAGAAAGTACGTAATTGTGGCCTGAGACTTTAAGGCTCTAATTTGGAATAAATAGTGTACAGTAATTGTGGTAATGTGAAAAATAGACAATGAGGATGATTGTAAACAAGCCGTTTTGACTCGAATTAATTCAATTAACTCGTTCTAGATCAACATTATCATATACCATCGTGGATACTTGACTTGAATCCAAGATGATTTTCGTGAAAAATTGAAATTTGAAAAATAGTCAGGAATAATACAGTTAACAACCAGTACATCAACTTATATTTAATTAAAAAAAAAAAGTTTAAAAAAGCTTTTATTTAAATGCTCTAAAAAGTAGAAAATAAACTTTCAAGTAATCAAACCCATCATTTTGTTACATTATATATAATTTTTTTTATGATATAAAAAAAAGCTTGTCGCGAGATTTTCCTGTGTAAAGGAGATTGCTCGCGACAAGATTTTATATCATAAAAAAAAATATATAATGTAACAACCATATTTATATGAAGTTTTTTTCATATTTTTTTATGTAGAATCACCCCTATAAATTAATGACCACATACCTGAAATACCTTGTATATAGTAGAATTCACCTTTACCAGACAAGTCCATTCGAAACCTTATTTGACTTGATGTAGTAATATAAAAACAGAAATTCCCAAGACCAAAAAATGTTCTTCATATTTGTTATATTACTTAATCTTCAGTAATACTCGGACAAGATTTCTGGTCTAGAATTATGTAATATCTTAAATTGTTAGTGTTTCTCTTAGCTAATTTTCCAGTATAATTTTTGGCGAAGGCGCCATTGTAAAAATTAAAATGTTTCGAAAATTGACAATTAAACCAGAAGCTATTGAAATTTTGAAAAGTTGTTTGAGAACTCGGTAACTGGATGTGAGCCATGACTGTAAGTCAAAATTTGACCTAAACTAACAAATATACTAACAAGCAAACTGAATAAAAGCTTGTCGTGTGTAAAGCTATAAAATTATGTACAAACAAATCTAGCTTTATGAGCGAGGAAATTTTTAAGCAAAGTTTAAGTGAGACCAATGAAATTCTCAAATATTTGTGACTGTAACAGGTTTGGTGTCTTATGACATTGTTCAAATGTGTAGAATATTTAAACATAATTTTTCGGTCGCAAACTCCTCTATAAAATTCTTATTTTACTATAAAGAACGTAACCAGACTGCAGCCAACAGCTGCTCTCCGGGATATGTGCCCCGCCGAGCGTTGAGTTACAAGTTACAAGCTTGGCGTGTTAAGTGTAATAATTACATATTACCAACAGAACATTTATGCTTTGATTGCAACAAACACTAACCAAAAGACTGATCTTACTTAAAGAAGCTCTTGTGCCAGTCGTCCCGCACGTCGTTTTGAGCTATTGGCCGACATATTGAGGACCGACACGAGGATCCTTTGACCATTTGTACATCTCGGTATCTTTAGGATAGCGATATGCAAAATAGTCAGCACGCACCATCTAGCAATCCAGTGTCTGTTGCAATCGATAAATAAATAGCCTGACTGGGCGTGGCATAGTTCAAATGTGCTTCTAAAGGGCAGAATATTAAAACATAATATATTCAGTCACAAGCTCCTCTATAAAATCCTTATTTTACTATAAGGAACGTAACCAAACTAAAACCAGCAGCTACTCTCCGGACTATATGCCCCGCAGAGCGCTGAATTACAAGCTACAAGCCTGGCGCGTTAAGTGTAATAATTGCATGTTACCAACAGAACGCTAATGCTTCGATTGCAACAAACACCAGCCGAAAGTCTGATTCTACTTAAAGGAGCTTTCGTGCCAGTCACTCCACATCACTTGCAGACTACAGTTTCGAGCTGTTGGCTCTCGTCAGTGCAAGATAGGCATGTGACGACCGACACGAGGATGCTTTGACCATTTGGTACATCTCGGTATCTTTAGGATAGCGACATAATCAGCAGGCGCCATCTAACTAGCCTTATGACATTGTTTATTAAAATTTCAGAGATTATCGATATGGGTTTAATATAGCCACCAATATCGCCAGATCTCACACCGCTGGACTTCTAAAATAAATTTAGTATAATAACAAACATTAGTAAACTTTGAGGAACTTAAGAGAAGAAATCCAACATTAGCTTTACAAACCTTTCGACGGTGTCGTATACCAATTTTAGTGTAATCATTATTTCTTGTCTATTTTTTGTAACAATAATTATATACCAAATTTGTAGTCGTTTTGTTGTATTAAAAGCATATTTTTTTTAGGGCATCCACTTTCTTTTTGTTTTAATGGGCTTCGTCGAAAAACGCCGTTGCTTTTCCATTTAATTCAAAATAGCAACAATTTTTTTTCAACTGATGAAGAAAGTCAATCTTAGTTTTCATATGATTTCAAACTCTTTATAAAATCGTGATCATGATTTGGACTTTCATATGCCACAGGACAATCAAACCACGTATCATAATAATAAAAACGTAGTTTCTCGTTTCGCAGAAAGATGATGATTGCGGTAATGAAAATCTTCATCTTGAATTTCCCACCATCCTCCCTTGTACGATTAGGAGATATTTTAATTTCTTCCCGTGCATAACGAAACCGGGTTGGTATTCATGTACAAAATATTTGAATCATTTTAAATTTTACTTCCTGCATGTTCTTGTCCAGACAGGAAGTTTTATATAAAAAATTATTTGCATGGTTGCGTTTTCGCTTTAAATTTGACCAACGTTATTACTATTAAGAATATAATGTGTTAGGTAATAAATTGTATCTAAAAAGTATTGCCGAGGCAAGGAATCGAGGTTAACGTGGTTTCATTAGTATATACATTAAATTACGATTTTTTTGAGGTTCGGCATTGTAGAAATGGAAGAAATTTGAAAATAACAAATCGTTTTACTTTCAGTTCATTAACAATAATTTACTTAAAATCATATTTGATTTTATGTACGTATATTTCTCAATGGTGCAAGACTTAATGCAAATGCAAATTTAATTATCCTGTTAACTGGTTTTAAAAAGCAGCATTAATGAAGTAATAATTTGTATATATTTGTCAAAAATTTCTGAGAAGCTAATAAAATTTACTCATACTTAAAATCAGACTATGTATTTACTATAAAAAAGTGTGATATACTTAGTACTAACAACTCTAGAATTCATATTTTTACCACTGCCTTGACATAACCAAAAAAATATTTCACTCTTTTAAAATTTGTCGATTTATTATGTTAGATCACATATTCATTTGTACGAAAAACAACTGTCAAAACCAGTTAACAATAAATCATGGCTTTTCAGACATTATTAACTTATCATTTAGCTGTAGTTTTGTCTCTAACCCCAAAAAATCACATGGTAACTAAACGCGAAATTAAAGTGGTGTAAATGGTAAAGACAAATCAAATTTATTTAATGAATTTTTAGTCAGTATTGCAAATGCAATGTCTTAAAATATTCCAAATGATAATATAATTTTGCCGCACTTACAAGAACTTATATAATAATAAATAAATAAATAAATACACCACAGGTAATAACGACCCCCTTTATCCCGGAAGGTTCTAGAGGATTCCCCTGTGGGAGGGGGCTACACATTTAGAGACAAAAGACACACATCCAATATCCGTGTATATTGGAAAAATCTCTCTCACAGTATTTTCCACTGCCACGACCTGGGATCGAACCCGGAACTTTTGGGTGAGAGACAGGTGTGCTCACCTCTCGACTATCAGTCATACTACACACTATTTTTGGCACACTATTCTTGGCGCCAATAAATAAAAATTATTCAGTATATAAGTTAGATGATATATCCACTGTTTTCATAAAAAGAATTCATACATTTCTAATAAATCAATCAATTAATACACAGTTACTCATAAAAACTCTTATAGTGGTACACAAACTTGTGATTGCCAATTTATTGAAAAATCCAATAATATTAAATCTTGGGTGTCATGATTAACCATCATCTAAAGTGGAAGGAACATGTCTTATATTTAAATACTAGACTTAGAAGATTATTTCATAAATTTTATTTATAGCGTGATATATTAAATAGAAAAAAATTGTTAATTTCTTCCACGTCCAGTGGAAGTATACTTAGTAAAGAAAAAATTTTTTTTTTTGTTGAAATAAGCTTAAAACGTCATGAAACATCGAGATTTTAAATTTGAGCGGAAACAATTCTGTCTGTCGGTCTGTAACTTTTTTTGTGCACACGTTTACTCTGGAACCGTTTATGATATTGACTTGAAATTTGGTACATTTATGTATTATAAACAGATCTGGAACTAGATTATATTTTGATTAAATTCGTTGAAGGATTCGGGGGTAAATGGGGTAATTAAGGGTAAATAGGCAAAGCAAGCAGGTAAGAGTAAAAAATTAAATTGAGATATAGTGTGTATACGAGAACCAAGCCATCCCCATAAAACTTATCAAATTTGATCTACTCAAGGAGCTCACGGAGACTCTAGCATTGCCAATATTAAGTTATGGAATTACATAATATTATCCTTGTATTAATGCAATGATCCAAAGTAGACTCTAAAAAATACAGAATGTCTACAAATACCACGTATTTGTATAACTCACTGATTGATATAAATAATGCTTTCAAAAACCAGGGAAAAAGCCATATGAAAGCATTTATTTTACAGGAATGGATAGTAGCTACTGTGGCATAATCTGAAGAAAATTAAACAAACATAAATCGCAAAGAAATTAAGTTGTTGTGGTTGTTGTGTTTGTCTCCAAATTTGAACACAGCATGGTCAGATTATAGAATTTCAGCCATTTTAATTTTGGGGCAAGATAAAAGTTTTAATTTGTTCTTCAGTTCATTATTTTGAATAAACTAATAACTAATGACATGCATCTGTGGCAATGATCATTTGTTTATGATATTGGAATTTTAAAATATTTACAATATAAGATTTTTAATAAATTAGGTGCTATATCATAGTAAAAATTTACATAAAATAAATTTTCGCAATCAACATCAAAATATAGTTTTATGGTTAGGTTTACTCCAACTATCGACGAAGCAAACACAATAAACTCCAATTTCAATTATTTTCTCATCTGTAGTAACAGTCAGATGCTCAACCACCGGAAAATACAATGACGATCAGTCTAAGCACGTGCTATAAGACATAATTTACATTCGAATTACGTACATAACAGCACAATATTATTATTGTCGTGTCATTTAGCAAAAGCTTTAAGTAATAAGAAGTAGAGAGCACATTAAATTTTAAAGAAATACTATCTTGGTTATTTTCCTGAATGAAAACTGATTTGTACGCGATATATATACATAGTGAAGTTTTCGTAATAAAAATTTAATGTCCTGAGTTCTAATCCCGGTAATGGAGTTGGAAAATCGTTGAGAATGTACACTTTTTTCAAACATAATAGCCTTTTACATGGACTTTGCTAGTTAATTTGTGGGGTTCATTAATATATCGATGATTTTTTATTTTATAAGGAGTATTCTAATACATTGATTTTTAATGCTTTTCTTTCTGTGTGTAAAAATTTGTCTTCATTGAATACGTGCTACTCCTCTATTCGATGATATTCTGATAATTGATTACCTTAATTTCTACTAGTTTGTCCAATAGATACTTTGGGGCAAGTAACGCAGGCTAATTAGTATTATCTCTCACATTTTTCTAACAGCAACGTTAAAGACTGTCAAATGTGGGCCGATGTATGTAAAAACTTTCAAGTTGAAGTTTTACTTAAAATATTATCAGACTTTTATGAGATTATGTGTACGTAGTTAAAATATATGGATGGATATATGGATGGATTTATTATTGTCATTTAACTGAGCATATACAACGTTTGTGATTATCGCAATTTTAAGTAATATATGCACAGATTGTTCATACCCCCCATTGTCACCCTCGCCATATTATTAAAGCAAGTTAAAAAATTAAATTGGGAGTGTGTAGTAATAAATTAAATTGGGATTTTGTGTGTGTACGAGAACCAAGGGCCTTTAAAATTTATTTTGGAATTAGCCACCCCCTCTACCACCCCCATTGCCACCCCACCCTATTATTAAAGGGAGTGAAATATTGCATTGGGAGTTAGTGTGTAAAAGACTTGGATACAAAATCTAGATGTGGAAGTAGTGATTCCTTTTTTAATGTAATGCCCAGGTAGAATCGATATTAAGTTATTGTATAGTTTTATGGGGCGGCATGGCATGTACGATCATTTCCCCAAGAATCTTGATGTAACTTAAAAAACAATTCTTAAAATAATTTTGAGAAGAAATAATCGTTACTCATCAACTTTATTATTCTTAGAAATAAAATTATTTACGACCAGGAAATTATTTTCTTATCAATATCTTCTTTGGATGTACAAGAATACTTCATTCCAAACTTAAGTAGATCATAAGCATGAAACCAGGTTAAAAGAAACTTATCGATTCAACTACTTCTTTTTACAAAGTCACACATCCAACGCGCTGTGTTTTTTATTATGGTTCAAAATTTTTCAACCTCTTACCCTCAAAATTAAAAAAAATAAAACAAATTAATAACTTAGATTTAAAGAAAATAAAAAAAGAGTTAAAAACATTTGTAGATAATAATTATTATGGCAGTTTCAGTATTAACATACTAATCAAATAATATCAGGTACCTGTATAAATTGAGAATAAACGAATAAACATAAATATTTCCTTGGTATGTTAGTAGCCTTCCATATACTTAGTATTAAGTGATGACTTTCGTCACGGAATTTCCACATCTATACCTAACATTTTGTAGTTATATCTCACTCCCTCTCTCCCTCCTTATATTTCTAATAAATTTAAAATTTTGTTTTTCTTTTTTTATTGTACTATTAAAAAAAGCTAATGATCACGCACACAGACAGTTATTGTTTAGGCGACTCAAACATTCTTTTTTACATAAATATATATAATAATTATTTCAAATGTGCTTTTAGAGGGCGGAATAATTTTTAGTCGCAAACTCCTCTATAAAATCCTTATTTTACTATAAGGAACGTAACCAGACTGCAACCAACAGCTACTCTCCGGGCTATGTGCCCCGCTGAGCGCTGAATTACAAGTTACAAGTCTGGCGCGTTAAGTGTAATAATTGCATATTACCATCAAAACGCTAATGCTTCGATTGCAATAAACACCAGCCGAAAGACTGATCCTACTTAAAGGAGCTCTCTTGCCAGTCGTCACACACCACTTGCAGACTGCAGTTTCGAGCTGTTGGCTCTCGTCAGTACAAGGTAGGCACGTGACGACCGGCACGAGGATCCTTTGACTATTTGGTACATCCCGATATTTTTACAATAGCGACATGTAAAATAGTCAGCAGGCGCCATCTAGCGGTCCAGTGTCTGTTGCAATCGAAAAATAAATAGCCTAACTGGGCTTAGCATAGTTCAAATGTGCTTTTAGAGGGCGGAATATTAATACATAATATCTTTAGTCGCAAACTCCTCTATAAAATCCTTATTTTACTATAAGGAATGGTGCTTATAGTAAGTTAAGTTTTTCATATTTGTTATTAGAACTGTTCTAAGGTTAGTAATATTTTTTGTGTTAATATGTAATGTACTGTTCAATAAAAATTAAAAAGAATCTACTTAATTCGATCGTAGAAAGAATGTTGTGTGCAACATGTGCAAAAAATATACTTATTGCACTTAGCATGATTGCAGCTCGAGACAATACAAACAACCATTGTACTGCATTATGTCTATTTGAGATAAATAAATTGAAATTGAATTTTAATATCCAGATTTTAACAAAGTAAAGAAAGACTACAGGCTCGGCGTTTTTCATTCCATATTGTTCAACAATTTCGTTAATTTTCAATTCTCGATAAGAGGGAACCATCTTCCTTTCTCTCAATTTGAATACCAGTGTAGAGCGACACCTCATTAAGATCTTTTATCTCATAATTTGTTTAGTTTTGAACACATGATTCTTTTGAGAACTCCTGTTGTCCTTGCTATAAGTAGGTCGTCTACGTACAATAGTATGCAAGTAATGGGCTGACATTTTCTCTTCTGGTTAAAAACCTGGGTTTGATTCGTTTTGTGTGAACCTAGTTTCAAAAGAATATCACTTGCTTTTCTATTCCAAACGCGTGCCGATTGTTTCAGTCCTATGCTATGTTTGAAACGAAGAAATTTATCATCTTTACCAGTGACACTGAAACCATATACAGCTCTTCCTCCAAGCCACACACCGTTCAGAAAGGCTGAGCGCTTTCTTCTTTTTCTGAACTGATCACTTTGATTCCCAATATCGTCTTGATGGGCACTCTGCAACATAGTCGATTCAAAGAGTTGATCCTTCTTTATGTGTCAACAATCTGAGAACCAGTGGTGTCATCTCCTAGGCATTTACTGTGAGAGAGCATTCTACAGACTTCTGTATCTTTCAACAGTATTATTAACAAATACAAGACTTTCTTCTTGAACTTGCAAAATATATCGAATATTTACTTCATCTGTCGCACGCTTGAAATTTAATTTATTTTTACTAACCCATGAGTCGCGAAATTGCTTAAAAAGAGAAATAGATGAAGCAGGCATTTTTTCATCAAAAACGCTTAAATGAATACATACCTTCTTCTGTCTATTTTACGAGAGCCACGCCAAATTTCTATCTTAATATCTCTTGTAGAAGATAATAATTTTTGTGAGCTATATTTCAGTAAAAAGAAATTTGAAATTCGTAGCCTACTTTGTGAAATATATTGCAAAAACCTGAAAAATAGGAAAACCACAAACGGTTATAGCTTCCTTATTTGAAGAGATACGAAAAAAGTTAAAGGAATAAAAATTGACGGCAAAGACACTAAGAATAATAATGTGTATCAAAAAATTCTAAAAACGCAGTTGGCAGTTGAAAAGAACAAATCGCAAACCACAATTCATATCATTGAATCGTAAAAATCAGCTATGCCATAATAGGAAAAATCCACTTAACAATATTCAGTGATTATTTATTACAATTTAATGCAAATAAACAAATATCTCATAAACAAAAATACAAGTACAAAAAACATTCAAAAAAACGAAAATTATATACAGGGTGGGGCAAGAGAGCGTCAGACCTCGATAAATCGAGTTCTACGATAGCTAGAAATTTTTTTAAAAATTGCAAGTAAACTAGACAAAAAAGTTTATAATTGAAAATGATTTTTGTACATATAGGGCGAGCTAAGAAGAAATTACAGGACCAAGTGTTTTTCTGTTAAATGGAATGCTATGTATATCAGTACAATTTTTGAAGCCTCTTTCTAGGCTCTATTCATTCTTATATTAGCATTGAATATCTCCCAACCACTTGGATGTAATTAATTTTTTTGTAGAAGTAATGCAATATGCAGATATATATTTAAAAAATCAACACAGTCACAATTATGGGTTTTAAGAAAAACTTATGTGAATACCAGTAGAAAAAAATATGATAAATGTTCCACATGTTGCCCATTTTGATTGACACACATCTCTATGCGCTTTTCAAATGAGGTTCCCACTATTCCTAAAACTGCCGGTGTGATAGATGTACAGGCAGTTATTATTCTTTCCTTCATATGTTGTACTCTTGTTGGTGTGTCTCTATAAACAATTTCCTTCACGTATCCCCATAAAAAGGAATCCATTTTTGTAAGATTTGGGGATCTAGCAGGCCATTTAGTGGGTCCATTTCTTCCAATCCATTGATTGGGGTAGGTATTATTTAAGTGGTCTCTAACTGCATTTAAATAATGAGGTGGAGCACCATCTTGCTGAAACCACATCCTATTTCGAATTCTTTCAGGGAGATTTACCAATAATTGTAGCAGATAGTTTTCCAAAAAATGGAGATAAATATCTCCAGTCAATGTACCATCAAAGAAATGTGGCCGTATTACATGTTCTCCAATGATTTCCCTCCAAAGGATTATAGACCATCTGTGTTGGTTGTCAACTTGCATAAAAAAGTGAGGATTTTCCGAAGCATAATAACGGAAATTGTGCCTATTAACAAATTTATTTTTATGAAAACTTGCCTCATCACTGAATAAAAGAGTATTGAAGAAGATGATATGTTGCATTTCACCTCAGGCCCAATTACAAAATTGTAGTCGCTTTTGAAAATCGTCATCAGATAATTCCTGGTACATTTGAATATGATATGCATGCAACTTATTTGTTTTTAAGATTCGACCCACAGACCGTTACTTATTCCTAGTAATGAGCTTACTTCTCTTTGACTAACATGAGGATTCTCAACCGTTTCCAGCACCACAGAAAACTCATTTTCTTCGTTCACAACACGTTTTATTCTTTCACTTTTTTTACATTCGACATTTCCAGTTTCCAGAAATTTATCGAGAAGGTTTTGGAAGCTGCTAACATCAGAAATCCTTCTTTCAGGATAACGTTGGTGATAAATTCTATTGGCAAGTAAACAATTTCTGTCTGACTCGCCCAAAACAAAAGTCATGTCTACAAGTTCCGCTTTATTAAAATTCATATTGTAAAATTCCAAATATTTTAAATTCAATACAAATGTAACGACCGATAAGTGTGATAAATGCTCCTTTGTACAGGACAATTTATACCAAACTTAGGTTTTATTGCTTGTCGAATAACGAAAACAGCAAAAAAATGTACAAAAAACATTACAGTAAAAGACCGGTTAAGAGCGCTCCGGATATAAGCCAGAAAGACGATTCAACTTACTCTCATATAAATCATTATTTTGAAAAACGGCTTTCACTAAAAGACATTAAAACATGTTACAATGTGGGATGATGAGAGAAAAAAAAGTATATATAAAAAAAATATTTTTTTTCTTTTATTTTCGATTTGGCAAAATAATTCTTATCATCCCACATAGGTATTATTAAAATAAACATTTTCCGTTTTATAGACCGAGAAATTTAAAGATTAGGTATAATAAATTTGTTCAATGTCATATTCTATTACATCTCTATCTCTCTCTTTCCAAGCACATCGTACATTCGGCTGCGTCATTTTATTGACGTAAAGTCATTTACAATTAAAATTGGAAGCATGCATGACTAATACACTCCAAACAACTCTTAAATACTATTTATTCATTTCAATGGATTGGAAGAAATGGTGCCTCTAAATGGCCTCATTTCAAAATTGCATAGAGACGTGTGCCAATCAAAATGGACAACACGTCGAACACCTATTATAAATTTTTCTAATGAATTATTTGACTGAATTTGTCTCATGGAGGTATCTTCATTTTGGTTAACATAATTCAGTACTCTATTCAAGTTTCTTACATTATCCGCACCATGCCCTCGCCTTACTGCTTTTTTTTGAAAAAACCATGCGTTTTTAGATTTTGAACTAACTTTCTAAACATAGTTCGATTTGGCTGCGGAGCATCTGGAAATCTATCTCCGTAAACCGTGACTGCCATCTCAGCCTCAAAATTGCACTGACAATAAATACTAATCATATCGAATTTATTATTATTGATTTACACTATAATTACTGACATAAAACTTGTCTTAGAACTCGACAACGCTACGTATAACATACAACAGTGACAATCTGTCAAATTTGTTAATAACTGTATATATTATTTTTCACTAATCATGGCGTAGCTGATTTTTACGATTCGATGATATGAATTGTGGTTTTAGTAAAATATTAAATATTGACACCATCAGTTAAAACTTTTGTGACATGATATGTTTTATACCGTTGAAAAGAGAAAAAATAAACGGAATTAATGGCGTCATATCCTACTTTGATATTTGTTCTTTTCATTTTTGCACAAGGGCGTATGTCAAAGCCAATTGCGTTTTTCGAATTTTTGGATACACATTATTATTCATATTGTCCTTTCCGTCAACTTTCATCCATTTGTGGTTTGTGTGTGTTTGAGGTTTTCCTATTATTCAGATTTTTGTAATATATCACACAAAGTAGGCTATGGATTTCAAATGGGATGTTTCTAAAACTTTATTCTTCTACAATAGATATTCGAGATATTTGGTGAGGCCTTCGTAAAGTAGACATATGGTATATGATGCCTACAAGGTAAATAAAGAAGACCTCGTTCTAATGCCTGTTTTAAGTGTATATGAATTCAGCAGCGCTTCGAACGCAACTCGATTAGGTGCCCCCAACTTTACCATAACATACGACATAGTAAGTTTATACCGATAAGCGCTACCTAAATTTAACGCAGCACACACAAAACGTATCGATCTAAATAAAAGTTCGCTCCTTGCCTTGTGGGATTCATTTCAACAAAAAATATATGGTATAATGAACTTGACGTGATTTACCACTTCATTTTCCCAACATCAGCGATATCACACAAAATTGCTTTTGACCCGAGCTGACAACATCGTTCTCAAAGCACCTACGACCGAGTGAAAGTAAAGACATAGCAAACCCCGGCCAAAAGCGTGTCTGGCCAAAGCTGGTCAGTAGTACAGAAGGACTCATTGAAGCAGGAGACTCCAAAGTGACAGGTGTATCTGGCGCACGCTTAACGATAAACAGATAAATCATCGACGTTTCATCTCATTTGGACTACATCATCAGGACGTTTTACAGTTGAACAGTATCTATTTGTGCCTTTCTCGCGGACATTTCTGTTGTGAGTGAGTGATTAACTGATTAGCATGAGGGGTACCGGGTGGTGCCTACTCTTGGTGTTTGCGGTGAGTGTCGCTAGCACCTTAGGTGTGTCCTCGCGATTGCCGCGTACCAGTGCGGGGCAGTTGGCGGCGGCGGCGGCCGCCCAAAATAAAACCATTTACGAACTGAGGAACGCGAAAAATGTGACGCTGCAGGCCACTGTAGGGCCTCCACCAGGACGTGGGGCTAGCAGCAGAGTTCGGTGAGTTTTTCGAAATATACCAAATAAATAGATCGAAGAAATGAATCTTCTTTATGCATCGGTAATAATTTTCGATTTATGTAAAAGTATTAAATTTGAAAATGTACCCACATAAAGTTAAAATTTAGTTTACATTAATCTTTATCTTTTTTATTTTTGATAGGATATAAAAATATTAAACGGATTTTACTAATTTCTCATGTACAATTGATTAAAAAAAACTGGTACAACTCTTGTAATCGAAAATCTTAATAGTTTGGTTGTGTGCATATGTCTGTAAATAGGGCTGGCCAGGCATGTCGAGAGGGGGGGGGGGGCTGGAGAAGAGGTGATTTACCCAGGATCTCGGTTTTTTGGAGAAGACCGGTTTTCTTAGTGTTTTTAAACTTATTAAACCTTTCTTTTTAATTTTATTGAAATGGAATTTTAAAAAATAATTAGAAAATAACTTTTTCAAAACATTTTCAAGCCTGCCATATTATTGTTTAAAAAAATAAAATTTGTTACGGATAATTCTACTAATTGTTGTAATTAAAATACTAACTCAATAATGATAATTCTATTTTTAAAGTAAGAACACAAAAATACCACTTGAGATTAAAAAAAATGTATACAATGCAGACTGAACATAAAATACAATAAAAAGAATCGGCAGCTATTGGAAGCGGCTGGAACCTCCCCACTCGGTGGATCTTTGAAGCCGAAAAGAGCATTAAAATGTGTAACAAAATGGCACTAAACGTAATCCGATCTCATCCAAAACCTTTTCAGATCTTCTGGGGCACTAAAAAAACCCTCAACTTAATGAATTTACAATCATCTATGCGAGTTATTACCTACATTATCGCTTGTTGAATAATATACTATTAGGATATTAACAACTTTAACATCACTTGAACGACTAAGAAAGTCTAGTTATACTAAATACTACAGATTTGTAAAGCAACAAACTGAAAAATGGTAAAGTGATAATCTATAATAAATTCACCAACGAAGTTACAGAAAGTATATGATATTGATATTGTTACAACTACCTTTAAAGTTTGTGACAATCCACTAAAAGTTACAAATATGCTAAAATCTTATTAACATGACATGACACCGACGTTATCGGATAACAAACGATGACAATGACAACCGTCAAAATTTGCTCATTGCAATATGATCG
This sequence comes from Leptura quadrifasciata, assembly GCA_963675555.1. Classification (NCBI taxonomy): domain Eukaryota; kingdom Metazoa; phylum Arthropoda; class Insecta; order Coleoptera; family Cerambycidae; genus Leptura; species Leptura quadrifasciata. The sequence goes on from OY776673.1 coordinate 1,643,760, forward strand.
CTCATGTCATGCGAAATGCGATCTATGCTTCATATTTGCTTTGTTTTTAATTTTTTTCACGGAAACCAAATCGAAAGGGTGGAAGTGTGATATATCGTTGAAATCAGAATTTTAACTGCTTTTCAATGGTTCCATTACAAATTGAAAGTAATTATAAAATAAACAACTTGTTGCGTCAAAATGGCACTAAACCTAATCCGATCTCAACCAAAACCTTTTCAGATCTTCTGGGGCACTAAATAAATGCACATGCAAAGTTTCATTCAAATCTGTTCAGTAGTTTCGGCGCTATCGTGCTAACACACATACACACATACATACATACACACATACACACACACAGACATTTTTCAAAAACCACTTTTTTCGGTTCCTAGGACCTCAAAACGTAAAGATTTGATGTTATCTCAATTTTCGTTTTTGAACCAATTTTAGTAACCTCTCACAATTTTATTGTGGAGAGGTTAAAATAAAATAAATGAACTTCAACTACGTAATACAGAATTAACTAATATTTTGCCATTGATCCATTAGCGTCTAAAACTGCCTGAAGTCTTGCAGGCATGGACAAAATCAGATTTCTTGCAAGGTCAACTTCTTGGGACAAGTCAATTATCCCTTCCAATTCTTGGGCATTATTTGGATGGTTATTTAATTTTCTTATATGTTTCACCATTAGTCCCCAAACATTTTCAATTGGATTTAAATCGGGACTTTTAGATGGCCACGGTATCAACTTTATATTTTTATTAAGAAACCATTGCCTGACACGATGGTCCGTATGTTTGGAGCAGTTATCTTGTTGGAAAATAAAATTATTTTCCGGAAACACCTCTATTACTGACGGCAACATAATATTGTCTAATATTTCAATATATTGAGATGACCACTGTTTCAACACATACCTAACCCTTTTAGGCTCATCCAAGCCCAGACATTGACTGAAAACCTTCCTGATATTTGTGGATCGAAAGTATATTTTTCGTCGTATCTAGTGGAAGGAGGCCTATATACGCGAACATGTTCATCGTTACAGGATTTAAAAATCTTTTCGTCAGAAAAGACAACTTGTCCCCAGAAGTTTGCATCATTGATTATGTAGTTCAATGCAAAAAAAATCCTACCCTACTTCTTTTCTTCTGAAAGTTTGTATTTTTTAGCCGCTGAACAACTCTTCAATTCGCTTCCTAGTTTTATTCTTCTGCAAGCAGTAGGTACCGAAGCAGGGAAATTAGTCTCTGAAATTGCATTTACTGCAGTCTGAAAAGGGTTTTCTCTTAGGTAATTTATAAGATTTTCATCTTCTTGATTATTGCTCTTTTTGGGCCTAATGGAAGCAACTTTACGGGATACCTTTTGGTTAGTTTCCCATTGTTTTTTAACAGTCATTATCGTGGTTTTACTCACATTGCATTCAGCAGCAAGCCTTCTTATGGACCAACCATCTTCACTTTTAGTAACAATTCGAAGTTTTTGAATATCTGTTAGATGTCGAATCATTTTTAATAATGACGCCACTGATTAACGTCAAAGTGACATTTGTAAGATTATTAATATCAATCAAAGAACGAATGATTTAGGTACATAGCTAAAAGAAAGTGTACCAGTTTTTTCTGAAATCAACTGTACATGTTTTCGATTTTTTTTTTAATTTTCATATATATACAACAATACATATGGTTATACAGTATGTCTCGCTTAAGAGTATAACAGCGTAATAATTCTTTTGTCTCAAAAGATAGAGGTCACCAAGGTCTATTTAAGACCACAAAATTACTTTCCATTTTTAAATGCAAGGTCATCTACGATGCTAAATTATGCGAAAAAAAGTAAAAAATCCTAGTAGGCATTTTTTAATAAAAAATTTTATTAACAAAACTTGTTCGAAATCATTAAAAAACCCTGAATCCGAAGTTTAGTTACATTCTAAAAAATGGGGTTTTGACGAAAGAAATCATTTTAGGCATTTTAATAACAATTCTATAGTAGTTTGTGCAACAAGAGTGGATATGATAGCCGATTCGGCTCGAAAGATTGAGGCACTCCGCCTACGGCGTCGTGCTCAAACTTCTTTCTCGTGCGATATGGATAATCCACTCGAGTTGTACAGTATACTTTTTCTACGACCGGATTAAGAAAAAACTACAAATAATAGTTTTAATTAAATTTTAATATACAAACTTAGCTTCTGCTAAATCTTATGCTCTAGGTGCAAACATTTTATAAAAGCTTCAGTAGCCTAGCGGTTATATGCACATGCAAGAGATCATAGGTTCAATTCCCACATATAGCTACTTTTTTTTGTCATAATATATCTCTAAAATTTTGTCTGTATATAGTAATTTCAATAAAATTTTAGATGGTATACCGTTTATCGATTCTTCACTGGAATCACTCATTTTAAATTATTTTCTAGCTCAAACTGCGCGAATACACACTGACATTTACTTTGACAGCTTACGTACTAACTTGAATTTTTTAAAACGAATAGTTGCCTATGTACTTAATACACGAACTGTGATTGGTCGATTTTATATCCATCCTAGAACGTATATGAAATATATCCGTTCAGTTAACTGGAATGGCCCACTTATCCATTCTAAAGATTGTACGGAAAACAGCAAATTTACATAAGGGAGTAGAAAAAATTAATTTTTTTGAAACAATTTACATAATTGAATAATGAATACAACAAAAAAATAATTAAATATTATGTTCTATCAAACCTCCAACAGCCCTAATGCATGCCTCAATTAGCTTTCTCTTATTAATTGTTCATAACTTTCCGAAGGGTTGCACGAGTAATTTCAGCTCAGGCTTGCCTAATCCGGTTTTCTATTTGTAGTCTATTTCGTGGCTGCGTTTTGTAGATTTCATTCTTTAGAAACCCCCATAAAAAAGAGTCCATGAGCGTGAGATCAGATGACCTCGGAGGCCAATTAATAAAAGGTCTATTTCTTCCAATCCACCTCCAGGGAAAGTTGTCGTTTAACCAATTCGGTACTACCATTGCATTGTCGATTGGGGCTCTATCAAGTTGAAATATCACATTGTGTATACAATAGGGGCAAGTTTTTAATTTCGATTGAAAAATCTGTTTGCAAAAAAATTAGAAAACGTTCCGCATTCAAATTTCCCTCAAAGAAATATGGCCCAATTATTTGTTCATTCAAAATACCGCACCACACATTCACCTTTTCTGAATACTGGCGTCCACAGTTGACAACCCAATGAGGGTTTTCAACAGACCAATATTTATTATTCTGAGAGTTAACTGTGCCATTAGTTGTAAATGTCGGTTGATCTGAGAATAAAATATCTTTAAAAAAATTAGGGTTGTTCAAAAATTCTCCCTGACTCCAAAATCAATATTCCAGCCGCCTTTCTTCTTCTCCTTCTAATGTGCTTAAGAAAACAGGCTTGAAAAGACGTAATTTATTTCGACGGTAGCATCGCCAAATTGTATCCTTGGGTAGCGAAAAAGTTTATAACTTATTCGACAAAGAATGCCACAAGGCTTCTCGAACTTGAAAAGTCCGAATTAAGGCTAATCACAGGCCTTCTAACTGGTCACTGCCCCTTGAGATACCATCTCAAGAATATGGGCAAGGCGGTAGATAATAAATGCAGATATTGCGAGACTGCAATTGAAACAGCGGAACACATACTTTGCGAATGCAGGGTGTTAGTCCGCACTAGGCTAAAGTTCTTAGACCAGGCGGAATTAACGCCTGAAAGACATAAGGAAATTGGCTCCCAGGAAAATCACAAGCTTTGTAAAAAAGTCTGGGAATCCTGGATAACCACTAGATGTAGGGTAAATCACAAAAAATCTTTTAGGTCGAAGTGAAGTAAGGCTGTTCGAAGCCAAACGACCCCGTAAAACAGTCTACAATCTACAACCCCCCCAACGGCTAACAAATACCCCCAAAAGGGGTGAAGATAATTTTTTTTATTTTACCGGTGAGATTAAAAAAACTTCTCATCCCTTTCGGAGGTGTTTTGTTAGCCGTTTTAGAGGGGTTGGAGGGGACCAGAAAAAACATTTAGCGTCACCACCGTGTTCAGCATCATCGAAAACCATTTTGCCGGTAATGTATAAAAAATACATTTTTACCCCTTTCGGGGGTGTTTGTTAGTCGGTGGAAGGGTTGGAGGGGTCAGAAAAAACATTCAGCATCACTACCGTGTTCAGCATTCTCGAAAACTGGATGTACGCTAAGTTTCACCACTAGAAAAGATTTGATAAGCGTTTAACCCCTTGTGGGGTTGCTTTTTGACAGTTTGAGGGGTTGCGCAACTCCAAAGAGAAATTCTACCAGCACCATCCTACTCAGTATTCTCTAAAACGGCAAAAACTTTACGACCTCATTAAAATACCGGTACTCTCTGTACTACTGTTCACAAATTGACTGTGCGTCGGGTCGTTTGATGACAGGCATGCCGCCATGGTCCGCGGCGATAATAATTATGTCGTAAAGTTTTTATTGCGTTTATTGAGTGCAGAAAAGTCCTTACTTGGACTATAACTCTTTTTGCATAGCAAAATATTGTTTACATTTAGTTTGATTACACTAATGAGCAAGTAAATTATTGTTAATGTTAGTCACCTTTATAATTAAACGTACGATTACACAGAATAGGAAAAAAAATCTACGATCCTGCCTAATAATTCTCGTAAGAATTTTGCTTGTAATATTTTTATTAAAATATTTTTATAATATTTAATTTGTGCTACCTCTATACCTCCATTTAAAATACCTACAAAGTTACATTTTTAATTACTAGATTAGGTTCCTTCCATTCAAGAATATATTGGTTTTTCAGCTTGTTTAGTAAAGAGGGTAACGCAAAAATCAAATATTTTTTTTAACTACTTAGTCAAAAATATATAATAATTTAAAACAACTCACCCATTCTACTCAAATCTACGACGGTACCTATAATTTCACTAAACAACACAAAATTTATAAAACCCCGAGAGATCTGACACCAAATGAAACGAAAAATTATCATCGTAACCGTTAAAGTATAAAAACACCTTGCACTACAACAATTAAACTTCGCGTCTCACCACGGTGTCATATTGCCGATACTTTTTGTTTTGATTCGCAAGCGTTGAAGATCGAGAAGGCCTAATATGTTTTTATGCTTTTCGCAGTAGAAAATAATACGATTTGGATTGTCTTTAATCATAATAACAACGAAATGAAGACAAAAACTTAGTAGGCTTTGCATCTGCCCTCAGCGCTTCCGTGGCGAAACAAAGAACTAGGCGCTGTAACATCGCGGCAAATGCGGCATTTGTTTAATTGTTGTGGTGCATTTTTTGTAATATTTATAGTTTAACGGTGCGCTGGGTCTTTGAATGTTATTGATAACAATAAAAGTCGTTTCATCATAGTCTGTCGGATATATTTTTTGTGCTTAATAAGTTCTGTGGTGTTTAGTGACATTTGTGGTATTGTCTGCTACCTTCAACATGGATTTCGTAGAATAAACTGAGACTATGTACATGTTATGTCGGTGAGTCACCATTTTAATGATTTGATTTATTTTTTTAGTAGGTATGTTGTTGAAATATTTTGTAATAAAAAGAATACATCCATCAAGGCGACGAAATATATCAATGACATAACATAGGTACCTAAAAAATCCTAAAGATCTAAATGTATGTAATTTATTTATTTAATCATTCACAAATCTGGGATAGAAATTATTACAGAACAAAATTTATTTTAGTTTCGATTAGTTGATACGTACGAAAGTACAATAACATACCCTAAGAAGTAAGCATAACATTAAATATAAATAAATGTGTTAACAAAAATTCATATTAGCACATGCTTCCATTGTATATTAAGATTATTGCAGAATAGTTCAAGTAAGGACTCCCCTGCACTCAAAAAACGCAACAAAACTGTACGACATAATTATTATCGCCGCGTGCCATGCGGCATGCCTGTCATCAAATGACCCGACATTAAAATCCTATAAAGTTAAGCCAGTCAATTGCGGTCGAAACAGCATAAAGAGTGATGGTATTTAAATGAGGTTGTAAAGTTTTTGTTGCGTTTTCTATGTGCCGGGAGCCGATTACTTCAACTATATCTATTTAGTTTATGGTTTTAGCACTTGCTACAAATATTATTTGCTTCTAATACCTACCTATACCCGGTGACAATGAGATTAGTCCCGTTCCAATTTCTAGGTTGATTTTAGGAATACAATTTTGAAATTTTGGCACATTATTTGTGACACAAAAAGCCACATTTGCATTTATTAAGTGAAAAATATCACTTCCGGTTCAACAGGAAGTAGCAACAACTTTTTGTTTTTAAATAGCAACCTATTCTGCATGTTTAGATTCCTCATGAAATTCTCCTTACAACGATGTATCACAACTAGGTAGTTTTTTTCTAAATGGCGTCATAAATTCGAAAAAGTTAAATTGGCAACTGTTAGACTGTGTTCTCAAAAAATTTACCCAGAAGTATGAGCTTAATTTTTAATGTCGCATATCAATAAATTTATTTCGTGTCAAAAATCACTATTTTGAATTAAAAAACAAATTTTCGAAAAAACATAAAAAGCAAATGGATTTTATTCATTTTTTTTTAAATGGTAACGTATTTTTTTATTCGCACCAACAAAGCCCAAAACATTAACCTTTCATTTGATGTACAATACGTTTACTTTCGGTGCTAATTTACTTTGAAATTATTGGATTTCTGTAGATGATACATTTACCAATTGGTATTGTTCAAAAAATACACAGATTAAATAAAATCTCGAATAAAATTTACAGAATTTATTAATAATTATTTATAAGATAGGGGAAAATAAAATTATAGCAATTGTTCAAAATGCATTCCCCCAACTTCAGTGCATTTTTGAGCCCTACTGACCACCCGTTTTAACATGTGCTCAGTTATTGTTGCAAAATCTTGGCGAATTTTGGTTTCCAACACCTGGAGGAAAAAATCCATGGGGGTTAGTTCAGGTGATCTGGCGGGCCATCTTATGCATCAATATGTTGAAATGATTCTATTTTGAAACCTGTTTTCTAAATAATTAGAGAAATCTCGAAGGTTATGTGGCGGAGCCCCATCTTGTTGGTAATAAATTCTTCTCAAATTCTAGTTAATTTTCCCAAAAAGTCGTCAATTTCATTTTACAGAAAGTTCAGGTGCCTGATTCCATTTAAGGTCCCCTGAAATAAAGTAGGACCTATGATCCTATTACGCACAATTCCTGCCCATACATTTACCCCCCAAACACTTGCTGATTTCCTTCTCTAAATTAATGTAAATTTTCCTGAGACCAGTAACGCAAATTATTTCGGTTAAACACGTCATTGTTAGTGAACCGAATTTCATCTGTGAACAGAATACTGGGAACAATGTTTCTATTTTCTAGTAACCAATTGCAATAATGAACTCTCCTAGCTGCATCAGCTTCATATAAGTAAATGCTAATGAAGTTGATATTTATATGATTTATATCCATGTTTTCTCAATATTCTTCTAACAGATTCTCGGCTAATATCAAGAGCACTTCCAATCTCACGTGTACTTGCATTTTTATTAATTTACATGGATGTTAAAGCATTAATCTCTGTGGCCAATAGTAAATGCATTTTGTTCGTTTTCAATTGGCTGGGCCCTAAATTCTTCTTCTAAAATTTTAAAATATTTTCTACAAGGGTGTGATGCCTTCCAGGATACCGCTCTGCATATAATCTTTCAGCTTGATATGTATTTTTTTAGATTCTCCATAAATAAATAACATGTCCACCTTTTCATTTTGCTTAAAAACCACCATTTTATATTTTTTAAAAACTTTTAAATAGTTATATTAGCAAATAAATGTAGAAAATCTAAATTTTGTTGGCATGAATGATCCTAAATGACCGTTTTATTTACTATTATTCTGAAATGAAAAATGTAGCCACAAAATTAGATTAGTTCTACATCGTCGCCAAAGTGAAAACCTGAAGAAATTCTATTTATTGGTAAATAATAAGAAAAATGAAAATACAGTTTTGCCTTTTATTTTTAACTAATGTTTCTTATTATTATTTATTTTGCTACCACGATGTTTGTTTCAGTCATTGAACTTTAAGTTTCATGCCTCGTGTTGATTTCATGTTTTATATTATTTTTTTCCCAATTTTCTATGTATTGTGCTTTATTATAACGTTAAAAATAACAATCTTCGATCCATTTAAATTTTCGATATTATGTCATATCTAGAACGTCAAGGGGTCTATAATGCTAATCTATAATAATGAGCTATTGATAGGTTTCGTCTTTTTTTGTTATAAATCAGTAGTAAATGGACCTTAGAAACCTTGCTATCCTATTAGAGTTTTATTTTCTCTATGGGGTCAGTTTCACGGTTCCAATAACTGTCGGAATCAATGGAAAATCGAATTCTAAGAAAAAAAGTCTGATATAATTTTTCATATAACCATGGATACTGAAGTACTTACCTATATAGCGACCTGTAAATTACAATTACTTTATCTGCAAAAATCAGGTACCCCTAACGCTTAATTTTCATTGGATAACTAGTAAAATATCGCATTTAACGAAAAAATAGCAAACACCAGAATATATGCTAATAAAATAATGCATTTTATTTTTCATGTATTTCTGTAGGATTAGTCGTTTTGAGAAAATGAATCTTTGATGATAAAGTGTAATGTTAAAATGGTAAAAGCCGCAAACTAATGTCACCTATTTAAAAAGTGGTAATAATAAAAATGCAATCTAATGAAATAATCATTTTTAATTTTTCATTATTTTTTTTGTCCACCATTTTGTTAACGTAATTTGCTAATTATAAATAAAAATACTTATCAAATTCTGTTGTTTATTATATCATCTAGGTGTAAAATTTTTGAACCATTTAAAGCACCTGCTATGAAAAGGGTTCAAATTATTCACATTGGAATCACTAATTTGACTCTGGTAAATTGACCCGGTGTGTGCAAATGAACGAACTCTAGCAACTCTCCAACTGTTACTATCACCTGCACTCTTTATAATGATTTTAAACAATTTATCGTTAGTTCAAATGTGCCTTTAGAGATTCCAAAATGTACGAAATAGTCAAGTGATCCTCGTGTCGGTCGTCACATGCCTACCTTGTACCGACGAGAGCCAACAGCTCGTAACTGCAGTCTGCAAGTGGTGTGTGACGACTGGCACGAGAGCTCCTTTAAGTAGGATCAATCTTTCGGCTGGTGTTTGTTGCAATCGAAGCATTAGCGTTTTGATGGTAATATGCAATTATTACACTTAACGCGTCAGGCTTGTAACTTGTAATTCAGCGCTCGGCGGGGCACATAGCCCGGAGAGTAGCTGTTGGTTGCTGTCTGGTTACGTTCCTTATAGTAAAATAAGGATTTTATCTCGGATTTTATAGAGGAGTTTGCGACTAAAAATATTATGTTTTAATTTGTCGTTAGTTAGAAATAAAGGAGTAAAGAAATTAATAAAGTGGAAAGTATTTGCGGGTTTTGGAACTCTTGCAAACGTACGCCACTGCTTCACGTTGTAATCATGATCATAAAACACTGAATTTCAGCTGTTTTGCTTCAGCGAGTAAAAAGACGCCTTGAATATAATTTGCCACATTTATTATTCAACAGTTATTCAAGAAATTTTAACAGTACAAAAACGAATTTAGGGCGGTTCGATTTTAAAATTTCGTTAAGAACAAAGAGACAAGTTCTTGCAACAGTTGTTGTCCTTACACATGTAATGAACGTTATAAACGTTGACCATAACTTTTAAGTTAATTAAATACTGGTAAATGAATAATAAATACACGATAATAAAAGCGCAGGAGTTAATTCGCCGAGGATTCATTACACGAGTACATGTACTGATATTTAAAATTCGATATTTGAGTTCAGCCTCTTGCGAGACGGATTTCTACAAAGTCTTTTTTTTCTACTGGGTTATTCAGTGTCAAATCACATAATGCAACAAAATACAATATATTTATAGAGAGAGCAAATTAAGCAGTACAACTATAAACTTTTTCAAAAGGAAATGTATCAATAATGTTGCTTTTCAGCTCTTCCCGAGGACAGAAATGTAAAATACGAATACAGGGTGGGGCAATAGTGCGTCCGACTTCGATAGCTCGAGCTATACGATAGCTAGAATAAAAAAATGTATAGGGTGTTCCATTTGAATGCATTGAGAAAGTTCAGTTCAAAAAGTTCTAAATTGAAAAATTATTTTTGGCCACCCTATATACTTTTAGAGAGTGAAAATGCTTCGAAAACATCACACAGATGTTTCGTAAGTGGAGTTAAAAAAAAAATGTCTTAAAACCCATAATAATGACTGTAGAGATTTTTTCAAAATTCTGCAGATGACATTATTTCAACAAACAAAAAAAATCGTTCAAATGTGCTTTTAAAGGGCAGAATATTAAACATAATATTTTTAGTCGCAAACTCCTCTATAAATCCTTATTTTACTATAAGGAAAGTAACCAGACTGCAACCAAAGTTACAAATCTGGCGCGTTAACTGTAATAATTGCATATTACTATCAAAACGCTAATGCTTCGATTGCAACAAACACCAGCCGAAAGACTGCTCCTACTTAAAGGAGCTCCCTTGCCAGTCGTCACACACCACTTGCAGACTGCAGTTTCGAGCTGTTGGCTCTCGTCAGTGCAAGGTAGGTATGCGACGACCGACATGAGAATCCTTTGACTATAGTACATCCCGGTATTTTCACAATAGCGACATGTAAAACAGCCAGCAGGCGCCATCTAGCGGTCCAGTGTCTGTTGCAATCGAAAAATAGATAGCCTGACTTGGCTTAGCATAGTTCAAATGTGCTTTTAGAGGGCGGAATATTAAACATAATATTTTTAGTCGCAAACTCCTCTATAAATCCTTATTTTGCTATAAGGAAAGTAACCAGACTGCAACCAAAGTTACAAATCTGGCGCGTTAAGTGTAATAATTGCATATTACTATCAAAACGCTAATGCTTCGATTGCAACAAACACCAGCCGAAAGACTGCTCCTACTTAAAGGAGCTCCCTTGCCAGTCGTCACACACCACTTGCAGACTGCAGTTTCGAGCTGTTGGCTCTCGTCAGTGCAAGGTAGGTATGCGACGACAGACATGAGAATCCTTTGACTATAGTACATCCCGGTATTTTCACAATAGCGACATGTAAAACAGCCAGCAGGCGCCATCTAGCGGTCCAGTGTCTGTTGCAATCGAAAAATAAATAGCCTGACTTGGCTTAGCATAGTTCAAATGTGCTTTTAGAGGGCGGAATATTAAACATAATATTTTTAGTCGCCAACTCCTCTATAAATCCTTATTATTCTTATATTATTCTAGCATTCTATTTTAAAAAATGGCACTTGGTTCTGTATAATCGTATACAGGGTGAGTCAAGAAACTCACCCTATATATTCTAAAATAATTTCCAGTTATAGACTTTTTTTAAGTAGTTTACCTGTGTTTTTTTTAAAATTTCTAACTCTTGTTATGTGCACGCCCTCTTACGAAGAGTGGTTTAATCCCTTAGTAGAGAGAAGCTAGGTAATATAGTTCACAGTCGGTCCAGAGATGGCGCTAGTTACCACCACAGAGTAACTGAAAAAGGATAGAACCGTCCAATTCCGTACTAGAATGAAATGAATTAATTTGAAATAAGTGTCTTGGAGTATATTAGAAAATAGGTAAAAAGAAATCGATTTTTCGCAAAAATCTCGGAAAGTATCAATTTTACTGTAAAATATGTACACATGAAAATTATAGGTAATAAAAACTTCATAATTTCGTTTCTTTTTTAAACTTCGTGCGACCTATTGGAGCCGAGACAGATTTTTTTTTAAATGTTGACAGTTTTGAGACGCAACGGAAACGCGCGCGTTTTTCGCTATAATCTCGAAAATGGTCATTCGGATCGCAAAATGTTTCAAATGAAAGTTGTAGAGAATTCGATTACGAACAATATTTTTTTATTTTTCATTTCCATTCGAGCAATATTGGTAGAGTTATGAATTTTTTGAACGTGCAATCAGTGATACTTAAATGAGTTATAGCAGTGAAAATTAATAATAACGGAAAATGGATAGTGTGCAACAGATATGGAGTGAAGTAGTTAAAGATATGAAAAGGCATTAACAAATTTTATACTATTTCTCTTTAGTTAACGCATTGTAATAATTTTATTGCTTATTCCGAATATGATCAAAGTGTTTTATGCAGAATCTACTTGTTTCCCTAAGTTTCCAATTTTTGTTCCCTTAAATGCCAATATTCATAGATAGCTGAAAAGCTGCATGAGAAAGATGATGAAATATTCCCATCCAACTAATGTAGCAAAGCAGACGGGTGGCTTGCATCAAGGATTTGATAGTAGTGAAGATTATGCCGACGCAAAGAAATTTCCTAAAAAATTTAGTAAAACGTTAATTAATTATTCCATAAAAATAGACTCTGCTTATAACTGGATGTTTTTTAACAGATAAATATGTTACAAGGTAGGCACCATTGTATTGTTATATTTTATGAAAACTATATGTCTTTGTTATTTCGTATTAACACGTATCCATTATTCGCTTATCTTGTATGGTATCTTTATTATATCTGCAAATACATTTTGAAACAACGTTAGAATATATTCCTGTTCGTGTGTGTACAATGATAATATTATGACAGTACAATAACAATAATAATTACATAATTATAGTATTGTTGAGGACGTTGTTTATATTTAGTTTTTGATGGAAATAAAAAGATTTCGTAGTACGTAGTAACGTGGACATGATGTAAACGTTAGATGTCATTTAATGATAAAGCCATTGCTGTGGTATTTTACACGCCCAACATTTTGCGTGTTGAACAGAGATTTCCTGAAACGGGTGAATCAAATCCACGTGAGATACTTTTAAATGCACAGATGCACTGCCAATTCTTTGCAACAATAATGGCAAGTTAGATCTGGTCATGAATAATATAACATGTGAGATAGGTACATTAAGACTTACCGTTAATCAATGGATTAATTTGAATAACTTATATTTTCTATTATTTATTAAGTCCTACATAACTAACGGAATTCGATATGTATAACGTTTAATTCAATTTTAAATAGTTCATTCGTACTTCTGGAGTACACCAAGGGTCAAATCTAGGCCCCTTTCTATTTTTACCATTCATTAACGACTTGATACAGATTATTGGCTGCGAAAAAGTGTTATTTGGTACTGGATTGATTAATTCATTGGCCAGGTAGGCATTGCTGTAATTCCCGAAAATACACCATGGAGCAGACTACGTTTACACAGTTGGACTCAGGTCATACTTGTTTCCAGCAGCGAGAGGCGCATGGTACATGAATAGGGGATGGGAAACGTTGTGTTTGTGTCGTAATATGAAGTGTCTCTGCTCGTTTTTTTGTGTTTTTGCTTATTGTTTTTTATTTGTTTCTTTTTTAATTTCTAATTCCTGTACCGCATATATCATCATGGTTACGTTATGGCATTGCATTATTATTTCTTGCTGTTTTTTCCTATTGTGCTTGGTCCTTTATTGGTCAGTTCATGGTCTCAGTGTGAACATTATAACCTGGTTATATTATTTATAATATTGATCTTTCGTACGCCCCATGACTTGCTGACAATTTTAATAGATATAAGACTCCAGAAAATAGTTTTATGGTTCATGTGAATTGGGAAAAGATTACTGCAAAATTCAAAGGTCTTTCAAATAGAATGACTAGGCCATATCAATTGTTACCGGTACAGGAATTTACAGAAGATCTCAAGCGAAAACGATTAGAATTTTGTCAGCAAATGCACCAAACAGTGGATGCAAACTCTAATTTTTTACAATATACAGGGTTACTGGTAATTCGATACATTCCTTTGGAGATGTGATGGGGCATGAGCTAAGGAGTAAATCTAGCCCTAACACACATTATGCAAAACTGAATAGTTTTTGAGATATTTCAATTTTTTTGTTTTTCTCAAAAAAGTAGATCTTAATGACTTAAAAGTTAATTTCCGAAAAATCTACTTGACATTTTTAAATTTTTCTTTACTGGATTACTTGTCCAATATTAGAGATATCCGTTTGGAATGAAAAATATCCGGAAACATTTCGATCATGTGAACATTTAAAATAAAAACTTGTAAACATTTTTTTTTTAAATCAGTTATGAAATTTACCTATTAGGTTTTTTCAAAAAAATATTAATGTAGCACGCGTACAAATTATTATAAAAACTCTCTTATTTCAATAGCTATCTAACTAGGTAGAAATGTTTAATGTACCCTTGATAGTTCTAATAAAAAATTAGTAAAGATAATGCTGGTGGCGGAATTTATTAAACGACTAATCGTTCATTTTCATTTAAGTCAGTCAGTCCTTGACTTTGACGTTTGTGCATATATGTCATTAACTGGCATTCTTATCTCCGTGTCCCTTAAGTTTGTTGGTCTTGTTAAATCAGTTATCGAAGACTTTGATTTTACTCGTAGTTGTTGTTATTGTATTTTCTGTGCCATGGCCACGTTAGTGGATTCTGTGAGTCGGAAAAATAGGAAAATATTTTCTAACGCAACGAAACTAGTTACCTCCCAAGTTTTCGAGGATGCTGAACACGATGGCGGTGGTTTAAACTCTTTTTGATTTGACCGTCACCCCCACCGGCCAAAAACAACCCCTAAAAGGGGTGAAACGCGAACACACCGCCTTATACCGAGAAAAACTGCGTCACCTCCCGTTTTCGAGTATGCTGAACATGATGGGGATTCTGGATCTTCTCCCCGAAGCAAAGCAACCCCTGAACTGGACAAAAACTACCCCGTGAGACCCTGCCTTATGAAGTGGATAAGAAAATTCCGATATGACAAAATGAATAACAAATCATTGAATACAAACCGGATGATGATTCCTCGTTTGTTGACTGATCTCTTACCCTAAAAAATAGGCGCATATATAGGGTCTGGTTAGGTTATTTGGTGATTTTTAGGCGGGGAAATCTGCTGTGTGGAATCAGTGGTAAATTTCATATATTTTATTATATTAACTTATGAACATGTGTATTTGACGCATACAATTACTTACTTGCTATATATATATATATATAAAAATAAAACAGATTCCTTGACGCATACAACTACATGTCCACTATATATCCATACCATACATTTTTATTGACGCAGGAATGGGGTTGACTCGGAGAAATTCAAAAGCACCGCCGTCTTGTTCAGCATGCTTGAAAACGGGAGGTGACGCAGTTGTTCGCGATATAAGACGGGGTTTCGCATTTCACCCCTTTTAGGGGTTGTTTTTGGCCGGTGGGGGTGACAGTCAACTCAAAAAGAGTTTAAACCACCGCCATCGTGTTCAGCATCCTCGAAAACGGGAGGTGACGCAGTTTTTCTCGGTATGAGCCGGTGTGTTCGCGTTTCACCCCTTTTGGGGGTGGTTATTCGCCGCTTGAGGGTGACGGTCAATTCAGAAAGAGTCTATACCACCACCATCGTGTTCAGCATGCTTGAAAACGGGAGGTGACGCAGTTTTTCTCAATATAAGACGGTGTTTTCGCGTTTCACCCCTTTTGGGGGTTGTTTTTGGCCGTTTGGGGGTGACGGTCAATTCAGAAAGAGTCTATACCACCACCATCGTGCTCAGCATCCTCGAAAACGGGGGGTGACGCAGTTTTTCTCAATATAAGACGGTGTTTTCGCGTTTCACCCCTTTTGCGGGTTGTTTTTGGCCGTTTGGGGGTGACGGTCAACTCAAAAAGAGTTTAAACTACCGCCATCGTGTTCAGCATCCTCGAAAACGGGGGGGGGGGGTAACTAGTTTCGTTGCGTTAGAAAATATTTTCTTTTTTCGAGGTTTTTTCCGACTCACAGAAGCCACTACGTATGCCAACGCAGAATACGCTGATATCTTGTTTGTCTATGGATACTGTGGCGGCAACGCTGCTGAAGCTCGCCGAGAATATGGTCTTTGGTACCCTAACCGCCGCTTACCAAATGCACGTGTATTCAGTACGGCATATCGAAATACCGCTGAAACTGGCTCCGTGAAATGTAGAATAAGTGACGCTGGTGTTCCTCCCGTTTATGAACCAGATGATGAGGAAGAAATATTGTGGTATTTTGAGGAAGACCCAACTATTTCAACTAATAAAGTTGCAAGACTAACCGGAGCGTCACAATGGAAAGTTTGGTCTACAATACGTAGAGTTGGATGTCATCCTTACCACTATACCAAGGCTTGGAGGAAGGTGATCCTGGAAGGAGAGTGGAATTCTGCCGCTTTATGTTAAATTCAGATGCAGAAAGTGCAAATTTTTTTAACAAGTATTTTATGGACGGACGAGTCGAAATTTAATAGCGAGGGTATAACAAATTTCCACAACCTACATTATTGGGCAGAGGAAAATCCCAAGTTAACACGTGAAACTAGTTTCCAAATGAAATTTTCTATTAATGTATGGATGGGAGTCATTGGCCACTATTTAATAGGGCCACACTTTCTTCCTCAAAATTTAAACGGGGAAATCTATGAAATTTTTTTAAGAAATGATCTGGCGGTGATTTTAGAAGATGTTCCTCTCGCCGTCAGACAGCGAATGATGTTTCAGAACAACGGTTGTCCAGCACATTAGCGGCTGACAGTACGACAGTTACGTGATCAATGTTTCCCTAACCGTTGGATTGGAAGAGCGGGCCCAATACCTTGGCTAGCGCGAAGCCCTGACTTAACACCCCTTGATTATTACGTATGGGGTCATATGAAGGAGGTGGTCTATGCCACACCAGTCAATACTATAGAAAACCTTAGACAAAGGATAGTCGATGCTGCCCAACACATAAGGCATAATCTGACAACCAGAGTAACAAGGACGGAAATAAGAAGACGCTGCCCTGTCTGTATACGGAATAGGGGCTCCCATTTTGAGCAAGACATATAAAAAGTAAAGTACAACTTTGAAATTAATGAAGAATTAAACTCTACTTTTAAAATGTTTTTTACTGTTTATCTAAAAATAAAATTCGTACTACTTGTGTTATTTTTACTAGTATTTTCTTAGAACTATTAAGGGTACATTGAACATTTATACCTTGTTAGATAGCTATTGAAATAAGGCAGTTTTTATAATAATTTATACGCGTGTTACGTTAATATTTTTTTGAAAAAACCTAATAGGTAAATTTCATAGCTGATTTTAAAAAAAAATGTTTTAAAGTTTTTATTTCAGATCATGCCCCATCACATCTCCAAAGGAATGTATCGAATTACCAGTAACACTGTATATTATTATGAACAGAAGATTCGTCATTTTCCACAGCAGGAGTTTTTGATAGGAAAAATAGACGTTCGTGAGAGAAGAAAAATTAACGACAAAGAAAAGTTGTTGAAATTAAAAAACCCTCCAGTAATAACAGGAATAAAGGGATCAAAATAGAGTGAATAGCCCTATATTGCAAAATAAATAAGATATGGTCTAAACGGTGGTTCTGTGTAAGAAAGTGTTCTTTTCAGATGATCTCAAAATTTACCGCAATGTAGATGTTAATAATTGCCTACTTATTGAAAATGAGCTTAAAAATAATGGTATTTGTAGTAGGTTTCTTTACAAACTTTTATATAATAAAACTGATTGCATAATGGCAGCTGGTCTATAACGATTTATACTGATTTCACACAAGTCTGTAGAACTTCAGTCTACTCTTGCTACACATTTTGCAAATAAGATTAATAAAATTATTTTACACTTGATCTTGCTAGCTTTCATAGAGTTTTACAAATAATAGCAACAACAAATCTGACCTAATACCGACAATCCGATATTCCTGGCGATTATTTAAACCAAACCAGTATATCGACGCCGACAGTTACATAAAATTTACCTGTTGCCAACAACAAACTTTAATATTTATCTCGATCAGTTTGTGTTCAGATAAGAGCACCTGTAACCGGTTCGCCTTCTCGACAAGGCCGGCTGATATTTTTTAACAGCGCCGAAAAAAATTAGCCATAAGGGACGTATTCGGAGTAAGGACAATCTAAATTGGTAGTGAAAAAAGTGTATTACAAATTAATTAATTATTTGCAGAGCCGTTTGGTGTTGACTGGATTTAGTCGACCGGCCTTCGTCACATTTCCTTGTATTTTATGTTGGAATTGCCGTAGACGAATTAAGTGTATTTCATTTGTTTGTATACACATGATATTCCTGTTTATTGAATTGAGAAAAAAGTCGATTTTTAAGTTTACGGGTACAACCAAGGCCAGACGGCTATTCTGCACTACCCATTTCTTGAAGTCGTTTATTATTTACCAAGCAGTAGAAATTGTTAAGTATGGATAACTGGCCTTAAGCAGGTATATTTACATCCGTAGTAATATTTTACTAGAAATAAATTTCTTATTTTTTCTGTAACTATTTTTAAATCATATACTTTGTCCGCCACTAGGAGGTACAATGTTATATTCAGTTATAAAAAAAGTAAATACGGCCAAAATTGAAACTGGTCAGTTTTAAAGCAACTTGATATTTTGTCCTATATATTTGGCAATGGTATCGAGATTCGAACGGTAGTTGAAACTGTGCAGGCGAGTCCGAGACTGGCAATGTAATCAGCCTGAATGAACCATCTACAACTGCACTGGTTTAAAGGTAATAAAACGGACAGGCCTACTAGCACAAAAAAACTCGTAAATCGTTTCTTATCAGTCAACGTGGAAGTCTAACAACGTGCTGTCTATGTGCCAGTGCAGTGCATAAATACCTATTATAATATCAAGCTTAGGAGTTTAGTTAGTTACTGTTCATATTTATAAATATTTACTATAAAAGGTAAAATATTTTAATTTACTAATTTACCATGGCTTTCTGGAGACCATTTGAAACAGAGGATAATATAATAACGCCCGAAAATCCCGAAATAGTTGAACCAGTGATTGTCGAAAAAGCCAAAATAAATTTAGAGTTTAAAAACCAAGATTTACACGTACAAAGTCAGCGTATTATTTTAAATATACATGAATGTTTGAAAAGCGAAAATCCTGAACAATGTGAGAAAGAAATAATACGACGTATTAACGAATTAACTAAAATATCCAAATCAACAATTTATCGCGTAATTCAAGAAGGTGATGTTATAGATCACAGCGCAAAGAGGAAACGGAAAAATACGAAATTAAAAAATATTGATGATGCCACTAGAGATGTAATACGGCGTATAATTTATAATATGTATGAAGAAAATATAGTTCCTACGTTAAAAATGATTCAAGAAAAATTGAGCGATTATCCTGATTATAATTATAGGTCTTTAGATACACTACGAAATGTCTTATTAGAATGCGGTTTTAAACATAAAAAACTTGACAGTCGTATGGTAATTATGGAATCGCGACGTATAGTTTCACTTGGAGTGGATTATTTGGAAAAAATGAGAGAATATCGTAAACTAAACAGGCATATAGTGTATCTAGACGAGACGTGGTTTGACACGCATGATGTTGTTCAGTATGGTTGGGTAGATAGTTCGCACAATTGTGTTTTAAATACTCCGTGTTCTAGAGGAAAACGCGTTATCATACTTCATGCGGGAAGTGAAAATGGGTTTGTACCCAATGCGTTGGTTGCTCTTATCGGCCAAAAAAATATCGCAGTCTTCTGCAGACTATCACGAAGACATGACAGCCGATCTATTCGAAAAATGGTTTTCTCAACAGCTTCTACCAAATATTCCGCCAAATTCGGTAATTGTATTAGATAATGCTTCTTATCACAAATAAAATACCAAATAACAGCACAAAAAAGGACGACATTTTAAAATTCATAAAAAAAAAATATGGAAATTCCTGTAAAAGTTCCAATAAAACGCGAATTACTGAAAAGAATAAAAGAACAGAATTTCAAAAAGGAATATGTTATTGATAACTTATCCAATATACACTGTCATACACTTTTGCGGTTACCTCCATACTATTGCATATGTAATCCTATCGAGATGGTTTGGGGAACAATAAAAGTAGGTTTACGAAAATGTAATAACTCTCCAACGTTAAGCGTGATAGTAGTTGATCATATATGAGAAGTAATAAATGACATTGACAATAATACTGATTTATGGAAAAATTGTGTTAGGCATGTAATTGGAGAAGAAAATCAATATCCAACGCTACCCCCTAGTGCGCCGATTTTAATTCAACTGGATAATGATTCCTCCTCAGAAAGTGAAGTTTCGGACGCGTCAATTAACATTTAACTTTTCTTCATTTTTTCATTCACTTTTTTATTGTTACATTTTGTGGAATATATTTTATTTAGTTGACAAGAAATTTTAATTTAAGTTACTTCATTCTAGAGAAATATTTTAATTTTGTTCTTATTTATGTTTTATATATACAAATATTTATTTTTGTTTTCATATAATAAGTCTTTGCTTTGTTCAAGAAACTTACGTTTTTATTTTAGAAGAAACTTAAATTTTTATTTTATTTTTGACTAAAATCGTTGCCCCTCGTTAATCTAACCTGTCCCATCCCCTCCTGGCAAGATATGTTCATAACTTCTCGTTGGTCTTTGCTGAGCAATAACATATTTCAATATAATATGGGTTAACTTTAAAACTAAAACCAATAAATTTAAATATTTAGACTTTATATCTAAAACTGATATAATACCTCAAAAATATGTTATTGACGAAATGAACCTAATAAACAAAAAATAATAAAAATGAATACAATTTTAACATTTCATTATGACAGTCATTTCTATTTACCTCCGCCCATGTACAATAAAGAGATACCGACTGTTTTTGCCGGCTTTTAGTTCTTATACGGTTTCAATTCCGGTCGTATACACTTTACATTTACATATTAAAGATTTCTTGTTTTATGCATAGAAACAAATATAAAAGATCACCACACAGTGTTGGTAGCAATATCCAGTAAACAGCAAGCAAAAGTGCATACAACGGGCCGCGTTTACATAATAAATAGGCAACCGAATTGCAGCGCACTCAGGTGTGTTCTCAGCGTTTATGGATATTTATTAGTCAGGCAGTCACAGGCTCAGCTGATTCAGTATTACTTTGTTGTTCGTTGAGGGTTTATGTAAGTTCAATTATTCAGTTCACGATGTATACGTGTGTCACAGCATTTAAAAATTATAATTTTTCTCATAAAGTTTATAAAGGGCAGAATGACTCGGCCCTAAGAGGCGCTATAAAAGAATGTTTTTGATATAAAATACATGAATGGCACGTATGAACGTATCAACGTATGCAAAAGACAAGCATTTTGTGATGAAAATATCTCGACAATAATAGCATGCGATACAATGAATTTTAACATCCGTTGCCGCATTTAATTTTACAATTCACCTCTTGGATTTATTGCAATGGTAAAAGGGAACATCCTTTAGGTTTTCTTGATTAAAGCACTCGTTTAATTTCACCACCATGCCTCTGACTACTGCATTCAGTCTTTTATCCACCGGACGTTACTGAGTTGACAACCGTCAGTGTCTCGTGATTTCGACTATAAGTGTATACGTAAATATATTTGTTAGTTTTCTTTTTTTTATACATTTACATACTTTTTATGATACATGTATAATATATTAGTTTGTTTTTATACTATTCTTGTTCTTATACTTTTTGTAATACACGTTTCATACATTTTTATGACAAAACCGAAAATGTTCATAAAACATGATTTATGGTGAATAAATTTCTGTTCTGTTCTGCACTGCTCTGATCCGTTCTGCTCTGCTCTGCTCTTCTCCGCGCCGCTCCGCACCATTCCACTCTACTCTGCAAAGTCGAAAATGTTCATAAATCATGATTTATGGTGCATAAATTTTTCTTCTCTCCTCTCCTCTACTCGACTCTACTCTACTCCACTCCACTCTACCCCACTCCACTCTACCCCACTCCACTCTACCCCACTCCACTCTACTCTACTCTACTCTACTCTACTCTACTCTACTCTACTCTACTCTACTCTACTCTACTCTACTCTACTCTACTCTACCCTATGCTATGCTAACCCATCCCATTCCATGCTATCCTATTCTATTCTAAAATATG
Source organism: Leptura quadrifasciata (assembly GCA_963675555.1). Lineage (NCBI taxonomy): Eukaryota > Metazoa > Arthropoda > Insecta > Coleoptera > Cerambycidae > Leptura > Leptura quadrifasciata. The sequence continues at coordinate 1,665,889 of OY776673.1, forward strand.
TTTATTTTTCTCTGATACACTGGTAAATTTGCTTTACACTGTTTTTACGCAATTAAAAGTTACATGTAAATGATAATGATTACAAATTTTCATCTGTTTAATATAATAATTTGAAAGGCTAGTACAGAAAGCTTCATTGGGACTTTCAACTTTAAATTATCAGAGGTTCCAATTAATTCTTCCCCGAGCTATACCGTAGACACATGGCATGTCTAACATAATATTTCGTTGTCGGTAAAAGAAGGCCACCAGATCTCTGCAATGTGCACAAGCGGAGAGAGGCATATTTTCCGTATCCACCGACAATTAATGGTTACGTAATTGCATCGTTATTGATATTTTACGGTCGACCTGGCGATAACCGTTCATTATCTGGCTTGTTGAACTAATTGGAAGTTTCGTATGGTGACTATTTTCACTTTCAGTTGTGAGATTATTACATGCCATACGTTCTTTTTTTTATCAATATTATGTACTAATCTAGCCATTAACGCCACATTACTAACATTAACAAAGTAATCTGCATAATCAGATTAAGCGCTCATTTATATGTATATGGTACAATGTTTAATTAATTCGTCCGAAATCACAGCGGCGATTTTTTTTAATTTCCACTTTTTTTATCTACTTTAGAACAAAATAGTGTACAATTTTTTTTGCAAAAAGTTGATCCATCCTCAAAAAGCCAATAAAAATTATGAAAAACGATTTCACGCGAAATTTCCTGTTAAGTAGCTCTTCTTAATTAATATCTACACTGGAATCTATGTACAAATACTTCGACTTCGTTATTTTTTTACTTTAGTTCGTGCCCACTTAAGTTTTTTCAAATAATTTTCAATTTTTTCCCAAAATTAATTTATTTCGGAGATTTGAATAGCAACATCCAAATTTTGATATTTGCAATTTTTATTCAAATTATTTTACAGAAAATAAACCGCCAGTTAGTCAATGATTATTTAAACAACAATACAAAAAATGTTTCCGCAACAGTAAACCAGCCAGTGTAGAAATCTCGGAATAATTCGCGGTGTATCAGCCACTAATTAGATGTTTTTAAATATTCGCGAACCGCTGCCTTTGTTTTTATTTTGATTTGAAGTGGGAAGTACTCAGTTAAAGTAATGGGGGGATTTTAAAATATGCAAGTTAAATTGTGGGGTAGTAAAGTGTATACGAACTTAATTGAAACCGTATAAAAACTAAAAACCGGCAAAAACAGTCGGCATCTCTTTATTGTACATGGGCGGAGGTAAATAGAAATGCTTGTCATAAAAAAATGATAAGATTTTCGGGCGTTATTATATTATTCTCTATTTCAAATGGTCTCCAGAAAGCCATGGTAAATTAGTAAGTAATTAAAATATTTTACATATCTATAAATATGAACAATAACTAACTCAACTCTTACGCTTGATATTATAACAGGTATTTATGCACTGCACTGGCACATTGACAGCACATCTCATAAGTCCACCGTTGACTACTAAGAAACGATTTACGAGCTTTTTTATGCTAGTAGGCATATCCGTTTTATTATCTTTAAACCAGTGTAGGTCATAGATGGTTCATTCAGGCTGATTACATTGCCAGTCTCGGACTCGCCCGCACAGTCTCAACTACGATTCGAACCTCGATACCATTGCTAAATATATAGGACAAAATATCAAGTTCAGTGCGCACGGTCCTGTGCTTTAACACTGACCAGTTTCAATTGTCTTCGTATAAAGTATACAGCTTCATACAACGATATGCGTCGTTGACTTGACAATGATATGAAATTTTGTGGTTGCCATTGTAGTCCAGTACTATTAGGTTTATACCTCAGAACCCCGTTATAGTGAATGGATTTGAATGTTTCAGGGTTTTTTGAATTTATTATACTAAAAAGTAATAAGTTTACCCTTTGAAATTTTCCGCTAATGATTTTGAACTGAAAATTACGCTACTTCTAGTATACTATATCTCTTTTGCACCTATATTCATTTTATCTCTAGAAAATTATTTAATTTCTCTATAAATATCCTCCTTTTTGGGTAGATCAGTTGTTGTAAATTAAATTTGCTACAAGATAATTACACGTACCACCGCGTACTTACAATAGGGGCCGTCAAAGTGGGAGGGAGGTACGAGGATTTTGCCGATTCTCGTAAATCGTCATTATGTTGACTTGAACGAAGCTTTCAGCCTTCTATTTTTTTTTTGTTGGATAGACAAAATATCATGTTATGTGATACTGGAAGGGCATCTTGTGCAAACTTACTGCGACTGAGATTCAAGCTACCAAAACTGGTGGAAGGTAGATATCTCGCATATCCCACCGATCCGGAGGCGGTATCTCGAAACGGGAACGACACACGCACCTGCCACTGACATTCTGATTTTCTCCCCAGAATACCTACGTACCCTACGACACTTTTGGGGGCGTGTGAAAAAAATCTATTTTTTTGAAAATTATCAAAGGCGTAGGTAGGTATAGAAAAATTAGCTACTTTTAGATATCGTTTCGTTCTAGAAGCCGTAACTTTTGGATGAGAAAATTGACCCTAATTTTTTTGGGCAGATACAATCGTCATTATTTTGACTTGAATGAAGCTCTCAGTATTTAATTTTTTTTGTTAGATGGACAAAAGATCATGTTATATGATACAAGAAGGGCATCTTGTGCGAACTTACTGCGACTGAGGTACAAGGCATCAAAGTTGGCGGAATGAAACAACCACCAGCTTCTGAAAATTTATTGAAAATGATTTTTTGTTCATGTAAAATTGGGTGTGGCTCTACTTGTGGATGTAGAAAAAGGGGCTTAAATTGTTCTATAGCTTGTTTACTATGCAAAGGAGTTAGCTGCTTAAATGCTCCACCAATGATACTAATGAGTGACATCGAAAACGAAAACGTCGGAGGCAATTGGACATCCTTTTAACAAAAATTTATAATTCTTTATGTCACTAAAAGGAACTAAAACTGAACGATTACGTTAACTATATATCTAAGAATATATATAGGTTACCCTTTCAAGCTTGTAGATTGTAGATTGTTTCAGGGGTTGCTTGGGGTAGCCTTACTTCACTTCGACCTAAAATATCTTTTGTGAATTACCCTTCAACTAGGCCTTGCTCAGAATTCCAAGACTTTTTACAAAGCTTATGATTTTCCTGGGGGCTAGTTTCCCCATGTCTTCAGGCGTTAATTTCGCCTGCTTTAGGAACTTTAGTCTAGTGTAGATTAGCACCTTATATGTTCCGCAGTTTCAGTTGCAGTATCGCAATATCTGCATTTGTCGTCTATATTCTTGATATGATAACTCAAGCGGCAGTGGCCAGTTAGAAGGCCTGTTGTCGGCATTAATTCGGACTTTTCAAGTTAAGACGCCTTGTGGCATTCTTTGCCGAATAAGTTATAACTTTTCGCTTTGTCTTTGGCTTGGAGTATTCCTTCAGTAGGATTTTTTCTTATCCTTTTCCCGTTTCTGGATCTCCTCCGTTATGTGTCTCTTGGGTAGGCCAGAAAACGGTTGAGGTCCAATGAATTGTGCTTCAGCTCCTTTTTTCGCAAGGCTGTCAGCAAGTTCATTACCTTGTATTCCCTCATGCCTTGGCATCCACATCAAGGTAACCTTGTTGTTGTTGGCCAGTTGCTTCAGGGATTGTCTGCATTCCCAGGCAATGTTAGACTCGAAGGCATAGGACCTTAGTGCTTATAATACTGCTTGGCTATCTGATAGTATATACATCTTTGCCCTTCGAATGCATTAATTTAGACATTCCTGGGCACACAGATCTATAGCATGAATTTCTGCCTGGAAGATGGTTGGGCTGTTACCGAGGGCTTTGAATAGCCTACATTTAGGCCCTGCTACGCACACTCTTACCCGTTCAGCCATCTTAGATCCATCTGTATACCAGATGAGGGACACTTGTTCCAATCGCAGTGCCTCCATCTTGCTCGTTTGACGGCTTTCGATCAGTACATCAAACGGACGGTCAAAGTTGTGCTTGATTGGCATAGAGTCAGTGGGTTTGGTCATGGACTCCAACTGGACTAACTCCAGAATCCTTAAGTAGCCAACCAGATCGCCTGGTTTAAATTTATGTGCCTGACGCCGTCGTAGTGATGTCTTCGTCCACACATGCAAGTGCAAAGGAAGTAGGTTAAGCATTGCCTCTATAGCTGCTGTGGGATACGAAGACATTGCTCCTGTAGTCCCGAAACAGGCAAGGCGTTGCAGTTTCTGCAACTTTCCATGTCCTATTCCTTCATCTGTTTTTAGCCACCATACACATGATGCATAGGTCACCATAGGTCTGACAAGCCTTTACGCTTAAGCTGGCATGCGTTGTTTAAATTTTCTATTTCGATGCAATTGTTTGGCGTTGTTGTGTCTTTTAATTTGCAATTGCATGTATTGTCTTCGATGATAGTTTGATTATTTTAAATTTTTTTTCAACAAATAAAATCAATTAACCACAGATTATTTTTAATAAATATCAAAGCTTTAAAATTTACCATTCACTGATTTAAGCAAACATTAAAAGTAGCACCTTAAATGTAAATAAGTCGTGTGTTGAAACTCATGTATCAATGCTAAATTATTGACTAATCCAAAGTTGTTCGCTTTCGACGATTTTCTTCGTATATTTCTCGATTCAAATATATACCAGTTAACGCAACATTTGATATGAAGGCATTTGCAACATTGTTGTCGATGCTTTATCAATGTTACGAGTACGTAATGGTGTCAGAAGTGTAAAATCACTTAGGCAATACTTCCCACGACTTCCACTACAAATTTGTTTACACGCTCGTTTCAGTTCCTGACTGTTTTATAGCTGTAAATTGTTGTTCATTGCATCGTTAGTCGATATTAAAGCAATAGTATGAAACTGTAATAAATTTCACTTCTCTTATTTGATAGATTTGCTAATTTCTGTAAGGAAGAACGGACATAATGGTGGAGCGGTTAAGACGCTCTAGAACAATTTTAAAAAATGGGGTATAAAGTAATGCCTCCTAAACAGAACCGCTCAACTTCATTTGTAATAAATCACTTGCTCAAGACGAATTTCCGGATCTATGGAAAATAGCTCGTGTTGTTTCTGTTCACAAAAATGGCGACAAAACTTAGTTGTTAAGTATAGACCGATTTGTAACTTAAATATTTTTTGATTAAATGTGTTTTTAGAGGGCGGAATATTAAAACAATATTTTTAGTCGAAAACTCCTCTATAAAATCCTTATTTTACTATAAGGAACGTAACCAAACTGCAACCAACAGCTACTCTGCGGGCAGTGCCTCGCCGAGCATTAAATTACAAGTTACAAACCTGGCACGTTAAGTGTAATAATTGCGTATTACCATCAAAACGCTAATGATTCGATTGCAACAACTGGATCGCTAGATGGCGCCTGCTGACTATTTTGCATGTCGCTATCCTAAAGATACCGAGATGTACCAAATAGTTAAGGGATCCTCGTATCGGTCGTCCCATGCCTACCTTGCACTGACGAGAGCCAATAGCTCGAAACTGCAATCTACAAGTGGTGTGGGACGACTGGCACGAGAGCTCCTTTAATAGGCTCTCTACGAAAAAAAATCCATAATCAAATTTAAACATTCCGCGGAGGAAATACATAATTACTAAAATTAGTCACCCTAAATATTGTCTGAAAGTTTTTTGTGGCATTCTACGAATATTCTTTCCTATTATTAGTCACCCTCCCCCGCTCCTTGTATATCAGGCGGGGATAACTTTGAAATCTTAAATATAATATTGCAGATTCGGATTCTTCGATTAAAAATACGTAGGATTTGTCTGAAACACTTTTTTCGATTCATGATAGATGGCGCTGTAATCGACATGTAAAATAGTCAGCAGGCGCCATCTCGTTATCCCAAAGATACCGAAATGTACTAAATAGTCAAGTGATCCTCGCGTCGGTCGTCACATCCCTACCTTGCACTGATGAGAGCCAACAGCTCGAAACTGCAGTCTGCAAGTGGTGTGGGACGACTGGCACGAGAGCTCCTTTAAGTAGGATCAGTCTTTCGGCTGGTGTTTGTTGCAATCGAAGCATTAGCGTTTTGATGGTAATATGCAATTATTACACTTAACCCGTCAGGCTTGTAACTTGTAATTCAGCGCTCGGCGGGACACATAGTCCGAAGAGCAGCTATTGGTTTCAGTCTGGTTACGTTCCTTAAGTAAAATAAGGATTTTATAGAGGAGTTTGCGACTAAAAATATTATGTTATAAATATTTTTTGTAATGTTATTAAATGCGTTAGCTATAATTATTTATTTAATTCTACTAAAACTTTAATAATTACAAGGCAACATGTGTCTGAAGTTTCCAATGTTAAAATTCATTGAAACATTTTTCTCTAAAAAAAAATCATCCCCTTAAAATAGGTTACTCAATGAAACTCTTAAAATTCAAAAAACGAACAATTGTACCTGCCTAATTTTTCATGCATTATGTTTGTTTCGTCTGTAATTAATTTCTAAGATTTTTCCGACTTCGAAATCGCTACGGAAGCTACCCTTAATTGCAGCCTTTAAACTTTTTTATTTTTTGGGGTGGTGGGGATTGATTGTAGCCGCGTAATTTTTGTAGGGTCTTATTAGTCTCGAGTCTGAGTATTTTTCAACATTTTTTAAAACTTCGAAATCGCTACGGGAGCTACCCTTATCTGCACCCTTTAAACATTTGATTTTTTTGGGAGGCAGGGGTTGATCATAGCCGCGTAATTTTTATAGATTATTAACCTCGAGTTGGACTATTTTTTAAGATTTTTTTTCCGACTTATAACGCGACGGAATTTTTTTGGGATGGCAGGGGTTGATTGTAGACGCGTAATTTATGTAGGATCTTATTAGTCTCCAGTCTGAGTATTTTGACAGTTTTTAAAACTAAAGAAGTACGAATATTTTAAGGGTGCCGATAAGGGTAGCTAAGTGCTGTATAAAGAACAAACTATTCTTAGGTGCACGCTTATGTCACTGCCTCATAGAATATACGAGAAGGGCCAGAAACGCCGCAAGGATAGACTGGAACGTTAGAGAATAAAGCGACGCGTATATATAAGTCGAGCAGAGAGTTCAGAGTTTTATATTAGACGGACAGGTGAACAGATGGAATAAGAACATTCAATATGTCCATTTTACAGCTTAAACTTCTCAAAATAGTAACCTTAAAATTACACCGCCATATAATATCAAACCACTTCTAAAACCCTTTGCATACCCCCGATATAAAAATATAATTCGTTTGAATAAAATTTTTACAAGCCATTCTTCGTTCAATCTAAGTGTCTATTCGGTTCTGCGTCTTAAATAATAAATTATCATTTATTTTTATACACGTCATTCTACAGCTCCTCGCTTAATGTCAATGTTTACTTTCGTTCCATCAACATGTGCGTATATGCACAAATTCTTTTATATCAACTCTATAGCCCGCAGCACAGTTCAAATATGTTATCAAAACTTACTTCCGTTCGTTCAGCTCGCGCCATCCACGGCATTTAGTATGACCGCAGCCCCATAAGTGCTCGCCTGCGGAATCGTTTTACGAGGGCAAAGCAGTAAATAAATTCGGACAAAATTATCAAATGACTTCTTAAGTAAATCTGACTCGAATTCCATTTAAACAGCAAAAGATATCAAATTTTAAGAATGGGTGGGGACATATCCAGCTTTAGGCCGTGCCCCCACGGAATGGGCGGTAGCTTTCCAGACCACAAGAAAACGATCGTGCAAAACTCGCGGTGCAGGATTAACGCTACAGTAGCAATACTATAAAAGGCCGAGCGCGGCGAATCTCAGGCAAGTCAATTTTGGTACCCGTACTTAAACCTATCAGCGAATTCTTAATTGGCAGCGCCAAATAAAAAACGACAAATCTATTCTGTCCTCGCGCATCTAATATAAAGTGAATTTATCAAACTATTATAATCGGCACCTTCGCCAAAAAACGTGAATTTTTTCAAATTTTAAAATACGAGCTAATTTTTTATTTTTTCTAAGACAAAACTTTCGTTGATGAAAAGTTAACATTTTACTTTAACTTTTAAGTTAATTTTACGTGCATTAAACTCTGTTAAGTGTTTAAAAATAAATATTATAATTCCGTTCTAAAACTAGTATGTTATTTCAAGAAGTAATACAGGGGGAGTTTTAAGAAGTAATATGTAGGGTGGTGAAAAAATACCCTGCCACAAACAATTTAAAGTGTTTTTCGAATTTTTTACTTAATCCAAGTGCTCCAACTGCATTTACAGGGTGAAGCTTTTGACCCTTGTGCGAACAATCACAATTTTCATAAATTAAACTGATACTCCCTAATCAGAAATAAGTGTACGAACGCCCTCAAAGGTCTCTACCAAAACTCTCCGACTCAAACTTGTTTAATTTTTTAAACTCGAGGGCTTTGTTCGTGTTCAAGACCTACTAAGCATACCACACTATAATTTTATACTACTGTATAATAGTTTATCAGATGAGATAAGAAATATTGGAAGTTATAATAAGTTTAAAAAGGCAGTAAAGAAAAAAGGAGCATTCTATACTATACGCGAATTTTTAAATAGAGAACCTTCATTAGTGCTACAAATATAATTACTACTTTAAAAGCAATTAAATTATTTCAGTGTTTCCGTTTTTTACATGTTTGAAAAGTTACTACTTGTAAATATAATAATTCCTTTATTTATATATAGCATCTGTATTTATACATCTATGTAATAGGTTTATATGTTGTTTGTCACAAAATTAGTTTGATTTATATTAATTATATCATATCTTTGTTTGCCTTATATACTAAATGTATCGAAAATAGTTAATAAATTATTATTATTATTCGAAAATGGTTAATAAATTATTATTATTATTATTATTTATGCGGAATGTTTAGGATATACAATTAAATTTTTTCTAAATTAGATGTATTTTTTATCGTTGACAAATGTTAAAACTGCCGTAAAAACGTTGATATTAACTGATTGTTTTTGTAATAACTCTATTGTCAAAATTTTCTCTCTAATCTTACTTTAGTTTAATTGTTAAATTAAGTTTCAGTGGGTACCTGTTTGGGCTATGTAACTTGTATGTGCCACACATATAATACAAATTAAATACATTCATATATTTTGTAAACTGCCATAATTTCATTGAATCTGAAATGATAGTTTAAAAGTTATAAATAAAAAATAATTCTCATTCCTCTACTTAGCAACTCGTTACTCAGTAACGAAGTCCGTGGAAAAAGATACGAAGTACAGGAATTATTTTGTGCCTTAAAGTTCTGGGACAACCTATATTTTATAACAGTCATCTCTGTTTTGTAGCCTTATATTAAGCGCCTCGTAAAATCATTTTCACCTTTTTCGTTGTTTGTATACAATCTGCTGTCTCCGCTATTTAAATTAGAAAAACGAAAGTGTTCCACCTGCAGCTGTCGTGTGACTAACGGTTTTTAAATAAAACCAAATCGAAAATGCTCCGGCCATGAGACACTTGAGATATTAGAAATTGGCATAACGAATGATTTATTACCCTTTTTAAATGTATATTTAATGCAAGAAAATATCTCCGAAGGCAGCGTGGGCTCTTGAAAACGCCACAGTTTTTAATTAGAAACTGATAAATTTATCAAAAGATCAAACAAGCATCGCCGGGTAAAAGATGTAAACTGGCAAATGAAATGAAAAGTTAGATTAATTTCAAGCAGGAAACTAATCGACTTAACACGATTTGGATCTGTTTGAATGGTGGTACTGTCGATCATTAAAAATGTTTTTTGACGTGTTTATAAATAAATAGAAAAATAGTTTTCCTAATATCGATCTTGACGTATATATAGTGTTAAAATCGGATAATCCAATAAGACGCTGGACTTTATAGACACATCGCCCTTTGATTCGGTCTTGCCTTTACCTATTTTAAGTATATCAGGAGATAATTTTGTAGTCAATATTTCACTAATTAGATAATATAAAGGTTGAGTTGCAGATTCTACAATTTTTTTTTTAATTCCAAATTTTATTAGGTCAACACCTATTGCTTTATGATCCTTTAAGCTTAGAATGCTTTTTCTTCTTTGCGGAAAAAAAATAATTCGTATTGATATTTACAGTATATCTTCTATTTGTGTCTACAGGGTTGATTTTGCTAGCTTAGTCTGCACCAATATTAACAAAGAATTTATTAAAAATTTCCTCTTCTGTGTAACCTGTGGTCCTTCTGTAACTGTTATTGTTTTAATTTGACCTTTTGATATACCGGGTAACACAGGAGACATGTAACAATCTGTAACTTTGCTACTTAAGAAGTTTTTTTTATATATACATTTATTTAACGTCGGCCTATTTCCGCTACTGAGGCCTAACACCGACGCCTGTAGACGAGCTACCCCCAACCAGGAATTTTGCCGAACCTCTTCCCTTAAGAAGAGTAGGGATACTTTACTTGCCTAACATTTAATAGACAAGGGGCCGACGGCTTTATATCCCCTCCAAAGGATGGTATATCCCCTATACAACCTTTGCCTAAGGTTGTATAGCTTCCGCGCATACACTGATATACAAACCGTTGGAAGATGTGTGAGGCGAGGACACGGTCTTCATTGGAACGGTCACCCATCCAACTACTAACTGCGCCTTACGTTGCTGTACATAGTAAAGACGCACTACGCTCGCCCCTACTACTTAAGAAGTTGAATTATTCAATATATGTTAATATAATTTTTTCGCCTAAAATTACTCAGATAATTCTTTGCCAAATGTATTAATCAATCAAAATTTTGCATTTTAAGCCACGTGTCAAAATGTATCCAATCAGTAAAAGATTACAGCGATAACACACATGCATGTGGTGTTCTCACCCAAGATACAAATGATATGTTCAAATGTCAGATTGAAATTCAACAAATGTCGAATTGAAAATCAATGTAGAAAGGTTTAGTAATGTTTCAAACGATTCAATTAATCAAATTGCATTAGAAAATACACCCAAAAACACCATTAAATGTAAAAAGTATACGTGGAAAATGTTTTTAGAATTTTGTTCAATCAGAAAATACGAATTGAATGGAGAACGCAGTTTGAATGAACTGGCTTTGATATTAAAAGATTATGCAGCGAACATGAGAAAAGCTGATGGAACTGAATATAAAAAAGCCACTGTTAATGTTAAAGAACACGCCAAAACCCTCGATAAACTTTTCGTAACTGTAACAAAAGCCGCATGAAAAGCGTGCTTCACGTAAAAATGCCGTTGGAAGAAGATTTTATACATTAAATCACATTTTCGCTCTACGGAGCGTTTTTTATGCCAAAATCTTGGAAAATCATCAAGGAGTGTAATTTTAGAAAGTGTAGTAAATGTCGCTGCACGGGGACGTAATGTCGCCCCGACCACAACATTTAGAAAGTATAACGAAAACCCTTTTACGAATCCACGTAGTGCAGCACTGCAACTCATGCGTTATGTGAAATATGAGGACAAGTTATCCAGCCTCTAGTCAAAGTATTTCGAGAGTTTTAGCGAAAATCGCCCTTAGCGTCGAGAGTGCCCTATCATTTTCTAGCAGTCGATTTTGACGGGAAAATTATGTGTTTTAAGCGTATTTCCCCTAAACCGGTTCCTCAGTGATTCGGTGTCAGAAAAGTATAGTTACCATGTACTCAGAACGTGCATGGGACTACCTTGCCTGAACGTATGAATCTATGATTGTAGAATATAATTCAAATTCGTTGCGATTCAAGCATTTTTAAGCTCCGAGGAGCGATCAAAATTGATATTGAACTGAAAATACGTCAATAGACAGGCAAGCAAAAGCCCACCAACATTATAAACATTGAATTTTTCTTGAATATTTTTGTCTAATCGTTAGCTATAAACAGCACATTGGATGGTAGTTGGTACATTATGAGTCGTTCCGTTCCTCACTATGTGTTGGACCCTTATTTGTGAACGTTTAAATCAATTTTGGAAAGTATAATAAAAGTCCTTCAGACGTGTAAAAATGGATCGTTCACATTAACACTGTCTGGAAAGTTACAAGTAAGCTTCTATACGAAAAATATTTCAATGACTTCAAAATAGTGTTTGATCCGTTTACTAGTGTTATATTCAAAAATGTTTGTGATGTAAGAGATGCTACCCGCAAACGACTACGAATAGATGTAAACAAACAAAAATGTAGCTCAGTACCTTTAAGTTTAAACGATTGGAATGAAATCATTAAATTATGGGATGAAATCACTCCAAGACCTTTATTCTGTAATTATGAGGAGAGTGAGCATGTATCGTGCGAAGCGAGAGCTCACATCATACGCATCTCACTCGACCGTCCTAGACTGTATTCTGTAAGTGCAGTGAATAAGTGGTGAACGTGAAGGGATTCAGCTAGAATATCCGAATTTACAACCAATTAGGTTGACGTAAAAGCATCAGCTGTTCAGTGCTCGGTTATTGTCATTGTCATGTCACTTGTCATTAATTAAATTAGGTAAAAGGCGGCAGAATAAATTTTTGTTGATCAAATATTGCGTAAGGATATACTCTTGTTATTGGTAATATATATTTTAAAAAATATGACTATAATAAACCAAAAGAGTAATTGTAATATTTGCTAAGAATTATATTATTATTACCTCGATGGCGATGAGCACATCCGCAATGTTCATTTTGATTCACGGATTTGACAACAATAATTTTTGGCCGAAGAAATTGTCATAAAAGTACTGTTAGTATCGCCGTTCTTCCGGGGAACTGGCGGATTACCTCACGGTTTACCAGTAGAAGTAAGTTCACGCATTTTTCGCACGATGTGATCATTCCCGTAGTTACAAAATAGACTTTTATACATTTTCAAGTGAACTCCGTCCACTTGTCACGGTAATGTGCTTTCACGCTTTAACAGAATAGAGGTCCTGAAGGTTTACAATTTTTTTTACCATATTGTAGCGGTTGAGTTAGTTTGGCGCGGTGGAGAAGCTGCTGCTTGCTTAATAAATTACTTCAGTATTGAGAAAAATAATCATGGAAGGCCGACCAATCGAATTCAATACAATCCAATTCTTATTGGCAAAACTTGCCAAGGGGGTCAAAGAATTGCACAAATAGTAAATTTATGTGTGTCGGGGTTTTTTAAGACCAGATGGTTGAAAAAAATCTGAAAATGATTCCTGGTTTGACAATATGCCTATAGGCAGGAATAGGATTAACGGGTGGACGGGTGCTATTGGATTGGATTCAACTAATCAGTCTAATCGTTCAACCGCAGTGAGTCATTTGGCGAAGAGACGGATCCCAAAGCAGCAACTAATGAAAATTACGGGTCACAATAACTCTGGTTCCATGGTGAAATAATCAACAGTATGCGAGGAAATACATCTGCATTGGGAACCAACAATACATCAACTACATTAAGTTCCGCTTCAACGTATAACTTTAATAATTGTACGTTCTGTAACTGCAGATTTAATAAATAAAATATTGTCTTAAATTCTGTGTTAATTGGTTAAAAATAGCAAAAAGTAGTAAAAAATTATCTTAGCGAATACACCTCGAACATTGATAAATACTCAAAATACGGCCTCGGGCCATTACCAAGCAATACGCTTTCAGCAGTTTCTATGACAAAATAATCTCGGTATTATCAATAGGTGTATTATAGGTGATAACATATTCCTAAAGTTTGTTAGGTTTTCCCGAGACACTCTCACATGTATGTGTTGGCTTATTGTTAGAAAAAACTGTACAATATTTTAATAATAGCCAATATTTCATAAATAAAGGTAATAAAAATTCCATAATAAATTTGAAAGCACATCGTAACAGTATTTGCAATCCATATAAAACTCATATTATGCAAAATGATACGCTCAATTACATACAATTTTCATTAATGTGAAATTTAATATAAATATTGTTGTTTAATAGCTGTCGATCAGCTATATCTGCTTCAGGGTATGTTCTGCACAATATGTTAAAGGCGTTTTTTATGACAATACGGTATATAACGCTGTCTGGCATTTACAGTGTTCAATTTTTAAAGCATAATGTTGCAAGCACTTTCGGATTTTTTTATCCATTATAGAAAAATATCCGTGCAGTATATTCCATGTAATGGACTTTATATGGACGGATATCTGTTGAACTAATAATAATTAAAACATTAGTTAACAGCAGAGTTAAGGCCAAATTTTCAATGAACAAACAACGCGACAAAACAAACTATTAGCTACCCTTCTTTTGAATGTTAAGAAGAAAAAAGATACTTATTAGGTGAATGAAATATGTACCGCTGAGGCTGAGACCATGTACAATTCAAGGTAATTCTAACACCAACATCATTAAGTTATAATAATTACTATTTAGAGTTAATAAAGGTTCTAGTGCACGTTAGTTTAAAATTCAAGTGAAACAAAATACATTTCTTATAAGGTCAAATCCTCAATTGAAAAATTTTTATTAACGGTTACTCAAATGATATATATGTCAAATAAGAATGTTTTTTACCTTGGATTTAGTGAACGTTTAGAAAATTTAAGAGACGCATTCGTATTAACTAGTTGTTTGAACAAGCCAACGAAATTTGACCCTTTAATGAGATACGTGCAAGGATACACTTATAAAGATACTGAAGTACCCTGTATATACCCCATATACAAATTTAGTTTTTTCTTAATTATTTCCAAATTCAAGTAATTATTGCAGCAAAGTTAAAAGCTACAGTACAGGGTTTGTTTATCAGTTATAGTTGACACTTGTCAAGTACTTCGTTTATTCCCAGAGTATGAAATCGCCTACACTTTTCTACCTTAACCATAGACAAAGATAGAGAGTTGGGTGTCATCCTAAAAGTCGATGCAGAACTACGTCGTATCCAACGTGATTAATTGTGTTAATGTAAATAGTTCCCACGTGAAGCGTGAGATTCGAGAAGAAGGGTGATGTCGCGTATCATATAAAAAGACACCACAGCGTTCAAAAGGGGGTCATTTTGATGAACCACACCTGAGCCCGTGGCAGAATTTCACTATTCGCCAGGCTTGCTTTCTTGAAAATTACCCTTTAAATCCGTGGCAGAATTTAACTATTCGCCGAGAATAGCATTTGTACTATATTGAGCTGCGTTGAAACACTTCACGATTCATTGTATCCTCGATATTATTTAGTGGCTATTTGGCTAACTCCGCATCTAACACCATAAAGAAAATCACTTGACACTTGTTTCGTACCAGTCATAATCAAACAGTCTTTAATAAACTCCATAAGAAGTGCCGTTTCAACATCTCTACGATGCCCTACGAGGACGTTAAGCATGTGGAACCTGGGGGATAGCATTCACGGGCGATATACAGAGCGCACAGAAATTCTACAGGCATAAATTTCTAAAAGGTGATTACTTTCTTATTTCGAGACTCTACTTTATTATTTGCAATTGCATTCATTTTCTGGTTTCGTCGGGGTGTAATGGGGACAATTGACGCATTTGTGGTACTAAAAGAATGTTAGATTTTTTAAATGGAATATTAGCTTTGATTTTTAACTATCATAATATTATATTACCGGTTATTCAGTTATGATTTCATTCACGATTTTAATTCACAAAATTTCACTTTCTAAATATCTTACTATGGAAATTTGCGTTTGCAAAATAATAAGTTTATATTCAAGAACTATATATTTAGAGCTATGCAATAACAAGGTACTTTATCACAGACTAGCCAAACTTCATGTCTATCATTCTGCAGTTTTTATAAAACAAATAGTGGACTTTCATTTCCACCACATCTCATGTAAGGTTTTTCAAGAATGCTTTATATTTAAAGTACACTAGGAATATTTTCCTACTGTAACCACAAGGTTTTCTGATTGTTGGACATTTACCTACAATAAAATATTATAGTTATATGAATTCGGTGTACTTTGCGTTAACAAAGGTTTGAAACATTGACTACGGTCAATTGGCTGGTTCTGTTCTCCAATTGGGTTCAGTTACAACGAGGGATGTCAATATTTCAGGCAGTTGTCTGGTCACTTGTTTCGATTGAAGGGTGATGCAACCGCACTTTCTTACCTTCGCGGATTCGCGGCTCCGTATGTTTGACAATCATAGGCAATCTTCTGGTTGCTTTTCTATTTAATTACTATAGGGAGATTTCCCCAGCATCCTAAAAGATTTTACATGAGTGTAAATTCTCACCGCAGCAAGATTAATATGATTATCTGAACGATTGTTCCTACTCTAATTTCAATCAATAGACAATGTATAATTAATGGATATTTCCTCAGCACTATGATATTTTACATCAGTATTTAATGCTCATTTCTCAACTCAATTTTGATAATGTACAAACATGACATGATTCTTGTCCTTTGTTTTGCATTCGATTGATTATTTGGCTATTGCTAACAACTTTAATTATAAATCATTATTATCTAGCGATTGCTAACAACTTTATTTAATTATAAAACATTATTACCTAGCAATTGCTAACAGCTCTAATTATGGATTATCATTATCAGGCCATTGCCATAACTCTAATTACTATTAAAATAACACACCATACTTTTGTATAAGTTCTTGTTATTGCATCAAAACACTCAGTATATCTATGGCATGGTCATTACTATAGCAGCGCAGATTTTCCTATTATAGTATTTAGACAACTGTCTCAAATATTTGGATTACTTTTGATTTCATGTTCGACTATTGTTGCATCAATTTATATAAAATAAAATGGCTTTTTTTTACTATTTTTTCCCATCAATTATTGTCTTATTCTTTCACCTTTACCTTTTTCGTCATATAAGTAATAAACTAAATAAATGGTTTTGTTTTAAAGCAAACTAGAAGACAAACTTCAAATATAAATGTACAGTGCAATCTTGAGTAATAAGATACTACATACATAACATATATAATTAACTAGGTCTCTCAATTAATAGACAATGTGCTCAAGTCTACCAGGTATTCAATTAACAGAGTGATTAATTTTCTAAGGTATACAGTATCAGGCAGAAACAAGTAATATTAAACTTTATATAAATGAACCTGGGGTAACTAAAAAGGGTTACTACACATACGACAAAGTTTGAATCCTACACTAACAAAACTAGACGATCACGCAAATGGCCAATCTTACTTGTTTATCCTTCAGATAAATAAATAGTAATTAATATACTGGTGACGTAATGACCAGGATTTTATTTGTAATTAATTTAGGTGTGCTTAAACCTCTTCAATACCGAGAAAAACGTCCTTATACGGTCCGGTCTTATTAAAAATGAGAATGCTGCACAGGACGTCACAACGTAAAATAAGACTACATAAACATAAAATCCTTTCCTTTTTTTTCCAAAGAAAAAAGAACAGATACGTATTAACTTGTAGTATAAAGCTAAAATTAATAACTTATTTTCTTAATTAGGAACATATGTCGGTATAAAGATTTCTCTTGAAAGTAAGGCACTAATAGCTGAGAAATTAATAAATCGTAGTTTCTCTTATATGCTTTTACCGACAAGGAATCATTTAATATCGATTCTTCAACTATCTATAGAAAAAAATAATATACTTTGAACGGGATGAATAAGATTTAGATAGATTTACAAGAACGAGAAACTGTGCATTTTTGGTTTCGCTTGGTTTCTTAAATTGCCATATACAGGGTGATTCAGTCAAAACTCCCCAGATCGAGTACTGGGAACCCAGAAGCGACGATCAATCCCTGTGTAAATAGCAGTGGACATATATTCCTAAAAAGTACAGAGTCTTTAGAAGTATATATTCAAATATCACATGTTTAAAATACCCCATAAAAATTATACCAAAATCAAATCTGGTGACCGTGCCGCTCGTCTTGTAGAGCCCATATTCCGATTCGATTTTCAGAAAAGCACTCAGATAGCGACCCAATCAACCGTTTATTAATAATCCGCACCACATGTGAATTACCCAAGCAATCAGAAAATGTGAATTTTCAATCACCAATGATTATTATGAAAGTGAGTTTACATAAATTTATTTAGAAACTCCGGATCATCTTCAATGTTTATCAGTTCGCTAGTTATAAAGTCTAGGAAGTAATCGGACGTAGTTGTTGAACGAAGTGAATGAGTGATGCCCTCGTTCTCCAGTGTTCATTGTACGAAATTCTTAGAAATGCCAATTTTTTCAGCTGCACATCAAATTTTAACACGTGGATGAACTTCCATTAATGCTAGTACACTGTCATCAATCCCAGGTGTACGAATATACACAACTCCTTCAGGACTTATATAATTCTGGTGCTTTTCTCAGGCTACTTCTGGGACACCTCAAGGTTCTATTCTGGGCCCATTCTTGTTTGTTTTATTCATTAACGGTATAGTAGATGAGTTTTTTTTTATACATTTATTTAACGTCGGCCTATTTCCGCTACTGAGGCCTAACACCGACGCCTGTAGACGAGCTACCCCCAACCAGGAATTTTGCCGAACCTCTTCCCTTAAGAAGAGTAGGGATCTTTTACTTGCCTAACATTTAATAGATAAGGGACCGGCGGCTTTACATCCCCTCCGAAGGATGGTATATCTCCTATACAACCCTCGCCTAAGGTTGTATAGCTTCCGCGCATACACTGATATACAAGCCGCTGGAAGATGTGTGAGGTGAGGACGCGGTTTCCGTTGGAATGGCCACCCATCCAAGTACTAACTGCGCCTGTCGTTGCTTTACATCGCATACCGAAATATGTACATAGTAAAGACGCGCACCTACGCTCGCCCCTAGTAGATGAGTTAGAAATTAACATATTGCTATATGCTGATGATGCAAAAATTGACTGTGAAAAGTTACGGAATAATGTACTGAGATTTACAAAGTGGTATGATGTAAATAGCCTCCCTTTCAATATAGAGAAATGTAGTGTAATGTCATATAGCCAGAAAAGAGATCCCATTTTCTATGATTATAATTTAGACGATATTGCGCTGAATAATCCCGAATTGATCAAAGAGCTCGGTGAAACTTTCGATGGCAAACTGGCATTTAACAAGCATATTGGCTAAATCGTACATCTTCATATAGAAACTTAAGTTTTGTTCTTAGGAACTCTTAAAGGTTTTACAGATGTTAACGTATGTTTATTGCTTTTTAACGCTTTCGTAAGGTCAACATTGGAAAATGCATCACTAATGTGGAATCCCGGTCATGTAATCCATATAGATTCACTATAAAATATTGCAAGGATGTTCCTAGAAATTTAGAAAGATCCTAACAATAGTAGAAAGATCCTAATAATAGTTTACTCCGCAGTAGCGTTCTACAGCAGAGCCTTAATAACCGGATTAAATATAGACAGTCTAGAAGCTCATAGAGGCATACAAGCTCTGTTATTCCTGTCAAATTAATTGTTGTTATCCTCCGCTCTTAGAAACAGTGCAGCTTGCTTTGCCGGGTATTAATTCTAAGCACACCAACCTTATACAAATTTTCTAAAATTTCCTCCCTTTTATTTTATGTGCCATACCTACAATCACAGGACAGATTTAATATTTTTCGTACAAATTAAAATGCAATAAATAACTTACAATTGTAAACTCTTTTACGAAATTATTTTATTGTTATATATTTACAGATATAGGGCAAAATAATTACTGTTATTATTCTCTCGAAAATCAAATCGCCCTTCCTTGAAAAGTAGTGGGAAATCATAAAAATAAAAAAAAATTTGAAATCATTCTTTTTGACCAATTTTTTTTATCCCGCATTTTCCCTCTTAAAGTTTTTCCAATTTTTATATAAAAATAGGGATAGGAAAAAATGAACATACCTGGGTGTTTTTGACTTTTTTCCAAATACTTTTCGTTTTTTCTTCTTCCTTTTTGGAAAACTTCAAGCCGCTGTATCTCGGAAAAGAAGAATCTTTTCAAAAATTTGTTGTTATATAGTAAATTGTTGTTATACTTTGGTAAGATATATAAACATCTCTTTCTACTACCGTGCGTAAAGTACTCGACTGGGCTCGGCTCGGCTCAGCTCGACTCTATTCTATTCTACTCTATTCTACTCTACTCTACTCTACTCTACTCTACTCTACTTTACTCTCCTCTCCTCTCCTCTCCTCTCCTCTCCTCTCCTCTCCTTTCCTCTGTTCTACTCTACTCTACTCTCCTCTCCTTTCCTCTGCTCTACTCTACTCTACTTTACTCTCCTCCGCTCCGCTCCCCTCATCTCCTCTACTCCGCTCCCCTCTTCTCTCCTCCCCTCCCCTCTCCTCTCCTATCATCTCCTCTCCTCTCTTCTACTCTACTCTACTCTCTACTCTCCTTTCCTCTGCTCTACTCTCCTTTCCTCTGCTCTACTCTAATCTACTTTATTCTCCTCCACTCCGCTCCCCTCTCCCCTTCTCTCCTCTACTCCGCTCCCCTCTCCACCCCCTAGTCCCCTCTACTCTACTCTACTCTACTCTACTATACTCCACTCCACTCCATTCCACTCTACTCTACTCTACGCTACTCTACGCTACTCTACTCTATTCTACTCTACTCTACTCTACTCTACTCTACTCTACTCTACTCTACTCTACTCTACTCTACTCTACTCTACTCTACTCTACTCTACTCTACTCTACTCTACTCTACTCCACTCTACTCTACTCTACTCTACTCTACTCTACTCTACTCTACTCTACTCTACTCTACTCTACTCTACTCTACTCTACTCTACTCTACTCTACTCTACTCTACTCCGCTCCACTCTACTCTACTCGAATCGACTCGACTCGACTCTCAATGAAAACTATCTACGCTAAATAAATTTGGATATATTGTTTTTTGCAAAAACGCAAAAACACCTCAAGAATAATAGGGTGACACACTTTCTTATGTATAGATCTAAAATTGCTCCATCCCCTCAGTACAAGAGCCCCGTACATTTTTCTTAAAATGGAACATTTCTTTCTTTTAGGTCATTAATTTCAGGATCATTCGCTAAATTACGCTACGCTGATGAGGACCAACAACTCCAAAACACGTGTCCGTAACTGCATTGTTGTTTCTCTTTGAGGTATAAGGCACTAACTTTCATTCATTAATTTCCTGTCGAAGAGTTTATTACAAAAATATATAAATGTGGAGTCTAAGGCGAATAGTTTGGGAAACTACTATTTCTTTTTGACGTGTTTTTGAGTTTTTGCAATAATCAATACATTATTTTATTGAAATGATTAGTATGTGTGTACTGTTGTTTCATAATCTTCCGGTAGCGTTTACAGGACGCAAATTGTTTGTATGTACACTTTACTGATTCATCCTTGAGTGTCATAATTAAATAAATTGCCGTTAAGACATTCATATTGGCGTCTCATAACAATAAACATTTTAATATTGTAACCAAACATCCGGTAAATTTATGTACGATGTAATACGACACTTATTCAGTAGATACAATCTTGTCTCGAAAAGAGAAATAAATAAAAACATTAAGATAAAATCTCCAACCGTGCGTAGGTTGATGGCACTCTTTCTTTATTAATTTTATTGATCAAGTCAATTTAAAGCTTTCAAATCGTTTTGTATATACATTAATGGTTCCCGAAATTTCCAGTAGTCTGGTGGATAGATAAATAGCAATAGGAATTTCCGAAGAAATTATCAATTTAATTTTATTTATTATTTTATTATTAAAATTTATTAACTGTTATAGCGAAATGCATTGTAGAAAAAAGACAAGATAATGGCGAAATTATATTTCTTATTGAGTATTGTGTGTGATTGGTGATCGTTGATCATACAAAAATAATATTTGGCATAATTGTGAAACGGAGACAAAATTTGTAACTTTTTGTCTTAGTTCCGGCAAATTGAACTGTGAAATTAATATATATTTCAAATTATTATTTCAAAAATATATATTTTAATGTACCAATCGATTTTGCTATTCGCTATTGCACATTAATTGATTTAAATTTTTTTCGAATATGTTTTTTTTTGTATTTAGGAAAAATATAATTAATACGACGTCCTTGGCCAGTTTCAATAATGGCAAAAAATCTTCACATGATTTCCACAGACGCCAAAACACCAGAAACTGGGTCGATCACTCCATATTATTAACTAAATTTGAAAAATATGGTCCTATATAGGTAATCGTATTCAACGAGTTAAAATGAAGGATGTAGTATCGACCTTATCTATTGTCAGCTGTGGAGTTCCTGGAGAATTCATTTTAGGACTTACATTATTTATTATTTATATTAACAAATTTGCAGCCTCCAAAAACATGGTGATGGGTAGCACATGTTTCCCACATAAACAAATACATAAAATAACTTGCGCAAAATCAAATAGACCATGTACTGATCGACATTAGGCACTTTTCGAACCTCCAAGATGTACGAAGCTTCAGAGACGTTAACATAGACTCTATTTAATTGGAAATAAAATATCTAACGTGAAAAGGATGAGATGAAGTAGGCGATATAGAAATGAAGAATATAATTAACGAAATTGTAAAAATAATTGATCCAGAGTCCCGTTGTTGACAGGAAGATCCATGCAGGTTCGAGTGAATAACAAACTCTCAACACGGCGGGACATTCGCGCGGGAGTCCCGCAAGGATCGTGCCTGTCGCCAAAGTTGTACAACCTGTACGTCTCCGACTTCCCAGAGTTCCAGAATACGAAGCTGGCCAAGTACGCCGACGACACGGCCATGTACGTGCATTCACATAACGCCCAAGCAGCGAACATGCTGCTGAAGGCACACATGGCCCGTGCCACGGCGTATTACGCCCAGTGGAAGATTCGAATGACGCTTAACACACATATAAATGAGACCGTACGGACGGTCTACTCCCTGTCCAGGAGTCTGTATCCACCCATGGTCAGGGGTAGCAGACTTAACAGACAAAACAAAAAATTGTTGTACACGATGGTGGTCAGGCCATCCATCACATACGCGGCACCGGTGTGGTGCAGCATACCGGTCACGACAATGAGAAAACTAAAAGTGTTAGAACACAAATTTATGCGCCTCATCTCTAATTCTGGAAGGTACACCTCCCTCAGAGACCTATACGCACTTTGCCACGACATAACCCCAATAGCGGACTACGTCCAGGATATCTCCCAGAAATTCTATTCTTTCAAACTGGGCGATAGTCCACTAACAAGAAATATAACACAAATTAGACAGCATAATGCCCCATTTCGGATTAAACACACCCTACCGTACCAGACGTTACCGATCTTCCGGCAACCTATGTAGCCAAACTTCAACAACTATAACTTTCGCTTACCCTATCCACCTTACTGATATTTCATACCTTTACATCTTTAAATCTTTCCTGTCCCCCTCTTCCTTTGTGTTTGTTTCTTTTTGTCTCGTTTGTTTCTCGTTGTCTCTTTTTGCATTTTTGTCTAAATTCATTTTCCATCAACAAAATCAAAATTTTCCGAAATCCAAATTTTTTTTTTTAAAACCAAAGTTTAGGCCAGCCTATGCGCAGCCCGGCATTTGCACGTCTCGCAGATGGTTCCTCGTCCAAATTGAGGTACCAGCGTCAACAACCAAATTAGAAACAGTGAAGTGCGCGAGCTACTAATAAAAGTGTAATTTTAAGTTTTGTTAAATCTGTTTTTTTAGATGTTTGTAAATTTGATCACCTTTTTTAATCTGCATTCTGCAGAAGGAGCCTAGGTATAAGTTTTAATTGTTTTAAAACCGAACCAGGCCTAGTCCACCCGATCCTGCAATCCGCCACAGCGAATAACGCAGTGGTTGCACGGTCGGACCCGGGTTAGGCCTTGGGGAGGGAATTATTGTATGTTACTGTTAAATAAAGAAGTTTTGAATTGAATTGAATTTGATCCAGAGTCCTTAATAGATAATATGGTTGAAACAAACAACGTATGCAACAAGAGGAATTTTTCACTGCACTTAAAAATCTACAAAATATAGTTTTTTTTATGTATTATAGCCTAAAATATAGTGATAACATTTCTGGAAAATTAAATAATTTAGAAATTTCTAAGATATAATAGGATAGAAATATTTATTCACCATGTCAAGTCATACAATAGTGTGACTTATTAGACTAGTCAATACATTTAGAAACAGATATATAATAAATAGAAATGAAATAAAAATAATAATAATAATAGTACTAATAAAACCTTAAACTAGAATTGTAAATATTCGTCTAACGAATAAAATGCGTTTCTAACTAGATACTTAAACAAAGCATTTTTAAAAGAGTTAAAACGATTAAAATGGCCAAAGAGACGAGTGAATTTGTTAAAACAATTGATTCCTTAATAAGTATGGAATTTTGGCCTAAGCTTAGTCTAGAAAATGGGATCTGAAGTTCAGTATGTCTGCATGTGCCGTGATTGTGAATGTCATTATTTCTTAGAAACAAACCTTCTTGCTCTTTTATATTTATTTTTTTTATACATTTATTTAACGTCGGCCTATTTCCGCCACTGAGGCCTAACACCGACGCCTGTAGACGAGCTACCCCCAACCAGGAATTTTGCCGAACCTCTTCCCTTAAGAAGAGTAGGGATCTTTTACTTGCCTAACATTTAATAGACAAGGGGCCGACGGCTTTACATCCCCTCCGAAGGATGGTATATCTCCTATACAACCCTCGCCTAAGGTTGTATAGCTTCCGCGCATACACTGATATACAAGCCGCTGGAAGATGTGTGAGGCGAGAACGCGGTTTCCGTTGGAATGGTCACCATCCAAGTACTAACTGCGCCTGTCGTTGCTTTACATCGCATACCGAAGTATGTACATAGTAAAGACGCACCTACGCTCGCCCCTTTTTATATTTAACATAATTAAAAATATATAAAGTGATGGTAGTGTTAAAATTGATAGGGCTATAAATGCCTCTTTACAGTGAGTTTGAGCGGATTGACCAACCATACAAGAATAATTTTCTTTTGAGCTGCAAATACTTTAGAAGTGTGTGATGAACTTCCCCAGAAAATTGATCCATAAGACAGACCAGACTGGACTAAACCAAAGTATGCTAATTTTAAAACATTAAAAGGGCAGTATCGAATAATAAAACATGATTTACTTAATTTTTCCAATTACTTCAGAATAGTTCAAATGTGCTTTTAGAGGGCGGAATATTAAACATAATATTTTTAGTCGCAAACTCCTCTATAAATCCTTATTTTACTATAAGGAACCTAACCAGACTGCAACCAACAGCTACTCTCCGGGCTATGTGCCCCGCCGAGCGCTGAATTACAAGTTACAAGCCTGGCGCGTTAAGTGTAATAATTGCATATTACCATCAAAACGCTAATGCTTCGATTGCAACAAACACCAGCCGAAAGACTGATCCTACTTTCCTGACTTTCCCTCCTTGCACTGACGAGAGCCAACAGCTCGAAACTGCAGTCTGCAAGTGGTGTGTGACGACTGGCAAGGGAGCTCCTTTAAGTAGGATCAGTCTTTCGGCTGGTGTTTGTTGCAATCGAAGCATTAGCGTTTTGATGGTAATATGCAATTATTACACTTAACGCGCCAGGCTTGTAACTTGTAATTCAGCGCTCGGCGGGGCACATAGCCCGGAGAGTAGCTGTTGGTTGCAGTCTGGTTAGATTCCTTATAGTAAAATAAGGATTTATAGAGGAGTTTGCGACTAAAAATATTATGTTTAATACTTCAGAATAGGATAGACAAAGCATGTCCTATACATTAACACATGAGTTGTTGTGTTTATGTTTTGGAACTCGTTGTCAGCGGCGTATATGTTAAAGAGGGTGATGATTTCGTATAATTAAGGTAATTCTGATTTTGAAAATTTTTTTTGGACAAACGGTTCCTATGCACGAAAAACTAATTTCAGATTCGTGTTCTACGACCCCACAATAGGGTATCCTGAAAAAATCACGCGAGGTTTCCGTTCTCCTTTAGAATTACCAAAAACATTTTCTATATTTCCAATATTATTGCACTGAACATTTACAATTTTGCTTATTTGTCGTTCCAACCCGAGGTTACGTTTATGAGATAATTTCACCTACCTGTGAAAAGATCGATTAACTCCAATTTTAAAGAGACATCTACATACAACACAATATTTTCCAATTCTGTCTTCAAAAACACTACAAAACCACTGTAATTACAACGTTTAACTTCGGTTTATCACAAACACTTTAATGGCGGCCAACGCTGCAACTGAATTGCAAACAAAACGTGTTGAGAGGGACTGCGTGCGCATATACCCACGTGCCTTTAGCCAATAGACTGCTGAGTACCAGTATTTATTTTTAAAGCAATGTAAACAAATAAATGATACACAACAAACCAAGCGGATGCGTTGTCTATCCTATTCTGAAGTCATTGAATTTTTCCAATAAATTTTCGGTGTGACTCTCCCTTGTCATTTTATAATCCAAAGTTACTCCCAGAAATTTTATCTCTTCTTTTTGAACAATTGACTGATGATTTGCCTTAATTAAAATTCTTCAGTTATGCACAACGCTCTTTGGCAAGAATGACATAAAAACTGTTTTACCAGCATTTAGAACCAAGCCATTGCTTAAACACCATTTAGAAAACTCATCTACTGATGTATTGGCTTGAATAACCGTGGTCTCCAAAGAGCTATTGGATGTAAAAAGTTTGTATCATCGGCATGTAGAATTACTGCATTAGTTGTTACGCAAGAATGCGCCACATCATTCGCAAAAATTAAAAAAGGGTAAAGGGCCGAGGATAGACCCCTGCGGTACACCTGTTTTCACTTGCCTGAAATCAGATTTATACGAATCAATTATTACTTCTTGCTTTCTGTTATCCAGTGAAGAGTTGATCCACTGTTGCGCTAGCCCACGTACTCCCATCTAAAAAGCTTTCCAAGAGAAAATTGTGGTCAACTGTGTGAAAATCTCTACTGAGGTCAAAAAACTATTTAACGCATTATAAACATAATCGCATAATCTTACAATCGCGGTTACTGTAGATTTATGGTGACTTGAAATTAGCAATTTTGGAATTCCAAATAGTTTATTAATCTATTATTAAAACAGAGTTCAAAAACTTTTATTAACTGGGTTTTGTACACTGATAATTCTGTAACTACATGCCTATATTCTCGATCCCTTGTTTTTGTATATAGGTATAGATTTTGAAATGTTTAATAAATCAGGGTATTGGCCGGTAGCAAAATATTCATTAATTAAGTAAGACAGAGGAACACAGATTTCATCAACTACGGCCCTAAGGACTTGACCACTTATCTCATCTATCCTTGCAGCTGTTTTTCTTGTTATTTTAAGTAAAAGTTCTCTAACTTCTCCTGGTGTGGTAGGAAATAGATAAAAATTATGTATAACATTGTCCTGTAATATTCATTTGGCAAAATCAAGTTTGGGGCAGTGAAAATTCAGGAAGAAACTGTTAAAACGATTACAACTATCATGGGTGTTAGTAAGAATTTTCTTATTAATAGTAATTTCTGTAATTGTCTGTCTTGAATTATTTTTTGTCCCGTTTATAATTTTCCAACCCCCTCATTATAGTGGCGCGATTAAAACAAAAAACCGTTAGTCAATAACAAATAAAGAAACAATGAACAACGAATAAATCTGGTATATATGAAATCAAATTTAATGACTGTAATGCTATCTAGTCTATGTTAGCCAGAGTTGTGGAAGTATGAAATTGGATAATGGAAAATATGTTATATTCTTAATGTTTGACCTCACCAAAAATTATATGCTGTAGGTATTAGAGGAAGCATGTTACAATGGATCTCGTCTTATATCTGAAATAGGAAAATGTTGGTTAAATATGCAAATGTTAAATCTGAAACTAGAGATATTATGGTGGGAGTGCCGCAGGGCTCCGTATTGGGACCTCTGTTATTTATGGCATATGTAAATGACCTACCGCCATATATATCTAAGGGCAAAGTCACCAGCTGACGACACCACTGTAACTATAGCAGCCCTCACACCAGAAGAACTCTCAATTAATTTAAATTGTGGTATGGTGTCAAAGAAATAATCTAATTCCTAATAACAAAAAACAATATCGTTAAATTTCCACATAAGAAAACCATTACCCTCAAGTTTTTAAACAATATACAATATTGAACTATCAGAACCTTCAAAATTCTCACACCTAAATAATAACTTTGAATAAACACATTGATTTTGTAGTTCTAAACTCAATTCGACATATTTTGCTATATTACAGATGAAATCATGCTTAAATATAGAAGGTCCATTAAACATTTACTATGGTCTGGGTTATAATCACCTAGCAAATAATATCTCTTGGAGAATTAGTAGTAACTTACAAAGAGTATTAATACGACAAAAGCCCATTTTAATATACAATATACAGTGAATGGATAGTTGCAGAAAATGTTTTCAAAAATAATAATATTCTAACCGCTTCCTCAATTCTGTTGTGGAAATGTGCTCTGTATGCTTTTATGCATAAACATTTTCAAAGTATTGGTGAATATCACAGTTATAGCACCAGGCATGGTAATGATCCATCTATTTTCCGGAAAAGATTTATCAGAATACATACAAGCTGATTTTTTGGGTCACTGATTTCAAATCCGATGTCGAAGGTGGCATTTGACAGTTGACAGTTGTCAGTAGCAGTTTTAGTTGTATTATCTGGAAAAGATTGATCAGAAGGTTCCCGGATCGTGCGTGATAAATCTTTTCCGGATAATACAGCTAACACTGCAACTGACAACTGTCAACTGTCAAATGCCAACTTCGACACCTAATTTGAAAAGCGACCCAAAAAACCCCTTGTATATATTCTGATACATTTTTTCTGAAAAAAAAAGGAAGTTGACAGTGCCACTGACAGCTGTCAACTGTCAAATGCTACCTTTGACATCCGATTTGAAATCAGCGACCCGAAAAACCCCCATAGAACACTAGCAAAGCCGTATTGAAAGGACAATGGCGCCATACTATTAGTGAAAAAATCCCGAAAAATCGACTTCCCCCCCCCCCAATATCTGGAAAGCTGTAATTTCCGACCTTGTGGCCATGAGGATTCTTGATCAGGAGCTCAAGAGGAATATATATCGATTCCAGCGAGTTTCACAGGGGGCCATTTCCCATAAGAAATGTCATGTCTTTTATATGAAGTTTATTACAACCTTTTAATCCGCGTAGCTCAAATAAAACCTCCAAGCGCACTGTAAAACTTAATTCGATATTCACCTGCAATCTATCAAGCAAGAATCGTTTTCTGCACCTTAAAATAATTTATAATTATCTTCTCTCTCCAACTTGTCAGAATTTTGAAAAAATAAATTTTTCTTTTTTGTATATTGTCTAAAAGTTAATTGTGGCATTCTACGAATATT
Source organism: Leptura quadrifasciata (assembly GCA_963675555.1). Taxonomy (NCBI): domain Eukaryota; kingdom Metazoa; phylum Arthropoda; class Insecta; order Coleoptera; family Cerambycidae; genus Leptura; species Leptura quadrifasciata. Next base: position 1,695,262 of record OY776673.1, read on the forward strand.
CTTTCCTATTATTTGGGTTTTCTACCACATGTATTATTGTCCTCTTCAAAAACAAATCACCGAATCTACAAAATAATAGAATTATTGGAAAAAAGCCTCTGCTCCCGTGACGTTTACGCCAAAAGAATAGTCAGAGGTTATGTTTTGCAAATAATATAAATCGGAATAAACACAGAAATAATGTATTTTGCTAACGTTTCGGAAAGTAATCTCTTTCCGTTTTCGAAGCTTTTTTTTTTGAAGAACCCTTATTTTGCTGTGTATGTCAAATACACAGCTTTAAGATTCTGTTCATGTTATTTCCATAGATACTTACTACTTGCACAGAACATAGAACTGATGATATTTTCTTTTAGATAATGTTGAGTTTGTTAAGTTCTTCTTTTAACATTGGTAGCCAGGTTGTACAAATATCTACTGAACAATTCGATACGCACTTGTCTTCAGGACATAGAATAAACTGGAACTCGGCAAAAATTTTAACAAAAGAAGCAGATACCAAAAAAAGAAAAATTAAAGAATCAGCAATAATCTTACAAAATTGTTTGATAATGAGATACATAATCAGGTTAGGTATAACCGAAACCAGTATTTCAGGGATAAATTTAAAATAACCACTTATCTCTATCTCTATTGCATTGTCTTGGTAAAAGCCTAAAAATCTAAAACATATGTAAAGTATTCCTAGACATCTAAAGTAGTGCTTACTTGACTTGAAATAATAATAATAATAATTGAATTGTTCTGTTTATAAAAACAAACTTAAATTTTGAAACACCAGATCATAATATGAAGACTATACCAGAAAAAAAGATAATTTCTCACCACCAACATTAAGACCAACACCGAATGTCTATCCAGCATATCCAAATATATATTTACAAATTTTGTGCTACTTTCCTATTTGCATCCGAATTTACAGATATAAATTACCGTTGTCACGTATATGGACGTAAAAGAATAATTTTATCGATTCCTAAACAGATCATAAAATGAAATATTTGGAAATATCATAAATTAACTTTGATGTCGAGGATAATAAAAATATATCACATAAATTATTATTGAAAGTAGAAAGACGGTCGATTTGGACGTCTATATAAGTAGTTTCCTAATAAAATACCTTGTCACATTCATTATAAATTGAGAAGTATATATACGCCATGTTGATTGTATTCAAATTTTATGTTAATATGCGATATTGGTTAATAGGTAAGTAGTCGATCATTTTTTCTTTATACATTGCTTAATGCTTTTTGTCAATGTAAATAGTGATGATGCTTGATTAAATGAACATTTGTGGACATACTGAACCATGAACTCTCTATTTCTAAATTGCGCAAAATATTATTGAACAATTTTTATCAAATGTGTTGTAAGTATTTTAGTTTTTTCTACCAGAAACTAGGGTATAATTATTACTGGTTTTTACAATTCCTTGTAAACTTTAGAATCGTCATCTTAGCTTATCTAAAAATTTTAACACATTGATTTAAATGTAATTTTAAAATGTAAGAGAGATACGCAAATAAAATAGCAAATTAAAAAAACTTGAATGAGTAAGCGAACTAAAATGAACCGAACCGAACAAGACTTAATTTACAATTAATTAACATTTATTGCCAGCAATTGGCAATCCATCATGCATATTTACTTTTAGGAATAGGATTTACAAATAAAACGGAGTTAGATATATTGTATTAAATTTTAACTTTAGTTCTATACATTTATTTTGTGACACTACAGAAAAGCACTATAAGAAATTAATAAGTGACATAACAATTTCACTCTTACCCAATGTAGTCCGTGGAAGTGTTTTAGAACATTTGGATTTAGACACTTAATATGAACCATATTATTTAATAACACATTAAAGAACACCTGTTGATGGCTATTTGTTTTTATGCAATAAACAGGTACTGGATAAAAATAAGGAAAATTTGCATAATAAAATGATTTACATAAACAACCTGCAAATATGTTGCAATACCATCTATTAATGGAGTTAACGACGTTCTTCCTATCTGAAAAAATATTAGTTTGAGAAATATTGAAGCACATTGAGCCAAGCCGATTAGATAAGGAATTGATAATTATCACATTATGGCAAACAGTCACCGAGGCCAGTTCCAGTACAAAACTAGTTGACATTAATTATTATTATTTAATTTACAGTATAGTTTAATTAAGCCTAAGTTAAATGCTGATAATCATAATGAAACAAAGCGCGAGACAATATCTCGTTCCGTTTTAAAGTAGTTTTAATGTAAATACATTTATATACGCTGCAATCAAATCCTACAGACTATTTCCAGTGAACCTATGTCTGCTTATAAAGAATAGCACGAAAATATTGACACCATAGGACTTACAGCGGTTTTATATATATTTTTTAAATACCTTGATGGTGTATTTATAAAATAAATTAAAAATGAACCTAGCACCTTGAAATTTGGGATACAGGTAGCGTTTAGATTACAACTAAAAAGAGAAATCCTAAAACCCTATTTTGCCCCACTATTATATTTATTTAATTCATCACCGAATAACGGTATTTTCCTTGACTGTCTAAAAATAGCTTCAGTAATATCAGTATTTAAAAATGGACATAATAATGACAATGAGAACTATCGGCAAATAAGTGTATTTTCTAAGCTGTTGGAGAAATTTGCAATATCTCGAGTTCTTGAGTTCCTTAAACTCAAAAATATACACTATGCCAACATGGTTTTCTACATGGTAAATTTACAGAAACTACGTCTTTTCACTTTATTGACTATGCCTACAAAAATTTGGATCAGGGCAAATATGTTGTCTCTATTTCGTAATATATGTCACTTGGCTACCATTCTTTCATGATTTGTAAGGTATAATTCAATGCAGGTCGGGGTATTTGCACGCTGAGTAGTTGTTTCCTGCAAATCATATATTACAACAGTAGGTTACGTCCACCTAGGGCTAAAAGGTCGCCGTTCTCGGTAATTGCAGTATCGCAAGTCGCTATACACCATGGAGACATCTCTGAGGTATAGTAGCAATTGACCACATGAGAGGGTTCACTTACCTCTCACCACTACTGTCTCTATTTTGTTTGACTTAACTAGTGCATTTCACACTGTTAATTTTTTGGCGACTAAGAAAATATTTGAATTCGAGGCAAATTTTCTGACTGGATAATATTATCTTATATGCGTAACCGAAAATTAACTGTTAATATCAAAATGTGGCTTCTGATTTAAATGATGTTAATTTGGGTGTTCCTCAAGGATCTGTTTTAGGTCCGCTGTTATTCTCTTTATACATAAATGATCTTTCTAAATTTGTCAATGAAGGTAATATCACAATGTATGCAGATGATACAGCGGTATCAATTTGTGCATCAACTCCTGAGGAACTCTATATAAAGATTGGCTATGTCTGTGAGACCATGAGTGCATGATGTCAGCGAAATGCACTCATTTTAAATGAAAAAAAAACTAAATATGTTAATTTTAATCTTAGAAGGTTTTTGCCTTAGGATTTGATACCTTTTTCAACTCTCTATACCTTGACAGTAAAGTCGGTTGGATATGCCATGTCATCATGTTTGCAAACAGTTAAATAAGGCTTATTACGCTACATTGCAAATAAAAAAATACGCTCGGACAACCAGGTTTGTTAAATATTTACTATGCATTGGTCTAATCCTACATCTCTTCTAACATAACTTTGTGGGGTAAATTCACGGACATTAATAAGCCTCGACTTGAGAGGAATGATTCCTCTAGTTGACTTTATTTGTCACATTTGCCTTAGCCGAGTCTTCTTAAAGTGCTTGTGGCAGGTTTGTGTCATAGTTCAAGTGTGCTTCTAAAGGGCAGAAATATCAAAACATAATGTTTCAGTCGCAAGCTCCTCTATAAATTCCTTATTTCACTACCAGACTGCAACCAACAGCTACTCTCCGGGCTATGCGCCCCGCCGAGCGCTGAATTATAGGTTACAAGCCTGACGCGTTAAGTGTAATACAAAAAGGTAATGCTTCGATTGCAACAAACACCAGTCGAAAGATTGATCCTACTTAAAGGAGCTCTCGTGTCAGTCGTCCCATACCACTTGCAGTTTCGAGCTGTTGGCTCTCGTCAGTGCAAGGTAGGCATGTGACTGACGAACGACACGAGGATCCCTTGACTATGTGGTACATCTCGGTATCTTTATGATAGCGACATGTAAAATAGTAAGCCGGCGCCATCTAGCGGTCCAGTGTCTGTTGCAATCGAAAGATAAATAGCCTGACTGGGCTTAGCATAGTTCAAGTGTGCTTCTAGAGGGCAGAAATATTAAAACAATATTTCAGTCGCAAGCTCCTCTATAAAATCTTTATTTTACTATAAGGAATGTAACGAGACTGCAACCAACAGCTACTCTCCGGGCTATGTGCCCCGCCGATCACTGCGAAGCTCAGGTCAGTAAAGTTGTTATCTAATCTTTCGCATTTTCAAAATACAAAGTGTGATATGAAGTATGGTGTGTTGATCACCCTGTAGAAGATATGCACCGCTAACAAATGGAATTTAAATAATCTAGGCTCTCATCTTTAAAACAACAGAAACAATACATATATTGCCGTTCAAGCTCTGAACTCTTTCGCAAGCTACCGATACTACCATTATTGGCGTTACAGATTTTAGTAATATCTTAAGTAATACCAGTTTTAATAGTGCTAAGGTCTGCAGGTATCATCGTAATGTGATTGGATTTGCGAACTTGTTTGGCGTCTTCAAGCTGCTTGTTTATACGCTAATTAAATTCATATTAGGAAGTGAACCTGCATCACAGAACTGAATTCTTTTCTTTACAAATACACAAAGAGTGAGAATATGTCTAAACTATTTTTGTAGCGCCGTTAACACTTTGATAATTAAATATATAATAATCGGTTTCTCCAAATCCTATAAACATATTTTGGGTCGAATTAAGAAAAGAGAGGCTTATTATTTGAACACATCTTCTTAATTGTCAAAAATTGATTATTAAAATCTCAAAGTTGCTATTTGAAATTATATAACTTTATTTATACTCAAATTCACTCAATTCTTAATAAATATCCGAAAGTCAACATGGATTTGTATCTGGATGATCTACCGTTACTAATTAACTTGTATTACGCAAAATCTATCCGAGTTTCTTGACTTTGGAGAACAGGTGGATGTCATTTATATTAACATATCAAAAGTTATTGATAAACTGGACCATCGTATACTTCTGAATACATTTTAAAAATATGGTTTTTTTTTTAATATTCTTATCGAATTTTTATCTAGCCATTTATTGATATATATTGTCCTCAATCGATGAATTCGCTCAAATATGCTCGCACCAAATTATATGCTGTTTCTGCCGAATGATACAGATTATTTTCAGACGTGAAAAGTTAACGACGTTTTACTGTATTTTTTATGAACTATATCATTTTAATTAAATTGAAGCCAGCCTATTTAGAATCTACTTGATGTCGGACTACAAAATGACCTTGCAACAATAATTATTTTAAATCAATGTTTATAAGCAATGGATAATCCGACAATGTTTAACAATTTTGTTGTATAATTTTGATAATTTTGAGAGTGGCTTTAGACCAAACCGAGGCACATCGGATTTAATCTTCACACTTAAACAGCTTCAAGAAAAATCACTCGAACATCAAGGAGAAATTCACATGGCCTTCATTGATTTAACCAAGGCGTTTGACTCGGTGGACAGGGAAGTGCTCTGGAAAATTATGTTCCGCTTAGGTATCCCTAGAAAATTTGTGGAAGTATGTCGCAGTCTACATACAAACAACAACGCCCAGGTTATGTATAATAATGAGGCAACCGAACCTTTCCAAACCCTCACTGGAGTTAGGCAGGGATGTGTCCTGGCACCCCTACTCTTTAATTTGTTTACCACTGCTCTAACAATTATTGTTGACAACAAACTGACAGTCAGAGGAATAGGTCTCAGATACCGTTTTGATGGCGGTCTCTTTAACATAGGGCGCTTTAGAGCTTTCACGAAGACACGCACACGATTCATTTGTGATCTCCAGTATGCGGATGACTGTGCACTTTTAGCCTCTACGCCGGAAGAGCTTCAAGAACTTTTAGATGTGTATGCCCAGAGCTATGATTCCTTGGGACTTAAAATCAACATTGGAAAGACTAAGATTATGTCAACTCCTCATCAAGTGAACCAAATAGACATTACACTTAACGGAAATTCTCTTGAAGTGGTGGATCAGTTCAATTACTTAGGCAACGTTGTTAATGACAAAGCAAACATGGACAGCGAGATTCGCAATAGAACTAACGCTGCATCTAGAGCACTCTGGGGACTTAGAGAGAGAGTATTTGACAACCACGACCTTGATTTGTCAACGAAAATGGCTGTCTACAGAGCAGTTGTCATTCCAACACTGCTATATGGATGTGAAAGCTGGGTCACTTACCGTCGTCATGTAAAAGAATTAGAACGTTTTCAGCAAAGACACCTCAGAAGTATGATGAAAATCCGTTGGTTCCATCACATATCAAACGTGGAAGTACTCAGGAGAGCAAACAGCCTTCCAATTGAGGTGCTTATTTCAAGAGCACGCCTAAGATGGGCAGGTCACGTTCATCGTATGCATGATAACCGCCTTCCTAAATGTACACTTTATGGTGAATTGCTAAGCGGTAGAAGAAGGCGTGGCGGTCAACGAAAGAGGTTCAAAGACGCTCTCCATGAAAATCTAAAATCCTGCGGTATTGCAGACGAGCAATGGGAACAACTTGGAGCGGACAGAACCGAATGGCGAGGGGTTGTGGCCAGCTATCAAGGAAATGTTGCTGCAAGAAGGCCGAATCCAAGACCTAACCAGGTCTATGTTTGTCCTGACTGCGGTCGACATGTGCTCTCCCGAATTGACCTCTATAGCCATAGTCGTGTGCACCGTAGATGAATGGGAATTACAATAGACTACACCTTTTACTTGTTTTTTATTGTACACAATTTATCGACTGTAACATTTTTATATTCGGACTCGAGTAACGCCTAATAATAAATAATAAATAATAATATAATTTTGACCATATTTTAGTACATTCCCTTGGCAGAATTTCATTTTGGCCTGTCATTGATATTAAATAGTACATCAAATGTCATCGCTGTAGAACAAAAAGTTGCTAAAATATTAAATGAACCCCCCCCCTAAGGCACCACTTTAAAAGGGTCATAACTCTCATGGGAAGCATTTCCAGATACAGTATTTATATTATTTATGTCCATCGCATTTTTACTTGTATTTATATTTGTGTATTTTGTTATATTGCAACTTATTATGACTTAGTTCAAATGGACCGCTGGATGGCGCTTACTGACTATTTTACATGTCGCTATCCTAAAGATACCGAAATGTACCAAGTAGCCAAGGGATCCTCGTGTCGATCGTCACATGTCTACCTTGCACTGACGAGAGCCAACACCTCGAAACTGCAGTCTGCAAGTGGTGTGGGACGACTGGCACGAGAGCTCCTTGAAGTAGGATCAGTCTTTCGGCTGGTGTTTGTTGTAATCGAAGCATTAGCGTTTTGATCGTAATATACAATTAATTACACACTTAACGCGGCAGGTTTGTAACTTGTAATTCAGCGCTCGGCGAAGCACATAGCCCGGAGAGTAGCTGTTGGTTGCAATCTGGTTACGTTCCTTATAGTAAAATAAGGATTTTATAGAGGAGTTTGCGACTAAAATATTATGTTTTATTATGACTTGTACAAAACAATTCATGATTGTAAATATACCAAGTATATATTCCTCGCACACTGTACAGCGTGTGCTTTGTTTACAAATAAAAATTCTTTAAATGCTCGATGTGATCTAAGATTCGAAGATATATTTATATTTTAATTAAATTCTCACAGATACGCGTGCTACCAACAATAGGACATTTTTTCACAAGGCAACATTGCAACGAGACCCATTAGAAGAATATAAAAGAATTATTGCAAGTGAAACATTACTCTTTTTGTTTTCTTAGTAAACTATTCAAGATGTTGCAATGTGGAGAGAAAGAGAGAGGGAAAGAGAGACGGCGTGCTCTTACGGTCGTGAATAAGTATAATGATCCACTCTTCTAGTTAATTCAATCGTTCGATGATAATAACCGCCTTGAATTGAATTAGATTAGTTATCTCAGTGATTTTGCTAGCAGTATGCATATTTAGACGCAAATGGCTCATTTAGAATATTACAGTCGGCAATTATTAATTAGCACTGGCATTTTTGCAATGTTGCCACAAAGTTGTGGATCGAAATTTTATCACACTCGTTTGAGAATATTTTTGTTGAAGTCGGCCATCATCTTCAGCCCTTAAGTAGGTGCAATTTAAATAAGGAAGAAAATGTTGAAGAAACTTATGTATAGTCAAGTCAATGCTTCCCTGCAAATAAAAAATGCAACAAAAGCTTTACGGCCTCGTTAAAATACCGTTACTCTCTGTACCAGGTAATTCCGCTGACAAAAGTTTCTAAAATTAATAGCTTATTGTAGACTCTGCGTTATTATTTAAAATTGACTTTACATTCTGTGTGCGGGGGAATATGGGTAATATATTTATTTGTGGTAAAGATACATTAGATATTTTTATGAAATATTAGCTTGGATTTTTAACAAGAAAACATGATAAAATTATATTATAGTTTACTCAGTTATTAATTTCAATAGGGAGATTAGGTAAAAGTTCACATGTTGAATATTTACTAGGGAGATTTGTGCTTGCTAAATAACACGTTTATATTCCAGGACTATATATTTTCAGAGTTTATGCAACGACAAGCAACTTTAACTTCAATTATGCTTCAGTTGATACACTATCCAAGGCCTACCGTGTGCCTTTATATGTAAGTTTTCACAAGAATGTTTGGCAGTTAAAATTATTCTGAGATATTTCTCACCTGCGAATACCTGGTTATCTATGATTGTTTAATAACGATCCGCCACTATAACTGTCAATTGGCCCTTGGCTTTTCTAGTATTTTAGGGGGTTACTTTTCGTCGAGTACTGAACCGGGACGTCTTGTCTGTTTGCATTACATCTACCAACCCCGTTTTACGTTGTTGAATAGTCTTACACAATTTGGTAGTTACCATTTGTGTAATCAATTTAAGCATATTTCCTCAACATTCTCTGATATTTTACATGAGTATTTAATTCTCATTTACTAGTTAAATTCTATACCGCACGAACGTGACATGATTATTGTCCTCTGTTTTGTATTGACTTTTATTTTTTCCTCATAGCGATTGCTAACGCCATAATTTCAAATCACCAGTTAATCGGCTCTTTTAGCTGAAATTTTATTTGTATTTATCGCACATTTTAATACGATATATGAATAAATTCCTTATTAATAGTACTAATAAATGGTATCACGGTACCGATATGGTTCCATTTGAAAGAATTGAGTTGTGCCCCAAAAACAATTTTGGTGAATTTTATTTGCTCATAAATCACGTAATTTAGTGTTTTTAACGGGATATCGATTTTTGTAGCATTACACGGGTCATTTAGAATAAATTGGAACCATCATGGCACACTTAAATGGAAAACTAAAAATTATATTATAAAAAAAATTGATGTTTGAAATGTCACTTATTTGGCATCATTGGATTCAGAAAATTATGCAGAATTCAAAAATGCAATAATGTACAGGGTGTTCCATTTAAAAATCGAAAGTTAGTGTCACTTTCGGTGAAACTAGAACTGAGAAAAAAAACAATTGCATGTCAAAAACTGCCGCTTATTATGTATGTAGTATATCCTAAATTTCAATTAATTATCTTCAAAACTAAAGGTGAAAAGGGGGGTATACCATGATCCTGTTCTGTTACACCCGGTATATTAGTCAGAGTGGCAAAAGTATTGAACACAGTTTAAAAGATCACAAAAAAAATAGATTTTAAATAACAGTAATTGAACATTGCATTAAAATGAATTATGTTATAGAGACAAATAATATACATTTACTTCACGCAGAACGGAAAGGTAAACGTTTAAATCTCCTTGAGCAATTAGAAATTAAAAAAATCCATCAAAAACAGTCATTGTGCCGAGAACGAACAACAAAATTCTATACTGAAATACATAATCTAATACGTAGAGTAATCATAAGTAGGGTGTCAATTAAAAGTGTATTAAGTATAAGTTTAAAATAACTACTTCTCAACTCCACATGGACAAGAACTGGAACTCTCCATGGTCATGGTATGCAACTACATTTCCTGCTCTGAATAATAAGGCCGTTTGAAATTTGTACATACCATGACATCCTCGTGAAGAAATTTTCGAGAAATTTAGAAAACCAATAATTTATATAGATCGATAAAAATAAAACGCTAAAAATAAATTTTCTAGGTCATCTCTAATCGTATGCAAATTCCTGCAATGAATAGATGTTAATTAAGTTTTTTGCCTGTCTCATTTACCTGGAATTTCTAGACTAGTTCTTCTTGCCGTGTGAGTGAAGTGTGAAGTATTCGGATTATTTCTGAACTTATTTGGTACGCTTTAATTGACACCTACCTACATGGCTACAGATTTATAATAACTTTATGGACTGAGGCAGATATGGAATAGAGGATGCATGTAAACAGCAAAATCACAGGATCTTGTTACATGCATTGTTCTTGTGCACGGTCGAATTTATATAATTACTCTAGACGAAGTATCTTATGATTCTTATAAAAGTACGATCGGGTACAAGGTTTCAAAACTACATATACAGGGTGTTTCTTATGTTCTCATGAGTTATAATGCGGGGCTAATATAAATACCTATACAGGCTATGATCTCTTTATTATGATAATATAGTCTACTAGTCATAAGAACCTTGAAAAGTATAAGTGCTATAATTTAAAAAATAGTGTGCATGGTCAGTAATTGAGCAGCTAATTGCTTCGTTAATGTTAATTGTAAAATTTAAATGTATAAGTTGTATATACATAAAACAAGAAAGTTAATTAGTATTTAAATTCTGCAAACTGTGAATACAATTAATGAACTAATCTCGAACTAATAAATTATAACCGTTTCTCATACCGTTTGTTTTGCAACTTAGAGAAGCAGATGCGGTTTATCTCTTCTATTAAAATTATTATACTGTAATATTTTTGAAATTATTGTATATTGTTTTACGGGGTCCTTTGGCTTCGAACAGCCTTACTTCACTTCGATCTAAAAGATCTTTTGTGATTTACCCTACATCTAGTGGTTGCCCAAGATTCCAAGACTTTTTGCAAAGCTTGTAATTTTCTTGGGGGCTAATTTCTCTATGTCTTCAGGCGTTAATTTCGCGTGTTCTAGGAACTTCAGTGCGGACTAACACCTTGCATTCACGAAGTATGTGTTCTGCAGTTTCAGTTGCAGTATTGCAATATCTGCATTTGTTATCTACCGCCTTGCCATGTTCTTGAGATAATATCTCAAGGGGCAGTGGCCAGTTAGAAGGCCCGTAATTAGCCTTAGTTCGGACTTTTCAAGTTCGAGAAGCCTTGTGGCATTCTTTGCCGAATAAGTAATAAACTTTTTCGCTTGTCTTTGGCCTGGAGTATTCCTCCAGTAGAACTTTTTCTGGTCCTGTTCCCATTCTTGAATCTCCTCCGCTGTGTGTCCCTTGTCCAGGCCACAAAACGGTTCGGGTCCAACGAATCGTGCTTCAGCTTCTTTTTTTGCAAGGTTGTTTCCTTGTTCTCTCACATGCCCTGGGACCCACATCAAGGTAACCTTGTTGTTATTAGCCAGTTGCTTCAAGGATTGTCTACATTCCCAGGCAATTTAGAACCTTTAGTGCTGCCTGGCTATTTGACAGTATATAGATCTTTGCCCTTCGGATGCCTTTATTTAGGCATACCTGGGCACACAGATCTATAGCATAAATTTCTGCCTGGAAGATGGTTGGGGTGTTACCGAAGGCTTTGGATAGCCTACAATTAGGCCCTGCTATGCCCACTCTTACCCCTTCAGCCATCTTAGATCCATCTGTATACCAGATGAGTGACTCTTGTTCCAATCGCAGTGTCTCTATCTTGCTCGTCTTGAAATTATAGTCGATTTTATAGTAAAAAAGAATAAAACAATTAATTAGATACCGATCGGTCATGGGTGTACACCATTATAGTTCTTCATAATCATAGAAATGATACATTATTTGTTAGTGGTTTGATTGTTTCGTGCCCTTAGGTTAGACGAGGGTGAAGCCAAATTCGAATGTACCTCGCCCATAGTGCCAGATATCATTGCAGTTCTAGAGCTGAACATCGGTAGATGTGCTAGCGCGATACAACAAGTGCACTTCTATGTTTTATTTATTTTTTATATTTTATTTTATTTTATTTATACTATTCAACGCGTCGTGCCACCCAATTACACAATATGAGAAATACACAAGAATAGAAAAAAGTTACACCTAATTAAAAAAAATAAAGAAACACAAATCAGCAAGAAACATTTTAAACGTAAACGTACAAACAGAGGACAAAAGTATTGAAACGGCCCATTCTCTAGTCTATTATTTAATCTGGTCACGGTACCAGTGAAACGCCTTTATCCTCTCTTAACGCCAGAAGAAATAAACAATCTCCGTACAAAACCCCCTGTAGTGTGCTTACGTGTGTACTTACGTTGTGTTGGCCGCAAATAAGTAGAGTAAGCCACCCTCGCACAAGGCTGTCGTTGCACGTGATGGCCATAAACCTCAAGAATATTGCTAGATAATTAGGATGACTGAGGTCATTGTCCCGTTGACCCAATAACATAATTCAAAGAGCATGTGTTACTAACCGGAGAAAAAACTTTAAATTGTCAGCATAAAGAAGACCAGGTACTGCCAGGCTATCAACAATATCATTAATGAATAAGATAAAGAAAAGAGGTCTTAAAATTGATCCCTGCGGTACAGCCGACGTAGCAAATAGGATTGCAGTCGCGATATACATGTTGGCTCCTATCTGGCATCAGTTAAGAATTATGTCATACAAAATAAGTTGTTAACCTGCCTTTAACAAAACCATGTTGCCCTTTGTGATCAAGCGTTTGCAATGAAAAAAAGCATGATCAAATAATAACATTTCAAAACATGTTGCAAGGTTACAAATTATGACAATTGGACGATAGTTGCAGATATCGGGTTCAGGTTTGCTTGAATGTCAATGGACAGAACTTTCAACAGTTTTTATAGAAATAATACGTTATTTTAACATTTCCGTTAATTTGTAATTTTAACAATTTGTATCTTTTTTTTGTGTTGGACTTTTATTAAATTTTTTTTAAGAAATCGACTTCTTATTTAAAGGTGCATGTATGGTTAAAATTTTTCGGGTGAGTTGCGTTACACCCTGTATAGTGTACTTCTCGGCTTATATTTATGAACATACCCAAAAGTTAATTGAAGAATCTAAATAGAAAAGGATAAAAATTTAACGGAACCAAGATATTGTTTAGCAAGTTCTTGATTAATATTATTAAAAATAATATAAAACCAACGCTGAATGGATTAATTAAGAATGAAATTATGGTTCGCACAGAACGAACCACAAATTCAATTCAGTGTAAATAGATAATATTAATAATAGATTTTTTTATCAATAAATTGTGCCATTTGCTAGAACCGACTATCACAGTAACTTATTATATTTTATGATGAAAGAATCAATGTGTCACAAGTTTAATATTGCCAAGAAGTAACTGAAACTGAATTTTGATTATATGTGGTTAGTATAAGTTAAGCTTAAGCGAAATTAAGATTCAGTTTTAACGGTTCGAAATACTTAGTTATGCAACACAGGACCGTTATTAAAAAAAGTAAAAGATTTAACTGATCCACTTTTAAAGCATCTGACCTAAACTTACTTATTCATTCACAATATTATTGTTGCTTACATAAAAATCTGCATATTATATTATCAGAGTTACCATACCAGCTGTCTCTAGTTTTGTAACACCAGTTTAAGTGTCTATATCGATTCGTGTTATTACCGCTCTATTAATTTCAATATCGTGTATCATACCGCGGGTACATTTCCTTATATGTTTGTTATTAATATCCCTAATAGATACATTCAACAATCTCTGACCATTTTTTTAACCATGAAACATAGTACCACAGGCATATTAAAAAGTATACCAACCTTGGTATAACATTATTACTGATACTAACGATCTTGTTTATATAAAAATAATTATTTTTTATTATCACTTCGGCTAGTTCCTTATTAGATTCGATTTAATTGGAATAAATAATAGCAATTAATAGAATATAGTCATTAACATTTTAATGTTATCAACGGAATTAGAGCAGTAAATAACGAGATATAAGAATTTGTCACCACGCGTAAAGTAGGCAACAAGATCATTAGTATTATATTTTTAAAGGTCAATATTTAATTACCAATCGGTAAATATCATCGAACCAAGTCGCATTAAGACGGCATTTAAATTAAGTAAAAGCCAAATAAAAACAGTTAATAAGATACATTTTTATTTCAAATAATAGCTTGGAACCTGAGGTAGACACATTAGGAAAAAACGTGTCGATTTAGTTTTGTAGTGAAAAGTTTTGCGACGAATGATTTTATTAGTAAAATTAATAATACACATTATTGTCTGAAAGTTATTTGTGGCATTCTACGAATGTTCTTTCCTTGTGGCCTCTCTCATTGTCCAGATACATAAGGAACTGTTGCTGTATAATGACGTTCAGGTTTTTATCGTACCTATTGTCCCTATTTTCAACATTTATGAAAACTCTCATCAACAAAGGCTTCAGGGTATTGATTTTGTACTAGAACCTCCTTTATAATTTTTTTCTTATTATTTAATATTTCATTATTAATGAAATTATTTTGGTCTTACGGTATAAACATTTTACAACGCCCCTTTTAACATTTATTGATTGATTTGAGTTAAAATTTAGATATATTAGTATGTGTTGGTTTTCTATAAACGCTTCTTTCAATTGTATTATTTACGCTTTTAATTAAAACATCTAAAAACGGTAGAACATTCCTACTTTCTACTTCTAATGTGAATTTAATAGACGGTTCCTTGCTATTTATATTTTCTAAAAAACTATGTGTTAAATCAACACCATGAGGCTAAATTGCAAAGATGTCGTCAACATATCTCCACTAGACAACCGGTTTGTTTATACAATTTTAAGTAAAAATGTTGCGATATTATGACATGGTGAATTAATAGAACTAACAATTGGTCTTAAAGGAATATTTTGTTTATGAGTCTTTGGTAAGCCATAAAAATGAGGGGGCTTACTATGATGTATTGTAAGGTTCCCTCGTTCAAAATCATTAAATTCGTGTTTGTATTTGAAATTATTGATCCATTATCTGAAAATAGCGATTCGTATATTAAAAATAGTAAACATTTTATGGAAAAAATTTATGAAAACGATATTCATGAATCACACCTGATGGTTAGTATTGATGTAGTTAGTCTTTTTATCAATTGATGTAGTTAGTCTTTTTATCAATGTTCCGGTAGATTAGACCTTTAAAATAGTTAAAGATAGGTCTGAATGATAATGATTTGGAAACTAGAACTAAATTAAGTGTAAATAGCATAATGGAACTATTGACAATGTGTATAAAAACAACCTATTTTCAATTGGAAAATGAGTTCTATCAGCAGGATTTTGGATGGCAATGGGGTCTCCATTATCGCCAATTTTAAGCAACACATTTATGGAAAATTTTGAGAACACACAGGTTCAAAATTGTATAAACCGGTTGTCTGGTGGGGATATGTTGACGACATCTTTGCAATTTGGCCTCATGGTGTTGATTTAATAGATAGTTTTAAAAAAAATATAAATAGCAAGGAACCGTCTATTAAATTCACATTAGGAGTAGAAAGTAGGAATGAACTACCGTTTTTAGATGTTTTAATTAAAAGGGTGAATAATACAATTGAAACAAGCGTTTATAGAAAACCAACACATACTAATAGATATTTAAATTTTAACTCAAATCAATCAATAAATGTTAAAAGGATCGTTGTAAAATGTTTATACGATAGGGCCAAAATAATTTCATCTAATAATGAAATATTAAATAATGAGAAAAAATTTATGAAAGAGGTTCTAGTACAAAATCAATACCCTGAAGCCTTTGTTGATAAGAGTTTTCATAAATGTTGAAAAGAGGGACAATCAGGTGCGACAAAAATCTGAATGTCATTATACAGCAACAATTCGTTATATATACGGACTATTGGAGATGCTACGCCGTATAGGTGACAAATTTGATGTTAGGACGGTATTTCAAACGGGGAACACTTTGAGGTCTATTTTAATAAAAACGAAACCGATAAACCGGGAGAATAATTCAAAAAAGTGTATTTACAATATTCCGTGCGAATGTGATTAACGTTATGTGGGTGAGTCATCCAGATCCTTCAGTTGAGGTTGAATGAGCACAAGAATTACATTAGAAAGAATGGAATTCATAAATTAAAGATTTGCCAACATGCTTGGGAAAACGGACATATAATAAACTGGGACACGGCAAAAATTTTAACAAAAGGGGCAGATAACAAAAAAAGAAAAATCAAAGAATCGGCAATAATCTTATTAAATGAAGATAAATGCGTATCGAATTGTTCTGTAGATATTTGTACAACCTGGCTACCAACGTTAAAAGAAGAACTTAATAAATTCAACATTATCTAAAAGAAAATATCATCAGTTCTGTGTAAGTAGTAAGTATCTATGGAAATGACATAAACAGACTGTTAAAGCTGTGTATTTAGCATACACAAAAAATAAGAATTTTTCGAAAAAAGCTTTGAAAACGGAAAGAGACTACTTTTCGAAACCTCAGCAAAATACATTATTTCTGTGTTTCTTCCGACTTATATTATTTGTTTAAAACATGACCTCTGACTGTTCCTTTGATGTAAATGTCACAAGCACAGTGGTTTTTCCAATAATTCTATTATTTTGTAGACTCGGTGATTTATTTTTGAAGAGAATACATGTGGTAGAAAACTCAAATAAAACGAAAGAATATTCGTAGAATGCCACAAATAACTTTCAGACAATAGTTAGATTCTACATAAATAATACAGATAGTGCAGTCATTGAAGCGAAAAATAGGGTCTTACCTCCGAAATATTTTACTACGAACCGATTTACATGAAATTTTGGAATTAGGCTTATCTTACCCTTAACTTCAAAAGTGATATTGACCCGACCTCCGTTTTTTATTTTTAAGGGGTGAAAACGACCCCTTAATGAAAAAATTGACATCGAGCCATTTTATCGCTAGAAAACGTATTTAATAATAAGGCGTTCTCTAACACAATTATCTCATATTTAACCCATTTTCAACCCCTAAAAAACTTTACAACCCCTGCAAACGACCCCTAAATTGAAGAAAATTACAAAAAATACTTTTGTATAACTTAAAAAGATTTAAATATAGAGTAAATATTGTTTTACGTCCTCTACCTTAATTATCATATTTTTAACCCCTTTTCAACCCTTAAAAACAACCCCTCAATTAAAAATTGTATAAAATTTTTTTTTTTATGAACTCAAAATGATTTAAATGTTGTTCCACGTTCTCGAAAATGACCATTATATGTTTAGCTTTTCAACCCTTAAAACTACCCCTAAATTAAAACATTGAAAATATATGTTTATACAACTAAAAATAATTTAATTATAGAGTAAGTAATCAGACACTTTTTATTGAATAAAATACAAACTTACAAGTTATCTGGAAATGTACTAGATTAAATTAGTAATTAATTATAAAAAATTCTGCAACAAGAGCATTACAATACATAAAAAAACTATTACACCAATCGTTCATGACTCAATATCGGAGTTGCTGTCGTAATCAAGATCTTCTTCTGGGTCAATTGGAGGGCTATTCTGGCAGTTATCTCCACTGCATGTTTCACAAGTTACATTGCAAAACAGCCCGACTCTTCGGCATCCGCAAGTGGCTCCGCAACCTTTTTTGCAGTTGCAAAAAATCATTTTAAGTAAATCTTGCGGTGCAGGTGGATCTGCAGTTTTTATTGGGTTGGATTTTATTGGATATACATATATGAACGTTTGTATGTATTCGTGCGTATGTTTCCGATATATATATGCCATATATGGATATATATATATGTTAGATAGTGGATTGTTTGAATAACTTTTTAAAAAGAAACTTTATTTGTTACACTGGAGTCAACGTTGACTCGTTAAGAAAATACAATAATAATTTAGATGAGGTTTATTCGAAAGTGAGTATAAGACTGATTACAAAAAGGTTGTTGGTAATATTTATAATGTTTTGAGAACAAAGGAAACAGTATTGCTGATTCAGCACAATCAGGATTACTTAGAATTGAAATACAATGCTCATGCAGCGTGAGCGGTTATTGAGAAGAGCTGTTACGCAGTATGTAATACGATATGTTTGAGAAGGTTAAGCCTGTCTCGATAATATTATATATCATAGTATATTTCTAATATAACAGCTTCCCCCTTATAAAAAAAGTTGGTGTTTTATGCAGCAACTTTTGAAATGAATATAAAATGTATATAAAAGGTAATGGTACAATTTGGAAAAATATAAAAGATACAAAAATGTTAAATCGTAAGGTTTAAAACACAGAATATAACCTTAGCGTCTAGAATATGAGATGCAAGCACAATAAGCTTGATTCATAAAATAAAATAACATAAAAATGTTAGAGTTAAAATATAGCTTTGGCAAGAAAGCGTAAAATACAAACATACTAGGTTTGAATTGTAAAATAGGATAAAATATTCCTAAGGTTAAAATATAGCTTTACTGTGAAAGCATAAAATATAAGCATGATGGGTTTGAATGAAAATGACGTAAAAATGTTAATAAAATTGAAATTAACAAATGATAGAAAAATAATGAAATATAATGATTAAACAAATGAAATAAAATTCACTGAAGAGTCCAGCACTGAAAGTCAGTAAAAAGGCACAAAACAGTTTGTCTTTATGTAAGTTCTATGTCTTCGGCTTCGTTGTCTTCTCTTCTTAAGGTAGGTCGTCTTCGTGAAGGAAATAGGTTAGCAAATGTCCTGTAGGGTTTGCTAGGCCTCGGTGGAGATGGGGGTGATGCAGAAACATCGATGGCTAGTCTTCGTCTTTTTGTTCTGCACTTACAAAATAGGTACAGAAATAACAGTCCAATTATTAGCACAATGATAAAATAGGTGAACCAGGATATGTGTTTTGTTATAAAGGGTTCGTTGATCAAATCATCTAAATCTCTGGAGTATTGGTCCAACTTGTGTTTGACAACTTCGAGGTCTTCCGTATTGAGATTGTTTAATTTTAGTGGTTTAAGATTTGGAGCTCGGATTTTGTCTGGAATATGTTTACAACATTCAAATGGAATTTGGATTGGATGAGTGTCGTCTTTTACATCGGTTACTTCATTGGTACTAGCTTGAATTTTTGTGATGTCTATGAAGGCGTAATAATTTGGTTGTAATTTTACTATTGAATTTTTGTAGATGACTTCAGTTTTTGAATTTCTTTCTGGACAGTTGATGGTTGTTTGTAGAGGTTCTGCGTTAATAACTAACCATGTGTTTTCGTCTATTTTTTGGACGTTGTAGCCTTGGCTGATGATAAATGACGTCTGGCAGTTTTCTGGCAGAGTTTTGAGGTTCTTGAAGAGACGGGCTTCGCATATGGCATTGTTGTCAATAGGATATGCAAATAAATTTGGACATAATTTGGTGTTGAAATAAAGTGGTTTGCATTCTTCAAGGTTCGAGATAGGTATGTACATTAATGAATCATCATCTCTCGCGATATATTTTTGAGAAGTTGATAATACATGATATAAACCAGTTCTATTATCCAAAATAGGAATAGGGTATAATTGAAATACTGAATATGTTTGAGGGTCTATTAAAGGTATGTCTAACACAAATATTAGATCCGAATTTGTTTGAAAAGCTTTTAGTTCTATAATGTCTAAGTACTGTGCAACCTTTGATAGTTTGATTGGAAGCGGTAAATTGTTCCTTTGTAGGTTTTGCGAAATTTCTTGTAGAGAATTTATTAAGTCTTTTGGATTTATAATTGACGTGTGAATTATTTTAAGCCTCGCGAAAGTGATGGAATTTAGGATGTCATTTAGGTTATCCTCGATAAATAAATAACTTGCCATAAGTTGTTCGCAGATTTCGATAAATTTCAGTTTTGCATGGACGTTTTCTATGTCCTTAGTCATGTCTAAGATTGAGGTTTCAATTTCTTTAATATCCTTATTGAAAGTTTCTTCGTCAACTTGCAATTTTTGAATAGTTGCGTTGAAATTTTTGATTACTGAAGTTGTAACGGATATTTGGTTTTTAATTAGGTTTTCGAGTTGGTGTTCGTCATTATTCAATTTGTTGATACAATCAGAATAATACTGACCGTCTTCTGCGTCTAAATTTCCGGTTATTGATTTGAAAATCGTTCCGATGCCATTTAGTATTCCTCGTTTGTATCGTTTCGTGTCAAGGTAAATTTCGTCAAATTTTGATTGTATTGATTGGGAAATTTGCGTCAATAAGCTAAGGTGAGTTTTTACATCTCCTGAAAAGACGTTCATGTAATGATATGCTGGGTCGAGTGTGTTGTATAGTGTCTGTAAGATCTTGTCGTTTTTGTCGAAAGCTGTCTTAAAGGTAGATATGTTTTTGTGTACCAGTAAAGTCCATTTCTTGTGAGAAATCACAATGTCCGTGTCTTGGTGATAATATACTCCGATCGTATTGTTAATAGGTGTTATTTTAAATTGAGCAAGTGCTGATCCGATCAGCAGGAGAAACCTGAAAATAAATTTAATCTTCAGTATATGGTTTCATTCGATCAAAATTTACTTTGGTTGTTTGGTTTGTTTCGAGATTTAGTAATGTAGCGGAATTTTGAAAGATTTCTGTAATTTCAAAGGGACCGTTGAATTTATTTTGCAGTTTGTTTTTTATTTGTGATTCTTTGACGTATACTTTGTCGCCAATATTATATGTGTGTCTATTTTCGGGAATGTTTTTGTCGAATCGAACTTTGGCTTTTTGTTTTTGTGCTTCTGTTCGACTTCGCGCAATTTTGTAATAATGGGATATTCGATTATTTAGGTCTCTAACGTATTTGGTGATCAGGTCTTTTTGGTTGTAAAGAGTTTCAGGTGGTCGGTTAGCTGTATGTCCGAAAATAAGCTCGTATGGCGTAAAGCCATGAGTTTTGTTTACCGAGTTATTGTAACATATCACCGCATAGGGTAATATAGTAAAGGGATGTTCGTTGGGATTTTCGGTTTTGTGTATTCTTATCATTTCTGCTAGGGTGGCATGGAATCGTTCGATAGATCCGTTGGATTGAGGATGTCCTACGCTTGAGTATGTTAGTTTTATGTCGTAAAGGGTGCAAAGGTCTTTTAATAAATTATTATCAAATTCACCGCCATAATCGCAATGAATTCTTAGTGGGGTACCATAATGCTGAAAATAAAGCAACAGGGTATTTACGACTGATTTTGCGCTCTTGTCTGGGACTGCGTAAGCTTGAGTAAATTTGGTTAACTCGTCGCGGATAGTTAATGCATAGTTTCGCGTGGGAAATTCGAATAGATCAATATTAACTCTCTCAAATGGAGTTTTAGGGGTTTCAGTAATCACTAAGGGATTGTTGAGGTTTTTACGACAGACTTTTGTTCTTTGACATGTTTCACAATTTTTTATAAAATTTTCGACGTCTTTTGTTAAGCCTTGCCAATTATATTTATTTTTGATTCTACGTATCGTTTCATTTATTCCACGATGTAAATTATTTTTTCCGGTGTGATGCTGGTCGAGAATGATCGGACGTTGGTCTTCATCGGGAGTTCGTACTAAATTTTGACAAATAATTAGTTTTAAGTCTTTTTCTGCAAAAATAAATGATAGGATTTCGAGAATTGGAAAGTCTAAGTTATTTTCAACATGATAAGTTTTGGAAAGGTCTAATTTGTTTCGATGTTTGTACAGTGTTAGAAATAGGTGTTCTACCACAGACTCTGGGTCGAAGGGTAGAGCGATAATGTAATAGTTTCTTTGTCGGGTTGATTTACTGGAAACGATATTAATTGTGTTGTTATAAAACTCTGGGTTTTCCTCGAAAATATCTTCGATAATTTGATGGTGAAGATCTGTCAAGTTGTTTTGTTGGAAGAACGTTATGATATTTTTATTTTCTCGATCTAATAGTTGTTTATTTGTAATTTGAATTTTGGAATAATCTATTAGAGATTTGGTTTTGTAAAGTCGGGAAAATGTGTCAAATTCTCGGGCGATTTGTTCGTCGGTAATTTCGTCGTCATTGTCTGAAATTTCGTCTTCATCTGAGTCTTCGTTTGCGGCTAGAATTTTTGAATAAAATTTGGAACATTCTGAAAAGTGATTGATTTTTATTCTGGACAACGCGTCCGCGTTTTTATTGATCTTTCCGGGTTTGTATATTATTTCGTAATCGTATTCTTCGAGTTTTAAGCGCCAACGCGCTAGTCTACTACCTGGGTCTTTTATGGAAAATAACCAAGTGAGTGGTCGGTGGTCGGTGACGAGTTTGAACTTCCTTCCGAATAGATATGGCCTAAAATGCTTTACACTCCAGACCAAAGATAAAAGTTCACGCTCAATGGTTGAATACTTAGTTTCCGCGCCGCATAAAGTTCGAGATGCGTATGCGATTGGCAAATCTTTTCCTATACTTCCTTGTGAAAGTACAGAACCTATTGCAAATGCACTAGCGTCTGTAGTTAGGACAAAAGGTTCATCAAAGTTGGGGTAGATCAATATCGGAGTAGTTGTCAAAGTTTGTTTTAGGGTTTCGAATGAATTTGTACAGTCATTGTCGAAATTGAAAGGTATATCTTTTTGTAGCAACTTAGTTAAGGGTTTTGAAATTTTGGAGAAATTAGGAATGAAGCGTCTATAGTAGCCTGCTAGACCTAGAAAAGATTTAATTTCTTTCTGATTTTTGGGTTGAGGAAAGTTTAGAATTGCTTCGACTTTGGCAGGGTTTGGTTTTACACCATCCTTTGTAATAAGATGCCCTAAATAGGCAACTTCCTTGCGAAGGAATTCGCATTTGTCTGGCTGAATTTTGAGGTTGGCTCTTTGTAGACGTTTGAAGACTTCTGTTAATCTGGAAATATGTTCGTGGATAGTAGGGGAATAAATAATAATATCGTCCATGTAGACGAGACAGCGTTCATTTTGGATGCCTAATAGAATATTGTCCATGACCCTCTGGAAAGTGGATGGAGCATTTTTTAGACCGAATGGCATACGTACAAATTCGTAGTGGCCATTCTCTACCGTGAAAGCTGTTTTTTGGATGTCCTTAGGATCGATTTCAATTTGGTGGAAGCCAGAGGCCAAGTCTAGAGTCGTGAAATATTGACATCTGCCTAATTGGTCTAGAAGATCAGAAATGTTGGGCAAAGGATACTTATCACCTATCGTTACTTCGTTTAATTTTCGGTAGTCAACTACGACGCGCCATTTCTGTTTACCAGAAGCGTCTAGTTTTTTGGGGACTACCCAAACTGGGGAGGACCAGGGAGAAATTGAAGGCTGGATAATGCCTTGGTCGAGCATTTTCGAGACTTGTGATTTTACCTCTTGTTTATGAATTTGGGGGTAACGATAAGATTTAGTGAAAATTGGTTTAGAATCGTTAGTGTCTATTGAATGTTTGATTTCATTGGTAAATGTCAAGTTGTCACCTTCTAAATAGAATATGTCTGAAAATTCTAAACAGAGTTGAGTAATTAGTTCACTCTCCTCATCGTTCAAGTGATCTAAGCGTAATTGGTTTCTTATTTCGTAATTTCTGTCTATGTATTGGGAATCCGGATTTTGTAGATTTACGTTAAATATTGATCTAAATTTTTGAACGGGTTCAAGTTTAAGATTTGAAAATTTTATTGTTTTCGGAATTGCATTTGAGTTTATTACTGTCGTCAAAAATTCACCATTGTTGTCTATTTTGACAATGGCGTTCGGTAAACGTACTTTTTCGTTTTCCTGGGCTATTAGTATAGCTTCGGTATTTTGTAAATCGCATTTAAGTTTAAAAATCTTTTCTGTGCGCGGTTCGATAGAAATTACATTTTGGTTTTTTGTTTCGTTTAAATTTTGATTTTTAATCGGGCTCCAGAGTGTAGTTAATATATTATCGGTAACTTGATACAATGGTACGGTTTTGAAATTAGTGATTAATTGTCTGTTTTTAATGTCTATTAAGCAATCGTAATGGTCCAAAAAGTCGGCACCTAAAAGTCCGTCAAATTCTATATCTAGATTATGAATGTAAACTTTGTATGGATCATTCGGATTGAAAGGTATGAGAGCAGATTCAGTGATATTAATTTTTTCGTCTGTTATACCTTGTATAATTACATTTTCGTGGGATCGACGTTTATAGTTTTCTGCCGTTTCGGGTTTGAATATAGAGATACCTGCGCCTGTGTCTATCAAGATTTTGAAACGTTTAGTGACGTCTTCTATGTAAAATAAATTTTTGGAGTTTACGATATTTAGTTTGTAGCGGGGTGTTTTTACATGAATTGATTTTCCGGGAAGTTCAGGTTTGGGTCGAAACTGTCCTGGAGGTTTATCGCTTGGACTTGATGAGAAATTTGGTCCAGCTCGTCCGTTTGTTGTGTTGGAGTACTCGTGGAATACTCCGGGCCTATGCAAAAATCCGGAGGATTAGCAGTATAATCCTCGTGCTGTTGAGATTGAGAATTAGCAGTATAATTCTCGTACTGTTGGGGTTGAGAATTAGCAGTATAATTCTCACATTGTTGGGTTCCATTTTCGTTAGAATAATTGGGAGAATAATTGGTAGAATAATTTACAGGATAACTTTCATATTGGTTTGGGCTATCAGTGTAGTTATCATAAGGTTCTTGATTTAGGTGATGTGTCTTTTGTTGATTAAACCTGTTGAAATTTGGGTTTGGTTGGATGGCAGAAGGTCT
Organism: Leptura quadrifasciata; assembly: GCA_963675555.1. Classification (NCBI taxonomy): domain Eukaryota; kingdom Metazoa; phylum Arthropoda; class Insecta; order Coleoptera; family Cerambycidae; genus Leptura; species Leptura quadrifasciata. Next base: position 1,720,340 of record OY776673.1, read on the forward strand.
TTGTTGGTTGAAGTTTGGATTTGGCCTGATAGCTGAGGGCCTGTTCTGTTGAGAATAATTTTGCTGTTGGTTAGAGAAATTTTGGAAATTTTGCGGTCTATGATTAGATGTGAAATGTTGCCTTGGAAGCTGTGCTTGATTAGAATAAGCATTTGGTGTGAAATTGGGAGATGGGGATTGATAGTTTTGCCTTGTGCGGCATTCATTAACATGGTGTCCGCTTCTTTTGCAGAAGGTGCAAAATTGTGGGGAGTTTGGACGTCTTTGTGGGTTTTGAATGAGATTTTTATTTGGAACTCTATTAGAAAATTTTTGTGATTCAAAATAGGATAATTGCAATTCACGTTTAATGCGGTTTATTGCGTCTAACATGTCGCCAGGGTTACCAGCCCTAATGATTTGACCTAATTTGGGTTCTAATCCGGTTAATAAAGTAGTCAATGTCATATTTTCAATGAGGTTACATTGAGCAGTTTTTTCCTCTAGAGTTAGAGTCTGCTTTTGCACTGCTGCGTGCATTTTCGCGTTGTGCGTTTGTAGTCTTGATACAAATATTAGTGCGGTTTCGTTGGGTAACTGACGAATCCTCTGCAGATCCTGAATCAAAGCTGTCAGGTCGCGAGAGTCGCCAAAATGAGCTTCAAGTAAGCTTTTGATTTCTGCCCATGTAGCAGGATTTCGGGAATTTATTAATTCTGCGGCTTTTCCGCGTAATTTATTTTTTATGTGAAGCGTTAATAAGACGCGCTGATCATCAACAGCGATACCCTGAGCGGTTATGCAAGCTGAAATAAATGTTTGCAAGAATATGGGGTTGCCGTCAAAGTCGGGCACTATGGAAAATATTTCGCTTAACCTATAAGGTTCAATATTTATTGTTTCGTTCGCCGTGATTGAATTGTTTGCATTGGAGTTGCTTACGTTTGTAGCCATTTTATTTATAATATTTAGATAATTAAATAGCTTAAAACGCCTCTTTCCAATTTAAGTTAGTACGCTACTGGTGTTTAATAAATTTTTTTTATATTAAACGTGCAAGAATTTATTCTGTAATATTTAAAATTTATATTATAAAATAGCTAGATTAATTCGAAAAACGCGTTTGGTTTAAAAAGCGTTTTGAGTTTGGAAATAGTATATCTCTGATAATTTTATATTTTGCACACACGGTATTATAGAACACAAGCTTGTCTTACGGCCTTAACCTTAACCTTTTATGTGGTATGCAATATTATATTACGATAAAAATGCTAAGATAACAATGGTACGTGATTACAGTTAATTAGATAAATTCGCACTTAAAGAGTATATGATATTACCATAAAAATAATGTTACGATAGGAACAGTGTATGATTACGGTTATTTATATAGGTCACACAAATTATAATCAAGATATTTTGTTTCAAGTTTAAATAAAATTACTACCTTAGATATTAGAACTGTATGTAGCAATGCAATGTATTTTGATAAAATAGAATGTAAAATTGCAAATAAATGTTTGCGAGATGATTCAAAAATGACTTACCCTAAATTTTTCATTCCTCGTGGTCCAGTTGAATGCGACTTCGTGAGCTTAGCTTCACCAAAGGTCTCTCTCTGCCAGGGGCGTCACTGGGTGTTCCTTCCACAGGGTTGCCTTTGATGCCGAAGACACCAACGATGGGACGGGATGAAATTCTTACTTGCTAATTGTTGAATCGTGTTGATTTGAAATGTTGCTTTGTTGCTTGTATTTCTTGATAATTATTATTGTTTCGCTTCTGTGCGTTTGAGAATAATGTAGGTTCTTCTGAACAAAGGATTGGGATCCACCACTACAGCTAAGAAGTTCTCCTTGTTCCAGAAGCTCTTTTCGTCCGGTTAGGCACCTTTTTCAGATGGACTCCTTGTTCCCTCGGATATATTTGCTACTGGTTAGGCTCCCGAACTGTGTGTTTTTCAGATCCGCCACGACTGCGCCAATGTTAGATAGTGGATTGTTTGAATAACTTTTTAAAAAGAAACTTTATTTGTTACACTGGAGTCAACGTTGACTCGTTAAGAAAATACAATAATAATTTAGATGAGGTTTATTCGAAAGTGAGTATAAGACTGATTACAAAAAGGTTGTTGGTAATATTTCTAATGTTTTGAGAACAAAGGAAACAGTATTGCTGATTCAGCACAATCAGGATTACTTAGAATTGAAATACAATGCTCATGCAGCGTGAGCGGTTATTGAGAAGAGCTGTTACGCAGTATGTAATACGATATGTTTGAGAAGGTTAAGCCTGTCTCGATAATATTATATATCATAGTATATTTCTAATATAACATATATATATATACTGACAACTTTTGCATTTTTGTAGATGTCTTGAGAAATCTAATAAACATTAGCGAAAGCTTGACAATAACAAAGAGTTTTCTTTTTGTATTGGCCAAAATACCTTATCACTAACTGCAACCTCAATAAATTTTATGTTTGTATCTTAACTAGTCAGTCAAGACTACCTTTCTAAAATATATATATATATATATATAAAAGACAATAGTTTTGGGTTCATATTATTCTTTACTTTCACTCTGCTCCAAATTTTTGTGTTCCGAAATTTTCATTTTACTAAATAGAAAAAAAAACTTTAGTTTCTGAATCATAACTCCTTCAATTTTAAAGCTATCACAACTTTAAAAAAACCATTTTAAAGGTAATTGAAAGTGCTACAACTTTTTTCATTATGATATGTAGTGTAAAACCCTTCATTTTGAAACGGTGAAGGGTCAAAGGGCTCGAGAGAGACTGTGATTGCGCTACCGCGTGCTCTTTAAACAGTCATATTTCCGTCAATTTTGGTCTGACAGAAAAAAAAACAAAACAAAATTTTTGTCAATAAAAGACCTACATTTTTTATCATTACAGTTTTTTACGTATCTTTCATTATTTTTGAAATATTATGAACAAAAGGTGTTTTTTTTTAAAATGAAAAAAATATTTTTTTCTTAAAATCGTGATTTTTTTCAAAAGTATGCATTCCAAAGCAGCCAAACGGCTGGAATCCAATAAACTCTTCATATTAAAGTTAAATCTAGACGGAATACGATTAATTTTAATTTTGGTGGAAATGGCACTTATGAAACATCGATTTAAAAAAGAAAATATTAGATGTCCCTCTTTTTTTCATTACAACTCACTCACTTTACATGCAAAAGACTTTTAACACTGCTCATTTTAAAGATTATTTTAAGCACTATAAAAAAGTTTCTCATTGTCATATGGATAAAATGTATCCGTTGTCCGCTAGATGGCATTGAATACATCGATTAAAGTTCAGACAAAAAAAACAGCTTTTATCTTCAATATATCGCTTAATATTGCACTTAGAACACTCTTTAAAAACCAATTTGTTCATTTTCTTACCTTCCACAATTTTGTTTATTATAAAATTATCGTTAAAACGCATATTTTTTGAGATATTTGCAAAAAACCGTTGAAAAACGTGGGAAAATTCCGAGTTTTCAATCGCCAATAACTTGAAAAGTATTGAGTTTCTGAAAAAATTTTATAGAACACTTTTTGCTTAGAATTGGGTCTTCTATCGGTCCCCGAGGTTATTTTGACCAAAAAAATTTCCACTAACGAGAAGGGGTGGCAACCACCCCCAGGGTAAGAACGGAGGTCGGGTCAATATCACTTTTGAAGTTAAGGGTAAGATAAGCCTAACAAAATTTCATGTAAATCGGTTCGTAGTAAAATATTTCTGAGGTGTAAAGCTTCAATGACTGGACTAAGATGAATAGTGAGAACGGTGCTGCTAGCGAAGGGGTGATCAATTTCTTCACAGACGGATCAACAAAGAAGGATGGGGCAGGATGTGGAATATACTCCAGAAGTCTTCAAATCCAATATAAATGGATTATAGATGGGCGCGCCAGCGTAATACAGATGGAACTGACAGGCATAACCATAGCTGCAAAAGAGGTTGTGCATAGACAAACTATGGGCAAAACAATCAAGATCTACGCAGATTGTAGACAATCACTACTAGTCCTGAGACGTTAAAAAATTACGACAGGAACAGTATGGGAATATCACCAAGCACTTGTGGGTGCCTCCAGTATGAATACCATATCGGTACGATCAAGAAAGTTTATTAAATCTCGCTATAATAAACAAGATGTTAAAAATTCTCAAGTGTACTATATTTACATAATATGAAATATTGTTTTCTACTTTTTCAAAAAGTAAATTTGGTAATTCGCTTTCTTGTAATCATAAAATTTACATAAAAGATAAACCAGTATTTGTAAATGGAACTGTTGATGATTAATTGCCATCGCCATTTAAAACTTTACAACTCAGTAACTAGTGAATGTAATTTTTTAAACAATCTACGAGTTGTAACATTTGATTATAGTATAGTTAGTTGACTTCGATTATATAACAAAACAATTGTGCTATGCGTGGAAAGAAGAGTGTGTAAATTATTTAATAAAAAGTTCCTTGTTTTGTAATGGATTTAAAATTCACCGGAGGTATTGGTACATATCACTGACCACCTAAGTTGCACAATGAAATTAGCTGTATTTATTCGAGAAACCCTACACTTTTTTAAATGAGGTCTAATTAAAAACTTTTATGGTATTGTTATTCTTGTGTTTACTCAAATTTTGCGTTAGTGGTAGGTATACCACACACAAAAAAACAATAAGTTTAGGATTATCCCACAATCGGTTTCCGATTTCATGGACGATTTCCTTATTATAGCAATAAACCATTTCAATACCGCAACGCACATCAACTGTGACAAAATATCTGCAGTCATTACTGTAAGTATTGGCATACGAGAATGAGTTGCTGGACAGAGATTCAGTACATTAAAATACGTTTATTTTTTATGGCTATAGATCTCTTGGACATACTTTTAAAGTTAAGTTTATTTTATGTAAAATTTTCTCGCGAATCCATTACCAGAAGGTATAAATCGATTTGAGCTTGCGTTTATACCTTGTTTTATTTTTTCCTTTTAGTTGATACACATGCTTTTTAAATAAAAAACGAAAAAACGATCGTTAAGTAATCAAGAAATCATTTTAATCCCACCGTGTAATTATTTATCTTGATTTTAAATAAAAAAACAAATTGGCCATTTACGTGATCGTCTGGTTTTACAAAGTTAGGACTCAAATTACATTGTGTTTGTAGTATATTTTCCCAAGTTCTTTATGCAAAGTTTGATATCAGAGTTTCCTACCAGATCTGATATTAATTACTTATAATTTTAGAAAATTAATCACTCATTTAATGATTTAAATAACTTGTTTAAATTTTAACAAACTGTATATTAATTGAAAACCTAGTTAACCACTTATTTTATTTATTTTTTTGTTTTATTACTTAAGCTTGCACCGAGGGGTCAACCACTGAACCGAAGTACACGTATTCCAGGAATACTGTACTCCTGAAGTATTTCCGAGACTACTAAGTATTCCCGAGTATTCCAGATATATTCTCTATCAAGTTCACATTGATTCAAATTTTGTAAACCTGTTAATTAGAGAATTAATAATTACAAAGTGCACATCCAATTTAATTCGATTTTAAAAAATATATACATTGTAACCTATTTGAAAGCAGGAAAATGTTTATTTGCCATCCGGTTTTGATGAATGTTTTCTGAAATGCAGAACGTGGGACTGCACTATAGGATAAAGAGTCACATTTTTTTTAACAAAAACCAAGGCCTGCTGTGTAATTTTTTTGGGGTAAAAATTCACGAAATCATATTAGCGATTTTCTTATAAAAAATTTGAGTACACCACTGAATTAAGCGCTCTCTGAAACGGACTCATAAAATTTTGGTTCTAAGACTTTCACGGAACTGATGATGATCCATAGTTAGGTTTCAGGGTTCTCTTCCGCATTAATAGTTTTGAATACTTACATTTCTACCATCTTGTCGTGGTCTTCTTCTGAAGCTTCAGAAGAAGACCACAAGATGGACAAATATTCAAAACTATCAACACGGAAGAGAACCCGGAAACCTAACTATGGATCGGGCTCGTACAAAATTTCATAAAGAAATATTGTATAATAATAATAATTCTGTGGTGAAAGTAAAAATCACATTGTTTTTATTATTTTATTTATTCTTATCAAGTAATCCATAGAATAAAAATTGGAAAACAATTGAAAAAGTAATTTCGTTTGTAACAAATTATTGGAATGCTAGAATATAAAATAAACGCTAATTATATTTCTCCTTCTTTCACCAATCCGTCATTTTTTTGCAACACTTATCAAACCTTTTCTGAGTTGCTCTTGGGTAATGGATGCACATACTTCAATTATTCTACGTAGTTCATCAACTGACTGCGTTCTTGACTTGTAAACTATTTGCATTAGTGTACCACACAGGAAAAAGTCGAGTGGCTTCAAACACGGGGATCTTGGCGGCTACTCAATAAGACGACTGTTTCGACCTATCCATCGATTTTTAAAATTTGTATTCAGCCAACCCCTTACCACTACTTAATTTTAAAGTCATGTAGTGCATCCCAAACCCATTTTTCAGAAAGTACAGAAATACACGTTGATTCAAATAACTCTATACCCTTAAACGTAAGGGTAGTTCACAATTCACATTTGTCAATAATGGCTTTAACAATGGGGAACAATCCAAGCCAGTACCTAATATATCCAATAGATGATGCCATGCGTAATGGCATTCTCAATTTGTATCATATATGATACAAATTGAAAATGACATTAAACAACAATTTAAAAGTTATATTACAACTTTTAAATTGTTTAAATTTCCCAATTTCAGAGAGTTAAAGTCATGTAGTGCATCCCAAACCCATTTTTCAGAAAGTACAGAAATACACGTTGATTCAAATAACTCTATATCCTTAAACGTGAGGGTAGTTCACAATTCACATTTGTCAATAATGGCTTTAACAATGGGGAACAATCCAAGCCAGTTCCTAATATATCCAATAGATGACGCCATGCGTAATGGCATTCTCAATTTGTATCATATATGATACAAATTGAAAATGACATTAAATAACAATTTAAAAGTTATATTACAACTTGCAATTGCTTAAATTTCCCAATTTCAGAGAGTTTCCCATTCTCTTATTCGTAGAAATGAACCAAATTGATAAAAAGAATTACGGTAGTTGGTCATTAAATCGTTTAAAACTTTAAAAGCGGAGCTGAGAAAAAGAGGTGCTATAGAGTTCATGGAAAAAAATCTGATTTGGTTGAAAGGTATATAATTACATTTATGAATTTTTTGTTTATAAATTCTCTTTTATTCGAGATTAATCAATTATGACAATATTTTAGTTAATACATTTGAAGATGAAGATATAGATTACAATTATAAAACACTAGATTTATCATATAGTTGTCGGAAACGGTCATTTTTAGGAAATAAATGTCCTACTGTGTTAGAGCACTTTGGTACACACCACAGACACCACAGAAATTAGACACAGCAACAAGTTTTCATTTTACATCCTAATTATTAACTTTGTTTATTTAAAGATATATTTTTTCGTATTGATATTGACGGACAAACAACCGAGTACAGCTGGTGAACTCTGGCAGATAAAATAAAAGAGAATGTTCCCCATTTAAAATGAGTATAATCATACTACTATTTTAAAAGGATTGAAATTTTGTACTAAAATATTGAAATTTTAACACAATAATACTAACTGCCGAGGCAAGCACAAACAACCAGTAAGACTATGAACCGAGTTGTAGCAAGCGCCATATAGTCATATTAACTGAGTTGTAAATGAGAGTTTACACTGACGTACAATATCGATTGTTGAGAAAATCTCCTAAAATTTCCTAAAAGGGAACCTCTCAAAATACGAGCAAGGTACCGGGTACGGTAGTTCATAGAATAATCATAGTGATTTGAACAGCAAAACATTCTTGTGAAATCTTATGTGTCAATGGGCACACGATAAGCCACTGGTAGTACTTTAACTGGAGTATAATTGAAGTTAAAGTAGCTTGCCATTGCATTACAGTGAATATATTCAGTTCGATGATATAAACTTGTAGTTTAGCAAACGTAAATCTCTCTAATCAGAAATTTAGAGTTTTCATTTTTACCTAGTCTCGGTATTATTATTCAAAGTAACTACTACGAAAATTGTAACGTAACTTTATCCTACTTTCTAGTTAAAAATCAAGTCAAATATTTCTTAAAAGTTTCTTTTAGTACTACAAACACACAAACTACTCATTTCCCACTCGAATCCAGAATGTAAATTCAATTTTAAATAACAACGTAGAGCCCCGAAATAAATAGGTTATTAACTTTAGACACTTATGTCAGCGAAATTCTTAAGAATGTTCGCCTGCTGACTTGGAAATGGGCCCTGGTGAAGATACCCAATCAAGCTGTAACAACCGACGAAGTATTATAAGTTGGAATCGTTAGTTTTCTTAGCGAACTCAGAGGGCTCAGTTTGCACGACATGTTTTGTATACAACGTAGGACCATCCCTATTATATGCTAATAGCCTACCCTTTGTTTATTTTAACACGATTTTAGATAAGGACTAACATCCTGTGCTAAATGCGATTTTTTAAACATTACTGGAGCCGTAACTTGATATTTATCCAAAATTATGCCAGCAATTTAAAACACATAGCCGTTTGAAATTCTGCTGTTATTATAAAAGTAATATTTACACAAATTTAGAATAAATATAAAAATTATTTTCGAATAGAAGATGCCCTAGTAATGTTTTCCGTAATAAAATTAAAGCGTTGCTTATAAATACCAACAATAGTTATTTGTGTATCAAGGCTGTAAAGTTGATCTTTCTTGGCCGAATTTGAAGTTTGCGGCTGAGACACAGCCGAAGCCAAGTAAACTCCGGAAAAAGTCGAGAAAGATCATTCGGACGAGGTGTACACAACATTTTTTAGGCAGCTGTCTCCCTCTCTTACTATAAACATGGACAACATTTTGCAAGAAGCCTATTAGGTCGACAATTTTAATTCGTTTTCAGGTTAATAACGAAAACAAATCAAAACGTCACTAGATAGTTTATTGACAAGCCATGTCATATCTGTCATTAGCAAATAACATAGTTATAAAGTTTGTTATATGTTACTTTCCTGTATCTCAGTTTATTAATTTTAATATACATAATAAAGCTTTGAAACTACTGCTTACTTTTAGTTTTTGTTTAAGCCTAAATCTATTTCAAATATTAATGATGGCCAATTAATACATGGGGCCGTGAAGTAGAAGCGTACAAAAAATAAGACTGACAAGTGAGTATAAAGAGATGATACTTTAGGAATGCTGTCAGATCCGATGCACGTCATTTTTTGTGTCAGTTGCCTAAAAAAACTAGAATACATTTTTAGATACCATTTTGCATATGATTTGTAGCGTACTTTCCCACAATTAAGCACGGAAATACCATACCCGTAAAATTAGCAAAGGTTACACCTTTAAGGCAAAAATGCCGACAGGCTAGAGGCAGTAATGGCCAACTACAATAGCCAACCGTAATTTGGAAATTACGCTCATTTACCCATCTCTCGAGAGGTATACGAGAAACCGCCGAAATGCAGACAAAAGAGGTCAGTCGTATTTCTGTTCTCAAACAATTCACTTCGTATATTTAAACTTAAGATTCGTAACTACATTTTGTTAAAGTTTTGTTTAATAAATAACTCCTTCTGAAGATTATTTAATTAGCTATACCCACACAACATGATTATTTTATTAATATTATTTTATAATATGTTCTTGTTAATCTGTGTATTTTTTTTTATGTTATCGTACGTAGGAAGCATCTCAAGGACGTCCAAATTACAAAGGCGCGCATTGATAGCGAATGTTGGACCGATCATCGTCCTGTTGTCTCTAAAATGAAAATTGTTATGAGACCCAAACACCGAAGAACTCAAGTAAAACGTAGACTCCGTCTCTGTATTAGTAAATTGCGTGACCAACAAACCGTCGAACAGCTAAAGCAAAAAGTTCAAGAGAATTTGAGTGCACTAGAAGAAACCAATTCTGTAGATGTCGCTGCTACCTGGACACAAATTAAAGACAGTTTAAAAAGTGCGAGTGAGGAAATTCTTGGCACTGCAGCAAGTAAAAAGACAGGAGGACTGGTTCAATGATAATGAAGCTTTTATACAAGAACTTCTTGACCGCAAACATATTGCCTTCCAAAACGCTGTCAACCACCCCAGCGACTCATCAAAAGCAGAAGCTTTTACCCAATCTAAGTATGAAACGCAACGCGAAATCAGAAGAATAAAGAACGAGCGGTGGGCAAGCAAGGCCAGAAAAATTCAAAGGTACGCCGATTCACACGACTACAGGAATTTCTTTCAAGGAGTAAAAGCAGTGTACGGCCCCAGTCGGAAAAATATGTGCCCTATTAAAGATTTAAATGGAAATCTCCTCAAAGAAGACCAGGAAATAAGAGCCCGATGGAAGGAACACTACTCTAACATTCTTAACCAGCAGAGTCAAGCCGATCACGATATTATAAATCTTATCCCTCAATATGACACCTTCGAAGACTTAGATAAACCACTAACAACGGAAGAGATCTTAACCGCCATTGGGCAGCTAAAAAATAACAAATCTCCCGGCGCCGACTCACTCCCAGCTGAGATCTTTAAAGCTGTGTCGTCAGAGCTCATACCCTACCTCAAAAAACTGTTTGATGTCGTGTGGGAAAGTGGTCAAGCTCCGCAGGAGTTTCGTGATACACTTTTAATCAACCTCTTCAAAAACAAAGGGAGCGCTGCGGACTGTGGAAATTACAGGGGTATAGCTCTCCTGGCTGTTGGAGGGAAGATACTCACTAAAGCGATGGCAAATAGGCTAACACCTGTTATGGAAAAGTTACTTCCTGAAACACAGAGTGGCTTTAGACCAAACCGAGGCACATCGGATTTAATATTCACACTTAAACAGCTTCAAGAAAAAGCACATCAACAGCAACATCAAGGAGAAATTCACATGGCCTTCATTGATTTAACCAAGGCGTTTGACTCGGTGGATAGGGAAGTGCTCTGGAAAATTATGTTCCGCTTAGGTATCCCTAGAAAATTTGTGGAAGTATGTCGCAGTCTACATACAAACAACAACGCCCAGGTTATGTATAATAATGAGGCAACCGAACCTTTCCAAACCCTCACTGGAGTTAGGCAGGGATGTGTCCTGGCACCCCTAACTCTTTAATTTGTTTACCACTGCTCTAATAATTATTGTTGACAACAAACTGATAGTCAGAGGAATAGGTCTCAGATACCGTTTTGATGGCGGTCTCTTTAACATAGGGCGCTTTAGAGCTTTCATGAAGACACGCACACGATTCATTTGTGATCTCCAGTATGCGGATGACTGTGCACTTTTAGCCTCTACGCCGGAAGAGCTTCAAGAACTTTTAGATGTGTATCCCCAGAGCTATGATTCCTTGGGACTTAAAATCAACATTGGAAATACTAAGATTATGTCAACTCCTCATCAAGTGAACCAAATAGACATTACACTTAACGGAAATTCTCTTGAAGTAGTGGATCAGTTCAATTACTTAGGCAACGTTGTTAATGACTAAGCAAATATGGACAGCAAGATTCGCAATAGAATTAACGCTGCATCTAGAGCACTCTGGGGACTTAGAGAGAGAGTATTTGACAACCACGACCTTGCTTTGTCAACGAAAATGGCTGTCTACAGAGCAGTTGTCATTCCAACACTGCTATATGGATGTGAAAGCTGGGTCACTTACCGTCGCCATGTGAAAGAATTAGAACGTTTTCAGCAAAGACACCTCAGAAGTATGATGAAAATCCGTTGGTTCCATCACATACCAAACGTGGAAATACTCAGGAGAGCAAACAGCTTTCCAATTGAGGTGCCTATTTCAAGAGCACGCCTAAGATGGGCAGGCCACGTTCATCGTATGCATGATAACCGCCTTCCTAAATGTACACTTTATGGTGAATTGCTAAGCGGTAGAAGAAGGCGTGGCGGTCAACGAAAGAGGTTCAAAGACGTTCTCCATGAAAATCTAAAATCCTGCGGTATTCCAGACGAGCAATGGGAACAACTTGCAGCGGACAGAACCGAATGGCGAGGGGTTGTGGCCAGCTATCAAGGAAATGTTGCTGCAAGAAGGCCGAATCCAAGACCTAACCAGGTCTATGTTTGTCCTGACTGCGGTCGACATGTGCTCTCCCGAATTGGCCTCTATAGCCATAGTCGTGTGCACCGTAGATGAATGGGAATTACAATAGACTACACCTTTTACTTGTTTTTTATTGTACACAATTTATCGACTGTAACATTTTTATACTCGGATTCGAGTAACGGCTAATAATTTTTTTTTTATATATTTTTACATTGTCGCAGAGATATAGAGATTATTCACTGGACAAGTCTGTGATAATTGTATGTATCTCTATAAATTACTTTTCAACGCCGACATTGGGTTATTTTCATACTGTTAAGTAACGTCTAGTTAAATATTACAGAGGAAAGTGAAATGATTCAATAGACCGAAACTGAATACCGTCAGTCCCGTTGACCGTGATGATTATTTCCCTCGTACTTTTATAAATATTCATCTCACTTGTATCACTCTTTCGTGAAGAATTGGGATCGAGAAAGTTGACATACAACCACAGAAATAGATAAATTTAAATTTTGCGAAACCTATAAATAATTTTATTACAAAATTTATAATTAAATTAACTCTTACTAGAAATTAATTTTCTACCAGCGACTACTGAACTTCATGATATAAAATAAACCTAGCCTTTCATTATAGTCCGGGCGAGATCAGCCATCGACCGGCAAAATTAATTCGGATGGAATATTTTTGTGCCATCTTGTTCAAAATGTGCTCCTTTATAAGAAAGTATAGTTCGCCAGATGGAAATGTGGTCAGGAATTGTTTAAACAAAGTTTTTTTAAACAAATTAGAAAAATTTACTTTTTCGTTTCGAAAAAAATATTTTCGTATTTTTCACACCAAAACAAGCAAAAAATATAATATAATATTTTTCCCTAAATTTGATAGATTTAGAGAAAAAAATCTTGTAATTTCAAAAATAGCGAAATTTGCGATTTTCAGGGCTCCAAAACTATATAAAAATTAATGTTTCTTATTGTAAGAAAAATTTATATCTATTCTTTGAAGCCTCTACCACAATATATTGTTGATATATTTTGTTACCCTTTAGCTTAAGTGCTTATTTTTTAATTGCGAAGATGTGTCAGTGTGATTAAAATATACATATGTGAATTTTATTTTTTATTTCATTTATTTTAAAATACAATTGAAGTGATTATACAATTTACACATTTTTATAGTAGCAAGATCACAGCAGCATACAAGTAACGTTATTTTTTTATAGCTACATGCATTAGTACTACATGATTTTTTACAATTACACGCTTTTGTTGAGCCATCTGACGAAGGATTTTTTGTCATAAATACAGGTATAAGCATATTATCCTCATATTGTAACCAAAACGTGTTAGATCTAATTCAATGTATCTGGAAAATATTATATTTTTCCAAATACATGTTTGCGCAGATGGTATCAAGATATGCAAATATAAGGTATCTGACGTGCATGGGATATTACTCAATTTAAGTTTTATTCCACACGTACGCGAAATAATACGTAATAAAATGTATATTATTGTATATTGTATACATCGTGAGGCGCGCCGCTACACACTGACTTGCGCACGAACGCTCGCACATCTTAAGAATTAAAAAACATGCACTTAAGCCAAAGAATATCAAAATATATCTACAGTATATTATGGTCAAAGCTTCAAATAATAGATACAAATTTTTCTTACATTAAAAAAACATTAATTTTCATTTAGTTTTTGAGCCCTATAAATCGCAAATTTCACGTTTTTTGAGATTTCAAGAATTTCTTTGAGGCGAGCATGGGTGCGTCTTTACTATGTACATACTTCGATATGCGATGTAAAGCAACGTAAGGCGCGGTTAGTGGTTGGATGGGTGACCGTTCCAACGAAGACCGCGCCCTTGCCTCACACATCTTCCAGCGGCTTGTATATCAGTGTATGCGCGGAAGCTATACAACCTTCGGCGAGGGTTGTATAGGGGATATACCATCCTTCGGAGGGGATGTAAAGCCGTCGGTCCCTTGTCTATTAAATGTTAGGCAAGTAAAAGATCCCTACTCTTCTTAAGGGAAGAGGTTCGGCAAAATTCCTGGTTGGGGGTAGCTCGTCTACAGGCGTCGGTGTTAGGCCTCAGTAGCCGAAATAGGCCGACGTTAAATAAATGTATAAAAAAAAAGAATTTCTTTTTCGAAATCTATCAACTTTAGAGAAAAATGTCTAAGAAGATTTTTTGTTTGCTTCAGTGTGAAAAATACGAAAATATTTTTCCTAAACGAGGAAGTCAATTTTTCTAATTTATTTATAAAACTTTGTTTAAACAATTCCTGACCACATTTCCGTCTGGCAAACTGTACTTTCTTATAGAGGAGCACATTTTGAACAAGATGGCACAAAAATATTCCATCCGAATTAATCTTCCATGTCGATGACTGATTGCGCCCGGACTATTATTGCTTCGAATACCAGAGTAGTAAATTTGCTGTAGTGAATATTGCATATCATTTATTTATTTTTGTTTGAAAACAGCCAGAATTAGAAAAACTGGTGAGTAGAAGTATATGTGTTGCCCAAATGTAAAGGTATCGATAAGGACTAGATGTAATTTTATAATCGAGCTCATATTTACGGTGCACTCAAGAAAGGCAACAAAAACTTCCTCATTATTATCGCCGTTGAACCATGCGGCATGGTGTCATCAAACAAGCCGACGCACATTAAAAATGTATGTAGTATGCGAGTCAATTTTCGAACGAAATAATACAGACGTACTTAAAATTCGTATGAAGATAAACATTCACAAACGTGTTTACACTAGAAATCGCTCGATTCGGATACAACGTCATCTATTCTCTTCTTGCGGAATACTTATTTTTATTATTTTTCGCATAAAGGGAAAATATTTCGACCTTTTCAACCTTTTCAACCTCCATTATAACCTATCTTGATTAAATAAACGTTAATAATGACGGTTTGAAATGTCAAAATTGAATAAAAAATAATTATTTTCGTGGCCTACCTTGTTATTTTTGTTTCATTTGTACGCATGGCTCACTCTTCTTGCAATAAAGCAGCTCATTTGTATTTTGAACGTCAAATATGTCAAGAAGTATTTAAAATAGACCCATACAATATTATATATTTAAAATCAGGGGGAAAAGGGCTTCTCGAAAGTGCAATAATATATAGGGTTTCCATTAAAAAAAACATATATTTATTTCGTATCACGTGGCCTATATGTGATATTGTTTTTCTTGATCACGTTTCAATAAAATATAAGATAAGACCCTACAATTTTTATACGAAACTTTTTTTCTACTTTCAATAATAACAGAAATAAGGGGGGTCAATATATAGTGAATAACCCTGACTGAATTGCTGATCTAAATAATTCAAGTGCGTACCCGGGCGCAATTACTTTTGCGATTAGTTTAACGGTATTTTAATGAGATCGTAATGTTTTTATTTCCTTTTTGAGCAAGATAAAGAAACCGGCGCATCAAATTATCTTATTTTTTTGGGGGTTTTGTTTCTATAACATTATCAAAAGTGGTTTATTTATGGAATTTTCGATAAACCGCTTCCACTGTAAGCAATACTATCCGCCAACAGCACCTGTGAATTTTTCAAGTACCTCCACCTTAAAAACTAGACGTTTCAGTAATTTAAATGTGAATCAATTACGAAGAAAAAACTATGTGTAGACACGAACAATACCACTACACTTTGTACTAATTAGAACAAAGAAGAAAGCTAACTCATTAAGCACTGGTCGCGGTACAAAGATAGCAATGCAGCTAACCTTGTTATCTGATTAAGACAATGAATAATTAAAGACACCTTAAATATAATTATGTATTATGCTAGGCGACAAAGCAGTTATTGTTATATATTTTTAAAAGATCAAACTGGAAAGGTGGGAAGTGTTAATTAAATTTCAATAAGTCGTTGTTAATTGCGATATTAGATAATTTAAAAAAATGTACAGGTCAGGCTAATATGTTACTTTATACTGGAAATCTGGAAATTTCAATCGTTAATTCTTGTAATTAAAGTTTTTCAGAATGTCAGTAATATAGACTTGGTTACCGCCCTGGCGGAGTTTAGCATTAGCTATTCCATTACTCAACCAGGACATATGTAAACATACAATTACACAAGGACCATTCCTTAAGATATTGCAATCTGCCGCAGCTGAGACTCGAACTCAGGAGTGGTGGAGCAACTAGTCGTGTTGTCTCTCACAAAACTACTACTACTTTACCGTCCACTTTTTTGTCCCTAAATTCATTCTTCGCCACATATATCTGATAAAATCTAATTTTCTAAATTCAAAATTACTGAAGCTATAGGTCAGCTCTGCACAGCTCGACGTTCATGCGTTTCGCAGAAGGTAGCTCATTTAGATTGAGATATTTGCGTCAACTGCAAAATTTAAAGAAAGTGCTGTACTGAAAGTTATTTAAAAATATGTATAGTTTAAGTTTTTAGAATCTTTTAGGTTTGAATATTTTTTTGCTATTACCTACTTTTATTTATATCGTTAAAAGGTGTTTAGGTTTAAAGCTAAAAATGTGTTTTTAACCAAGCCAAACCCGGTCTGCCCGGCCTTGCAATCCGCCTGCGGTGGTTGCACGGTTGGCTCCGGGGTGCGTTCTGGGGCGGTATATACTGTTATAATTTAAATAAATTTATTTTGATTGATTGATTTGATTTACTCATACTCATATTGTATTTTTTTTATTTCTCCGTAAATGACACTACATTGCATTTTTTATGCTCAGAGACAATCTGAATTTGTTACACCACTCGTGAATTGTGCTTAAGTCTGCCTGCAGTTTTTCGCAGTCTGATTCGTGAATGGTCTTATAGTTTATCTCCAAGTCGTCAGCAAATAAGAGATTTAAAACTGAGATGGATGACAATATCGTTAATGAAAATGATAAACAGTAAAAGGCCTAAAACCGACCCTTGTGGGACTCCTGATTGAGATATAAATTCGATAGACCTATGACTCTGATATTGTACAAACTGACTTCTTATTAGGCTGAGGTAAAACCAAAAGAGACTAATTTTGTTAGCAAAACACCATGGTCCAACCTATCAAAGGCCTTAGAGAAGTCCATAAAAATGACATCGACTTAAGTGGTATAAAATCGGCTTTTTTAAAGTTGTACGTCATTGCGTGATTTTTGGAAACCTTCTTGTGGTAAGAGGTAAAATTTAAACCAATATTAAGTGGAGGGTGATGCACATCTTTGAAAACACAGCAATCGAATTTACTGACAATGCACATTTTACTGTAAAAGATCAGATCTAATAATTTATTATTGGAGTTACTTATAAAATGAAATAGAGTGAGGCCAAAGAATTTAATAAAATTATTCAGTTCAGTTATTTTAGCGGTCCTAATCGAGTTATTAAGAAGGCATTTACAATATTCCGGAATATTGAAGTCACCTAGGATTAGTATGTTCGTGTCGTAAATAACATGTAGTTTAGCTAGACAAAAATCGAGTTCTATATTTGGGTATTTACGTTAGGTGGCACGTAAATTAAGAAAACTGAGAGTGTTGTGGCGCCTAAAATGATTTTTAATTCCAACAACATCGATATTAGGGAGAATTATATTAATCCTATCTATTATACAAGACTTTCCTAAACTTATAACATGTATATATATAGGGTTTTACATTCATGTAACTGATATACTTAAAAAATACGTATTTAAATGAATTTTCAGTATATATCATAGCTGGTCAATTTATTTTTACAGATTTTCCAGTAAAATTAGCACACATTTTAAGCTGCGTCTAATTTTAATATCAGCAATATTCGTGTTCTTAGTTGTTACTGCTTTATTAATATTTACACTTTATTAACTGACTAATAGAAATTCTAACGAAAGCAAAATTAAAGTTAAATGTTTGTAAGAGATAAATAAATAGGCAGATGTACGCCTGTACCATAGTGTGCAACTGACGATACTTTCATATGAAACGGAACCATATTGTACACTCCTCCTCAAGTAAAAGTATAGAATTAATAGACAGTCTTCCAGCCGTAAATCAAAATTCATAAAAAAGAAATACGTTCCAATGAAAATCGAGCCGCATATCGTTAGCAGTTTTTTATCCATGATTCATTTATGAATTCACTGAAATAAAAATAAAAAATAATTATGGATGCAAGATTTTATTTATGCGAAATATTTTCTCTAATTTGAATAAATCCTCCAATAGATTAATTACAAAAACAAACAATGTCATAATAAAGTAATTTGAGATTAGGTGTGAGCAGTATCTAGCACACAAAATTTAAATAATAATTGTACACGAATACCGTTATACTAATTTAAGTGATAAATGATTTTTTATAACCTTGAGAAGCCACTTTTCATGCATATCATTGTAGAATTTGATTTTTTTTGTGGATACTAACTCAGTATGTTGATTTCTAGAAGTATTAATAAAATTGACAAGATCAAAGTTCTTTTGCTAAAAAAAGATGTAAAGAAGTAATTTGAGATTAGGTGTGAGCAGCATCTAGCACACAAAATTTAAATAATAATTGTACACGAATACCGTTATACTAATTTAAGTGATAAATGATTTTTTATAACCTTGAGAAGCCACTTTTCATGCATATCATTGTAGAATTTGATTTTTTTTGTGGATACTAACTCAGTATGTTGATTTCTAGAAGTATTAATAAAATTGACAAGATCAAAGTTCTTTTGCTAAAAAAAGATGTTTTGAGGCCCACGCACACTTTTTGTAGGTAATTTTAGTCCTTGCGAAGAATAACTTTATTACGCATACTACAATGTTACAGTTATTTTTTTGGTAAGAGTTTTGGTTTACGAAATAAGGAGGCATTTATTAGAGCCTGTGTAAATCTGTTGGCAAGATGCTTAATTTTTGAAATTCTCACTAGATGTCCAAATTAAGCGAAAATTGCAAGTTGCTGAGTTTGAATTCGGTAAGATGATTAAGTAAGTATGGTGTTTATAATTGGTGTTATATTACCTTTACCGTTAGTTACATTCCTTGTGCGAAATTAATGAAAAGTATTAAAACTATCGCGAATCGACATTTTATTCTAGCTTTTTATGCACTTATGGGTTATCGTTAAGGGCTAAAACAGTTCCTAGTTTAAAAATTGGGAACGTATTCCTTGAATGCTCAATCGAAATCTAACCTCGAAACAAAATTTTTAGGGTAAATTTATGTCAAATGTGCGTGGTTCGACATTACCGTTGACGGTTGCCGGAATTAGAAAATTGAAAAATTGCCAGTTCGACACTAAAAAGGTGTATAGTGGCTGTAAATGAGTCAAAAAACCTAATAAATTTTTTCCAGGACGCCCACCGTTCTCGCGAAAAAAATTAAAAACCGCCGTTGAAGTCTCCAATCAGACGACGAACCCCCAGATTCTAGATTTTGCCGGAGGCACCAATGGTAATATATAGTGGCCCAAATTATAACAATCCGTTTATTGAAAAAATTAAGCAATACAACTATAAACTTTTCCAACAGTTTTTATTGCCGCCGTGATACAAAAAATCGCTTTTACTCCACATAGAACATACTATCTTACTTCAGACGTCGAATATGAACTAAAAAAATACTTAATAAACAAACTTTATTATGAATGCATTAACGTCAAAAATTAATCGTAAACAACTAGCCACAACGACGACGTCGTTATGGTTGCTATATAAAGACACAATCTTTTACAATCATATGAAAAGATTTTATGAAGCTTTATAAAAAAAAAACTTTGCGCTCAAAAAATATGGCGGATAGACAGTTTCTCTGAAACATAATAAAGGAAAGTGTTGTCAGTTAGTAATAGGTATTGGTTCTGTACCTAGAAGGGTAGCATTCTATTTGAAACTGCCAAACTGGAAGGAATATAAGAACTTGTTTAAAGTGCTACGGAGGGTGAAAATCCAGAAGTGTTACCGAAGGTTATGTAGAAGAATCTGTGAGTAATAAAACAGGTATTGCTATGAACATCATATGATGAATTTACTGAACAAAGTCGTTCAGAGAAATTGATTTTAAACGTAAAAAAAGGGCTACATTAACTTCATCTAGCTTCAATCTTCAAAACGCCACGCTTCAAAATTGTATTTTCAATATACAATTTACTAAGTAAATTAATAATTTAGGTTTGATGGTGCTAAATTTGTTTCATTATTAGCGAATTAAATCAAGTTTTCTTTCAATTGTGTTTTTTTTTATTTATTTGAAAAGTATTACTTTTAGTGCTGCTCGTAGGCAGCACTAAAAGACTTTTAGTGCCGCTCAAAGACATGACAGTTCAAGTTCACGAAATTTGTCATAATAGTCATACTTTCTGATGTTTGCGGAAAAAATCAGTTAAATTTTGGTGTGGAATTTTTAAAGGTAACATTGTAGAGAATTGCACTGAAATGCATTGCAATATTTCACTGAAAAGTAACAATTCAGCACTCCCTTTCATAAACTAAAACCATACAAATCTCTGTAGATAAGTCAGGTAAGCGCAAAAGCTTCATCAGCGTAAGATATCCCTAAAGATAAGGCTGGTAAAATAATTTATATCTTAATTGCTGATCGACATAAAGATAAGGCAAGTGGGTCGTAAATGTTCATTTCATAAATCAGTACAAGATATCCTTAAAGATGCAGGTAAATAATTTTGTAACTTTAGGTATATAATCAAGAATGAATATTTGTTATGTCACTGTAAAAAAATACACAGATACTATAATTGTGCAATAGGATAATGCGATGACTGTCGGACAGACAAGCAGGTGAGCAGACAGACAAACAGGTCGGAAAAGGAATAGACGGATGGGCGGGCATGATCGCCTTAATCACCATTATTTTTACTGCAATTACCCTTATTGTTACTGCAATTACCCTTAATTATCCTTATTTCTGTAGTAATTATCCTTCATTATCCTTATTGTTACTGTGATTATCCTTAATTACCCTTATGGTTACTGTAATTACCCTTAATTACTCTTAATTGTCCTTGCTGTACCTAAATTACCCTTAATTACTCTCTATTTGCCTCCCACCACTTCAATTACTGTACCACTATAATCGCCTCCCACCACTCTAATTACCACCAGCCACAACAATTACCTCGTACCATTACAATTATCCATCATTCGAATTGCCCACCACCACGCTCATTACCCATAACTCTAATTACCATCATTCTAATTACCACCAGCCACAACAATTGCCTCCCACCACTCTAATTGCCCCCACCACTTCAATATCTCCCACCACTGCAATATCTCCCACCACTGCAATTACCCCCACCACTTCAGTTATCATCAGCCCCCACTCTAATGACCACGTCACTACAATTGCCCGCCACCACTCTAATCACCACCAACCACTTCAATTACCTCTCACTACGGCAATTGCCCTCATCACCACTCCTAGCTCCGCCTTCTTACGCCTCGCCCCTAAGCCCCTCCCCTAATTACCTCCCATCACTATAATTGCCCACCACCACCACTGGTATTACCCATCATTCTAATTACGCACCACTCTAATTGCCCATCACCGCCACTCTAATTACCCCCCACCACCCTAATTACCGCCCACCACCAAAATTTTCCACCATTCTAATTACTCAAAACTCTAAGTACCCATCATTCTAATTACACACCACTCTAATTACTCCCACAATAAATTACTTCCAACCACAGTAATTACCTTCCATCACCCTAATTACCCCATCGCTCTAATTACCCACCACCACTCTTATTACCTCCAACCACTCTAATAACCCGCGCCCCGTCCCCCAGCCCCGCCCCCGGGAGCGTTTTCTAACCTCGACGCGTTGAGGTAATTTTTATTATAAATAACGCCGAAAGTAAATGACGATTTTTTAAAAACTTTATAGGGGTTTATAACACCCATAAATCTATCATTTCCAATTAAAAACTAAATTTTATGGACAGACCTATGGGGGGGGGGGGTCTAATTTCTGTGGTGTTTATTTATTTATTTTATTTAACTCTGTACATTATTAGAGAAGATAACTTTTTTCAAATACGTAGGAAAGTATCGCTAATCACAATTGCCGATCTACTCAGTGATCCGATAATCTCAACCAATAATCTCAGCTCTTACTTGTTAAATAAATAGATATGTAAAAAAAACTTTATACTCATAATATTCCTTCATATACCTTTCTACAATGTCTACATAAGTAGTATTAGTGTGTGTGTGAATTTATTAAAATTCATCAAATTTATTTAATTTATTCTGTTTTCATTTATTTGACAAATCAATTTCGTTTGCAATATTTTGCTAAACAGCTGACACAAATTTATTTTATAACCTATTATGTACCTAATTATGTAACTTAATTAAAAAATAAACTGCGACTTTATAACTCATTGTCTTTAACATTATCAGCGTACAACAGATTAAAAATTATATAATAATGAATGTCTCATTTAGCACGCCATTTTTTAATATGGTGTTATGTATCAAATAATGAAGTATATTGGGCCTAATATGGGGCGTACGTAACTTTCGATTCTGCTAGTTTGCATTTTCAGCAATATTCACTGGCTTTGTTTGTAGCCTCGAGTCGTATTTTGAGAACATTGAAATTTGTTAATGGCTGTGTTTGTTGAGTTTAGAAACAGATACCGTTACTGAGCAAAATGTAACAAGTTTTCTTCGGACGAAGAAACTGTTGCTAATGAAATTAACCTAATTGTAAGTCACGTTGATTTTTTCTTTATAATTAGGACATCATTTATTATTTGACTGCGTTAAGTCTTGCAATTATGGGAAAAACTGGAACAATACAGTGCGGGATCAAACTGTAAGGTATATAAACGAAAATTAGAATATTTAAAACGTACAATATTTGGCACCCAATAGCAACTAGGTTGTAAGTACGGTGAAACTTATAATAATACTATTTCAATAATGCAGTTTCATTAATATATAACACAAGAATAAAAAAACGTGTAAGTGATAGCCAAAGAGACTGAAACAATGCTTACTTTTAGTATTATTAGAATTAATAGATGCGAATAGAATACCGGATTCGAGCACTTCATCGTACATCAGTAAGGTTACTAGGTTAGAAAATAACATCTGTTCAGTGTAAATTCCAGCGAGAGTAATTTTCCCAACTATTTATAATTTGTGTCGGTGTTGTCTGATGCTTATTGTCTAAACAAATAAGTCACCTACTTCAATTTGTCTATTTATATTATTATGGACAAAAGTTACATTTTGGCATGTAACATCTCATGATATCCTGTATAACAACATGTGATTATTTTCAATATAAAATGTTCATATTATAAATAACAACACTGTTATATACTACTATTCTTAAAATTGATAACTATTTTTGACACGTTGTTTAATTTTAAAAAGAAATTGTTGAATTCTGATTCTACACCTATAAACGAAGTGATGAAAAGTAAGAGGAAAACCATTCTTCTTGAACCAAACATCTCAATGACTGTTTCAAACAGTTAATTACATTGTTAGGATGATAATTTATTATTCAATGTCTCAGGAGACGTGATCTTCTCCTCCCATTGAAATCATTGTATACAAGTCAAGATCAACTCCGATAAATTATATTCATATCAAATGGGTTTCTAGGTTTGCAGGTAATTGCTCTGCATTTTGATTCATTGTTTTAATGGTAATTACTGTTTGATGAAATTGCCTTACGCGTGAAGTCATCATGCAGTCATCTCTATTGCAGCTGTGTGCTTTGTTGGTTTTTTTCGTTGTTTAAGTAGGTAATGTATTATTAAGTGCTTTATGAAACCAATTTGTGTAATTTTCAAATATATTGAACTTTCAACGGCAGCTTCTCTCGTCTTCGCATCGAACTGGTATCCATCTGTTATCCCCTAAATTAGGGTTACTTACAAAACCTAGTTAATAGGTTATATTTACAATTTATATTGACAAACTATAATAAATATTAGGTACATCGACTTATTACAAATTGACACACAAATTGACTCGCTTGCTTTTATAGGTCGGCTTGTTTGATGACAGCATGCGAACGGCGAAATTATGTCATAGTCTTTGTTGCGTTTTTTGAGTGCCGTTAACAGATCAACTCGACTATTCTTACGATGCAGCTTTAAATCCTCTCATCTCGTCTATGTTCAACGGTCGTCTCTTTTCATAAATTTGGCAATCATAAATACATCCACATTCAAATTCAAATTACTTATTAGTCTTTGAGCTACATGTTGTGTAGATAAAACAAGTCAATTTGCAAAATAATGGTTCACAATCATGGTAAAATAGTAAAAAATATGACAAACAAATGTATAACTAAAACATAATATTTTTAGTCGCAAACTCCTCTATAAAATCCTTATTTTACTATAAGGAATGTAATCAGATTGCAACCAACAGTTACTCTCCGGGTTATGTGCCCCGCCGAGCGCTGAATTACAAGTTAGCCTGGCGCGTTAAGTGTAATAATTGCATATTACCATCAAAACTCTAATACTTCGATTGCAACAAACACCAGCCGAAAGACTGATCCTACTTAACGACTGGCACGAGAGCTCCTTTAAGTAGGATCAGTCTTTTGGCTGGTGTTTGTTGCAATCGAAGCATTAGCGTTTTGATGGTAATATGCAATTATCACATTTAACGCGCCAGGCTTGTAACTTGTAATTCGGCGCTCGGCGGGACACATAGCCCGGAGAGTAGCTGTTGGTTGCAGTCTGGTTACATTCCTTATAGTAAAGTAAGGATTTTATAGAGGAGTTTGCGACTAAAAATATTGTTATAATATTCCGCCCTCGTGTTTGAACACATCCTAAGCCCAGTTAGGCTATTTAATTTTCGATTGCAACAGATACTGGACCACTATTTTACATGTGGCTATCCTAAAGATACCGAAATGTACCAAATAGTACATGCCTGCCTAGCACTGACGAGAGCCAACAGCTCGAAACTGCAGTCTGCAAGTGGTGTGGGACGACTGGCACGAGAGCTACTTTAAGTAGGATACACATAGCCCGGAGAGTAGCTGTTGGTTGAAGTCTGGTTACATTCCTTATAGTAAAATAAGGATTTTATAGAGGAGTTTGCGACTAAAAATATTGTTTTAATATTCCGCCCTCTAAAAACACATTTGAACTATACTAAGCCCAGTTAGGCTATTTAATTTTCGATTGCAACAGACACTGGACCGCTGGATGGCGCCTGCTGGCTGTTTTACATGTCGCTATTGTAAAAATACCGGGATGTAATATAGTCTAAGGATTCTCATGCCGGTCGTCGCATACCTACCTTGCACTGACGAGAGCCAACAGCTCGAATCTGCAGTCTGCAAGTGGTGTGTGACGACTGGCAAAGGAGCTCCTTTAAGTAGGATCAGTCTTTCAGCTGGTGTTTGTTGCAATCGAAGCATTAGCGTTTTGATGGTAATATGCAATTATTACACTTAACGCGCCAGATTTGTAACTTTGGTTGCAGTCTGGTTACTTTCCTTATAGTAAGATAAGGATTTATAGAGGAGTTTGCGATTAAAAATATTATGTTTCATAAAATCGTTGGTTATATTACGGGATTTAAAAAACCAACCAATAGAATAATTCTATTCAAATATGACGCACTTTTTGGGGAGTGGCTTAGATATTTCTATTCTGCAAATAGAGTATAGTACCACGGTACCAATATGGTTCCACTTGAAGAAAATGTGTGTTGTCCCAAAAATCATTTTAATGAACTTTATTTCCTCATAAATCACATAATTTAGTATTTTCGACGGGATTTAGATATTTCTAGTATTACACACGTCAATTAGAATAAATCGGAACAGCCATGACTCACTTAAATGGAGAACTATTGGATTCATTGGATTTAGAAAGTTATGCAGAATTCAAAAATTCAATAATTTGAAAATCAAAAGTTAGTGTCACTTCCGGAAGTGGAAAAAATCATTTATATGTCGAAAAGTGACGAAGTATATAGGATATTCCAATTTTCAGTCATATATCTTGAATGCTAGAGGTAATAAGGAGGTCTACCATGAAGCTGTTACACGTGGTATATGCAAATAGCTGACACAGAAGCATATGGCATAGAAATAATTATCTAGCAGTAAGTGGTACCGAGATTTCCGCGATGGAAAGTTATAATAGCTTGCATTATTAAATGCAGATGCATTTACTAACAAAAAACATAAGTACCTACTTATAATAACATTTTTTAAAGGGTTACGTATCTTTAAATTGTCATAAAATTACCTATGACTTTCTTTGTGTAACCACCACCGTAAACAAACAATTAATTAAATGAACAGCAATACAACTCATTATGCCATTGCCACAAGGAGAATCGTGTCGCTATTTGTAGAAACTAAAAATTCACAATTGCAATTGTTATTCTATGTTAATTGTAACAAAAGCTACTCACGTTCAAGAATTTCCAATTGTCAAGGTTACTAGATCGTTTATTTCTGTGAGATTTATAGCACTCCTACGTAAATAATACGTTTCGTTGCATTGTTTGTAGCAAAACGAACTTACAGTTTCAGTGAAGGACGTCGTGAGCCCTTAAGCGTTTCCAGTTCTTTTTTTTGCAGAATAAAACACTAACAATAGAAATATAATTATAGAGGTAACTATATCATTAGTGTTTAATTGGATACCTATTTTATAGATATGCATTCCAGTTGCCTATTTGTTTTACAATATATATTTTAGGAGCCCAATTTTTGTAGAGTACCTCTCATGTTTATAGTCATTAATAAATAATATACTGAGTGACCACGAGACCCAATTAGGTTTATTCTGCTTTCGTCGGAAATAACATAAAATTCGATTTTTGAAATGCAACGTCCTGTATATTTTATTATTTTCCAAATCACTTTACGAAATTTTCATTTTCCCCAAAATTAATTGTCAAATTTTATTTGTCAATCCAGAAGGCTGTTTTATTTTCATTTAACACTAAAAAACTAAAATATTACTAAAAAAATATTTCATTATTTAACCTGAATTTTATTACGTCTTGCTTATTTGAGTTAAAAACATAGCAGGCCTGTAAATAACAAATATTAAGTGTCATGTCAATCAAAAATTTGAATGAAACACAGTACTATTATAGATAACATAATAAATAAGATCAAGATAAGCCGGATGCGCGAGGTTGAGTAGCTCAAGTAGAGAAACGGTATTCCAGTGGGTCCACCAGGAAAATTAGACTTTCACACATACAGCAGTCATAATTCGGTAAATAAGGATTTTTATTCTCTACGCCTACTATATACAAAACTACTTTCCACTAACTATTTACAAACTCTAAAGGTTACTATCTAACGGTTAATTAGGTTTAATGGAGGCTGTGAAGAAAAAAGAAAATGATACTAGTGATGGCACATATGGACAAGCAGTAATTAGAGTTGCTATTTCAATGGAATACGATAGTTAACGGAGATCGACGATAAAACGGAGTAGGCGGTAAAGCGGTAAAACGAATGCAGACAAAGTACAGGTACCAGATATGAGAAGCAAGACTACAGGTAAATAATATAAATATAAATATAATATAAATAAACACCACAGAAATTAGACAACCCCCAATTCCAGAAGCCAGGGCTTGCGCGGAAGGGGGTTACACATTAAAAAAACGCAGACATATAACCATTTCCTCCGACAGTGCCAGTGCCGGAGCCAGGATTCGAACCCGTGCGATGTTCTTGTGATTAATCGCTATTGCCACCTCGCGCCTTAACCTACTCGGCTATCGACCAGACACAATACACAATGCAAAATTATAGAGAAGGTATAAACGGAACTTGGCTCATTTATCAGTTTACTTACTTTCCTATGAACTTACTTACTTGCTGTGGTTACGATTCAGTTGGTCTGCTGCTGAGTTAATTCGGTCGGACACCTCTGTTGCGGTGGAGTGGTAGGAATGGAATGAATGTGGACGATGTTCTCGAATTCTTACTAAACGAGAGGGAGTAGTCGTCAGACGGCTGCGCTGCTGGTTGATAAATGATGATTTACTACGGACTTGGTTCGGTTCGGATCTCAGGAGAGGACACTATTAAAATGCTGGACGGTTTCAAAAGGGAGGGAACGGCGCTAGCGGATGCGCCACAGATTGTAATGACGTCAAAGCGACGAAAATATTTCGAAATAATATCGGTCTATCGAAAATAGTTCTATCACCTGTGTTTTGGGACTTACAATATTTTCTTACAGATCGGAACAGGCAGCGGACAGGCACGTCTAATGCTTGGAACGGCAGCTAGCAAAATGAAATGTTGAAAGGCTTCAACTGCTTGCGCCCGCGTATAGGCAATATCCCTACTTGCCATCGCCTCCTGTCATTTGAGTTAATCTGCGCGAACGCAGATTTATTTATTTTTTACTTATAATTACATACATAACCATAATTATACGTATTAATACGGTTCAATTTAAGACGGTACAATAAATAATTGAACTTATTCTAGCAAAAGGAAAATTATACAGAGGGTATAAAAATAAAGGTACTAATCCTAAGCAGATTTCTGTTACGAAAATTGCTTCGTTACATCATCGTTGGTAATTGCTTGTGTTACTCTATTTCGCAAGTCTTCTCGTATTGTTGGTGGTTTGGCGTTAAGTTTATTTTTAAGATATTCCTACAAATAAAAATCAAGGGGAGTCAGAATCCACTGTTCCCATAAGTTTCGTTTAGGTAATTATGAATGATATAAGCATTTTGAGGTCCTGTCCCATCTTGAAAGTACTAGTAGGAAGTCTATATGTAGGATAGTGTTCAATTTAGTTGAATAAAATGTTAGTTTTTTTGAAATGAGGTTTTTCCTTATTTTTGCAACTAAACTGTGTATTTAAGCTTTTCTTCTAAACTGAAAAACTATAATTTTCATTAAAAATGTAGAAAGGTAGTTTGCTTAAAATTGATCTATTTTTATGTTTTAGAATGCCCTGTTAAGTTTGACAACTGATTATAACTTTCTAAGGCAAGCAAAACTTTTTATAAAGAATTGCTCTTTCTCAGAAAATCAAAAATAAGAAAGTTTACGAAAGTGCACCATCCGGGGACACACTGTATATATGAGCCGGGTCTTGTGTTCACCCAGTATGTACATGCAATGTCTACAATAGTATGAAAATTATGACACAAGTATTGCAATAGCTATTATGCAACAAAGAACGGAATAAAGATCATTATCTTAACAACAAATCTAAAACTTTTACCCATTAAATCATCCATTGAAACAAGTGAGGGTTAATAATAATAATTACAATTATAATTTAAAAAAGAGGTTTATTACTCTACGATTCGACGGCATAACTTTATGAACTTGTAAAAATGTAAGCAGCTTATAATTAATTGATCGCTTAAACAAGACTTTTAAATGAATTGATACGATTTCATCGAAATAGTGCTTTCATCTTTAATAACTCTGTTTTTCTATTTTCAGGTAAGTTCTCGGAGTTCTCGATGATAATCGTGTCAGATGGTAAGATATTTCATTAAATATCTATTTTGTTGAATTGATTTCCTTCGCTTATGACTTGATTAAATGCGCTTTTAAATTAATGTATCTTCTTGTAGTTTATTTTAAAATTACAATTTCTTATGTTAAAAATACTTTTTATAAAAATGTTTTCTTATGTCTACATTATTTAACGTTTGTGTAATTCCTTCTCTTTGTGTTTTTTTTATGTTTTGATTTTGTTTTTTGTAAACAAACGTAGAAAAGAAAATAACTTTAAGGAACCACTCATTTTACTCAGTTCGAAGATTATTTCCGTTAGGTTGTTAATACTACTTCAGAATAGAATATTTAACTGTACAAGAGAAAATTGAAATGGTTCTGGTTTATGAAGAAGCTGGCAGGAGTCTTGATGATGCTATCGATCTTTACGCTTAGCGTATTCCGTATAGAATTCTGTCAAGAACTTCATTTTATCGTGCTATCAAACAATTTACTATTGACGGAAATGCTCAACTGAAAAAGAGAAGCTGTCCAGCAACAGTCACTGGAGAAAATAATGTAATTGCTGTATTAGCTGTAGTAGCTGCTAATCTAATCCTCATGTTAGTACACGAGAAATGGCTCGCAAATCCGGATTGTCCCAGAGCAGTATTTGGAAAATTTTAAAACGTGATAAATATCATTCACACCATGTGTCCTTTCTTTATGGCGTTGATTTCTAAAATCGGGTAACTTTTTGTCTGTGGGCACGTGACCAAATACAACGAAACCCCATTTTTTTCGTTACGTATTGTTCTCCGACGAGTCGTCTTTTACAAACCACGGAACCGTTAATCGACACAACATGCATTACTGGAGTGCTGAAAGGCTTCGCCAAGTTGAATGTGAGTGTCCTTAGACTGTCAACGTGCGATAAGGAATAATTGACAACAAATTCATCGGCCCCCACATTATTGAAGGCAACTTGAATGGTCAGATGTACCGAGATATTTTGGAAAATAAATTTTACTTGAAGACTTGAGCTTAGAAGTGTGACAGAACATGTGGTTTCAACATGATGGTTGTCCAGCTATTCGTTGGTAGCACGTGATTTCAATGGTCACTGGATCAGGAGAGATGGTCTTGTAAATTGACCAGATAGATCACCAGATCTTAGTACGCCGGATTTATTTTTATGGGACTATATCAAAGACAAAGTTTACAAACAAGTACCAACAATACGTGTGCATATGTTTGAGCGTATCAAAAATGCTTGTGCTGAAATTCAAGCAGATACACTTCTCAATTATGTACGGTCATTTCAATATATTATATAATAAGTACATTGAAGTCGAGGGCCACCATTTTGAGCACTTACTTTAATTGAAAGACGATGAGGCGAAGGGAGTCATGTAAATCAAGCACTCTGATAAGTGAGAGGCGAAGGGACTCGCATAAATCAAGAACCCTGATAGGTGAGGGGGCGAGGGGAATCAAGCACATGTTTGGAAATAGATGGAATTAAGACAGAACCTCTTGTAGTGAAACAAGGTGTATCGCAAGGGAGTATATTAGGGCCAATTTTGTTTAATATCTTCACATCAATCTTACCATCAGTAGTACACAATTGTAATATTTATATGTATGCAGACGATACACAGTTATTAAAAACATTTGATCAGGCACAGGTAAATTTTGTCCTGAATGAAGGAAATACTGATCTCAAAAGGATAAATAATTGGTCTATAGAGAATGGTCTTAACAGTAACGCTAGTAAAAGTTGCTTCTTACTGATAGTTTCAGCAAATGTCAAAGATAAAGTCATGAAGTTTAACTGTTCTACAGTTAATTCTACAAAAAGAGCATGCTAAAAATCTGGAAGTAATATTCGATGATAGTTTAAATTTTTAAGTTGAGTATATCATATATGCTATTAAAAGCCCCATATAAATTTAAATACATGCTACATGAAAAAGTAAAATACAGAATTGTTGAATCCATGCTTTATCCTAATTTGATTACTACTTGACTTATACTATAAATTTTTAACAGTATAACATAAACACAAATTGCTCACACTGTAAGGAAATATGATCGTGTTACCCCTATATATATATATATAAAGAACATTTGTATTTGAAAGTAGACTATCGCTATAAATTATTCTTTGGTAGTTGAAAATCTACTTCACTGGAAAACCAAATTCTTTAAAATAATTTCTAAACCCAAGGCAAAAGATACATAACACTCATGTGAGAGACTTGACGACATTTTATATTTACAAATATAAAACTGCAAGATTTCAGTGTTGCTTTGCATATTTATCAGTAGATTTGTTAAATAATGTCCACTATTATAAAATGATACAAGATGTCTCAGTTGGTACATTTAAAAAAAATTATAAAAATTCGTATTACAAGTTGTCGGTAAGATATATAATTATTAATTAAGTTCTTTATGTATTATTTACAATGTAAGTTTTCTCTTCTTTTTCCTTTTTCTTTCCTTTTGTTGGCGGAATGAAAATATTTATTGTCATATATAAATGTAGACATGAACACAATATACACAAAAGGGGACGTTCGTATTAGAACGTCACCTTTTGTGTATATTGTGTCCATGTCTACATTTATGTATAACAATAAATATTTTTCTATTCCATTCTGTTCAATTTTATTCCATTCTATTCCATTCTACTCCATTCTATTCCATTCGATTCGATTCTATTCGATTATATTCGATTCTATTCTGTTCTATTATATTACATTCCATTCTATTCTACTCTACTCTACTCTATTCTATCCTATTCTATTCGATCCTACCCTATCTATCCTATCTATCCTATCTATCCTATATATCCTATCTATACTATCTATCCTATCTATCATATCTATCCTATCTGTCCTATTCTATGATATTCGATCCTATCCTATCTGTTCTAACCTATTCTATTTACATTTTTACAGGTAAGAATATCCAAGTTATTCGCAATTTGCAAGATTAATAAACTTTTTTGACGACAAATTTTGATTATTTACAGAAAACGTGATATTTTTTTTATTGCAAACGTATTGCAGAATCGTATGCATAGGTTATCAGTAGGAGTAGGATTTTTCTACTGTGTTGTCGAATTGTTGAATGGCTATTGCTAAACATCGTGAGGACTTTAATCTAAATAAGACGGTTAAATAAAATAATATTAAATCAAATTTGATGTAAGAGTAATCACAAACTAGATATTTCCTGAAACATACTTGATATAAAATTTCTTTAAAAAATCTGCTGTAGGTATTTTTGTTCATACATCGATAGGCAAATTGTTTTTGTAATTCCAAATCGACACAATTGCGTAATTCTTCTATATATTTAAAAATATCATTTTCAGGAAATCTTCTTTTCTCACATTCCCACCTGTTACGGACTAACAATAATTATCATCGATATCTCTACTAACACATTATAAAATTATGCATTTTCGTCATACGAGGAAGTCTGACATTATTGAGAAACCTGAATTTAAATTGATTTAAAAATAGCCACGAAAATAAACGCGTTCCCAATCAATCAAAGTTATGAGAAAAATATGCAGATCGCACTTGGGTTTCGACTTTTTATCGATATTTATCTCAAATTAGTTTCAAAGTATCACAAGAAATTGTGTAACTAGTTCCATTAACATTTAAAGGCAATTATAAATTAACACTTTTGTCGAAATATTATGTAAAAAAAAACTATTTCACTGAAGTAGCTATTTAAAAGTTACTGGAAATTTTAGAGAGGTCGTTGTCATCTAGTTGAGTAAATATGCCATTTTTCTTAATTTAGAATAAAAGCTTTCACAAACATTATTCATGAAAATCTGCGAAAAACACTAACAGTTGGTTGTTTATAAACTTACGTTAGTATCCCCAGGTATGTTGTATTACTATAACCACGATATTAAGCATGAGAAATCATAAAAATAATATTTTTTTAAGAAAAATGCGGGATAAAGAAACAACTGTGAAGAAAATATTGCTATAATAGCGTTAGAAATCTATGGTAAGGAAAATGATAATTAAAATGAAATATACAGCATATCTCTCTTTACAAAGTAAACAAGTGGTATAACCATAACATTAAATGTACTCAATAGGAACTGAAACAACTTAAAATTTTTACTATAAATTTCTTTAAAAATGTCTCTACTTCAAAGGCCCTAGCTAGCTCAAGAGTAGGGGTGTGAGGGAAAACTTGATTAATGAGACACAAACAATGTAAAATCTAATCCTATATTACAAAAAAATGGGTGGCCCGGAGGCCATAGTACATAAAATAATACATCAACGTCAAAAGAAATCAAGAATTGTGTAAAATCTACGGTATTTATTTTCGGTAAAAAGCCGAAAACTATTCAGAGAACTTAACTAGAACGTACTTACAAGTTTCGTTGCACTTTTTCACTTGAAGCGTAACTAGGCACTGATAGCAATCTTCCAAATAAACACTTGGAGGGTGTATAGTTCGTAAATGTACAAATTAACTCCTAAGGCACTAAGGATTCCCGCACTAAACAAGGTCATTTTCACAGAAAGTCTTTACTTCGCTGGGAAAGTTTCTAGGGTTTACACTTTGCTAATACAGTACAGTATAGATCCGGACTAATACTGTAATTATAACAGAATCGAACGTGAAAATTTCGTAATAAGTATGGCCGATTCGCCGTTTACAGCATACGTACATGTTGGCTTCTCACTGGCCAAATAAAACTTCTCTTTTAACGGCAACTTACTAAAGTAATATCGACAAACTTGAACATCAAATGAATCCACAAGTGATTAACTTAACTTTACACATTATTTCAAGGTAATATAACACTTGCAATGTTTCTTTTTAAACATTTCAATCTCCCCAATGGAATCCCGAAGACGCTAAACGAACTCTGTCGTGGTATTTTAAAAGACGTAAGAGTGAGTTTACAGATTTACTCATATTTTGCATGAACTAAACAAGGGTCTGTGCCCCAAAAAGTTTTTTTCTCTAGGAAAATTCCTAAGGTTTACACTTTGATAAGACAGTACAGAATACGGACCAATGCCGTAAATACAACAGAACTGAACATCGGGAGCTTGTAATATGGCGTACTTGCTGTTTATACCGTAAATAAATGGCGTCTTACGAGGGTAATCTCGCCAAACTTTAACATCAAAACGACTCAACACTTATAGTGCGCCACTTTACACATTAATTAACTGTAAGCAAGCTACTTATATCTGAAGGGGAGCCCTCACATTCAGGGCTCCCGTTCGGCCTTATATATCGCCACTTATCTTGCCGGCTTTTTCCTGTCGTGTATGCTTCTCCGCGCATTCTCTATCTCTCATCAAAACGAAGTCAAATACTTCAACCAAACAGGGAATCTGATCTAAAAATGCACCAATCGAGTCCCTTAACAGTTGAAATCATAACTACTGGACTCTGTCGAGATAGTTTAAAAGATGTAGGAATGGTTTTACAGATTTATGCATGATATTTAAATAATATTTCAATAAATCTACACACGATAAAAATGGACCGTTACAATTCATTCATCCGGCTATCACCGCCAAACTAGGGTTTAAATGCCATCATTACCAATTAATCTATTTTTTGAAAAATCGAGTACCCGTGTTAATATTTTTATTTATTCAAAAAAAACTCATTATTTTTTTTAAAGTTGACCACATATTATATTTTAATGATACATATTTCTTCATTATTTTCCAGCATTTAAGTGAAACCAAGCAATCTAATTGCTTCATTACACTTAATTCTTATGTTTCCCAAAAGTCAGCTCAGAATGGAATTAAATGCCCAAGTCTATAATTAATGTATCGCGCTCTAGTATCGTTCCCCTTATAGAATAGTTGTTCTGGAATTTGTTCTTTTTTTCGTATGTGATACAACTGTGTGATACATTTGCCGACACTCAGAACTAGCTTATTAAGTGAACACTACTGACTGATTTTGTCAAGTTCCTTTTGGCAGGCATCTTCAAATTTTATATTTTTAAAAAGATTCAGGTCATCTACATATATTGGTTTCTCACATTCAAGAGTTTCGCATAAGTCATTAATAAATAATAGAAATAGCAAGGGTCCAAGATTTCTACTCTGCGGTACTCCCGATGACCATGTGTATATAAATGATCTGGTTCTTCCTGAAAACAATTATGATTCTCTATCTGTATTCTTGAATGATAAACAGAAGTGGGTAAATAGAGCATCTCGTGCCGTGATCCGTCACTTATAAATGGCAAGGGAAATTATCTATCATAAGCAACTATACTACATCAAATAATATTAACGTATTTAACTTAACGAACTAACCTAAAGTAATACTCTTATTACGTATTTTAGCTGTTAAGAAAATGTAGTAAAAAAACTGTAACAAAAGGATTCGAACCCTCTCACGGTACGAGATGCTCTATTTACCCGCTTTTTGATAAACAAAGCCGTGTCAGTTACTAGGTTACGAAAATCCTACACAAGTATCTAAACTTTGTAATGCTTCCATATCTATCACTATTTACTTATAATTACTTACTAACACAAAATGCGAAAAAATGGTATAAACAAGTCTCGTAAGAAGATATAGTTTTTAAGTCACTCACTCGCTGCGCTCGCTCGTACTCAAACACTATACTCGTTTAGTACTTTGCTTTTCTAAACTTGTTTAATGTACTATTATATCTCACATTAAATAAACTTTTTATGAGAGTGGATCCAAGCAAAATTGAACGCACTGTATAAAATCAAGAAAAATCTAGCACCTATTGACCTAAACCCTTCTTGCTAAATGAAATGTAAATTCTACAAGAGAAGTAAGCCGCCGTGTAGCAAAAAAAAAAAAACATTAGATGCTGATGGTTACCTTAGTACTTGATGCGTGTCTAGCACACGTCGCTTCAAGTACTATCTAAAATAAAAGCGAAATAAATTTGAAATGAAGACAAATAAGGAGTCGTCACGAGACATTGTTTATTAAATAAACAAATCACGGCAGTGATTCTTCAGATACTGAGAAATTAAACTCTCAGTGTTAAGAGAAATCTTCTTTAAGAAGATACTGAACCTCTTAGGCACCTTATAGGCAGTAGTGCAACACAGTGTCACCTTTTCAAAAATTTGTACAGATGATGTCACTGGTTAGACATCAGTAACGTTACAAATAAAAGAAAATCGCAAAAGACAATTTATATGTTTATTGATTTATCTAATTCTTTTTCACACTGTATCGGCGAATTTAGACTTACTTACATAATTATTTCATCTCGATACAATGGCATCTCGAGTTCGAGTAGTTCTTCGTCGAAAAGATGTTTTACTTAATTTCTGGTAGCGCGAAACTTTCTACAATGTAAATACGTATGAATTTCCCGAGATTCCAAACAAGGTAGAGCAAACGCGGGATTGCATTGCGAAAAAATAATAATTTCACAATCCGATTCAATTGTATTACTCCGATATTTTATTGTTGAATTGTATTATCCAAGATTTGTATCGTTATTTATAGCGCTATGAAAGTATTTTGATCCGATTGTGAATTTGTTGCGTAATAGATCCGTTGGATATAATTATGTGTCGATAGGCATGGCAAGAGGTAATCTTTCTTTGCGTTGTCAGCTAACAAAAACACATTTTATTAATAATTACGTAGACAATTAATATAATTTAAGGTTAAAATCAAAATTTTTTTGCTTGAAAAAAGTTAGTGTACCCCGAGGATCCACATTAAGGCCCTTATTTTTCAAGTTATTGCGAATGACTTTTCCATAATTGGTTGATTTAGTTCAAATGTGCTTTTAGAGGGCGGAATATTAAAACATAATATTTTTAGTCGCAAACTCCTCTATAAAATCCTTATTTTACTATAAGGAACCTAACCAGACTGCAACTAACAGCTACTTTCCGGACTATGTGCCCCGCCGAGCGCTGAATTACAAGTTACAAGCCTGGGGCGTTAAGTGTAATAATTGCATATTACCATCAAAACGCTAATGCTTCGATTGCAACAAACACCAGCCGAAAGACTGATCCTACTTAAAGGAGAACTCGTGCCAGTCGTCCCACACCAGTGGCTTTCGTCAGTACAAGGTAGACATGTGACGAGCTCCTTTAAGTAGGATCAGTCTTTCGGCTGGTGTTTGTTGCAATCGAAGCATTAGCATTTTGATGGTAATATGCAATAATTACACTTAACGCGCCAGGCTTGTAACTTGTAATTCAGCGCTCGGCGGGGCACATAGCCCGGAGAGTAGCTGTTGGTTGCAGTCTGGTTAGGTTCCTTATAGTAAAATAAGGATTTTATAGAGGAGTTTGCGACTAAAAATATTATGTTTTTGATTGATTTACTTATCATATTTATTTTTTTATTATTTATTTACATACACCATCCAACAGCCAAGGCCAATTACTGAAAGGGAAAATACAGGTTTATAAACAAATATCACAAATTACAAATTAATAAGTCAAGCAGAATAATTAAGAAATCCGGTCGGGTTTTACAGCTAATTTTCTGTCTCTCCCATGCGAAAGCGAAACTAGACTGGACTTCATATACAGCAAGATATTGCTTTCTGCGCCATCTGGATATTTCTTTTCTTTTATAAAAAAAACATAATTGGTGGTGATTACATGCGAAATGAGTTATTTATCGTTTCATCTTTCAAATAAATACCTGTCTTTAACTTGTCATCTTATTACGGCATTGCTATTGATGTTTGAATTTTGAGATCTGTCATTCCGATTATAAAAATGTACTAGTATATATAACAATATATAATACATTGTATAATTTTAACAACCGTGGGAAGAGAAACAAACAGAGAAACAGAGAATACATACACTATACCAAAAAAATAAGAACTATTGCACAATTATACTACAATTAAAAATGTCAACTCTGTCTTGCAGGTTGTTGTAAATATCACACATAAACTAAAGCGGTGGCTGTTTTAACAAATTAGTTCTTGGCAAGATAGAAGCTAATGTTATTACGAGCCTTGGTTCTTCATACATGAAAGCGTGATCTGTGATCTTTCAGGCTAGGTAATGAAAATCTATCAAGTAGAGTATTCCAATTGATGGATATCTTCCTTAAAGGATAAATACTTAAGAAACCGCCTTTGCACTGCCTCTAAACTGTCGATATAGGTCAAATAGTTAAGCATATTCAAGTTTTGATTTGACTAAAGAATTAAAAAGCAGTGTTAACGTGTTCACGTCTGTAAAACCGGTAGAATTCCTTAATATAAAGCCCAAATTTGTAAAAGAAGATTGCATTACATTATTGAAATGAATATTAAAAGTTAATTCACTGTCACAAGTGACCCCAAGATCTCTATATGCTTAGGACGGTGTAATGTGTTGTCATTTAATTGGTAATCTTTTAGTAGTGGACTTTGTTTTCTATAGTAAGACATCACATTGGACTTCTCAACATTCAGCGGAAGATTATTCAGTGAGCACCAAACATTCACCGTTTGCAAATCGTTTTGTAATTTTTCGCAGTCTGCCTCAGAGCTAATATTGCAAAACAACTTCATGTCATCCGCATAAAATAAATAGTATATATATCTAAATTATCTATAA
This sequence comes from Leptura quadrifasciata, assembly GCA_963675555.1. Classification (NCBI taxonomy): domain Eukaryota; kingdom Metazoa; phylum Arthropoda; class Insecta; order Coleoptera; family Cerambycidae; genus Leptura; species Leptura quadrifasciata. Next base: position 1,759,582 of record OY776673.1, read on the forward strand.
TATCATTAATAAATAATATGAAACGGAGAGGGCACAGAAGAAAGCCCTGGGGAATCCTTGACGTAACTGATATTTCGAATAATTTTACACCCCGACATTGAACATATTGTGTTCTTTGGCTGAGATAAGATTTACACAAATTTAACAGTAGTATAGAAAGTCCAGCGATATCTAGTTATGTAATAATATATTGTGGTCAATTCTATGAAAGGCTTTGGAGAAGTCCGTGTAAATAAGATCTAAATATTGTCTGAAAGTTATTTGTGGCATTCTACGAATATTCTTTCCTATTATTTGGGTTTTCTACCACATGTATTATTATCCTCTTCAAAACAAATCACCGAATCTACAAAATAATAGAATTATTGGAAAAAATCCTCTGCCCCCGTGACGTTTACGCCAAAGGAAAAGTCAGAGGTTATGTTTTGCAAATAATATAAATCGGAATAAATACAGAAATAATGTATTTTTCTGACGTTTCGGAAAGTAATCTCTTTCCGTTTTCAAAGCTATTTTTTGGAAGAACTCTTATTTTGCTGTGTATGTCAAATACACAGCTTTAAGATTCTGTTTATGTTATTTCCATAGATACTTACTACATACACAGAACTGAGGATATTTTCTTTTAGATAATGTTGAGTTTGTTAAGTTCTTCTTTTAACATTAGTAGCCAGGTTAGATACGCACTTATCTTCATTTAATAAGATTATTGCTGATTCTTTAATTTTTCTTTTTTGGTATCTGTTTCTTTTGTTAAAATTTTTCCCGAGTCCCAGTTTATTCTATGTCCGTTTTCCCAAGCATGTTCACAAATCTTTGATTTCTGAATTTCATTCTTTCTAATGTAATTCTTGTGCTCATCCAACCTCACACTGAAAGGTCTGGATGACTCACCCACATAACATTTATCACATTCGCACGGGATATTGTAAATACAGTTTTTTGAATTCTTCTCCCTGTTTATCGGTTTCGTTTTTGTTAAAATAGATCTTAAACTGTTCTCCGTTTGAAATATCGTCCTAACATCAAATTTGTCACCTATACGGCGTAGCTTTTCCGATAGTCCGTATACATAAGGAATTATTGCTGTATAATGACGTTCAGGTTTTTGTCGTACCTGATTGTCCCTATTTTCAACATTTATTCAAACTCTATCAACAAAGACTTCAGGATATTGATTTTGTACTAGAACCTCTTTGATAAATTTTTTCTCATTATTTAATATTTCATTATTAAATGAAATTACTTTGGCCCTATCGTATAAACATTTTACAACACCCCGTTTAACATTTATTGACTGATTTGAGTTAAAATTTAGATATCTATTAGTATGTGTTGGTTTTCTATAAACGCTTGTTTCAATTGTATTATTTACCCTTCTAATTAAAACATCTAAAAACGGCAGCTCATTCCTACTTTCTACTTCTAATGTGAATTTAATAGACGGTTCCTTACTATTTATATTTTCTAAAAAACTATCTAATAAATCGACACCATGAGGCCAAATTGCAAATATGTCGTCAACATATCTCCACCAGACAACCGGTTTGTTTATACAATTTTGAACATGTGTGTTCTCAAAGTTCTCCATAAATATGTTGCTTAAAATTGGTGATAATGCAGACCCCATAGCCATACCAAAATCGTGCTGATAGAACTCATTGTCCAATTGAAAATAGGTTGTTTTTATACACGGTGTTAAGAGTTCCATTATGCTTTTTACACTTAATTTAGTTCTAGCTTCCAAATTATTATCATTTAGCAACCTATCTTTAACTATTTTTAAGGTTTCATCTACCGGAACATTGGTAAAAACACTAACTACATCAAAACTACAATCAGGTGTGATTCATGAATATCGTTTTCACAAATTTTTTTCTATGAAATGTTTACTATTTTTAATATATGAATCGATATTTCCAGATAATGGATCAATAATTTTAAGTAAAAATTTTGCCAAATTATGACATGGTGAATTAATAGAACTAACAATTGGTCTTAAAGGAATATTTTGTTTATGTGTCTTTGGTAAGCCATAAAAATGAGGAGGCTGACTATGATGTGGTGTAAGTTTCCTTCGTTCCTTCATTAAATTCATGTTTGTATTTAAACAGAGTTCTATTGATTTTGTTGGATCCTTGTTTAGTTTTGAGTAGGGTCCCTCATTTACAAGAGTCATGATTTTTGCGTTATATATATATATATATATATATATATATATATATATATATATATCTTTATCTATAACGACTGTGGCATTACCTTTGTCTGCTGGCAATATTTTTATACTTTCATCGCGTTTTAAAGAAGTTCTACTTGACCATTTAGATCCATACATTGAGCGACATGCTGCGTAATACAAAATAAGTTTGAGACTAGATCTATTTTTACGAACATGGATTGGATGCTAGTATATTATCTGTTGTATTTAAGAATTATGGAAAGTGCTTGGTTTTGTCTTTTTTTAATATCTAATTCTGTTTAGTTTAATATCCATTTCCAAATTTCTGCGGTAACATGTGTTTCTGGAAAACTACCAATGGTTTCCATTCATTTATAATCCTTTGCAGTTCGGTTTTACGAGGGAGTAAACTCTCAATTTTAAGATATAACAGACTAGAACTTGATTGCTATTTATTGTAAAGTTTAGCATCATCAGAATAATTTATTTTTGCTGTAGCTGCGATAGTATGCCTCTATATGTTTTACATTGTTTGCATAATGATAGTTTATATTAGGCAGTTTTAATGTGGCAGAAGCAGGTTTATAATTTACACACATAAAGTACACAAATGTACAGAAAACTGTATGGCTTATTTAATTATTCACATATGTGTTACCTGTGACTTCATGAAGTCTTCAGCAGGACGTAATAACATACGAATTGCTTAGATTGAACCAAAAAAATGTACGTTAAATGGTATGTCGTACGCGTGGTTTTGTTTGTGTGTTTAATTGTTAATATGGTGCTGGTGGGTATTTAGTAAATTGCACGTAGGTAGTACTCTAATTTTAACACGGTGTACAAACTTGACATTTCCATAAAACACATGAATAAGTTTTAAAGGACAAATAAATTATTTATTTAGCACTTAACACAATTATGATAATAATTCAACTAAATATTTTCTTACATTGATAGTACCTTTCAAGTACGGTCATACAATGACTTTACTGCTGCAACAATTAACTTGTTATTATGTATTAGTTTAACAACATATTCTAAGGCTAAAATATATGTATAATTATAGAAACTAGAACCGCCTCTCAAAGTAGTCTAACCAAAACAGCCTTTTATGGAAGGCCATACCGAAGTGTATTTTTAAAACCTCCTTGTATGTTTTAACTTTTGTAAATTGATTTGTAATCGGTTTGCGTTTGTTACAGGTGGGGCGTTTTTCCTGATATATACGTTTAAGGTCATGGCAACTTTTACCTTACAATACGATCGAGTAACTCTTGTCGTATATGTTTAAACAATTAAATATACGGTATTGTCACGCGCGTATTATTGATGTATATATTCTGACAACTATCTCTTAACGTATTTACATATTTACATACGCAAAGTGTCTGAGCTAATCTTAAAAACTTAATCATGTCTTTTTTATGTTCTCAAAGTTATATCGACAACTCATGTGTCATTGTGTTTAGTAATAAAGAAATCGTAAATCGTTTAATATTAATATAGAGACATGTAAAAAATAATATTCCCATATTCGGTTAAATTTTTAAACAGATAGACTTCATAAAGGTAAATCGGTAATAACAAATTTAAATTCAATGAAGAAATTGCTGAAATTCATTTTTATTGTAGAAAGATCAACGAAAACCGGGGGTTTTAAATTGCCCCCAAAATATTGCTTATGCACTCCTTTACACCCCAAAGTAGTTAGCTATCGCCCTAACCGCTTAAGAGCTATTAAGTATTGAAGGTGGGGGAGTGCGCTAGCTTTTCCACTGGGGGCACAAAAAGGTGCTTGCTGTTCATTGTAATTTGAGGCTATTTTTGATTTTTTTTTGATAAAGTGACCAAGGAAGCGTTAACTGCGAGCCCTCCACTTTCAATAGTTAATAGCTCGGTAGCGGTTAGGCTAATTACTACAGGGGCGCAATTCTTGAGCCAAAAAACAGTTTTTTTATACATTTATTTAACGTCGGCCTATTTCCACTACTGAGGCCTAACACCTACGCCTGTAGACGAGCTACCCCCAACCAGGAATTTTGCCGAATCTCTTCCCTTAAAAAGAGTAGAGGTCTTTTACTTGCCTAACATTTAATAGACAAGAGACCGACGGAAGGATGGTATATCCTCTATACAACCCTCGCCTAAGGTTGTATAGCTTCCGCGCATACACTGATATACAGGCCGCTGGAAGATGTGTGAGACGAGGACGCGGTCTTCGTTGGAACGGGCACCCATCCAACTACTAACAGCGCCTTACGTTGTTTTACATTGCATATCAAAGTATGTACATAGTAAAGACGCACCCACGTTCGCCCCAGAAAAAACAGTTAAAAAACAAAATTTAGGCCCCCCCTAAATTTGGTTTTTAACTTAATCGGCCGAATGAAAAGTTAGTGTTAGTCAGTAAGTTGCCCTGCTGAGGATTTTCTAAATCGGCAACAACCTGTCGACCACAGTTTTTCAAACATCTGTCTGAGAGAAATCGGCACGTTACACCCAAAAAAACAAAACTCGGAATACGGAGCAGCAGGGAGAATCTTGCAAAGAGTTACTAACAATGCCACAATCAGTTGTCGAAGATTAGCAGTTCAAGAAGTATTCCTGAAAGTATTGTGCGGGAAGTTTTTATTTATTTATTTATATACACAAACCCAATAAAATTTACATTCCATTTACAGCGTCGGAAACTAACATACAGATAGATTATGATAACTTATGATATAAAGTAAAAATAGAATATACGTTATTGTTGTATAATATGGCTTGCTATAACCTAAATCTTAATAGATACCTACTAATGTAATTATTTCAAAATTACGTACGTATAGTTCAAGTAGGAATAAACTGAGACAAAAAAAACGAAACGAAAACTTATCGCCGCGAGCCATGGCGTCAAGCCTGACATGAAACATTCCCGACACACATTAAAAACCTATAAAGATAAGCGAGTCAATTTGCGAACAGCACAAAAAAGAGTACCGGTATTTTAATGAGGTCGTAAAGTTTTTGTTGGGTTTCTTATGTCTCAGGATTTCCCTACTTGAACTATACAATAGTGCCTACAATAATCGTAATCTTGATTTGTTGATTATCTTCTCAAATTCACTCAAAAAACAATTACTGTCTGGCATTTTTGATTCATTTAATATCTCCACGTATCTCAATGAACCCACTCGTGTAGTAAGTATTATGGTGTCCGAATCTGCCATCGATTACATGGTTACTAATCTCCCAGCCACTATGATAATAATAATAATAATAATAATAATAACACTACAGGTAATTACGACCCCCTTTATCTCGAAAGGCTCTAGAATAGCCTTGTGTGGGAGGGGGCTACACATTTAGAGACAAGGGACACACCCAATATCCGTGTATAGTGAAAAAATCCCTCTCACAGTATTTTCCACTGCCACAGCCGGGGATCGAACCCGGAACTTTTAGGTGAGAGGCAAGTGTGCTCACCTCTCGACCACCGGTCATATAAGTAATGTATAATGTATATATGAGCTAAATGTGTGTTAAATACTGTCTGCCATACTCAAATCAATTTATTAAACAAACTGTTAGTACTCGTGTTATTACCGAAGATAACATAGTGAAATTTCCAAAATAATAGAAAGAATAGCATTTAATCGAATAATGGCATTTTTAAATTCTTTCAAAATCCTGACGGGTCGCCAACATGGATTCCGTAAAAATCATTCTACTGACACAGCCACTATACAGTTCTTGCAATTTGTTTATAAAGAAATGGACAAAGGTAACCTCATTATAAGATTATTCTTTGACTTATCAGGAGCCTTTGACTCACTCGATCTGTCTTTTATTGATGAAAAATTGTTTAAGGTAAGCATTCGAGGAATTCTTTTGAAGTGGATTATGTCTTATCTAACGGGCAGGTCTCTTCATGTAAAAGTCAATCAAGAGACTTCAGATGACCACGAAGTTAGCCTTGGAGTTCCGCAGGACTCGGTGCTGGAACCTTTGATTTTCTTGCTTTTTGTAAATGACTTACCATCATTCACGTCAAAAGGCAATATCACTATGTTTGCCGACGACAACGCATTTGGCATATCTGCATCGAGCCTTACGGAGCTTCTTGATAGTGCTAAGGAGGTTATGACGCAATTTGGGGAATACTGTAGCTTAAATAAACTGATACTAAACATTGAAAAAACTGTATGTATGTATTTCTCACAAAGAAAATCACTACCTAATAACACCCAGATAAAATTTAACAACATGGTTCGACCGTTTAGCTCAAACACCAAATTTCTAGGTATCTCAATTGATACAAAACTAAGCTGGGATATGCAAATTGATGAAGTATGCAAAAAACTTAACAAAGCGTACTACTGCATACGCAAGCTTAAAAATTCCTTAGACACTGCGTCCTTAGTACAAGTGTATTATTCTATGGCTTATTGTCACATCGCCATTATTATATTGTCTGCCAAAAGTGTATAATTAGATTAATTTTTAATCTCAATTTTACTACATCTTGTAAAAACTCTATCAAAAGTCATGGAATATTAACAGTATTGCCTATATATATTTTCTCCTTGTTGAAATATATTAAAAATAACCTACAACAATATACGAGTGACACAAACCGTTAATGCAAGAGAAACTTGGCTTAATCTGATCTATTCTAGTGTTAAAAATGTCGACATTGTTTGGAGTAATTTCGTAGTTAGTTAGTTAGTTAGTTAGTTAGTAGAATATAGTGGGGAAAACATTAAAACAATTGTGTGTGTATTAGAGAAGTATATCTGCAAGTCGTCAGCATATAAGAGAGATTTACAACTGAGATCGATGATGATAAATGATAAACAGTAAAGGGCTTAAGACCGACCCCTATGGAACTCCTGATTGAGTTCGATAGACCTGTGACCCTGATATTGTAACAAACTGACTTATATTAACTAGATATTATTTTTAAAAAATTATTAGCCCATTAAAACCAAAAGAGACTAATTTTGTTAGCAAAACATCTCCCTAGGGAGATTATCACTTATGTTGCTATGCAACGAAAAATTATTGACAGTTTTATAATTTCTTTAAAATGTCACATTCACGATTTGACATATCAGAATTTCAAAAAATTATCTCACCGAATTTACTGCGTGCACTGATGAATCCTTATAATTTTCTCTAATAATGACCCTCAAGCTTGTTGCTTTAAGTAATTACCCTCCGCCTTACGGCGTCGGGTAATTACTAAGCAAAAAGCTTTCGGTTCATTATTAGAGAACATTATCTCGTGATTATCAACGCCCTTGGTAAATTACAGCTGATAAGTAAACAATTTATGCAATGAGTATGGAGTCCTAACCCTTGAAAATGAAGGTACTCTTGCAAGAGCGCCATGGTGAGGAGATGGGGAGAGCAGCCCGAGTTCCGTTTTCAAGCGGCGACTTTTTGAGATTGAAACTTTAAATTGGAGCGCGCATGAAAATTTTACAATATCATTGCCCTGAAAAATTGGGAAATGCCGGAAAATTTTACATGTTTTATTACCGATATTTTATTTTCAACGTGAATGCCAAAATTTTGCAATAAATCTTTTACTTTTGCTTCAATTCTGTTCTAAACTATTTATTTTTTATAATCTAAATATTTGATAAATTAATGAAGCAGCCATTTGTTTGTACCAAATAAAACATAAAAATGACATTCTTTCCTGTGCACTATATTTATTTTCATTATATATTTATTATATCCGCATCAAATTATGATTAAATAATATTGTTAATAAAATTATTAGTAATGTATTACAAAAAAAAGCCACATAATTTTTGAATGAAATATAAACATTATTGATCTCTTTTGTTCTTCGATTTATATGGATTTTCTTTGCATTAAATTTGTTAGAAATGACAGTCATGTTTATTATTTTTAATGTAATAATTTTTAAATTGTTGCAATCGTCTTAAAAATCAATCGTATGGTAAATGTATTTGGAGAAGGAAAAGGAAAAATTTTAATTCTACACACACATGCTGGAAACTGGCTTTGTTTCCAGCATGTGTGTACTGTTATTTTAAATGAAAATACAACATTTTTCCTTTTCTTTCTTCAAATACATTTATCATACGATTGATTTTTAAGACGATTGTAACAATTTAAAAAGTATTACATTAAACATAATGATGATGAATGTCATTTATAACAAATTTAACACAAAGAAAATCCATGTAAATCGAAGAACAAAAAAGATCCAATCATTTTTATATTTCATTCAAAAATTATGTGTATTTTTTGTGATACATTTATTAGTAACAATTTTTATTAACAATGTTATTAATTTGATGCGAATAAAATTTTAAGTCGCCGCCTGCTCTCCCCATCTCCTCACCACGGCGCTCTTGCAAGAGTACCTTCAGTTTCAAGGGCTAGGACTTCATACCCATTGCATAAATTGTATACTTATCAATTGAATCATATAATATAGGTCTTCATTGAAAATCTGTGAAAATTTCAACTCCTAATGTTTATAAATAATACAAATATGATTTTTTTGGATGTCTTTTTCATGGGAACAAATTTTGATACACCAGTAGTATAATATTATACAAGAGATCCGCTGCATCATTACCGTTATTTATTTTATAGATATCTCCCCAACTTGTGTGACATAATTCTGAATAGAGTGGTATAAAATCAGTTTTTTTGGAGTTGCGCGTCATTGCCTAATTTTTGGGAACCTTATCGTGGTAAGAGCTAAAGTTTAAATCAATATTAAGTAGTGGGTGATACGCATCTTCTTCTTCTCATGTCTATGATTTCTTCCAAAGCTGTACGTGACAAGAAATGGATTCTTAAATTTACCTGTATACAAATTTTGTTATTATATTTCCGGTTGACTAGTATTGGTTTTAACATTATCAATGTTTGACATACAGTTACTTATTACTTAATGAAGGTGACAAGTACAGAAATAACACGTACACGTATTACTCTAACGGAAACGACAACTAATTCGTTACTTTGAAATGCGTGACACTCTATTTGCCTATTCTATTATTGTTACTAATAAAATATCTCGCAGTAGCCTTTAGCTATTATACTGCCCGACCTTCAGAACATAAAAGAGACTTTATATGTCCGCGTAGGTTGTTTGCTATTTTTCTCAGGTTTATTTATTGTAACATATTTTTTGCATACGGTATGGACCACCTTTAACCGGATATAACAAATATTTCAGCAAGTGGTCACATACTGGGTGAATTTGCTATTTACTAGATAAGCTAATATCGATCGAATTTAGGGGATAATATACCTATATAAATGTCATCAGTATAAACAATATTTTCCGAAAAACAATCCATGCCAAGTCCAACTAATTTTTTTCGAAAATAAAAATTTTAAATTGTTCATTATTGCCTGCCTTACATTAAAACCTCTAAGAAAGTTAATGGATTTTCCTAGACATACTCAATGAGTATGATAATAACGTTTTCAAAACATGATGATTATTTATGTAAGAAAATTGGCAGTAGTTTCCAAAGACACTTGAACACTGCACTGAATACTACACTTGAAGCGTATTTTGCTAACCATGTTATCTTCATCGGGAAGTGATTAAAACTGTTTTCGTATAGTAAACGCAGAGTAAAAATATTTTTAATATCTCTAGAATTAAATCAAGACTTTTATATGTTCCCAAACATCGACTGATGGTCGAGAGGCGAGCGCACTTGCCTCTCACCCAAAAGTTCCGGGTTCGATCCCCGGTCGTGGCGCTGGAAAATATTGTGAGAGGGATTTTTTCACTATACACGAATATTGGGTGTGTGTCCCTTGTCTCTAAATGTGTAGCCCCCTCCCACACAAGGCTCTTCTAGAGCCTTCCGGGATAAAGGGGGTCGTCATTACCTGTGGTGTATTTATTTATTTATTTATTATTCATCTATGTTATTTCTTCTTCTTTCATTCTATATTCTTTACCGTAGTCAGACACATCTTTACCTTCACAGTCAAGTAAATAATCAAACAAAAGTTCTAATTTTTTTTACGACAGAAAGGTATAACAACGTTGCAATTATTTGGATTCAGCGGTAGTTTGTTCTTTCACCAAACCTATTTCAAATGGAAGGAAATTTGTCGATTTGGATGAAAGAATTGAGAGCGAGTTGAAATTTTGGGAACAAGCTTATTTTGTGGTACTATTAACATATCAAAAGTCCCTACCCGTAGACGCCGTTGGGTGTAAAGTTGGATGAGCACAAGATTACATTTGAAAGAATGAAATTCAGAAAGAAAAGATTTGTGAACATGGTTGGGAAAGCGGATATAGAATAAACTGGGACTCGGCAAAAGTTTTAACAAAAGAGACAGATAACAAAAAGAGAAAAATTAAAGAATCAGCAATAATCCTATTAAATGAAGATAAATGCATATCGAATTGTTCTGTAAATATTTGTACAACCTGGCTACTAATGTTAAAAGAAGAACTTAACAAACTCAACATTATCTAAAAGAACATATCATCAGTTCTGTGTAAGTAGTAAGTATCTTTAGAAATAACATAAACAGAATCTTAAAGCTGTGGATTTAACATACACAACAAATAAGAGTTCTTCGAAAAAAGCTTTGATCTTCGAAAAACGCTTTGAAGACGGAAAGAGACTACTTTCCGAAACGTCAGCAAAATACATTATTTGTTTTTGAAGAGGATAATACATGTGGTAGAAAACCCAAGTAAAAGGAAAGAATAACTGTACATAGTATATTAGCACCAATAAATATTATTATTATTAATATGCTAGTAGTATAGGTTGAATTATCCGTCCTATGAGAAAGCAGCTTTATATAATCCCTTCGGCCTGAGTCAGAGTTTCAAATGCTGCACATGAATAGCACACAGAGCTGGCTTTTTAAATTCTTTTAAATTGGTAGTTTATTTTAATCTCTTACAAGTTCTGTGTCTTATAGAATATTATTTAATTGTTGATTATATTATAAAACATGTATTCTCCAAAATGAAATTGACATATTTGAAAGTTTTCCAAAAAATCTATTTCTTCAACTACCTTAAAACCGCCTGTTTTGTTTTCAATAGCCACCCTGTATGTTAAGTATAAAGTAGGTACCACCTGTAGACAATTTAGAAATAAAACAGATATAGGCGGTGCAAGCAATCTCAGTCACCCGTACAAGTGAATTGTGTTATAATATTATTTAACTTACTAGATAAGTATCTAATATTGTTGCTTGAGCAATTCCTCGTCGATATTGAACAAATCTATATTAGAACTGATAAACTTGTTTCTCATTTACAATAACCATTAGACTGCAATCAATACAAATTAAAGTTTCGAAATGTAATGTCAATGTCCATCAACTTTGCGTTAATTCTTATTTTGATCCGTGCTATTAATGCCATTTTGTATATATGTCATTTAGTTAGACATAATTACACAACTTATTTATTATTGCCCAACTACAATGCAAATTAGAAAGGTTGAAGCTGTGTGGAGTTCAGCAACTAATCTTGTTTTGACAAATCATTATTGAAATCAATATTCCATCTACTCAAACTAGCACCACGAGGAGAATAAAATACCACCAAACAACAAAGAGGCGCAACTCCGGATATCAATCTACGTGTTGAAGAGATTTCAATTAAGATATTGTGATCCGATTTTTATCTGAACACCAGCCAATACATAAGGATTATCTGTGGCAATTAATAAAAGATATCAGTGGATTATTTGTCATTATCATTTTTTTGATGGACACCTACAGAACAGCTTACCAGTTTTCATTTGTAAGAGCGATCTGATATTTCAAAGCTTTGTCATTTGAAACTGGTTAACAACTATTTATAAATTCAAAGGGGAGGTGAAGAAAGTGTGATGAACAGAATTAATCTAATTTTGTTTGACATCTAAAACATTCTGACGTGCCGTTTTCATACGAGGTGTCCCAAAAGTCCCGGAACGGTCAAATATATCGCAAACTGCTAATCTTTTCGGAAAACAAAAAACACGTTTTCAATATTTTAAAAACCTAATGACACCATAGCTGACCCCCCTCCCGCAGGGGGGCAGCAACTTTGAAAAATAAAATGGGAACCCCGTTTTTTATTGAAGAAACGGATTGTACGGCTAAAATTATGTAAGGTTCGTCTGGAACATTTAACATAAAGGCATAAGTTTGAAATAATCGGTTTACACCGGAGAGAAAAAAAAACACGTGTTCAATATTTTTTAAAAAACTATCCAATGACACCAAAGCTGACTCCCTCCCCAACTTTGAAAAATGAAATGGGAACCACCATTTTTATTGAAGAAACGGATTGTACTTACGCCTTTATGTTAATTCTCCACTCCACTCCACTCCACTCCACTCCACTCCACTCTACTCCACTCTACTCCATTCTACTCTATTCTACTCTACTCTACTCCACTCTACTCCACTCTACTCCACTCTACTCCACTCTACTCCACTCTACTCCGCTCCACTCTACTCCACTCTACTCCAGTCTACTCCACACTACTCTACTCTACTCTACTCTACTCTACTCTACTCTACTCTACTCTACTCTACTCTACTCTACTCTACTCTACTCTACTCTACTCTACTCTACTCTACTCTACTCTACTCTACTCTACTCTACTCTACTCTACTCTACTCTACTCTACTCTACTCTACTCTACTCTACTCTACTCTACTCTACTCTACTCTACTCTACTCTACTCTACTCCAACTCTACTCCTACTCTACTCCAACTCCACTCCACTCCACTCAAGTGTTCAAAAAATCGTAAGTTACTCTTATACACAAAAAAGGCGAGTTTAATAATACAGAGTGTTATAGGCCTATTTCTATATATAATTTTTAGGTTTCAAAAGAAAGCAGTTCGGTATATAGCTGGTGTTTGTAAATACTCATCTTGTCGAAATATTCTTAAAGATTTTCATATATTAACTCTGGCATGTATTTATATCTTAGAAATAGTTCTTTATATTAAGAAAAATTTAAATGCATTTCCAACAAACAATTTTAAATATACATACAGTACTCGTGAAAGGAATTATTTGAACACGTCACTACATAATCTATCTAAGTTTGAGGAAAGTTCGAATTATATGGAAATTAAACTTTACAACAAAATTCCAAACTGTATTAAAAACATAAATAATGTGAACTCATTCAAAAGAGAAATGGTTAATTATTTAAGTGATATGGGTTTCTATTCTGTTGAAGAGTATTTAAATGTGTAGAATCTAAATGGTTTTTAATTTTATTGTGTAATTTTTGTATTTTATACGTTTTTTGTATGTAATTATTAAGCTTCTGCAGCAATTGCTATTGAAGCCATGGCTTTTATTTGTGACTAGTCCTATACCTTTCTGTATGGTCTTTTGGACAATAAATTATTATTATTATTATTACCTGTCATCTCCAAAATATTTTAAATCGTTCTAAATAGACTGCTAGAACATTTTGAAAAAAATAACCTACCAACTAGTGCTCAATTTGGATATAGACAAGGGAAATTCACTGTTAACGCAATCTGTGAAATGTATGCAAACATTCGCTTTTGAGGAGCGAAAACTATGCTCTGTTAAATTTTATGACATGTCCGAGGCATTTAATACTGTTAACTATAGTGTTCTAATACAAAAATTAGATTATTGTGGGATCAGAGAAAATGCCTTAAGTATATTTAAGTCCTAACTTGCAGATCGTCAACAATATATTGAATTTAACGGTAAAGTATCCAAACTTTTCTATGTTAATTATGGAGTACCACCAGGGTCCGTCCTAGGTCCTGTGATGTTTATCATCTGTATTAATGATCTGTCTTTCAATTTGACTCCTGATGTATTCCCAATAATATATACTGGCGCTGCCACATTTTTGCTAAGAGAAAACTTTTTTTCCAACTTGCATATTACAAGTAAAAATTCTGATAGTTTAATAAAAATTTGGTCGAAGAGTAATTATCTTGCCATAAACAGTGATAAAACCAAAACTTTATAATTTTTTACAAAAAATAATGAAGTAAACATTGTACCTATTAAACTACTCGGTATGTATTTGGATACGTCATTATATTTTTTATTCTGCGTTCAAAACATACGGCTATCCACCTCATTTATGTAATAAGACAACTTAGTAATAAAACAACAAAAAATGCCTAAGAGTGGCTTATTTAGCCATATTCCACAGTATAATGACATATGGATTGATAATATGGGGATCATCATGCCAATTAAATAAAAATTTTAAATTACAAAAAAAATCGTAATAATAATGGTGTGTGCTAAAAATGACGAGCATTATAAATCACTTTTCAAAAGTCAAAAGAGGCAGGGCCGGTCCAATAACTATTGTCAGCCTAGGCAAAGTTCAATTCTGGCGTCTCCTCTCTTTTCAAATCGTTGGCAATAAACAATAGTTAACCTATCAATGTTTTAATTTTAAGTTATCGTTCATGTCGGACAGTGTTGTCGGATTTTTTTTCCTAATTACTTGATACAGAAAATATTTTGTTTTTTTAAATTGTCTAGTCGAGATTTGTTTGGCGTTTGACGCCCCTAATCGTGGCGCCCTAGGCAGTTGCCTGGGTTGCCTGGGCCTATGACCGGCCCTGAGGAGGACATATACTACCATAAATCTAAAACAAAAGCAAATTTAAGTTTACCAAAATATAGAATAAGAAAATCGCAAAATTCTTTCTTATACCAATCATTTAAGAATCCTCCTCCTCCAGGAGTCATGGTTGTCTAAACGACGTTCAGTGAGAACCTGAAGATGGCAGATGAGATTTTTCCGAAACGTCGTTCAGACAACCATTATTCCTGGAGGAGTCGACCATCGACGCGGGGGAGCACCCGGAAGTACAATAACACCTCATATATATACATATATATATTTGTATATGTGTATATATATTATTTCTCTGTATTTGAGGTAATGTTTTTTTATGATTGTGTATTTATTAATTTTTTTAACTTACACATATTTTATTTTAGTGTTTTAATTTTGTTATGTTTTTGTATTCACACTTTATATTTTATACTACCATTATTATATTTGACGTATGCAAAGATTGTTAATGTATGTATGCCATGAATAAATTTCTATTCTATTCTATAATCTAGAGAAGTCAGATAGACTGCCCGGATATTCTTAGCTCTATCCAATTTAATATTCCATCTTTTCAAACTCGCTCATACGCTCTATTCTATTTGGATATACCAAGAACAAATGTACTAAAATCTTCTCCTAAGCTATCAAGCGAACCTAGATGTTTTCAATTGTAGAATTAACAATATAAAACAATGTATTTTAAATCGTTCTTAAGTTAACCTTCAGTTTTCTACTACCGTCTAAACTATGTCCTCATATATATTTTTCTTTTTGTTGTTTCCTCTCTTTAGTTTTAGTTTTAATAGTAATTATTTCTCTGTAAATTATTTAGTATTAAGTTTCTATTTCTGTACTGTATACATATTTTTTGTATATTTCCTGCCCTATAATTGGATGCATATCTGTCTGGGCAGCCGTATTCGTAAAATAAAATAAAAGAAAATAAAAAAATAGATTTTAAACATTAATATTGTGCATTTTTCTCATGTATGAGAAAGTTCGTTGGAATTGTTTAGGATCGTTTATTTGATTACCCTTACCGCCTGGAAGTCAATGTCTTTGAATTGAACATAAAAGAAACATAAACTGTAACCGCTAAGCCACTAAAATTGAATCATAAAATTTTTAGTACTTAATTGAATTTAAAAATCTAGTAAAATTTCTTATCGCAACGTTAAAATGATTAAACATTTCAAAAAATTTAATGGAAACATAATAAATAATTATTACGAATTTTATAGAGGGATTCCGTATAAAAAGCATAATAAAATTTTATTGCGAGATGTTTCAATTAAAATTATACGTTGCTTTTAGCACCTACATGAAATGATTCGGCATTACAAGGTTTATAAGGTTAAAACACTGTTAATGCAGCAATAATTATTTTATATCGTAAATAATATAATTTAAATACAATTAATGATCATTCATATACCGTAGGGGAAAGTAGTTTACAGTGAGATGAAAAATAAACAAATCATTGGAAAACTGATAGAATGGGAGGCAATTATATGTAACTAACATTAGTCAAAATTTATCGACATAGGCGCCATTATACGAGTGTATTTATCTATTATTTACATTTCCGTATGCAAAGTCACGATCATTTTCAGTAAATGCAACTAACGATATTTATTTCACAACATAGAGACTAATTTTAACTGTCGTTTAGTCATTTTAGAGCTCTAATAAACTTCCTCACCGATGAAGAAATAGTCATTTACATATGCACAGGCATTAAAAGCCCTCTTAAATCTAAATATTATTGGTTGCCATGGAAACAAGTTGCATACGACTCTTAGATCGTTGATATACATATACTGTAATTAGTCGTCGATAATTACATTTATTAAAATTGATCAAGTAGTCTCATACATTCCTTAAGTTAAATCAAGAGTAACTAATTTTACGAATTTAGTTCAATTAAGTTTTAATCGTGTCCTCGATTATTGCCAATCAAATAATAATTGTTGATTATTTTATTTGCCATAAAATTCGAACGTTGCGAAAAGAAAATAAGTGCATAAATAACGAGCTATTACATTGAAACATGCGAAACTATATAATGCAAGATACTTTAGATACTGTCATAAGCAAGTAATATCTTATAGGTGAAAAATTTAATCCATGTAAAATTTTATGCGAATAACGATCTGTTCAGCTTTGCATCTCGACTCATTAGGTTAACGACTAGAATGTAAAGTTATGTTGAATTATCTTGTATAAAGGGACATTTAGAATAATGTAGGCTAAATATTGCCTAGATTGTGGCATACACATATATTTTCTTCTAGAAATAAAATTCGAGAAATCTACGAAGTGACACAATCATCCACTTTTAACTATATTCTGTTGAAATATCTGTTACTTCGGGCATTCCCCATGGATCAATATTTGAACCATTTTTTCTTATCTTATTCATTAACGGTACACTTGATAACTTGTCATCTATAACGAAAATCATTCAAGTAATGGAATTAAAGGATGTTTTGACAAGGGTGTGTGACTGAAAGCTTTATAGGCGTAATGGGATACGCTTAGGCTCGAAATAAATTGGAGAGAGCGTGGCAGAGCTCAGATAGTAAAGAATTTACTACGAATCTAGTGATTCCTAGAGGCCGGGTACCAAAAGTACTTCAAGTGCACGATGTAATGTGAGAAGACGTTGGCTTGAATACGGGGACGGTTTTACTGGCCGTCATGATGTAGAGGCATGGTGTCGCAAACACAAGGTTTGTGAAGATGCGGCCACCAAGGATCTTATAAAGGCTCATTATGGCAGTAACGTCAGTTCAGCAAGTTTCAAAGTGGGAGATTTGGTTTGGCTGTTATAGTAAATTCCATTCCCTATAAGTAAATGCAAAATAGAAAATATCAAAAATAATCAAAATACTCAATCCTTAGGTCCAAAAGACAAACCCTGATAAAAGTAGCCTTCATTTCATTTCAACCAAAAACTACTACGTCACTAAAAATCTGAAAAAATTCACGAAACTCCGATAATTCAAAAATATCCTAAAACGATCGAAAAATACGTTACAATGTTCCATTTGTCAATTTTTGAAATAAATTTTCCAAATAACTCACCTAACAAATATAGCCCCCATATAATAGCATTCAACACCCAACAAACTTTCCTTACCTCCGGTATAAATTTTAAATTTATATTCATAAACTTTTTACATCTCATTTTCTATTCAATTTTAACTTTCACTCGAATTGCGCCCTACCTATTTTATCAATTTCATTTCAGTCCACATTTCCAAATTAATGTCACAACTTATTCTCGTTCCAACGCACTAGCACACTTTTATTTCATTTCAACTCCATATTTACCACCTTCAAACTTCAACACCCAAAATCCATATTACGTGCGTGCGTAAAGTATGCCTATACGAGGACGAACCAATATATTCATCTTCTTTTTCATTCAATATCTTCTAAACTAAAACCTATTCGAGATTCATTCAATTACCAAACGATTTCCCTTTCTATTGCTCAAACAATCATGTAATTTTCATTTTCAAATTTTAACTTTTCGCAAAAATGATGCAATATTGCAAAATATTGCGCAACCCTCGCCCGCATTGAATGGCGGGATCCGACTTTCTAGAATAAAATAGGTATAAAAACGTCGTGCACAACTCACGGGGCACGACAAACGAAACGATAGTAAAACGTATAAAAGGCCAAGCTCAACACGCTCTAGACAAATCAGTTTTTTCGGTGTAACTCGCGATAATCTAAATCCAGTGCCCGCGCCGCTGCGCTTCCTTGGCCCAACCAAGTAAAAAATGGTTTATTTAAGTGAATTTTTTCAGTTATTCTAAACAATCCAATCTGCCACCGCACACCTAATTTTAAGTGAATATTTGACATTTTTTTAACAATTTTAATCGAATCAAATCTCCCAAACCAGAATTTATTCGTTGTCGAAAAATTACAAACTAGTAACTGTAAGAGAATGATAATTTTATTTAAACCTGTGTTTTAATCTACAACAACTGCATACAGGGTGTTCCCAAACATCTGGGCAACTTAATTGAAATTTTTTAAATTAAATAAAAGTGTTTCAATATAAATCTTACCGTTAAAAGTGTTTTTCTCTGAGAAGTATATACAGGGTGCAGCTATTGACCAATAATAAATTCAGAAATCCGAAGTACTAGCTGTATTTTCCAGTGGCAGTCAGTAAAAGCAATCAGCAGGGGCTTATACAGTGTGAGCAATTTATCCTGGTCCAACCCTTTTAAGTGCAATTCCCCAAAACTTCATTCTACTACCAATTAAGTGCGCGTACAGCCTCAAGGGTATCTGCTAAGCTCATAGCTCTTGTTTGTGTACGTGTTCATAGCACCCAATCTAGAGCTAAAAATATTAACGCCAGAGTCGTCTGCGTGTTCACTGTACAATTTTTAATGGAGAAAAAAATGTCCTCTAAGCTTCTCTCGCCTTGGGAAGGACCGTATTCTGTCATCACTAAAATTAATAACGTTGTTTGTCGGATTCACCGTAGTAAGTAATCGAAAATGAAAATCTTACTCCTGAACAGGCTGGCGACGTATGTTGGAGATGCTGAATTGCCTGACCGGAACGTTGCGGCTTGAAAATGAGATAGTGCTATATACATGCTCCCTTGCGTTTAATCCCCCTTAGTAGAGTGGAAAGGAGCCTGCTTAATTAGCTACCAATAAAATGGTAGTTCGCCAGTTGTCCGAGAGATGGTGCCACTAGGTTTACTAGAGCTGTCAAGAAGTTCTGGTCTTCCTCCTGAATCATTAACCAGAATAAGAGAAAAACTTTGTAATAAGGGTCACGGTGTATAAAAGAAGCGGAGCCAATGCACTAGACCAGTTCTAGTTAAGAATGTAAAGTGATCGGATGAAGAGCAAGGACAAGTAAACAGATTAGTAAAAAGCACAGTGACAAATAGCGAGTTAAATGAATGAAAGTTTTAATTAGTGTTGTAATTATAAGGACTAATTATTGTAAGTTAAATAAATCAGTGGTTAGTGATAATTCGAGCTACATTTACTGAACCAACGCTTGATGTATTTACTATAGAATATAAGCACGTAACAATAATGATATTATAGGTACAAGTGTATGCCTCCCTTTGTAGAAGCCTGGGCAGTTAACTTACACTGTTAGGGCGGGAGTGATTAGGAAATCAGCCCAGAATTGGTAAATGGTTGGTATAGTAACCTGCGGATTTATGATACAAATAAAAAAATACAACAAAAACTTTATGAGCTCATTATTAACGCCGGTGAACCATTCGGTATGGTACCATCAAACAAGCCGACGTAAATTAAAAGCCTATAAAGGTAAGTGATTCAATTTACGGGCGATAGTACAGAGAATGACGGTATTTTAATGAGGTCGTAAAGTTTTTGTTGCCTCTTTTGCCTGCCCAGTAAAATTGCAAACGACTATAACTTCATCAATAAGTATATTAGAAAGATTGGTATTATGTATCATTATAAATTCTATCACACTTAAATTAACTAAGTTTACTCTTTATGCTTATACAGAGCCAGAAGATTTTAAACATCTTTTCTCCACTTTCATTTGGCACATTGATTTAAAGATTAGTTTTTTTATTAACACTTCATAATTTATGATTGTCAACCGACACTGTTATGAGATTAATATTCTTGAATAGGAAAATACCAAAGTCAGGTGGACCATCTCCTTCAATTAAAAATTTATTAAGTTAATAAAACAATGCCTACGCTTCCGAAGTTTTCTCTTTTTCTAATAGCGATCGACTTGAAATAAATATTTTATGGGCATTTTTATAGCTAATCGACATCTGCTCTTCGGTGATCCAGACGTACGTAGGAGTATTTATGTGAGTTTAGAATTTAGAAGTCTCTTATGATATCTCTTTGCCCGACAAATATGGTATAACAATATAAAACCATCAACTTCCGTACTAGTTACGGCTAATCGATCGCTGTCCCTTAAATGACGGTATAATGATTCAAAATTTTAATAAGTGGGAAGTCTTGTTAGGGAATAATCCTTGCTGCCCATTTTCATTTTTCCTTATATTTTAATGAATATCAAACTCTAAATATTTTACATTATATTTTGTGTCTATACGTCTCGACCTAGCAGCCTTAAATGAGTATCCAAACAGTTTTCATGCGGGCTCGATCAACATCTAAAAAGTATTTTCGCCACACCGCTAACCATAATTAACTCTTGTTCTGATATTAAATCTATTTATATAACATACCTACTACATCGTGTTACCTTTCCCATTATTGTTATTAATATTACAACATAAATCAACTATTTATAAATTATCTCCTAAACATAATCGATTGGTAAATAACGCTATTGATAACTTGTTGGGCACGTTGCGTGGGCAGTAATAAACGTATAATATAAGAGGTCAGTACATTGTTTTTTTTTTCAACAAGATAATTCTTTATAATTCTGCTCATCTTTTAGAAATAAAATATGTAATATACGACACTATTAAATCATGCAACGTGTGAATTTCGATAATTAATTATATAAAATCTTATTGGGCAATATGCTTTCTTGAAGTTGTGTTCATCAGATAGTATTTTAAAGAACCAATATGAAATAACCCATATTTAATTCTCCGCAGGTCTTTAGCCTCCTATTAGTTAATGGAGATTGTGGGAGACAAACATATTATAGAACCTTTCTTCAAACCTTAATTGCATATTATAAAAATCCGCACGTGTTTCTACAGCCATCTCACAACTTTTAAGAGATGAAGATTTAAATCTTTTTATCACTTCTTTTTTATACATTCAGATTTATAAGAACAGAAAAATAAGTTGAAAGAAAAAGTTACTTGTTATTTGGAAAATTTTTACGTCACAAAATGAGAATTTATGAGAAATTAATTTTTGCAAAAATATACGTGCAAATAAAATAAAGAATTTTGTTTTCATAAAATATATTTTAAATCCAAATATCCAATTATCAAATACAAATTTAATTTGTGTGTTGTGAGAATTTCACCATTAATATACCGCTCACTGCGGTGCGAATAGGTATTACAACATAACAGAACGTCGGCGTAAGCAATGTGTTCTTGTGATCCTAAAAGTCCACGCGGTTTCATCCACTGCTGTTTTCTGAATAACAGTGAAAGACATGTAAAGAGGTTATTGGAATAAAATAGGGGTGATCACTACGTGCACTGTGGAGCCGTGTGCAAAACAATGTTTAGGCGTAAGAGGCTGAAAAGTGAAAATCTTCCTATATAACCAGCGTGTTAAAAAAGGTAAAAAAGTATCATTCCCTCCCTCCCGCTATCTACCGCTAATCATATAAAAGAACAGGCTAGATTACGAGATCTTTGAGCTACATGTCTGTTTTAAGAGTGGTTCTCTCCAGGCTTTCTACTAAAATACTCGCTACTCATTGTACAAGTTATTACCACATAACTAATCTTTTCATCAACTAGAAATAATCTATTATTTTCGAGTATTAGAGGATACTCTTGGGGCTTATTATTAACACCAAAATTGCCGTCGTAGCCATCGACAACGAATTTACTTCGACTTTATTTCAATATTCATGCAAGGTGACGCTACGGGCCACATCAATAATAAAATGACAACTTGCGCCATGGACTCGGACTCTGCATTATTATTTAAAAATTGGTTTGGGGTGGGAAATGGATATTTTGCGTGTTTGTGGTACTAAAAGAGACATTAGATTTTTATGAAATATGTGATTTGATTTTTAACAAGAAAGTAGGATAAAATTACATTACAATTTACTCAGTTATTACTTTCAATAATAATAATAATAATGAGACTAGATAAAAGTTCACATTCTAAATACTTTATTGGAGAAGTTTACGTTTGCTGAATTACGATGTACTATCGCTAAATTAATATATTTAGGGTTATGCAATGACAAGTCACTTTATCAGTGATCAGTCAAACTTCATGTCAATCATTATTCTGCAGTTTAATAACACAAATAGGTGGTTCCCGTGTCCACCATATCTCACGTAAGGTTTTGTGAGGATGCTTTATCTTCAAAGTACACTAGGAATATTTTGCTACTGTAACCACAAGGTTGTTTGATTATTGTCAAATTTTATCTACAATGAATTACATGAGTTCAACGTATCGTGCATCAATAAAGGCTTGAAACATTAACAACCGTCAATTGGCTGTTCGGTACTTGATTGGGGTTCCGTTACAACGTGGGATGTTTAATATTTCAGGCTATGTCTGTTCATTTGCTGGATTGAAGGGTGATACAACGCAAACTTGGATCTTTCGCGGATTCGCGTCTTCGCATGGTTGGCAATTACATGCAACTTATTGGTTGCTCTTCTATTTAATTACTTTAGGTAAACTGCCCCAGGATTCTTTATATGAGTTTAAGCTCTCATTTACAGCACAATTAATATTATTATATGAGCGATTGCTCCAGCTTTAATCTAAAACAATAACAATCACTTTACCGACCATTACCGCTAATTTGAATCAAAATAACACGGACATTCCATTGCATAACGTGGTTCTTTTTATTTGCATAGCCAACCCTGAAACATATACAATATCACCGTTACTGTGGCAACGTAAACTTTCCTACATAATATTTAGTTTGTTTAATTCCATGTTTGGCTAATTGCCGCAACAATTGTTATAAAATAAAATGATTTCTGTGGTTATTGTCCCAACGATAATATGTATTAAAACGATCACTACTTTTTCTTTCAACACAAGTAATAAACTATATAAATGAAAATGATTTAATTTCATTTAAATAAAATCTTAACGAACTTTAACCATAAATTCACAGTGCAATCTTGAGTAATAAAATAGAAAATGAACAAAGTAAATGATTAACTCTAGTTTCTCAATTAATATACAGTGTGTTAAGATTTATAAGTTATTTCAATTAAATGAGTGATTAATTTTCTAAAGACATAGGTAAATAGTATCTGATCTGGTAGGAAACCGTGATATTAAACTTTACATAAAGAATTTTGGTACGCATACTACAAACACAACGTAATTTGGATCCTAACTCTGTAAAACTAGACGATCACATAACTGGTCAATTTGTTTATTTATCTTGATATAAAATTAATGTAAATAATTAATCGATAGCCGAGTGGGTTAAGGCGCGAGGTGGCAATCGCGATTGCACACGGACATCGCACCACCGGGTTCGAATCCTGGCTCCGGCACTGGCACTAGCACTGTCGGAGGAAATGGTTCTATGTCCGCGTTTTTTCAATGTATAACCCCCCTCCGTACAAGCCCTGGCTTCTGGAATTGGGGGTTGTCTAATTTCTGTAGTGTTTATTTAATTGGTGGGATTAAATGATTGCTTGATTACTTAACGATCAAGGAGCTTCTTTAGTAATTAAAGAGGGGGGGTGGGATACGCTTCAACAGTTATCGCATGTCTGTTATTTTCGAACAGAAACAACAGCCTGTTAATGTTATTTACAAACATCCGTTATAAAATAACTATTGTTAAATAACAACCCATCACTACTCAGAACCTCAGAAGCTAATCAGTCGCATAAAGTGTGACGCGCCACAACCACAAACTAATAATAACAGGTTTTAGTCGATGAACTCGTCAATACATAGTAATAAATTACACATTTACCGATAGACGTCACCACGCTCTAGTTTACTATTCGGTTACCACTTTTAAGCTTCTCGCCAACAGATGGCTCCCACTAGAAAATATATCAATTTATTAAATAGATATGTATATCTTAGGAAATCTAAAATGTAAACTATTGCCATAATTAGCGTATAAAAATTGTCTACAAAATGATATTGTAAAGATAGTTAATGATCTAAAGTCCATAAAAATCGATTTAGTTTTTAACATTTCACAAGTTGGTAGCTCTGACAACCGACTTGTCAAACTGTCAGTTTAAGTTATTTCTTCTTGTTTTTGCGAGTTAAAAAGGTTATAAAATTAGCCAAGTTGCTTAAATCTTTTTTAAATCAAGAAATTGAGCCGAAAACTTTGCTAGGGATTAATTTAGTTAAAAGGCACGTGGTTGCTAGTCGGTTTGATACCGGATCAAAAACTAAATTTAACCTAATTTTCAATTAATATTATGGTTTGTTTAATTGAAATTTCGATTTATTCGGATTAATATGCGGGTTATCGTCTAGTAGTAGTATTGTAGACGATTTTGGTAAGGCTAGATAGTATCACATCAAAAATTATTTTTGTTTTTATTATATAATTTTTAAATTCTACCATATGTATACTAAAACATGATATTTTTAGTCGCAAACTCCTCTATAAAATCTTTATTTTTCTATAAGGAACGTAACCAGACTGCAACCAGCAGCAACTCTCCGGGCTATGTGCCCCGTCGAGCGCTGAGTTACAAGTTGCAAGCCTGGCGCGTTAAGTACAATAATTGCATGTTACCATTAAAACGCTAATGCTTCGATTACAACAAACACCAGCCGAATATGCAATTATTACACTTAACGCGCCAGCCTTGTAACTTGTAATTCAGCGCTCGGCGGGGCACATAGCCCGAAGCGTAGCTGTTGGTTGCAGTCTGGTTACGTTCCTTATAGAAAACTAAGGATTATATAGAGGAGTTTGCGACTAAAAATATGATTTAATATTCCGCCCTCTAAAAGCACATTTGAAATATGTATACTGTTAATTATTTTTGTCTCTATAAAATGTGGGTTCCTCTTATTTCTTTTTTTTTTCAATTTTATATTGTACATTTGTTTTAAATTCTCTTTAAATTATGTTAAAAGTGTATATTATTGTTGTTTGTTCTATTTAGTTGTATTTTTATCCGTGTATTAGTTGTATTTTTATTACTATTATAATAACTGGCTGCAGTTTTACATCCTAAACAGTTCTAAGTGGCCGTATATTACTTAATTCTTCTAATTAATCCTTAAAAAGTTGCATTCCTGTTAAAAAAACGTGTCAATGTTTTATACGTTGACTTATTGTGTCCTGACTTAAACACATTTACTCTACAGTTGAACTAAGCTCCTAACATTGATTTAATCGATACGAACTCCCGGCATCCATTTATCTCCAGATTATCAGCCGCTTCTGTTGCAATGCCGCAACGGAATGCATATCTATTAGAATAATTAGCTCCATTTACAATACACGGGCCGGCCGATCGACGAGAACAAGCGAGCGCGGTCACTTATGTAACAGTTTGTTGGTCCCATAAGTCATTCTCTTGACCAAGGTCTACAACAACATTCGCCGCGCTTTATGCGAAAACTAAATACAATCACCGTGCTGATCTGGTAACGGTAAGCAGACCAACGCCTTGCCGTATGTTTCTCATAACGCAATCACATGAAAAATTAACGACATATTTTGAGCTGAATGATTTGTGGCCGGTAATTGTATCAGATGGATGACTGACGTGCCTGCGAACGTTTTAAAATTGACACGTTCTATTTGTTAACACCTTATCTAGTGTTGCACTTTTTTTGTTTGCGACAGGGGGATTGTTTATGTGCCAATTATTTCAATATAGTTACAACTGATTTATAGTGAGCATTACGATTACTACAAATGATGTTAAGTTGAAAGCCTAAGCAAAGTATGTGCAATTCTGTTTGTGGTATGCAAAAAAATAGTATCAATAAAAGGCTGCCACTAAAGAGAGGGGATGCTTTATTAGGAAATATTTGTTATTTTTGGTCAGAGTGGTAAAAGTAGTTTTCATAATAATAGCGTGGTAAATAAACATAATTGCTATATTGGTAGGATAATAATTCAAAGTGATCAAAGTAACCAATAAAGTGTTTTTGGCATCAACGTGTGGTGTTCCAGGAGGATGGTGCATTATCTCACACTGCAAGAAGTTATTTAGACACTATTTTTAAACGTAGATGAATTAGAAAGAACTGACCACTTAAACTAGGGTCAATAATTCGAGTCAGTAAAGGAATGCTAGATGGCCCATGTATAGATGGAGCGGCACATGTTTTTAGTATACTTATGGAAGTGCGTGCGCAGCCGTCTTGCTTGTCCGCTCCATTCTTGTTGGTCACAATTACTGACTCGAATTATTGGCCCAGGTGTAGTTGGCGAGCTCGATCATCTGACATGATTCACCGGACTCTTTTTTATTCAGTTAGGTACTGAAAAAATAAGGTTTATGAAAAACCTATAGAAGATATGGCCAATTCACAAAATGGAAATTGTGCAGCTGTGCAGCAATGAGTTGAAATACATTATTAGCCGCCTATAATAAGAAACTTACAAATTGAAATACCCTGTATTCTATGCTTTCTATTTAAAAATAATTCCTTATTATTTTCTTTTCGAATATTTTAAAACATCCAATCAGAAATTAAGATAAATACCAAGTTTAAGTAACGTTTAAAGATCACCTCAGGGCATGGTGTTAGCTCTTATCTAAATTATGTTAACATAAATAAACGAACTCAATATTGCTAAAATAGAGATGGTCGCTACGTTGTATACGAACCACGCCGTGAGAACACTAAGACAAAGTGAATAAAACATAATAATTATGTTTTCTAATTATTAGAAAACACATTTCGGACTGAGGGAGGGGGATAGTTCGTCATTAGATCGCGTATCTCAATAATGTAAACAAGCATATGCATCGTGGGCAACGTGGTATAGTGACGAAATTCTGACATTCTTGGTATTCTTTCTAGGCGATAATGATATAAAAGCTCGGACTAGTGGCATTACAAAGAGGAAGCTAATTGTCTGTCGATTCGAGCGGTTCTCTCCGGACAAAATTACCAAACTACTTTCTGCTCAAATTATTTCTACATAACGAATTTCTACACCAATTAGAAATAATCTATCATTTTCGCTTATCAGAGGATACTCTTCGGCCATATTATTGACACCAGGATTGCCGTGGTAGCCATCGACAACGAACGTATTTACTTCGACTTCATTTCAATATTCAAGTCGACGCTGCCGTGCGCTGCACAATGGCAATTTACGCAAGTATCAACGCGGGCGCCGATAGAGTCCCGGAAAACGACGTAGCGGTTTATATAGTCTCTGGTAAATTTGTTGCGAACTCTGCGTCGTTATTTAAAAAAATTGAATTTACATTCTGGTTGGGTGGGAAATGGGTGTTTTCGCGTTTCTGTGATACAAAAAGAAACGTTAGATTTATGAAATATTAGCTTTCGTTTTTAATAAGAAAATAAGATAAAGTTACATTAGAATTTGCTCAGATATTATGTTTAATAATAATAATGAGATTAGGTAAAAGTTTTTTATTTTTTTAAATTTCCTTGGATTTACCATTAGCCAATGTCCTTTCCTTATAACCGACACCTAATGTACACATTTTTTTTCTCCCTTTTTTCTCTTCCTTTTTCCTTTATTTCTAGCTCTATTGCGCACCTATAGCATTCCCGGTTAGAACATTAATATCTATATTATTGCTAAGTATTTATTAGGGAAATTTACGTTTGCTAAATAAAAAGTTTATATCATTAAGAGTTTCAGTTTCAGAGTTTATGCAATGACGAGCAACTTTAATTTCAATTATACTTTAGTTTATGTACTATCAGTGGCTGACCGTGTGCTCTTGACACGTAAGATTTCACAAAAATGTTTTGCAGTTCAAATTATTGCGAGAGGTTTCTCACCGGCGATCTACCTAGTTTTCTATGATTATTTAATAACGGCCCATCACTCAATTATACTACGAACTATAAACAGTACAGGCCAGCGGTCATTGCTTGGGTCTATTGGCCCTGTATACCTTGCTCATATTAGAGAGGGTTAGTTTTCGTCGAAGCGCTGAACCGGGACATCATGTCTCTTTTAATACATCGCCCAACCGCGTTTTACGTTGTTGGACATTCATACACAATTTTGTAGTTGTCATTTGTTTAATTCAGTTAAAGGATATTTCCTCAACATTCTATGATATTTTACATGAGTATTTAATTCTCATTTACCACGTATATTTTATAATTCACGAAGATTTCATGATCATTGTCCTCTTTTTACATTAAGTTTTATTTTCGTCATAGCGATTGCTATCACATTAGGTAAGAAACATTTTAATAGCAAGGGAGAGAGTCCTGCGATACGAAATTTACTAAGTAGATTCCGAGGTCAAGCCTCACAAAGGCATCGAAAGAATCGGTGTAAATCAATATATAAGTTTTCTTAAACAATTCTGGTTACTTGGAATAGATTGATTAATGTAGATTTACCGCAATCAAAACCAAGCTGATATATCGTAATCCGCCCCTTTAATGAAGTTGCAAATTATAATACTAGATCGACAGTTCTCGTTATTTTATTTTTCACCTTTTTTGTGAATATATTTTTCCATGTATGTTTCTACTTTATGTTAAAAAACATATTTAAAAATTAGAAGAACCTATTCACATTAAATAGTGTTATTCTGCCAGGCCAGTTAAAGTCTTTTCTTTTATATATTTCCAAACTTACTGAATATTAAAATGATTAACCAAGAACTGGGTTTTATGACAATCTTCAATTGGAACTAATTGTTACATAGCCGTACAAATCATTGTCCATTGTTATCACAATAGCAACAATTAGATACTCATTTTATAGTAAAATATGCATAGAGTATAAATAATAAGTCTGGCATTTTCTATTAAACAATTTTTAATGCTTCATTTTTGCTTTTCTTTTTATTCAAATCAATTTACTACGGATATTATGTAACGCTACGTAACATATTTCCTTTTATAGACAAGTTTGAATCATAGTTAATATTTTACTTACCGGCCATTACCTTGCAATATTTTTAGGGAAATGAATATATGCATTGAAACAGTTGCAGAATTAATCCTATTAGTTTTCTTCATCAGAAACTGTTTTTATATATAACCTCTCAATATTTAATGAATCATTAAAGTTCGGTTATGAACCACATAGCCTCTGATAGAAGAATGACCTTCAGTTGAATTTTTTGAAACTTTGGGAGAATGTTTTTAGAATCACTTTGATCCCAAAAATGGCTACTTTTCGACTACGTATTTAAATCTAGTTATGATTTTTTGCATCACAAAATGAAATTTCCTTAATTATCCAATCCAATCAAGTTTGTGGCTTCTTACTTCTCCAGGTACCTTTTCTAGAACTAGAGAAGAGACCTGAACTTGGCGACACAATACTGGCGCTGTTTTGGACATGGCTGATTCATCATCAAAATAAATCAAACTATGTAAAGTCATCATCACCAATCTGAAAGCTTTTTCGCGCAAATTATTTTTTCTCTACAAAAATTAATTATAATTGTTAATTAATTATAATTTTTGTGGAAACCTTTATTAAGGGAATTGTTTTTGCATTTTCTATAATACTTATCAATAAAAAATTGGGCAATACAATTAATATTAACAACCACTTTGTACAATCCTTTCGCGAAACTTACGAAATTCCGCTAAAAATATTAATAACATAAATGATGTCAAAGAGATGGGAGCCACTTTTCTATAGGTAATAAAAATAATCAGGTTGTTACAATAACCTTTCGACTGTCATAAAATAAGGTTAATAAAGCAGTAAATAATCCTTCGATGTCGGCAATAAGTTTGAAACTCAATGAAGAAGAAAATTGTTATATAATTAATAAATTAATTCAGATAATTCCGTAATATCACATGAAACTAATAAATGATAGTTTTACATAAGTCAGCATTAGCCAGTGGTAAATTGAAAAGGTGAAAAAATATAAGGTGTTCCATTTAAAACAAATAAGTTGATGTTCTGACAACGAAAATTTACATATTTTCGGGTTATGCAGAATTTAAAACCAAGAAAATTGCCTACAGATTTTTTTTGTGTAACGTTTCAAATTCAGCGGTAAGCAACAGAACTTTGGTGCGCTCTGTATATGGATATGATCCAACTTCAACAGTAAGTGAAACCATATTACTTTACAAAATATGTACCAAACTTGAAACAAAATCTAAAGTAGGATTTGTCCGAAACATTTTTTTCGATTCATAGATGGCGCTGTAATCGACGAAATTAAATTTTTTCGATTTCTCCTACTGCGAATCTATGCATACGATTCTGCAATACGTTTGCAATAAAAATACCACGTTTTCAGTGTAAATAATCAAAATTAGTCTTAAAAAAAATTTATTTATCAAATTTTCAATGACTGAAAAATGACTTGTCAAGATACTACTATTATTGTAACCCAGGAACAGGCGTCAACGCGATTTCCTTCGCTTATGACTTAACGGAGTGCTTGATTAAATCTGCTTTCAAATTAATATATTTATTGTACACTCACCGTCAAAAAAGCCGGCCACTTGAATAGTGTGAAAACTTTTGTAATATTTCACAGATTTTATTTATTTTTTCGTCATCAGAAATATCTCGTCCTTTCAATTTTGAAAAAATAATTTTTTACAGCTTATTACACCGGGAGAACCAAAATTATGTTTTTGGTGACCTAATTTCTAAACACCCTGTGGAGTAATTAGCAAACTTCAACAGGTTCTCTTGTACTCTGTTACAAAGCCCAAACCATTCTCAAAAATTTGTTTTTTTATTAATCCCAATATCTGAATTTTTGTAGAAGATAATCAGTTTCAAGTAAAATTTTGCAATTTCAGCTTTTTTAACTTAAAAAATATTTACTTTTTCTATATGGACTTTATTTTTCCAAATACGCGATTTATCAGTATGTCACCCTCGTCATCCTGAGACATAAGAAACCCAACAAACACTTTACGACCTCATTAAAATACCGGTACTATTTTTTAGTGAACATGTGAACTGGAATCTGCAACAGTGGGATAAAGTTCTATTCACTGATGACTCCAGGGTTTGCCTGCTGTCATCTGATGGTCGTGAAAGGGTGTATAGACGACGATATAAAAGGTTTGCCGAATGCACTATTTCTGAGCGAGTCTCATACCAAGAAGGTTCTGTTATGGTGTGGGCTGGTATTTCAAGTGAAGCACATACTGAACTTTTGTTTGTAGAAAACTGAGCTCTAAACGCTCACCGTTATATGCAAGATATCCTTCAAGAAGCTGTAGTTCCATATGCTTCTTTTATTGAAGATGAATTCATTTTAATGCACGATGGTACAAGGCCACATGCTGCAAACGTTGTGCACCAGTTTCTGAACGATGTTGGTATCCAACGATTAGAATGGCCTGCATGTATCTCTGATCTCAACCCCATTGAACATTTTTGGGTTGAACTTAAAAGACGTATTCGTTGCCGTCCAGTAGTACCAGAAACACTGCCAGAGCTACGTTTTGTTTTGCAGGATGAATATGCCGTAATCCCTCAGGAATAAATTTTAAAACTTATCCATTCGATGGCAGGTAGAATGCGTTGTGTTATTTCATCAAGAGGTGGACATACACACATACACGTTACTGAATTAATTATTTATTAAGATTGGCATATGTGCACTATTGTTCAAGTTAATAATATTTATTGTTAAGTATCACTTATTAATATTTAATTTTGTACCATCGTTTTATTATTTCATTTAAATTGCAAAATTTTACTTGAAACTGAATATCTTCTACACAAATTCAGATATTGGGATTAATCAAAAACAAATTTTTGAGAATGGATTTGACTTTGTAATAGAGTACAAGAGAACCTGACCGAATTTCCTAATTACTCCACAGGGTGTTTAGAAATTAGATCACCGAAACATAATTTTGGTTCTCCCGGTGTAATAAGCTGTAAAGAAACATTTTTTTCAAAATTGAAAGGGTATGAGATATTTTTTATGAATTTCTTAAAAACATGACGAAAAAATAATTAAAATGGTGAAATATTGCAAAATTTTTTGAACAACAAACGTTTCGCACTATTCAGGTGGTCGGATTTTTTTGCCGGTGAGTGTAGTTTGTTTTAAAAATACCATTTATGTTAAAACTTTTGATAAAAATGTTTACATTTAACGTTTGTGTTATTTCTTCTCTTCGTGTTTTTTATATTTTGGTTTTGTTTTTTTGTAAATAAACGTAGAAGAGAAAGAAATTACTTTAAGAAAAAATTCAATTTACTCAGTTCGAAGATTATTTCGCAAACAAAAAGATCTGTTTCCGCCAGGTTGCTGATACTACTTCAGAATGGAGTATTTATCTATACAAGAGAAAATTGAAATGGTTCTGGTTTATGGAGAAGCTGACAGGAGTCTTGATGATGCTGTCGATCTCCATGCTCTGCGTTTTCCGGATAGAATTCGGTCAGGTGCTGAAACAACTTTTTATAAAAATGTATCTACTTAAAAGTAGCTAGCTCAAGAGCAAGGCGTCAGGGAAAACTAGATTAATAAGAGACGAACAAGGTAAAATCTAATCCTATATTACAAAAAAATGGATGACCCGGAGGCCATAGTACATAAAAACATACATTAATGTCAAAAGCAAATCAAGAATTCTGTAAAATCAACGGTATTCGAATACGCAATCAGGTAATACAGAGACTTTTACAACGAAAGGTAATTTACAAATGCGAACAAAATCTAGCATTTTCACTGTAACAAAAGTTAATCTATGAGCTTGACAAAATCTGTAGTATACCAAAATAACAGTTCGATACTCCGATATTAACACACATAATAATTCTTAAAGTCAAAATCTCAAAAGAAATGTTGGGCGCCACGGAATTTATTTTTGGTAAAAAAAACCGAAAACCATTCAGGGAATTTAATTGGAACGTACTTATATTCTCGTTACACTTTGTCACTGAAGACGTTCTGACAGCCATTCTTCCAAATACCCACTTGTAGGGTGTATAGTTCGAAAATGTACAAATCAACCCCTAAGGTACTAAGGGTTCCCGTACTAAACAAGGGACATTTCCACAGAAAGTCTTTCACTGGGAAAGTTTATAGGGTTTACACTTGGATAATACAGTACAGTGTCTGACTAATACCGTAAATACATATATAACAGAATTGAACGTGAAATGTTCGTAATATGGCCGGCGACATGCCATATACAGCATAAATCATGGCGTTTTTTTATTAGCCAAACAAACTTCTCGTTAATTTTCGTAATTATGTCTTTTCCCCGCGGAATGTTTAAATTTGATTATGGATTTTTTTTCGTAGAGAGCCTATTATTCGAGATATTTGAAAGTCTCAGGTTTAAAAAATCGCCCGATTACATACGAACACACACATTTTCTTATCTGATATCTGACTTCAGCGTGTTATGAAAAGAGTGTCTGTACCATAATTAAATAATGAATAATTGAAATTAAACAATTTGCCTCATAAATCAAAGCAATGCTAATTTTGTTGCATAACGTGAAATTTCCGTGATGGTTCGCTTTAAGAATTTGATGGTTGGCTATCAGTAAATGATCCGTACGACGAACGCCCAAAAAAATATAGTTTCTTCCATACCTTCAATTGCGACAACAAGTTACATCCTAGCAAAAACGCACTTACACATTTTCCTGAGAAGGCCCCATAACGCTTAACCGAAATATTTAAATTAGTAACACTTTCAGATTTGTTTAATAATTAAGTATCAATTAATATTCAGTATTATTCATTTTTTGTGTTTATAGAAACGCGGCTTTACGTCTCGCTGTCTAATAGTACTATTTATATTCTAGAAAAATGCACAGCAATAGCACACTACACATTTTTTAGGGAAATTAGGGGGATGTTTGGAATGATCTGCCGAATCCACTTCAAGCAAAATTGTGAAGAAAGTTGCTATCTATTGCAGATAGGAAGCTGTTGGGTTAAGGTCATTTTTTAAAGAAAACTGTATTTTTATATATAGCCAACGTTTCGGCATTATATTATGCCTTCCTCAGGGCCTACAATAAATATAAAATTATAAGTATAATTTAGTAATAGACGAACTAAAAAATATTTAAAAAATTTCACATAGATTAGCCTTAAGTTAAAAGTCGTTAAAGTGATTGTTATTACATTAATTACTTCCACGTCCAATGGAAGTATTGTTGAAATAGGCTTAAAATGTCATGAAACGTCAAGATTTTAAATTTGAGCGAAAATTTCCTGTCCGTCTGTCTGTCGGTCGGTCTGTCTATCTGTCTGTAACTTTTTTGTGCGCATGTTTACTCTAGAACCGTTTATGATATTGACTTGAAATTTGGCACACTTATGTATTGTAACGAGATCTGGAACTAGATTATATTTTGATCTAATTCCGTTGAAGGGTTCGGGGGAAAATGGGGTAAATAGGCAAAACAGGCAAGTAAGAGTCCATAAAATTGCAATTTAGGGCATGTACGAAAAGTTAAGGTCTCAAAATTTTTTTGCCATCAGCCCCCCTCCCCCACTATCACCCTCACTACAGCCCCCACATTATTATGAAAGGGATGAAAAAAATGTAAAATGTGATTTAGTATGTATACAAGAAAGAAACGCCGAAAAAAAATTTTTTGGTGTTAACTACCCCCTCTACCACCCCCCCATTGCCATCCCCATCCTATGATTGAAGGGGGTAAAAAAAATGAAAATATGATTTAGTGTATATACAAGAACGAGACGTCTAAAAAAAAAAATTTGTGGCCCCCTCTACCACCTCCATTGCCACCCCCACCCTATTATTAAAGGGAGTAAAAAATTAAATTGGGATATAAACCAAGGGCCTCTAAAATATATATTATTTTGGCATTAGTTACTCCCTCTACCACCCCCATTTCCACCCTCACCCTATTGTTTAAGGGAATATAAAAATAAATTGGGATTCAGTGTGTATACGAGAACCAAGGAAGTAGTGATTCCTTGGGCAGCGGTTTTTAATTAAACTATTAACTGATGAAAAACATTCAATAAAAATTATAATATGGAAACTTCTCTGAATGATGTATCTTTATTTACTAACATCCCAATAGATTTAGCTACTGATATCATAAAACAAAAATGATCACTTTTAGAAGATAAAACATCGCTCTTTTTAGACAATTTTCTGAAACTATTTTCGTTCTGTACTGACAACAGTATATTTTAATTTTAATGGGGACTTTTTCAAACAAATTTTTGGTTTAGGAATGGGTAATTGTTAGAATTACAAGAACATTGTTTGAAAAACTTATCTTTTCAGGTTTTTGTGTACAAAAGATATGTTATATTTTCTTCGTAATTCCAAATGATTCAGAAAATTAGTTACTTAACACTTTCAATAATTATCACAATAAACTCAAATTTATATGGAAATAGAAGAAGACAAATCAATAACATTTCTGAATATACGAATTATCAGAAATGATAATACTCTATATACCATAAACCTACTTTTTCGGAAAGACTTTTGAATTTCAACTCACAACATCCAATGAACCAAAAGTTAAACTTCATAAGAAATCTTCAACAAAGTATAATAAAATTATGAACTTTAGAATTAAGAGATAAAGATATAAACTAATTAAGAACTTTTTTTATAAAAAATAACTATCCTAAATCTCTTTTAAACAAAAATTTAAACTCACAACCTTCTATAGTTAATAAATCTAGTAATGAACAACAACAACACGTATATATATATACAAAACTGCCTTATATGAAAGGTCTTTCTGTAAAGTTAAAACCTATGTTAGAAAATGATAGTGTTACGGTTGCCAATAAGAATGAAAATAAAATATGAAAATTGTTTTTTTCGAAATTAAATACAAAAACATCTTTTGAATATATGTCAAACGTCGTATATCAAATACCTGCAAAAATTGCGATAAATCTTATGTTGGACAAACGGGTAGATACACAAATATCCGAATTAAGGAACACGAAAGAGACGTCAAAAAGAAGAGTATATTAAATCCTACGTCATTAGTGGAACATTGTAACAATTTTAGACACAATTTTTCATTCACAGATACTAAAATAGCTGGAAAACAAAATATATAAAAGGACTTTCCAAGAGATGATAATTATTAAAAAATACAAAACAGTAAATTCGAGAAAAGATACTGAAAATCCAAATTGTTCCTACATCAACCTAATAAGTATAATAAGAGAATAACATCCTATATGGTAATACTTTGGAATTTCACTAGATAGCATTTTTAAATTCACAGATAATTTTGCATAGTAAAAGAAAGATGAATATTTTTTTAAATTCTTAAATGTTTTTGATCCTCACTTGCGAACAAACCTTTGTTAAGAGTGGAATTGTCTACAATTGTCTTATTAACAATTATTTTACTCCCGAAGACTGTATCTATGACACCTGCCTTTTATTTTACTTTATAATTTAATCCAACGTGGAAAACTAAAGATTTTAATTGTAAGTACCTATTGTTTTTTAATAAATTTTTATATTGTTTTTATTGAATGTTTTTTCTCAGTTAATAGTTTAATTAAATTAATGTAATAACAATCACTTTAACGACTTTTAACTTATAAGTCTAATCTATGTAAAAAAAATCAATTTTTTAATTCGTCTATTGTTGTTTTATACTTATAATTTTATATTTATTGTAGGCCCCGAGGAAGGCATAATATAATGCCGAAATGTTGGCTATTTAAAAAAATAGACCTTAACCCAACAATTTCCTAATTGCGATTATAAAAATAGGCCATTAAAGCTAACTTTACTCTAATGTTGCTCTCTATATTTTACCCGATAAATTTCAAGATGTCATCTCCCATGTTATTAATCCTCGAGAACTGTAAAAATTCAACAAGCTGGTCACCAAAGCTCGCTGTTAGGAACCGAAACAATAGGCAATCGATATCGCAAAAATGCATTGTTATTGTTAGTTTAGTTTAGTTTAGTTTCGAAAAAATATTTAACAATCAGGACAATGAACTACGGTTTTTGTGTGTAATGTGGTGTACCTAATGGTATTTCTGGTGTGGTTACAAAGGAATTCGTAGGTATTCATTTAGAATTACAACGAAAGTAAGTGAATATAATTTTACATATTTTAAATGAATGTTCTTGTGTTTTTTTTTAGAATTCATAGAACGGTGTTTTAATAATTAGCTGAATTTATATTTATGTAAAATATATATTTTCTATATCTAAGTACAAATGTTACATTTCATACACCATGGAAATGTGTTTGTTTATAATATTTATTTATAAGTTGTAGGATTTTCGTTAAAAAAAATCGGAAAAAATCGACCGAAAATAGTATATTGTGTATTTAGTAATAAAAGCAATACATTCCTGGACGAAGATGTAAATTGTTGCAACAAGCATTGAAGTTCGTGAAGGTGCTTTTACTACGAGGTACACATACTATTTTTTCTGAAATCGCAATCAATATTATTATAAATTAGGGAATTTTATAAATGTATAACATTTTTCCATTATCTTCTAATTGCCTATGAAATCGTTTCCTTGACAATCACTGTTTGTTTATTGTTGTGATAAAAGCCAATGAACAATGATGATGATGCCCAGGTGTCCGGGATATAGTCTAGTATACTTTAACTTGGCGTGTGTATGTATGAGTTAATATTTCCGTACGATTTCATTTTCTCCCATATTGTACACAAAATTAAAGCAATAGTCCAGAAACATTGTCTACGTGGACAATATTTCTGGATCTTTGTGTACAAGAGAAAATGAAATCGTACGGAAATATTAACTCATACATACACACGCCAAGTTAAAGTATACCAGACTATACCATCGGATTAGAAGCTGCTAAAAATGTCACTTTAAATTTACTGCCAAATAAATCCATGGCAAAATATGAATACGCATACAAACGTTTCATGGATTATTGCCAAGAAAAAAAGACGACCTCCCGATCTGAAAATGTCGTGATTGCATACTTTTCCGATGTATCTACAAAGTTGAAAGCATGTACGTTATGGTTATGCTGAGAGCTACACTTAAATAAAAGATATCGATATATCAAAATTTTCTAAATTGCGTGCTTTCCTGAAACGTCAAGGTGATAACTATAAACCAAACAAGTCAAAACAAATTAAAACGTTTATTACTCAAACACCAGATATATACTTAATGAATAAGGTACTTTTAGAATGTAAGAATTTTAAAATTACCTAGATATTTATATAGTATTTACTTTTTGGGTTGCCTTAATATTTGATGTTGCCGGTGCACGTCGCCGTAATGAAATATATCGATTAAATTTGAATGACATAGAAGATTTTGGATCCTAAGCTTTCGATTAATAAACGAAAAGTGTTTTTTCTACGCCTATTATGTAATATGAGCATTATGATGTTGATTTTAAATAAGGAATTACCTATATTCCAGTGGCTGATGTGTAATATTTATTACATGCCTCTAGAATGTAACAAGCATAGGTGGCGCCATCCAATACTAGTGCAATTTGTAATACTGTTTACGTTTCTGTTGACAGTTGACGTTTCTATTGACAGTTAACCTTTCAAGTTTCACCGTTGCAGTGATAAAACAAATAGACATAAACACAAATAAACCTAATTTATAGACGTAGAAAAAGTATAGTCTGTAATTCGTTTGGAATGACATATTCTGCGCTCGCGGACCGTCCCCCTCTCTTCGCTCGGGTGACAAACTTCCGCTCGCGCAGAATATGCTTCATTCCAAACTTATTACAGAATATATTATTTTCGCCGATTGACAGCTGCTGACTAATATCAATCAGCAAAGTGTCACTTTCACTGCCTAGGCAGGGAAAGTGACACTTAGTTTCCATGGTAACCAACTAGTAACAACTGCGATTTTTAATGAATTTTTATTGAATTTATTACAACAAAAATAGAGAGATTGAGAATTGTAATAATTTCATTATTTTAGAATATATTTATACAATCGATGAAAAAATTATATGTTCAATTCAGCAGCAAAATAGATTGACTGCCTTGGCTGAGTCAACCGCGGCAGTCAATCTACCATTTTGCTGCCTAGTTAAACAAATAACTATTCCCAGACTGTTTTCTGATGGTTGCTTAGCAACGGACTAAAATACTAGAGTAGCGTATATTTTGGGATCTGAAATTGCGCCGAGAAGGTAGGCATACTTGACAGATTTCAGAAAAAAACACTTTCATCAAGTTGTTCGGGTTTGGATTGGGTCACGCTGTATATGTATGTTACACGGTTATGTTTGAAATGTGTTTGTGGTGTTGAATTCAGTTAATGAGACTAACAACACCATGTCTCTGAGCTTTCGTGTTAGCAAATACAAATCGCTAATTTATTATATTTAAAACATTACTTCCTGTGTTTTGAAAGGTAATTACCATTACAATTAATTTCACGTGCATTCATACATACACACATTTAAATAAATAAATAGAAATGTAACGAAATTAATTATCGCTGCGTGCAGGAGACCGTTTTTATTCAGCGGAAATAATTGCCTGTCCATTCCATAGTGCTTAATTGTCAATAATTCATTAATCATTTTTTAATGAAAGTGTGCGACGTGCAATAATTAAAAGAGGTATTTTTTTCCACTGCCGCCAATTTTGGCATTCAGTTATGCGATAATCTTCTGTCAATTACTTATATTGTTTTTTTAATTAGAAAGTTTTGATGGATGGCAAAAATTCCATATGTTCACACATTAACGTATTAATCAAAATCAGTCGGATGATTTGTGTTTTAAGAAGCACACATAGTAGAGGAAATCAGTCTTAATTGTTACTAATCCATGTCAAGTAAAGAAACCTCTTGCAATTTGTTAAGTTTCGGCAACATATGAAATACCTTTCAAAATCAGTGCACTCATCCCCGGGGGGGGGGGGGGGGAATTAATTCCTGATTTACGCCGTTCCTATTGATTATACTGAAAAATATGTAAAGTAAAAAAGTGATTAGAATACTATTTCGCATAAAAATTATTATTATTATTAGCCGTTACTCGAATCCGAGTA
Organism: Leptura quadrifasciata; assembly: GCA_963675555.1. Lineage (NCBI taxonomy): Eukaryota > Metazoa > Arthropoda > Insecta > Coleoptera > Cerambycidae > Leptura > Leptura quadrifasciata. Next base: position 1,800,177 of record OY776673.1, read on the forward strand.
TAAAAATGTTACAGTCGATAAATTGTGTACAATAAAAAACAAGTAAAAGGTGTAGTCTATTGTAATTCCCATTCATCTACGGTGCACACGACTATGGCTATAGAGGCCAATTCGGGAGAGCACAAGTCGACCGCAGTCAGGACAAACATAGACCTGGTTAGGTCTTGGATTCGGCCTTCTTGCAGCAACATTTCCTTGATAGCTGGCCACAACCCCTCGCCATTCGGTTCTGTCCGCTGCAAGTTGTTCCCATTGCTCGTCTGCAATACCGCAGGATTTTAGATTTTCATGGAAAGCGTCTTCGAATCTCTTTCGTTGACCGCCACGCCTTCTTCTACCGCTTAGCAATTCACCATAAAGTGCACATTTAGGAAGGCGGTTATCATGCATACGATGAACGTGACCTGCCCATCTTAGGTGTGCTCTTGAAATAAGCACCTCAATTGGAAGGCTGTTTGCTCTCGTGAGTACTTCCACGTTTGATATGTGATGGAACCAACGGATTTTCATCATACTTCTGAGGTGTTTTTGCTGAAAACGTTCTAATTCTTTCACATGACGACGGTAAGTGACCCAGCTTTCACATCCATATAGCAGTGTTGGAATGTAATAATATGATATGTAATAATATAATGTATAATAATAATAATAATAAATAATAAATGGAATATAATAAAAATATACCTTTTTGGTAACCACATTATTTAAACCCTTTCGGTAACTACATTATTTAAACCCTTTCGCTTCTCCCCGTGGAAAACTCCTACGCCTGACACTTTCTTTTGCAAAAATTGCTATTTTAAAAAATTTAATGTTTTATTATAGTTTGATAATATTGGATTAATAAAGTTGAAATAACAAAAAAAATGAACCCTAATCATTTCAACCCTAGACATAGGTGTTACAGCTGACATTCCATGCACAGAACTTTTATAAAAACTTTTAGTGTAGTGTAAATTCATGGCATGGTCAATCTAGAGGTTAAGAGGAACAATTAGTGATAGATTCAAACTAGGTAAGTCTGGAGATACCAATCTTCAGGAAGTGTCTAATTTCTGTGGTGTTTATTATTATTATTGTTAAAGATTTATAATTAATAATAATAATAATATTTATTTCCCCATTGAAAAGATATACAAAAAAAATGTACATAAGATCAATGAAGAAAATGTCAAAAAGAAAAAATCATTGAAAAAAGAAAAATTGATCAAATATTTCAAACGTATTTGCGCATACAAACTATTTTGTACACAAGCCAAGTTAAAAAAAAATAACATATAAATAGATAAAACATATAAACATATGTTCCTTATCCTATATCTTTTTTTTTGCAAATTAACTAAGAAACTCATCAATAGTATAACAGTTTTTCTCGAGTAACAATCCTTTGAGTTTGTGTTTGAAAATGTGTATACTTCCAGAGACTTTAATGTCTTCATCGAGAGAGTTGTATAATTTACAGCCCTGGTACAGAAAGCTTTTCTGGAACGTACTTGTTCTATGAGAATCGAGCAGTAAAAGATCTCTGAATCTTGTTTCATGTAAATGTCTGGCTTGATTTCTTACAAATATAGATTTATTTTTATGGACATATAAACATACCTCAAAAATATATAGGCTAGCAACTGTTAGAATTTGTAACTGTCTGAAGGCATCACGACAAGTTTCTCTGTAACTCAGACTGGACAAAATTCGGACAGCATATTTTTGTAACAAGAATACTCTATTTACGCTTACACTATTACCCCAATTCATGATTCCGTATCTGAGATGGGAATGAAAATTGGCATAATAGAGCGTTTTAAGAATGTCTTGGTTGCAGTGTTTTGACATGAATTTTAGAGCGTAGCAGCTAGTTCTTAATTTTTTTGCACAAATTTTCAATATGGCATGTCCATTGCATGTTTGTCAAAAGTAACACCCAAAAGTTTATTAACGTCACAGGTTGCTATTTCAGAGTCAGTCCCCTCAAAGAATTTGAAGGTTTCGGAATTGTCACAGTGAAAATTGAGTTGAAACCGTTTTGGTTTTGTTTAGATTTAAGTTATTTTTTTTTGCCCAGCATATTATTTCGTCATATACCCTTTCAGTGGTCATCTTTGCCTCAGTTAGGTTATTTGCTGTAATTGAAAGCAAAGTTGTATTTTATTTAGTATTAAGTGTTCAGAAAAAGATTTAAACGGTGAAATAAATAGAAAATAGCTAATTTTAAAGAAATTTGTAAATTTATCTCGGATAATTTAATGTTCAAAAAGTTATTTAAAAACCTAACAAATCAAAGTAAAGTAGAAATAAAGAGAAACACATTGGTAATATTTATTATAAACATTTCATATCAAGTTGTTGGATTTGCTTAGAAACGTCAAATTTAGACGATTTTAGGCACAGATTGGCAATTGTAGTGTGTATTTGACCTTATTATAAACAGCATGTACAAATTTGCAGAGAAAATATAACCTCAAACCAGAAAAACAGAAATTTTGACAAAAATAAAGCAAATCAGCAAATCTCAAGTCAATATATCAAAATATTATTGAATTTACTTAAATAACATACAATATACCTATTAAAGGTAAAATAAATATTAAATAATCCGAAATAAAATAAAATCGACACAAGTCGGCGTACGCTTGTATAATATAATATTGTGATTAAATTACAAATAAATAGTAAAATTTAACCTACCTGCATAATAAATAGAGTGTTTCAAACAATCCAGCAAATCCACAAGCGTAATTTCAACATTTCAAACAAGAAACGGCAAAACAAACTTAGTATAAACAAAAAGTTTTCACTTTGCAAGCTGGCAGAAGTAATGGGAATACATTGAAGGTAGTCTATGGTAAATCCAGTGAGGCGAGTTTCTACGAGACAACGAGGGAGCATATCAACAACCGGAAGGTTATAAAAGGTATACCTTTTCGTTCATATGTGCTCTATAATAAAAACTTCTATGCATAAATCTTTAATTCCATTCGTAAATTTAATTAAAATAAAAGGCCTAATTAGTATTAAGTTTATTTATTTTGACAAAACCATTGAAATTTAAAAATATTCAATTTAAAATCGTTATACTGTTAAAAACCTATTTAAGTCTTTAATATATTAATTTCCTATATCGACTTGTGAGTGTTATTGATATCAGGAGGTGAACCTACAAAGATACCCTGAGAAGAGAAATGTTGTTTATAGTAATTATGGATAGCTAGCTGGAGTAGAACCCACTACCTACCCTGATAAAACAATTTTGTAACATTTTTCTAGCATTTGTTTTATTTATATGACAAGCAATTTGAATTTCTCTTAATTATGTTTCCAAATTTTCTGTATTTTTATTTCTCACATAATTAATAACTCGGTTTACCTTATTTACATTATCAGTAACACTGTTCAACCTTGTCTTCCTCTTTAAAAATGAACCATTATTTTTCAGTTTCGTAGCTAATTTTCTGAACAGAGTTTTATTCGGCTGTAGTGCTTGTGGACATCTGTTTCTATATTCTACTTGAGCTAATCCAGAGTTAAAATTGCATTGGCAATATGTAACAAACATATTATAACGATCGATGTGAGTGAAAATCATTTTTGAAAATTCTAAATTCTTAAACGAGTGTGATTGAGTGAGAGTTTAAGAAATATTAACTGAGATGATCTGTGAAAAAAGTAAATTGTCAAGTTTGTTCATAGCCAACTATTTTAAAATAATTAAAATAACAGTGAAATCATGAAATACAAACAAATGGATATTATACTTAAATTAATTGGTAAAGACATTTTAACTTTCTGAGCAAGGAGGGACGCTTTTATGGAGGACCTCTATACATTGGCATAACTGCGAATACTCTTTCCATAATTGCTCCATGTTGCTTTCTTGATTATTATTTTGTTTTTGTTACCTGAATTTACTTTATTCTTCTTAATTGTGTTAATGTTTTATTATAGCAAAGATTTGAACAACTTATTGAATTATTTTATCGTTTTATTTAATCATACTTCTCCACGGCAAGTATAATGCTTGTTAAAAAAAATTATTGGTTTTAGAAAAATGTTTTTATAATTACTAACGTAGTACCAATGAATAAATCTCAAAATACAGCTGTTATGAAAAAAATTAGATAAAACCTCGTTGAAACACTCTGTTTTGCAAAAAATTTTCGCCTTAGAGTATTTCTCGTATTTCTTCAAATAACGGAGATATTTGGCCTAGACGTTTTTCGCATTTTCGAAATTTTCCGCCATAAGTCTTAAAGTAGGCCGTGGATTTCAAATGTCTTTAAACCATTTTGTAGGTTATATAAATCGGCACAATTATCGTAAAAATAATTTTTTTTGTACGACCGATATTAAGTGAGATATATAATACATTATATTTTGTCACCCCAACGTGAGGCAATTTTACATTCACGGCGATAAAAATTACATTACAATACATATGTAACCTGGTGTATCTAGCACAGATTTCTCTATGTCTGAAATTATATGAGTTTCAGTTACACAAACTACAAATGGATCTTATTCCGTTATAAGTTGGTATATATGTAGTTAGTGCTAAAATATTTATGCACATATACATATATTATTGGAACACTTTTGCCGTCTAATAGCTGCGATTGGTATTCCATTTTAGAATTAGCGTACTCTAATTCTACGACTCTTGGACACGATTTACAATTTTGCCAAAATTGGAGCAGATGAGAAGATGTTACTTCTCTATCTGGTACCGGTATAGCTTATTCTCATCTTGCAGTAGAAACACATTTAAATATGAATGATGACCAGTACTGCACATTTTCTTTCAATAATTTCAGTGAAAGATTATTGGAAAATTGATGGTCGTCCAACCAAATTATTGAAACCGTTTACACCCAAGATCTCAGCATTCTACTTAAAGAATACACTAACATATTGTCGTAACCTCTTTAAGCAGTCGAGTCGTTGCGTGAAATAAAAAAAGTATATAATAATTACAACCAGAGATCCTTGTAAGTCTATAAAAAAAAATTAACTAATGCACGCAGTGAGAGAGCGTGAATTTCAAAGTAACGGAAAAGTACTCACGAACATCGTGTGTACATATACATAGAGAGCTAGATGTTAAAACATCGTATCGGCGGTGTACTTCTGAAGGTCGTATTGTATGCAAATGCGAGATGAAGGCTGTGGCTGACCGCTGACAACTAGGAGATAACAGCAGGATATCGCATACGCTGACTGCCAATTGCCTACTTGTTTAGCGTCTCAGAACCCTCTTAAGTGATTTGACTAGATACGACTCAACATTTATGTATGTAAAATTTCTTAAACAAATTAATGGTGCTATTCAGACAAGATTTTTTTATTTTTATTTATACATCTCCTATGTGCCCCATTAGTTTCAGCGTTCATAACTATGAACTTTTCGTTACTGCAGAAACTGCAGTACTATGAAGCTCTATCCGTCCATGAGGGCTAATTTTTACCAAATCTGTTAATCTGCTAAGGAAAACTACCCTTGGATTTATATTTTCCTTGTGGTGTCAAATGATGTCAAATCCGGGGATCCTTCCAGCCACTGAGGAGTTTCTCTGCTTCATTCTACCTATTTATTTATTTATTTATTTTGGTTACAACTGTCCAGGCAGAAATCCAATTGTAGGACAGGAATTTTACAAACATAAAAAACTAAATAATTAAAACTAAATAAATTAACTAAAGTAAACAATTAAATGATAATACAAATTAACAAAATAAATATATGATTAGTATAATCCCAAAAATTGTAATCTAATAGTTTAGAAGCTACAGTTGTTGTGCAGAACTGAGAACCGCATTTCGCATTTTGGATATAGTAGTATTAAAAATATCTATATTATTATATAATGAATCATAGTTGGAACACATACGGTACAGGGGAGAGAATAACAGCAAATTTGTTCTTGGGGCAGGCAAATAGAATAGAGACGAATGCAAGCGAGTCTGCAAATTAGGAACATGAAATCTAATGCAACTGAGAATTTTAGGGCAGCCAACAGTGCTATCTAAAATCTTAAAAAGGAACACAAGAGAGTGATACACCCGACGTAGTTGAAGATCACTTGTGTTGAATCCATATAATAAGTTACAATGTGTAAAACCTCTCTCAGTCTGGGCAATTTCCAGAACTTTTGAACCAAAAGTATTTAAGAAAACGTCTCTGAGATTTTTTAATGCTATATTTATAATTTTGATAACCAGGGCTCCATATTGTTGAAGCATATTCAAGTCTTGACCTCACAAATGGCTTAAAGAGAAGTTTCAGTGTATTTTGGTTAAATTTTTTACAATTATGGATAATGTAGCCTAAATTTTTTAAGGAATTAGCTGTGATTTTATTGATATGGTTAACAAAAGATATAGGCCATTCATATTATCTTAAAAATAACCCAATAGAAAAAAAAATTATAAAGTTTTGCCACTTGGGAATTAAACTTGTCAAGGGATGTACTTTCAAAATAAAAAGAGTTCCTAAGCAAGAAGTAGGAACTTCATCCCTAAAACATACCCCTAACGTGCAATTCGATAGTTCTTGTGATTTTCTCGAAAACCGTTTGTCCTAAAAAAAACTACACTTACCAAAAATATTCCCAGTAAAATTCTGCATAAAAAAGTGTTTATTACCTAAATTGTTTAGAACAGAGGTTTTCGAGATATCAGCTATTAAAGTTAGGGGTTGCATTAACAGAGATTCACGAACATGGTATATAATAATGTATCGCTTATAAACTTATTCATTCACGCTACTAGTGGCTGCGATACCACGTCAGGATTTCTTGGAAAGGGCAAACAACAGTTTGTACATCTATTTAATCACAGAAAGAACCTTGATAGTCCAAATAGATAAGGTTTTTAAAAATGCCAAGTCAACTCCAACAGAAATTGAGCAAGCTGGAGAAAGGTTTATATTGGAACTTTATACAGCTAAATCATTAGAGGCCAGTCTCAGTGAGTAAAAATATACTTATTTTAATAAATTTGTTGGCAAAGTGGGCAGTGCCGTGGTTCTTTCAAAATTACCTCCCACATCGGCAGCAGTACCACAGCATTCCCGTCTTAGTTACCTTCAAGTGCAAATATGGCTTGGACAACATTTGCATCCTGAGCTTTGGGGCTGGAAAAAAAATTATGATGTCCTGTTACCTGTCTATACCAATGAGCCACCCGCCCCTGCTTCTATTTTAAAATTAATAATCTACAGTTGCAAACAAGGTTGTAGAAAGAGATGCAGCTGTATTAAGGCAGGCTTACATTGCACAAGTATGTGCAGAAATTGCCGTGGCCAAAGCTGTACCAATACAGATACCACATATGAGGTAGATACTACCGAAGACGTATTGAAAATTTATTTTGACATAGTGGATTAGGTCTCAAGGAGAAACCACTTTAAAAAAACGCTCCAATAACTCTACTTCAATGGTGGTGTGGAAACGAGTGCTCTTATATAAATCGCAAAGCATTTTTATAAACCTCTTCTCCACTATAATACAACCTTACATTAAATCACAGAGTTCCAAAATTATACCTAAAATACATGATTATACCATGTTCGTGAATCTCCGTTAATGCAACCCCTAACTTCAATAGCTGATTTCTCAAAAACCTCTGCTCTAAACAATTTAAGTAATAAATACTTTTTTATGGAGAATTATACTGGTAACATATTTTGTATGTATAATTTTTTTGTAGGACAAGCCGTTTTCCAGAAAAACGTAAAAAACTACCGAATTGCACTTTAGGGGTGGGTTTTAGGCATGAAGCTCCCACTTGTTGCTTGTGAACTCTTTTTATTTTGAAAGTACATCCCTTGACAAGTTTAATCCCTATGTGGCAACACCTTATAATTTTCTTTTCTATTTGTGCTAATATGAATGGCCTAATAACTTTGGATTAAATATAACTCCTAGATCCTTGAGATTACTACAGCTGTTCAGTTCTTCATTATTAATTGTATATATAAATTTTATTGGATTTTGTGCAGGAGAGTATGTCATAGAACTACACTTTGAGATACTAACTGTAAATTGTTTACACTACATCAAGACCATAGTTGTACAAGATCGTTTTGTAAATCAGCGCAGTCTTCTACATTAGCGATAGATTAAAAAAATTAAGTCATCGGCATAAATTAGTGTTTTGCAGTGACGATATCATTTACAAAAATGTTAAACAGCAAAGGCCCAAGCACAGACCCTTGGGGAACACCTGGTGTCGATGAGATATCTATAGACCAAAATCCACGATATTGCACATTCAGTCGTCTATTTACTAAGTAGGATTAAAAAAGTTCAAGAAGAGTTCAGTTAGTAAAAATTATGATAATTTGTTCAGAAAAATTCCGTGGTCCAGTCTGTCGAAAGCTTTAGAAAAATCTGTATAAATGACCTCTACTTGGCCTCCAGCATCCAAATGTTCAGCTATGAACTGAGTAATGCACACCAAATTGCTGGGGGTAGAGCGATTTGGCATGAATCCGTGTTAATTGAGACAAATTTGAGATTTGACGTGCTTAAAGAGCATGCCATATTGTAGATTGTTTTATGGGGTCGTTTGGCTTCGAACAGCCCTACTTCACTTCGACCTAAAAGATCTTTTGTCTTTTGTTGTTGCCCAGGATTCCAAGACTTTTTACAAAGCTTGTGATTTTCCTGGGGGCTAATTTCCCTATGTCTTCAGGCGTTAATTCCGCCTGTTCTAGGAATTTTAGCCTAATGGGGACTAACACCTTGCATTCACAAAGTATATGTTCCGCAGTTTCAGTTGCAGTATTGCAATATCTGCATTTGTTGTCTACTGCCTTGCCCATATTCTTGAGATGATATCTCAAGGGGCAGTGGCCAGTTAGAAGGCCTGTGATTAGCCTTAATTCGGACTTTTCAAGTTCGAGAAGCCTTGTGGCATTCTTTGTCGAATAAGTTATAAACTTTTTCGCTTGTCTTTGGCCTGGAGTATTCCTCCAGTAGGACTTCTTCTGGTCCTTTTCTCATTCTTGGATCTTCTCCGCTATGTGTCCCTTGACCAGGCCACAGAACGGTTCGGGTCCAATGAATGAATGGTGCTTTAGATCCTTTTTTGCAAGGCTGTCAGCAAGTTCATTTCCTTGTATTCCCTCATGCCCTGGCACCCACACCAAGGTAACCTTGTTGTTGTTGGCCAGTTGCTTCAGGGATTGTCTACATTCCAAGGCAATTTTAGACTCAAAGGTATAGGACCTTAGAGCTTTTAGTGCTGCCTGGCTATCAGATAATATATAGATCTTTGCCCTTCGGATGCCTTTATTTAGGCATATATTATGTCTTCAAATAATTTATTAAATTGTACAATATTACTATTGCTTTATAGTTTTTTTGAATGCCGGACAGATTCTAGGTATTTTCCAGACTTCTAGAAAAGTAGTAGTTTTAATAGATGAATTAAAAATACTAGCAAACGGTTTTGCAAATAAAATGGTACAATCTTTTAAGAGAAAGGCCGGAATATCATCAGGAGCTGTAGTGCTTTCGGGTTTAATTTTCTTAAGTGCCTTGAGTACGTCATTATAGGTAATATAGGCAATGCATACATTGTTAGTAGCAATGAGTGCTATTTGCATCATAAGAAAAGTTTGTTGATGTGGAATATGACTCTTCAAAGCAATTAGCAAATGCGTCAACTTACACAAATACATGCAGAATAAATGTGAAGTTGTCAACAAAAGTAAAATGTCTAAATTATGTGAGGATATCAAAAATATCGAATCACATGTCAACAGCATCAGTTAAGCAAACAGTGCCGACGTTCTTAATGAGCTAATTTCCAAAAACTACAATGACATATGCGATATGGAAGAAAAGTTCAAGACATACAAAGGGGACCTACAACAGACTGTTATAGTAAAGTTTGAAGAACTAAACTAAAACATAGTAGATAACGATACGTAGACACAAAAGCCTCCTACGCTAACGTGTTGAAAACTAAGGCATCTTTTATTAGAGAGCCCAAAAAACTGACCGATTCACACACACCACTAAAACAGATTTTATACGCAAAGTTGCTATTAATGTTAATATTACCAACGTTAAATCTGTACTTAATGGAGGTTTAGTTGTACGCTGCAATGAAGGCGAAGAATCAACTAGGTTTAACTATTATTATTATTATTAGTTACTCGAGTCCGAGTATAAAAATGTTACAGTCGATAAATTGTGTACAATAAAAACAAGTAAAAAGTGTAGTCTATTGTAATTCCCATTCATCTACGGTGCACACGACTATGGCTATAGAGGCTAATTCGGGAGAGCACATGTCGACCGCAGTCAGGACAAACATAGACCTGGTTAGGTCTTGGATTCGGCCTTCTTGCAGCAACATTTCCTTGATAGCTAGCCACAACCCCTCGCCATTCGGTTCTGTCCGCTGCAAGTTGTTCCCATTGCTCGTCTGCAATACCGCAGGATTTTAGATTTTCATGGAGAGCGTCTTTGAACCTCTTTCGTTGACCGCCACGTCTTCTCCTACCGCTTAGCAATTCACCATAAAGTGTACATTTAAGAAGGCGGTTATCATGCATACGTTGAACGTGACCTGCCCATCTTAGGCGTGCTCTTGAAATAAGCACCTCAATTGGAAGGCTGTTTGCTCTCCTGAGTACTTCCACGTTTGATATGTGATGGAACCAACGGATTTTCATCATACTTCTGAGGTGTCTTTGCTGAAAACGTTCTAATTCTTTCACATGACGACGGTAAGTGACCCAGCTTTCACATCCATATAGCAGTGTTGGAATGACAACTGCTCTGTAGACAGCCATTTTCGTTGACAAAGCAAGGTCGTGGTTGTCAAATACTCTCTCTCTAAGTCCCCAGAGTGCTCTAGATGCAGCGTTAATTCTATTGCGAATCTCGCTGTCCATGTTTGCTTTGTCATTAACAACGTTGCCTAAGTAATTGAACTGATCCACCATTTGAAGAGAATTTCCGTTAAGTGTAATGCCTATTTGGTTCACTTGATGAGGAGTTGACATAATCTTAGTCTTTCCAATGTTGATTTTAAGTCCCAAGGAATCATAGCTCTGGGCATACACATCTAAAAGTTCTTGAAGCTCTTCCGGCGTAGAGGCTAAAAGTGCACAGTCATCCGCATACTGGAGATCACAAATGAATCGTGTGCGTGTCTTCGTGAAAGCTCTAAAGCGCCCTATGTTAAAGAGACCGCCATCAAAACGGTATCTGAGACCTATTCCTCTGACTGTCAGTTTGTTGTCAACAATAATTGTTAGAGCAGTGGTAAACAAATTAAAGAGTAGGGGTGCCAGGACACATCCCTGCCTAACTCCAGTGAGGGTTTGGAAAGGTTCGGTTGCCTCATTATTATACATAACCTGGGCGTTGTTGTTTGTATGTAGACTGCGACATACTTCCACAAATTTTCTAGGGATACCTAAGCGGAACATAATTTTCCAGAGCACTTCCCTGTCCACCGAGTCAAACGCCTTGGTTAAATCAATGAAGGCCATGTGAATTTCTCCTTGATGTTCGAGTGCTTTTTCTTGAAGCTGTTTAAGTGTGAAGATTAAATCCGATGTGCCTCGGTTTGGTCTAAAGCCACTCTGTGTTTCAGGAAGTAGCTTTTCCATAACAGGTGTTAGCCTATTTGCCATCGCTTTAGTGAGTATCTTCCCTCCAACAGCCAGGAGAGCTATACCCCTGTAATTTCCACAGTCCGCAGCGCTCCCTTTGTTTTTGAAGAGGTTGATTAAAAGTGTATCACGAAACTCCTGCGGAGCTTGACCACTTTCCCACACGACATCAAACAGTTTTTTGAGGTAGGGTATGAGCTCTGACGACACAGCTTTAAAGATCTCAGCTGGGAGTGAGTCGGCGCCGGGAGATTTGTTATTTTTTAGCTGCCCAATGGCGGTTAAGATCTCTTCCGTTGTTAGTGGTTTATCTAAATCTTCGAAGGTGTCATATTGAGGGATAAGATTTATAATATCGTGATCGGCTTGACTTTGCTGGTTAAGAATGTTAGAGTAGTGTTCTTTCCATCGGGCTCTTATTTCCTGGTCTTCTTTGAGGAGATTTCCATTTAAATCTTTAATAGGGCACATATTTTTCCGACTGGGGCCGTACACTGCTTTTACTCCTTGAAAGAAATTCCTGTAGTCGTGTGAATCGGCGTACCTTTGAATTTCTCTGGCCTTGCTTGCCCACCACTCGTTCTTTATTCTTCTGATTTCGCGTTGCGTTTCATACTTAGATTGGGTAAAAGCTTCTGCTTTTGATGAGTCGTTGGGGTGGTTGATAGCGTTTTGGAAGGCAATATGTTTGCGGTCAAGAAGTTCTTGTATAAAAGCTTCATTATCATTGAACCAGTCCTCCTGTTTTTTACTTGCTGCAGTGCCAAGAATTTCCTCACTCGCACTTTTTAAACTGTCTTTAATTTGTGTCCAGGTAGCAGCGACATCTACAGAATTGGTTTCTTCTAGTGCACTCAAATTCTCTTGAACTTTTTGCTTTAGCTGATCGACGGTTTGTTGGTCACGCAATTTACTAATACAGAGACGGAGTCTACGTTTTACTTGAGTTCTTCGGTGTTTGGGTCTCATAACAATTTTCATTTAACTAACTGCTTAATGAAAAACTATAAGAAAAATAATGTTAAACAAGTACTGTCCATTAATCCAAAGGTAAAGATAGTTGGAATCTCAAATAAATATGAAGATAAAATCTTACTTAATTATAAGAAAGTCCATAACCGGAAATTATTTTCGAATATACAGGACAATCCAAGACAACATCAAGTGCCTTTTTTAAAAATGGAATACTATGTAAGTATATCAGTACTTTTTTGAAGCTTCTTTCTAAACTCTATTTATTCCTATATTATTGATAATCTCCCATCCACTTGGACGTAATGAATAATAATTATTATTATACATATTTTTCCTTGTCTATTATCTTCCAGTAGATACTATTTGAAGATATTTTAAATTTATTGTAACCAAAAGCATTCACCGATCCTGACCTGAACTTAGCCAGAGATTATTGCATTTCTCTGTAATCCTACGAGAAGTTGCTGATTAATTTTATTATTCGACCTGCGTGATTTATTGTACAATATATCTTAACATGCTCTACGCTGAATTAACTATTGAGTGTTGCAGCTGGCAGTGCTCCGAGAGTAGAAACCGAATCAAATAAAATAATTAAATGCCAATTGGTATAGTTAAGGTGTAATATGTTGCATGTGGCAATGCAAGGCGTAGTCGCAAACTGTTTTATTGTCTTGAAATTACGCGCCCTGTTAAATAATTTCTCTCAAAGCTTTAATTCTCTTGTACATCCTGGTAGAATCTCTTGTGGCTGGGCTTGGTTGTTCCTATGTGGTAGCTTCCCTGGGCAGGTCAATGGAAAATGACCCCCTTTCGCGGTTTGCTCATAGCTTTTATATGAAATATTTTGAGAATGCTTATTTAAAATTGATAATGGCCTTCTTAAATTCAATTCTTTGGAGCTACACCGTAAGAAAAAAATTGTAATAGATAAATTAAATAAGAGTAATTGAATTTTGATAATAAAGTAAGAAAATAATTTGAAAAAGACTGACCCCATACGGGTTTTAGTACTGACCATAACTAATGTTAAGTAATGAGTAAAGGTTCCAGTTACAGAGGATTTATTATAGAAATGATTGTTTTATCAGTTTGAAAAGTCTAACCTGGATTTCTAATAACTTTGACAGTGTGGTTGGTTTAGTTACATAAAGCGAAGTTACTTTATTGCTATTCTTGCAAATAACGGACGTTCTTTGTTCAGTTCACCACAGTATGCAATATCATTACTTATTTTTGTTATTTCACGAAATGTTTACTAATAATATGCTTTTCTTTTAGGTAAGTCTGCTGTAAATTAGGAACTAAAGTCAAGCTATACCAAATTATGTAAGTACTACCTATAGTTTTAATTCCCCCGTTAAGAATTTCCTGAAAATTGTGCGAAAAGTCACGTCTAATCAAGAGCGCTTTGGAGTATAGCACGACATCAACGTTTCGAATTTTAATTGAAGTATTCTTTGCGTCGTTAGATACGTTGTGGATACTTTATACCAATAAGTTCCCAGTATTCCAGTTTATGACCTAGTTCTAGGAGTTTTTTATTTACTTTCTCGCGCATCACCCAGAAAAATGCCAATTTTACAATTAATTGTAATTGAAAAAGTAACAAATCATGTTAGGCATTATTTTATCGCAAAACTTTATTATTGAAAGTTGTTCAGAATTTTTCAAAGTCTAAAGCTTCATCAAAATAAAAAATTATGAATGTTTTCTTCAATAAGCGTCGAAGTCAGAAAATACCATTTTAAAATTGGTTTTTAGTTACAGAGTACTTTCGTTTTTGATCTAAAAGATAAAGTATTTCAAATGAACTTGTCACAGCAAAATTTTTCTATTAATATTTGTTTGATATTGGAAAAAAATAAAAATGTAAGGATGGTAAAGTATATACGACTGGATATAAAAACTAAAAGCCGGCAGAAACATATTGTACATGGGCGGAGGTAAATGGAAATGATTGTCACAATAAAATGTTAAAATTGTATTCATTTTTATTATTTCTTGTTTATTAGGTTCATTTCGCCAATAACATATTTTTGAGGTATTATATCAGTTTTAGATATAAAGTCTAAATATTTAAATTTATTGGTTTTAGTTTTAAAGTTAACCCATATTATATTGAAATATGTTATTGCTCAGCAAGGACCAACGAGAAGATATGAACATATCTTGCCAGGAGGGGATGGGACAGGTTAGATTAACGAGGGGCAACGAATTTAGTCAAAATAAAATAAAAATTTAAGTTTCTTCTAAATTAAAAACGTAAGTTTTTTGAACAAAGCAAAGAATTATTATATGAAAACAAAAATAAATATTTGTATACTTATAAATAATATAAATAAAAACAAAATTAAAATATTTCTCTAGAATGAAGTAACTTAAATTAAAATTTCTTGTCAACTAAACAAAATATATTCCACGAAATGTAACAATAAAAAGTGAATGAAAAAATGAAGAAAAGTTAAATGTTAATTGACGCGTCCGAATCTTCACTTTCTGAGGAGGAATCATTATCCAGCTGAATTAAAATCTGCGCACTAGGGGGTAGCGTTGGATATCGATTTTCTTCTCCAATTATATGCCTAACGCAATTTTTCCATAAATCAGTATTATTGTCTATGTCATTTATTACTTCTCTTATATGATCAACTACTATCGCGCTTAACGTTGGAGAGTTATTACATTTTCGTAAACGTACTTTTAGTGTTCCCCAAACCATCTCGATAGGATTAAATATGCAATAGTATGGAGGTAACCGCAAAAGTGTATGACAGTGTATATTGGATAACTTATCAATAACATATTCCTTTTTGAAATTCTGTTCTTTTATTCTTTTCAGTAATTCGCGTTTTATTGGAATTTTTACAGGAATTTCCATTTTTTTTCTCATGAATTTTAAAATGTCTTCCTTTTTTGTGCTGTTATTTGATATTTCATTTAATATACGCGAGTGATAAGAAGCATTATCTAATACAATTACCGAATTTGGCGGGATATTTGGTAGAAGCTGTTGAGAAAACCATTTTTCGAATAGATTGGCTGTCATGTCTTCATGATAGTCTGCAGAAGATTGCGATATTTTTTTGGCCGACAAGAGCAACGCATTGGGTACAAACCCATTTTCACTTCCCGCATGAAGTATGATAACGCGTTTTCCCCTAGAACACGGAGTATTTAAAACACAATTGTGCGAATTATCTACCCAACCGTACTGAACAACATCATGCGTGTCAAACCACGTCTCGTCTAGATACACTATATGCCTGTTTAGTTTACGATATTCTCTCAATTTTTCCAAATAATCTACTCGAAGTGAAACTATACGTCGCGATTCCATAATTACCATACGACTGTCAAATTTTTTATGTTTAAAACTGCATTCTAATAAGACATTTCGTAGTGTATCTAAAGACCTATAATTATAATCAGGATAACCGCTCAATTTTTCTTGAATCATTTTTAACGTAGGAACTATATTTTCTTCATACATAATATAAATTATACGCCGTATTACATCTCTAGTGGGATCAACAATATTTTTTAATTTCGTATTTTTCCGTTTCCTCTTTGCGCTGTGATCTATAACATCGCCTTCTTGAATTACGCGATAAATTGTTGATTTTGATATTTTAGTTAATTCGTTAATACGTCGTATTATTTCTTTCTCACATTGTTCAGGATTTTCGCTTTTCAAACATTCATGTATATTTAAAATAATACGTTGACTTTGTACGTGTAAATCTTGGTTTTTAAACTCTAAATTTATTTCGGCTTTTTCGACAATAACCGGTTCAACTATTTCGGGATTTTCGGGCGTTATTATATTATCCTCTGTTTCAAATGGTCTCTAAAAAGCCATGGTAAATTAGTAAATAATTAAAATATTTTACCTTTATACAGTAGTAAATATTTATAAATATGAACAGTAACTAACTAAACTCCTACGCTTGATATTATAGGTATTTATGCACTGCACTGGCACATAGACAGCACGTTCTTAGACTTCCACGTTGACTGATAAAGAAATGATTTACGAGTTTTTTTGTGCTAGTAGGCCTGTCCGTTTTATTACCTTTAAACCAGTGCAGTCGTAGATGGTTCATTCAGGCTAATTACATTGCCAGTCTCGGACTCGCCTGCACAGTTTCAACTACCCTTCGAATCTCGATACCATTGCCAAATATATAGGACAAAATATCAAGTTCAGTTTGCACGGTCCTGTGCTTTAAAACTGACCAGTTTCAATTTTGGCCGTATTTACTATATAACTCTTTACTGCGAAACTCTGTGTAAAGAACAATTTCAACTTTAATTTGAAAAAAAAGAGACCGTAACGTTATACAGTAGGTAACAAACTGAATAATTTAGAAATAATACTTATAATTATTATTTCTTATTATTTGCCATGTTTATATTTATATTTATTAACATGTCATTTCCGTAGCAGTAACATTGTTTTGATAATTCACCAAGTACAAAAATACTTAGATTGATGCGCATTAAAAAACACCAATGAAAACAGTTACGCTTTTTTTTATCCTAGACAATTTCGCTGCGAGTACACTCAATCGTGCGTGTACGTACATATAAAAAAGCGAAAGTCGCTCCAGCGGCTACTTAAATGTTGTAATTAATATAATAAATAAAACAAACATGCGAAAAGAATCAGCCGCAAATCCAGTTTTACATAAATATAAACCGTGACAAATTAATCGTCAATACTAAAAAAAGAATTATCGAAGCCTACTCCGTTTTCATTAACATATTTATAAAAAAGGACAAGGTCGCGTAAATTTAAAATTTTAAACATAACCTCACGAGGCGTGGTGGTGCGGACAAGCATTGTCAAATGTCACCGAGACCAAAACCACACCTGAGTGCTCTATTTGCAAAAATTTGTGTATCATTTACGCCTCTGATTGCAGACGTGGAATAATAAACGGGCGAAATGTGGGCTAATTATAAAGTATAATAGCTCTTCCAGTTCAAAGGTTTTTTGTTATTATGCGAACGTAGAAAATGCATGTACAGTTTTCTTATTATGTCACGTTATAAATATATGGGAGGTACTCGTTATGGGAGGTATCTGTTTTTGTACATATTATTTAGATCTATGTTAAACATATGTCGGGTATTCTATTTATTCGCATGCATTATGCAATAGTACAATGGAATTGTGTGTATGTTATTATAGTTATTATAACTGTTATGTTAAGTTATTTAGCCAGATTGCTGAGCGTACAGCGTTTCTTTTTTTATTCTCTCACTACATCACGAAAGGTGAGATTATTCATTGGTATGGACATTGAAGGCATATAATACTGCATTTGGGATGGACAAATCAACTCCGAATACAATACCCTATGGGTCGGGAATTAAACATTATCATACACTGCTCACAAAAACAATAAAACTAAAGGATTATCAGTAAACGTGGGTCTCATTTCTTCAGAACTTTTGTCGCGGTAAATCTGACTGTTCTGATTTACTCGATCTTTTAAATTTCCTTAAAAATGCCTCCCTCGTTTCTCATCTAGACAAGAGCAGTGTTTTTATTTATTTACTCCACGTATAAACATGTTAAAATGTTCACTACTATATCGAGCGCTATAAAGTGCTGGCTCGCCCCTATAACTCTTATTTTTGAACATATCGAAATGAAACTTGGAGATCATACTCCATAAAAAAGTTGCAAAAAAGGGTTAAAACATAAAAGTTCTGTGCGAGGGATGAAACATGGGTAACCCCCGTTTTCGAGGACACTAAACAAGATGGTGATATTTTTAAGGTTTCCATCCCTCAGCAACTACCTCTGAACTCGAAAAACCACCCCTATTTGCGAAACTACCCCTCCCTTGCTACGATTTACACGTACATAAACAAATAGATACGTTGGATATTAATGATTACGAGAATGATTATAAGATATTACAGAGCGAAATCACTTGGGCTACTGTAGCGTAGCAGATATCGTAGGGCACAAACTTAACCCGGATAAGTGATGTACGTGCCTACGATAAAATTTCTCTAGCTCAGACTATCTCAGGGCGTTAGGCCCAAGTTTACATAAACTATGACAAATTATTAGTTTACTAACTTAACAAGTTACTGAGGCTTCCATACGTAGTGGTCGCAGACGAAATAATGATACTTTCTTTAAAAATGAAATGCACTATATTACACAATTTACAGATATTGGTTCTCTAGCATGTAACCTGGCGATGTTCAAAAGGTGTGGCAAATTTCTCGATTAAAAGTTACAACATTAATAAGATGCCTCGTGTAGCTACACTTCGGTTTACAATGTCCTCATAAATGGTCATAAATTCTGCCACAATGGGCCTGATTTAGAGAACCTCCTTAAATAAATATAAATGCATAAAATCTTTAAATATGTACAAGTTAAAATACAAAAGTATGAATTGATATAACCGAGCCGAACCACTGAAGGTGGTCCCCGGTAAGTAAAAACAACAACACACTTCTTTAGGGTGGTACGATACCGACTTCGACGTGGAAGAACTGTAGCCCTACGGAGGTGTCTTCGGAACAAAAGAAATTGACCCAAGGATGGGGTTGATTATAGCCTCTCCAGCCCTGGAACTTTCTAAAGGTGTGCCCCGTCCGTGGAACTTCACTGATGTGTGTAGAAGCCCCGTCCGTGGAACCCTAAAGATATCACGATTTAATTTACAAAGTCAGAAATGCACGTGAAGCGTGCCTGATGTGGGCAATTCAAATCTGACATAACCTACAAAAGAAATATAATTTACCTCACTGATGAGGGAACAATCCACCAAGGTTCCTCGAAAGCCACAGTTGGATGAATGGGGTCGAGTCCGCCTTTCAAGTCGACACGGTATTTCCAAAGGAAAGCCTGCAAATTTGCGAAACACGTGGGTAGAGAACGGGTAAGATGGCGTGAAGAGGTTAGCTTAGCTTGTATAATTAAATATGCTGCTTCCGCAATTAAAATTTACTCACAACCACAAAATATTCCGCTAAACGGAACAACAACAGATTGAGAAAATTTTCTTGGGTTTATAATTCCAAAATCCACCAGGATGCCTTGGATAAACCGAGGTTCGTAGAATTATCAACTATATACGCCAACAAAAATGGTTGCCTTCCGTTTCTTTGCTTTTCACGTGCCGCAAGTGTATCACCCTCCCGTGGAGAATAGCGAAATGTGTTACGGACGTAGCAGTTGTTATTATGCGGCCCACAAAACGCTAAGGCGTATGGTGGGTCGCATACGCTAGAGGTCCGCAACACCCTTAATACTAAAAAATTCCCAAAAAAATCAAAATGCATGAAAATTTGTTTATCCACGTTTTGCAGGGTGTTCAACACGATGGTAATATTAAATTTTCCCCCACTCTCTGCCAACCACCCTAAAACCACCCCCTTTTCATATTTATTGATACTGGGCATGTGGCGATTCGTTGGATCGGGGTTTTTAAGAGGACGTTGGCATTGTAAAGGGAGTTGAGTGATGGGACATGCTATCCACCACCCCTAACATTTGGGTGGGGGTGGGGGAGAAATGAATATTATCATCGTGTTGAGCACCCTCAAAAACGGGGATAAACAAATTTTCATGCATTTTGATTTTTTTGGGGACATTTTAATATTAGGGGAGGGGGTAGTTTCAAACCCGGGGGTGGATAAGATGTTGTATGGTTAAATTTCATACGGTCTACCCGAATCCTGCCCAAGAAATCAATCCGCATGTCTACAATGGAAGCATATTCAAGGCGAGATCTAACGAAAGTTATATAAAGTAGCCGATGGGTGGAAATATTTTTAAAATCTTTACAATTACGTATCACGAAGCCAAGGCTTTTAAAAGCGAAAGCAGTTGTCATTTCTACATGTTTATTAACAGATAATTTTGGATTGAAATAAACTCCAAGGTCTTTGATGCATTCAGGCATTTGTAAACTTTCGTTGTCAATGTTATAATTGAACATGTACATGTCGGTTTTTCTGCCAAATGACATTACATTACATTACATCTGCTGGCATTGAGAGCTGTTATTGCACCAAGTATTAATGTTATTTAACCAGTTTTGAAGATTAACACAGTCATCTATTGAGTCAATCAATCGATATATTTTTAGATCATCTGCGTACACGAGTAAATGGGTATTACTATCGAAGTCCTTCATAATATCATCAATGAACATAACAAAAGAAGCGGGCCAACTATCGACCCCTATGGCACACCGGATTTTTATAAGAAACTGCCAGATTTATAACCTCGGTACTGAACAAATTGATATCGATCCTGCAGATATGATTCAATTAATTGTAATAAGGGATAAGAAGGACCGAAGGTGTTCAGTTTACTAATCAAAGCAAACTTGTCAAAGGCCTTGTAGAAATCCTCTATCCAGACTTTTACAAAGAAATTGTGTTTTGCGCACAACGTTTGTGACAGTTGACCTACCTTTAAAGTAATTGGTCTATAGTTTAGTATTTCGTTCAAATCACCTTTTTTGAACGCAAAGTACACGCGTGAAGATTTCCACCTCTGTGGAAAATTTTCGCTTCTTAATATTAAATTATAGATAATTAATAGTGCTTTGGCAAATGCAGTTACACTATCTTTAATAAGAAATGTAGGAATTAGATCGAGACCCATGGTCATAGTGGCTTTAGTTTTTTTAGTGGCCTTAATTATATCTTCCTCAGTGATAACAGACAGATTTAAGACATTGGAGTTCATCTTAGGTGTATCGTTAAACTTATCTATGCCGGGATTGGAAAGTATGAAGGATTTCGAAGAGTCAGCAAAACTATCAATTAATTGCGGGTCGTCGATAATTTCATTTCCATATTTTAAAGACGAAGGGATGGATGTAGAATTACTACCCAACCCAAACAACTTCTGGTTGACCTGAATGTTATTTTGCATATTGGCTAAATATAATTTATATGCATTATCGATATCTGATTTAATTTTAGACCTTACCCTTCTAAATTCGTTTTCATCATCAGAAGTGCCATGTAACTTGTATCTTTTTAGCACTTTTTCTTTTTGCTTAATATCGTGTATTATTTGACCGTTATACCATGCTGGGTAAGAACCGGAATTTTCTTGTTTCTTGGGTACATGTATTAGAAAAATATCATATAATTTGGAGTACAGTGTTCATTTAGTTTATGAATAAACTGAATAAAGCAGGACTTGCAGCAAAGTTTGCTACACACTGATGTTGACAAAAGCTCATTTGGGTTAATCGAGGAGTTATTTTCAAAGGAAATATCCAAAAAGCGTCTCCAATGTACATATTTATATAATTATACGTTTCATTTTCAACTCGATCGAAACTACAACGAAGGTAATAAAGCGGACTTTTATGAACTTTACATGCATTACATTGATTGCATAATGTTTTCCTAGTAACGTAATACCATATAACGGTACAATTATGCAAGATATGCTCTTTAATAAAAATAATAAAGTAGTCTTGGGCTTGACCTTAAAGATATGCGGGAAATGAACAATTAAGTTCATTATGTATTTCAAAAGCTGTTTCGCTTAATCGGACACTTGTTATGCAAATTCTCCTGTAACGAATGCAGTTGTGCGACAAATTCTATTAATAAAGAAATCCCACACGGATACCAAAAAAAAGATGAGCAAACTTATACTTCCTATAAATAATAAACGAACAACGGAAAATAATAATGGCACTGGAATAATAGCCTAGTTAGCCGTGAGAGATAAAATTGACCTTTTTATCGATTTCGTATTCAGTCGGTTCCACTTTTAACCGAATTTCCAGCTGTATACATCAGACACTCTTGTTTTCAATTCAGAAAATTTGTGAACTGCTCATAAATCATTTACCTACAAAGATTGTGTTTGGTCATGTAAATATTACAGCAATGGTGTTAATCTGTCCAAATTATTGCAAAGAAACGAATACAAGGCTAGGTAGAAGTGGAGGAATAATATTTTGTCTAATGTTGACCCTACGGAACATCTTTTTTTAAACAATTTATTTTTTTAAGCACGTTTCCTCTTTTCTAATTCAATATCTCTTGTTGCACTTGTCATATTGAGAATACAGGATGCTTAGCAATTAATTTTTTCATAAAACTGGGAAAGTAATGGTTGTGTTGTACGATCGTGAGCAAAAAAAAAATAGGACAAGTCTTATTATGGTATTTTGCTAAAATCTAGTTGTGTACATCTAACTTTAATTTTTGTGACATTGTCAGTTAGTTGTCATAATTTATTGCAAATGCAAAAAACTAATATGCCTCATATAAGCGATTTAGTTAAATCTGGAGTTATTGCTAAAGCAGAACATGGATGGTCAATGAGACAAATTGCACTGCGTTATAATATTGACAAAAATTCGGTGTGTAACATTTTAAGAAAGTGGAGAATAAACGGTACGATTAGTAGAAATGCTGGATCAGGGCGACGAAGGATATCAACTCAACAACAAGATTTGCAATTGGTAAATTCTTTAGTAGAAAATCCATTTTACTCAGTTATTCAGGCTGCTGAAGAAAAAAAGGTGTTTCCGAAAAACGGCGTGGAAATGGTCCAAAATGGTCATGAAACCATTTTTCAAAAAGCTATTTGTTCCTGATGAAATTCTCTGCAACCATATTATCTTTAAATTTTCGTAAGGTGGGAAGTGACGTGTGGTCGCGATCATTTAGCGACTGCGAGAGAAACTTCCCCCTTACTGTGATCATTGGTGGTCGATGATCTCCTACATAAAATGAGTAATTCAGGTTTCAACGTCCAGAAATATGTAGATGACCTGGCCGTCACTGTGAGAGGCAAAAATGAGGTCATGATTTCCAACCTCATGCAAATTGCCTTAAATATAATATCCAAATGGTGCTCGTCAGAGGGGCTCAATGTCAATCCGAGCAAAACTATTATCCCGTTCACTAAAAGGAGAAAAGTCAATCTTAGAACTCCTGTACTGAATGAAACGATACTAAATTTTTCCAGTGAAGTCAAGTATCTAGGAGTAATCCTGGATCAAAAACTTACCTGGAACTCACATCTGGAAAAGACTCTTACTAAAGCAACAGCTGCAATATGGACGTGCCGTGCCGTAGGTTGTTTGGTAACACTTGGGGTCTAAGACCGAAAATGACACATTGGTCTTATCTTTCGGTTGTCAGACCTATGGTAACCTACGCATCATGCATATGGTGGCCAAAAACAGAAGAACCTTCCCCCGCTGGAGCGCCTGAACGTCAAAAATTCAGAAATAGCCCAATTTTCAAATGCGTTTTGAAAGTACTAAACGAAACCTTACGAAAATTTAAAGATAATAGGCAATCGGAGACACGTAACCCTTCCACAATTTCTCCTGTGTGGATACTTTGGTCAATTTATCTACTTGTTCATTGTATATTATGCCAATATGTACTTCGATGCACATAATTTGAACTTCGCTATCATTTGATTTCAAATTATATAATAGTTGTTTTATTATTAAGATATGCGGATGAATTTTTTTAAAATTATTCGCGCCATCCAACTTTTTCAAAGCTAATAAAATCGATAGAGAGTCACTTAAAATTAGCACTCGGTTGAGTTTATTGTATTTTACATATTCTAGGGATGTCAGTATGGCAAAAGCTTCAGCAGTAAAAATTGATGTTTCTTTGTGTAATCTGTATTTGGCTTCTAAGTTGGTGACAAGAAGGCTCTGAATACGCCCGACTGTTTTGTAAGCATCTATATAAATATGAATATAGTCACTGAATCTATCCAAGTGTAATTAAAAGTATTGATGCTGACGGATGGAATCTTACTATTATTATTAGCCGTTACTCGAGTCCGAGTATAAAAATGTTACAGTCGATAAATTGTGTACAATAAAAAACAAGTAAAAGGTGTAGTATATTGTAATTCCCATTCATCTACGGTGCACACGACTATGGCTATAGAGGCCAATTCGGGAGAGCACATGTCGACCGCAGTCAGCACAAACATAGACCTGGTTAGGTCTTGGATTCGGCCTTCTTGCAGCAACATTTCCTTGATAGCTGGCCACAACCTCTCGCCATTCGGTTCTGTCCGCTGCAAGTTGTTCCCATTGCTCGTCTGCAATACCGCAGGATTTTAGATTTTCATGGAGAGCGTCTTTGAACCTCTTTCGTTGACCGCCACGCCTTCTTCTACCGCTTAGCAATTCACCATAAAGTGTACATTTAGGAAGGCGGTTATCATGCATACGATGAACGTGACCTGCCCATCTTAGGCGTGCTCTTGAAATAAGCACCTCAATTGGAAGGCTGTTTGCTCTCCTGAGTACTTCCACGTTTGATATGTGATGGAACCAACGGATTTTCATCATACTTCTGAGGTGTCTTTGCTGAAAATGTTCTAATTCTTTCACATGACGACGGTAAGTGACCCAGCTTTCACATCCATATAGCAGTGTTGGAATGACAACTGCTCTGTAGACAGCCATTTTCGTTGACAAAGCAAGGTCGTGGTTGTCAAATACTCTCTCTCTCTAAGTCCCCAGAGTGCTCTAGATGCAGCGTTAAAGAGACCGCCATCAAAACGGTATCTGAGACCTATTCCTCTGACTGTCAGTTTGTTGTCAACAATAATTGTTAGAGCAGTGGTAAACAAATTAAAGACTAGGGGTGCCAGGACACATCCCTGCCTAACTCCAGTGAGGGTTTGGAAAGGTTCGGTTGCCTCATTATTATACATAACCTGGGCGTTGTTGTTTGTATGTAGACTGCGACATACTTCCACAAATTTTCTAGGGATACCTAAGCGGAACATAATTTTTCAGAGCACTTCCCTGTCCACCGAGTCAAACGCCTTGGTTAAATCAATGAAGGCCATGTGAATTTCTCCTTGATGTTCGAGTGCTTTTTCTTGAAGCTGTTTAAGTGTGAAGATTAAATCCGATGTGCCTCGGTTTGGTCTAAAGCCACTCTGTGTTTCAGGAAGTAACTTTTCCATAACAGGTGTTAGCCTATTTGCCATCGCTTTAGTGAGTATCTTCCCTCCAACAGCCAAGAGAGCTATACCCCTGTAATTTCCACACTCCGCAGCGCTCCCTTTGTTTTTGAAGAGGTTGATTAAAAGTGTATCACGAAACTCCTGCGGAGCTTGACCACTTTCCCACACGACATCAAACAGTTTTTTGAGGTAGGGTATGAGCTCTGACGACACAGCTTTAAAGATCTCAGCTGGGAGTGAGTCGGCGCCGGGAGATTTGTTATTTTTTAGCTGCCCAATGGCGGTTAAGATCTCTTCCGTTGATAGTGGTTTATCTAAGTCTTCGAAGGTGTCATATTGAGGGATAAGATTTATAATATCGTGATCGGCTTGACTTTGCTGGTTAAGGATGTTAGAGTAGTGTTCTTTCCATCAGGCTCTTATTTCCTGATCTTCTTTGAGGAGATTTCCATTTAAATCTTTAATAGGGCACATATTTTTTCGACTGGGGCCGTACACTGCTTTTACTCCTTGAAAGAAATTCCTGTAGTCGTGTGAATCGGCATACCTTTGAATTTCTCTGGCCTTGCTTGCCCACCACTCGTTCTTTATTCTTCTGATTTCGCGTTGCGTTTCATACTTAGATTGGGTAAAAGCTTCTGCTTTTGATGAGTCATTGGGGTGGTTGATAGCGTTTTGGAAGGCAGTATGTTTGCGGTCAAGAAGTTCTTGTATAAAAGCTTCATTATCATTGAACCAGTCCTCCTGTTTTTTACTTGCTGCAGTGCCAAGAATTTCCTCACTCGCACTTTTTAAACTGTCTTTAATTTGTGTCCAGGTAGCAGCGACATCTACAGAATTGGTTTCTTCTAGTGCACTCAAATTCTCTTGAACTTTTTGCTTTAGCTGTTCGACGGTTTGTTGGTTACGCAATTTACTAATACAGAGACGGAGTCTACGTTTTACTTGAGTTCTTCGGTGTTTGGGTCTCATAACAATTTTCATTTTAGAGACAACAGGACGATGATCGGTCCAACATTCGCTATCAATGCGCGCCTTTGTAATTTGGACGTCCTTGAGATGCTTCCTACGTACGATAACATAGTCCAGTAGATGCCAGTGACCTGATCTGGGGTGACGCCAGGTGCCTTTAAATTTATCCTTTTGTCGGAAAATGGTGTTTGTTATAACTAGATCATGTTCGGCGCATTTAGTTAGGAGTAGTTGACCGTTAGCGTTCATGTTGCCCAAACCGTTCATGCCTATGATGCCTGGCCAGGTGTCTGCATCTCTCCCTACTCTAGCGTTAAAATCGCCAAGAATAACGAGTCGTTCCGTTTTCGGTATTCTGCAGAGGGTTTCTTCCAGCTGTTGATAGAAGCTTTCCTTGGTTTCGTGACTTGCATCCAGAGTGGGAGCGTAGGCGCTTATTAGATTTACCGCATTGCCATCTGATAGCTCATAGCGTAGCAGCATTAGACGCTCGGATATACTATAAATAGGAACTATGATAGGTATATGGGTGTTTACTTGCACGAATTCAAAGTTTGTGACATTCGGGTTAAAGTTATCTATATTTTTTAAATAAGTGATAATTCCCTGATATCCTGCACACAGTGGGGGTGACTTTTTATTACGCCAGTAGTCATCTGATAAATCGGCCATGTTTAGATAATGTATTTTATTTACTATTAAGTAGTTTTTTATTTTAGACTGAATTATATTTTTTTCTGCCTCCTGAGTGTTAATGATGGTTCGCCGGGTTGAACCCACAGTGGCTCAATGGGAGTACTATTCATTGCCCCAATACTTAAGAGCAACGCTTTGTTTTGTAGGACGTCAATTTTTTTAATCGACAGTTACAAGCAGAACCATAGAAAATATTACCGTAATCTATGATAGAACGTATATAGAGTAACATAGCAATCTGTGATTGACGACCCCACCAAGTTTTAGTGAAAATTTTTAAGTAATTCATACCTTTATTACATTTAGTGATAATTTTTTCAATATATGGATTCCAGGTAAGTTTCTTAGCAAAGATTATTCCTAAATATCTCACTATATTTCGGAACTGAAAAGTTTGAACCCCAAGTTGTATCTGATCTATCTTAGAGGTGTTATGTTAGGTAAAAACAGAGACTACTGATTTCTCTGTTGATAAATTGAAACCTTTATTATCGCACCAAATATGTTGGTTAATTGTCTTATAACTGTTTCATAGGCATGCAATTAAGTACTTCAATTTAGTTGCATCCAAACACTAAACCTAGAAATACATAAATGCTAGTTTTATTTGAATTAGAAATTGTAAGTAGGTACGTATTGTAGTTCTCTGACGATGGTTAATAAAACCGAAATGTAATCTTCATTCATTTAATGATCGAAATTCCAAAAATATAGTTATTAATCAACTTGATTTCCACTGTCAAGAAAATAAAAACTCTTTACGTTTGATTTAGTCGTCTTTAGAACACATTGCAAAAAGGTTCATTCAAAACGATCGACTGTAATGTTGATATATCAGCCATAATACGGATAGTTGATAGATAAAATGACGTCAGATTGGCTGCCACACTAATGAGCGAAATAATATCCAATGGTATAAAAATTACTATGCAAGCCACGTCGGAGAAGAAGAAGCGCATCAACGACAATTTCACTTCGCAATCAATCTGAAGAAATTGTGTCGCAGATGGAAGGCCACCTACATCAGTACTTACGGAAAACAAAAAAAAAAAACGATTTATTTGCGGTCGATGGTCAGCATCGACGTCTATATATGGTAGGTAGATAATGGCGAAGTAGCAGATAGCTTTCGCGGTTAAAATGCCACTGAGTGTAATCACTTTTAAATGAATAGGCCTGTCGGAAATTACGACCCCTTTGTTTCTGAACACAAAAAATTTATCGACGACCATTTTTTACTTTGTGTATTTTACATGGTATCACGAATTTATGTGCATACAAGATCATAATTAGGGCTACATTGAATGCGTTTAAAAGCTGACGGCATAAATAAGCTGGCGGGTGCCATTTAAATGGTGTTCCCCATGCGGGCAATTTAAATACATGACAAGTTTATTATTTTTATTAACACCGTAAAGGATATTCGGAACAGGACTGGCGTAACCACAAGTGAGGTTTCGAAGCTCGCATTTCGCTTCAAGTATGCCTTTTCATTCTCACTGAAAAAGGATGCAGACTGCAAAAGTCAATAATTCCAGAAGTAAAGTAATCTTTATATATCCAGAGAACAGATATTAATAAAGTAATAATCTAAAAAAAAACAGAATATATAGAATTAATACAGTATTACACCTATGCTACTTGTACACATGTACATAAATAAGTGCCCTATTTTTGTCTAAGTTTCTTATATTTGCTTTAAATACTTGAATACTTTTAAGATCTTTAAGGTTTTGTGGAAGAAGATTGTACTGGCTGATACCTTTATGAAACAAACTATTCATTGTAGAATTTTTCAAAGTTGGTGAAACATAAAAGTTTAAGGCAAACCTTTCATTAACTACAACTATCTGATTTTTTAAATATTCCGGTAATGTGTCGTTTTTCATTTTATAAATTATCATTGTTTGGGCAAAACAATACTTCTCAATGCCAATCCAATTTAACAAATTCAACATGCTCTGAATTCTGGTGCATCTATTACAATTTAATATTATTCTCATTGCTTTGTTTTGCAATTTTCTGTAATATTGTATCAAAATTTGCACTGGCAACATATAACACAGATCAGCAATGCGTAAAATGAGGCAATAGCAAAGTATTGGAAATAGTTAATTTAGCCGGAGTTGTTAGATAGGGAGCTATCCGGCCTAAGAATCCAATTTTTTTGCCAATTTTCTTTGAAATATTGTCTATATGACTTCCAAACTTCAGTTAGTTCTCTATCAGTTACAAAACCCAGATATTTTCGTCTACTTGCTCGAGATCCTGTTCATTTATCCCAATTTTTAAATTTAATTCTTTAAATATATTGTACCAGTAATTGTTACTTACAAACATCCGTTTGGATGTTAGTTCATTTACTTTCAGTTCAGTTTTTCGTTTATAGTTGATATTAGTTCGTTGAAATTATCATGGGCACAGTATATCAGGATGTAATCTGCAAAGAGATGAATTTTACATTTATTTAGGATATTTCCTACATCATTTATATATAATATAAATAACAGTGGTCCAAGCACACTTCCTTGAGGGACTTCGAAGTTATTTATTTCGAATGGCGATTTGGTATTCCCTATTTTTGTACATTGACAGCGGCTAGAAAGGTAACTTCCAAACCACTTTAACACAATTCCAGTAAATCCATATTCCAAGTTTCAGTATTAATATATCTCGATCTATGGTTTCGAATTCCCTTTTCAAATCGATAAATACTGCACAAAATCCGAAGCTTTTCTCGTCAATTTTATGTTTCCAGTCTGAGATCACAAACTGATTGATTACTACATAATATGTTGTTAGTGTTTATATATTTTATGACTTGTTCAAACACTACTAATTCCAGGATTTTTTTGCAAAAGGGAAGCATATTTATTGGCCGTAACTCTTCAGCAAGATTTGTGTTAACAACTTTAGATATAGGTATTATAGTTGAGGCTTATCTGGTCGATAGCCGAGTGGGTTAAGGCGCGAGGTGGCAATCGCGATTAATCACACTGGCATCGCACCACTGGGTTCGAATCCTGGCTCCGGCACTGGCATTGTCGGAGGAAATGGTCGTATGTCCGCGTTTTTTCAATGTGTACCCCCCTTCCGCACAAGCCTTGGTTTCTGGAATTGGGGGTTGTCTAATTTCTGTGGTGTTTATTATTTGAAGTATTCAGGCACTAATCCCCTTTCTAAACTTAAGTTGATTAATTTTAGAAAAGGATATCTTAAGACATGAAACATGTTTTTTACAATATGTAGACTAACTTCGTCGGTACCGAAATTGTTAACTTGGCTAATAATAAATTTATATAAATCCTAAAAGTTGACAATGTAAACTTATATTGAGATATAATATTCAAAGCAATGCTGCTATCTACGTTATTGGAATCAGTGCTTGTGATATACACTCAAACTGCCTATATAGTATTTGTTTAATACATCTGATATTTCATCATTATTATTATTATATAATGTCCCGTTACAAGTTAGTCCATTGCGGAAACTACTAAGCGTTTCATTTTTTCTACCAACCATCTCCTTTAAGTGTTTCCACATTTGCCTACTATTGTTTTTATTGTTATCGTTGTTCTTGTAAAAATTACATTTCGCATTTCGTATTACTTTGAAAAATTGTTTCTACATATTTTATAGTTATTCGAATCGTCTTCCTCTCTAGTGAAAGAATATTTCTTATATGCTTTGTTTTTATTTGCTACAGCCTCTTTGGCTGTTTGCATTTTTTATCAAACCATATATTTTGATTAGATCTAACCTTAATTTCCTTCATTGGGGTCACTTTGTCTAATGAAGCAACGATATTTGCTGTAAATAGTTTACTAACTAAATTAACATTCATGCTACTATATCCCCATTCTTTTTCAATCAATAGTTCGGTCATTTTATCTAAATTAATTTTAATTAAGCATACCCATAAACTATGATTCAAAAACCTATGTTTCCACAACTCCAACTTACCCGAATTATCATTTCTGTGGTGTTTATTTATTATTTATTTGTGGAATCTGGAATTGGTTGGGAGGGTGGTCTATAAAATTATTGAACCACAGCACTTAGGCACCATTGGGCCCCTTGTACATCCTCCCTGTAGGCAGACCCTCGCCTAGGCCTTCAACCAACCTAATCTTGCGAAATAGGTGGTGATGCTGCCTAGGGGCATCTCCCTTACATCAGTCAAAGTAGGCCAACGTTCTCCCAAAATTCTCTGATTGATGAGACAGCAGAACAGTCACAGAGTATATGTTGAACCGTCTCATCAACCCCTACAGAGAGGTGTTTCGCTTAATCTCATATTATGGAGATGTTTTCTTAGCGGACAGTGTCCAGTCTGAATTCCTGTTATTACACGTAGGTTCCTTCTGGACATTGCCAGGTAGTGCTCTTCTTGGGATATTTTAGTAGTTCCCTAGCAAGCTGACAGCTGTTTGTTACATCCCACAGTTTCTTGAATTCATTGTAGGTGTTCTTTTTAATTATTTGTATTATCGCCATGATCGGTAACAGATTGGTTGGGCCTGGTCCAAAGATACTTAGGCCTGTTGCCTTCTTAACCAGTCTGTCGGCTACTTTGTTGCCACTACACTGTGCGTGTCCTTTCACCAAGCATACCAGTATGTTATTCATGCTGGAGGTACCCACAAGTGCTTGGTGACATTCCTATACTGCCCCTGTGGTAATTTTGTAACTTTTCAGGGCTAGTAATGATCGTCTACAATCTGTGTAGATCCTGATTGTTTTGCCCGTAATTTATCTACGGACAATCTCTTTTGCAGCTATGATTGTGCCCGCCAATTCTGTTTGTACTGCGCTTATAGTAGTAGTATAGTTATTTGCAGACTATGGAGTATATTCCACATCCTGCCCCATCCTTCTTTTTTGATCCGTCTGTGAAGATCTTGATCACACCTTCGCCAGCAGCCTCGTTCTCACTATTCGGCTGTATTATGTAAGGTCTGTCAAAGACAAACCGGGGATAAATGCCATCGGTGCACTCCTGCAGAAGAGGCGTCTTTCTGACAGCCTCATTCCGCAGGCGGCTTCTAGTCTCCCCACAGCCTACATTTGGTTGTATGCCAACGGATTTAAGGCGTACCATTGTTGTCAGAGCCACCTCCTAGATATGTCTCTAGTGGTGGCAGACACAGCATTACCTCCATAGCTCTCGTTGGCGTTGTTCGCATAGCTCCGGTTATGCTCAGGCAGGCAACTCCCTGCACTTGGCTGAGCTTGACCTTAGCTGTAGTCTGTTTGCTCGTAGGCCACCAAACCACAGCTCCATAGGTTACCATTGGTCTTATGACGGCAGTGTATATCCACATGACCACTTTGGGTTTCATTCCCCAGGTTTTCCCCACGATCCTGCGGCACTGCTCATAAGAGATGTAAACCTTCTTTAGTCTTCTATCTATGTGAAGACTCCATGTTAGTTTGGCATCGAAGGCTACCCCAAGGTATTCACTTCTGATGCGAAACTTAGTGTTGTACTCAGAAGGGCAGGCGCCTTCAATGCTCCTTTCCTTTTCCTTGTGAAGAGAACCATCTCCGTCTTCCTAGGATTGACAGACAGGAAGTGTTCTTTGCACCATTTTTCAATTATTCTTAGGGCCCCCTGCATTCTTTCACAAAGGACTCCTTAGAATTTTCCGGTAAGCATGATTGTTAAATCATCTACGTAGGCAATTGTGTGGAATCCTTCTGAATTGAGGCGGCACAAGAGGCTATCAAAACAAAATTCTATAGTAGTGGTGATATTACACTTTCCTGCGGACAGCCTCTCGTGACCATTCCTCGTACAGAAGCATTTCCCACACTGATTTGTACAGCTCTCTTCGACATCATGTTGGATATCCAGCTTCCCATGATCGTGGGGACATTCTTCTCCACTAGGGCCGCTGTAATTATTATTTATTTATTTTTTAACAAATTTATTACCCTCCCTCTGTTCTATCTTACGAATAGCACATCGCATCTCATTTAATGAATTCTTGTTCGCACATGATACTTTGAAGACGCATCGGAATGTTTGCTGTTCAATTAACTGTAGTTAATATCAAATTCATTTTATTCCAATTGCACCTGCCTATTTCATTGACGAGAATCTTAATGGTTAAATAATGATAATTTATTTATAGAAACCATATTATTGTTTTCGCTTGGATCTTGACCTTAAAGTTCATTTACATTTTTGCCAAACTGGGTTAAGCAGTGCAAAAAGCCTCGATTAGTTTAATTTATTAGTATGTTAACAGTTAAGGATCATTTATATGCGATAATTTAAAATTCGTTTCGAAACGTACATTATAGAAAACACTTTTCTAGAAGAATAAATAATTAAATATCCTCATTTATCTAACTTATATATTGAATCTTCTGGAAGTAAAAGTTTATAGAAAAGCAGACCGTTCTAATACATTTCAATGTATAAAGAAGGTCATAGTATCCTGACTGCTTGAAATTAACTAAGGTTACTCATATTACAAAAAGGGCTCAAAAGATGAACTTTGCAATGATAGGCCCATCTCCCTAATACCAGCTATCTTAAAGGTCATAGAATATCTCCTAAGAAAGCAATTGTATGAATTCTTTAAATCTAACAAAATATTTATAGAAAATCAATATGGATTCAGGTCAGGAAGATCAACAGTAGCAGCATCAATCAACCTAATTGAAAATATAATAGATGGTTTCGAGAAAGGAAAAGTTATTGGACTACTTTCTGCGACCTAATCAAAGCTTTTGATTACGTAAAACATACTATTTTGATACAGAAACTAGAGTTATATGGCATTAGAGCGATGAGCCCAGAGTTGATAAAACGCTACCTAACAAACAGATATCAAAAACCTTTTGTGGAGGTGAGTACTCTGAAAGTAAAGAAATAACTTGTGGAGTTCCACAAGGTTCATTGCTGGGTCCCTTACTCTTTTTAATTTACATCAACGATATCTCTGTTGCTACCAGTGACTCCGAGCTAATATTATTTGCAGATGATAAGAAAATAATGAATAAGAATCTAATTGACCTAGATACGAGTGTTGAAAAAGGTATTATAGTACTTGTAGATTGGTATACAGCAAATCGTCCAAGCTTAAATCTAACTAAAACTGACAAAATGTTCACCTCATTACGTAACGATCAAATGCAAAATCCACAATTGGTTACATTTCTTGGCGTCACTTTGGATAATCAGTTGAAATTTGATGCGCATGTTGACAGTGTCTCAAAAAAAAGTATCTAAAAATATATATCTGTTAAAAAATTTAAAACACTTCACTAAACAAAAAGTGTGTATGATAGCATATCATGCTTTAATACAGTCCTTACTCTCTGTTAATCTGGGGGCACTCTCCACATGCGAGTCAAATATTCGCTTTACAAAGAAAGGCCCTCTCAGTACATTTTTGAGTGTTTGCTTTATGCAAGAAAACATTGGAATATGTATGGGAGACGTCAAGACATGTATGATCGTTAACACCAGAAGTAAAAAGAATTTGAATATAAGGTATTTAAGATTTAAAAAATCAAAAAATTATCCTCTATATTATTTTCCAGCTTTCTTTAATAAACTACCCGCGGAGGTAAGAATTTTAGATGTTAATAAATATAAAAGTAAAAGACTATTTATTTAAACATCCCGTTTATAATGTTGACGATTTTATAAAGCAAACAACAATAATCATAAATACTCAATAGTATTTACTTTTATTTCTATTTTTAACGACATTGTATGTGATTGTGCACAATATTTTATTACTTGTATATTTTGTCCAAGTAGTG
Organism: Leptura quadrifasciata; assembly: GCA_963675555.1. Classification (NCBI taxonomy): domain Eukaryota; kingdom Metazoa; phylum Arthropoda; class Insecta; order Coleoptera; family Cerambycidae; genus Leptura; species Leptura quadrifasciata. The sequence continues at coordinate 1,835,210 of OY776673.1, forward strand.
TGTAATTATTTTTTGTCTTAATTACGCTACAGTTGATACTAGCACCAATTCTGTGGACTTACGTAAAAAAACAAATTTTTTTTAGCACCAATAAACTGTCCGATATGTTAAAAAATATTACAACGAGACTTATCCATCCTTATATAATTGAAATCAGGAGAAAAAGATCTAAAATAAGATGTAAAAATATACAGGGTCCATTTAAAAAACAACCTTCATTATTATATCACATGACCTATGGAAGCAATTGTTTTTTTTGGAAAAACCCATAAAAAGAAGAAAGGAATATGAACGCAATTTTTGTGAAATATCCGTTAAATATTTAAAATTAATCTTATTTCCCTAAGCTCGACTGAGGTGAACAGACTTAAATTAAATAAGTATTTAAAGAATATTTAGACTTAAACTTGGTTAGCTTTGGTAATATATAATTTAGTTCTTTGCACAAATTATAATAAGAACCATTAATGCATGTTTCGAAAGAGTATCTAGGCGCTCCTGTAAATTACCGAATTAATTTACACGGTAGGTAGTCTTCAAAATGTGACATGTCCGTGACTGGGTGCGGTCAGAGTAAAGTTAAAGTGAGACATCTCACCGGGTCATGGTACATGGATATTAGCTTCGTGGGCATATCAACAATAGCATGCACGACCTTGTAGTGACAAACACTATCATGATCTCAACTACCAGGAACATTCAATCACAAATTAACACGGTTTCTTGTAATTAGCTATTTTATGTACTCATCAGGATGTAATAAGTAATTTATTTAATTACCGTAGGTTAAATTAATTACAGGTAATTGTTATGAGGTTGGACGTAAATAACAGTTTTATTTCCACTATTCCATGGTAAAAGCACAATTATAATGTGCTTAGATCAGAGGTTGGACAGGGGAGCTCATATTGGGATGCTTGCACTAGGTATGGTTAGATACTGTTATGCTTTGAAAATAATCACTGATAATGTCGGACAAAAAGAGGCGTTAATAGCATATAATGCGTATGTACAAGCAAAAATAAAATATGGTATAATTTTTGGGGAAACTCTACAGAAATACAAAGACTTTTTATTCTACAGAAACGCTGCATGAAAAACATCAATAGAATAATTATAAATATTCAAAAGAATAGTTACAATACGCACGCACTTAGTTTATTGTTTCATTAGTTTTGTTCAGATTTCTCTGACATATGTTTCGGCCTTGCGACCATTATCAAAGAGTCTTAAAAACTGCAATGTTTTTAAGACTCTTTGATAATGGTCTGCCTACTCCTTAGAGCGAACAGATTGAAGCCTTAGAGACGGATCGTGGTGAGATCTGGGGAGTAGGCAGATTGAGACCCCAAAATCGAACCAGTTCTACGAACTCCAAGCATTATTTTTTCTTGACCTCCTTTTGAGCCGAAACGTCGAGACATTAACAATCTCAGACGCGGTTCAACCCGAGAACCCAGTATTTTTCATATATATATATATATATATATATATATATATGAGCACAAGCACAAAATCCTTCTCAAATTCAACAGACAGAAACTCTTCCTCAGCAAAAAGCTTTCCTACCCTACATCAAAGGTGTCACAGACAAAATTTCAAAAGTCCTGAAATCCAATAATATAAAAAGTACTGTATACTACTGTATTCAAAATGAAGTGCAGATTAATTTTCAGGAAAAAAGCGGCGGTTCAATTTGAGAAACAAAACTTGGGAATGGTTAAAAAAATCAAGAAGGTATGAAATATGCAATGAGCAAGGTTTTTCTATGCATTATAATAGTATATATTTTATATGCAGTAAAAGTAACAGTTTATATGTCAAGGATGTAGACGGCAAAAACAATAAACAAAAAATCTTTTTACTCCACATATAATAATGCCATTTTTTCTTCTTCTTGCTTCCTCAAATACTGCTGCTCACGAGCTGCACTAATAGACTTTTATAAATGACAAGTTCACGGAATTCGTCACAAAGTTAGGTTGATGTTTGATGAACAAATAGTTTTTGGTTCAACTTTTTATGTTGAACAAAATAAAACTTAATACTTGTATAACTTTAACATGAATTTTCATCAAGTAAATGTCGAATCAAACAATTATCTTTTTATCTTTTCAAAAAACGGAGATAGTGACTCTAAAAGATTGTTTAGAACACCCTGTATATTGCAATGCCTCCTATATATAAAAGAGCACATAAGCAATTACAGTTTACGTTGATTATTATGCTATTTACACTTAATTTAGTTCGATTTTCCAAATTATTATCATTTAGCAACCTATTTTTAACTATTTTTAAGGTTCCATCTACCGGAACATTGGTAAAAAGACTAACTACATCAAAACTAACCATCAGGTGTGATTCATGAATATCGTTTTCATAATATTTTTCTATAAAATGTTTACTATTTTTAATATATGAATCGGTATTTCCAGATAATGGATCAATAATTTTAAAAATTATTGATAGAACTCTTAACTATGTGTATAAAAACAATCTATTTTCAATTGGAAAATGAGTTCTATCAGCAGGATTTTGGCATGGCTATGGGGTCTCCATTATCACCAATTTTAAGCAACATATTTATGGAGAACTTTGAGAACACACATGTTCAAAATTGTATAAACAAACCGGTTGTCTGGTGGAAATATGTTGACGACAGCTTTGCAATTTGGCCTCATGAAGTTGATTTAATAGATAGTTTTTTAGAAAATATAAATAGTAAGGAACCGTTTATTAAATTCACATTAGGAGTAGAAAGTAGGAATGTACTACCGTTTTTAGATGTTTTAATTAAAAGGGTAAATAGTACAATTGAAACAAGCGTTTATAGAAAACCAACACATACTAATAGATACCTAAGTTTTAACTCAAATCAGTCAATAAATGTTAAAAGGGGTCTTGTAAAATGTTTATACGATAGGGCCAAAATAATTTCATCTAATAATGAAATATTAAATAACGAGAAAAAAATTATCAAAACAAAATCAATACCCTGAAGCCTTTGTTGATAAGAGTTTTCATAAATGTTGAAAATAGGTACAATCAGGTACGATAAAAACCTGAACGTCATTATACAACAATAATTCCTTATGTATACGAACTATCGGAGAAGCTACACCGTATATTTGACAAATTTGATGTTAGGGGTGATATTTCAAACGGGGAAAACTTTAAGATCTATTTTAACAAAAACAAAACCGATAAACAGGGAGCAGAATTCAAAGAACTGTATTTATAATATGCCGTGCGAATGTGAAATGTTATATGGGTGAGTCATCCAGACCTTTCAGTGTGAGGTTATATGAGCACAAGAATTACATTAGAAAGAATGAAATTCAGAAATCAAAAATTTGTGAACATGCTTGGAAAAACAGAAATAGGATAAACTGGGACTCGGCAAAAATTTTAACAAAAGAAGCAGATAACAAAAAAAGAAAAATTAAAGAATCAGCAATAATCTTATTAAATGAAGATAAGTGCGTATCGAATTGTTCTGTAGATATTTGTACAACCTGGCTACCAATGTTAAAAGAAGAACTTAACAAGCTCAACATTATCTAAAAGAAAATATCATCAGTTCTGTGTTCTGTGTAAGTAGTAAGTATCTATGGAAATAACATAAACAGAATCTTAAAGCTGTGTATTTGACATACACAGCAAAATAAGAGTTCTTCCAAAAAAGCTTTGAACACGGAAAGAGACTACTTTCCGAAACGTCAGCAAAATATATTATTTCTGTGTTTATTCCGATTTATATTATTTGTAAAACATAACCTCTAACTGTTCCTTTGACGTAAACATCACGGGCGCAGAGGCTTTTTTCTAATAATACTATAATTTTGTAGATTCGGTGATTTGTTTTTGAAGAAGATAATAATACATGTGGTAGAAAACCCAAATAATGCACTCTAGATTTCAATGAATTAATGTTAAATGATTTCTCTCATATAGTATAACATTACGAGTTTCTATCATTAATATTTTGTTGATGTATATTTTATTGTTGGATGTTTGTCCCAAAGTTTTTACTTATGTTTATATCTCCCAATTGTCAAAACACTATTTCTATATCTATGATCAGTAAAGATTTCTTCTCTATTACAATAAGAATTATTCAGTATATTAACTAAATTAATTCACTTTCTTAGGTGTTGTACCGATTCGGCGATTCGTTCAAATCTAATTTATCACTACAAAGCTAGTGCTATCAATACCACCATGATAGATCATCGTCTAATTTAGTAGATACACCGTTAGTGTACGAATGATTGTACTTTTATTTCATTGTTGGTGATTTGTTATAGGTCTAGGCCACCTGTTAGCGAATTCGGACGCCTCAGGTGGCCGTATGTACTTCCAGATCTGCAAGTAGATAACCCATTCACTTTTCGCCGGTGTATGCAGGCTGTTCGAACGGGATTTTTACACGCGGAACGTATTTATCTTGGTTTAATTCACGTTTATACTTTACATTTCATTTGTGACATTATGTAACGGCCGGTCGGTGTTGCGTAATCGGCAACTTTGTTGCTTCGAGTTTATTTTTGTTGTTTCATTTCACTTTTGTGTTACTTTTGGTCCTAATTTATCTCCTCTTTGTTGATGATCTAAATTTGTATGCACTGCGAAAGTTGTAGTAGCTGTAATTGAACGCTGGTGATTATTCTTCTTACGAATAATAGCAATAATAATATTTTTATTTAGTAAATAAGATATTTAAGAAACCTACGTTTGTAATGCATAAAATACAGCGACAATTAAAAAATAATAAGGCGACTCGTCCATTTAAGCAACCAAAACCATGCGATCAGTAGCGCGCAACTATACAACCAGTCGCCAATGAAGTTTTCTATTAGAAACAAATGCATGTCAGTTCATTGGCGCGACTGCGATGCAACTCGAAAGAACTTGAGTTGAACCAATCGCATGAAAACAAATTTGTCAGTTGCTTGACGACTGGTCGCTGTCGATTTTTAGTAAAGAGCGCTTCGTTCTGCGTCCTTTTGATAAAGATAGTGTAGTTTTTGGGTGATAATAAAATGCCGGGAAATTTGTTTTTTTTTTCAATTGGTGGTCCAACTAACCTCATCAATTCGTCTAAAATTCACTTTATAATAATTATAATCCAGTAATTATTTATTACAATTTAATACAAATAAACAAATATCTTATAAATGAAAATACAAGTACAAAATGATCATAAAAAAACGAAAAATTATGTACAACAGTACTGCCACACTGAAAAGAAAATGTGTTTATTTATTTTTCTACCTACAAATGTTCAGATTGTGCACCATGCATTCTAATACACAAACGTGTTGTACGAGACATCTCACGCATTATATTTTGGAGCATTTCAGGAGTAATTGCCTCATATGCGTTTCTAATTCTGGTTTTGATGTCCTCAATAATTCCAGGGACAGTTTGAAATACCTTGTTTTTAATGTAACCCCAAAACCCCAAAAATCCAAGGCAGTAATATCTGGTGATCGAGCTGGAAATAGATTGAGTCCATAGGTGCCTATCCAGCTATTTGGCTTAACTTGATTTAAATAATTTGTACATATATTACAGTAGTGTAAGGTGCAGTCCCACTTTGTTGAAAATATGAATAATTTAATCTTTCTGCCATTGTTAATTCATAAAGAAAATCTTGAATTACGTTTTGCAGAAAATTAAGGCATCTACGAGCGGTTAATTTGCCATAATAAAAATAAGGTCCAATTACTTTAGTCCCTAAAAAACCCACCCAAACATTCGTAGAAAATCTTTCTTGGAAAGCAGTCTCTCTGCACCAATGTGTATTTTCTCGTGTCCACTTATATTGCATATTTCTATTGAAAAGTCCATATTTGAAAAATTTGATTCGTCAGACCAAAGAATTTTGCTACAATCAGCGGATCATTCCTTTTTTTATTTAACAACCATCTACAAAATCTTTCTATCCTCGGCTTATCTCCCTCATTTAAATGTTAAACTTTCCTCATTTTGTAGCATCTAAATCCGTTTTTTTATATATTTCTCTTGCACTGTCTTTTTTTATGCGACAGTTTCTCTGAATTTGTCTCAAAGAGGTTTCTTCGTTTTGGTTAACATATCAATACTCTATTCACCTTTCTTACATTATCCGCAACATGCCCTCGCCTTACTACTTTTTTTGAAAATGAACCGTACGTTTTTATATTTTGAACTAACTTCCTAAATATAGTTCGATTTGGCTGTCTTCGTAAACCGTGATTGCCATCTTATCGTCAAAATTGTCCTGACAATAAATGCTAATCATATCGAATTTGTTATTATTGGTGTACACCATAATTACAAGGTATTTATACAAATATTACAATTTCGTTCAAATATGCTTGGTTTTTTATTTAATTAATGGCAAAATCTTTGGCCTAACCAACTCTAAACAGAGAGTTTCTTGAAACACTAACTACCAACTATTTTAGAAGATGTGCCCATGGTCCTACGACTGTCACTATGGATGCAAAACGGCGGTTGTCCAGCACCATATGAACGACAAATGAGAGAGCATTTGGACCAATGCTGTAGCTACCCCGGTAACCGGATTTGAATCCATTGGAAAAATATGTGACCATTTTTAGGCTCGTAGGTACTTAGTTACTGTTAGTGAAAGGAAAAAATGAATGTTATTACCTATTATTTAAATCATATTTGACAAATAGGAAGCAAAAGGTATGTATACGCAATAAATTTTCCTAGTATAAGTCGGTTATACATGGAGTACCTCAAGGTTCGGTACTGGGGCCTATATTGTTTATTATATATGTCAATGACTTATTCCATACGTCTCCCAACACCTAAATGGAAATGATCTCCGAACACCACGCTTTCGACTTGCTAAGGCAGCAAAAAATTCTTTAGATATTAAATTGTTCAATTATCTACCAAATAATGTTAAACTCTTGGATAATTCTGTGAAATTTAAATCCACAATAAAAAAGCATTTGCTTACACACAGCTTTTATTCAGTTGAGGAGTACATGCACACCCCCTTTCAGATCCAATCTTCTATATAGGGAAAGTAACCAAATTCATATAGATTCAAGAATGCAAGTATGTGTACTGATGTAAATGCGCATATGCCTGTATGTATATGTATGTGTATATATGTGTATATATGTGTATATATATATATAGGTCTCTGTATGTTGCGTGTGTAATGGTGTATACATATGTGTGTATATTTGTATATGACCTATTGCCTTCTGAGAACGGCTTACCGCCATCATCATCTCATAGTCTAATATTGTAAAACCTAATTGTTAACTTGTATGTATTGTTCTACTTTATATTTAATTTTTATTTTTTAGTTTTACTATAATTTAATTTACCAAACGCATTGTAATACTGGCTTAAGGACCTCGGTCGATGGCCTTTTGATTATAGATGTATTTATACTTGTATTTATATACTTATATAATCAATAAAATCTATCCATCTATCTATTTCACTTTAAAGTCGAAGAAATAATGAACAAGTAACGCATACAACTATACTATTGAAATTAGATATATTCTTCAAATCCTTTAAAACAAGGAAAGATTTTAGAGGTATCTGCGTTTTAATAGACTGGTTTTTCACAGTATTCTGTTTCCCAATTTTTGTCAAAATATTCAGCTATTTCTGAAATACCTTTCCATGATTTACATCTATCATGTGAAATAACAATTTAAATTCCTCGTGTAAAAAAACACGAGCATTAGTAGACAAAATAGCACGAGTTTAAGTGCGATTACTCTGATTGATGTAGAACTATGCAGCAGTAGCCGTGATTTCTTCCTGAAACTGTTTCCTTCCCAATAATAACTATTAAGATAAAGTGCGCATTACCTTAACTGTCGACTTATCTTTAACAGCTTTGAATACGTGATATTACCCGCAGTTTCTTTCTATACTATCGTACAACAGAAAGTTGTCTAAGAGATTTATTTATTTATAACGTAACAGCCCACTGACGACATATAATGAACGTGCTGTGCTGTTTGATATCATGAATTCGATATTTCTTACTGAGTGTTTTTTTTATAAAATATGTTTTTAATGGCCATTGTTAAGTCAACCGTTGAACAACTATACAGGGATGGACAAATAGCCCTGATTTCTCACTAAACTATAATTTCTAATAAAAAATACCCTTAACAAAAGTTTTTGTAGTGTTTTTATTCTATTCAGTGACGTAATTTGATATCCAACATCTACCCTATTTTTCGGGATATGACGTCATTGGTAGTTTTTTTGAGTGGATGACCCTGTATATTTTTATATACTCAGAGAGACACGTTTTCATCAATTATAGTAATATAGGGAGGGTTTGGTGGGTGCGCGACTGTGGTTTTCTAAATATTAAATAAAACAATAAAATAAAAAGAAGGCTGTTTACATTTACATCATAATTATCAAGGATATTTAATAAAAAATGCTTTAAATAGTTTTGGTACTGACGATTTACTTCAACCGGATTTTGGCCGATTTTTAACACTAACCGGTCAAAATAAAAATATACAGGATCATCCACTTCAAAAACTACCAATGACGTCATATCTCGAAAAATAGGGTAGATGTTGGAAATCAAATTACGTCACTGAATAGAATAAAAACACTACAAAAACTTTTGTTAAGGGTATTTTTTATTAGAAATTATAGTTTAGTGAGAAATCAGGGCTATTTGTCTATCCCTGTATAGTTATTCAACGGTTGACTTAACAATGGACATTAAAAACATATTTTATAAAAAAAACACTCAGTAAGAAATATCGAATTCATGATATCGAACAGCACAGCACGTTCATTACATGTCGTCAGTGGGTTGTTACGTTATAAATAAATAAATCTCTTAGACAACTTTCTGTTGTACGATATTATAGAAAGAAACTGCGGGTAATATCACGTATTCAAAGATGTTAAAGATACGTCGACAGTTAAGGTAATGCGCACTTATCTTAATAGTTATTATTGGGAAGGAAACAGTTTCAGGAAGAAATCACGGCTACTGCTACATAGATCAGAATAATCGCACTTAAACTCATGCTATTTTGCCTACTAATGATCGAGTTTTTTACTCGAAGAATTTAAATTGTTATTTCACATGGTAGATGTAAATTATGGAAAACGCTTTCAGAAATAGTTGAATATTTTGACAAAAATTGGGAAACAGAATACTGTGAAAAACCAGTCTATTAAAACACAGATACCTCTAAAAACTCTCCTTCTTTTAAAGGATTTGAAGCCGATGAAAATATATCTAATTTCAATAGTACAGTTGTATGCGTTAATTGTTCATTATTTCTTCGACTTCAAAGTGAAATAGGTAATAACGTTAATTTGTTCCTTCCATTAACAGTAGCTAAGTGCCTACGAGCCTAAAAATGGTCACATATTTTTCCAATGAATTCAAATCCAGTTACCAGGGTAGCTGCAGAATTGGTCCAAATGCTCTCTCATTTGTTGTCCATAGGGTGCTGGACAACCGTTGTTTTGCAGCCACATTGACAGTCGTAGGACCATGGGCACATCTTCTAAAATAATTGACAGTTAGTCCATACGCTAGGTAACATCCTGTGTTTTTGAGAGGTCCACGATTTATTTTTGTAGTATTATGTTGTCCGAGACGTACATATTTAGTATCATTTGGTTAACAGGCTCAAAAATGGCCAGTTTGGTATTTATACAGGGTGGTAACGTATTAAAACTATTAAAACTAAAAATATGATTTTCGCATACAAATGTTCTTTATTTACTCAAGATGTGAGTTTGTATGTGTTGTCATTGTGGAATACAATTTACAGTATATCTGTTAAATATTTATGTTATTGGTATTATACAGGGTGGTCCAAAATATCAGTATATAATTTAACAAAATCAGGTAGGTAAAACTAAAAACAAATGATATGGAATTATGTATCATCAGGATTAGTACACTGAGATGTTTTTTTTTTTTTTTTTTTTTTTTAATGGTGGAGGGGAAATCCTACATGGACACCCGGCGCTAGTGTCTGCCCACGCCGGGTAGTGTCGGACTCCTACCGACTAAAACCCCTCCTGGATCAGTGTTTCCACGTAACCTGGAACTGCTTTCGCTTGAGATGTTATGCGACAACGACAAAAAGAACAACATGTTAATCCAGCTGCCCGGCAACAACATTTTTTTCACGTGAACATTTACCACAGTTGCAATTCGGAACTAATTCTTCGGCTAAAGGAAAAATATTGTCCACGGATTTCGGTATAAAACTATCATTTTTTATCTTGTATCCAAACAAAAGGGGATCCAAAGATGTAGTTCTTTCTTCCAAACAGTTGTTTTGGTTATAAACAATAAAAAAGGCTCGCAAAATATGTAGTCTTATTGATGCGCTCGTAGGAGGTAACTCTATTACAGAAAAAGTTTTTCCATGGTGATACATCCAATACCTTAAGTCATCAAATGTTTCTGAATAACCTGAATAAGATACTCTTCTGCACTCTGCACTGAATCTTCGATTACCCTTTCAGATGTACCTGTAAAAGTTATGATAATAAAATGTGTTTCAAACGAGAATATTCGTTTTTACCTTTAGCAAAACTGTCGAGAAATTTTACTGGACTAGCACCAAGAGCACTACGCTTGGTTCCAACTTTGCTCGTATAATCTGCACCAGTCAAATGGTAAAGAGCTGGAAGAACACAAGTACACAATTCTGAACCGTGACGTTCAGCCGTTAAGTGCAACGAAACATCCTTCCTAGTTGCTCCTACTCCTACTCTAAACCAAAGTTTCTAAAATAAAAAAGCACTCTTTATCGAAAATTTAAAAAATATAACAAAGTAAGTTACCTGTATCCCTTCGGCTTCATAAGTCCTGAAATGATACAGAGCCATAACTAATATGTCGGTGTCGGAAGATAGTATATATATATATATATATATATATATATATATATATATATATATATATATATATATATATTACCCTCTCGCACTGAATGAGCTATATATACCATAATTCGCATATCTGCTTCTTCCATGTTATTTCTTTGTAACATGTCCAGTGTGTTTGAAGCTTAATTTTATTTTCTACACAACCCCAAAATTTCTGAGGTTGTACAGGTAATGGTACATCATCTGTGATTGAATGGATTGTAACATACTCTTTGCCGTATCTTCGTAATCTCTCTTCAGACTTGGGTGACATTTCTAAGTAGCTATCAAATATAAAGTCAATTCTGTTTAAACGTCCTTTCAGTGTAGCACTTATCATGTTTCAGAATGCAATAGCAAGATCCTGGAATGTTTTCAAATTTTTCCACTATACTTTTCGAATACCCATCATAACATCAACCAATAGACATAATTTGCCTGAGTTAGGTACTAGAGTGTAGTCCTGCTGATCTAGTACCTTGCTTAATTCAACAAAAAGGCTAGACTTTTGCGTTTTTTTTTAAACGCCTTCTTCGTCAAAAAGGAAATTATCTTGTGTCAATTCGTACCTTAATAGTAACTTCATACTATATTTCCGTTCTTTTCCTAGCTCGATAATACGCTGAGTCTCTCTATTTTGTTTTTGTGCAATTTTGGATTGCTTCTGTAGCATAGTTCCAGCTGATGTTTTGAACGGTGGAAGTTTAATTCTACTAATAGTGTAGTTTTCGATCGTGTAAACTTATCGTATGTTATTGAAGAAGTTCCTTCACCTAAATCCTGCTTGTCCAAATTATTTTCATTTTTTTTGTCATCCATTAATTTTCTTGCCGCCCTTTCCACTGTTGTTTTCATCGTATAACTCCGGTAACAAGCGTTGGTCATGTGATAAGAAAATAGCTCATCCTGGGATACACTTTTTAGTCCTTCAAAAACAACGTCTTTTCGTTCACTAGATGCCCACCGAATGCGCGCACATCCATGACTTGCACTTTTCAATAATATAATTCAGCTTTATTACGTTGCTGACAAATAATGCACAATTTGATATTAAATTTTGCATCAATTTGCATTTTTATTTATTTTGAGTTTTGTGACCTAGAATTTATTTTAATTGCAGTTAATGGCAAAAATAATAGAATTAGACCTATGTTTACCATGTAAAAGGGCTTAAGAAAGAACTGGCCAATTTCAAATGTGAAAAATCTTGTACCGTAAACCTAAAAATTGACTCTGCAAATGAGTTATCTCGTGGACCTATAAAAAATACAGAACGGTAGCTAGCGTCTGTATTAAGTTGGTGTTTCAAGAACCTCTCTGTTTCGAGTGGGTGAGGCCAAAGATTTTGCCATTAATTAAATAAAAAACAAAGCATATTTGAACGAAATTGTAATACTTGTATAATTACCTTATAAACCCCTATCGTCTTCTAACACCAATAACTGCTCTTGGAAAAATAATCTAGACAAAATGAACAGGTTTTTAAGATGAATTTCCAGGTTTGCATAATAAATTTTCTTAAAAAAAACTGCATGAAAAGCAGCTCTTGTTGAATGGGCGTAGAATTTAGCATTTTCGAGAAAAATTGTTTTAAATGGCCTAGAGACATTTTGAGAAACTCTATGTAATATTTTTATTAATCTAGGAATAAAAAGTAACAAAATTTTCAACCGGAAAAGCCCTTGTCAATAATATCTTAACACTATTTCTAACACAGTATGTACATTCCAATGCTCCATTCTTAAACCACCTTCAATTGTATCATATTCAAATTTGTAGAACACTATCGGCAAGGTTGACGCCTTTTCACATACTGTTTCATAATTAGATTTATTTCCAATTGTTTTTTCTCACAAACAATACGACGACCTTCAGTGTATAATATTCAGACTGTTCAGGAACTGGACTTATCTTTTATGAATACAATCTAACAGATCGATCTTAATGATGTTGTTCGTGTAAAAATATATCTCTACTGCGTGTAATTTTTAATTACATTCGTATAATGAATCCACTACTGAATTATAGGTGCATTTTAGATATATAGCCTTTTGTGTTTCCTTGTTTTGCACTTCCCAAACCATAAAAAATTATACGGCTAATTTCTTAATTTAGATTATTAAGTTCAAATCAGTAGGTACTAAATTTAAATAATTAAGTTTCTCAATAATAATCTCATTTTTTTTTATTATTATTAGCCGTTACTCGAGTCCGAGTATAGAAATGTTACAGTCGATAAATTGCGTACAATAAAAAACAAGTAAAAGGTGTAGTCTATTGTAATTCCCATTCATCTACGGTGCACACGACTATGGCTATAGAGGCCAATTCGGGAGAGCACATGTCGACCGCAATCAGGACAAACATAGACCTGGTTAGGTCTTGGATTCGGCCTTCTTGCAGCAACATTTCCTTGATAGCTGGCCATAACCCCTCGCCATTCGGTTCTGTCCGCTGCAAGTTGTTCCCATTGCTCGTCTGCAATACCGCAGGATTTTAGATTTTCATGGAGAGCGTCTTTGAACCTCTTTCGTTGACCGCCACGCCTTCTTCTACCGCTTAGCAATTCACCATAAAGTGTACATTTAGGAAGGCGGTTATCATGCATACGATGAACGTGACCTGCCCATCTTAGGCGTGCTCTTGAAATAAGCACCTCAATTGGAAGGCTGTTTGCTCTCCTGAGTACTTCCACGTTTGATATGTGATGGAACCAACGGATTTTCATCTCATTTATCATCTCATTTACATGATGTTGAATATCATACATATATCTGCATTAAATTAATTTTCATTTAGTTATTTAGTCATTAACGAGGACAATAATTAGTGTTCATTATTAATATTAATTTTGCAGGCATAAACGACAATTTCCCTCTTATATTAAAATTAAAATATCGAGACACATTCCCATCATAAATGATATTAAAATGATTGTAAATAGAAAGGAATAATTACAATGTTGCAATTAATTTATTAAGCAGTAATTATAAACACGCTTAAAAAATTCAGTTGCAAAGAAGACACTCTAACATTATAAACAACAACTACATAATGGGTATTCAATGTAGTCGAATTATTTTGATCTATTATTATTATTTTTATTATCATTACCAATTGTAGTGTTTAAAAAAATAATTTGTTCATAAAAATTTTACGCCAATCAAATGCTCTTATTCTAAAACGTCGCCATGACAGCGGGAAAAATTTTCAGTGATTTTTCTCTTGATGGGTGTCCTAGGCAAAATTACAGCGGAAATGTCTTGGACATTTGAAACGCGCTGCCATTCGCATGAAATTAAGACAGTGTGATTTAAAAATTTACTATTTTATAGTGCGGGAAAGAGGAAATTGAGAGGGGGGTGCGAGGTGAGACGCTAAGAAGGCAGGCCCGGACTTAACTATATTGTGTACGTGTGTCTGTTTACGCTTTTAAAGGACCACGCAATTTTCTTATGGAAAAGTGACTTGCGTTAAATTGGTTGAAATTTTGATATGTTGTGTATCCCATCTCTCTGATCAAATGTCTCAATTGGCACAAATTGACAAACTTTCACAGTCTTGAGATAAAGCTTGCTAAAGTAAGAATTATCGTTTATTTGAGGTGTATGGGTCTGGGTTAAATCAGTACTCTTTTTTTTGCTTCTAGGGTCTCACAGTGGTTTGAAAACACCTCATAACTGTCATGGTTTATTTATTGAAATATTACATCATATAATCTCAAACGTCGTCACATCATATGACGTCATAGCATGTAATATCGTGTCATAGAACATCATGATTTAAATAACATTCTTTTCTCTTACTTCTAGGTGCTCAGATCACAATAAAATTCAAAGTGACCACTATGAGGTTCTGTGACACGACAAGACCTGCTATGACGTCATATGATATGATGAGACAATCAATTATACTGTTTAGATGTTATTAAACAAATCTGAGACATTGATGCATTTGATACAGAGATAGGATACACAACATATCAAAAATTCAACCAATTTAACGGAAGTCACTTTTCCATAAGAAAATTGCGTTGGCTTTTGTTGTGTGGGCTCAGTTTAGCTGGCAACAATTTACACTACTGACTATACAGTAGTTACAGTATCCTAGTTCACTTAATATTTGAGTAAATTGTTACTACCTAGCAAGAACCACGGGGAGGTATGAGCATATCTTGCCATGATAGGATGTGTAAAGAATATTAGTACAGGATAAAGAAAATTATACAAAAAAATAAAACTAAACCTCTAAAAACAAAAAAATTTAAAATAGTAACAGTACAAAAATATATAGGTATCCTCAAAATAAATAAAAAAAATAACAATAAACATCTAAAAACAAAAAAAACTTAAAATCGTAACAGTAAAAAAATATATAGGTATTCTCAAAATAAATTAAAAAATAACAATAAACCTCTAAAAACAGACACAAAACTCGAAATAGTAAATTTTCGTAAATAAAATATGTATTCTCCAAATAAATAAAATTAAATATAATTGAATTCTTTAAATAAATAAAAATAGATTAAAATACTTACGAACACACAAAATGACATAAATAATAAGCTTGATATCACGATCACTATCATTGAACACAAAAAAGGACACAAATAATTAACTTATATATATATCACTACCACTTCTTCAATCACAAGTCATCACAATCACTTCTTCCTCAGAATCCTGTGCGTTCTCCCCCTCTTCTTCATTTTCAGATGATGAACTATCCTCTTCTAAATTTATAATGAATTTATTTTCCCCATTTTTATTAAATTCACAAAGTTTCAAATAATCATCCTCAATTCTAATCACTTTGGCAATATTTTCCCCAAATTAATTCTATTGGGTTGAAAATACAATAATATGGTGGTAATCTTAAAACTTTGTGGCCAAATCTTTCAGCTATACTGTCTATAACATAATTCTTCTCAAATGTTTTCGTATGAAGGACTTCCAACAATTCTGCTTTAGTATAACTGTCTATATAATATAGGTCGTGATCCGTTAAAAAAATTTGCAACTCCAATTTAGTCGAACTCTTATTAGGAATTTTATACAATTCTCTTGAATGGTACTTCGCATTGTCAAGAACAATAACACTATTTGGCTTTAATTTTGGAATTACAGTATTTTCAAACCATTTTTCAAAAATTACTCCTTCCATATTCTTGTGATAATCCACGTTACACTCTTCCATGTTTTTCCCGCATAGTTTCAATGCATTATCTACCCATCCATCACCTGATCCACAGTGTAATATAACCAATCGAGTCCCCTTATTTGGAGGCAATGGTAGACATTTTTTAGTTCCATCAGTCCATCCTTTTTTTACGGTATCGTGAGTGTCATACCAAGTTTCATCTAGGTAATAAATTGTTCTATTTTCCCTTCTGAACTTTTTAATCTCCTCTAGATATGAATGTCGCCAATCCACTATTCGTCTGCTTTCCATAATCGCCACGCGTTTATTAATTGTTTTAAATTTAAATCCAATTTTTTTCAGCCAGTTCCTTAAAGTTCTTGTCGTATATTTCAAAGGACAATCTATTTCCTTTAGTTTTCTGTCTACCACGTCAACAGTCGGGATTTCATTTTTCTGATATGCATCATAAATTACATTTTTTAAAAGTTTTGCTATTGATGGATCTAAAATTTTTGATATACCAGCGTCGCAACGTTGCTTTCTTTCGGTAACACCTGTTTTCACTAGTTTGTACAATGTGGAATAGGGAACGTGGGTTAAAGATTCTGTTTCCCTTAATATATCTAAATCACGCAAGTTAAAGTCATTAGATTGTCGCTGTAAAAGAGTATTATACACATTTAAACAAATTTGTTTCCCGTCACTGCTTAAATGCCGTTTTTTTCTCCCTTGAAACTCATTTGGAATTTTATTTTCTTTATCACTGAAATCACTATAACTGTCACTTTCACACTCACAATCACTCGATCGACTCATTTTTGTAATAAATAAGTTACATACCAGCAAAAAGACAAATATAAACTAATGTATTAATGTATTAATTGCACTTACACCCGTACACTCCGCCGTATATGAAAGTAAACTAAGTCCGCCTCTGAAGTACCATATCTCACATGTCGTTCGTGCTAGTTGGCAAACAACACAAGCCTGACCTTCTCTCTCATTCTAATGCACGCGACATAAAAGACGTAAAACATGATGTGATACAAACAGCTATGCGTTATGCATAGCCACTACCCTCTCTATTCCCCACTACGTCTGTGACCGTTTTCATTTATCGTTTTCCTCTACAATAATTGTTTGTTATTTAATACCAATGATAATACCAATACAAATATTTACAAAAGTTCTTTTAAGTTTAAATACCTCCTTCTTCAATCAAAGCTAAGTAGTATCTCTGAAATTCTTCTAGCACATTTTCCATTCTTAATGGCAAAGAACAGGGAAAATGTCTCGATACTTTCACATTTGAGTAAAACCAAATCATTTTAGCCATGCGTAAAACTAGTGAAAGTAAATAGATTTTCAAACAGACCGATCTCGACCTCGAGAATTCATGCCGAATTTCCTGTCCCCTCCAAAAGGGCTGCTTGTATCTACCTTTATATACACTTTTTTCTAAAAAAATGTTAAGAGATAGAGACTGGATATCATTCGATAGAACATAAAATTTTGCATAAAATTCTTATTTTATGTAAGGCCCCAATAAATCAAAATTCTACATGATATAAAAACTAAAGATCATTTTTTTTCTAACAGGTGATATACAATTTGTATATGTTATTTATTTCAATAAAATCGCCAGTGGCGTGCAAAGAGGAAGATAAGAGAAGTTTATTTACGACAAACACAAGTAGTGTAGTATACAAACGTATAAATACTCGCACGCCCACGCCCTTTTACGGAGAGAGATTTAATACCTGGTAGTAGACAGAGTAAGAGGAAGCCTGCCTAATGGGCAACAGTAAAACAATAGTTCACCAGTATGGCCAGAGAGGCGCTGCCTCATAGAATATACTGGAAGAAGTAGAAATGTCTCGAATGACAGTCTGGAGGGAAATGGACGAATCAAGAATAAGCGCCACGGATATATTATAAGAAGCGGATCCAACGCACGAAGTTAGTTCAATAAAGTTCTAAATGAGTTCAATAATCGGATAACATAAAGAACAGTAATAAGTTGTGAATCATAGTAATGAGACTTATAGTAGATGAAAGTTATAACTAGTGTGCTATTATAAGGACTAATTATTGTAATTTGGCGATTAATATATCAGTGGTTTGTTAGTGAAAAATTCTAGAACATTGTATTTAGAAACTAGTGCTGTTAATTAAGTTCTGTCAACTGGAAAGTGATCTAGACATTTGTTACATTTTGAGAAAATTTCTAGAACATTCTACTCCGGACTTTGTAGAAATATTCGAATTGTACCTATATATAGACTTTGAATAAGACCTGTTAGTGCCGTTTCGAAAAGGATTTTGATGGAAACAGGAAGCATGACTGCTGAAAAAGAAATGCAAGACATGTTTGCAGGACTAAGAAAAATGATACTAGATCAGGAAAAGAGACGTCTATGCGGAAGAGAAAGAAGAACAAGAAAGAAAACGTCTAGTGGACAAAGAGATCAAGAACGACGACGTAAAGAAGAAATAGATGTATTGAGAAAAATTATGATAGATCAGGATATGAAACGTCGTGATGAGAAACAGGAAGACATGATACCACAGGAAGAGTTAAGAAAAATTATAGAGGTGCAACAGAGCGCTATCTTCTCAGGCACTGAAGAAATTAAAAACGAAATCAAGGATGATACAGAACATGTAAATGCTAAAGTTAATAAAGTTAAATACAGTCCAACAAGAAGTAAGTGAACTTAAAGGGAAGGTAAATATGGTCGAAGAAGAAATAGAACGACTTAAACGTCAGTTGAGAGAAAAATGAGGCTAGCTAGTAGTATCATCAGGCCCTTGGTTAAAACCGCCCTCCTTTGACAGATAAACTTTTTGGTCAACATATAAGAGATCGTTTGAGGCAGCTGTATGCGCAAACAACTGGAGTAATGAGGACAAGGCTATGGCATTAGTTGTAGCATTAAGAGATCAAGCATCAGAATTGCTTCAGATGATTCTAGTAGCCCAGCAACAGGGTTTCAAAGTTTTGGAGTCTGCATTAAACCTAAGATATGGCGACCTACATCTCACCCAAGTATACAGGATCCAGTTGAAATCACGTACACAGAAACCTGGGGAGAGCTTACAAGAAGTGTGAAGAATTGTGTTGGGTTTGTAAAATAAAATACTACTAGATTTCGGAAGACTGCTCCCCTGTGTACGCCACTGCGACGGCACATCCACATTTCACATTTTAAAACAAAATTGCAAATCTAGTGAGCTTGTTGTGCGACCACGCTATACTTTTTACTCCACAGTTTCTAATGCCATTCATAATTTCGTTCAGTTTAAAGTTTAGACCGGATCGCGCGTGCATGTTGTCGCCCACTAGTGGACAATGTAAAATTAAAACAATACAAAATGTAACTCGTATACCGTGACTGTGTAAATGTTAATGCCGAAGAGAAATTTCTTGTTGGCACCTAATTTACCACCGATTGAGAAAAAGAAAATTTACACCCGGGGAAGATTCAATTTCAACCTTTCACTCGGGCATTAAGACTGAAATGTAATAGCTAATTTATTTCTACCTATAGCTATATCGGTTAATCCACATAGATATATACATCATAAATTTTTATTGTGTGCACTCGCTAGTTTTATATACCTAAGGTACTTCATATATAATATGATACGTATAAGTTTCTATTCTCACACATACACAAAAACCATGCCGTTAGGAATTACTAATGATTTGTTAACGTTGGACAGTTCATAAATATAGCCATAAAATGTTTTATATCCAGCATTTACGAGAATTGCTATAGAAAACCAATTAAAAACAGTGATTGAATGGTTAGATCTACGAGAAAACTGTTTTTTCAAAGAAGAAATAGAGAGTGCAGAGCATCTCAGAACAAAGCAGAAATTAAATCCTGCCACAGATAAAATTACGCAACATAGATCATGAAGAACAGTAATTTCAAAACGTACTAGTAGAAAACCGGGGAAAATGTAGTATAACCATGATAAGTTGAAAACCTTCACTACATTGTTAATAGTATTTAGTCATTGTCTTATTACTGATTATTTGCCATCTACTAACTGTGGAATCATAAACAATATACTGTCTTCATTTCAATATAACTTTGCAAAGACATTTGAGGTGTGTGTACAGTAACAGTATAGTTTATTCTTCTATCAAACATTCAATTTCTACTTGTCAACATGATTTTATGGACAAATGTTCTACCGTATCCAACTTAGGTTGCTTATGTCAGTTTATTTCAGATTCATTGCATAATAGAGATCAAGTTACATGGTACATACTGATTTGACAAAACTTCGATCGTGTACATCATAAATTATTAATTAATAACAGTATATTATTCAACGAGCATATAATGATGGCTATTATTCACGAGGATGAAGTTTACGACACCGGTTGAGAATATGAGATTGAACTACTTTCAGCCATATTAGAATGTAATCGGCGTTCTTTTGGCACAGACGGCCTATTCAATAAAATTTAAAAACACAATTGTTTCATTAAAGTTATCTCTTGATAAATTTCATAGTAACAATAAAATTAAAACATAATATTTTTAGTCGCAAACTCCTCTACAAAATTCTTATTTTACTATCAGGAACGTAACCATACTGCAACCAACAGCTACTCTCCGAGCTATGTGCCCCGCCGAACGGTGAATTACAAGTTATAAACCTGGCGCGTTAAGTGTAATAATTGCATATTACCATCAAAACGCTAATTTTTCGATTGCAATAAACACCAGCCGAAAAACTGATGCTACAGCCTTGCAGACTGCAGTT
This sequence comes from Leptura quadrifasciata, assembly GCA_963675555.1. Classification (NCBI taxonomy): domain Eukaryota; kingdom Metazoa; phylum Arthropoda; class Insecta; order Coleoptera; family Cerambycidae; genus Leptura; species Leptura quadrifasciata. Next base: position 1,856,060 of record OY776673.1, read on the forward strand.
TCGAGCTGTTGGCCCTCGTCAGTGCAAGGTAAGATAGTAAGTAGGATCAGTCTTTGGGCTGGTGTTTGTTGCAATCGAAGCATTAGCGTTTTAATGGGAATATGCAATTATTATATTTAACGCGCCAGGCTTGTAACTTGTAATTCAGCGCTCGGCGGGGCACATATCCCGGAGAGTAGCTGTTGGTTGCAGTCTGGTTATGTTCTTTATAGTAAAATAAGGATTTTATAGAGGAGTTTGCGACTAAAAATATTATGTTTTAATATTCCGCCCTCTAAAAGCACATTTGAACTAAATAATAAAATTGTTCTCACAATTCTAACATATAACATATATGACAATAATAACACTACAGAAATTAGACAACTCTCAATTCCAGAAGCCAGAGGCTTGTGCGAAAGGCGGTTACACGTTGAAAAAACGCGGACGTACAACCAGTTCCTCCAACAGTGCCGGAGCCGGGATTCGAACCCGGTGGCTCTATACCCGTGTGATTAATCGCGATTGCCACCTCGCGCCTTGACCAACGCGGCTATCGGTCAGACATGGCAATGAAAGAGTAACTCTATTTACCATTTCAGAAACTGGCCACAAACTCTAATAAAAAGTTACGAGATGGCACTCAAATTGGAGAAGTAACTGGTAGTAGTGATTAATGATTAATCACTGATATAGTATATTTACTGAATAGAAATAGTTAAGCCACTTCCCCATTAATTTATGTTTGCTATGACCAATGTATGTAATGACCAGTTTTACGCGCGAGAAATTAATAAAAGCGGGAAAATTAAAAAATGATATAATTTGATGTAATATTTTTTGGGGAATTAAGGTGTTAAAATGTATAGTTTTAAAAAAATATAAAAGAATCTAATATTCCTTATTATTTATAACAAAAGTATATAATATAAATGGTTATACTTATACTTATTATACTATGTCATAAGGTTTTTAGTCCATTTCTGATTCAGACAGACGAAGAAGAAGAATCACTTCCCACATGAATTATGAGTGGCTCTATTATAATGCATGTTGAATGGCCTTTTTCCAATTTTCAGCAGAAAAATTTCCAATAGCTGCTGAAATAGTGGAAGAAAATCTACTCTAAACGTGGTATGATTCCTGGCGATTTCTCTTTTTATTTGGTCCCATATTAATTCAATAGGATCGAATTCTCAATGATATGGAGGCTATCGCAAAACTGTGTGACCTTGTTCTGTTGCCATTTTATCTACTACATACTTTGGGACAATGAGAGACTGTTTGATAAGATGCAGGAATTCGGCTCTCGTCATATTTGCTTGGTGAATAATCGACCTGCTTGTCAACCAGATTTGTTTGCCTGTTTTTTTCCTGCCTGAATTCAGAATCTTCTTCGATGTTGTACTACGATAGGAATCGCTGTCTATCATCAGAATGTTCCGCCAAGTGTCCCAGAGTTTGAGCAAATTAATTTTCGAAAACTTCCCCATTCTTTTCTTCATGGGAGTCTCCTGTTTTCTTCGATTATAAGCAAAGCAAACCATCCTCAATGAAACCGTCCTCAGATCCTATATAAAGCACTATTAGGCGACCTCCTTGGCCTGATGTATCTTTTAACCCTATCATTAATCCCTGGATGAAAGACTGTCTCAGATTCAAGATTGTTGTGTCCTTCCATAATTTAGTTACAGTATGGACAGCGTTCACCCAATTCTCATCTAAGAAGTACAATTTCTTGCCTTCTTCGTGATAATTTCGAATCTCTCGCAGGAAACGTCAGTCGCCTCCAGATGGTGTTGTTCTTTTCTCCAAGGACACTATTACGTGACCTATTTGAAAAATAATAAAAATAATTTTTACTCACCAAAAGTCAATTCCTTTGATCAATTTCTACAAAGTACTCAGTTTAAATTGAGGTAGATATTCATTTTTATCCACCGCCGCCAACATTTTTTCTAGAGTTGGTGGTTCATTTCTTTCGAAAAAGGAATTAATTAAACATCGAACATCACTTTTGTTTTATCATCGATGTCCAAAATTGCTCGTTGTCGGTGATACACTTTTGGTGCCTGAAATATGTGTGTTTTATGATATTTTCGAAAAATTTTTAAAACGCTCTGGACACACACCTGAATTAAAATGTGTAGTTAATATAAATAATAATAATAATAAACTCAAACATAAATTATAATAAATATACATAGTTAAACCAAAAATGTCTCAGAGAGAAAGTACTTTGACATACTAATTAACATGCATGTATAATACAAAAATGAAAATTACCTGCTGCATTTGCAGTAAAATACAAACCGAATTTGTGTATACTTTCAATAGGTCAATTAACGACTGAATTGAGTTTGATTATAAGCAGTACATTGTTGAGTACGCTAGTAAATAACAAACTCAGCAGCAAAATTGCTGGATTTTGCAATAAGAATTTATAAACAATTTTATAATATTAACGATCTGTATTTTTCATTTGTTTGATCAAGAATTAGTATGGTGCAATAATTTGGAACCCAGTTTATAGTGTTCGTTCAGCGAAACTTTATGAAGCATTAGCCTTAGAAGTTGGTCAGTGTTATCCAGAACAAGAGTATCCCAATGATTTACTTCTGTAAAAAGTTGATGTGCAATCTTTAAGAAATAGATAAATAACGATGTTTTATTTCTGTATTAATTTGTGAATTATTTAATAGACTGTTCGACACCACTGCCAAAGATAGTTGGATGAAATTATATAGCACATTAATTAAATTAATTTTATACTAACAAATTTTACCGATGCATAAAATTATCTGGTTCTCTAAGTTCAACACATATATGTCTCTCATTTTTCAAATTTCCCGTAAACGTCATTTCAATTTAAATAATTCGTCACACACATATAAAGCATGGAATTTATCGTATAATTCTAAAATCAAATAAATGTCATTAACAATGATTCAAAGATCTTAAAAGCGTGTAAATATACATCACCATCACCATCAATAAATAGCTTTCTGCTAACATCTTTATGTTTATATTAACAAGTAAAAGGTAAAATTAAGAGACTACATGTATCTATACATAAAGATGTAAACTATTTATATCTATTTCAGGAAATATTCGCTTTGAACGGTATTTAATCAATAAGGCGTGTTGAAGTAATTTATTGAAATACATCACCTTGCTAAAATAATGCATTACAGAGGTATGAGTATAACAATATGATGGAAACATAATGATAACTCCAAGTTTTTGGCCTCTTCCGATCTTCGAATCATTGTGAAGTACTTGAAAAACCGTGAAATTTTTGGAGTTTTCTCAGTTTTCGTCGACTTAGACCCTCAAGGAAATCCTCTGGGTACCTATTTTTCGCCAAAAGTGACTAGTACCTTTTCAAAGTTACACTAAATTTGCAACAATATGAATCCAAACCGGTCTCTATATACCCAATAGTCTCTGAGCTCTTCAAGGTGTTATTGTTTTTTATTGTCGACAGAAATTGCACCTTCCCGTGGCCAAAAAGTATTGATGTTGTGTCACATCCACTGAAGACGTGAAGAAAAAGTACAAGCCCAAGTTGTCACTCGTATCTGAAGGAAACTTGTTGAATAAATGATATAAATATGCATTTTTTGTCTCCTACATTTTTCAAGGGATATGTTTTGCTCCGGTGCTTGTCTGCTTTTTGGAAGGACGTGTTCTGCTGTACTGTCTTCTAATTCTACCCGGGTTAAACCACAAAGAAGGGCCAATAATCTATGTATTTACCGGTGATCTTCACATTATCATATGCAGAGGCCATTGAAATGACTGTGGTTACAATCAACCTGTCAGCACTAGCAATTTACTTCTTCCAAAATTCTTTCGATTCTTCATCTGACTGTTTCAAAACACATTACCTGTGGAACTGTGTGAGAGGATTCACAGTCACCTTTCTACCAACAAAAACAGAACCGGTAGCAGGAAAAAAGACATCACCATATTTTTTCGTTTGAATTTCACATGCTGAAAGTTGTCACCGATAACCTTCAACATAGTTTTCTTTCCAATATGCAGAGCATTTTACTCCATTTTGGAAATGGAGGGTGATGAGAAAACCAGTTACATAATTTATCTGTATCTTCTTCATCTTCTTCATACAGAAGGGTCTCAGTGTAACAATTAGCAAAAAATAAAATTGATCTAATTTTTATTGACTTAGCTAAAGCTTGGGAGCCAATGAGACTAAGGGATTGAAACTTACAGAAACGTCGTAAATTAAACAGAATAGGGAACTATTGGAGAGAGAGAGGGTAGAATAGAGATAGAAATCTAAAGGAGGATGAGAGCCAGAATTAAAAAAGCTAGATAGCGAAGAGTAACAACGCTTTTAGTTTCTCTCTGAAGCTCAAAACGATTTATTCCCGTTTGGGATAAATGAAGCACTGCATTGATGTTCATTTTTACTTACTGTTTCAGAAACAGATGAGTTAAAGCAGAATCGTCAGCAAACTTTTTTAGAGAGGCGGCAAGAGGAGTAAATGAATTCAGTGATCGAGGGCATGAACAGTTTTCTGTTCAAATCTATACAAGATATGAGTATAGGAATATTTTAAATCGTCAAGGCAGTATTGTAAAACCAAAATTGTATACCAAAAAAGTTGCGAAAGTTCAAAATATAAATAAATCTGTATTTACCATAAAAAACAGTACGTAGGTAAATAGGTACCATTCCACCTAGATGATGCTTTTCCAATAGCCTCAAGACAAAAAAAAAAAGTTAATTTACTAAAATCCTAAACCTAATAAAATAAGGAAAACTTTGCAACGGGGCGAGCGCAGGTGCGTCTTTACTATGTACATACTTTGATATGCGATGTAAAACAACGTCAGGCGCAGTTAGTAGTTGGATGGGTGACCGTTCCAAAGAAGACCGCGTCCTCGCCTCACACATCTTCCAGCGGCTTGTATATCAGTGTATGCGCGGAAGCTATACATCCTTAGGCGGGGGTTGTATATTGGATATACCATCCTTCGGAGGGGATGTAAAGCCGTCGGTCCCTTGTCTATTAAATGTTAGGCAAGTAAAAGATCCCTACTCTTCTTAAGGGAAGAGGTTCGGCAAAATTCCTGGTTGGGGGTAGCTCGTCTACAGGCGTCGGTGATAGGTCTCAGTAGCGGAAATAGGCAGACGTTAAATAAATGTTAAAAAAAGAAAATTTTGCAACGGTGTAACGATAAAGGTGCAGGGTGGGGATCAATGAAAGTAAACCAAAATAATATAAATAGGTGATTAAGTGGTTCATACATGGGTAGGGTCTTGTTGTCTTCAAATGGCAACGTTTTGGTTGGCAAACAGCATACTTTTTATCCTACAATTAAATCTTTTTGGAGGCAATTTTTTAGTACTCGAGTCAAGCATGTTCCACAAATGGATTGCATTAAATGTGAATGACTTTTGAAAAGCTGACGATTTTAGTTCTAAGGATTAGATATTTTTGCAAGGGGCTTAATTAACTATTGCCTTTTTCCAGCAGTAGGTTCAAATGTGTTTTTAGAGGGCGGAATATTAAAACATAATATTTTTAGTCGCAAACTCCTCTAAGAAATTCTTATTCTACTATAAGGCACGTAACCAGACTGCAACCAACAGTTACTCTCCGGGTTATGTGCCCCGCCGAGCGCTGAATTACAAGTTAAAGCCTGGCACGTTAAGTGTAATAATTGCATATTATCATCGAAACGTTAATGCTTCGATTGCAACAAACACCAGCCGAAAGACTGATCCTACTTAAAGGAGCTCTCGTGCCAGTCGTCACACATCACTTGCAGACTGCAGTTTTGAGCTGTTGGCTCTCGTCAGTGCAAGGTAGGCATGTGACGACCGACACGAGGATCACTTGACTTTTTAGTACATTTCGGTATCTTTGGGATAGCGACATGTAAAATAATCAGCAGGCGCCATCTAGCGGTCCAGTGTCTGTTGCAATCGAAGCATTAGCGTTTCGATGATAATATGCAATTATTACACTTGACGCGCCAGGCTTGGAATTCAGCGCTCGGCGGGGCACATAGCCCGGAGAGTAGCTGTTGTTTGCAGTCTGGTTACGTTCCTTATAGTAGAATAAGGATTTTTTAGAGGAGTTTGCGACTAAAAATATTATGTTTTAAGTATACAGGTGTTTAAAATATTTATGAGATGACTTATACAAAAAAGCAAACATAGTTTAAGGTCTTTATTAAGAAATACCATCTGCGCCAACACTGCAAGTTCTAATATTACTAATTATATTGTACCTATACCAGAATAACCAAAAAAGAATTATACAAATACACTTACACCTCGTCCAAATCGTCTACAATAAAATTATCAATTTTTTAAAATAAAATTACTAAAGTGAACATGCGTCTATTTAAAATTAACAGAATGTGAGTTTTGCCCAATTTTCTCTTGGACAATAACTTGCTAAATAATAAGTCCAGTATAAAATTGGTGTCCAACTAAATAACCAAGATATTAATTGAATTTTGTGTTAATCTTAAACCAATAGTAATGTTTTAATAATACAGTAAAATTGACACCAATTAATTCTCCAGTTTATGAGTTAAAGCGAGTTAAACAAAAAAACATTTTTTTTAAACTAGCTTTTCTTAAAGTCGTACTAAAAAGTAAAAATAATTGCAAGAAAAGCAAGGCGTGCGCACTTTGTATGATTGTACGCACGATGCGCACGCCTAGCTTTTCTTGCAATTATTTTTTACTTTTTAGTACTTTAAGAAAAGCAGGTTTAAAAAAATTAAATTTTTTATTTTTTAATCATACTTTAATTATTTATAACGTATAAAACCCATTTGTATGGGGAAAGCGGACGTAGAAGTCTCTGATCACGCGAAAAACCTATTGTATTCTACATTATGTCGGAGGCGCCGGTTGGATGGTATTTTTAACCAATTTTCACTCCCGCGACCCCAACGTGGGGATATTTGCAAAACAAGCGTTGGAATACTGTGTAGTAATTGTGCAAAATTTCATCAATTGATTATGTCAGGAAATGTGTTAAATTATTTTATATCTCAAAGAAATTTTTGTGTCCTAAGGTCCTTCATTAAATTTTAATAAACACTTATTTCAGCGATAAACTATGAGTAATATGCATTAAAACATTTTACGACTCATTAAGTATAGTTGTGATAAACCTTGGAAATCCATCGTGGTTAATTATTTCATACCTCGGTAATTTCAAGCAGAATTGACTCAAATAAAATAAATAGCCAATACACTTTTATCAGGATACACCGCGGATACGTGAGAATTTATTGCTTTTTGCTAATGATTTACGCCAGTTAATAAGTAGTATCATTGCATTTAATACAAATAATACTTAATCGCGTTGTTTGAACATGTCGTTTTGAAAAAATATTCCTTTAAGGACGGCCCAGATCGACTCTCGCTTCGCGTCTCGCTCCAGTTCATCGAAATGTGCTTTGCATGTCGAGTAAATTGGAAAACTAACTCTTATTATAGATATTAATGGGCACATACCTCTTAATGTGTGATTAGATCGAGCAATGGCCTAATTGAGAACTGATACATGAGAAAAATTTGAATAGAAACTAGTTAACCGATAATATGCATATGTCCTTGAAATATTTCATTTTAAAATGTTTGCGTCTCTAGAGTGGATTTGGTTTTTGCATAGTCCGTCAATTTTCTAGAATAATGAAACTGTGAGGTACAGTAAATTTAAGCTTTAGTACAACACGGGATCTTCAGTACCGTAAGTCGTAAAGTAGTCGTAAAGTTTGAATAGTATATTTGTACATTTCATTAGGAGTCTGAAAATAAGGATTTTTCCGTGCGCGTGTGACAAATTCTCGTGTGAGGCGAAGCCGAACACGGGAAGCCATGCAAGCACGGAAAAATATATTTCTGGACGTGTAATGAACGATACTTTTTATTATACTTCTTTGAAAACGATAACATAAAAACAAAATATAACAAAAAAATACATACGAAAGAGACTTGGAACATTTTTATTTTCATAAGTTATAGGAATAAAATAACATGTAACTACTAGAGTAAGGAGTAAGAATATTGATAATTAACTAACTATTAATAATAACAGCTCCAATCAATAATGTTTTTAGTTTGAATTGTTATTATTAATGGTTATGTTTATTGTGCAATTGGTATTATTGCACAGGTTAAGTCCTTTTGGAGTTTCGTTTTGTGAAACTGCAATTGTTGAATCAGACTCTTCGCAACTGTTTTGATTTTCTTGAACGATTGATACACTTGTTGTATTTTGCGAGTGAGAAGGATTAAACAGTTTTCGTCATACCTCAATTTTTCTTTGTATGGATTCTTCTATATATCCTTCTGCTACATTGGAAGAATGCCATCCTCCGTGCCTTTTCAGTGTGAGTAAACCACAGCAGCTTTTTACCAGCATGCTTGCCGAAGAACGCCTTACTCCATGTAAGGTATATTCTCTGGGATTTTCAGCTTTAGGTATTCTGCAACAACTTTCGGAACACCACTGATGGTATGGCAACCAACATGTTGAGCGTAACACCTGCCGTTTCGATACCCAACAAATAATCTTCTGCTGTTCATATTTTTAAGTCGTACAGCTGCATATTTACGATAAAGTGCAGTGTTCAAATACATCCTTCATTGGTAATGCTGAAACTTCTTGATATATGAGTTTTTCCATCTTGTAAGAACGCTACAAGAAAGCGCTTACTATCTACGACATCGTCCAAATTTAAACATATTAAATCATAGTAGTATGACTGATGGTCGAGACGTGAGCGCACTTGCCTCTCACCCAAAAGTTCCGGGTTCGATCCGGTCGTGGCAGTGGAAAATACTGTGAGAGGGATTTTTCCACTATAGATGGATATTGGGTGTGTGTCCCTTGTCTCTTAATGTGTAGCTCCCTCCCACACAAGGATCTTCTAGAGCCTTCCGGGATAAGGCGGGTCGTCATTACCTGTGGTGGTGTATAGTAGAATGCAGGTTTTCACGGCCGTTGTCTAATGAAGTCGTTTCTTCCGGGTCTTGCCGTGGTCGTCGAACTTGACTTGACGTTTCGCTGATCATCCTGTCAGCTTCTTCAGAAGGATTCTAAAGACTGAATTTGTTGTGTTACACTCCTCGTTATATACCTAGGCGCCGCTTCGCTTCGCTGGTCATTGGTCGTGCATGATTCGCTTCGTTGCTCATTCGTCGTGTTTGGTTGACCGTGACTGACTACGGTGCTGGTACTTGGCAATACCAGTATCCACGTGTTACTAAGTCGATACCCATCCTCTCTGTTAAAGTTGTTCACGTTTTTCATAATTTCCAGTGATTCCCTAATAATTCGAGGATAATAACGCGTATTCCTGTCTAATATATTGACGTCATCGTAGTCGATATTATGGTTCTCGTTATTATGGACATGCTCTGCTATCGCCGACCTATCCGTGTATCCAAATCTGGTATTTATCTGCTGTTCTTTAATTCTGCACTGGATACTCCATTCTGTTTGTCCGATGTAGCTCTTATCACATATGCACTTCAACTGGTAAACGCCTTTTGATAACAGTTACGGGGTCTTTGACCGGGGGAAGCATCTGCTGTATTTTCCCTCAATTTGCTTTTTCGACAAAGTAAACTAAAAGAATATCGTTACTTACAGTTTTGATTAACGCTAAACAACAAACACATTATATTTTTAAACCACCACATCCATTCTCATCAATAACAAATGGTGAAAAGGGTACAATATCAATGGTTGGAGGAGAGTTTTCATGGGTTAAAATGGAGCCATGGCTATATTTAACTGAAAGAATTGCCAATAATCTTTTTGCAACTTTGTCGGAATGCTGTTAACAACTGTCAATATATAATTTACCATTAAACGATGTTATAATACTATGCAAAGGTGTGATGAAGAAATCCCTACTATAATATCTACAGTGGAATAAAATTATAGATTTTGATGACTGTTCACTGCTTCTACCTAGCCTTAAATTATTAACTATGTCAGAATATCTGGAACATTATCAGTAAAATAGTTTTCTATACAAATGTTTTGCAGCTTTAAATATAAATGTATTTAGTTATGGGTAATAAAATGAATGTATTATACCAACTTTTGTTTCATTTCTAACCTCATCATAACATTAAAATATACAAACAGTAGGCTTTATAGCATTTCACACTCGCCTCACTTGTGATGTCAGGATGTTAAGTACATAAAGCCCTTAAAGAGTAGGTAAGGCAGGTAAAATAACCTGGCAAGCAAATGTAACTTTAGGTATATAATCAAGAATGTATAAAATGAATATTTTCGTTCTAAGCTTTCGCGGAGCTGATGATCCATAGTTAGATTTCCGGGTTCTCTTCCGCGTTATCGCTTTGAATACTTGACGTTTCGACCCTTTTCTCGTGGTCTTCTTCTGAAGCCAAGACCTCCAAAACTATAACACTAAAAAATGTGCATTCAGTCATACAATAATTAAAATCTAGCCGCGTTTTCCGCAACTCCGTTTTGAAAATATGAACTTTGTTTCTTAACTCGGCAAAGTCATTTATAAATAACTTAAGAAAACAATCATTTTTTTAAAATATAAAATGCACAAATTCAGTGGATGACAGTGATATGTTTTACAAAAACGTTTTTGGAAAGAAATACTAATGCAGAAATTTGAATAATTTAGGTTGATTTTAATAAACAGACAAACAAATCTATTAATTAAAAATAGAATATATGTTTTTATTATCTGATAATAACAAGAATGACCTTGTTTTAATTTAAAAGTATATCCGGAATCCTTTTACTAAATTAAACATTCTCAGTAGGATAAAAAAAATGCTAATAAAAAGTGCACCGCTGTTTATTTGTATCCTTAGAATTTGCTCAAAAGCTTAAGATTCTAGATAATCTATTGTCCTTTCCGGGAGAGAAATTAACGTGACATTGTTCAAGCATTCTGTTAATTCCCACGAGGATATACTTATTTAATTTAGAATGTATTTTTTATTAAATATCTTTAGCTCGGATAACTATTTGCTGGAGATATCTAAAAAACGTATTTACCAGGTAGAGCAAGAAGACGTGTTTTGTCTGGAAACTCAGATCCCTTGGTATAGTGTGGAAGATACTTACGTAATAAAATTATTTTTGGCGCAGTGGCGCCTCGCGAAATATTGGTAAGATATAACTTGCTAATGGAGCATGGGAAACACGCAAAAATTTAATGTATGACTACCAAGACCAGACGGAGAAGTTTTGTAAATAAAATATTTGGAAAATTTGTGAAATTTATTTTCAAAATGTGCGTTTCCCAATCTGGGATGTATGAAAGTACTTCTAAAATCTGTGCAACGAATTTTTTTCAGAACAAGGAAGAAAATGTAAGGATCAGTTCTTAATTGTATTAAAAACTTGATTTTTTATAAAGTTACACTATCTTGAAATTTTATTTTAATTTAGACTGATTTGTAATTTATATAATTTCAAAATGGTGTAACTTTATAAAAAAATTAAGGTCCTTTAATTACATCAAAAATCAATCAATCAATCAAAATATACCTAATATGGCTCGGTAAACGATTATACATTTTTAGGCCATTGTAAACAAGAGAATCCCGGACAAGTGTAGTTCTTGGGGTTGGCAATATAAAATTACCAGCTTGTAGAGTGCTATATTTTGAAGTCACATAAACATTATTTTTGATTTATTAATTAAGACTACTGTATTTAACATAAAAATAGATATCACAGTCAGAATTTTGTTGGCCACAAATAGTTTCTTGCAACAGTCGCGAGCTCTAGCCTTACACAGGTATCTAATGGCACGCTTTTGTAATACAAATATTTGTTGCATTAGAAATTTACTATATACGCCCCGCTCAACTCAAGTGTTAGAAAAATATACAGCTTTAGCAGCTGAATATCCTAATCCATTGGAAACCGCCCTGACTGCATAGCATCCATACTAGTTTACTAAAAGGTGTAAGCACGTAACAATATTTTCATATTTATATTAGAATGTATTAAATAAGTTTTATTTACTCAAAATTATGAATAGTTACATACAAAACATTATAATATATACCAGTAAATACAATACAATACGCAGTTCACTAGTAAACAAAACTTTGTTGAATCCCACTAAAATACAAAGTATTTGAGCGTGGGCCAGGCAATTTGAAAATCGTGTAAGGAGGTGTTAGTTGCCTGTGGAATTCTAATAAAGGGATAAAAATAATAGGGATAGATTTTCCTTCCCATCCCCTTTTCTCTCCACCCTCCTTCCTTTCTCTCCCCCTCTCCCCCCCCTTTTTTGGTATCCATGTTAATCTTTGTATAAGTTAGTTATTTCATTATTTCATGAAGCACTGATCTTGGTGTCTCGAGGATCCAAGACTTTACTTTTTTCTTATATTTTAAGAAGTACGGTATGATTTTTATATCCGGTGGTACTATTAATTTTAGGCGGTATTTTTTGTCCTTGTGTTATATATTATGTGGGTATTATATTTTATTCTGTTCTTGGTTTTAAACAGATCTGAGAGAACTCTCTGGCAAAATAGTTGCCTGATGTCCATTTTTTTGGATAGGTTCGCTTGTGGGGTAGATTTTGCTTTTCCCGTAAATTATCTTTAGGAACCATTTTTGAATTGTGTTCAAATTTTTCAAATAACAGTTTTTTTACTCTGCCCCATCCAATTATGCCGGGTTTGGACCAGTGAGTGGTACAATATTTCAAGCTGTGGTACATTTAGGAACTGCTTAAGGTATTTAAATTTTGGCAAGAGTGTTCTTAATTTTTTTATTAAATTGTTTACTTGTAAGTTCCACCTTAAGTGCTTATCTATTATTATACCTAGGTGTTTTACTGAGTCTTCCTCATTGATATTTATAGTGTTATTTAGTCCTAGGGTAATTACTAGAGGGCCCAGATTAGGTAGGTTGTTTAAGTTCGAAGTGAAAGGCAGATATTCGGTCTTATTGTAATTTATCGTTAGCAGGTTATATCAAACCAATTCTTGATGTTCTTTAGGTCTCTTTCAGCAGTATGTTTTAAGTTGGTCCAGTCATTAGACTTGTAAATTATCGCCGTATCATCAGCAAAACTAAGAACCTTACCCTCACTATGTAATTGTGGCAAGTCATTTATATATAAAGTAAAGAGGATGAGGCCAAGTATTGTTCCTTGAGGAACACGTTCACCATTTACTTGTTGTCAATAACCTAGCGCATAGTAAAACTCACCTCGTTTTCTCTAGACATGAAATTGAAATATTTCTTATTTGTTTGTATTCTTTCTTTGAGATCATGGATGTTGTACATATTTTAGTATTGAGATATTTCAATAGAAAAATCCAACAGTGTAAAGTTTCGTGATTTAGTTGGCCATTCAATAGCAATTCTTCGTCCAATCCATTTTCTTTTTTTTAGTGGATTTTTTATGGATTGGTCAATATGGTGTTCCGTACAAAGTTGTCATATTAATATTAGTGACATTCTTCTAATACTAACAAAACATCTGGAGCTTTTCTCTGCTTGTTGTTGCTTTTGGTCTTCCAATCTTTGACTCCTAACAACTCCTATATTTCTCGGCTCCCTACCTTTCAACAAATAGTTGTACATTTAAGGGGTTAGTGGCCATTTTGGTGACAAGAAATATCTTTACAAGTGACTAATTCAAAGGATAATACCTAGACGTTGTCTTCTGATGATAAATTTTTCAAGCATTTCATCAGGTCATGCGTTGACAAAAAAATTAGTTGTCCACCGAAAGTTAGTATTTCAATGTTAGAAAATCAAATATAATATGTTATTATTCTAACGAGTTTGATGAAATTTGACACAGTGATACTATTTATAAATGGAAATAATATAAAAGTAGGTACCTCGCAAAATTTTGTTCCACACATTGTTACCATGGCTTACGTCCATTTAACAATTTTGTATAATAACTGGTATTTTACTTATATTTAGCACAATCTGAATAGTATTGTGATTCAGTTTTTTGTAAGTGAGACTGTATCAACTATCAGAAATTTTCTTTGTATAACTGCAAAATTATTTCACATTGTTTTATGTACTTATTTTTGTATGTAGGAACTCACTCATGTTTTTAACACTAAATTATGTATCTCTGTTACAGCACTTCAGAACCAATTGTCAACAATCTACAAAAGCATTTACATTCATTTTTATACTTTGTTACTATGTACATGTGGCTATCTTCCTTACCTGTGAACCATTCTCATTCATCTGTTATATAGTGTATCTTATATGATGTAATGTATTTACTGGATCTTTACAATACAGTTTGCGCAATTTATTACGACAGTTCGTATTTTTGATTATGTATACAAATTGCGAAGTAACTATCTAATCGGTAGTATGCAACTAATGTTAAACTATTATTGATTAAAGATTCCTCTTATCGACTATATATCTGTCACTATTTTAATTGTACGTTTAAGTCGCCCATCAACAGATGGCGATACTTGTACCACTTTACAGCTTTTATTAGTAAAACTATATTTTTCAAGTTTGTATATTAGCATTATATTAGGGGCGAGCGTAGGTGCGTCTTTACTATGTACATACTTCGGTATGCGCTGTAAAGTAACGACAGGTGCAGTTAGTACTTGGACGGGTGATCATTCCAACGGAAACCGCGTCCTCGCCTCACACATCTTCCAGCGGCTTGTATATCAGTGTATGCGCGGAAGCTATACAACCTTAGGCGAGGGTTGTATAGGGGATATACCATCCTTCGGAGGGGATGTAAAGCCGTCGGTCCCTTGTCTATTAAATGTTAGGCAAGTAAAAGATCCCTACTCTTCTTAAGGGAAGAGGTTCGGCAAAATTCCTGGTTGGGGATAGCTCGTCTACAGGCGTCGGTGTTAGGCCTCAGTAGCGGAAATATAAATTATATAATTTATATATATAAATATAAATATAATTAAATAAGTGTATAAAAAAAAGCATTATATTGTAGAAGGTAATATAAATAAGTTTACCTTATTAGTTAAAATCACGAATGGATCATTTGCCTGCCGAATTTGATCTGATTGAGTCAAATTTTAACTGTCTGATCCTCAGTAATTTATGTTACATTTATATACAGGGTTACTGGTAATTCGATACATTCCTTTGGAGATGTGAAGGGGCATGAGCTAAGGAGTAAATCTAGCCCTAACATACATTATGCAAAACTCAATAGTTTTTGAGATTTTCAATTTTTTTTTGTTTTTCTCAAAAAAGTAGATCTTAATGTCTTAAAAGTTAATTTCCGAAAAATCTACTTGACATTTTAAAATTTTTTTTTACTGGATTACTTGTCCAATATTATAGATATCCGTTTGGAATGAAAAATATCCGGAAACATTTCGATCATGTGAACATTTAAAATAAAAACTTGTAAAAAAAATTTTTTTAAAATCAGTTATGAAATTTACCTATTAGGTTTTTTCAAAAAAATATTAATATAGCACGCATACAAATTATTATAAAAACTTCCTTATTTCAATAGCTATCTAACTAGGTAGAAATGTTTAATGTACCCTTGATAGTTCTAATAAAAAATTAGTAAAGATAATGTTGGTGGCGGAATTTATTAAACGACTAATCGTTTCATTTAAGTCAGTCAGTCCATTCTTATCTCCGTGTCCCTTAAGTTTGTCGGTCTTGTTAAATTAGTTATCGAAAATTTCGATTTTGCTCGTAGTTGTTGTTATTAGTTGTTGTTATTGTATTTTTTGTGCCATGGCCGCGTATGCCAACGCAGAATACGCTGATATCTTGTTTGTCTATGAATACTGTGGCGGCAACGCTGCTGAAGCTCGCCGAGAATATGGTCTCTGGTACCCTAACCGCCGCTTACCAAATGCACACGTGTATTCAGTACAGCATATCGAAATATCGCTGAAACTGCCCCCGTGAAATGTAGAAGAAGTGACGCTGGTGCTCCTCCCGTTTATGAACCAGATGATGAGGAAGAAATATTGAGGTATTTTGAGGAAGACCCAACTATTTCAACTAATAAAGTCGCAAGACTAACCGGAGCGTCACAATGGAAAGTTTGGTCTACGATACGTAGAGTTGGATGTCATCCTTACCACTATACCCCTGTCCAAGACTTGGACGAAGGTGATCCTGGAAGGAGAGTGGAATTCTGCCGCTTTATGTTAAATTCAGATGCAGAAAGTGCAAATTTTTTAACAAATATTTTATGGACGGACGAGTCGAAATTTAATCGCGAGGGTATAACAAATTTCCACAACCTACATTATTGGGCAGGGGAAAATCCCAAGTTAACACGTGAAACTAGTTTCCAAATGAAGTTTTCTGTTAATGTGTGGATGGGAGTCATTGGCCACTTTTTAATAGGGCCACACTTTCTTCCTCAAAATTTAAACGGTGAAATCTATGAAATTTTTTAAAGAAATGATCTGGCGGTGATTTTAGAAGATGTTCCTCTCACCGTCAGACAGCGAATGATGTTTCAGAACGACGGTTGTCCAGCACATTATCGGCTGACAGTACGACAGTTACTTGATCAACGTTTCTCTAACCGTTGGATTGGAAGAGCGATCCCAATACCTTCGCCAGCGCGAAGCCCTGACTTAATACCCGTTGATTATTACATATGGGGTCATATGAAGGAGATGGTCTATGCCACACCAATCAATACTATAGAAAACCTTAGACAAAAAGGATAATCGATGCTGCCCAACACGTAAGGCATAATCTGACAACCACAGTAACAAGGACGGAAATAAGAAGACGCTTCCGTGTCTGTATATGTAATAGGAGCTCCCATTTTGAACAAGACATATAAAAAATAAAGTACAACTTTGAAATTAATGAAGAATTAAACTCTACTTTTAAAATGTTTTTTACTGTTTATCTAAAAATAAAATTCGTACTACTTGTGTTATTTTTACTAGTATTTTCTTAGAACTATTAAGGGTACATTGAACATTTGTACCTTGTTAGATAGCTATTGAAATAAGGCAGTTTTTGTAATAATTTATACGTTAATATTTTTTTGAAAAAACCTAATTGGTAAAATTTCATAGCTGATTTAAAAAAATAAATTTTTTAAAGTTTTTATTTCAGATGTTCACATGATCGAAATGTTTCCAGATATTTTTCATTCCAAACGGATATCTATAATATTGGACAAGTAATCCAGTAGAAAAAAAATTAAAAATGTCAAATAGATTTTTCGAAAATTAACTTTTAGAACATTAAGATCTACTTTTTGAGAAAAACAAAAAAAAATTAAATATCTCAAAAACTATTGAGTTTTGCATATATATGTTAGGGCTAAATTTACTTCTTAGATCATGCCCCATCACATCTCCAAAGGAATGTGTCGAATTACCAGTAACCCTGTATACACATTTAGTTGTATTTAACACTACCAGGTCAATTTTATTTCTTAGTAATTTAAATTTCAATAATTTTGTCCTTAGTGCAATTTAAATATTTTGAAATACATTAAATTCAATTTTTTTATTCAATCAGTACATGTTACCTGATAGTAATAAAATATTCTTTTCTGTCTAATTTTTGGCAATTTATAGTTTGCAAGTCAGCTTCTACATTAAAATTAATTCTACATTTATTCTACTTCTAAATTTATATTAATTCAGCTTCTAAATTTACATTTATTCTACACTAAGTTTATTTTAATTTTGCTTCTATATTTACTTTTATATATTAGACGTATTAAATACTTTTGCGCATTGATTTAGCAGTCCTTTAGCATTTACGTTTAATTTTACGTAATTTCGCATTTACTTCTGCGATTATTACTTTTTCGAAGCCGCATGGTTGCATAATACTTCTCTGTTTTTGGTGAAGGCATTAACGCCTTCGATTTTGTATCATTACTACAGTCTTCACACATAAACTTCATTTGAATAGCCCAGTCTTGCAAGAATAAATTGCCAAAGGTATTTAGATTGGATGTTCCAAGAGATAGTTGGGGCCTGATTTATGTAATATATTTTATCATTCATTTTATACGATTTTTTTAATTTCCCTTACCAATAATTTCAGTCTCGTCTATAGGAGACTGGTTTTACGAGAAATAGAGACAACTCAACTGTAGATGGTGCCCAAATAATATCAATTTTTCATTGTCTTCTTTTATCGAACAAAACAAAAATTTGTCTTTTATGTTATACATTCAAAGAGGGTAAGTTTCACATCTCTTACAATTACTCCGAATCTACGGCTCTTTGCTCCAGCTTAAACCAGCTAGTCGTCCGCATATGTTGCCTCAATTCTTTTCCATAAATATGTAATCAGGGAAAGGAGATAACAGCATACAGCAGAATTGACAGAATTTCTTCAAACTCACAATGGTATCGTACTCAAATACATTTACTAAAAACATAAAACAATGAGTCAAATTCATCTATTAACGCCAAATTAGGTTAAGAAGAACTACAGATTAACAATTTAACATTACAAATTAATACTTAATGATGAATTATTATTTAAATTGAATTAAACGAGAACAATGAATAAATTAATTTATCATATTAATATATTCATGCAAGTGTAAAGTTATTCATAATGTCTTTCAGACATGCACCGAGTTCACCAATAAATTAATTACGCTCATATAAATATTAATAGAAAGGATGTGTCGAAGTATCAAAGCGTTTAGGAGTTTTCCTTATTAATATAGATAGTCAATGATCGCTGAAGTAATTTCAAATCGCATTAACAATAGAAACGCGTGTTTATCATAATAATGCGATTAGATAGTCGGTTACAAGTATTAGCATATGCATACGTATAAAATTATTATCGAACCATCAGTGACAACTTCCTTATTATCGGGGTATCGATATGCAAAACAGAACGACTTAACTAGCGATCTGTAATTTTGCAACTCGAATAAATTTTCCCATTTGAGAACATACCGGGCTAATGTATCCTGGCATTAAAAAATAATGATAAATAAATTGCTTCACTTCAATATTTATAGAAAACCATCATTCACAGGCATTACTATTTCAAATTATTCACTAAGCCCCACGTCACATGCACCAGCAGCATGCAGCTCTATAATACATAGAGCTTTATCACTACCCCTTTCAAAGGAACATTTAAAAATTGAACTAGACACCATAAAAACAATAGCATTGAATAATGGTTTACAAGTAAGAACAATAGAAAATCTAATTAACAAAAAAAAAATTAAATTAGTTTAAATTAACTTGCTTTAGTATATATTCACATATAGTACAAGAAATCTGTCGCGAATATCGCGGTTTCTTGCAAAAATTAATAACAGGTAACCAATGTAAATAAAAAATCGGAAATTTTCCGTTGAATTCATAAAAGTTAGCTATAAGTCACAATCTAAAGTGTCAAATACATTATACAAAGCCAAAGATGAAACCAATCAACTTAAAAAATCAGGAGTTTATAAACTAGTATATCCGGATTGTAATGTCTCCTATATAGGACAAACTGGTCGTTCATTTGAAATCAGAAACAAAGAACACTTCCGCATTTTAGACTTCAAAAAACAGATTCAACTTTTGCACACCATATTCTAGAGACAAGTCAGAATTTTCCGAATATAAACAATTACATATTACATGTGAAAGAAAAATGTTTTAAATTAAATTTACTAAAGGCAATAGAAATTATTAAATTCAATAAAACTACCGACAATAATCTTCTAAATGACCAGACAGACCTATATCAATCTATCCTTTTCCGATGTATTTAATTTTTTGAAAACTAATTTGCATTTAAATCTTGGTAATGTTAACTCATAATTTAATTAAATACCTTACATACCTCTGTAAATGCATTCATTTAAATCATTCGTTTGATAATGGTACGCTAAATACCGAAATTGCAGTAACGTCAAGTTACAATAAATTAGTGATAGAAACAAAGTAAAGTGTTTTAATAAATCGACATATTAATATGTCGCTCACACCTTGTATTTTGTAAAATAATAGAAATATACAAAAATATTAAAAATGTCTGCTCCTCACAAACCTACAGCGTGGAAACTAAGCTAAAAATAACTATTCTTAACTCATTGCTCATTGTTTTAAACTCAAAAATGTAGTTTAGTCGTTTCTGACACCTTATTTTGTATCTCATCATCTCCATCTTCAAATATATTTTCAATGTCATTGCCAATAGATTCAGTACTATCTACATAGTATTATATTTGTCGAAATTTTATTCAATAATCCTGACGTCTGTTTCAAAAGTTATATTGACCCCTTCAATACCACTTTTTTATTATTATTACCCAATAAAGTTTTTATTGTTTGCAACACCTGTTTACTGGCATCCTGACACACAACTATTGTTTATTTAAAATTTGGTTTCTTGTCTTGTTTGTCCATCGGTGTATAGTTGAAGAAAATATGATGTTATGGCAACAAAGAAAAAACATTTGAGCCCACACATATGACTGACTAGTCATCTTTACATAAATGAAGTATTTGGGTGACTTTTCCCCCTCCCTGTGAATTTTCACAACGAACTGCAAAAATACCGATATATTTATTTGCCAAAATTGCAATATAAGTTTCCATTTCAACTATTTCATTATTTCCAAATAAACAGATTTCACACACGGTTGAGTTTATGATATGCAGACCCATAACATGTAGGCCAACTTTTACAATCAGCAATTGCTTATATTTGACATAATCGTTATTAACTTCACTTCGCACTTAATTAAATTTATTTAAAAAATGTGGCTTAAAATCACCCAAGGCACACTTTTCCTTGTGTACATAGGATTACATTATATTAAGAACGTCTTACGAAATATAATAGTACACGCATAATAGTAAATATTATTAACGCAATCTTTTTTCTATTTTGATAATTTAATTTTAAAGAGCCACTCATGCAGTTAGATATTCACATTAACAGATTTTAAACATACTTAAAATTTATTCACCACCTACTTAGCCTCGCCTACATATAAAAAAGCGACGAATAATATGTCGGTACGCTTTCAAATAAGAATTATTCTCGAGAAGATGAAATGAGAAATGAAATATCGTATTTTCCATTATACATTATTAGAAATCCAACATGTTTATTATGTTATTAGACTTTCAGTGTAATGAAAATATTCCGTGACCAATTTTGTTATTATGGTTTACCGACAAATGTGAAATTTTAATGAATTTAAGCTATTATATGGATGTTGAAAGAAAGAGACTTAAATCAAAGTTTATTTATAATAAAATAATGCCTTTATTAATAGCATTTGCTAGCAAAGAACCATATAGAAGAGTAATATTACACAAAAAGCTACAGAGAAGCGAGAAAAAATAACACATACAAGTACGTAATAGCACTGACGCAGAAATTTATGGAAACGGAATCAATTGGTAACAGAAAGCATTACCAAATGTGAGTGGTTAATTTAGAAGCTATGGAAGTTGCAGCTTTAGGAACAGTTATTTTAGAAGAATAGCAGACTTGATCACAATTATTTAAAGCAACAAATTTTTCACATAGCAGTATTTTTATTAATTTAATTTAATTAATAAATAATAGATGTCAAAAGTAAAGTTTTCTTTTATTATTTAGTACTATTTTCTTAGGAACACAAGTGCAACTCTAACATGAAACTAGTACACCACGGAAATACACAATAAATCAGTAATCATGTCTAGTTTCATAACACTCCCGCTATTTGTTTACTGATTTGAAAGTACTCAAAGTAAACTTCTAATATTGATGAACTTTTTTTTCTAAAGCCTTCGTAAGAATGTCAGCAAGTTACGTCTTAGATTCAACACAAGCTGTTTCAGTGAAACTATTTTCTACTTGCTCACGTATAAAATGATATTTTATATCAATATATTTGGTCCTTTTATGGCGTTCTTGATTCTTGACTAAACGAATATTACTTTGATTATCAATATCAATAACAATAAATGGTTTGGTAGATGCATGTAAGCCCTAAGGTCTGAAAGTAATTTTCTGAACCAAATTATCTCCTGAGCTGCTTCTGCTACGTATTCTGACTCTGTAGTAGACCGGATAAAACATTTTTGAGAATGTGAAGACCACATAACTGATGCTCCAGCTACCATAGTTTGAGTAACCAGTTGTTGATGTTCTAATGTGATGCCATTGGCAAAATCAGCATCGAAGTATGCCATGTCACAAAATTTAAATCAGACCCACAAAACTTTATACCATAGTAGTTCTAAGTTCCGTTAAATATCCGAATATTATAGTTACTGCTGTACAATATTCTATAGGAAGATTACAAAGGGATTTAGTCACTTGGCTGACAGCAAACATATCACAAGCTCAGAGCGAGTTACAACAGCTGGAAATGTTAAACTACCCACAGATTCTCTATATGATAAACCAAGCATTCTATCGTTTCTTGTTGAAGCTTGATTTTCATGAAGCACGACATTTGGACAGGGATTGCTTTGGTATTACAATTTACCATGTTGGACGTCTCTAAGATTTTGGCAACATAATCTTCTGGCTCAGAAATATGCTTCTTTCTTCTTGATTACGATTAATTTCCATTCCAAAGTAACATTTTGCAGCACAAACGGTTATTCCGAATCTTGTCGAAGTTCTGCCAAAACATGTCCAAAACTTTCACAGATTTACATATGACTAGACATCGTCAACGTACAATGCCAAGAATATCTCATGATTTTCAAAAAATGTCTAAAATATATTTTTCAGCGTCTAGTTGTATTAAAGAATTTGACTGTTTTGCTTGCCGCGACCAGGTTCAAATTTCCTAAGCCTAGCTCTGCATTCTGATTTGAAATGTCATTTCTTGTTACACGAATAGCACATTACATTCTTTTTTTAGAAAACTTGCTTTTAGTATTAGAAACAGAATTTCTTTAGGTCGAGTTCTGAGGATTCTTAATCGGGCAAATGCAGGTGATAGCTCTTCTGCTTGAGCAAGTTTTTTTTTTATACATTTATTTAACGTCGGCTTATTTCCGCTACTGAGGCCTAACACCGACGCCTGTAGACGAGCTACCCCCAACCAGGAATTTTGCCGAACCTCTTCCCTTAAGAAGAGTAGGGATCTATTACTTGCCTAACATTTAATAGACAAGGGACCGACGGCTTTACATCCCCTCCGAAGGATGGTATATCTCCTATACAATCCTCGCCTAAGGTTGTATAGCTTCCGCGCATACACTGATATACAAGCCGCTGGAAGATGTGTGAGGCGAGAACGCGGTTTCCGCTGGAATGATCACCCATCCAAGTACTAACTGCGCCTGTCGTTGCTTTACATCGCATACCGAAGTATGTACATAGTAAAGACCCACCTACGCTCGCCCCCTGCTTGAGCAAGTCTCAGTTCTCCTTTGACAAATCTTGTTGTAAGACATTCAAATGTTTGTTTATCTTCATCGTAGGAATTCCATGTAGTTACAAAAGGTCCATATTTGTGAGGCAAACTTCCTGAGGTTTTGGCTATTTTATCTATATCACGTACTCTCTCTCTCTCTTCAATATATATCTAGTTTGCTAATATTATTATATAAATTGCGTAACGATGATCCTGGCTACCGCGTCGTCTCGAGTTTTGTAAAGTAATGAGTCAAAGTTTATGTGTTTCTCCGATGAATGTACATTGCTTCTCAATGGATTAGCCAATAGACACAATTGCAGATATTGGACAGAGAGTGATTCACATGTAACGTGAGAATTGCATACCTACTCAAAGATCTTAAAAATTGAATGTTTGGTGTCCATTTTTTATTGGCAGAAACCCAAAGAGTGAATTTTATTTGGAATTACTTAGAGATGTAGTTGAGCTACAAATTACTGATATATTAGAAAACGATGACTCTTTCAGAAAATCTCCTTGCATTTCAATGAGATGGAGTATCCCCACATATTATGTGACTGTCTCCCAATTTCTTAATGATACATTCCCTGGTCGTTAAATGGGTAGAAGAGGTGTCCGATGATGGAGTGGCCACCTCAGTCACCAGATTTGACTTTTTTGTGGAGGTGTTTGAAAACGACAGTCTATGTAAATCAACCAGAGTCGCTAGATGATTTACGCTAAAAGCCACAGCTTTTTAGTAATGTTGTACAGGCGAGGCGTTTGAAATATGACTGTATTGAATCGTTTTTTACTCTACAGCTTTTTTTAATTTAAAATAATGTGCTGGCCTTAAACTATTCACTTTAAACTGCCAAATTTATACTTTTCAAACTAAAAGATTATAGAACAAAAAATTAGTAAAACATAATATTTTTAGTCGCAAACTCCTCTATAAAATCCTTATTTTACTATAAGGAACGTAACCAGACTGCAACACACCACTTGCAGACTGCAGTTTCGAGCTGTTGGTTCTCGTCAGTGCAAGGTAAGTATGTGACGACCGACACGAGGATCACTTGACTATTCAGTACATTTCGGTATCTTTGGGATACCGACATGTAAAACAGTGAGCAGGCGCCATCTAGCAGTCCAGTGTCTGGCGTCTAACGACTGGCACGAGAGCTCCTTTAGGAACGATCAGTCTTTCGGCTGATGTTTGTTGCAATCGAAGCATTAGCGTTTTGATGGTAATATGCAATTATTACACTTAACGCGCCAGGCTTGTAACTTGTAATTCAGCGCTCGGCGGGGCACATAGCCCGGAGAGTAGCTGTTGGTTGCAGTCTGGTCACATTTTTTATGATAAAATAAGGATTTTATAGAGGAGTTTGCGACTAAAAATATTGTTTTAATATTCCGCCCTCTAAAAGCACATTAGTAGTCGATTTCTTTTCGTTAACAAGCTTAGAAATAGTTCTTATTCATTGTCAGTTTTAGATTTTTTTTGAGATCAAGCAATACATATTCGCAATGTCTTAATGATTTTCTCATTCTTGGTAAAATAAAGAAAAAATGTTACCGAGAAACATGATTAGCAAGAAGTTTACTTTATACTCAATCATTCCTCCCATTGATAAAAGTGAATTAGTGCTTAGGAAAAAATATCACATAGATTTTAAGTGGATAGTGTTCAACCTTTACATGCTTTTGACCACTGTGCAAAGATGCAATGTTTTACAACTGAGAAGATGCGCCACTTATTCAATAATAATAATAAAAATAAATACACGCATTTTGTACATGCGGCTGCTTCACGCAGTTAAACTGGCTTACGAACGGATATATGAGCAACGAGGCTCGAAGAGAGGTGTCGTTGGCTGCAAGGAGAACCTGCTGATAGACAGATGTGTCACGCAGAACTCCATGCAGCATTAGCAGAACCTCTCTATGGCCTGGATCAACTACCGCAAGGCATTTGACATGACATCGCATGAGCTCATTGTTCACTTGCAGCACTTGTCTTATGGTACCCGGTCCCGTAGTGAGACGTATTGAAGAACTGATGCCGCTCTGGAGGACTCGCTTTACCATGACATCGGGTAACGATAGAGTCCAAACAGAATCGGTAACATTCAGAAGGGGAGTATTTCAGGGAGATTCCCTCAGCCCTCTTCTATTTTACATGGGGTAGGGTTAAGTGGAAGAGCAGAGAGTGTCTCACTCTACTGAACTTCGCCCTTTTATTATTGTATTCAATAATAAATAAAGACATATTATTATTATCTCACTACTGTCATTATCCGTCTCGCTCCGGAAAACCCGTGGCTACAACTGTGGTACCCCCGGCGACAAGAGGCATAAGGTCGTCCATCTATAGTATATGGATGACCTTAAACTTTATGTCTCCGGAGAGAGGGATCTCCAACAGTCCCTTAGGGTGGTACAGAAGTACACGCAGGCAGTCGGTATGTAGTTCCGGTTGGACAAATGCGCACCGATCGGTCTCAAGACAGGACGATGCGGTGACTGCGGAGAGGACGCGCAGCTTGGGTGTCGAGCAACGTTCCACCCAAGAAATGAGTGTAGTGAAAAACGCTCTCCGCGGCAAGTATCAGCACCTACTCCGACAGATCTGGTCTTCAGAACTGTCGGGGAAGAACAAGGTGTCTGATACAAATATGCTTGCCGTTCCAATCCTTCTGTACTCTTTCGGAGTAGTGAAATGGACTAAAGAAGAGCTGCGTCAACTTAATGTAGTAACCCGCAAGAACATGCATCTCAATAGGAGTTTGCATCCTAAATCGTCCGTTCCACGGTTATATCTCCCACAACATCGGGGAGGCCGTGGACTCTTGAGTTTGGAGAGTTTGCATAGCAGGATAGTTCTGGATGGAGCATGTAAAGTCATCAGGAGTTCGGATCCCCTCCTCTGTATGGTCCGAGACCATGAAAATGCAGAGGTAGGACCTTTTCTCTCTAAGGCAGCTTACTGTCGGCTTGCCCGACATACGCAGTCTCGGCCTATATTCACAGACACGACGCAGCATTATGAGTGCTTTACTATCATCTAAGACACTCGTATGGGATAGACGAAACACCAGTGCTGCCTTACGCTCCGGGGGATATTGAGTTCGTTGTGGGGAATGAGAAGTGTCTAATTTATTGGAACTACTCATTTCCCACCGTCAGGCAAATACAAGCCAACACGCCTGACATAGTACTCCTCGACTAATAACTCAAGACATGTATGTCGTGGAATTCTCAGCCCCTGCTGAGAGCAACATTGTCTTGAAAGAAGAGGAAAAACGGACAAAATATCGAGATTTGCTCTTCGAACTCCGCAGGCTTTATCCAGGCCATTCTGTTAAAATAGTGGTACTGATTATAGGAGCCCTCGTTGGAATGAGACAGACGCTGCTTTCAAAACTAAAGATCATACCGTCATGCCGAGATTCGGCAGAGATCTTAGCCGGCAGGATGCAGAAGGTTGTCATCCTCGGTTCATTGCGTCTACTCGGGGCACACGATTTACGGACCCTGTAGTCACTCACCCCACGGGCGTGGGGAGTGACTATTGGTATTTATTACCAGCTCCCCTCTGTGAGGCTCGGAGCCACAGAATAGGGTGACTGATTTTTTGTAAAAAAAAAATATATAAAATGATACACTGGTACCATTGCAATATAAACATCTTAGCATTCTATAGAATTATTGGTCTAGCAAATGTAAATGAGATTTAAATCTAATTCGCAGGTGACTTGTGGGATAATTTATTACCGTCTGTTTATTAATGCAACCTCCACGCCGTGTGTTCCAGTTATATTTGTATTTGACTAAAGGTGAGTTGCTGTTATTAATGTTTAAATAAATACTCATTTGCAATTTTATAGCATTAATCAGAGATATATACACTAGACAATCAAATGATCCACTATACAGAACTACTAATAAAAATTTACATATGCAAAAACTATTCCGAAAATTATTGAAACTTGATATTTAATATATTTGTTTATTTATACATGGTTTATATTTACATAAGTTTACGTTAGTTTTGGGCGAATCTACGCGCAATACCAAGCCTTGTCTTGTCCTCTTCGGAAACGATTCGGAATCAATATTATAATATAGATAATATTTTCTTGAGTTCATAGCAGAAAAATAATATGCACCTAGCGTTTAATATTTTGTTCTAGAATTTTTATTGAAAATTAAAACAGTAATTGCGGTCACATCTAAAATTAATTGAATATTTGATATTACCCAAGGCGGGAAGAGCTGTTCTTTTATTTAAATATGGAATATATTAGTTATACTAATTCAAAAGAAAAAGCAGTAAACCACATGCTTGTTTAAGTAAATAATATATCGAGATTGTACCTTAATCTGTTTTGTAAATGATCCCGCTTCGATTTACATATTTATGATTATTGGACTATTTGTATAACAATTAAATTTGTCAAATGACTGTTATTTAAAATATTTATAATCTTAACTTATTTAGTAATTAAGCGAGATAAAAATTCAAGTCTGTTCACCAGTTCTATTTTTGGAAGTATTATTACCTTCCTACTTTTCTTACATACAGCATCATAAGAAATTACTTGTTTAGGTGATTACAGTTATATAGTCGGTATATATTTACTGGGCAGTCAAAAAACGCAACAAAAAGTTTACGAGCTTATTATTAACGCCGGTGAACCATTCGGCATGGTCTGAAGAAATAAGACGATAAGTGGTTCAATTGCACGCAAGATAGTACAGAGAGGAACGGTATTTTAATGAAGTCGTAAAGATTTTGTTGCATTTTTTGACTGACCAGTAAATATACATTCGACTATAACAACATGTATTAACAGGGCTATCGTTAGACAGAGAATAATAAAAGATTATAAAAATATAAAGATTACCCTTACGAAGAGAGATTTAGTCCCTGGTGACAGAGTGAAAATAGGCCTGCCTAGTTAGCTACCGGTAAAACGGCGCCATCTCTGGACCAACTAGCGAAATACCATTACCACGGATAGATTAAAAAGCGGTAGAAAAATCCGGAATGACACGTTAGAAGAATCGAGAAGTTGTCCTTAACAGTCTGGAGTGAAATAGAGGAATCGAGAATAAACGCTACGGATATATAAGAAGCGGATCCAATGCACGAAGTTCAGTACAGTTCTGAATGAGTTAAGTAATCGGACAAGATAAAGAACTACTAAGTTGTGAATTATAGTAGATTATAGTAGTTCGCCAGTCGTCCCAGAGATGGCGCTACGGGTTTATCTGGGAAATTCTAGACTGTTATGGTTTCTAACCAGAATAAAAGAGAAAACTGTAGAATAAGGGTCGCGATGTATATAAGTAGCGGGACCAGCGCATCTGGGGCAGTTCAGTTAAGTTCCAATTGAGAGAGTAAACAGCTCAGACCAAGAGAAAGAACAGTGTTTAGTACAAAGTGAAATTTGTGAACTATAGTAGTGAGTTTATGGTAGATAAAAGTGATAATTAGCATTGTACTTATAAGGACTAATTATTGTAAGTAGTTTAATGATAAATAAATCGACAATTCGTGTTGCAATTATTGACCCTACGCTTGGGCTGTCTACTGGAGGGTGTGAGCACGTAACAATAAACATCTGCACAAAACATTCTTTCTTACGTTAGTTGTCATGCTCTGGCATCCTACCATAAATTTCAATCATTTTTATTACTTAACTATAATATATTTTAAGAATCTTCTAAAAATTCGCTTGGCAATATTCTTATAATGTACACGTGGGTCAATGAGAACAGTATTTTAACTGATAAAATATATTGATACATTTGTTTGTTCTGGAGATAATATTTAACATATTTATTGAAATTGACAAAAAATTTTAAAAGCGAGTCTGAGCCACTTAAAGTTGGCCATTGTCGAAATCTACAGTCTATTTTTGCAGCTGTTGAACAATTGCAATATTTAAATAACCATTATGGTACGCAATTTGTAGGGGACGTTAACATTGGTGCTTATAAAGCACTAAAGTGCTAAACCAAGAGCAACATTGAAAAAACTATACTGAATATGCAGGAACTCTTTTTTTTGACTTCTGGCAGTATTATTAACAGCATTTAAAAATGATTGAATTATGTTTCGTTTCGTACTAATATATGATACAATGTTGGGAACTCGACCAATTATATACGCATTTAGCTTAAATACAAGTAATTTTTTAACGATTAATAATTTCACACACTTTCAACTCGTCCGTAATGAATTTAGGTACACTTTAATTATCTTTAATAAAGATATTAATATCCTGCCTTATTAAAATTTATGTATGTTCTTTCGAAACAGGAAAATACCTGAGAAATGTACGTACATTTAATGCAATTAACGTTTGCGGCCACTGGCCGTTTTATGTCGCAACACGAAATGATATAGTTCGCCTTTCCTTTGATAACTATTTTTATTCAATTTGAAATTAATTAATGGGTATAGCTTGTGATTAATGGTGATTAGCTGCCATTAAAAATTAACGTAATAATATAGTGTGTTGTGTGTAAATCATGTATGGGTACCATATGTTCTCTGGCCGCATGAAGTTGACAACCAATATATTTCATGAAAATTAAACGCTGTATTTCGGAATAATGTTAACTTTAGTTTCACCTTGAATCCAGTAGGCAGTACTCACTAGTAAAAACTTTCAGGCTTTAACATAACAAAAGCTGTAATAGACAGCAGAATGGATTAGAATGGAGGGGCCACTTATGAGGGTTGCGGTATCTCCCCAGTAGATGATCTAGGAGGGTTCTGAACCAATATCCCATATATTCTCGAGGAGGTCCATTTTACATAATTTTTATTCAAGACAATGAGAACGGTACTGATGGGAATTGGAAATCATAGAATCTGTCAGATAATAGGGGCATACATAGATTATTAGCTATTTATATTATAAGTGCTATATGAGGTCTCTTATAGCACGCGTCTGCAATTTACAAAACGAACCGAGGGTGGGTTCTGTCAACAGACGAGTGCTATAAATACCTTATCTAGCACGTATAATATACAAGATTTTATCTATTTTCGACATTAAAATTTACATATTAGACGGCTGTGTGTTGCCATTAGCAGCGGAGGTAAAAGTACTTTTTTGACTCTGTGAACGGAAGGAAAAGTACATTTACCTCCGCTTTTACAACGCGTATTTTATTTAATGCGCCAGCCATACGATATTAAAACAGCGTTTTTTATGGCGAAATTCGAAATTTTATTTTTATTGTTTATAGCTAATCAAGGTTTGAAGAAAAAAATAGCATGTTTTATTCGGAGTAAAACTAGTAAAAGCCACTTGTTGTGACTTTTACTTCTAATAAAACAATATACTATTATACTCCACTAAAAACTACACCCCACTTTAAAAAAACTATCGAATCTGAGCAATGCCACCTGGTGCATTTGCTAATGCTTCTACTCAGAATTGTCTACGGTCATTAATCGACGTGTTGTTATTGATTGCACGAAACGAATCACAATTCTAACAATGCGCAAGATATCGGATACACCCAGTAACGATATTTATTGCTCCTATAGCAATGCCCGCTTTTAATTGAATTTATAAATAAACTAGTTATAAAACGAAAAAGAGACAAGGGAAAACGCGCGTATGCAGCGCGCGGTAGGTAAAACACGCCCTTTACGCGAAAGTTTAACATATTAATTAAATCTGAGGACGTAGTTTTACATTAATTACCACATGTCCTGGTAATAACCGCCTCATTGTCTTTAGATGAATACGTTGGCCAGCAGCGCCGGAGTTGTTTATTAATGAAAAGGTTATCGAGGATGATTCTGTCACTTGGCTTTGGTGAATTTTACGAATATTTATATAATGGCTCTTTAATGAAATTTTTATTACTTGGATTTATTATCTGTATCGAATTCTGCGAAGTTTTTTGAAGTTTTTCAAGTTTTCTACAATTCCTTTTAGTGCTATAAAAATAAAAGAAACCGGGCAAGAACGAATCGGCATCGCATGCCGAGATTTTCGCGCTGTGCTTTGTTGAATCAAAAACATTTTTTATCCCATATTTTCCCTAGAATGGTATCATTTTTCACTTTTCGGTACTGTACCCTCAGCAGAGGACCTGAATGGGAGCGATTGAGAGAAACGGTTGAATCAGAAGACTACAAGATTTGCATAATACGGCTCTATTTTCGAGTTACAAGAAATTAATAATGGGTTTTAACATTTTGTATTTATTTAAAAATCAAATTAACTTAGACTAACTTTTTATATAGAAGTAAGACCTATACATTTTATTTGGCGGCCTTCTCTGCCTTTATAATAAAATTTATTGAAGCGTCCCATACCAGGGTGTCTTCTATTAAAAAATAATTCTTATTTTATTTTAAAGTTAGGTAACCATTGCTTTTACAACAAAATTAACCAATAATTACCATTGCATGATGCTGTGTACGAATACACATTATAAAGCTAGGGTAAAGTGAACAAGACAATTTTAGGGAGCGCACGTATGTCAGAGAAAGTGCATGTTGAATATGAAGCGTTAAGACACTTTGCAGCGACAGGCCTGTGTGCAAAACAAAACTCAGAATGGCTAACGAAATGTACATTGTACATATAACCAATGTGGTGGAAGAAATTAAGCGTATATTTCCCTTTCACAGGCAAATTATATAAAAAGCTAGGAAACTCGAAATCATTGATGGGAGCTCGCCTGTGACCTACCTCGAGCCCTCTGATTTCTCTACCAATTCTATTTCGACAGCTATTCCAGCTCAGCTCCTAGAATTTGTGACGCGTATCTGCGTTAGCGTACCTAGTCACTTCTTTCTTCAGACATGAAATATTCGCACCAAAACCTCGTTGGAGATACCGCCGACCCTACAGGAGAGTATAATCTAGCGATATACACGGCGGCGCTAGATAATATCGCCGACATAAGCTTATACAGTGTTACATGGCCTATGTCCATTTAACAGTTTTATTTAAAAACTAGTGTTTTGTGGATAGTTAGCACGACCTGTATATTTTTTGGATTCAGTTTTTGCAGGTGAAACTGTTTTCAACTAACAAAATTTTATATGTATAACTGCTAAACCATTTCACACTGTTTATGTACTTAATTTTATATCTTAGGAACTTAGTCCTGTTTTTCTATTAACACTATTATGTATCTCATATCCGTTGTAATACAGCATTATTATCCCAGGAAACAATTTGTCTACAAAATTTAGTTACATCAGATATCTATTTTTCAATTTTTATATTTTTGTTTACTATGGAGTACATATGGTTATTTTCCTTACCTTCTCTCATTCTATATATAGTAAATCCTATAACATGTAATATGTTACAGATTTATCAATAATATCAATACGTTTTACTACTTATTTACATCTGTTAATATTTGTTGTTATGTATAAAATAGAAATTGCAAAGGCAAATCAGCTGGCATGGAAAATAAACTATTATTATAGATTCCTTTTATCGATTATATGCCACTACTTTAGTTGAGTATGGGAATCTACAAGGCAAGTTGGTGCGCTTAACGCAACCACTGACAGATGGCCATACTGGTACTATTTTTATATTTTATGGCTTTCAATTTCAATAGGGAATTAGATTTCTCACATTTTTTTGGTGGCGTTGTTTTCCAGTAAACAGGACAAAAAGTTTACCTTATCAGTAAAACTCACCAGGAAGTCATTTGCTTGCAGCCTTTGTACTGATTCAAACATTATAATTTTTAACTGTGGACTTCAGTAATTGATATTAC
Source organism: Leptura quadrifasciata (assembly GCA_963675555.1). Taxonomy (NCBI): domain Eukaryota; kingdom Metazoa; phylum Arthropoda; class Insecta; order Coleoptera; family Cerambycidae; genus Leptura; species Leptura quadrifasciata. The sequence continues at coordinate 1,889,159 of OY776673.1, forward strand.
AATTTTTATATCCCAGTTACAAAGTGTTGAACATACAGGTAATTTCATTTCATTATACTCATTAAAATATTTTAATTAATCTTCAAATTTTGCCTTTGATATAATTTCAATTATTTTGAAAATAAATTTTGAATTCAAAGTCAATTCTTTTTAATTTAATAAGTAGTTAAAATACTATATGTACCACATGGTTTTAAAAATATTTTTCTCTTTCCTTTTCAATTTTTTTGGCAATTTATAGTCGTGCATAGCTAATAATAACTCGTGCATAGCTAATAATTACTATTGCATAGCTAAAATTACTTTTGTACTGCTAATCAGCTTACTTTTGTATAGCTTAAATTAATTTCCTGCAGTTTTTGTACAGCTAGCTTAATATTTCGTGCAGCTAATTTAAATATATTTGGTACAGCTAACTAGCTTATATTTGCACAGCTAACCTTGCTTAAATCTTGCATAAATTTTGAATGTGCTTATATTTGGTTAAATTTCCTACAATTTTCACCCCATTCATTGAGAGACGTAAATTGCCAAGGAAAATTTAGAATTCTTGCAATAAGAGACAATTGTGGGCCTGGATTGCTGTCTCAGAACCAGCCACCGGAACCATAAACCACCTAGGATCAATTTGTCTTTTATATATATATATTTTTTTTACATTTCAATTTGTCTCAAAACCGATTTGTCTAATTTTCTTTCATGTAATATATTTTGTCATTAATTTTAAACTATCTTTTTATTTCTCTTACCAACAATTTCAGTCTGATCTATAGCAGACTGGTTATTCGAGAAAAAGAGACTATTTTGCTTATTTCACTATAGATGGTGCCCAATTTAACATTAATTTTTCTTTGTCTTCTTTTCTCGAAATAAACAGAAATCTGTCGCTTATGCTGTACATGTCAGAAAGGGTAAGTTTCTCCACTCTTACGAATGCTCTGGACCCACGGCTCTCTGCTCCGGCTTAAGCCAGCTAGTCGTCCGCACATGTTGCCTCAATTCTTTCTCAAAAATAAATAATAAGAGAAAGGAGATAACAACAGTTAATAAGTTGTTAATTTCGGGACTCTGAGTTGTTATTTAAAATTGAATTGACATTCTGGTTTCGGGTGGGAAATGGGTATTTGGCGTGTTTGTGGTACTAAAAGAAAAATCAGATTTTTATGGAGTATTTTAATTTGGCTTTAATTAGGAAGTAAGGTAAATTTATATTTCAATATTTTCAGTTTCAAGCAATATATTTGAACTAAGTAATTTTCACCCGCTAAATTATTTATAAGTTTGCGTTTACTGTTCTACGATTTGAATACATTTAGAGTTATGCAAAGACAAGATACTTTATAAGTGACCAATCAACATTTATGTCAATGATTATTCTGCAGTTTAATCACGCTAATAGGTGGTTCCCGTCTACACTACATCTCAAGTAATGTTTTGCAAGAATACTTTATATTCAAAGTATACTAGGAAGATTTTCCTACTGTAACCACAAGGTTGTTTGATTGTTACCAATTTTACCTACAATAAAATATTTTAATTACATGAATTCGGCGTATCATGCGCCAACAAAGGTTTGAAACGTTAACAACGGTCAATTGACTATTCGGTTCTCTATTGGGATTCCGTTACAACGTGGGATGTTTAATTATTGTTGTTGTTTAAATATTTCAGGCTATGTTTGTTCACTTGTTCGATTGAAGGGTGATGCAACGAAACCTTCGACCTTCGCGGATTCGCGTCTTCGTATGATTGGCAATCATACGCAACCTTCTGGTTGCGCTTCTGTTTACTTTAGAGAGATTTCTCCAGCAACTTAAAAGATTTTACGTAAGTGTAAACTCTCATCTACAGCACAATTAATATGATTATATGGGCGATTGCTCCAACTCTAATCTCAAACAATAATAATAATTTTATCGGCCTTTGCCACAACTCTAATTTCAATCAAAATTACACAGAAATTCTATTGCATAATATGGTTCGTGTTATTTGCATAACCAACTCCGAAACATATCCAGTATAGTAATTACTTTAGCAGCGTAAAACTTTCCTATATAATATTCGGACAATTGATTTTTTGTGACTATTGTCCCAACGATAATATATGCATTAAAACTATTTCTGCCTTTTCTTTCAACTATAACTTTCTGGAAATACCAACTAAATAAATGATAATGATTTAATTTCAACCAAATAAAGTCTGACAATCTTGAATAATATAAAATAAATAAAGTAAATGATTAATTAGATTTCTGAATTAATAAACCGTGTGTTCAAACTTACAAGATATTTAAATTAACAGAGTGAATAATTTTCCAAAGTAAATAATATCAGTTAGGAAATGGTAATGTCATACTTTGTATAAAGAACCTGGGTAAATATTAAATGTTACTGCAAACACAACATAATTTGGGTCCTAACTTTGCAAAACTAGACGATCACATAGATGAACAATTTGTTTATTTATCTTACTATAAAATTGAGATAAATAATTACTGAGCGGGATTAAATATGTTCTTGATTGCTTCACGATCAAGGATTTTTTGTTATTAATTAAAAGAGGGGGGAGTTGGGATGTTTCATTATATGCAGAGGTATCTGTAATGTTTAAGGGAATACCAGCAGATAGCTATGTGTCCATTACCGTCAATTTGTCAAAAAGCTCATAACTAATAACAAAAATTCAGCAAAACTTGACAGAATTGATCTGATATTTTTTTTAGTTACAATATATTTTTGCTTTTAAGTTTTCAACAAAATTTTGATACACAAGCAACCAGTGTGTTTTACTGCATGACCAACTGTCTAGTTATGCTTAAAATGCTTAGAAAAGAAGTATTTTAAAATGCAGCGATAAAACATCGTCAGAAAAACCAGGGTTATTAGTAAACTTGGGGCTAATTATAATGTGTAAACACGTAACAATATATTATATAATAATTTCTTATCCTATATTTAAAGCGTGACATGAAAAGAACTTAATCATATATAAAAATTGCTCTTGTTCAAAGTTCATTAATATTTTCACAGTAATGTAACAAGAACTTAAAATAAAGAGGCACAAAAAGGTCAGAAAACCTTGTGAGCTTTATTAAATTCTAATCGCTTCTTATGAAATAAAACTTTCAAATTAATAAAACTTCTCAACGAAATCTCGACGTTATGTTTTTCATATTAACCAGAATATATTAAAGCTACTGAGTAGAATAATCGTTGATAATTTCATAAATAAATGACATTGATAATAGCAAAATTAATGAATTTTCATACGCCATAATGAGTGCTATCTATTCAAGTAGTTGTAGCCACTTTCCAAATGATGCTGATAGACAATGTGTACGCTAACATGAATACACTGTGGTATTAAATTTAGACACGACATTTACATAAGTACTAGTCGGGATTAATTAAATTAAAAATGTTCTCACGGATTACCGACTAACGTTCTGTCTGATTTATGGGTATGTCAAAAAATTAATTAAGGTTATTCCAACAAGACATACAGTTAGTAGATAAAGCAACTTGTGACTCGGGAAATTTTCATTCCTAGTATTTTTTAAACTTTGACGTAAACTTTTAGAAAAGTATTTTTCCCCACCCTGTGTTTGAAAATAAATGGAACCTCACGTAAAACAGACGAACACATTCCGGATTATTTTCTTCTTCGGTAAAATCGTACGTTTTCAAACTGTGAAGAAATTACAGCTGCCTCAAATATGTGCTTACCAACAATAAAATTCAGTAAACATTGTAAATATTGGCACTTTTGCAAACTAGATCTAAAGATTTAAAGACTATCTCTGTTATTTATTTTTCTCTGATAGATATACAGGGTGTTGCATCCTGAGAGGGACATAGCTTAATAGGAGGTAGAGAACATCAGTGGTAACCGGAACCTCCCATAGAAATGTCTCATTGGGCCTTCATTACGAAGTTACAGGGTGTTAAATAATTTTTGGCCAAACCTGTTTTTTGTCATAACTTTGACAGGGAATGAAATAACGGATTCATATTTGGTATGGCTAATGTACTAATGAGCCTCAAGAGGTACATGTATAAAAAAAATATATCCAGGTCCGGACTCACTATAATTTATGTTTCTTCTTTGCATCAATAAAACATCACCCTGTATATATTTTTTTGAAATTTCGATACGATATTCGAAAAGAGCAAGAAAAAACAAAAAAATGGCCTATTTCATTTTTTTGTTACACCTTCGTGGTTATTTAAATACGTTGTTAAATGTGCAAGAAAATGGATTACAGAACCCTATTAAATGAGAGGCACGTGAAATAAATAGTTTTATAACTAAAATTTGCAAAAATTCTATTGAGCCTAGGTGGTCTAGGTGAATCCTAATTCCGGCACGTTTTAAAGGTCCATTTTGGTAAAAAACTGTGATCCTAATAAGTAATCGGGTATGAAATAACAAAATTATTAATCAATCACAGTAGGCTTGTTCAAAGAATAAAAGTGACAGATAATTTAAACCATTTAGGCCTAAGCAACCAGTTACTCTGATCAAGAAAATCATCAACATTTTATACTTAATAAAAATTGGAAAAGAGAACAAACTAAAATCTAAATAAATAAAATATTTTCCATTCAATTAACAATAAATAACAAAACAATAACTAAATGTGTTTAAAAATAAAACGTAATTGACACTAAAGTAAATTTTCAAAATGTCCTCCCCCACATTCTGTGCATTTTCTTGCGCGTTTAGAAAGGTCACCAATTGCTCGACGTATCATTTCTGGATTATTCCGTATTTCGTCGCAGGTTGTAACGATGCGCTGGATTAAATGTTGTCTACTTTCAATTTCAATGCTATAAACCTCGTTTTTTTATTGGCCCCATAAAAAGTAATCACAAGGGTTACAATCAGGAGATCTTGGTGGCCATTCATGTGGACCCCCGCGTCCAATCCATCTTTTGGGATACACATTGTTTAAGTGTTCTCTTACTTGAAGGTTAAAATGTGGTGGGGCCCCATCATGCTGAAACAACATGCCTCTTATACCGATATTTTCTAACATACTCGGTAAAATGTTTTGAAGAAAATCAAAGTAAATTTCACCATTCAATCTTTCTTCAAAAAAATGTGGCCCTATCAAATGTCTATTCACAAGTCCGACCCAAACATTTACAGAAAACCTGTGTTGCGAACGGCGTTGGCGTACCGCATGTGGGTTTTCCTGTGCCCATTTATGATTATTTCGTGAATTGTTTACTCCATCCCTTGTAAATTGTGCCTCATCCGTAAATAAGGTTCTGTAAATGACTGGGCGATGGTTAGACAACCAATGGCAAAATGCCAGGCGGGGGATATCGTCGCCTTGTTGAAGACGCTGTACCTGCTGGATATGATATGGATGGTAACGTTCTCTTTTTAGGGTTCTCCATACTCGCCAATGAGGAATACCAGTTGCCAAACTGATTCGTCTAGTGCTCATATTTGGGTTTTCTTGAACTACGTTTATAATATTGTTTTGTTCCTGCACACCTTGTTGTAAAACACGCTCCACAACTGCAGAATTAGGAAACTTTCCGTGTTGTCTTGCATACTGGAACACCGTACTAAAGGTTTTATGATTAGGGCATCGACGACCAGGAAAACGCAGCCGATATTCTCTTTCCGCCGACCTACCATTTCCATTACAGAAACCATAGATGAATATTATGTCAGCATATTCCACGTTTGTAAATTTTACTGGCATAGTTAAAATATTTTCACAAGTTTTCACTAACTAAATGCGGATTATTGACACATTAAATTACTAACAAACAATTATTCAACTGTTTAGGAGATTTCTTTTTATTATCTGTCACTTTGAACAAGCCTACTGTGATTGATTAAAAATTTTGTTATTTCATACCCGATTACTTATTAAGACCACAGTTTTTTACCAAAATGGACCTTTAAAACGTGCCGGAATTAGGATTCACCCAGACCACCTAGGCTCAATAGAATTTTTGCAAGTTTTAGTTATAAAACTATTTATTTCACGTGCCTCTCATTTTTAGGTGTAACAAAAAAATGAAATAGGCCATTTTGTTTGTTTTTTCTTGCTCTTTTCGAATATCGTATCGAAATTTCAAAAAAATATATACAGGGTGATGTTTTATTGATGCAAAGAAGAAACATAAATTATAGTGAGTCCGGACCTGGATATATTTTTTTTATACATGTACCTCTTGGGGCTCGTTAGTACATTAGCCGTACCAAATATGAATCCGTTATTTCATTCCCTGTCAAAGTTATGACAAAAAACAGGTTTGGCCAAAAATTATTTAACACCCTGTAACTTCGTAATGAAGGCCCAATGAGACATTTCTATGGGAGGTTCCGGTTACCACTGATGTTCTCTACCTCCTATTAAGCTATGTCCCTCTCATGATGCAACACCCTGTATATCTAATTTTAAGCTAGCCTCACACGATCGATAATACTGACAATATTTTTATTGCCAATATATTGGCAATATTTTGTTTAACACTCACATCATCAATATTTGCATAAAATAAGTATAATATTTAGTTGAGAATAGAATTTAAAGCATGAACAGAATGCAAAAAGCATGTGTCGCAGTAGTGGTGTCAATTGCCATGAAAAACAAAAATTAACAGAAAATGGTGGACTAAAGAATGGGTAAAGAGGCGCAGAAAATATAATCAAATATCAAAGAACTCGGTTCATAAACATCATCAGCGCTACTTTGCGAATTTGATATTTTTCTAAGCACTTTGCGAAAATTAGTTCATATACCATTTATCTTAGTCTTCACATCCTGAACTGTGGCATCGGCAAATATACTCAATTATTTTGAAAACTATTAAAAGATTTACAAGAAATTTATATGAAGTTTATTACAACCTTTCAGTCCGCGTAGCTCAAATAAAAGACCTCCAAGCGCACTGTATCACTTAATTCGATGATCACCTGCAATCTGCCAGGCTCCTACACAATTCAAGTGATATCTCGGTTCCACTAGGAATCGTCTTCTGCACCTTAAACTAATTTAGAATTATCTTCTCTCTCCAATTTGCCAGAAATTTGGAAAAAATTAATTTTCTTTTCTTTCGTTTCAAATTTGTAAACTGGTTGTGTCCCTTCTTCGTACTAGACTTAACTTTCACCAACAACAGTCTATATTCTATCGTATCTTTAACTATTTATTTTCTCTAAAATTTTCAACCCCTGCAATTTTCAATAATTTTCTTGTTATTTATTTTTCATCCCCGAAGCAACTTGTAATTTTTCAATTTCTCCACTCTTATTTTTCCGCACATAATAAAATCGCCGATCCCAAGTTGAATGTTCCTTGACATCAACTTGATAAAACGAAATGGTTCTTATCACGTGGTATTGAGCTTTTTCGAGTTTTATCACTTTCTCGCACAAATTAAATTAAAAACCTTATACCTAAATAACATAATAAATGCTTCAACAGTTCGAAATTTTATAAACATTTTGATAAGTGAATTAAAATAACATAACTAATTCTAATTACCATTAAATTGTGTTATACATATCTCTAACTGTTTTTAAAAGTTTTTTTTTTTTTTTTTTTTTATACATTTATTTAACGTCGGCCTATTTCCGCTACTGAGGCCTAACACCGACGCCTGTAGACGAGCTACCCCCAACCAGGAATTTTGCCGAGCCTCTTCCCTTAAGAAGAGTAGGGATCTTTTACTTGCCTAACATTTAATAGACAAGGGACCGACGGCTTTACATCCCCTCCGAAGGATGGTATATCTCCTATACAACCCTCGCCTAAGGTTGTATAGCTTCCGCGTATACACTGATATACAAGCCGCTGGAAGATGTGTGAGGCGAGAACGCGGTTTCCGTTGGAATGGTCACCAATCCAAGTACTAACCACGCCTGTCGTTGCTTTACATCGCATACCGAAGTATGTACATAGTAAAGACGCACCTACGCTCGCCCCGTTCAAATATAAAATTGCTTGTAATTAATAAAAATATCTGTCTTCTATAAAATACTTTGGTATTTTGTAAAACAAAACAAATGAATGAAAACAGAAAACAAAAACATGCATGCAACTCTCTATTCAGATAGAATAAAATGCATTTTTATTCGCAATACACAACTCGAATTGATCCGAATGTGTTCTAAAGCTTAAGCACAAGCAATATTATATCAGTAACGATAATAATTCGTTTTGTATATTGTATATTATACTCCTTTTTGTGCTGAATCTGCTGATCTCATATCGTATTGAACTCATTGTATTGTATGATCCTATATTGTTTTGATCTTATCTTTTATTTTTCCCACCCCATAATTGGTTTTTACTGTGGGATGGTGTACCTAAATAAATGGATAAATATTATTGATCATGTGAGGCTAGCTTTATTCTAATCATTATTTGATTTTCTTATGGATTAAAGTTATAATAATTTTTCTTTTCTTTTTCAGCAATTCAGCTGATACGTAAGTTCTTTACTTTTATTATATTCATTAAAATTAATCGAATGAAGTGGAGCTCTGAATTAAAATGAACAACATGATCAAGCATGTACATTTCACCTTTACATTGGAAAATAAATAGTGAATAAAATTCAAGCTAATCACAAAGAAAAGTAAATCTATGAAATATTAAGTTTCCTTGATATCAGAGCCAACTGAATTTTGAAAAGAAAAACATTTTCCTTGATAAACTTGGATATATTAATATTTGAAAAAAACACAAATATACCCCAAAGAGAAATAATAGGGAACACACTTTCTTATAAGAAGAACTAGAATTAGCTCCACCCCTTCACCCGCAGATCAACCTCTACATTTTTTTAAACTATTACAAATATGTATAAATGTGGGTGTCTAAAGTGAAAAATTTGGGAACTACATATGATTTAAATTTAAAAAAAGGGGTAGAAAAATATTAAACGATTCAATGCCAAAAATTACTTTATTAGATGTTTAAAATGACTTCCATTAGCCTCCATGGAATGTTACAGTCGCATCTCTAACATCATTAAAAACTTGTGGAGTTAAATGTTGACATTTTTAAACAATATTTTGTCATAAATCATCTAAATATCATATTTGAATTACATAGAATATCGTCCCACAAAAATATGGTGACTGAAGTGGCCACTCCAACATCGGATCCCTTTTATCTATTCAACGGCCAAAGAATGTATCATTAAAAAATTGACCTAGTCACAGCTATTTGTGAGGGTGCTTCATCTTATTGAAATGCAGGAGACTTTCAGAAAAAGTCTCGTCATTTTCTAGTATTTCAGCAATTTATTGATCAACTGAATCTCTGATATTTTTTACGTCAAATAAGTGACATTTCAAACATATTATTTTTTTACAATATAATTTTTAGTTTTCCATTTAAGTGTGCCATGACGGTTGCGACTTATTCTAAATGACCCGTGTAATGCTACAAAAATCGAAATCCCGTTAAAAACCCCAAATTACGTGTTTTATGAGCAAATAAAATTCACTAAAATTGTTTTTGGGGCAAAACTAAGTTTTTTCAAATGGAATCATATTGGTACCGTGGTACCATTTATTAGTACTATTGATAAGGATATTGATATTGATAATATGTCGTATTAAAATGTACGACAAATACAAATTTTTATTTGTATTTGTCGCACATTTTTTACAGCTTAAAGGAAATAAGAAAATACAATTTTATTCTAATTACCTTTTTACACATAAGGTGGTTTTGGAACACAAAAAATTAACACAAAACATTACAACAGTTGGTCAAAATGCTGTCCATTAACGTCAATGCACTTCTGAACTCGCATAGCTGTTTCTCGAAGACAGATCTCCAATTACTGGGCCGTTATGCTATTAATTGCTCGTCTTACTCGTAGCTCCAGGTCTTCACGGGTTGTAACGGCGGTTGCATAGACAATATTTTTTAAATGACCCCAAACAAAGAAATCAAGGGGCGTTAAATCAGGGGACCTTGGAGGCCATCTCACAAGACCATCCGTCGAAATTAAGTTTTCTCCGAATCTCCATTGAAGGTAATCAATTAATATCCTTGAATTATGGGGAGGAGCGCCATCTTGTTGGAAATACATTCCCTGTCCTAAATCTAAAGGTAACTCATCTAAAATGTCCTCAATCTCATTTTCCAGGAATCTCAAGTATCTGGTACCAGTCAGACGTCCTTCAAGTATTATTGGACTAATGATTCTACTACTTGTTATTCCAAGCAAAAACATTGAAACCGAACCGCACTTGAAAGTTACCCTACCACAATAAATCTTGATTTGTAAACCTAGACTCGTCCGAAAATAAAATCAGTCCCAAAAAATCATTGTTTGGCTGCACGTTATTATACAAAATCCAATTGCAATATTCCATCCTACGTTCGTAATGACTTTCATACAAATGCTGGTGCAATTGGTATTTAAAAGATTTATATTTGTGCAAAATTCATTTGATGACTGATATCGAATTCAAACCCAACTTGCCTTAAGGAAACAGTCTTATCAACTTCTATTCAAGCCAAAACATTAATTTCCGTTCCTTCGTCAATAATGAAGTTTTCTTCGGGATCATTGTGAGCTCTCTTCGGAATTGGTTTTCAGCACGTTTATATTCCGCCCTCTAAAAGCACATTTGAACTACGTTTAAAATTATTTTTCGCTGGACATTGTCTATCAGGATATCGTTGGCCATAAAGGTCGGTAGCCGCAACTGCATTTTTTTTACATTCCCCATAAATAATTAACGTATCCACTTTTTCATCTCTTGTATAAATTTGTGGGATTTTGAACACAATTAACAAGAATTTTAAACAATTTTTAAAGACACAATAAAAACACCGTTAAACCAACAAATGTTTGACAAGCTAAATATTTCATTGTTTTCAAAGCCAACTTAGTTACAACATTTAATTAGAACAAAATGGTATTTTCTCATTTTCTTTTAGCTATCATTTTTCTTGTATTTATCGCACATTCTAATACGACATATGAATAAATTCCTTATTAATAATACTAATAAATGGTACCACGGTACCGATATGGTTCGATTTGAAAAAATTGAGTTTTGCCCCAAAAACAATTTTGGTGAATTTTATTTGCTTATAAATCACGTAATTTAGTGTTTTTAACGGGATTTAGATTTTTGTAGCATTACACACTACACAGGTCATTTAGAATAAATCGGAACCGTCATGGCACACTTAAATGGAAAACTAAAAATTATATTATAAAAAAAATCGTTGTTTCAAATGTCACTTATTTGGCATCGTTGGATTCAGAAAATTATGCAGAATTGAAAAATGCAACAATATACAGGGTGTTCCATTTAAAAATCGAAAGTTAGCGTCACTTCCGGGGAAACCGGAAGTGAAAAAAATTAATTGTATGTCAAAAAGTGCCGCTTATTATGTATGTAGTACATCCTAAAACTTTCAATCAATTATCTTCAAAACTAAATCCTGTTACACTCGTTATTGCAATATAAGCATCATAATCATAATCTTTATTTATCCTTTCGATCATATACAATGATATAAGACATGTCAAAATAAAAATAAATAATAATAAGTATGTAAAACACAAAACATGAAAGTATGAAAACATACATAGATATAAAGCAATTACATGTAGCATATGCATAGCATATGTTATTACTGTCAGTTTTGGCTAAGTAGTTTGAAAATAATAATATCAATTAACCAATTATATACAAATCAGTAACATTGGTAAGTCAATATATAAGTAAAAAAATTTACGTGTGCAATAAAAAATTACAGGGCGTCATAAAAACAAAACAATATATTACAAACAAACGAATAAATATATTAAAATAATATATGATACAGGATCCACAAAAAATATATATAAATATATAGCACATATCTACGTATAGTAAAATCACTCTTACGAATATTAGTCAAATTGGCGTACACACAAGTTCACATGCAGATATATTGTACTGTTCTACTATTATTGAACTTAATAATTTGCAGTACTAATCAAAACTTTAACTTGTTTATTTTTAATAGATAAACCAAAAAGATCAAATTAAAATCTCTTACCTTTTGATCCGAAAGTATGTCAAATTTATTTAATGGGCCGGCTAGCTTATCTTTTCCTTCAGGAGCAGGTTCAAATTCAGTTCCTGTTTAAAAATGAAATTTTATTAATGTAAAATTTTTAATCTGATATAAGTAATTTATTTTCCTTGATATTTAGATAATTTAGCAGTTTTATAACAGGTTCGAAAGTCTAATACACTATTTAAATTTTAATATACAACCTTGTCCAAAATTAAACACACAAAAACCTTCCTTCTTCGTAGCTACACTCTTCTCTTTCCAAGTCCAACAATTCTCCTTTCATTAATTCTTCACCTTATCTCGTCCTTATCTCCTCTGCAATTCCTATCCACAATAACACCTCTTCCTTCTTATTTACAGTCTATTTTTACTCTTCTTCGCTGATCTCCACAATTTCTGACTTTTTAATTCAATTTCAAAAATTAATTCCTTTGTTTATTATTTTCCCCTTCACTCCCTAATTTTCACTTGTTCTTTTTTTTTAATTTGTTTTTTTTTCTAATTTTACAACTTCTCTTTTATCTGTTGTTTGTTGTTCTATATCACTAAATATCAAAGCACCCAAAATAAACAAAACAAAACACCATATGAATTTTGATTAATTGCATTCCAAACATAACCTAACTTAAACCTCCTTGTCTTTCTCCAGGAAAACATTTACCAACTATAAAAATAAAATTTCCTACTTAAAAGAAATGCCATAATGACTTAAATGTCAGAAATTATTTCAACTACAACTTAATAACCACTAACATAGATGTCAGTATCAAACTTACTGTTGACATCAAATAAAAACTTGAAAACTATTAAAACAACTTTAAACAAGTATTAACATTCTAAAACACATACCTTTCGGATTTTTAGCTAATTTAAATAAATTTTGAAAACCATCTAAAGGAAACAAACAAATTCAAACCCTGATTCAGCAAATAACACAAACATGCAATCTTCATAATCGTAAAATATGCGAATACATAGCAATATATGCCAGAAATTCTAGATAGAAATTAAAAGCTCATTAATTGGATAACAAGCCTTCTCTATTAGCAGTTTTCTTACCATTTTTTTATAACGTCTGCACGGTAGGTCATGCACATTTTTTGGTAAGCTGCTATAGCAAATTATACAATTATAGTATGGAGAATTTTTAACTGTTGTCGTTGTATGTGGATGTATTGTACATAAATTACCGTGTCTCGTACTATAACTATGACTACTATGGGCTAACTACTGGTCCACAATTTATTTAAGATGATGTGCACAAAAAAGCAACTTAAAATAATTATGTTTTGATTCCTGTAAAAAATTTCTGTAAACGGCATTGAGTACGACCTGTAAAATTTAGGGGTGTAGCCTCCTAGAATCTAGTTCGGACGGACCATATCAGGACTATTATTTCACCAGAAAAATTACAAAAATTGGTGTGTGCAACCTAAAATTGCATGTCCCTTTCTTCAGCTACTCTCCCTAGGACCAGCAAATGGGTTAACGTGACTATTTTTAAGTCAAAGTCAACTTTCGCTCAAACAGACCACGATATGGCGTCACGTACAAATTTTTTGTGTTCATTATTAAGGAAACAAAATGCATTCTTCGAAACGGGCAAAGGAAAGCAATCTTAATTATACCGAGAATCCAGCAAAGCTTTAATTTTTTGATAAGCAGTTTTCAACACAACTCCGCCTTAATCAGGTGATGCGGCGGTAAGTGACGCTGATGAAACACTTCATTAACATTGATTGATATCCTCGGACGAATCTGAGAAATACGGCTCGCTCTTTGTACACTCACTCATCATCTTCATTATAAGTGTAATATAAGATCGAGATATAGCCTCGAGTCGGTATAATTAAAGTCATTATCGGTGAATCAATTTCTAATGTGGATAATACGAATTAGATAAAATAACACCGACCTCATCAGAAGCAATCGGAACTCATCTTTATTTCTAATTTTTCTAGAAGATTTAAATGTTTCTGTGTGAAGCAAATTTATATTACCTATCTATAAAATGTTATATAGACAATATAGATATCTTTACACGCTTTACGTCTGATTTATTAAGTTTAATTGTTATATCAAATGGTAAATGAGCGGGTAAACAGAACAAAATATCCAGTAACCCAGTTTGACGCGATGACTTGTCGAATGTTGTTCGAACTTGTGGAAGTCATAAGCAGCATATCTCTTGCCGGGAAAGGATGGTGACAGGGTTGTTAATTAGGGAGTAACAGGTCCAAAAAGAAAATAAATAAGTAAATTTTCAACTTAAAAATAAATAACTGTTCTAACAGATTAACATAATCCACTTTTTCATCTCTTGTATAAATTTGCCGCATTTTGAACACAATTAACAAGAATTTTAAGCAATTTTTAAAGACACAATAAAAACACCGTTAAACCAACAAATGTTTGACATGCTAAATATTTCATTGTTTTCAAAGCCATCTTAGTTACTTCTTAACATTTAATTAGAACAAAATTGTATTTTCTTATTTTCTATCAGCTGTAATTTTGTTTGAATTTATCGCACATTTTAAGACGACATAGAATAAAATTCCTTATTAATAGTAATGGTACTAATAAATGATACCACAGTATCGATATGGTCCCATTTGAAAAAATATTGAGTTTTGCCCGAAAAACAATTTTGGTGAATTTTACTTGCTCATAAATCACGTAATTTAGTGTTTTTAACGGGATTTCGGTTTTTGTAGCATTACACGGGTCATTTAGAATAAATCGGAACAGTCATGGCACACCTAAAAGGAAAACTAAAAATTATATTATAAAAAAAAACGATCTTTGAAATGTCACTTATTTGGCATCTTCCGGAGAAACCGGAAGTGAAAAAAAATCAATTGTATGTCAAAAATTGCCGCTTATTATTTATATAGTATATCCTAAATTTCAATCAATTATCTTCAAAACTAAAGGAGAAAAGGGGGGTATACCATGATCCTGTTACACCCAATATGTCAAAAAGTGATGTCTATTAAATATATAAAAAAAAAAAATTTGAAACATATTACATTCTGTACTCACTTTTATATAATGAGCAAGCTTGGAAAACGGTAAGAGTTCTTGCAGGAAATGAGAGGAACATGTGTAGATTAGCAAAAAACGTAGTGACAAATGCCTCATAACAGCCGGGTTTATGAGCTCCAAAATTAATTATGTGCAAACATAAAACGTACGTTTTAAATCATAAAACATGTAGCTCTCTGAAGGGGAAATCGCGTTATAAATTGCCGCTCACTTGTGTTTATAAATAAATTATTAAAATAGGGTTCGTATGGATATATTTATTATGTCTTAATGCATAACGCCTCTATATAGACAACTTATTAGCGTCATTAACCGCGTATCTAATTATCGTCGCCTTCGTTAGATGTCCTTCTTTTTAGTCCTTATTATTTTATTTATTACAGTTTGTCGCATAGGAATTAATGCTGTGGGTTTTTATGTCTTTAATTTGTCCAGCTGTGTTTACTAGTTCATTTACATTGCTTTTTATTAGGTACTAATTCATTTACTGAAGCTGCAATTAAAATGATTTACTCGTACCTGCTTTAGCTAAACACCAAAGTTGTATTACATTTAATTTTGCGTTGGAATTGATAAAACGGAGCCTTCAGGAACGTCCACATTCCAATTGTCACATTAGGTCGTTATGACACTAGATTTTCATTTACTCAGTTAAAATTACAACAATCTTGGCGTTTAGATTGTCTGAAAATTATAATAATGATAATAATAAGAATTTATTAGTCATAAAAATTACACCGTGGTGTTTTGACATGGTGTTTTAACATGTCATAAAGAAAAAACTAAATTATAAAATATAAAAATAAATATTATAATTGAATTGAATCTGCGGTAGGTTCTTGATGAAACATATTCAATAGAATAATTATAAACATTCAAAAGAATAATTACAATACGCACTTGGTTTATTGTTTCATGAGTTTTGTTTAGTTTCTCTGACGTATGTTTCGGTCTTGCGACCATTATCAAAGAGTCTTAAAAACATTTTAACAGTAAATAGTTTAATACCTATGTGGGATGATAAAAATTATTTTTGCAAATCGAAAATAGAAAAAAAAATATTTTTTTATATATACTTTTTTTCTCATCATTTCACATTGTAACATGTTTTTGATTCATTTTATTGAAAGCAGTTTTTAAAATAATGATTTATATGAGAGTATATCGAAGCGTCTTGACGGCTTATATCCGGAGCGCTTTTAATAACGCATTTTTGAAGGGCTCTTTGTTAAGATTGACAATCCCGCTTTATCATTATTTCCAGAGAGCCATTGAATTATATCGGCTTTGCGCCAATAAATCGCAGGGATTTTTCCCAATCTGCCTAGAATGATAACTAGCTTTATCCATTATAATTATCCATTCCGAAGGTATAAGATTGAACAGTTGTGTAGAATACTCGAAAACACCTGCATTTGCTTAAAAATTACAAGCATAAAATAAACATAACCAAAAAAACTTCTTGCGATGGACATATTGCAAACTCGGATAATAAATCTAGAGACGGTAGAAGATTAATAAATTATGAGCGGCAAACGATAATTATCCAACAAAAGCTCAAATTGATCCTACTTTGTCACAGGATGATTTCAATAATCACTTTAGCACTGTATCATAAAACATTTTTACATCGCTTCCAACCAGTAATACAAGCGTCAATGATATAATGAACAGAATCCCGTCTTTGCTGATTGTACTACGTACTTTAAATACTCTATGCAGTAAATGCATTAAAAGGTCCAATGTACTGATGTCTACGTTCTGAAAAAGAATATAATTTTTAAAAATAATAATGTTTTTTAAAAACTTGCTTTTCTTACAGTAAATTTAATTGCACGAAAAGCAAGACATGCGTACTTTGTATGATTGTACGCATGGGAAGACACGAAGACTTTTTGAATATGTTTATTATTTTTATTATTATTATTAGCCTTTACTCGAGCCCGAGTATAAAAAAATGTTACAGTCGATAGATTGTCTGTAATAAGAAACAAGTAAAAGGCGTAGTCTATTGTAATTCCCATTCAACTACGGTGCACACGACTATGGCTATAGAGGCAAATTCGGGAGAGCACATGTCGACCGCAGTCAGGACAAACATAGACCTGGTTAGGTCTTGGATTCGGCCTTCTTTCAGCAACATTTCCTTGATAGCTGGCCACAACTCCTCGCCATTCGGTTCTGTCCGCTGCAAGTTGTTCCCATTGCTCGTCTGGAATACCGCAGGATTTTAGATTTTCATGGAGAACGTCTTTGAACCTCTTTCGTTGACCGCCACGCCTTCTTCTACCGCTTAGCAATTCACCATAAAGTGTACATTTAGGAAGGCGGTTATCATGCATACGATGAACGTGACCTGCCCATCTTAGGCGTGCTCTTGAAATAAGCACCTCAATTGGAAGGCTGTTTGCTCTCCTGAGTACTTCCACGTTTGATATGTGATGGAACCAACGGATTTTCATCATACTTCTGAGGTGTCTTTGCTGAAAACGTTCTAATTCTTTCACATGACGACGGTAAGTGACCCAGCTTTCACATCCATATAGCAGTGTTGGAATGACAACTGCTCTGTAGACAGCCATTTTCGTTGACAAAGCAAGGTCATGGTTGTCAAATACTCTCTCTCTAAGTCCCCAGAGTGCTCTAGATGCAGCGTTAATTCTATTGCGAATCTCGCTGTCCATGTTTGCTTTGTCATTAACAACATTGCCTAAGTAATTGAACTGATCCACCACTTCAAGAGAATTTCCGTTAAGTGTAATGTCTATTTGGTTCACTTGATGAGGAGTTGACATAATCTTAGTCTTTCCAATGTTGATTTTAAGTCCCAAGGAATCATAAGAATCAGAATCAGAATATATTTATTTGCGTTTAACATATAAAATGTTTTACACACGTCAGGTACATGAAATGAAAAAATATATATATATATATAACATACAATAGATAGTTATATAAATGGTATACAAAAATAACTAACATATAATAATAAATAACATAGGATAATAAATAACGGAAATACATAACATAAAATAAGTAAAATACAAACACAATACTTACTACAAACTACAATAATAATAATAAAAATGTAAAATTGACATATTAGCAATGGTCAAGGTAAACTGTCGAAACACACAACATTTTAAAACTTAAAAACCATTTATATATTTGACCTTAAAGGCTATATATGTATAGACACATGCATACATACATACATATATACATACATACATACGCATATACATACATACGCATATACATACATACATACATACCTATATACACATACACATAAATACATCATATAGATGTTATATCGGAGGTTACGAAATCATTAATGCTGTAAAACGCATTTTGGAGTAGAAATGTTTTTACAATCGCTTTAAATTTGCCAAGAGGGAGATTTTTGATGTGTTGCGGTAACTTATTGTAAAATTTAGGCCCATAGTAATTTTTACCGTTTCTACTCGAATTCAGTCTGAAATAATTAGTTCTTATGTTTTCCGCACCACGAGTATTGTGGTCGTGATAACAAGTTTGAGCTGTATATTGCTCTATGTTTTGTTTTACATATAGAATGCAGATGTAGATATATAACGACGGTAATGTGAATATCTGCATATCAGTAAATTTTTGCCTTACATTTTCGCGGTAACCCGTATTAGTGATGATGCGGACTACTCTCCTTTGCAATCCAAATATTCTGGCTGCTTTTGATGCATGACCCCAGCCCATCAAACCATAAGACATTTGAGGCACAAACAGGGCAAAATAGGCCGTTTTAATGACACTATGAGGAACTAATTTGACTAATGTTCGGATGACAAAAATATTCTTTGATAGTTTGTTCGCAAGGCTGTCGATGTGTGGACCCCAGTTAAGTGTAGGGTCCAGATAGATACCCAGGAATTTTGCCATCTCTGGATTATCGACTGTGTCTATGTTTCTGTGGGAAAAAATCACGTTGATGGTCTTAGTTTTATTCATGCATAATTTGTTGGGTAGGAACCAGTTTTGGGCATTTGACTGCCCTTCCACCATGAGCCTCTTGATGTCATTCAGTTTTTCGTGAGCTGTTACAATGCTGGTGTCATCGGCAAAAAGGAGAACCTCAGTTTCAGGTATTCCCATCTTTATATCATTAATATAGATTAAAAACAGTAAGGGGCCTAATACTGATCCCTGAGGGACTCCTCTGTTGATAATTTTTATATCTGAAACAGCACCATTTAGGCATGTGTACTGATTCCTGTTACTTAGGAAGGAATTTATAATCTGCACGCTGACTTTACTGAAGTTAAAATGTTGTAATTTCTCAAGAAGTACCTGGTGTGATAGGCAGTCGAATGCCTTCTGTAGGTCACAGAAAGTAACTCCCACAAACTGACCATTTTCCTGACCTTCCACTATAAGATCTATCAGTTGTAGTATAGCCTCATTGGTGGATTTTTTCGTTCGAAAACCATACTGATATTGATAAAAAAATTTATTTTCTTCCAAGTGTTCAGTCATTTGCAATTTTAATACGGTTTCAAATATTATTATTACCCATTAATATTATTGGTACCAAGGATATTGGTCTGAAATTGTTAACTGCCTTTGCACCTCCCTTATGAATAGGCACAATTTTTGAAATTTTTAGCACGTCGGGATATATGCCCTCTTTTATACTTTCGTTAATGATTTTAGTGAGGGGAATTAATATAATATTTTTTATATTTTTTATTATAGTTATCGATATGTTAAAATGGTCACTACTTTTTTTATTTCTAAACTTATTTATTATATCGCGTATATCATTAAAACTAACACTGGAAAATTCAAAAGGAGGAGAATTTACGTGTTGCTTAAGAAAATCAGTTACGTTGTTTTTAGGATTAGGCAAGTTCTTAATAATGTCATCTGGGGCATTTGCAAAGTAATCATTTAATTCGTGGATGTCAACATCTACATAAACTGGTGCTTTTTTTACCGTTCTATTTTGATTGATAACATCCCAATAAGATTTTGGTGTATTACCTGCTTTCTCTATATAATCGCTATAGTAGCGCCTTTTCGCGAAATTAAGTTCCCGCCTGTATTCACCTTTTAGATTTTTTATATGAGTTTTTAGTGTCTGGTCAGGAAACTCTTGATATAACTCCGAGAACGATCGTATATTTTCTCTTAATTTGCGTAGATCTGGCGAAAACCATTTATTTTTTATTTTTTTGTTTTTGACAATTTTTTCAGATAGCGGGAAAGCTGTTTCTATGTGACTAGTTAGTGTATGCATGAACTTATCGAACTTAGAATCGATATCAATATGATTGTCGCTCACAAAATTCCAATCGACTTTTTCCAGGCTCCGGTAGAGTGCGAACATACCATTCTCGGTGACACGACGCGTCTTAATCTTTTTCTCCGGGTACACTTTTGTTGTAACATTTATTTCTATCTGAACTGCCCTATGATCTGACAGACCTGGGTCAAATACATCGGTATGAAAAGGTTCATCGAAATTCACTAATATGTTGTCTATACAATTATTTCTCTGGGCATACACATCTAAAAGTTCTTGAAGCTCTTCCGGCGTAGAGGTTAAAAGTGCACAGTCATCCGCATACTGGAGAGTTTATTATTTATAGAGAATGTGATAAAGCAATATTATCAAGAAATTGTAGTACATTTGTTACTAGATATCCACAAAAACGGAAAATAACACTGAACATTGTAATATGCGTATTAATTAGATTGAAGACACTTTGCATAAACTCAAATAGCTATGATGAACACATGAGTTAACACAGCTTAACAACATTGTAAATATGAATAATCGTTTACTTGATCTCATTCTCAGCAATAATAATAATATAACAGTAGATAGATCACTGAATCCTTTGGTGAGGGAGAATGCTGAGCACCAGCTTTTTTTACTTCTGGAATTTCAGGTTGTGAATACTAAAATAAATAACAAATTTCCTGTCAAATGTGCAAAGGCATATAATTTTAGCAAAGCTGACTATCCAAAGCTGTACAATCAACATAGTGCAGTTGATTGGAGTGTCTTGGACTTATTTTCTGATGTTGATGATGCATGTGAAATGTTATATAATGTTATATACGAAATATTTGATAATTGTGTTCCTAAAACAATGTCCCGGTCCAGAAAATACCCCCTTGGTTTACATGCTCCATTATAAAAGATATTAAGTACAAGAACAAACTGAGAAGAAAACTCAAATCAAATCGGGATAATAACGTTTATGTACAATTATGTAATCTAAGATACAAACTAAAAAAACGTTGGTACCTCTCATAGGAATTATTTAATCAATATACAAAATAATATCAAAAGCAACTGTAATTTGTTAGACCTCAGTGATAACGGATAACCTTCCGTATAATGATTTAGAGCTTAATAATCTTAAACATGCTATAGATAAATTTGCTACTTTTTTCGAAACTAGTTTTTCAGTTCCTAAGAGATCGCCTACGTATCTAATAAGCGTTCAAAATACTTAAACCTAAATTTACTAAGAGACCGGACGATATTCCAGCCTTCATAGTAAGAGACTGTGCTTATGTTCTTGCGAAACCACTTACTTTTATCTTTAACTTATCTCTGAAACTTTGTACCTTTCCGAAAATCTGGAAGCTTTGTCGTATCTGCCCCGTATACAAAAAAGGTGAAAGGAATAAAATTGAAAACTACCGTCCAATAACCATCATCTGGAGCTTTGCTAAAGTGTTTGAGATAGCCTTGCATGAACCACTTTATTCTCACGTACAAGAACATACATACAAGTCAATACGGCTTTGTATATGGAAGATCAACAGTGACCAACCACTGCTGCATAACACAATATATCTCTGAATATTTGGATACTAATGTTCAAGTTGACGTAATATACACCGGTTTCTCGAAGGCTTTTGACAAACTAGACTTCTCTTAGATAAGTTAAACAATGTCGTCCTCACTTCTTACATTTTATTGAATCCAGTCTTTGATTGCGGAAACAAATGTTGAATACTGTAGTCATAAGTCTTTCGAGATTTCGGCAACTTCTGGTGTGCCACAGGGCTCTGTCCTGGGCCCTTTATTGTTTGTTATCTTTATTAATAATATTATACACTCGATAGGCATACCATGCTTGTTATATGCCAATGACCTAAAATTGTACTGGCGTACAGGGTCCTTGGAGGACTGCCACAGAATGCAAAATAACCTAAATAAGCTTCATGAGTGGTATAACAGTAATACTCTGCCATTAAATGCTGCCAAATGCAAGGTTATCTCATACCATAGGAAAAAAATGCTTTTCAGTTCGCTTATCAACTGAATGAAATAATTCTTGAACGTCCTGAATACTTTTGTGATCTTGGAGTGACATTTGATCATAAGCTGCCGTTTTCAAAGCATATTGAAAATATTGTATCAGCATCTTCAAAGCACCTTGGTTTTCTCATTAGAAATTCATATGAGTTTACAGACACTCAAGTATTATGTATGATATTTAACGCGTTTGTAAAATCTAAGTTAGAATATGCTAGCTTAATTTGGTATCCAGGGTACTCCAAATATAGTGACTCCATTAAAAATGTTCAAAGGAAATTCTTAAAATTTCTATGTTATAAAATGGATGGCATGTATCCTCCAATTGGAACGTCACATAATGTACTTCTCAATAGATTTTCATTTATCACAGAAAGCTTTAATCCTTAATATTTCTATTCAATGTGGTGCACAATTGATATGACTGTGCTGAAGTTTTGTCGAATCTGAGTTTTCGCGTGCCAACAATCGGAACTAGATTTGAAGAAACCTTTTACCTCTCGACTCCTCACACAAACCTATTGAAATACTTACTCTCCGTTGCATATCATGTGTCATAATTATCACGGCCTGGAGAATAGTCTATATATATTTAACTGAACGAGGAGCAGCAGTAGAAAGCCTTCAGTGAGAACCTGAAGATGAGATTCTGCCTAAACGTCGTTTAGACAACCGTGACTCCTGCAGGAGTCGACCATCGACGCGGAAGAGCACCCAGAAGTACAATAACACTTCATTTAACACCCGCGAAAACCTAAAAAACAACAATAATAGTAATTTTTTATCATATGATAATTTGTTATTTTTTACTAACTTGCTACTATAGTGATTTGTATATAATGTAGTTAAATAAACTGTCTGTCTGTCTTAGATTCGAATGAGAGCAAACCTCCATTCACAAAACCTTGACACTCCCGATATGCCTGACTATTAAACAATTTTCTGGAGGTCCTTTCAACCTTGTTGGCAATCTATCCAAAAATACTTGTCAAGAACTTTTGGCATTTCTATCTCGCCATACTTTTGTCCGTATAATAAATGTTCTTCCCTTCCCCAAGGAATTTTTGAATTATTCTCATCCCTCTATATTGATTGCGTTCAATGAGTCGTGACAGACACTTCGTACATTAGTGATTCTCTTCCATAATCATTGGCAATAATATATATGAACATAAATAAATATATGACTGAACGCATATTATTAGCATTATATTACAATAAAGGCCGAACGCGTTTCATATTAATACGTGCTCATCAAAGTCGCCTTTTTAATTGGACATAATCGTTGAAAGTGATAGGTTGTAATTAACACGTGGACACTTAACTAACTGCCTACCTTGTAAAATAAGGCATACGAGTAAACTGATATAATGTTGCTTAAAACGTGTTGTCGACTATTGAACTGCTGGCTGAATGCTTATGACGGCTATTTAAATCAACTTTTTGCACAAGCAGAATATGAATAAATAGTTTTTGACTCGCTCATTTCCCATTTCTATTAATTTCGTAATTAATTATGCCGTGTGAATTAACGTTTTTTATTTACGATCACGTTGACTCGTTAATTCGTCTAATTTGTCAAAAATTAATGGATCTACTTTTTTCTGACACCTTCACAAGGTATTAAATTTCCCCGGCGTTAACCTGTTAGAGATGAACAGGTTGTTTAATTAGACCAAGCTGGCCGCTAATTGTTTATTTTGACTCGTGAATTTTCGCCCGTGGGCATTATCAGAGCTAATCAGTCAATAATTAGAAATATAATTAAGCTTTACCAACCCGCTTATGTTCATAATCTTGTTTATCTAATCTAAAAATTGAAAACTGGCAATGTTAAATTATGACAATGTTTTTGTGTATTGCAGCCTACGGAGCCGCCCCTTCCCCCTGTTGTCAATTTTAAACGAATTGATATAGCGAAAAAAAATTATAACGAGCATTTCACAGATAACAATGTATACATTAGCTGCGGGTCTTAATTTATAAAATAGAATCAAACGTTGCCTATGAAACGTCCGTTTGATACAAAGTTTGTTTATTCAATGTTGAATATATACTAACAAGTTTATTCACAATTTTCGAAACCGACGTACAGGGTGTGACAATAAAAGCTCCCAGGTGAAATTTCGAAAACTACCAGAGGTATTTGATTTCTTTTCTGTAAAAGCCCATTGCTAGAGCGTATAAATAGCTGTAGGCTTTAGTTTTTAATACAAATAGTTTTTTAATAATAATATACTTGCCATAAATTTCATACAGAACTATTAACACCGTCAAGAAAATAAAAAAACATCTGCACACACATGGAAATATAAAAAACCTAGGTATAAACAACATATAAATATAACTAATATGAACAATACTCTACGTTGTTTGAGGATAATTACTTCATTTTACGTAGTCGTCAATGGAGTAAAAAGCTTGATCAATCAGATATTTTTTTAAAACAACCTTAAACTTGCTGACATTTTCAATATCTTTGATACTGTTTGGCAATGAACTATATATTTTTATGCAGTTATAATAGCATCCTTTTTCAAAGAAAGTTGTTCTGTGACCTGTGGATACTCAAATTGGGTTCACCTCTAGTTCTCATATTTTGGTTTAAATCATAATTCTTCGAAAAACCGTTTAAATTTTTCTTTGTAAATACAGCAATAGTTAGAATATCAATATATAGACTCGTCAATGTCATTAGCCCCGAGCTTTTGAAATACGGCTTGTGCGATAATTTGATGATATTCCAAATATCGTATTCTCTTTTCCGTTAAGAGTTGGTCGGAGTGTATTAGTCATCCATGCGTCCAATTTTAATTGTAAATGACCTCACGTCAATAAAATGACGCAGCTGAATGTACGGTGTGCTTGGAAGGCGAGAGATAGAGATGTAGTAGAATATGACATTGGACAAATTTATTATACCTAATCTTTAAATTTCTCTGTGCATTTGAGGAAATTAGGGCTAATTTTATTTTAGTTCTACAAAAGGGAAAATGTTTATTTTGTCCGTCCGTCCTATGCGGGACGATAAAAATTATTTTTGCAAATCGATAATAGAAGAAAAAAAAATTATTTTTTTATATATACCTTTTTTTCTCTCATCGCCCCACATTGTAACATGTTTTTAATGTCTTTTAGTGAAAGCCGTTTTTTAAAATAATGATTTATATGAGAGTAATTTGCACAGTCTTCCGGCTTATATCCGGAGCGCTCTTAAGAAAAACTCTATTTGCTTCAACCAAATGATTGTGAACGATTCATGCTGTCTGAGGGACTTTTATTACCCTTCCTAAAAATGGATATTAATATGTTCACCTGAAGGGTTCGATGAGACTGATGTTTCTTTTGCTTAACTGAATGGTATAAATTGGTCATCGTGGCACTATCTTAAATCTAACACTGTAAACAACTAACACTGTTTTAACTAACCTAAAAGAGAATGTTGAAGCACAAGAAAAAGACGATATTTAAAGTTAAAAAAATATATTGTTCTTTTAAAGAATTTCAAGAAATAAGGTTAACACATTTTGGTCCGTATATCACACACTGTCTATTTACGTATTTTAAATTCCACAGTAATAATTTTGGGCGCTCGTTCTAGAGCTTAAAAATGATTGAATCGCAACAATTCAGAATAATAGTATTACTTATATATTCATACGTTCAGGCAAGGCGGTCCCATGTACATGGTAATAATACTTCCGAATTACTGAGGAACCGGTTAAGGGCAAACACGCGGAAAACATAGTTTTTCCGCCAAAATCGATTGCAAAAAATGGAAATGTACCCTCAAAAAATGTTGTCTTTCACGCCAAATCCCTTTAAAATTTTGAATTCGAAACTTTTACTTCATCCTCATATTTAATATAACGCATGAGTTGCAGTGCCGCACAACGTCGGTGCGTAAAAAGAAAATTTATTTGGAAGTAAAAGTTGGATTTCATGATAGTTGCTAAAATGTTGGTGGTCGGCGCGACGTTACGCTCCGCGCAGCGATATTTATGTTAGTTCCTAAAATTTGATCGCCGGCGCGATGTTACGCACTGTGCAGCGACATTCATGTTAGTTTCTAAAATTACACTCCACGGAGCGACATTTTTATTTTTGTATAAAAAACGCTCCGTGGAGTGAATCTTTCTAATACTTCCAAGAACCATCCTCCAACTGCATTTTTACGTGGCGCACGCGTTTCATGCCGTCGGATTTCGTTGCAGTTACGAATAATTTCTCGAGGGTCTGGCGTGTTCTTCGACATGATGCCAGAACATTAGGATGTATAAAATTCTGGATTGGACGTATGCGTAATAGAATAGTTTAATACTATTGATTCCAAGCGGATCTTTAATATATCGTATTACACAACAAGCGGAATTCATTGTTTTCACTAATTGACTTATATGTTCAGTCCATCGTAATTCTTTGCCTAAAGTTATCTCCAGAAATTTGATGGAAGTAATTTGCTCAATTGATTTACCTTTTAAACTTACTTAAACGGAACCTTCCAGATTATTCTTAAATAGCATCAATCCCTTTTTATTTACAGTTGACTTTAACTCGTTGTTTTCACACCAGAAAACCATATCGTGAACCACATTTAATGATGTTTGAGATAGTCCCATCATATCAGGTCGCGAAATTATACAAGGCATATCATCTGCAAACGGTACAACGAATCTAAATTTATTTGACATCCCAAGTCATTTACGAATATTAGGAATAAAATTGGTCCCAATATGGATCCATGTGGAACTCCCATGCTTGTTGTTTTTCATGCGACAAAGTTGTGTCTTTTCTATTTTTTACTATTGATGTAATGCACGCTTTTGAAATTTGTTAAGGTATGATTCTATGAGCTTATAACCAGTTCCATTTATGCCACAGCACCTAAGTTTTTGAAGAAGCGTATCATGGTTTATTAGACCAAATGCTTTACTAAAATCTAAGTATATACCTAAAACATATTGTCGCTCGTCTATCTGCTCCATAATATAATTTAATGAGTTAAAGATAGTTGGTGGACCGTCCTGGAAGAAACCCATGCTGGCTGGTAACAAAAATTTTATTTTGTATGAAGTATTCTAATATTCTAATATAGATAATTCGTTCGAGTATTTTTGATATTAATGAGAGTAAGGACATCGATCTATAGTTATCCATTTGACTTTTTTCTCCCTTTTTGTAAACTGGTACAATTTTGCCAAATTTTAGTTGATCCGGAAATATGCCTTGCGTTAAACATTTATAATATTTGCCAAAAGAAAGCTTATGATTTCTCCTACTTTTTTTAGAGCAATTGAAGGAATTTCATCTAGGCCTGAAGAGAATTTTGGAGGAGGAAGATTTTTAATAATACGATACACTTCAACTGGATCTGTTGGTTTCAGGAATAAGTTTGAGGGATATTGTTTTATTTTGAGCTTATTCGTGTTAGATTTGTTGGTAATATTTGAAATTTAGAACTAAACAAATCTGCAATAATTTTTGGATCTGCAATTTTTTCATTATTATTAATCAAATGAACTTCTCTATCTGTATTCCTATTTTTGTTTTGAATTTTATTGAACATATTCCATACGCTTTTAGATTTATCTTTAGAATTTTCTATATGTTGTCATTACAGCTTAATACGCACTTGGTTTATTGTTTCATTAGTTTTGTTCAGATATTTCTGACATATGTTTCGACCTTGCGACCATTATCAAAGAGTCTTAAAAACTGACCTGAAAGTGGTGGTTCACAGCATATATCTTACAAATCCTCTACCCACCTAGAGGGGGATAATAACTTGATTTGCTATTTCTTAAAATTTAACAATACAGGCCGGAACTACGAACTTAATTTTAATTTTATTACTGTGTCTAGTACAGGATTGTTCATAAATTCTGTTTGCGTATTTGTAACGTTTTTATGGTTTCTGATTGCCTTCTTAATTTCTAAAATTTCAAGCATATTTAGGATTTTTCCTTTGTTTGCATTATGAAATTTTAGAAATTAAGAAGGCCCTAAAAAACCATAAAAACGTTACAAATACACAAACAGAATTTATGAACAATCCTGTACTAGACACAGTAATAAAATTAAAATTAAGTTCGTAGTTCAACATGGTTTTAATTTATGGAGAATGCCGTAAAAATCCTTCTGTAGCTGTGGTTTTATATGGAAGATGTTTACCTGAAAGACCAAAGACTAATCGACAAACTTTTGTAAGTTTATGTTCTAAGTTAGATAATTATGGAAATTTTAAAAAACAAAAACATTTAGTAGACAGAGAACAACAGATGAAAATACAGCGTTAGTGTTAGAAACAATAGAAGGTAATCCCCACGTAAGTTAAATGAGCAAACTCATATATTTCTATAACTTCCTGTAGAAGGACGTTTTAAAATTTTAATAAATGTAATTTTCGGTTTAACCGGAAGTTCTAAAAAAAAGTTTTATTTCCACATTATTCACATTATCTTTCTAAGAAAGTTTCAAATGAATTATCGTTCCTGTCATCCAAAAAATTCTTTGTAGCACAGCGCCATCTATCCCTTAACATATTAAAAAACTATTTGTATTCAAAACTAAAGCCATTTATATATTCTAGCAATGGGCTTTTACAAAACTCAAATATCTCTAATAGTTTCCTAAATATTTCTGCTGGGAGTTTTTATAGGCACACCCTGTATATATTCAGTTCATAATAGTAATAATATAAATGATATTTTAAAAATTCTACCGCTGTTGGTGGTAGATTAGAGAGTTTAGAGAAACCATCCTGTAGATGCATATATCTACTGACATATTCCGATAAACTTCGCCTTGTCTTAATATACAGGCAAATCTCAATAATATATCTTGTAGATCTCGACATTGCGTACGTGCTAAAGATAAAATTAGTTCTCGTTAAGTTTTCGGAAAGACCACACAGGATATTAAAAAATATCTGCACGCGATACAGAGCTACCATAAGTCTTTTATCGCACAAGGTATACGGTATTTATTATTTATATCTGCTTGTCTGACAATAAAGAGTGTGCTGGCATGATTTTAATACAAAGCAAACCGCCTCTTTAATTACCGAATTAATTATTTGCAACATGCAGGCTTGCCGCGGATATAATACGGTGGGACACCATGGGGCGCTATCTAACGGTATGTGGTGGCTATATGGATGATCGGTAATACTAATTATTATTACAAACCTGCATCATGAAAGTGTTTGAGAGACACATATTATATCAAGTAAATCTCTTTTTATATGCATATTATGAGGAAACTGCTTCGATAGCAAAAGTATACTCTCGTTAATTTTTTAATGCATTGTAATCTTTGTTCGGTTGAAATCAGATGAAGTTAAAGGTAAAGCCTGTTTATCATTTTAGCGGAAAACGATTACATGCAATGCCTAGTATACCCACGTAATATTTTACTTCAATCAAAGATCAGGAAATTGGAATACTGACGTTTTTATGGAATTAATTCACTTTGCCAATTCAGTAGGCATCATCAATTGCTTATTTCAAGGTTCATAGATTGATAGATAGATATTTTTTATTGATGCTTTATACATTGAAGTATTTACACAAGTCCGTAATATGATAAAATAAAGAAACCAATGAGAAATATGTAAAGACAAATAAAACGACAAATAATAACAAACAAATGCAGAGAACGATGTCACATAGTTATACAATACAAGTCAAATAATAAATATTCATTAAGAGCATAAATAGCGTTTCCCACTAGATATTTTTTTAACACACGTTTAAAATGATTATATTGTAGTTTTTGAATACTCTCCCGCAGCATGTTAAAAAATCTTATGTCATAGTAACCTGAACCATTTCTTGTCTTCGACAAACTCAGAAAATTAAGGTTTATTTTCTTATTATTTCACGTTGAATAGGTTTGTAACAGGTCAAGTCTTACGTATTTATCCTCATTTTTTAAATATATAGATGGCAATGTAAAATTTAGGTGCTAGTTAATGTTAATATTGCAAGTTTCTTAAAAGCATCCTTACATTCGTCTCTAAAGCCTGCTATAACTCTTATAGCTTTATTCTGCACAGAGAAGATATGCCTATCTTGAGGGATATGTCCCCAAACCAAAATTGCATATGAAAGAACTGAATGAATAAGACTGCGTAGTCAAAAGATGTCGCTGGACACGTTTTTGCAAACACAGACTACATGGCTTTCAAAAAACAAATTGTGGTCAAGTAGTTTCCTAAGAAATTTACGTTTTCGGGCATATTCGTTTCGGCAGTATGTTGCCTTAGACTAAAGACCATAGAATGTACCTTTTCCTTATTTAAGATATTAACTGATTACTTAGAAACCAGCTATGAATTATCGATTCATTTACAAGAACATTAAGTACGGTGTTAATATCATGGTGTTTGGAAAATATTGTAATAGTCGGCGAATAAAGTGAAGTTAAGTTCAGATGTACAGTTATGCAAGTTATTCAAGTAAAGAAGGAACAGTATCGGACCCAAAACTGACTCTTAGGACACTCCAATGTTTGTCTCGATTAAATTTAATTTCTTATTTAGATACTTACATATTGGGATCTATCCTCAAGATATGATTTTACCAGATTAGTACTACTTGACGAAAATTTGTAAATGGATAATTTACTTATTAAGATTAAGATGTTAAGATTATTGGATGACTGATGAATTAAGAGAATTAAAACACAGAGTTACACTTTTTAGCGACCTTGCGAAAATGAATCAAGCTTATAGGAATATTAGTATACTTTTGCAGAAACGATACTGCAAAGCATTTGTAATAGCTGATGAGAGGCAAATTCAAGAAGGTCATAACAAAACAAAGGCAATGTGGAACACAATAAATAAAATAAAAGGCAAATCAAATAAGTCAAACATTATAACTATAACAGAAAATGGCAAAAAAATTCCAGATGCTATAGTGGCCAATAATTTCAATGAACATTTTACATCCGTAATAAGCAAAAATTCTGTTTTTGATCCAGTCTTTTTAAGCTCCAATGTGCCTTTTTTTTTGAACGATCACTTTTTTTAAAACCAGTTTTATCATCTGATATATTATCTTTAATAAATAAACTCAAATCGTCTAACTCTTGTGGATACGATAATATTTCCAATAATTTAATTAAACGTTCTAAATTGAGTACCTGTCAGCCATTGGCTTTTTTGATAAACCTATCTTTTAACACCGGAAATTTTCCAGACATTTTCAAGTTAGCTATTGTCCAACCTTTATATAAAAAAGGTGATCCTAATGATTACGGAAATTACAGAGCCATCAGTTTGCTTTGCAGTTTTTCTAAACTTTTTGAACTTGCTATCAAAGATCAGTTGTCTTCATTTTTGTATCAGAATAATTTACTATCTGTCTGTCAACATGGCTTCTCTAAAAACAAGAGCACCGAATCAGCACTCTGTGAGTTCCAAGACTTAATTGTTAATGCCCTCGATAACAAGCAATATGCCTTAGGGTTATTTATCGATTTCTCCCGTGCTTTTGATGTTGTTGACCATGAAATTTTATTGAATAAGCTAGACAGGTACGGAGTCGGAGGAGTTACTTTAAACCTCTTTTCCTCTTACCTAAACAATAGAACACAGATCGTAAAATTAAATTATGACATAACCAGTTCTGTATGCAACATAACGCATGGAGTTCCTCAGGGATCTGTTTTGGGGCCTCTACTTTTTAATATATTTGTTAATGATTTAATAACATATTTAAATAAAATGCCAAATATTCACTGTGTCTGTTATGCGGATGATACAAATATTTTAATCATTGATAATGACTTAAATGTTATTAAAAACTCCGCTGAGTTAGCATACTCACAGGTAGTTCATTGGTCTAAGGAAAACGAGCTTAATTTAAATAAAGATAAAACTAATATGTTGTTGTTTACTTTACACAGAAATCTGGATATGTCAATTTTCTTCTCTTTCTGTGAATCGGTCAAAATGCTAGGCATAACATTTGATAGATACTTGGATTGGGAAAACCATATAGATATTTTGTGTAATAAATTGCGAACCAACTGTTATGGCTTGAGGTTTATGTCATTACACTGCAGTCGTAATGTACTCATGAGCCTCTATTATGCAAATTTCCACTCACATTTGAGATATGGTATAACGAACTGGGGCAACAGTGTGCATATAAGTCGAGTATTCATTTTGCAGAAGTATGCTATACGAATTATTGCTGGCTTAGGTTTTCGTGAGAGCTGTCGTACTTCTTTCAAAAACTTGAAAATATTAACTGTAGCAGGTATCTATATTTTGGAGGTCTGTACATTTGTTTACAAGAATCAGCATAGGTTTTTTGCCAATCAAGTCAGCCATAACCACAATACAAGGTTTAAAGGACTATTACAGCCACAATCTCACCGAACAACTTTGTACCAAAGAAGCTTTTATTACAATGGTTGCAAATTTTTTAATGCTCTAAGCGAGGAGATAAAACTTTCTCCGAATTTACATGTTTTTAAAATAAAATTGAAAAAAATAATACTGGAAAAAAATTGTTATGAGGTTGATGATTTCTTTCTTTAAATAAGTACTGGTTCGATAAGGTACCCTTCATTTTATGTGTTTTTTATTAAGACTTCGCTGCACCCGCAGTTTTGAACCTTTTATCTATATTTTACCCATTTTTTTTTAGTGTATATAATTTTTATGTATGTATTTCCTGTATTATTGACTTAGTATATGTTATAATTTAATGTTTTGTTTTTTTGACAAAATATTTCTTTTTTTGTTTTTCTATATATATATTTATACTCTTTATGTAATATGTTTGATATTTGTATGTTTGACTTGTGTAGAACAATTTCTGTTTTATACACCAATAAATATTATTATTATTATTATTAAAATGTTATGAGACACGCAGTCGAAAGCTTCGCTCGAGTTCAGAAATTGCACATATGATAATTCGCTCTTCTCAAAAACCTTGTTTATTGAATCTGTTAAAGTGTTTACTGTCAACGTTGCAACAAACACCAGCCGAAAGACTGATCCTACTTAAAGGAGCTCTCGTGCCAGTCGTCCCACACCACTTACAGACTTCATTTTCGAGCTGTTGGCTCTCGTCAGTGCAAGGTAGGCATGTGAGGTGTGGGACGACTGGCACGAGAGCTCCTTTAAGTAGGATCAGTCTTTCGACTGGTGAGTGTTGGTGATATGCAACTTTTACAATTAACGCGCCAGACTAGTAACTTGGATTTGCAAACTTGTGGAATATATTCCACATCCTGCCCCATCCTTCCTTAACGAATAAAATTTTTTAAATTAAAAAGTAGCCTTAAACTCCAAATATATGAAAGTTTTCTAGGAATTAAATTATTTTGTTTGATATTCTCCGTTCTCCGATATCTCTTCGAAAAATTAACCATTCTTGATACAAAGAAATTCTTAAAGAGTTTTGTTTGAACCGACCATTCTGTTTAACTCCAGCACCCAACCTGTTACGTCAGGACGAAAATTATATTTACACATATATACGTTCGTGATTTATACGAGATGTTGATGTTGACGTAATTAATACGTTTAGAACCTTTAATTTGCGTAAATTATGTCCATAATCTTACAACTCGCCTCACGACGCGAACCGTACTTTCTTATGCCGTAAGTGGGGTAATTTTTAAATCGCCGCCTGACTTTTTCAAAACGTTTCCGTCTTGTCATTAAGCGTACTCCATAATGACATGTAAATATGTTACTTTTCAACAATAATTGTGCGTAATATATTATGGAATTATATGATAATTATGTAAAAATTATGTCGACATGTATATTTTATATGGCGATAGTTGATTTTCCAACGAATGTTGCTTAATAATTGACAAGACAATGTCCTGAGAAAATACGCCGTTTCAGAAAAAAAAACCATAAATACGCTACAAGCTTGTCTCCCAATTCGACGAGAACAGATGGTTCTAATAACAGATAATGAAAAAGGGCGATTAAAAAGATGAATGTTTCTGGGGCGGAATACAAACTTCATTTTCAATATGCATCAGATCTTTCACACATATTTAATGGTTGAAATCACATAAATATGGAGTAATATGACCATATTGAGGCACAATTGTAAAACATCGACACAGCAGTTTTCAATGTTTTGTAAACGTCATTTACCTTCTTAAGAAAGAAAGGAATCGTATACAGTATCTGCGTAATTGCGAAGTACGATAGAACTATAGTTTCAGAAAACAGTATTTTAATATTTGTATCCAGAATCTAGAATATTATAGACAACTGAAAAATTATACAAATCATGCCATACAATGGTGGCGAGCGTAGGTGCGTCTTTACTATGTACATACTTCGATATGCGATGTAAAGCAACGACAGGCGCAGTTAATACTTGGATGGGTGACCATTCCAACGGAAACCGCGTCCTCACCTCACACATCTTCCAGCGGCTTGTATATCAGTGTATGCGCGGAAGCTATACAACCTTAGGCGACGGTTGTATAGGAGATATACCATCCTTCAGAGGGGATGTAAAACCGTTGGTCCCTTGTCTATTAAATGTTAGGCAAGTAAAAGATCCCTACTCTTCTTAAGGGAAGAGGTTAGGCAAAATTCCTGGTTGGGGGTAGCTCGTCTACAGGCGTTCGTGTTAGGCCTCAGTAGCGGAAATAGGCCGACGTTAAATAAATGTATAAAAAAAAAATGACATACAACGAGAAAAATATGTTTATTTTGATAACACTATCAAAAATTAAAGATTCCAAATTATTCTGGATAGAGATAAATAAATTAAATTTAACAAAACATAAGACTAGTAATGAACATTCCAAATGCGCTTGCTAATTCAGAAAAAAATCAATAATTACTTCTTTTCGTCCATAATCCCCAACAATGATCCTTCAAATGAAAAAGTACTTTTTTATAATTTTAATTTACATCAAAATTATAAAGATACATTTAATATTAAATTATTAACAAGGAATGATGTTTACAACATAATTAGTAATATTAGAACTTGCAGTGTTGGCGCAGGTGATATTTCTATTAAAGACCTTAAACTATGTTTGTATAAATCATATCATAAATATTTTAAACGCCTGTATACTTGATGGTGTATTTTCATACACTGGAAAAAGACAATAGTTAATTCATAATTTTCTATTATATGATCTAGAATAGTTTTAAATATATTTTTTAATTTTTGCACTTTTTTTACGTAATAATAAATGCCACCACTAACATCTGTATAGGTACTCAAAAACTGTACACTTGGACCAGTCAATAAAAAGATAACTTCCATATCCATATTCTTGAAAATAGAAGGGTCTAATTCGATGATAGCCATAAACTTGGTCTTTATTCTCTTTATAACTTTTCCACTTTTCCATCGGAAATTATTAAAACTGTTCAATTGAATTTTCCCTTTCATATGTTGTTTCTTAAAATTAACGATGACTTTCTTTTTCAGAGAACAGTACCTCTTCAACGTCTTCGAAGCCATCATATCCACGCTAGAATCGAAACTACAAAGGATAGAAAACCTAGACAAGGCAGTCGAACATCTGATGCGTCGAGTAGAAGGCCTTGACACTCGTGTAAATAGCAACATAGATAAAACCGAGTCAGTCATCGCTAAACTGAGAAATATAGACTCCAAACTATTCCAAACACCGAATCGTTTACCAATCGAGAGCAATCGTAAAGCAGATTCGTTCGTCGAGCCGGAATCGGCCAATCTGAATAAAAGATTGGTAGTACTCGACCAAAAAGTCAGCGATATAGATGACAAATTGAACGTACTGAAGAATCAGTTGGACAACAATTACCTACAAGGTGATGATATAAACGCCGAGGCTAGCGAGAAAAGGTCTGTCAGTATGAACGTCATTGAAATTACCAAAGCCTTAAACAATGAGGTCATAAACCACGTGACAAAAGAACTGGGCCAATTAAGGGAAGCCACTGGTAGTGTCGATAGGAAGCTCCAATTCCACATAAATTTGGTGCAAGAGAATTTGGGAAAAGTGTTAAACATGATGAGCGACGTACATCACGCTATAGTGGACGATCCCAGCACGTATACGAATTACAACCACTACAACAGGACTACAACTACCACCACGCAGAGGCCAGATTTTCCTAGGACCAACAAAATCGATAGTTTGGTACAGCAAATGAGGCCCATAATATCAGTATCGGAGAAAATGGACGAGGTCTGGGACGTCGTCGTAGGCACTAAGAGCTCCGTGGACGATTTGGTGCCGAAATCCGACGAGTTGCTCACTCAAACTCAAAGACAAGAAAGAGCAATAGGGGAGATTCACAGCGACCTACGAACCAAGACGAACAAAATCATCGCCAACTTGGACAAGGTCGAAAAGAGACTCAAGAAACAAGAAGATGATGTGGCCACGTTAGCTCAACGCCCCGTTCCAGCTGAAATCCTTTTGGATCCCACAATCGACGACCTGTCAGATTATGAGTCTACTAGATACGTGGATGAATTCGTCACAGACACCACCCTTCCTGTAGGCTACACCACTCTACCACCTCACATCAATACTCAAATTTCGATTCAGAACAGCACATCCCAAGCTGGACAGACTGGCACGACCGAGAAGCGGCCGGAAAAGAGGAAAGGAGGAGTGATTTTTCCGAGTGTTAAGAATAAGCCAGCACCTGTAAATTCCACGTTTGTCACTTCAGATTTGGCCCCCAGTATCAAGGACGTAAAGGTTAGTTGATTTTTTTATGTTTATTGGTAGTATTCACAGAACTTATGACCATTACAAACTGGCCTTGCGGCATTCTTTACCAAATGAGTTATAAACTTTTTCGCTTGTCTTTGGCCTAGAGTATTCCTCCAGTAGGACTTCTTATATTCTTTTTCCCATTTTTGATCTCCTCCGTTATGTGTCCCTTGGATAAGCCACAAAATGGTTCGGGCCCAAAAAATATCGCTTCAGCTCCTTTTTTTGCAAAGCTATCAGGTGATTAATTTCCTTCTATTCCTTCATGCCCTGGCATGCACATCAAGGCACCCTTGTAATTATTTGCCAGTTGCTTCAGAGATTATCTACATTCTTAGTCAATTTTAGACTTTAGAAGGTATATGATCTTAGAGCCTTTAATGCTGCCTGGCTATCTGAAAGTATATTGATCATTGCCCTCTGGAAGATGGTTGGATTGTTGCTAAGGGCTCTAGATAGCCTGCATGTAGGTCCCGCTACGCCCACACCTACCCCTTCAACCATCTTAGATCCATCTGTGTACTAGGTGAGTGACCTATTATTTCAAGTAAGCACTGCTTTTAAATGTTTTCAAATAATATAAATAGATATGCTATGAGACTTCGACCCAAAAACCCATGTATTTTCTTATAGAGGTTCATTTTGCAGAATTTTGGTTCGGTACAATGAGAACGATGTGGATTATGGGCAATGAGAACGTGGTGGATTCGGGATTCTGAGAAATCACACAGGCCCTTGCTGACTTGGGTATATACAGGGTGGACCATTAATAATAGGTCATAGTTCAGGGGTAGATTCTTTGGGTCAAAATATGAGGATATAATCAAATATGCTTTAGTAAAATGTTGCTGTGGAAAAAGATACAGGGTGTCAAAGTTCAAATTATTTTTTCGTTTTTTTGCAATAATTTAACACAAGAACGAAATAAAACGTTTAAATGACGTAATAGTAAGGGGGCCATGAACCTTCCCGTGGCCCTTTGAGGTCGCGATGAGTAAATAGGTGTTTACGACGTATTTTTTCATGCTAAATCCAAGTATGCAACTCAATTTTATGGAATCATGCAAGAAAAATTGTTATTATTATTTTAATTGTTTATAAGGCTATAACTTCAAAGTTAACAATGGAGGGGAGAATTTTCAAATTTTTTATGATTTCTGATACAAAAACAAAGAAAACTCTTTTTGAAAAATTAAAATCGACTGATTAGAACCGGAGATATTGCACATTTATTATTAACAAATTGCATAATTACGATTTTTCTGCACTATTTCACTCATAACTCGGCTCCTATTCAACGTAGAAAGTTCTACCAGATCTCATTTTAAAGCTAAAGCTTCAGGCTTTAAAATCTTTTGTAGTGAAATATCCCACCATGCTCTTGAAAAATTTTACAAGTGATGAAAGCCTGAAATTTTTGCGGGAAAAAGATAAGTAATTTGTTTATACGCATTTTGAGGAAAGTTAATCTATAAATATCAGCAATTGAGTTATACATTATTATTGTACATCTCAAAACGAACATTTTTTGACTTGCTGAATGTATTTTGATTGATTTTTCACCGAGTAATATTAATTTGTAGTTGAAGCGCTTTCGCGCGCAATGCGCACACTGAGTACGCGTTACATGTAGCGACTACCGTTTTATTCCTGGCTTTACTTAATAAATAATTTTTGAAATATTTACATTAATAAATAATTTGTAAATAATAATAAACAAATACATAATTTTTTCTAAAGTGTAATAATGAAAAAAAAGTTAATATTTTCCAAAGCTCGATCTCTAGCTGAATAGGAAGTTCGATCAAAACATAATTTACCTTTGTAACCTATGCAAAACAGCGTAGTATATAATACTCTCTATTGAACAAATCGATTACATTCTACAATGTTTACACGAACAATTGGAATTATTACATCAACTCTGTATTCATATATCCATACAAATAGCCGTATTTCATAAGATTTTAGTAAATTGTGATTTATATAGATGTTTAAATATACATATAACAAAATGTATTCAAGAATATAACTGATACTAGAGAATATAATAATATATTAGATTAATTTGTTTAATGAGTGGTTATAGCATATAATTTGATCTAATGGGATTAGGGATGCTGTTTATTTTATATAGTAGTACTATTATTAGAATGGAAGTATAGACATCTAAATATATAAATATGAAATAATATATAGTATATTTAGCAAAGTTCGATCACCAGCAGAATAGGAAATTAGATCAAAGCATAATTTACCCTTACAACCTATGTAAAACAGCGTAGTAGAATAGAATGTACTCTCCATTGAACAAAACGATTACATTATATAGGTTTTACACGAACAGTTATAGTAAATACGGCCAAAATTGAAACTGGTCAGTTTTAAAGCACAGGACCGTGCGCACTGAACTTGATATTTTGCCCTATATATTTGGCAATGGTATCGAGATTCGAGCGGTAGTTGAAACTGTGCAGGCGAGTCCGAGACTGGCAATGTAATCAGCCTGAATGAACCATCTACGACTGCACTGGTTTAAAGGTAATAAAACGGACAGGCCTACTAGCACAAAAAAACTCGTAAATTGTTTCTCATCAATCAACGTGAAGTCTAACAACGTGCTGTCTATGTGCCAGTGCAGTGCATAAATACATATTATAATATCAAGCGTAGGAGTTTAGTTAGTTACTGTTCATATTTATAAATATTTACTATGTATAAGGTAAAATTACCATGACTTTCTGGAGACCATTTGAAACAGAGGATAATATAATAACGCCCAAAGATCCCGAAATAGTTGAACCGGTTATTGTCGAAAAAGCCGAAATAAATTTAGAGTTTAAAAACCAAGATTTACACGTAAAAAGTCAACGTATTATTTTAAATATACATGAATGTTTGAAAAGCGAAAATCCTGAACAATGTGAGAAAGAAATAGTACGACGTATTAACGAATTAACTTAAATATCAAAATCAACAATTTATCGCGTAATTCAAGAAGGCGATGTTATATATCACAGCGCAAAGAGGAAATGGAAAAATACGAAATTAAGAAATATTGATGATGCCACTAGAGATGTAATACGGCGTATAATTTATAATATGTATGAAGAAAATATAGTTCATACGTTAAAAATGATTCAAGAAAAATTGAGCGATTATCCTGATTATAATTATAGGTCTTTAGATACACTACGAAATGTCTTATTAGAATGCGGTTTTTAACATAAAAGATTTGACAGTCGTATGGTAATTATGGAATCGCGACGTATAGTTTCACTTCGAGTAGATTATTTGGAAAAAATTAGAGAATATCGTAAACTAAACAGGCATATAGTGTATCTAGACGAGACGTGGTTTGACACGCATGATGTTGTTCTTGTTCAGTATGGTTAGGTAGATAGTTCGCACAATTGTGTTTTAAATACTCCGTGTTCTAGAGGAAAACGCGTTATCATACTTCATGCGGGAAGTGAAAATGGGTTTGTACCCAATGCGTTGCTCTTGTCGGCCAAAAAAAATATCGCAGTCTTCTGCAGACTATCACGAAGACATGACAGCCGATCTATTCGAAAAATGGTTTTCTCAACAACTTCTACCAAATATTCCGCCAAATTCGGTAATTGTATTAGATAATGCTTCTTTCACTCGCGTATATTAAATAAAATACCAAATAACAGCACAAAAAAGGAAGACATTTTAAAATTCATGAGAAAAAAAAATGGAAATTCCTGTAAAAGTTCCAATAAAACGCGAATTACTAAAAAGAATAAAAGAACAGAATTTCAAAAAGGAATATGTTATTGATAACTTATCCAATATACACGGCCATACACTTTTGCGGTTACCTCCATACTATTGCATATTTAATCCTATCGAGATGGTTTGGGGAACACTAAAAGTACATCTACGAAAATGTAATAACTCTCCAACGTTAAGCGCGATAGTAGTTGATCATCTAAGAGAAGTAATAAATGACATTGACAATAATACTGATTTATGGAAAAATTGCGTTAGGCATGTAATTGGAGAAGAAAATCGATATCCAACGCTACCCCCTAGTGCGCCGATTTTAATTCAACTGGATAATGATTCCTCCTCAGAAAGTGAAGATTCGGACGCGTCAATTAACATTTAACTTTTCTTCATTTTTTCATTCACTTTTTTATTGTTACATTTCGTGGAATATATTTTATTTAGTTGACAAGAAATTTTAATTTAAGTTACTTCATTCTAGAGAAATATTTTAATTTTGTTTTTATTTATGTTTTATATAAGTATACAAATATTTATTTTTGCTTTCATATAATAATTCTTTGCTTTGTTCAAGAAACTTACGTTTTTATTTTATTTTTGACTAAAATCGTTGCCCCTCGTTAATCTAACCTGTTCCATCCCCTCCTGGCAAGATATGTTCGTACCTTCTCGTCCTTGCTGAGCAATAACATATTTCAATATAATATGGGTTAACTTTAAAACTAAAACCAATAAATTTAAATATTTAGACTTTATATCTAAAACTGATATAATACCTCAAAAATATGTTATTGGCGAAATGAACCTAATAAACAAAAAATAATAAAAATGAATACAATTTTAACATTTTATTATTACAATCATTTCTATTTACCTCCGCTCATGTACAATAAAGAGATACCGACTGTTTTTGCCGGCTTTTAGTTTTTATACGGTTTCAATTCCGGTCGTATATACTTTACAATTATCACATCAACTGCGCATTCATATATCCATAACAGAATCATTTTTTAAATAAGAATCCTTACAGTTAAACAATATATACCTAGTACGATGAATAATAATAGTAGATCGCAACCAAATTAAATTCAAATTGTATGTAAATAATTTACTATTGTGGGGTTATTTTTGTCATACATTCTTATATATGCATTGTAACAAAAGGTCAGAGAAGAGTAATCTTTAAAATATATACGGGTCATTCAGCTTTATGACAAAATATTTAGCAGCCACGTTTTATTGTATTTTAAACTTTTTATTACCATACGGAACAGAACTGTGGTCTTCGCAAATCGTCCTCTTGGTGGAGCAGCGAGCGATTTTTTTTACCTTTCCTTTCTGTGTGAATTATATTATCTACGTCTATAAAATGGTCACTAATAATGCTATGTGCTACCATTCCTATACTTTTAGTGTTACTTAAAATTGATTTTTTGCATTCTTTAACCTGTCTTCAATAGTATTATCTGACCAATGTAGATAGTACTCTACGGTCTTAATAATAATTAGAATTTTAAAAATTTTGTTCGCTATACGCACTGGGAGATCAAGGAAGGAGAAAATACCTCTAAAATTATATCAAACTCGTATACGTTTTAATAAAATTGGTAGGTTAGCAAACTGTTGCGTAATTGTTAAAAGGAAACCTTAATTCGCCAATTAAAGTAAGCACAATACGGAAACGGAATTAATGAAACAAGGGTATCCTCTCTTCGCTGGAACTCCGATTTCTTCTTAAGTATTCCCATCTTGATCGGTCCACTCATTGATATGGCCGGTGTCGGCATGAGCAAAGTAAAAAACAACACACACCTGAGCATTTCCGAATTGAAATTATGTTTTAATGCCATTGATTATATAGTCGAAAAAATATATTTCACATTGAAATAAAACAAAAATCGCCTTCTCAATTACAAGTACCAATGAGACCGACCAGTTTAATAAGAACTTTCCCCGAATTAAACCACCAATTACCGCAATATTACAACGGCTCTTTATGGACGTTTTTTCGCATAAAGAAATGCCAAAGAGGCATGTTGCGAATCCACCTAATTTACCACTTTGGTCGGCTCGTCGGTGTTACATGGCAGTGGTAAAATATTATTACACTGTAATTGAACGTCCGTTCGGTCTGTAAACGATTTAAGAAATACGAGATTATGTATTTTTATCGTGTGTTATTAGTCGATAAGTGACGTTGTATTATAGTATAGTCAAATCAGATTTTGATTGGAATTGTTTGGAAAGGTGGATTTTATTAATGAAAGATAGAACGATATTGATTTATAACAATTTAAGATATAACAAACTTTAAGAAACAACTACTTTTAGATTTGTTTTGCAACTTTTCAATTAACCATTTTACAGCCGAAACTTTACAAATTACATCCCTTAAAAAACGAAGTCCCCACGGTAACTTTAATTTCGTTTAAATTGCTACACGAATTCCCATTCATATTATTTAACTTCTATTTTTATTAATTTCCATTCATAAAATTCAACGTCTAAGTCAGTTTCCCAGCCTTTCAAATTTACTTACTTACAAAGTGCAGACCAGATGCCTAGCTCGCGCGTTCACTCCGAAAGCTTCAATACACACATTTGCCATTCAGATCGAAGGCCTCCTTCGTGAAACATTACCGAACCACATAAACGTCAGTCCGCCTTAGACTCCAGTTAATCTCAAATAACTCAGTAGGCATTTTATGTAGAGTCCTGAATATTACTTCAAAAGATGCCCCTTATTAACGTCCAACTTTTCATTTTATTTTTCACAAAATTCCATTTTTAATGCAAAAACCGAAAGGAGGATGGGGCACAGCAAACGAAAGCAAAGAATAGTGATCAACGATCGTGCAAGACTACTGTCCCCGGTGAAACTAAACGCTTCTGGCACTATATAAGGCCGAGATTTTTATACACTAGCATGTCAGTTCTCCAGTTTACTTTAATAAGTGTAATTACTAGTAGGCTGGGGCCGTTACGGATTTTTAATGCTTAATAGCAGGCAACGGCCGGCTGGAATATATAGTTGAGACCATAAACAATGAAAAAAAAACTTTGGGGAACTTGAGATGAAGGGAAGTAGTGAAATCGGGTGCTATTTAAGGGATGAAAACCGTTTTTCGTGATTTGTGGCGAAACGTGACCTCGTAGAGAAAAGTGTTTTACACAAGAGTTGTAGATAATAAAGAAATCTAAAACTTTTATTGTATATATTTTTCGACATAACCTCAAAATTTGAGAGAAAATGACGAAAAACCGATTTTTCTGTTTTTATTTTTTTTCTCGCGTGAGAATTATTTAATTTAAATGAAACTTTGTGAAGTAACGTAATTATTTTCATATAATAAGCATGAATTTTTTCAATTACGGGAAATAAGTATTTTTCGAGATTTTACCATTTTTCAGAAAAAAACACCCCTATCTTCGGCGAACAACTTTATTGATTTTTTTTTGGATT
The DNA here is from genome assembly GCA_963675555.1 of Leptura quadrifasciata. Lineage (NCBI taxonomy): Eukaryota > Metazoa > Arthropoda > Insecta > Coleoptera > Cerambycidae > Leptura > Leptura quadrifasciata. The sequence goes on from OY776673.1 coordinate 1,933,542, forward strand.
TTGATGTTCTATTAGTGCTCATTGTTTTCGTCGAGATTTCTACTTTCAAATGGTATGTCGATGTTAGTGATTTATTGTCATTTAGCAGCATAAAATTAAGAAAAACCGAAAAAAAAAAAATTCGAATCTCGAACTTGTCGATTTTTTTCATTATTTTCAATTTTTTAGCATATTTATGTTAATAATTCATAATATTTTAATGAAATAACTTACTTTGGTATAAAATAACTAAAGTTGAATGAATTTAGTTATTGGAAACCACGCTAAAATTGAATACAAACAAAAAAAATACTGTTACGTATTCAAACAAAAAAAAAAACTTACAGAATTTGAAATTTCTCAGCATACAGGTATTTGAAATGCTCGCTCAAAACGACTGAAGGTTGGGGGTAGAGAGGGGTAGGACAAAGTGAGCCTGCACAAGAGCAGTAGAGCTCGTTCTGTTGTAGCAGGGTTGGTCAAGTAATATAGCTCAAGTTGTTCCTATAGAAAGTAGTTCTCGATAGACTCAAAAGATGGCTGATGCAGCATTGTAATTTAAGATTCCTATAATTGGAGGTGACATTTGACTGCATTTGACAGTTATGGCATGAGTGACAGAGTCTGTGGTGATAGTTCGAATTTTTCTAAGAGTTTTTCTAACTTTTTATTTGTTACTTGTTGTTTTGTTTGTGAAGTACTAGTGCGTGCGGACTTTAATCTAATAAACTATCAACTGTGCTACCAAATAAATTATTATTCTTCTTCTACGGTAAGATAATACATAATTTTGAGTGTAATCGCACTTAAAATGCGTTTTATAGAGTATGGAAACTAAAAGAGGCACCCACACCTGCTGTGTATTTGGATGTAGCAGCAAGACTTCAAACATGGGATTTTTAAAATCAAAATCGACCTGTCCAAAGGTTTTTGTAAAAAATGTTTTATTAATATTTTATCGAATTTATGCGGGACTTTATACGTGCACTGTATATATTATATCAACTATTAATCAACAGTCATAGTATAGTACCTAATAAAATAATGCCAAGGAGTTTTGAAATGTTTTATTCTATATACTTCACCTTAAAAACCCATTATTAGATAAGCTTTTTATGTTGTATTTCATAGTGAAACAGGAATATGTCTATTGTGTTAACACCTTGTTAGTCCTTTAAGAAAATTTACCTGGCTGGGCTCTGTATTCTTGTTACACTTGTGAAAAACAACCAAAGTAAATAACAAAAATTAAAAAAGCAGTTACTTTTGAAATTTCCGCCAGATATAGTACGTGATCGAACCACTAGATGGCTCAATTCGGGAATGTTTATTTACAGTTAAGTTAGCTTTCTATAGTGAGGGTCTTCTGTGTGTTGTAGTAGTAAATCTCTATTCGTCTAGTTGTGTAAAAGTATTTTTTCAGTTTGTGATGCGTCCTTTCTAAACGCACGTGGTGATTGAGTTTTCGATTAAAATTAAACGATTACCCTTTTCACAAGAAAATTTTTTATCTAATCAAAATAATAAAAACAATTTATTTATCACAATATCAAATAAATTACAGTCCGAGGGCTTTTTGTGTAAGCGAGCTCCTGAAGACGCCGATGCACTGATTGTTAATACTGCGATCCAATTAGCTAAACAAGATGATAAAACTGTAATAATCGTGGGTCAAGACATCGATTTACTAGTTCTTTTACACCAATTAAATTCGAATGGGCTGGATATTTATTTTCACAAACCAGGCTCAAGCAACGTCAAAGATTCATTTTATACATCCCATTGTTTTAAACACGAACCATACACAAGTGTAATAGCGTTTCTTCATGCTTTCTCTGGGTGTGATACAACTTCAAGTTTTGCTGGAAAAGGGAAAAAACAATAGTAAGATCTTTATTGGACAATAAAAATTTATTAAACCTAGCCAGTGTTTATTATCAAAAAGATGCAGACCACATAACCATAGCAAAAAATGGATGTCAACTTACAGCTAGTATTTACAAAAGTAAGGAAATATATAACTCATTAAATCAATTACGATTTGAGCTGTATCAGCAAACTACAAACAAATCCACTTTTAAATTGGAAAAACTCCCTCCAACTGAAGAAGCAGCTGCACAACACTCCTACAGAGTCTATTACCAATTGCAAACTTGGTTGGGTAATTTTGACAACGATCAGGACAACAAAAAAGCAAAGGACTGGGGCTGGAACGAAAATGTAGGAAGACTCGTGCCGAAATACATCTCTGACAGTTCCGACTTGATTCCCAGGAAGTTGTTAAAAAGCGTTAGCTGTACTTGTGAAAGTGGATGCAATAATCAAAGGTATGGCTGCCGAAAACACGGCTTAAAAAGAGAAACTGTTCAAATAGAGACAGAGAAGTATTTGTAGATTTAAGTGATTCTGAAGATATTGATGAAGAGCCAGCAAAGAATAATGACATCGAAATTGAAGAGCCTGAAAAGATAATATAGAATTTGGGAGTTTGATCGATGAAGAAAACGAACCACAACAAAAAGGCCTAAAATTGATTAGATTTTAACAATCATTTTATTGATTTTTCTTTTTATAAGCTATACACAACCAATATTAATAAAGTAAATATTTGTAAATAAAGTAAAGAATTCGTAACCAATATAAAGAAATTGTATGTTGTATTTTATCATATGTATTTAGAATAATTTAATATGCATATAAAGTTTTCGAAACTTAACTGTAGCTTATGGAAATTAATAAAGTACTATTGATTTCCATGTAAATGTTAAGTTTCATGAAGTTTTCCCTACCTTTCCGTGATGAAATTCATTCAACTTTATTTAATTCATACCAAAGTAAGTTTTTTCATTAAAATATTATGAGTTATTAACATAAATATGCTAAAAAATTGAAAATAATGAAAAAAATCGACAAATTCGAAATTCGAAAAAATTTTTTTCGGTTTTTCTTAATTTTAAGCTACTAAATGACAATAAATCACTAACATCGACATACCATTTAAAAGTAGACATCTCGACGAAAAGAATGAGCACTAGTAGAACATCAAAATCCAAAAAAAAATCAATAGAGTTGTTCGCCGAAGATAGGGGTGTCAAACAAAATTTTAGAGTCCCTTGGTTCTCGTATACACACTAAACTCCAATTTAATTTTTTACTTTGTTTAATAATGGAGTGGAGGTGGCAATAGAGGCGACAGAGGGGGTTGCTAACGCCAAAAAAATGTTTTGAGACGTTTCGTTCTTGTATACACATTAAATTACATTTTCTTTACTCCCCTTCATAATAGTGTAGGGTTGATAGTGGGGGGGTGGCTGATTCTAAAAAAAGAATTTGAGACCTTGACCCTTGACTTTTCGTACATGACCTAAATTGCAATTTTATGGACTCTTACCTGCTTGCTTTGTCTTCCATGGAATTAGATCAAACTATAATCTAGTTCCAGATCTCGTTATAACACATAAGTGTACCAAATTTCAAGTCAATATCATATATGGTTCCAGAGTAAACGAGCGCACAAAAAAGTTACAGACAGACCGACAGACAGATAGATTTTTCTCTCAAATTTAAAATCTCAGCGTTTCATGACATTTTAAGCCTACTTCAACAAGAAACTATTTTTTTGCGTTATTATACTTCCACTGGACATGGAAATAATTGCAGTCCCTTCCCATGCAATACATTTTATGGTAGAAGAAAAAAATACCGTTTTTGATGTATCAATCAACATGAAAAATATAAAACTTTATTTTATTTCTGTTAGCGAAAAACCACGAGTCTCTATGTCCTGCCGTTTTTTTAAGACTTAAGGATAATTAAAACGTTTCTGTATACATGTATCCGGAAATGCTTTCTAAGAAGCTAGGATCCTTTAAAGGTGGTGTCTTCAGCACAATGCGCAATGGTGTGAACGATTTCAGCTGAGTTATATTGCAAAACATGTCTCCTCGAAAAAGAAGTCGACGTAAAATCAATTTGAACAGCACGAAAACCTGTCTGTTTCATTTTTAAGAATCCACCCTGTATATTTATACTATATACATTAAATCGGTCTATTAAGACAAGTCGCAGAAAAGTAAAAAATAGAGCTACTCATGTAACTGTACTTGAATAAATACATCGATCTGTTTGATTGTGATTAATTCCTTTTATCGCATTTATGAAAGATGAAGCCGGATTCGAGGATAGCAGTACAACTTCCTTTATTAACAAACATTTCATATCAAGATTGCTTCGCGTCGTAAAGAAGTGGTCGTCCAGCAAACGTTAATTGATAAGATTTATGGGAAACGGATTAACGTTGTAATGTATCACTGATTAATTTATGATCTATATACACGTCAGGTTTGAACAATAATCCTTTAAACTCATATCATGTTTCATATTAGAAAGTTCACCGACATGCAGTTTTTATTTTGTCTTTTTACTAAAAAAATGTCCCATTCAAATGGGCGGTCGGTACTGCGGAGGAATGATAATCTGCTAAAAGATAATTTTGTACATTGATCCTCAAATATTTTGTTTGGATATTAAGCAGAATATGTATGCTTGTTTCATTGACTGTAATGAAGAATTTAACAAAATTTACACGACCAGTTAATAAATATCCTTAAAATGAAACATTTCAATCACAAACAAACTAAATATAAAATATAATACTAATCATAGTAGCAATTAGACAACAAAAAATGCTCAAACAATACATATTTGTGTATAAATATCCAAGAACTAGCTACACATGCCAGAGGTAAACCCATTTATAATGATCGAAGAGCCAGTTGTAGTTTGTGTAACTGAAACTGACAACTTCCAACATAAAAGAAACTGAGCTAGCTATACCAGGTTACAAATATATCTCTCGTTTATTCCACAGACACACAGTAGGAATAACAATTTATGTGAAAAAATCTGCAAATAGTAGTAAATGTACAAGGAATTTTCTTTATATTATTGGTTACCATCTATAAGAATTCAGCCACATGATCAAACATTCATAGTGGCAACAATTTATCGTTTACCAAACAGAAACCATGAATGTTGATTTTCAATGCCAAGCTTTTTTGTATGAGCATTCGTGCCAAAATACTGTCTTGAATTGGATCATACATGACAAACAAGAAAATGCTAGTAAAATATAGCAACATCTTTTTGGAAAAACAAGATGTCGATCTGGGAGTTCCCCAGGGTTCTGTACTCGGACCTCTGCTTTTCATATTACACCTCAATGACTTGACTACAATATTACATTTGCCGACCATGTGACAATAACAATCTCGGCGCAGACTTCTGAGAAATTATCACTACATATGAAATGTGTGTGTGATGAAATTGATACGTGATGTCATTGCAACAAACTGATATTAAATGATAAAAAGACAGTATATATAAAGTTTCATGTTAAGAGACCAATTTGATCAAGTTTTAAAGTTCAAAATAACGAAATCCGAAAGTACTAAATTTTTAAAATCTTAGTTGGGATATGCATATTAATCATATTGTTACGTGTCTGCAATCTCCAGTAAACACTTCCAAGCGTAGGTTCAAATAATTGCAACAAGAATTTTCACTAACCACTACTTTATTTAGTACTTAATTACAATAATTAATCATTATCATAACACGTTAATTACAACATTGGTCTACTATAGACACTAATATACTTCACATATTATTACTGTTCTTTATTTTATCTATTCATTTGTTCATCTAATATAAAACTGGTCTCCGTGCGCGGGATCCACTCCTTATATGTCCGTGGCGCTTTATTCGCGATCTTTCCAGTTCGTGATTCGAGATCTTTCTAGTCCGTCTAGCATATTCCATCGTTTTTTCGTATCTGTGGTAATGGTAGTTCGCCAGTTGGCCCAGGGATAGCGCCGCTTTACCGGTAGCCAACTAGGCAGGTGACCTCTTGGCGGTCGTATCCGCACAAACCTTGCATCTCCGACACCAAGCCTCTATGCCCTGACGGCTATTTATTCAATAAAATCCTTCCCATATTCTAGCCAAGGTATTATTTTTACCAAAATGGTTTCCAGATACTCCTTCGTGTACTTTCCGAAGTACTTTTGGTAACCGGCACCTGGGTATCACCAAGCCTTAGGGAATCCCATTGCGCCCATAAAGCTTTCAATCCAACACTTTTGGTAGAAACGTCCTTTTATTCGGGGCGGACTCCATTTTCGTTCGCCTTCATTATTGGTTTAATTTCGTCGTCGTTCAGTTGTTGAGAGCATATGAATGAGTTTAGTTTTTTGGAATTTCAAATTGTGTTCATTAAGCAACATGTTTTCCTTCGTTGATTTAGTTTTCTTGGTGATGAATCTGTTTATCTCATTCTTTAAGAATTTTAAATACAGCCATTCGACCAGTTTTTGTTCAATGAATATAGGCCCGACTATCTCCTCTCTAGCACAACAGCCTACACTTTGATCCTCTCGGGAATCTCGCCTATTAGAAATGACTAGCAAGAAAAAAAAATACACACTGTGAAACGATTCAGAAATATATCTTCACCAACAATATCATAAATATTCAAAATTTGGAGAAGGAATGCTACAAATCAACAACTGAAAAGTCAAAAGGATCTATTATCTCTATATCACTTTCCTAAATCAACTGTTACTTTGATATTTAAATCTAATCCATAAATAGATATTTTTACTATTCGTTCATTCACTATATTTACATTCAAACACAACTATAATCACATTTTTTCAAAATAAGGTAAACCATTTCCTATACAACTTTTACTCGTAAAATTCGATATGTCGTTTTAATTAATCCCTCTGTAATTATATACAAGCTGCGGCTATAAATTACTAGGTAATACTGTTTGACCCAATTAATTGAAAACCTAAGTAAATACTATTGGCAATCCTTTGAAACCGTGTGACTTAATTTGCAATTGTATGCATACCAAGTAAATTATTATCTAATAATAGTAAATTATTGTTACCTAATAGTAATTTATTATAGATATAGAAAAAGCTCAGCTGCTGTGGCCGATTCTGTTTACGATTAATTTCCGTTGCCTTATCAAGTTAGCTATATAACCATAGTGTTCAATTTAGATTAGTTATTTATAAAATATGTGATATTTGCCATATATTTTTTAAAATTACTATTATAAACAAGGATGTTGCGACACAGTTGGCTACCTCGACCATTAGAACTATTAGTATGTTCATACAAATAAAAGTTATGTTATTTTTGTCATGTAAGAAGTAGGTGCTAATAACAAAAATAATTTAATTTTCGTTCTAGAATAGATTTTTTTAAACAATATTAAACAAATAACTCTAGGAAAAGTATTATCTATCAAATATTCGGATCTGTTTCAGAACAAAAATAAAAATCATTCCAACATGGTCATAAATAATGGGGGTACTGTATACGATTAGTCTCAAATTTCTAACGATTTTTTTATAGAGGCAGCGCATACTACCATAAATCAAATACCGTAATTATACGTATAGTTCGACAAACTCATTCTTTATTTTCAAAATATTTCACGGAAATAGAATTGTTAAACTTTAGAGCTGAAAAAAATCTGATTCTGATGATATTTATTCCCTGTGTTATAATTAAACAAATAATTTATTATACAGGGTTACTGGTAATTCGATACATTCCTTTGGAGATGTGATGGGGCATGATCTAAGAAGTAAATTTAGCCCTAACATATATTATGCAAAACTCAATAGTTTTTGAGATATTTAATTTTTTTTGTTCTTCTCAAAAAGTAGATCTTAATGTCCTAAAAGTTAATTTTCGAAAAATCTATTTGACATTTTTAAATTTTTTTTTACTGGATTACTTGTCCAATATTATAGATATCCATTTGGAATGAAAAATATCTGAAAACATTTCGATCATGTGAACATCTGAAATAAAAACTTTAAAAATTTTTTTTTTTAATTCAGCTATGAAATTTACCTGTTAGGTTTTTTCAAAAAAATATTAACGTAACACGCGTATAAATTATTATAAAAACTGCCTTATTTCAATAGCTATCTAACAAGGTACAAATGTTCAATGTACCCTTAATAGTTCTAAGAAAATACTTGTAAAAATAACACAAGTAGTACGAATTTTATTTTTAGATAAACAGTAAAAAACATTTTAAAAGTAGAGTTTAATTCTTCATTAATTTCAAAGTTGTACTTTATTTTTTATACGTCTTGCTCAAAATGGGAGCCCCTATTCCGTATACAGACACGGCAGCGTCTTCTTATTTCCGTCCTTGTTACTCTGGTTGTCAGATTATGCCTTATGTGTTGGTCAGCATCGACTATCCTTTGTCTAAGGTTTTCTATAGTATTGACTGGTGTGGCATAGACCATCTCCTTCATATGACCCCATATGTAATAATCAAGGGGTGTTAAGTCAGGGCTTCGCGCTGGCCAAGGTATTGGGGCCGCTCTTCCAATCCAACGGTTAGGGAAACGTTGATCAAGTAACTGTCGTACTGTCAGCCGATAATGTACTGGACAACCGTCGTTCTGAAACATCATTCGCTGTCTGACGGCGGGAGGAACATCTTCTAAAATCACCGCCAGATCATTTCTTAAAAAAATTTCATAGATTTCCCCGTTTAAATTTTGAGGAAGAAAGTGTGGCCAATGACTTCCTTTCACACATTAATAGAAAACTTCATTTGGAAACTAGTTTCACGTGTTAACTTGGGATTTTCCTCTGCCCAATAATGTAGGTTGTGGAAATTTGTTATACTCTCGCGATTAAATTTCGACTCGTCCGTCCATAAAATACTTGTTAAAAAATTTGCACTTTCTGCATCTGAATTTAACATAAAGCGGCAGAATTCCACTCTTCCAGGATCACCTTCCTCCAAGCCTTGGACAGGGGTATAGTGGTAAGGATGACATCCAACTCTACGTGTCGTAGACCAAACTTTCCATTGTGACGCTCCGGTTAGTCTTGCGACTTTATTAGTTGAAATAGTTGGGTCTTCCTCAAAATACCTCAATATTTCTTCCTCATCATCTGGTTCATAAACGGGAGGAGCACCAACATCACTTCTTCTACATTTCAGGAGGCCAGTTTCAGCGATATTTCGATATGCCGTACTGAATACACGTGCATTTGGTAAGCGGCGGTTAGGGTACCAAAGACCATATTCTCGGCGAGCTTCAGCAGTGTTGCCGCCACAGTATCCATAGACAAACAAGATATCAGCGTATTCTGCGTTGGCATACGCGGCCATGGCACAGAAAATACAATAACAACAACTAATAACAACAACTACGAGCAAAATCAAAATCTTCGATAACTAATTTAACAAGACCAATAAACTTAAGGGACACGGAGATAATAATGTCAGTTAATGAAAAAAGGTCGAAGTCAAGGACTGACTGACTTAAATGAAAATGAACGATTAGTCGTTTAATAAATTCCGCCACCAGCATTATCTTTACTAATTTTTTATTAGAACTATCAAGGGTACATTAAACATTTCTACCTAGTTAGATAGCTATTGAAATAAGGAAGTTTTTATAATAAATTGTACGCGTGCTACATTAATATTTTTTTGAAAAAACCTAATAGGTAAATTTCATAACTGATTTAAAAAAAAAAATTTACAAGTTTTTATTTTAAATGTTCACATAATCGAAATGTTTCCGGATATTTTTCATTCCAAACGGATATCTATAATATTGGACAAGAAATCCAGTAAAAAAAAATTTAAAAATGTCAAGCAGATTTTTCGGAAATTCACTTTTAAGACATTAAGATCTACTTTTTTGAGAAAAACAAAAAAATTGAAATATCTCAAAAAGTATTGAGTTTTGCATAATGTATGTTAGGGCTAGATTTACTCCTTAGCTCATTTCCCATCACATCTCCAAAGGGATGTATCGAATTACCAGTAACCCTGTATAATTAAATCGTTAATATACATTATTAATTGACCTTTTGGAACACGAATGTTTCCGAATAACTTAAAGACCGGAAAAGTGGTACCTATTTTTAAGAAAAAGATGCACAGCTATTGAAAACCTGTAAACCTGTAACCATACCCAGCGTACCCTATGGATTCTCAAAAGTGATAAATTGGGAAATTATTTAGAAACAATTAAAATATCTACAAGAAACCAACATGGTTTCTCGGTACATCGATTCATTCTTTCTTAATTAAAGCCTTATACTTAATTGATGCATGTGATTGTACTGTTACGATTTCAACAAGGCATTTGACTGCATCTACCATAATTTATTAATATTTAATTGTTTGATTATGGGACACGGGGTCTGTTATTGAATTGGATCGTTACGTTCCTAGAAGATCAGAGGCAATATGTAAGTTTGAGACATAGGAGCGAAAACACCATGTGCAGTGTTAAATCAGACTATTTAAACTTAACTGTGAGTATCTCACAGGGTTATATTTTGGGCCCTGTTCTTATTTTATTTCCTAATGATATTGATTGATGCTATTGGCATTTCTATAATAATATCAAATCCTTCTGATAGTGTTTTGGAACATAATTGTAATGATATTTTAACCCATAAAATCTTATATCTCAACACTGACAAAACTTAATGTTAATGTTAAGTTCTTGGATGAATGCCTAAATTGGAAGAATCGCTGTGAAACATTGATATCAAAAATTTCGTCCATAATATACAGACTGTCCATTTTATCAGGGCCCTCGAGAATATCTTACTTAATATCGGTCTTACAAAAAAAACTATTTTTACTAAAATTGTGCCGATTTATATAACCTACAATATGGTTTAAAGACATTTGAAATCCATGGCCTACTTTAGGAGTTATGGCGGAAAATATCGAAAATGCGGAAAACGTCTAGGCCAAATATCTCCGTTATTTGAAGAGATACGAGAAAAATTCTATCGCGAAAATTTTTTGCAAAACAGAGTGTTTCAACGAGGTTTTATCTAATTTTTTTCAAAACCGCTGCATTTTGAGATTTACTCTTCAGGCTGTTAAAAAAATTATTTTGAAACGGGCGGAAAATATTGCCATTAATAGAGTATTTTCCTCCCTTTTCAACGATATATCACATGCCATATTTATTCATTGGTTCTACGTTAGTAATTAAAAAACATTTTTTTAAAACTAATATTTTTTTTTAACGAGCATTATACTTGCCGTGGAGAAGTACGATTAAATAAAACGATAAAATAATTCAATAAGTTGTTCAAATGTTTGCTATAATAAAACATTAATACAATTAAGGAGAATAAAGTAAATTCAGGTAACAAAAACAAAATAATAATCAAGAAAGTAACATGGAGCAATTATGGAAAGAGTATTCGCAGTCATGCCAATGAATAGAGGTCCTCCATAAAAGCGTCACTCCTTGCTCAGAAAGTAAAATGTCTTTATAAAAAATACTAATTAATTTAAGTATAATATCCATTTGTTTGTATTTCATGATTTCACTATTATTTCAATTATTTTAAAATAGTTTTTTGACAGATCATCTCAGTTAATACTTAAACTCTCACTCAATCACACGTTTAAAAATTTAGAATTTTCAAAAATGATTTTAGCTCACATTGATCGTTATAATATGTTCGTTACATATTGCCAATGCAATTTTAACTCTGGATTAGCTCAAGTAGAATATAGAAACAAATTTCCACAAGCACTACAGCCGAATAAAACTCTGTTCAGAAAATTAGCTACGAAACTGAAAAATAATGGTTCATTTTTAAAGAAGAAGACAAGGTTGAACAGTGTTACTGATAATGTAAATAAGGTAAACCGAGTCATTAATTATGTAAGAAATAAAATACAGAAAATTTGGAAACATCATTAAGAAATTCAAATTGCTTGTCATATAAATAAAACAAGTGCTAGAAAAATTTTAAAGAAAAATGGTTACCGGTGTTATAAAGCCAAAAAAGTTCACAATTTACAAGCGGGGGACAAACCAAAGAGGACGACTTTCTGTAGATGGCTGTTGGAAAAGAAGCGTGCCGATCCATTAATATGTAGTAAAATACTTTGGTCCGACGAGGCAAATTTTTTCAATATTGGATTTTTTAATCGCAATATTCATTACAAATGGACTTCTGAAAATACACACTGGTATAGACCGACTGGGTTTCAAAATCGTTTTTCAATAAATGTGTGGATAGGTATTTTAGGCACCAATTTAATAGGTCCTTATTTTTATGATGATCACCTCAGTGGTCAAAGGTACCTAAACTTTTTGAGAAATGAATTTAATGAATTCTTAGATGACCTACCTTTAGAGAATCGACACAACTTTCAATATTTTCAACAAGATGGAGCTCCTCCCCACAATTCCCAGATTTGCCTAGATTATTTAGACGAAATTTTGCCTCAATATTGGATAGGTATCAATGGATTTATTCGATGACCCCCTCGTTCTCCAGATATAACCCCAATGGATTTTTTTCTATGGGGGTATATTAAAGATAAGGTGTTTTCGACGACACCGCTAAATGTAGAGGACCTAAAAGCTCGAATTCAACAGACATGTATTACAGTTACCCCCGAAATGCTGAGTAATGTTTTAAATGCAGTGCCTCGCCGCGCTCGATTGTGCATAAGAAATTGCGGTGGACACTTTGAACACTTGATATGATATCTTAAAAATTATTTTGAGGATTAAATAAATATTAATGTTCTGTGTGTTATATTCTTTTTATTATTATTTGTTTTTGTTACCTAAATTTACTTTATTCTTCTTAATTGTGTTAATGTTTTATTATAGCAAAGATTTGAACAACTTATTGAATTATTTTATATTTTTATTTAATCATACTTCTGCACGGCAAGTATAATGCTTGTAAAAAATACTTATTGGTTTAAAAAAATGTTTTTATAATTACTAACGTAGTACCAACGAATAAATATGGCATGTGATATATCATTGAAAAGGGAGGAAAATACTCTATTTAATGGCGCCATTTCCCGCCCGTTTCAAAATAATTTTTTTAACAGCCTGAAGAGTAAATCTCAAAATACAACGGTTTTGAAAAAAATTAGATAAAACCTCGTTGAAACACTCTGTTTTGCAAAAAAATTTCGCCTTAGAATTCTTCTCGTATCTCTTCAAATAACGGAGATATTTGGCCTAGACGTTTCCGCATTTTCGATATTTTCCGCCATAACTCTTAAAGTAGGCCATGTATTTCAAATGTCTTTAAACCATTTTATAGGTTATATAAATCAGCACAATTTTCATTAAAATAATTTTTTTTGTACGACCGATATTAAGTGAGATATTCTCGAGGGCCCTGATAAAATGGACAGACTGTATATTTTCCGAAATATCAGAGGTATTTTATCGTGAGAACAACTTGTTTATTTATATTATAGTCAAGTTGGTTCGCGTTTAAGGTATGGTATCTGTTTTGGAGAAATTCCACAATGTTTCTATTGCTCAAAAACGTATTTTATCATGTATTTTTAGTATATCGAATACTCATACATGCAACAATGTTTTTAAGAAATATAAAATTCTTACTTTACCATGTACTTTTATATTTGAGACTTATACATACGTTTTTAGAAATCGAAATAGTTTCATTTTAAATAGTGACTATCATAATATCAATAAGTGGAAAAAAAATTAAATTCATTATCCTTGTGCCAGATTAAAAATGACAAGTAAATCGCCAAGATTCATAAGGCAGAAACTATTTAACCGTTTACCGGATAGTGGAAAATGACCATTTATTTAAAATAAAAATAAAGTGTTTTAATCTAAGAAATCCTACTAAAGTCGAAGCAAGAATTCGGATGTGGCTATTTATACATACTGTATGTATACGCAATTGGCTATTTATACATACAGTATGTATACGCAATTGGCTATTTATACATACAGTATGTATAAGAAATTGGCTATTTATACATACAGTATAGCCGTCGAGGGCAAGGGACATTATCTATCATAAACAACTATACTACATCAAAAAATATTAACATATTTAACCCAACGAACTAACCTAAAGAAATATTCGTATTACGTATTTTAGTTAACAAAATGTGGTAAAAAAAAAACTGTAGCAAGCGGATTCGAACCGTCGACCTCACGTGTGAGAATCGGGAACACTAAGTATTACACCACAGACTGCTGATGGTTAACCTTATAATTCTTACTATATCAATATGTTTGAACGTCATCGCGCATGTGCGGCGTGAATTGCCTGGACAGTATGTATAAATAGCCACATCCGCAAGAATTCAAGCGATGCACGTCACAGATCAATTCTATAAATAATACAATACTGCTAAGAATCATGAAGCCCCATTAAACTGTACATATTTCTGAAAGAAGCTTAATAACTGGCTGTCAAAAATTACTCTTTTTAACGTAATCAATGATTAAAAATTTTGTTGGTATTAAAATTTCTTTAATGAGATCACTCGTGACGTGCATCGCTTGAATTCTTGCCTCGACTTTATAAATAGTGTACCAGAATTTTCATAGGTCTAGAATAACAAATATGAACCTATATGTTTTATTTCTTTTTTTACTCTTTGTATAAATTTTTTATATTGTATCTATAAGTATATTTTCTTTTTCGACTCGAAATGTTTATATTATCCTCTATTTTTGTTTTTATTGTTCACTTTACATGTTATATTTTATGTAATTGTAATTTTAATTGACTTGTTCTATCCAGTACTTGTAATTGGTATAAGGAATTAATTCATTAAAATTATAATAGTTATTTTCAAGATGTTTCACAAGGAACCAGCCACAATTTCGGTGCAGTGCAGTATAGAAAACATCAATTCTATTTTTGAAAAATACGAAAAACCACCCCTGCATTAAATTTTATTAATGGAATATTTTTAAGTATTGCGCCGGATAACACCTCCCACTCAGTTTAACTTTCTCATTTAGTGAACACAGTCATTTTTAATTATTTTCAATTACACAGCATGTCGTTATCTCAAATAAGCCCCATGTTTGTTACATATCCACATTATTTGCCTTTATAACACTGCTCTTGCAAAGTAGAAAGTTTATTCAGCAACATTGTATATTGATAACTACTCTTATCACCGCCATCTGCTTTGCTCCACAATTTAACTTCTTCCTTGTTGAGCAATCCATGTACAACACTGAACATCAAAGAGTATTTATTTTAATTGTATATTGTGATTTCGCTAAAACTGAATCTATCAATTCATATTTTTTCTTTGAAAGAAATAAATAACTCGAGTTTGGAAGCTAAATATTTACACTTTTGTCTTCAACAAGATAGCTATTTTTTTTAATAAGCTTTTAAATCTTAGACATATTGTTATCTAATCTAGTATATAAATGTTTTAAGCTTTTTCATAATTTCAATATATCATACGCATGCTTTTATTGATTAGGATTTGTCATTTGCATATCCAACAACTTTGTTTGGGAAGAGATAAAAAGTATTAAATATTAAAGGTCTTAGAACCGATATTTCTATGATTAAATTAGTAGAATGCAGGTTTTCACGACCGTTGTCTAATGAAGTAATTTCTTGCGGGTCTTGCCGTGGTCATCGAACTTGACTTGACGTTTCGCTGATCATTCTGTCGGAAAGAAGTCTTTAGAATCCTTCTGAAGAAACTGACAGGATGATCAAGCCAAGCTCGGCGACCAAGGCAAGACCCGGAAGAAACTACTTCATTATGATTAAATTAGTTTTTATCATTATTATTTGAGTCAAGTACGAAGTGGCACTATTCTAAGAAACCCAGCGAATGGTCTGATTCCTCTCATTTCACACGACATAGTAATTTCTAGAGAGAGATTCAATCTATACAAATTTTACTATGAAAATAATCAAACAAAAATATTTAGTTTTGCAATATTTAAATATTTTTTATTATTCTTAGAACTAGAATTTGTTTCGTATATTAATTGATTTTTCTTTGCAGTCGCTGAGGGTAAATGACACAATGGGTACCTGTCGATATTAATTATACGTTATACTTATATGCTTGGTAGAAATTTTGCATGTACTGGTTTTAAGATTCGCATTATGAGACATTATGCAACCGATAAGTTTAATAAATGCCCTATATGACGTGAAAGTCACAGCAAAAACCGTATGGCTCGATTCAAAAAGTATCGTGCAATGAATGAAATAATGAACTTTCTTTGTTGTTACACGATTAAGACTGGTTTATTTTTTTATATATAAATCCGCTCTGTAATATGCGCTTACCACGTGATTTATCGGTTGTCGATACAATTGATTGGTCTTTTCGGCGCTTTTTGCTGGAGTCAAAAACGCTAATGCTGTGATTACTGTTAACCCGTGTAAGACAAAATTCATTTTATACGTGTGAAAGTGGACAGTGCCGGAGCCAGGAGTTTTGGGACTCTCGATAGACAAAAATCTCCATGCTTGAGACATGGGTTTAACGTAATTCGAGCTAATCGTTTATATTTCGCTCATTCGTATAATGAATTGCCTCAATAATAATAATAATAGGGCCAAAATTGTTTAGGATCATCCGTTACGTTTACTTCTACATTACGTGTGTATGATTCATATGCATCTGAAATTTGTGTTTTTATTAATGCTCGAATGCGCTTAAAATCTTCAAAGTCATTATCTCTATAGGATTTCTTATACTTTTTATGATATTTGTTTTTCAATTTTATATTTCTTATTATTTCAGGTGTGTACCATATAGGGAATTTGCGTCTTTTGTTTGTAAAAATGGGTACATGCAGGTCGAATATTGAATAACGCTTATCATATAAATGTTCACAAGCCACATTGACGCCCGTAAAGTTACTTAGAAAGTTCCAATCAGTATTAAGTAGTGAATTATATAATGCATGATAATTGGCCTTCTTGAAGTTCTGTCATAGCAGAGTAAGCGATTCCAATATGCTCTTAAGATTTTTGGGACATATTTTTCCTGAAGTAATGATAACTCAAATACCCGCAAACCGACCAACCTGATTTTTTGTCGGTAAATCCTAATCTTATGTGTGCAACATACAGTGAGGTCCATAAATAACAGATAAATTCATTATCTACCTTATTAACAATTTATGAGTGATATCCTAAAACACATGGCATTTTTTGAGCATAAGTTTATAAATCCGCCTTCAACCCCCTTGGATTGACAGCTACCCCTTTAAAATTTTGTAATGTAACGAGGGGTGCGATAGCTCATTGGAAAGAGTTTTTAGTTATCTATCCAGCAATATAAGATTTTTTGAATTTCTCTAATTTTTTTATTAAAAAATATTACATTTTTAATGTTACTAAGGTATAAGATATTCTGGTAGAGAATAGAGATCACCGAGCTCTATAACAACAATAGTTAATTTTCATTCTGAGACACAGAAAGCAAGATAATTGCGAAATATGTGGTGCGAAAGAGGTTTGGCGGAACTAAATGCATTTTTCACTTAGCCCGCGTCGTATCTCAAAACGTTTAGGCGTACGAAAAAATGTATAGGACCTTTGCGCATTATTGTGCAACCCTAGCCCGCCCGGAATGTCGGGATCCAAATTTCTAGAATATAATGGGTGTAAAAACGTTCGTGCATGACTCACGGGGCACGACAAACGAAACCATATCAAGCAGTATAAAGACCGAGCTCAACCCGCTTTAGGCAAGTCAGTGTCGGTACCCGAAGTTAGTTATTCTGCATCTGCATCCAGTGTAACTCGTGTTCGTGCTCCTTCCTAGGCCGGAACCTAGTAAAAAAGACTTTTTAATCTGCCACAGCGCATCTAATATTAAGTGAATTGTTTCAGACATTTTTAAATAATTTAATCTGCCATCGTCCATCTAATCATAAGAGAATTTTGACATTTTTTCAATAAAACTCCAGTGAATCAAATCTCCCAAGCCGGAATTTATTCATTGTCGAAAAGTTACAAACTAATAACTGTAAAAAACAATAATTTTATTTTATTTAAACCTGCCTTTGTTATAATAATATGTATTTTAATTCGTTCTAAATTGAGTGTTTTAATCTACAGCGACTGCATACAGGGTGCTCCAAAATACTTGAGTGAAGCTTTGATTAGATGTTCCTTTTAATTTACTCTCATTAAAGCGAGATTTGCTTGTTGACTAATTCATTATTATTAGTACACATATTCAAGGCTAAACCAAGCATCACCTAAGGTTACAAATCTAGCTCAGATAACCGATAACATGAAACGCTACCTCGCGTCTTGTTGTTATGACAAATTACTTTCATTCTAAAGTCCGCCTGACCCAGACTCGTTCGTAAATTATATAATCGAGTTCGTTTTATACCAAATATACCTGTTCTTTCAACAACAACAACCTCTGGTTAATAATTTAAAAATAGACAGTCATTCTTTCCAAAGTGTTAATAGATGAATAATTTATATCTTTCGACTGATATTTTCAGCAATTTGCAACCTAATTTACGTCTTACGTAATACTAATTTATTATCTCTAAGGACGTTATATTTGAAACGTGTTATAAGAAATTACACAAATCATAATGATCTAGGCCTAGTGAATATATACCTAATTTTGCAATGCAAGATTTTCTGAGGTTTTTTTAAAGCCCTGTTCATTATGCAGCCACCATTGTGCCAAAAGACATTTACATAATTCTTACTTGATGTGAAACGCAAGATATTGAAATAAATAATAATAATCTATTCATTTAGCGAATAAAGCCGAGTATATTTTAACTTGGCAGGTCCAAACGTAGCTTCATCGTCAGAACTAAGAATGTATTAGATGGGTCAGAAAAACCAGTGGTTCTTAAACAGTTCACGAATGATTATATACCTGTAACTGTGATGCGGTTGCTAAATTATTATATAAAAATATTAAAAGTGTTAATAAAATGTGAAGTATTGATTTACCTCAGGGTGCCCGAGGACGGTTTTCAGCAATATTTCCGAAACCGTTAACAATAAAATTTCGAAAATACAAATACGGTATAAACTTTTGACGCTGGACTCGATTCAGAATTTAAAAATTTTAGTCAGGGAAGGTTAATTGCTAAAATAACCCCATTTTTTTTCGTTTCAGTTTATTACAGTTTCCGTTCAAAATTATAAAATTTCAAAGTTATCTACGTAAAAAATGTACTCTTAGTTTATCCCGATAGAATGAACCATTTTCGAGAAAATTGATTCTGAAAATAGGTACAGCACTCGATTTTATAAACGTTTGCCATTTGTTTTTACGTAATTTGAAGTTTTACTGGTACTGATTGTCATTGTGATATGTGATTTAATTTTGATCCAGTGCCAATGGAACTGTGTGTTAAAGTTTTTTCGTTTTATTTATCAAAAATAGGAAGGGTCTAACCTTGTTGAATTAGTACTAATACCCATAAGTACTAAAGAGTAAAGAATTACTTAGTTTGAGTTAATTGGGAAACAAAAATGATTTATACCTTTGAAGAACAAGCTGATATTCACATTATGTTTGCGAGAGCTTTTCGGAATTGTGAAGAAGCAAAACGGTTGTATGAAGAAGCATTTCCTAATCGACGAGTACCAGACCGTCCTGTTTTCGCCAGAGTGGATCATAATTTAAGGTAAACAGGTTAGTCCTAAAATTGAAGTAGAAAAGCGTTGCTTACTACTTACATTTAACGTTAGGTACTTTTCACCGACAAGAAGTTGTTGGACGACCGAAAAATGCTAGAACGTTAGCCACAGAATAACAGGTGTTATTTCTAATTGAAGACGATCTGTCTTTAAGTACCCAAATCATTGCAAACCAAGAGGGCTTATCTCATTCAAGAGTATGGAGAATTTTGCACGAGATGTTATTGTACCCATGTCATATTCAACGAGTTCAGGGTTTGGAGGAGGGAGATTTTCCTCTACGTTCACAATTTTGTTATTGGCTTGAAGAAAAACGTGTTGCCGTTCACTATTTCGAAAAGAAAATTTTATTTACCGACGTGGCCGGTTTTACTAGGAAGGAATTTTCAATTTTCACAACGATCACGAATCGCTAGCTAAAAATCCCCATTCTATAGTACAAAGAGGACATCAGCAGCTGTTTAACTTAAATGTGTGGGGTGGAATTATCGATGAGCATTTAATAGGGCCTGTATTTTTACCACAACGCGTAAATGGACAAACTTACACTGATTTTTTACAAAACGAATTACCACAATTACTTGACATCTTGCCACTTGACTTACGAGCACAAATGTGGCTTATGCACGATTGCGCCCCCCCCCTCCAGATTTTAGTATTATCGCTAGACAGCATATACAAAATGTCTACGGAAACCATTGGAAAGGTCGTGGCGGTCCAGTGCCATGGCCACCGCGATCTCCAGACTTAAATCCACTTGATTTTTATTTATGGGGTTACTTAAAACAACTAGTTTATTGCCGGCTAATACCTAATGCTGACGTTCTGAGGCAAAGGATACAGGAAGGATTTAAGACAATTAGAAATAACCCAAGAATTATACAAGGCGTGCATGGAAATTTAACGTTACGAGCTTGTCGTGATGTTAATAGCAGTCATTTTGAACATTTTTTGTAAATTGTACAAGACCTAGTTAGTAAATATTATATTATAAATAAAAACCTTTTTTATTCACTATTTAAAGAGCCATATCTCGGTAGCGACGCATTTCAGGACCCACGTTAATAAAAAATTTTCATCTTATTAATAGCTTTTATTTAACTTGAAATGTATGTTTATCAGTTGGTTTAGGGCAAATCTTGCAATCAAAATTTCAATTAGTTCTAATTAAGCTAGAGCTTTGAAATTTTGCACATATGTATAAGTCTGGTGACAATACACTTTTACGTTTTCATATAAGAAAAAAACAAGATGGCGACTTCAAGATGGTGAACGACTGTATCGTTTATGATCCGATTCGACTCAAAATCGATATCTGGGGGTTTTTGAGATCGCCAATTATGAATTCTTGGTCAAAATTTAGAAATCCAAAATGGCGGCACCAATATGGCCGTCGATTTTTGTCATTTATGGTCCAAATCGATCAAAATCGATATCTGAGTGTTTTCGGGTTCGCCGATTACGAATTTCTAGTCAAGAATTTAGTTCAAGATGGCGGACGACTTTATCGTTTATGATCTAATTCGACTCAAAATCGACATCTGGGGTTTTCGAGGTCGCCAATTATGAATTCTTGGTCAAAATTCAGGAATTCAAAATGGCGGCGCCAATATGGCTGACGACTTTTGTCATTTAGATCAAAATCGATATCTGAGGGTTTTGGGATCGCGGATTACGAATTTATAATAAAGAATTTCGTTCAAGATGGCGGACGACTTTACTGTTTATGATCCGATTCGTCTCAAAATCGATATCTGGAGATTACAGCATATCAAAAGACAAAAAGTAATAAATGAAATTAAAAAAAATGAAATATTTTTTAAAAAAAGCTTTTATTTAAAAAATGCTCTAAAAAGTAGAAAATAAACTTTCAAACTTTGTTATATTATTTACATTTGTTACATTATATAATTTTTTTATGATATAAAAGCATGTCGCGAGCCATCTCCTTTAGGCCTCTTCCCTACATGGCGCGATCTGATCTCGTAATCCGAACGCTTGCGATCTCTTGTCATAGTTTTGTACTCAGTATATCCCCTCCACACAGAGCGCAACTCTTTCATCAACTTGTTGAAGTAGTATCAAAGGTCCTTCGTTTTCCCTTTCTTTTATAAAATAATCCACTAAATTAAATGCCAATTTTTTTGACTTTATATTTAGGACACCCACTTTTGTTGCCATATTTGTCAAATATAATTTATAATTTGACGTTAATTCCAAATATACCCAATTCCATTATATTTAAATCCGGAGAGTCTACTGGCCAGAGTACTACAGAAAACATATTTTTATAATCTCCATATTACAATATTCTTTATATTATCTTTTTACTTTTTTTTCTAGGGTTATTCTTGTATGGACCTCCTAAACGCAGGAATGCGCAGTTCAGGAGTATACTACTTGCAAATTCGTGGAACGACGTTTTGGTTCTTGAAGGTGTTCTGTGAACAAGAAATAGCAGAAGGAGGCTGGACCGTAAGTACTTTTTCCTTCAGTTAAATTTATATAAAACTTCAAGGGTATCTCACTAAGACAGTACATCCTAAAACAAATTGTAATATGATCGAAAGTAAAAAAAGATGGATTAAGATTGTTTCTCTCCATTTTTTATCAAAAAAACTGCATAAGAAATAATCTTATTGAAAAGAAACCAGAAGGGCGCCATTCATTATTTATTGGATGTATAACAAATTTATGAGCGCACCAGAAAACGCACTAGATCTCAAAGGAAAGACTATATATACAGTTTTCATATGTAAAATAGGAAAATAGGGCGTTTAAATTTAATTTCTTTAAGAAGTGAAATGCGTCATAATTTTAAAGCGCTCTATCTTGGTTAATTGTTATCGCAAATAGAAGTGGGTAATCTGAAATTAACGAAAACGCATATCACCGCTTTCTCATACCTCTATTTTCGCCTTCGATCCTGAGGTACACTCATTTCTAATATAACAATGAACATGTATACAAAGTTTTATTCACCTGCTAAATTTCGTTTTTATTGCTTTGAAGGAATTTTTACTACTCCTATTATATCTTTTCAGACATCCTTTATAGTTAAGATAATGGCGGAGGAGCCGGTGATATGAACTGCCCTAGTATCTATCATGTTGGTTTTAACGTCGTCGGAGGGTCCGATTAAACTATAAATTTACCTTAAGAAACTAAAAGAATTGTGGTTGAGATGAATGTCTAGAGTGCAAAATATGTAAACGTGTTTGTCACAATCTTGTTATCAAAATGAAATGTGTGCGCGATATCTTAAATTGTAGCATTTTAAGAGTACTGAAAATTGAGGAAAAAGCTAGTTATAAACAAATTAAATTTTAACATGCAAACAGACTTCAAATATAAAATACTTTTACATGCTTTGAAAGATCATGAAACACGAACAATTGCAGAAAATAAAGTTTTTTCTCTATTGCATCTATTCAGCGAGAGATTTTAACTTTTACTTTAACATTGTGTTAAATAGACAAATTAATTTTTTGACTTGAAATTTGAAGTGGTTGTTTATAAATGTTTACATTTTATATTCATAAGTTGAAGCTATCAAAATTTTATTATTATTATTATTAAAAAACATAAGCTGAAGCTCGAAAACTTGCTCATATACAGGGTTACTGGTAATTCGATACATTCCTTTGGAGATGTGATGGGGCAAGATCTAAGAAGTAAATTTAGCCCCAACATATATTATGCAAAACTCAATAGTTTTTGAGATATTTAATTTTTTTTGTTTTTCTCAAAAAGTAGATCTTAATGTCCTAAAAGTTAATTTTCGAAAAATCTATTTGACATTTTTAATTTTTTATTTACTGGATTACTTGTTCAATATTATAGATATCCGTTTGGAATGAAAAATATCTGGAAACATTTCGATCATGTGAACATCTGAAATAAAAGCTTTAAAATTTTTTTTAAATCAGCTATGAAACTTACCTATTAGGTTTTTTCAAAAAAATATTAACGTAACACGCGTATAAATTATTATAAAAACTGCCTTATTTCGATAGCTATCTAACAAGGTACAAATGTTCAATGTATCCTTAATAGTTCTAAGAAAATACTAGTAAAAATAACACAAGTAGTACGAATTTTATTTTTAAATAAACAGTAAAAAACATTTTAAAAGTAGAGTTTAATTCTTCATTAATTTCAAAGTTGTACTTTATTTTTTATATGTCTTGCTCAAAATGGGAGCCCCTATTCCGTATACAGACACGGCAGCGTCTTCTTATTTCCGTCCTTGTTATTCTGGTTGTCAGATTATGCCTTATGTGTTGGGCAGCATCGACTATCCTTTGTCTAAGGTTTTCTATAGTATTGACTGGTATGGCATAGACCATCTCCTTCATATGACCCCATACGTAATAATCAAGGGGTGTTAAGTCAGGGCTTCGTGCTGGCCAGGGTATTGGGACCGCTCTTCCAATCCAACGGTTAGGGAAACGTTGATCAAGTAACTGTCGTACTGTCAGCCGATAATGTGCTGGGCAACCGTCGTTCTGAAACATCATTCGCTGTCTGACGGCGAGAGGAACATCTTCTAAAATCACCGCCAGATCATTTCTTAAAAAATTTTCATAGATTTCCCCGTTTAAATTTTGAGGAAGAAAGTGTGGCCCTATTAAATAGTGGCCAATGACTCCCATCCACACATTAACAGAAAACTTCATTTGGAAACTAGTTTCACGTGTTAACTTGGGATTTTCCTCTGCCCAATAATGTAGGTTGTGGAAATTTGTTATACCCTCGCGATTAAACTTCGACTCGTCCGTCCATAAAATACTTGTTAAAAAATTTGCACTTTCTGCATCTGAATTTAACATAAAGCGGCAGAATTCCACTCTCCTTCCAGGATCACCTTCCTCCAAGCCTTGGACAGGGGTATAGTGGTAAGGATGACATCCAACTCTACGTATCGTAGACCAAACTTTCCATTGTGACGCTCCGGTTAGTCTTGTGACTTTATTAGTTGAAATAGTTGGGTCTTCCTCAAAATACCTCAATGTTTCTTCCTCATCATCTGGTTCATAAACGGGAGGAGCACCAGCGTCACTTCTTCTACATTTCACGGAGCCAGTTTCAGCGATATTTCGATATGCCGTACTGAATACACGTGCATTTGGTAAGCGGCGGTTAGGGTACCAAAAACCATATTCTCGGCGAGCTTCAGCAGCGTTGCCGCCATAGTATCCATAGACAAACAAGATATCAGCGTATTCTGCGTTGGCATACGCGGCCATGGCACAGAAAATACAATAACAACAACTAATAACAACAACTACGAGCAAAATCAAAATCTTCGATAACTAATTTAACAAGACCAACAAACTTAAGGGACACGGAGATAAGAGTGTCAGTTAATGACATATATGCACAAACGTCAAAGTCAAGGACTGACTGACTTAAATGAAAATGAACGATTAGTCGTTTAATAAATTCCGCCACCAGCATTATCTTAATTTTTTATTAGAACTATCAAGGCTACATTAAACATTTCTACCTAGTTAGATACCTATTGAAATAAGGAAGTTTTTATAATAATTTGTACGCGTGCTACATTCATATTTTTTTGAAAAAACCTAATAGGTAAATTTCATAAACTGATTTAAAAAAAAAATTTTTACAAGTTTTTATTTTAAATGTTCACATGATCGAAATGTTTCCGGATATTTTTCATTCCAAATGGATATCTATAATATTGGACAAGTAATCCAGTAAAAAAAAATTTAAAATGCCACGTAGATTTTTCGGAAATTAACTTTTAAGACATTAAGATCTACTTTTTTGAGAAAAACAAAAAAATTGAAATATCTCAAAAACTATTGAGTTCTGCATAATGTATGTTAGGGCTAGATTTACTCCTTAGCTCATGCCCCATCACATCTCCAAAGGAATGTATCGAATTACCAGTAACCCTGTATAATATCCTATTAACTAAAATGAACAAATATTGAAATAAAGTATTGACAAATGTTTGTCTGTTTTAAATACTGTAACTTGCGGACACAGAGACAAATCTTATTAATATTAATGTTATATAGGCACGACATTTAAGCAATGATCAAATCTACTTTAAGCTAATTCAGAAACGGAGCAGTAACAACACTATCCGGCAACGCGGTTCACTTTTCAAACACTCTATTAGACAAAAATGTTTGCCTACTACGCACGTGAAAATTCTCTTTGTTAACTTCAAGGCGTGGCCACGTAGGCGAGGATCCACATTAAGTAAAAATAACCTCTGGACAGTACATTTCTCTATGGAGTAACCTGTATGTGGTAATGAGATCACCACGCATCCGTCTTGTTTCCAGTGGCTGAAGTTTAATATGGACATTTTCTAGCCTATTGATGTCTTGCCTTAAAACAGGACACCTTACGGCTACAGCAAACTCGAGATGTGGACGAATATACGAATTATAAATTTTGAGAAATGAGTCGGCTGTAAGATCTTGGAACGACCTTCTGGCTATATAAATTAACTGATTGTATTTCTTAGCTACTTTGGTAACATAACCACTACAGGACAATGAGTCTGTCACGATAACACCAAGATCATGTTCCTTTGATACGATTATTATGTAATTTCCATTAACGTTGTAGTTCAATTATGAATTGAATTATGTTTAGACATATGCAGTATACAGCAATTCGCATTGTTCAGAGGATTCAGCCAGTTAGAACACCATCGCGCGATAAGGTCGTGTTGAATATCAAGTGACAGTGAAGAAAACAGCTTGAGATCATCAGCGTAGGAAAGAGTAGATGTCGTACAATTCTGCGTCAGGTCTGACACGTATATCAAGAACAGAATCGGGCCTAGTACCTAACCTTGTGGTACGCCACTTAAATCGTTACGCTTGTCAGAAGAACAGTTTCCTATATTCACGGAGAACTGACGATCACTCAAGAATTACTCAATCGTGTTAAAAGTTTTCCGCGCACTCCGAGATATTCGAATTTGTACAGTAGTCTGGTTGTCGGCACTTTGTCGAAGGCACGTGAAAAGTCCAGGTAAATCACATCTAATGGTTGTCTACTGTCGATGCATGAAGTCCACCCATTAAGCGCCTGAAGCAGGTTGGAAACTACTGAGCGGTTTGGCAAAAATCCATGCTGGTGAGAGGGTATAATATTACTATTTAGTAAAAAAGGATAATACGTTCTAGTAACTTACATGGAACTAAAGTTAAGCTAATTGGTCGATAATTGCAGCAGGAAAACTTGTCACCTTTTTTATAAATAGGCGTCACACTGGCGTTTTTCCAATCATCAGGAATCATACCACTCTCCATAGATTTAATCATGATTTTTGACAAAGTGGTTCACATAGAGTAGTAGCACATCTGGACAAAAATAACGGGTTAACTGTGTCAGCTCCAGATGAGGAGTCAGTACGTAATATAGCTAAATGCTCCAGTACTATTTCTGAAGTAATATTAATATTTTCAATCGATGTGTTTGAGTTAGTATTCAAGTCCAGGGGAGGAGGTTGTGTACCGGGATCTACCGTATATGCTTAGAAAAACGTATCCGCAAAAGTATTCGCCACTTCCTTATTATCACTGCAAAAATTTCCGTCTGTTTCTTATTAACAGTATGGACATTTTTCTCATTACGCGAGAACGTGTATATTTGTAGAACGCTTTGGGCCCTCTGTTGATTAGTTGGTTGTTGTTACTAGAAAAGAAAAATAAACCTATAAATACATAAATTATTGTTTTATCTTCGAACCAAACATTTTTTCTTAATTTTTATAAACAGCGAGTAAGAGAGGATATGCTAAGATTTCGACGACGTCTGGGCTCGGCTCTTAAACCAGACATATCTACGCAATTCCTGATTACGTATTTTTGAACTGTCTCATATCATCTGCAGTCTCAATCAGTTTCAGTCATTTAATAAAATATCCTATCTGTTTTTCGAAATAAGTTTGTGATTCTCTGTAAATGTCGTGTGCAGCACGTTGAAAACTCTATGAAGCAGAATCGCCCGTAAATGCTTGCAACTCGTTTCTAATTACTTAAAATCTATTACATAAACGTTAAGGAACTGCACCAGAACATGACACTTGCCACAATCAAAATAATTTATCGACAAACTTTGTAGTCATGTATTGTGCAATTTACATGTCGATTGAAAAGTATACGCGTGCGACCCGTTCCACCTAATATGGACTGCCGGATTGTTTAATAATCTTACTCGTTATGTTATAATTTAACTTTATTATAGATTAAGTATTTATTTCGCCGTTAAAGGCACAATTACAGTATTTTATGATCTTGTAGGCAAATTTTTGTAACCAATGTACACTTTACATAGAATTTGATTGTCGACTTAAACTACTCCCGAAACGGATACTAATAATGCAGAATGCTATACACGATGCACATTTCACCAATTACATTAGGATCCCTTGGAGGTTATTAAAACCGAGTCTAAAGCCACACTGAAGGCAGCCAGGTCCGCCTGGCGATGGGGGCGTTTTCGTATAAGGACTATTTTTCACAAATCAATATCTTTGGTATCTAAAAATTTTTACAAAACGTCAAAACATTTGAACACTACATTCGAATATACTATTTGACGCGCGTGTCGTAAACATCATCGTAAGACGAATAGAGTAAATTAAAGTGTAAGTTAGATGTGTTCAATAATGATAATAATATTATATTTATTTAAAAATTTCGTATTTGCCAATACCGATCAAATAGTCCTTTCTTAAACCTTTTGAATTAGTCTCGAAAGAATAAACATTATTACCCAGTGTTGTTATTTAACATGTAATATTGAGAAAAGCTCTATTTAAACTTTTCAGTAGGTAATTTTCTTTCAGAATGTAAATACCCAGTTTGACTAAACTAATTCATCTAAGTATTTCTAGATAATTGTAACCATTAAATAATAAAATCAGATGATCATTAATTTTTGAAAAACCGCTGCCCAAGGAATCACTACTTTCACAACCAGATTTTGTATCCAAACCTTATACACACTAAATCCTAATGTAATTTTTTACTCCTTTTAATAATAGAGTGGGGGTGGTAGAGGGGGTGACTAATGCCAAAAAATTTTTACAGGCCCTTGGTTCTCTTATACACACCAAATCCCAATTTAATTTTTTACTCCCTTTAATAATAGGGCGGGGGTGATAGAGGGGGTGGCTAATGCCAAAATATTTTTAAAGTCCCTTGGTTCTCGTATACACACTAAATCTTAATTTAATTGTTTACTTCCTTTAATAACAGGGTGGGGATGGTAGACGCGTTTCGTTCTTGTATACACACTAAATCACATTTTATGTTTTTTTTAATAGTGTGGGGGTGTTAGTGGAGTGGCTGATGCCCAAAAAAAAAAAAAATTGTATGACCTTGACTTTTCGTACATGTCCTAAATTACAATTTTATGGACTTTTACCTGCTTGCTTTGCCTATTTACCCTTACTTACCCCATTTACCCCATTTACCCCTGAACCCTTCAACGGAATTAGATCAGAATATAATCTAGTTCCAGGTCTTATTATTATGCATAAGTGTACCAAATTTCAAGTCAATATCATAAACAGTTCCAAAGTAAACACACAAAAATTACAGAATTTTTCTTTTCGCCCAAATTTAAAATCTCTGTTTCATGACATTTTAAGGCTACTTCAACAAAAAAATTTTTTTTTTTGCGTTACTATACTTCCACTGGACATGGAAGTAAAATGAATATTCGTAAATAATTGGGTGACGTTTTAAAATTTTACTAGTGTGTATCGTAATTATTACCATATAGGTTAATGTTGACCAAAACATTATCTTCGGGTGGTGTTTCTTTAGTACATAATTATACCGTTGGCGAATTCAGGTACGCATAGACAATTTTCAGAAAAACTTTCTCCTTCAAAATTACCAATTAAGTGTTTAAATGTTATAATTTATTATTGCAATAATTCTCTTCAAATTTTTTATAGTGATGTAACACCTAACACATGTCATATACGCATAATTACGTCATTATTCATTATGTCGTTAAATTTGAAAGATGCTTGTAGATAATGAATCTAAACTAATTTATGTGCTAACAGTTCTTATTAATAAGCATTTTCAAAAGAGGATTAATGCCTAATGACAATTGTGTTATAAATAAAGATGGAAATTATTAACCAAAATTTTATAAATTGTACCAATTTTTGAAAATATAAAATATTGAGAAAATTCTAGAGCAAAAGTAAAACTAAAAATGAAATTATTAAATATATTTCTTTAGAGAACATATTATTTATGATACGAACTGCTATATTTAAATTTATTCATATAGATTGGGTTAATGATGATATTTGAGTTGTAAGAAATTTATTGATATGTATTGTTTTTAATAACTCGATAGTCAGTTCCCTGTTAGCTTTCGAAGAGTGAGCATCATTTAGTAAAATACATTGTGTATCTGTGTAACAAAGTGTTTAATTTAATTGCAACTTATCAAATCAGATAATCGCTGTAATAGTTTAAAAATATCATGAAGAAACCCATCGAATATATAATATTGGGTTAAAATAAAAACGTAAAGTGAGAATATTATACGCAATTAAAAAAGAAAACATAGATTTTATATCAATCAACAATAAAATATAGAATTTCTTAAAACAGCATCTTTAAATGGGCGATGAAAGTATGTAAAATTATCGAAAAATATGTCAACAAAATTCTGCACTTCATTATATTACTCACGCATTGAGGGTATTGGTGAATATATATGCTTAGTATTGTGACCTGTATCAAATTTTTAAAAAAGTGATTGTCTAGGTCCAAATCTAAGCATATTAAACTGTAACCTTGTAACGGTCCATTTTTTAGCGTGTGTAAATTTAGCGAGATACTAGTAAAATGTCATATATAAATCTGTACAAACAAAGCCTATAGCGTGCGATCTATTTGTATTTTACTCTAAGGCTATAATTGGTGCATTTTTGAATCCGAGGCCCTGATTGGTTGAGAAATTTAACGTCATTTGATGAACGAGAGAGGACGCGCGAGGCGAGGTTCCCGTTGGAGTCAGCAGGTCCCCAGGTAGTCAGAAGGAAGACGGGATCGGCCGACAGCAGCAAGGCGGCCTTGCGATTAAAAATGTTCAAAAAAGCATTGCAAGTGTTATATTACCGTGAAATAATGTGTAAAGTTAAGTTAATTACAAGTAGATTCATTTTGGTGTTCAATTCTGTCGATATTATCTTCCTAAGTTGCCGTTAAGAGAGAAGTTTTATTTGGCTAGTGAAGCCGCCGTGTATCTATGCTGTAAATGGCAAGTTGGCCATCCGTATTTCGAGATTTTCACGATCAATTCTGTTATATTTACGGTACTAGTAAACTTTCGAAACTATCTTAGTGAAATAATAACTTTCTGGTGCATTGACACTTGTCTGGTGCGTGAACCCTTAGCGAATTAGGGGTTAATTTGTACATTTTTGAACAATACGCCCTCCAAATAAATATTTGGAAGATTTTCGTCAGTGCCAAGTTATTGTCTCAAGCGACAAAGTGCAACGAAACTTGTAAGTATGTTCTAGTTCAGTTCCCTGAATGGTTTTCGGCCTTTAATAATGGGGTAAATAAAATCCGTGGCGTCCAACGTTCCTTTCGAGATTTTGACTTGAATTATTATGTGTGTTAATATCGGAGTATCTAATTTTATTTTGGTATACTCCAGATTTTATCAAGATTGTATATTAACTTTTGTTACACTAAAAATGTTAGATTTTGTTCACATTTGTAAATTACCTTTTGTTGTGGTAAAATTCTCTCTATTAGTTTTCTATAATTTGATTGTACGTATTCGAATACCGTAGATTTTACAGAATTCTTGATTTGCTTTTGACATTTATGTATTTTTTATGTACCATGGTCTCCGGGTCACCCATTTTTTTATAATATAGGATCAGATTTTACCATTGTTTGTGCCACATTAATACAGTTTTCCCTCACACCCTGCTCTTGAGCTAGCTAAGACCCTTTGAAGCAGAGACATTTAGTAAAGAAAAATATGTGAGTTTAACGATAATTCAATGTCGTTAACAAACATTAGAAACATAAGGGGTCTAAGTTAGACCTTTGAGTAACACCGTTTGTTGCATAATGTATATCTGACTGAAAACCCGATTAATTTGGTGTTTTCTCAATTGATAGAGACGACGGTTAATTCTGCTTTTTTTAGGTTATCCAAAGAAGAGACGATTTCGGCAATCCACGGGAAAATTTTAACCGAGATTGGAATGATTATAAAAATGGTTTCGGAGATCCTGCGAAAGAATTCTGGCTGGGAAATGAGAATATTTACATGCTGACAAATAATGAAGAGTACTCGCTAAGGGTTGAACTTGAAGATTTCGAGGGAAATAAAAGGTGAGTTCACAAATTTTATAACTATTAAAATCGCTATTTATTCAATTCAAAATGTAAATCTGTTTAAGATCAGGTTAGAATTAGATTTCAATCTGTGTTAATACGGCTTGTAGATAGTTTCGAATTTATAAGCAAATTATATCTATTACATAATACACTGCAATGAATCATAAATTAATATTCATCAAGCATGCAAGTCGTGAAGATTTTGTATTTAATTATAGGATTGTTATATCCTTTGTAATTTTTTTAAAAAGAATTTATGGAACTATGTGACTGTATTCCCACGCGTGTTCATGAGTTCCTTCTTCCTTGTATAATTTTTTTGCTCATAAATCTAACATAATAACGTCCCACCCACGACGCATTTATCACTTTTATATGGAATATTAATATCTGATAGAATTACTACGTTTTTTATTAAATTTGATCTTGGTGTTTCTGTAGTGGCTAAAATGAAATAATATCGCCTTGGTGATCAATTCTGTTTAATACACTGGTTAATAGTATGGGAGCTATATTTTGGCACATTCTACAATTTTTATATCTATTTTTATACCATTTCTATTGTCCGAAGGCGCCATTTGCCTAGTTGGGGGATTGGTACGTTGCTGTGGACTTACTGCTACTCTCAGGGTCGATTTTGACTGTTATAGCGATGAGACTCTCACGTTGTATGTGGATATTGCTGCGTCGTCTGAGGTGACGTAGTATTTACTAATTCTATTGACTTCCACGATGGCATGAAAGCCCGGGCTGACTGTTTACAGCACCGAGCGTCCTGAGACGATGACTTATACAGGCGCTGACACTCAGAGTTGTAATTAGAATTAAAATAAAAGGCTATATTCTTCCACAATAACCAAAAGCAACTCGAACGGCGTTCGTAATGTTGGGTACTTGTTTATATGCACTTTCTTTGTCTTTTTCGGGGGGGAACGAGTTAAGTTAAGCAAAGGGTGCTTAAGTGTTTGTGAAAACTTAGCTGTTAGAGGAAGAGCTATAAGTGGATTAAGATGCTAGACTAGTTTTTCCGCGAAATTTGGGATTAGTCTGGTGTAGACGAATTCATCTAATGTTTGTGCCTGGTGGTATTGTCTAGATAGTCTGATGACGTTGTTCGTGGGAGTTTGGTGGCCCACCTGAGAAATTTATTTCGTATTTGGTATTTCTGGTTGTATAGAGGATACCAAACAGGGGGAGCATAGGTTATTATAGGGAGTATATAGGACTTATATAGGAGAGTGGATATATAGGAGGGAGCGGATTTCATGGTTGTATATAAACGAGTCGATCGAGCATAGGTTTTTGTTTCAATGTGTTTTGTAAAGTTAACTTTTTGTCTACGTGAATTCCCAAATACAGTATGTCTTTTAACCAATTTATTTTCTGATTTTTTATTATAATTTCATTTCTGGGTTTAGGTGGATACTTTTGTTTTGTCGCGATTATTGTTTGGGTTTTTTGTGTGTTTACAATCAGTCCTCATTTTTCGTAGTGCGATGCTGTTTTGTCTATTTGTTTTTGGAGGATTTTCGTTAGTATATCCGGGATTTTAGAGGTGCCTATTATGATGATATCATCCGCATACGTTGACTAAGTCAGTCTGTGGTCTTTTAGGGGTGGGATGTCGTTGATGTAAAATAGAAATAAGGCGGGACCAAGGGATGACCCCTGGGGGACGCCAGAGAGAGCGGGAAAAAGATTGAAGCACTCCTGTTGGATTGCTACTCGGAATTGGTGATAAGAAGATAAGATTAAGGGCGAGCGTAGGTGCGTCTTTACTATGTACATACTTCGGTATGCGATGTAAAGCAACGACGGGCGTAGTTAGTACTTGGATGGGTGACCATTCCAACGGAAACCGCGTCCTCGCCTCACACATCTTCCAGCGGCTTGTATATCAGTATATGCGCGGAAGCTATACAACCTTAGGCGAGGGTTGTATAGGAGATATACCATCCTTCGGAGGGGATGTAAAGCCGTCGGTCCCTTGCCTATTAAATGTTAGGCAAGTAAAAGATCCCTACTCTTCTTAAGGGAAGAGGTTAGGCAAAATTCCTGGTTGGGGGTAGCTCGCCTACAGGCGTTGGTGTTAGGCCTCAGTAGCGGAAATAGGCCGACGTTAAATAAATGTATAAAAAAAAAAGAAGAAGATAAAATTGTACTATTTTAATAATAGGATTGGAATATCCGCGATGTGGACCTTGTATAGCAATCCAGGGTGCTAGACTTTGTCGAACGCCTTCTCGTGGTCCAGGGATACTCTCCCCGTTAGGTGGCCTCGCTTGACGTTCGTGGATAGAATTTCGCCGACTCGGAAAAGCTGTTGGGTTTAGAGTGTTCCGGGCGGAATCCGAACTGAAAGTCGTTTAGGATTTTCCGGCCCTTGATTCCGCCCAGAAGGGATAAAAGGACTATGGAGTCAAAGACTTTTCCCAAGACCGACAGAAGGTTGATGGGGTGGTAGCTCGTTGCCTGATTTGTAGACTTGTTGGGCCTTGGAATAGGGATGATTTTAGCCGTTTTCCAAGGGGTGGGATACTGGGAGAGCTGTAATGATGCATTGTGTCGAAATCTCGCTGAATATATCTAAAGATCGGGGCAGACGGAGTTCTGAACGCTGCTGGGCGGTCGGAATTTGGAACGGTGTGGCTGGGCCTCCTAGCTCGAATTGATGCTGTCGTCGTTGAGAATATGTATGTTGTGTGCATAGTAGTAATAAAGATGAAAATTAATTATTTTACCAAAAATATTGTTCGACAACAAGTTGTGATTTTCTATAGGCTTCGATTTTGTTTGATAAAAGGTGACACCGTAAAATATCGTAAAATGATCTATCTCCAAAGCCAATCGAAATTTCCGAGTTATTTTAGGAAGGATGAATCCTGCTCGTTTCCATAGATTCATGTTATTGAATTATTAACGATTATACTAGAAAAATATGTTAATCATATTTTCTGCTGTTTTAAAGCCTGAATACTACTAAAATGAGATATTGCATACTTTTTTGTAGAAAATTTAATGCTCTACAAGAAATTAATATTACTTTCTCATCTAGATGGAAAAAGTATAGGCATTGAAAAATTCATATTCCAGATTCTGATGAAAAAGACCATTTTGAGGCAAGAAAGTAGCATATTTATTCGAATCGGCCTTCCGTCTCTTTATCTGCCTGTCTGTCTGTTTTTGAGCACATTTAATTTTGTACCTTTTTACTTTGTCTCTATTTGTCTTCATTTTCAACAGATTGCTGTGCAGGATTTTGTGATGCTATCCTATCTACAAATGTTTGATTATCTCCAAGGTTTTCTTCTCGAACACTCTGAGAAGAATTCATTAACAAACAATTAAAACAATAAAGCAGATGCTTCATTCGATATTGTTCTAAGAATAGCTGTTTTTAGCTAAAATGCAATCAGAAACTGTAAAATATATAAGACCGTGAAGATAAAAAAAATTGAACGGTTTTATCGACGTTGTCCTTAATATCAGGTAATTTAATTAGTACTTTTATTCTTTTTTTATTTAACAAACCGATTTCTGGAAATTATTGTTTCGTAATGTCAGAATTTACAAATGCGCAAATGATAGACATGCTTTTTCTTATGTCCTTGCATCAATGTAGTGGAAGCGCATCGTATTTATGGAGGAAAATGCCAAGGCGTCAAATATGTTGTGCATAAATATTGTCAAATATTGAGGTGGTTATTATCCTACACATTATTTTCTATATACAAATTATTCTACAGCCTATACACAATACCCGCCTATCGTTTTTATGCGGTCATGTTAAATGTGGTTTGTAATTTGATAATAGCGTTCGGCCATTCTGATTTATTAACGATTTCAGTCCTAAGTAAATTTAGATCTGTTGCTGCCCATGCCTCTACCTATCTAATACATCGAGGTACACTTTTGACAATCAAATGCTTTTATATGCCTAACTTAGACAGTAACTTTTTTTTATCGTCCACGCCCACGATTTGCAGTACCTCTTTAACATTTTTTTTCGAATGGGAGTCCTATGTGCCCATTTCAGATATCTTTTACTCCAAAAATGTTATTTGGTTCTCAATAAATTATCCAATAAGATAGAGGACGTTAAGATAAGGGTCACTTGTCGAGTCCCTATACCATGGTCTTTTCATGCAATATGCAATTCAAATAAACTAAAGTATCTTTATCATTTAGTTCACCCAAAATTTTGCATATTGTGCGTCGAAAGACCCGATCCGATGCATTTGAGAATCTACACGCCGAGATCATATCCAATGCATTAATATTATTTTATGCTGGTCTTGTACTAAAGGCAAAGTTCAAAGTTTTCAAAGTATAATATAATATAAAATAATATAAAGAGTAACTAAACTCGAATTAGTTATACAGTTTTTTTATAAGCATCACATGCAGATCCTCATCAAGATAATATGACAACACTTAAGCAATAAGCATATAGAATACTTGTAATGTGAATTTCATGTCAACATGATTACTAAGTTGAGTAATATTATTTATTTAATTATAGTGTTACCAATTAAAATGAATGACCAAATAATTTTAGACGAGACGACAAACAATAGTATAACATAATAAACGGAACAAGAGACACAAGGATCGAGTTACATTAGTTGTAATTGAATACTCTTTATACAATCATCGTTTTGAGTAGTAAACTTTTAACCTCACCACAATAAAATTGTGAGGTTACTAAAATTGGTTCAAAAACGAAAATTGAGATAACATCAAATCTTTACGTTTTGAGGTTCTAGGAACCCAAAAAAGTGGTTTTTGAAAAATGTGTGTGTGTGTGTGTATGTATGTTAGCACGATAGCGCCGAAACTACTGAACCGATTTGAATGACACTTTGCATGTGCGTTTCTTTAGTGCCCCAGAAGATCTGAAAAGGTTTTGGTTGAGATCGGATTACGTTTAGTGCCGTTTTGACGCAATAAGTTGTTTATTTTATAATTATTCTCAATTTGCAATGGAACCATTGAAAAGCAGTTAAAATTCTGATTTCAACGATATATCACATTTTCACCCTTTCGATTTGGTTTCCGTGAAAAAAATTTAAAACAAAGCAAATATGAAGCATAGATCGCATTTCGCGTGACATGATCTATGCGCGTAGCCGTTACGTCGTGAAACTCATCACATCTCGTGTCAATTCACGTGTGAGGCTTTCTTCACTGCTTTAGAAGTAGAGCGGATTACGTTTAGTGCCGTTTTTAAATGTATATACAGACAAATCGAAGAATTAAACTACAAATACTCCTTTAAAATCTAGTAAAATTACTGAAATGCTAATGTTTCATTTAACAAAGACAGCCGCGAGCGATCGGATTGCAATTAGCAAATTTTGACGATTGTCATTGTCATCGTTTGTCATCCGATAACGTTAGTGTCATGTCATGTTAATAAGATTTCGGCATATTTGTAAGTTTTAGTGACTGTACCAGTGGATTGTCACAAACTTTAAAGCTAGATGTAACAATATCATATGCTTTCTGTACCTTCGTTGGTGAATTTATTATAGATTATCACTTTACCAATTTTCAGTTTGTTGCTTTACAAATTTGTAGTATTTAGGATAACTAGACTTTCTTAGTCGTTCAAGTGATGTTAAAGCTGTTAATATCCTAATAGTATATTATTCAACGAGCGATAATGTAGGTAATAACTCGCATAGATGATTGTAAATTCATTAAGTTGAGGGCTTTTTTAGTGCCCCAGAAGATCTGAAAAGGTTTTGGATGAGATCGGATTGCGTTTAGTGCCGTTGTGGCACACAATCTAATGCTCTTTTTGGCTTAAAAAATTGACAAAAATTTTAACTGATACTGTCAATATTTAATATTTTACGGAAACCACAAATCATCATCATTGAATCGTAAAAATCAGCTTCTCCCATGAATCATTTACAAACACAATTGCTGTCAGTATCTTCAGCGTATTTGCAATACTGTTAATATACACAAGTAACAAAATTAGACCCAGTACTGTGCCTTGTGGTATGCTCATGGCGATAGTGAGAGGTTTACGTATTGTTTTCTATTGGTAAGATAATTTTCTATGAGACATCATGCAGGAACATGTATACCAATTACTTAAAATGTTTTCTTAACTGCCTCTCAAGTTACGGAAGTAACCCCGTGGAAGGTCTCAAGGATCTTGTGCTAGGTAAAGAGAGATGAGGCCCTACAGTTTAATGTGGGATCCGGACCAGTCTTGGGTCAGTTTTTTATAACGAAGAAATTTTCGCCTTGCGGGCTTCGAACTCACTTCGCTAGGGATACTCAGTTTGCTAGCCAGACGCTTTAACACCCTGAGCTACCGTCCCCTTACTATTACTAGAGTAGTTGTTTCAAACTTCCCGTCATCTAAAAATAATTTCTAGGTGTCGCAATGCCCATATCGTAATGGTGAACAACGTCATTTAAACCTCAATATGTAGCCTTTAGGAATATATTTTTACTGACACGTACAGAAATTGAATGTTGCTTTTAATTTTCCAGTAATCGGTGTGGGTAGTTTTAACTGGATCACCCTATATAAGTATTATTTTTTTGTCTAGTCTATTATTGCCTTAGGTCATCGTTAGCCTTCCACTAGCTTGAACCGTTTAAGAAATAATGGTGTTGTTAGTAATTGATTGCCTTTTGAGTACTCTATTAACATTTCCTCAACTCTGAACTGAATGCATCATATTATTATAACGATAAGGCATTTACTCGACATTTGTTTCGTCTTTGATAGACATGTTTATAATCTAAAAGGTCTTGCATAAACGAAGGATGCTCACGAATTAATAATTTATTATTCGAGGTTTGTTCAACTAGGCGCTTCTTCGGATAATATTTCGCAAGGAACAATTACGCTGGCAGATCACACATAGCTTGATAAATTTTCTGTAGTTATTCCTAATTATGGTAAACTTTAGTTTAGGTTCGTACGAGGGAGCTTGATTTCTCTCTTAAGTGCGAGAATAAATTACTAATTTTACTGTTCTAAAAGGTAGATCGTGAACTAGAGCTAGACAAATAATCCAAGAAGAATTTTTTTAAAAATACTAAAATTATGAGTATTATTAGACGGATACCTCTTAGGTCAACAGCAGGATGGGACTGGAAGTTAAGAAGTGAGGTTGAAAAACCTATAAAACTCAATAAAAGAAGTTATTTACATATACACAAATTGGAATAATATATTAACACGAGATAAAAATAGAAAATAGATATCAATTATTCTAAATTAAATTGTGAACTATAGACTAAAAATAATAACATAACTAGAAAAGATCTAAAATAGTGAAAATGTTGAAAAAAAAGAAATAACAAAAGTATCATAAAACTAAAGAGCAAAGAGTCTATATTGTTTTTGAACGAATCAGTCGAAGTAGAACACACTACAAAATCAAGTAGAGAGTTCCAACAGTCAAAAACAAAAATTTCTGCGGTGCAGTGATAACATTCATGGCACAATTTAAAACGATAACCACCAAGGCGAACATCAGAATTTCTATTAAAAAAGTGCTTTAAGTCGACGAAGTACGTATCGTATAAAACTCGATATGTTATTATCAGATCACCACGTTTAAGTCTATTCACTGCCGACAGAATACTAAAGATGTGAAGTCTTTCTTCACAAGACTGTTGGGTAGGGGGCCGGGTTAATGTTTATTAAATTTGCAAACAGCCACGAGACAAACTTTTGAGACATCCTGCCCCTTGAGGTCCTCGCAATATCCCAATGAGGCCACCAAGTGGTAGTGGCAGATGCTGCCTGCCCTCAAGAAAAAGGTTAGGACTTCGCTCAAAAAAACAAAACTAACAAGACAGGAATCCGATTGGGAATCATACAATCAACCAATCTGAAATATTTATTTTATTTCAATAGATACTTACTACTTGCACAGAACATAAAACTGATGATATTTTTTTTTAGATAATGTTGAGTTTGTTAAGTTCTTCTTTTAACGTTGGTGGCCAGGTTGTACAAATATCTACAGAACAATTCGCTACGCACTTATCTTCATTTAATAAGATTATTGCTGATTCTTTAATTTTTCTTTTTTTGGTGTCTGCTTCTTTTGTTAAAATTTTTGCCCAGTCCCAGTTTATTATATGTCCGTTTTCCCAAGCACGTTCACAAATCTTTGATTTCTGAATTTCATTCTTTCTAATGTAATTCTTGTGCTCATCCAATCTCACACTGAAAGGCCTGGATGACTCACCCACATAACATTAATCACATTCGCACGGGATATTGTAAATACAGTTTTTTATTCTGCTCCCTGTTTATCGGTTGTGCGAATGTGATAAATGTTATGTGGGTGAGTCATCCAGACCTTTCAGTGTGAAGTTGGATGAGCACAAGAATTATATTAGAAAGAATGAAATTCAGAAATCAAAGACTTGTGAACATGCTTGGGAAAACGAACATAGAATAAAGTGGGACTCGACAAAATTTTAACAAAAGAAGCAGATACCAAAAAAAGAAAAAAATAAAGAATTAGCAACAATCGTATTAAATGAAGATAAATGCGTATCAAATTGTTCTGTAGATATTTGTACAACCTGGCTACCAGTACTTTCTATGAAATTTTTCAAATTTTTGCATGTATAATTTGCACCGAAAATTCGTAACTGGTATTATCGAACAGTCTGTGTACGTATCTCAATTACTATAAACACCACAGAAATTAGACAACCCCCAATTCCAGAAGCCAGGGGCTTGTGCGGAAGGGGGTTACACATTGAAAAGACGCGGATAAACAACCATTTCCTCCGACAGTGCCGGAGCCAGGATTCGAACCCGGTGGTGCGATGTCCGTGTGATTAATCGCGATTGCCACCTCGCGCGTTAACCCACTCGGCTATCGACCATATTAATGTGAAAGAATTGAAACGCCCTCGTAAATTGCATGTATGTTCATAATAGAAGATCAAATGTGCTTCGTGTAGGAGTAAAATCGGGACTAGATTCAGCGCTAGAGATAATGTGAAAGTGAAGATGCGCCGGTTCGCCTTGGAAATGTATGCATTTAGATCGCAACAATTACATTTTAGAACATGAATCGCGAGATTCTCGAGTGTTGCAAACATATCGATACACAGTGATGGCGTTTCAACAAAACTAAATTTTTAAACTGATTTAAATAAAAATCGCAAAAAGCAGCAAAATGTTGATAGTTTCAGAGAATTTTCTGTCTATAAGGATCGATTGATTTGTAATTTTCATGAAAAATTGTTTTTTAGCTCTTTTTAAAACAATTTAAATGAGAAAAAGTCAGCTATGCACGAGTATCTTAAAATCGCTAGTAAAATAGCAGAGGTTCCAATTTTATAGGCAATTTTTGTTTGGGCTGCTCAAACGTGATTTTAAAAATGTTTCCTTTTTGATGTGGTTAACATTTTGTCTTAAATGATGTGTCATTGAACGTCGACCATAGTGACCATATGTTGTGTCATAGTAGTTAATATAAATCAGTTAATGATTTCTTGTATTACTAGAGAAATCTATTAGGAATTACTTAAGATTCCAGACTGATAAGAAATTACCTAGTTTTTATTTTTATATCGTTATTCTTCCATCTTTTTGGGGCACTACTAATCTCTCCCTGGGGCTCAGACACATCGAAAAGGGATAGTTTTTGTTTTCTGTATCGATAAACCATATCTGAGCTATTCATTTTTTACAAAACTATCTCCAAAATGTTCATGGAAAAAAATATGTCCACCATTTTATACAACGAAGATAAGGTGACGGATTCTGAAAAAGTTGAAAAGTAGGGTTTGGGAAGTAGGTCTAAGATGTATTAAAAACTATCTCTAAAACATAAATGAAAAAAATATATATATCGGGTGACAACGAAATTAGTCACGTTCAAATTTCTCGGTTGCTTTTAGGGATAATATTTTGAAATTTTGGCATATCATTTGCGACACAAAAATCCACATTTTACACTTATTAAATAAAAAATGTCACTTCCGGTCCAACCGCAAGTAGCAACAACTTTTGATTTTTTCATATTTAGATTCAACATAAAATGATGTATCACAAGTAGGTAATTGTTTTCAAAATGGCGCCATACTTTCGAAAAAGTGAAAAAGCCTGGCAACGGCAAGACGGTGTTTTCAAAAAAGTCACCCAGTAGGCCTTGTATCTGATGTTTCGAGTTCAATTTTATTGTTGTATTTCAAGTCCCGAGTTTTTTAGTTAGATATTGTTCTCAAATTTTTGTTGCTCCACTTTTAATAATATTCAATCTCATTTTGAGTACATCTACATTTCCTGAGTGTTGGCAACTGACTAGAGTTTGTCCTGCGCTAAAAAATGGTAATATAAATTTCTTAGATAACTATAGACCTATTTCTATAATTTCTAATTTGGCGAAAGCTTTCGTGATGTCTATATACAGTCACATATATCCTTCAATCAGAAACTGCATATCTGTGTCACAACATGGATTTATGAGCAAAAAATCTACTATGACTAATTTACTTATTTATATAGCTCAATACATATCTAACACATTGGATTGCCAGGGGCAAGTTGATGTGATATATACAGATTTCTCAAAGGCTTTTGACCGCATAGATCACTCCATTCTCATTGCTAAACTTGAGATGTTTGGTATCAGTTCGCCACTGTTGGCGTTATTTAGCTCATATTTAACAAATCGACAGCAATTTGTAGCTTATAATGGTCATAAATCTGATTTGTATGTTGCATCATCTGGAGTACCACAATAGTCAAATCTCGGACCTCTGCTTTTTAAAATATTTCAATGATCAATCAATCGAATGTGAAAAGCTGTTGTATGCTGATGACCTAAAAATATTTAGTGTTTTTTCAGAGTCTGAAGCACTCCAACTTCAGCTTAAAAAGTAGTAGAATGGTGTAATATTAATAAATTGTCATTAAATATTTCCAAGTGCAAAGTCGTAACTTACACACGCAAGAAATGCCCTTATCTATATGATTATAATGTAAATAATGATGAACTTACAAGATATGAGTCAATGAAGGACTTAGGAATTATTTTTAACTGTGATCTATGCTTCGCTTAACACATTGAGACAGTAGCGATAAACTCAGTTAAAACCTTAGGTTTGATAATACGGAATTGTAGATCATTTACCAATGAGTTAGCTTTAAATACATTATATTACTCGTTAGTTCGATCAAAATTAGGGTATTGTTCTCTCATTTTTGCCCAATTTATAATTCTCACTCAATGGTATTGGAAACGGTACAAAGGAAATTTTTGAAGTTTTTGTATTTCAAGTGTAACAGAATGTCTCCCGAGAGAAGCTTTAGTCAAGAGTTGCTGCTAAATATGTTTAATATGGTGTCACTAAAACATCGCAGAATTTTGTATTCCCTAAGTTTTCTGTTTAAATTATTGCATAACAACATTGATTGTCCTACTATTCTTTCACAAATACCATTTCATATTCCTCGACTTAACACCAGGTAAAACATAACTTTTAGATGCTCTGTACCTAGAACGAATATAT
The DNA here is from genome assembly GCA_963675555.1 of Leptura quadrifasciata. Classification (NCBI taxonomy): domain Eukaryota; kingdom Metazoa; phylum Arthropoda; class Insecta; order Coleoptera; family Cerambycidae; genus Leptura; species Leptura quadrifasciata. The sequence continues at coordinate 1,976,969 of OY776673.1, forward strand.
TAATTAAATTACCAATCTTACCTTTTATTTGGTATATAATACGTCTAGTTTGGGTACTAATTTACATTGAATTTATTGGATTTCTGTTGATTCTATTCTTCAGTTATTTAATATAACCGTATGTTCTAATGTATGCATTAAATGTTACAAGCATGCCATGACAAAATGACATTTCTTTTCAAACATTTGCCTCAGTTATCATTTGATAAAGTTTATGTAGTACTTTTTTAATTTGCTTGTGATTTATTTTCTAATATAACTATTTAAAAAAAAATTAAAATACAAAATTGTGGTATTTACCCAAAATGAAGAGGTGGACATGTTACTTATTTATGGTGAATCGAAAAGAAATACATATCAAGATGAAAGGTTAAATGCAGGAAATATTTTAAGATTTTAGAAAAAAGATTTAGGGCCCAGCCAAATGAAACGAACAAAATACATTCATAGTCCAATAAAATTAAGTGAATTTTAAGTCCAACCTAAAACTAATTTGGGACAAGCTGATTTTAGCGTGATTGTGTTCCCTATGTGATACTTTTTATGTATCTAAAAATACCTAGTGATCCCCGAGCCAAACTACCCCAAAACCACCCCTAAAAGTACATTTTTTTGCGATTTTCTCAAAAACATTAAACTTTTCGACAAAATCTCAAGATAGTTTTTTCATAGAGTATAAATTTCCCTATCTAGAAGCAACACCATACTGTCTGCATCTTGTGCCATAACAATTACAGTATTGTTAGTTTCTATGGCACAATCTACAGCTGTTTTAGCAATCATATAATCTGCAGGCTTTGCTACTTTCACTGAAATACCGACATTAACAAAATGGGCCTCTAAAAAATTAATGAGCTTCTCTTTATTTGAAAAATACTGCTAAAAAATGATTTTGGTTTTGTATCATTGGAACTTCCGAATTTCCTGATTTATTACTTACTGTTACTTTATGTTGCATTTCACCTGTACAATTGTACCTTTAGGGGTAGTTTTGGGGTAGTTTAGCTCGGGAGATCACGGGGGATTTTTAGGTACATAAAAGGTATTCCATAGGGAACACAATGACGCTAAAATCAGCTTGTCCCAAATTTGTTTTAGGTCGACCCATTATTTTTACTGGCCTAATAATGCTTCCGTAGCGTTGGGCTTTTTGTAGTTCACCGCGTATATCTGAAATGAGAGTGTTGCAACTGATTTATGACTTCTCAGGTAGTCCGTTTAGATTTTATTGATGGATTGCTGATAGTCTTTTAACGATACGCATTCATCATTCACTTTTTCAGGGTCTATTGTGGTGATTGTTATGTAACAATAAATTATCCGATCATTAATATTTTACTACGCTTTATTAATGTTGATGGCCTTTATGATCGTGACGCTTCGATTAGTTTAGAACTAGAACAAGCGTTTTTTCTCAGTCAACTCTTTCACATTTTAAGGGTTTTTAAATAATTGTGCTCAGTAATAATTTACATTTTTTATTATGGAAGGGACTGCAATAACGGCTGCAAATTGTATGCTCAAATTACCTAGTTCTGGCATAGTATCCATCAAACACTTGAACACTACAGTCGAATACACTATTCGACGCACCTTTTGTTAACTATAATAATATCATTGGGAGATAATTAAATTTCATTTTTACTATCATCCTATCTGATTTTTTTTTTATTATACTTCTATGTCACTTTTGATTTAGTCGTCACTCACCTGCCGATCATCCCATAAACACTGTGAGGAACCAGAAATGGGGCGGGGGGGACAAACTGGCAGCGCTGAATCCTCAGGACAACTCGCTGTTCCACAGCGAGTTGTTGATGAAGGTCTTAAAAAGTACGCGGACGGTACGGACGTCGATGACAGACGCTCAAGAGGTGAGCGACCAAGCCATACATTTGGAGAGCATTCACAACATCAACACACCAAATAATTTAGACCAAGCCTCGGAGGTAACACAAATTGCCAAGGACCTATGAAACAATAAATCACATGGAAAAGACGGCGTCGAATACAAATTAGGATTTTAATCTGAATTATCTGATCAGTGCAGCTCTTTGTTTTAACGTTTTTATGAGTCAAGTTAAGTTCGCAATTCGAATTTTCAGTTTCAGCGAGGTAAACAATTAAATTTTTTAGAGCATGTTGTTTATATTTTTTAAAATGTTTCAAGATCTGAAACTCCTATGGGAGCCAACAAAAATAAATGAAATTCAGTATTTTCCCATTTTTGAGTCTGGCCCACTGAGCAATTGATGCAGCCTGATGATAAGACACAATGGAACTACCGCGAACAGTTTGTAAAAAAAAATATCAGTATTAGTCGCACTGGCGCATTCACCAAATTCTCGAATACAAGAACCTTTGCACCTTGCACTAGATGTAGCTTGCTGAAACTGCAATGCAATGGGACCATCTACGATGTATATACATTATGCAAAATAGTTTGTAAATATGTAAATATTGCTTAAGCTAATCTAAAGAGTAGGCAAATTAAAAAACATGCGCGTCGAATTAAGAATCACCTTTTTTAAAATTTCCGTACTTGGTTGAAAATACGTGTCATTGCAAAGCCAGCTAATTATAAAACGAATTTTTGTTTTCAGGTACGCTCAGTATGCCCATTTCAAGATATACTCTGAAGCTGAATACTACAAGCTTGAAATTGACGGATACGAAGGAAATGCCGGCGACTCCTTAAACGACCCATGGTATGGAAGTAACAATAGTCCGTTTTCAACGTATAATAGGTAAAGATCGTTTTGCTACTACCCTTGTTTTATTTTAGTGCCCGTTTACAAGTTCAAACCTGAGATCCTGCAATTTTAGGTCATATCAGGAGGCCTTACAAAATCACTTTTATAAATTAGCTTAAATTTTACGATTCTCCTGATCTTTATAAGGTGTTTTTTCCAGAGATAATGACAGATCGAGTCTCAATTGCGCGTCAATGTTGAAGGGTGGTTGGTGGTGGAAATCCTGTGGACGGGGATTAAATGGACTCTATCTGAACGATCCTCAAGACCTCACAGCAAGACAAGGTAAATGTTTGTTTAAGGAGAATCTCAAAATGTGCATTTTTGGTATTATTGCAAAATATACAAAAGCTTTTTTATGACTTATGTTTTTTCGACAATTACCCTAGAATAATTTAATTTTTTTCTTTTTGAAAGTTTCTAAAAATATGATGTTTCTTCTAACAATAATATTGTAGAATCTGCAAAGCAATAGATTTACACAGTGTATTACTGGCGAATAATCTAAACACTTTGACTATTTAATAACAATAAAATATACATTTACGACAAAGGATTGTTCAAGATATCCCCACATTTATACATTTTTGTAATGAGCTCTTCGAGGGGAATGGCCTAAAAGCAGTGACGGATGCAGGATTTCGTCAAGGGGGAGTTTTAGATGAATTTTTTTCTATATGATGACATGGAGTCAAAATATTTTGTCATGAAATAAGAAATCCCAAAAACCCTCATAGTCTATCTCTTAAATTGGATTTCTAAAATTAAAATCAATGCATTATTTATATATAAAAATGAAAATCGATTTGTGATTCATGTTTTATCGATTTTTCGTTATTGTTAAGCACCAAATTTACCTATCATTCATAAAATTAAGTATTCATTTCCCAGATATTTCTGTTACAATCAAAGTAAAAAATTTTCGAGTCTGTAATGAGGAGGTAAACCCGAAACCGGCCCGTAGATTCGTCACTGTCTAAAAGGAAATTGTAGGGATGACTCTGGGAGTGAGGGGGTTGAAGCTATAGTGGAGGGTATGAGTCGGACGAACTTGTAAATATTTTGTTATGCAACTAGAGGCACCTCTCTCCCCCGTTTTCAAGGATGTTGAGCACGATGGTGCTGGTAGAATTTCTCTTTGGGGTTGCGCAACCACCCAAACGGCCAAGGACCACCCCCAAAATCGGTTAAACGCTCATCACATATTTTCCAGCGGTGAAACTTAACGTACTCCCGTTCTCGAGGATGCTGAACACGGTGATGCTCAATATTTCTTCCGATCCCCTCCAACCCCTCTAACGTCTAACCAACACCCCCAAAAGGGGTGAAAATCATTTTTTATATATCACCAGAAAAATGTATATACCGCACATTATTAGAATAAAAATAATAAATTATCAAATTCCTTGCCGTTAGAAAAACTAACTTTCTGGCAAAAAGTTCGAGGCCTACTAGACAAAGTTAAGGAATGCACGTCCAGTGGTACTGATACACGTGGAGAAACTAAAGTAAAAGCATGGATGCTGTTACTCTCGGGAACCCTCGTAACTTTGAATATACTCTCGTCAGAAAAATATTCATCATCACCACCATGCTCAGCATCCTCAAAGATGGGCCCTTTCAGAAGTGTTTTGTCAGCCGTTAGAGGGGTTGGAGTGGATCAGCAAAAACATTCAGCATCACCACCGTATTCAGCATTCTAGAAAACGGGCGTAACATGCATTTTGCTGGTGACATAATTTTCTTATCAAGCCACCACTCTCTATAATATGCTACCACAATCCATTAGAAATATTAGTAGTCATTTTATCTTTAAAAAAAGTGAAACCTCCTTGGTCGAGTAAATTAAGTTAATTCTTTTAATCGAATTTTGTATTTCGAAATAATTTTCTGATTGTTTTTATTTATATCGTCATCTCTTTTTACACCATCTCACAGTATATATATATGTATGTATTGTACTGTTCTATCTGATAAACCAAAAAGATCAAATTAAAATCTCTTACCTTTTGATCCGAAAGTATGTCAAATTTATTTAATGGGCCGGCTAGCTTATCTTTTCCTTCAGGAGCAGGTTCAAATTCAGTTCCTGTTTTAAAATGAAATTTTATTAAATTAAAATTTTTAATCTGATATTAGTAATTTATTTTCCTTGATATTTAGATAATTTAGCAGTTTTATAACAGGTTCGAAAGTCTAATACACTATTTAAATTTTAATATACAACCTTGTCCAAAATTAGATACACAAAAACCTTCCTTCTTCGTAGCTTTCTTCACCTTATCTCGTCCTTATCTCCTCTGCAATTCCTATCCACAATAACACCTCTTCCTACTTATTTACAGTCTATTTTTACTCTTCTTCGCTGATCTCCACAATTTCTGAGTTTTTAATTCAATTTCAAATTATTCATCCTTTTTTTTTATTTTTTCCTTCACTCCCTCTTTCACTTGTTCTTTTTTTCCTTAAATTAGTTTTTCCAATTTTACAACCTCTCTTTTATCTGTTGTTTTTTTGTTCTATATCACTAAATATCAAAGTACCCAAAATAAACAAAACAAAACACCGTATGAATTTTGATTAATTTCATTCCAAACATAACCTAACTTAAACCTCCTTGTCTTTCTCCAGGAAAACATTTACCAACTATAAAAATAAAATTTCCTACTTAAAAGAAATGTCATAATGATTTAAATGTCAGAAATTATTTCAACTATAACTTAATAACCACTAACATAGATGTCAGTATCAAACTTACTGTTGACATCAAATAAAAACTATTAAAACAACTCTAAACAATTATTAACATTTTAAAACACATACCTTTCGGATTTTTACCTACTTTAAATAAATTTTGAAAACAAAGGAAACAAAAAAATTCAAACGCTGATTCAGTAAATAACACAAACATGCAATCTTCGTAATCGTCCAATATGCGAATACATAGCAGTATGTATGTGTATATACACATGTATATCTATAGCTTAGGTCTCTACAGACGCTTCATGTTTGTTACTAATAGACTGTATTTGTTAAATGCATGTATGGACATTATTGTGACTTTATTGTATTCAAATTTGAGGTTGGGCATAAACGGTCTTGGGCTGAGCCCGGCCAAATAAAGACTTTTTGAATTTAAATATATATAAAAAAAAGATTTTCACCCTTTTTGGGGGTATTTATTAGCCGGTATAGGGGTTGGATGGGGTGGGAAAGAACATTCAACAACACCAACGTGTTCAGCATCCTCGAAAAAGGGCGGTACGCTAACAGGCGAGCGGATATCCCCCAAAAAGCGTCTTAGAAATAGCAGTATGTGCGCCCGGACTCGACGCTCAACTTTAAAAATTCATATTTTCTTTTCTATAAAACATTAAGGGCTGAAACTTTTCAAAAAACGTCCTTATTAATTACATTTTAATACTAAACAATTCGTTTCTCAAAATTCGAAACTTCGTCACTCAACTTTTGCTATAGAGCGTGAACACTCGAAAAGTGCGTCCGTGCAACTTTAAAAATTCGTCATTTGAATATCAAATGCTCTAAAATGGGGCTTATTTTTACTACTGCCATCAGGAATATGCAATTAAAATTTCGAAAAGAAATTATGAAATCCGCCGGAAATATAGCGAGATGAAAGTGAAAAATTATAAAAATGTTTGCTTCATTTTTCACTAAAAAGTTGATTTAAACATAAACTCCCATTTTTCTCCGAAAACATAAGAATAAACTGTTTTTGGCTATTAGGATTGTCCTGGTCACTATAGGGTCATTTTAGGGGTTGCTCCCACTCGCCTATAAGTTTCACCGGTGGAAAAAATGTAATAAGCGTTTAACTCCTTTTGGGGGTGGGTTTTTGGCCACTTGGGGGTTGAGCAACTCCAAAGATAAATTCCATCAACACCATCGTACTCAGTATCCTCGAAAACGTAAGGGGGGAGGAGGTATTTTTTTATTGCATAGCAAAATACTTACAATTTTTGGCTCTTTTTCCGACTCACACACTCCACTACTAATCCTAGATCTATTCATAAGAAAGTGTGTTCCCCTATTACTTGTAACGTTTTTTACATTTTTTTGCAAATGTCGATATATCTACATTTGTTTAGGGCGGATAGCTTTCATTGCCATGCATTGTATGTATAACCACCAACACCGAACTTTCTATTGTATAAAAAATATTCAGTGAACATAACGCAGAAGAAGAATAAATATACAAATTTTATTCATTATTTTACATGGTCTAACAGAGTAATAAAATGCTTTGTCGCACCGCTAGACAAATAACAATGTGTTTTATTTAATTTGTGAGAATCGACCCTTGTACGCTGGAATCTTTTAACGACATTTTTAACAAATAACATTGATGTCTTGTGAAAGATATGACATAACGACTTCATTAAACAGGCACTTATTCATAATTTGTTATTGTTAGTACGTCTGGCATGCGAAAATGTGCTAGATAGTCACGCATAGCGAAGATATCATCTAATATGGCGAAGGTGCTGGTTTAGAACATTTATTGTCCTCTTGACGAATGGTTTAACGATTTGGCAATATCAATTAGTAGTCGAAGAAATAAAGCACTGAGCAAGCTCAAATTGGCGCAGTAAGATGGATCGCGATGGGATTTTTTGCATTCGATTCGTAATGCCGTCCCGAAACTTTGTGAAGATAGTTATTGAATGCATTTTGAATAAATAAATTATTGCAATAAAAATACTGATTTTAGAAAAGCAACGCTAAGAAGCATTAAATAACTATTTTACAACTCGGTCAATTATTATAGAAGTAAGTCCAATTTTGTTACTCGGGGGTTTTGGGGATCGCTGAGCACGATTATGCAGTCGGCGATGGCGACCGATGCACCTGGGGCCCAGGGTGGGCGTCAAACACGTCGTCTTCTGGAGTTTTGCCTCCAGTTTATAAAACACGGAGCCAAAATGCTTACTCGGGGGTTTTGGGGGTCGCTGAGCACGATTATGCAGTCGGCGACGGCGTCCAAGGCACCTGGGGCCCAGGGTGGGCGTCAAGCACGTCGTCTTCTGGAGTTTTGCCTCTAATTTATAAAATACCAAACCAAAATACTTACTCGAGGGTTTTTAGGGTCGCTAAATACGAATGTGTATTCAGCAGGGACATATAAAAATATTGTTTTAAATTGTTCATGTTAAAAAATTTAAAGATTTACTTTAAAAAAATTTACATCACAAAGACAGTGTATTTTCGGGTTCTTCATCGCTTTCAGCATCACATTCTGTACTTGCAAATTTATTTACATTCGTGCAATTAGCACCTGCACAATTTTTGCACGCTACACTACAAATCAAACCGTGTTTACGGCATCCACATGAAGTACCGCAGTCCTTTTTGCAAGCGCAAAAAATTATTTGTAAAATACTGGATGGACCAAATTTAAAAGCGGACAGGGCTCGAAGCTACGTATGGATGACCACCCTGGGCCCCAGGTGCCTCGGACGCCGTCGCCGACTGCATAATCGTGCTCAGCGACCCCCAAAACCACCGAGTAAGTATTTTGGCTCCGTGTTTTTTAAATTGGAGGCAAAACTCCAGAAGACGACGTGTTTGATGCCCACCCTGGGCCCCAGGTGCATCGGACGCCGTCGCCGACTGCATAATCGTGCTCAGCGACCCCCAAAACTCCCGAGTAACAAAATTGGACTTATTTCTATAATAATTGATCGAGTTGTAAAATAGTTATTTAATGCTTCTTAGCGTTGCTTTTCTAAAATCAATATTTTTATTGCAATAATTTATTTATTCAAAATGCATTCAATAACTATCTTCACAAAGTTTCGGGGCGGCATTACGAATCGAATGCAAAAAATCCCATCGCGATCCATCTTACTGCGCCAATTTGAGCTTGTTTGGCCTGATTTTGTGCTTTATTTCTTCGACTATAGTCTGATTAGTCTAGTTAGTCAATTAAGTTATTTATTTATTCAAATAAAGAATAGGTAAGCCAATATTAAAATGGGAACGTTGGTATCCTCCAACAGGTAACAGGGAGTCCTTGGCCAGTCCTTGGTGCATATTGAATTTTTTATAAAAAATTTAATTGACAAATAAAAATCTAATAACACATATTTTGTTTTGTTCTCAGGTATTGTATGGTTCCGTTGGAGGGGCTGGGACTACACGTTAAAGAAGTCAGTGATGATGATAAAGCCGAAGGGTTTCGTCAGCGGCACTTAAACTAAATAGACAAAGCATAGCCAATTTATAATCACCGGTGAAAATCATCTCATTTTGTGAAAAATTCATCCAATATCATAAAAAAGTATTTATTTGAAACGTTGATACGGATTCTACCTAATTGTATATTACCTCATAGAAGTATAGCTCTCTCTGTATTTTCACCATATAAAAACAATGGAAGTAAGTTTTCCACCCACCCGAAGTTAAATCTAGCAGACATTTAAATGTAGGACTAGACCTGTCTAGAATGTAATGTTATCGATTGTTACTCGAGAGATGGTAATTTTAGAAGAAGTGAAAGAAATGGTGGAAAGCTTGTTTTTTTCGTATGGTAATTCTGTAAAATATAAATAACTAGTACTAGTAACTACGAACAGCAGAACATAAATAGATATATCCAGATTTAAACTATTATACTCATGCAAGAAAATGTTATATTGCGTTAGATTTTTGTAATGTATTTATGTCAATTAAAACATATGTTAGGTAGTTTTTCCTTGATATATTTATATATTTTGCCTTTCATTTTTCTGGTTATGTCCCGATTAAACATACTCAATTGAGTCTTTAACTAACCCATCTCAACCCCATGTTTTAGAATCTGTTATAACCTTTGGAGTTGAAGTAACTAAATTACAAAATTTCGTATTATCCATCACTAACATTATTCCCCTGCCTACGTTCATTCTACTATTTGCAAGCGTTCTATGCTTATGGGTGAACTTCCCCACAAATTATTGTTTTCAATTAAAGTTATGAAGTTGCAATGAAGAAGAGAAAAACTACCTATTATTTGGAGTTTTGTTCGGAAAGGACCTAATCAGGTTTCCATTTGAAATATGTCCCCCAAACCAAGTTAAATTTCGTAACAACCCTTTCCTCCCGAATTTTGGGACCGTTAGCCGCCATTTTGGAAGGGTAATGGCGGATTTTGTAACTTCGTTTTTTCTTTATTTTTAGCGCAACGCATGCAGATGGCATGTTAAAAATTCACAGTGCTTTTCTTTGTTTTATGTTATTTTTTTAATTATTTTGCGCGAATCAACATATAATTTAAAAATTTTATGCAATTTTTTCATTTCTAATGTTGTGTGACCAAATCAATATTTTAACCATCAATGAGTAAATCTGAGAGATTATAATTTTTTTAGATTTTTTAAAAATGTGGAGGGGATGAATAAAAAGTAAAAACTTCCAAAATGAGTATTTTCTCCACAAGCTACCGCCAAAACTCAATTTCTAACATTCTTAATGTTGCGGGACCTAACTGATTTTTTACCAAAAAATGGTGTCACTTTAAATATTTAAGTACAATTTTTTTTTATTTTTTCAGTGTGAAGGGGGGGGGGGTTAATAAACATTTCTGGAATCAACTTTTTTTTTTGTTCCAGAAATCGCCTCCGAAGCTCAATTGCAAACGTTAATAAACCAATATGATTATATATTGTGCACGATTTTCGTTTACAGTATGCCACAAAAAAAAAATTGGCCCAAAATTCGAATTAAATTGTTTTTTAAATACAATTTTTTTAACGATATGTTGCGAGTCCTTAACGATTTTTTTTTTAACAAAAATGATCCTAACACGTATTTTACAATTTTTTTTAAATTTTTTCAATGTGGAGGGAGGGGTAATTAAAAATTTGAAATGAAAATTTTTTCCATAAATCACCGACTAAACTCAATTTCATTCGTTATTAAACTAATGTGATATTTGCTGTCTTTTACTGAATTCCACAAATTATTTTTTTTTAATATTTGGTACAAAATTCGAAATAATTTTTTTAAAATGATAGTGTTGCTGGACCTAATCGATTTTATTACCAAAAATGACTCACTTGAAAATACATATTTTGTAATATATGAAAACTTTTTCAAGGTGTAAAGGAGGGTAATTTTTCCCACAAAAATCACCGCCGAAACTCACGTCCTAACATTATTATAGTTATGATATATTTATTGTCCACTGTTTCTGTTCACTGCTTACCACAATTATTATTATTTTTTATTTTTGGCCCAAAATTCGAATTAAAACTTGTTATACAGAAAATAAGTCACATTAAGTTATAATCCAGCTCTGATTTACGGTGCACCCAAAAAGCGCGATAAACACTTTACGACGTCATTAAAATACCGTTAAACTATACTCTCTTTACTGAATAGAAATAGTTAAGCCACTCCCCCATTAATTTTGACCAATGTATGCTATGACCAATATTACACGCGACAAATTCATCGAAAAAAGTTCTAACCGCAAAAAGAAAAAGTGGTTTTGACATTTAATCAATATTAATTATTTTCATTACGGACCTTAATATACACAAATGTATGGCATTGAAAAATACTGTTTTATTAGATTAATACAACAGCAGATAAAGATAACGAACAACTTAACAGCAATTTTTTACAAACGTCAAAACTAAACAACATCAAAAACATAAAATGGTTGGTTGTATTATGAGATTTAAAAAATCAACCAATAGAACAATTCTATTTAAATATGGCGCACTTTTTTGGGGTGTGGCCGAATTATTTCTATTCAGCAAACAGAGTATAGTCGCAAAAGTAATTGCGCCCAGGCATGCACTTGAAATACTTAGATCGGCAACTCAGTCGTTCAGTTTTAACAGCGCGTTGCAGTCCAGTATTATTAGACACCATACCGCATGGTCCAACGGCGATAATAATGAGGTCGTAAAGATTTTGTTGCTTTTTTTGAATGCACTGTAAATCTGAGCTCTGATCTTATAATTTTTTAAGTTCTTTTAAGTGTGAAAGGGGAGGTAATTGAAAACTTCTGAAATCAGCATTTTTTCCACAAATCACCGCCGAAACTCAATTTCTAACATTATTACTGTCAACTTTTTGAATATAATTTTTTTTAGTGGTAATGTTGCGGATCGAATCGATTTTTTACAAAAAAATCGGCAGCTACTGGAAGCGGCTGGAACCTTCCCACTCGGTGGATCTTTGAAGCCGAAAAGAGCATTAAATTGTATGACAAAACGGCACTAAACGTAATCCGATCTCATCCAAAACCTTTTCAGATCTTCTGGGGCACTAAAAAAACCCTCAACTTAATGAATTTACAATCATCTATGCGAGTTATTACCTACATTATATCGCTCGCTGAATAATATACTATTAAGATATTAACAACTTTAACATCACTTGAACGACGACTAAGAAAGTCTAGTTATCCTAAATACTACAGATTTGTAAAGCAACAAACTGACAATTGGTAAAGTGATAATCTACAATAAATTCACCAACGAAGGTACAGAAAGCATATGATATTGAACAACATCTACCTTTAAAGTTTGTGACAATCCACTAAAAGTTACAAATATGCCGAAATCTTTAACATGACATGACACCAACGTTATCGGATGACAAACTATGACAATGACAATCGTGAAAATTTGCTCATTGCAATCCGATCGCTCGCGGCTGTCTTTGTTAAATGAAACATTAGCATTTCAGTAATTTTACTAGATTTTTAGAGGAATATCTGTAGTTTATTTGTCTGTATATACATTTAAAAACGGCACTAAACGTAATCCGCTCTACTTCTAGAGCAGTGAAGAAACCCTCACACGTGAATTGACACGTGATGTGACGAGTTTCACGACGTAACGGCTACGCGCATCGATCATGTCATGCGAAATGCAATCTATGCTTCATATTTACTTTGTTTTTAATTTTTTTCACGGAAACCAAATTGAAAGGGTAAAAGTGTGATATATCGTTGAAATCAGAATTTTAACTGCTTTTCAATGCTTCCATTACAAATTGAAAGTAATTATAAAATAAACAACTTGTTGCGTCAAAATAGCACTAAACGTAATCCGATCTCAACCAAAACCTTTTCAGTTCTTCTGGGGCACTAAAGAAACGCACATGCAAAGTTTCATTCAAATCCGTTCAATAGTTTCGGCGCTATCATGCTAACACACATACACACACACAGACATTTTTCAAAAACTACTTTTTTGGGTTCCTAGGACCTCAAAACGTAAAGATTTGATGTTATCTCAATTTTTGTTTTTGAACCAATTTTAGTAACCTCTCACAATTTTATTGTGGAGAGTTTAAAATGAGGAACTTTAAGATACGTATTTTGCAATTTTTTAAGACTTTTTCGGGGGGCAATTAAAAACTCCTGAAACCAGCAATTTGTCCACAAAACACCGCCGAAACTCAATTTCTAAAGACGAAACTGTCAGATCCAAACATCCGGCAATATTCTAGAATGATTAAGAAAACAATTTGTTTTTCTATTACCAAAAAAAGTAATTCGTTTTTTGTGATTTCCCTACATGCTAATTAATTCCCGAAGCGTCAGCAAATTTCCTTTAACTCATTATTTGCAATAAGGTCCTGTAAACCAAATGAAAATGAGATGTGTATTACTGAGTAGATAAACAACTTGTTTTTGTAATAAAAACAAGGTTTTCTGTGATTTCTTCATACGTCATGTGAATCCCCATCCGTCATCAAAATTCCCTCAGCCCATCATTTGCGGCGTTAACTTTTCGCGCCAAAAAAAAATTCAAAAATATCACGATGAAGAAAAGCACTGTGAATTTTTTTATATTCTTAGAGTTGGTACAAAATTTGATTTGATCTGGGGAAGAACGGCTAGGCCATTTGTTTCACATTGTGCCTTCGCTACACGCAATTTTTTCACATTTTTTAAATTCAGTTTGAGGTAAAAATGTCCTGTATACCACGTGTCCTTCTTATAAGACAAATCAGGAGGTCCCGCTAATTGAAATATAGTTTTTAATAAAATGATTACAATTTGTTTACATGTTGTATTAATTTTAAATTGGAAAATATTTAGGCTTAGATCACGCTGTTATTGAACTACTTATTATCGAGTATTTTGTATCTCTGCACTGCCAACATTTGTAATAAGACAATTTTAACTACTAACCCGTACAATACACCCAACTAACCAAGACGAACAATTTCCGTTGATTATAAATTGGAGTGAAATTCCTAAATTATTTAATAAAAAATGAGAAAAGGAATAAAGACTGGAACTTATCGAATACATATATTTTTTTATTTTATCGATAAGTTTGTATTAAGTAAGATGTAAGGTAATCGTTACGAGGCTAACGGGACATGATTTGCAATGTTTTTGTGAAACAGGACACCGCCTGTATTAGATTATGTACCTTTTAGCGATACGTGGTTGTTTGTAAATAATATATTTTTCAGAGTTGTATAAATTAAATATATTTTAATATAATAAACTAGTGTAAGTAATTAAACATTGTTTTAATTTTCCCAATCACCCGCAGCAATTATTACAAATTCTACTTCTACACTTACTCGTCCCTTCTACTCTACAGTTTATCTATTCTTACTCTACTATTACTCCACTTATACTCTATTACTTCACTCTACTCTCTATATTAATTTTATTCTTACTCAAACTCTCAGAGCCAATCTGTAAGTAAGGAAGAGTTGGGTCATTTTTTTTCTTTAAAAAGTTACGTCACAATAACGAAGAGATGTTGAAATCGCAATAGTGAACGAAAAAAGCTTTATTACTGACTGCACGTTTCTGCCATGGAGCAGTGTTTCTATCTTAAAATATAAATTCCGATTTAAAAGATTCTGAAGCACACAAAGAAATATGAAATGTTTATATCATTTTGGGACTTCTTTTATTCAAACAGTAAACTATTATTTGTTGATGATTCCGTCCATCTCGTGGTAATGAATGGGGAACATTCTCTTTTATTTTATCCGCCAGGGTGCACCAGCTGTACTCGGTTTCTTGTCCGTTAATGTCAATACGAGAAAATATGTCTTTGAATAGACAAAGTTAATTAGGATGTAAAAAAAACGCGGAAGGCACCTTGTTCGAGTTGTGGTGCTAGCGTCTAAAAATCGAAATTAAAATAAGTGAAGTGCGTGATTGATTTTAAAAACTGTGATATTTCAATGTTAATAAAATGGATGTAAAATGAAAACTTGTTGCTGTGTACCAAAGTGCTCTACTTCAAGTGTACTGAATATTGTCATGATTGATTAATCTAGAATAAAAGAGGATTAAAAAAGTGTTAAAAAAAAGAGGATTTATAAACAAAAAATTCAACAGGTTCATAAATGTATAATTATGTACCTTTCAACCAAATCAGCTTTTTTCCCATGAACTCTAGCACTTCTTTTTCTCAGCTCCACTTTTAAACGATTTAATTACCAACTACCGTAATCCTTTTATCAATTTGGATCATTTCTACGAATAAGAGATTGGGAAACTCTCGGAAATTTAAACTATTAAAGGTTAATATATGATACAAGTTTAGAATGAAATTAAACCGAGTACGTATGGCGTCATCTATTGGATATATTAGGAACTGGCTTGGATTGTTCCTCATTCTTTTTATCAATGGAGAACAATCCAAGCCAGTTTCTAATATATCCAATTGATGACGCCATGCATACTAGGTTTAATATCATTCTCAATTTGTATCATATAATATATGATGAAAATTGAGAATGACCATTAAACAACAATTTAAAAGTCGTTTAAATTTCCCGGTTTCTGAGCGTTTCCCAATCTCTTATTCGTAGAAATGAGCCAAGTTGATAAAAAGAATGAGGAATAATCCAAGCCAGTTCCTAATATATCCAATAGATGACGCCATGCGTACTCGGTTTAATTGGTTTAACGTCTTTCTTAACTTGTATCATATATATATAACCTTTAAATAGTTTAAATTTCCCGATTTTCGAGAGTTTCCCAATCTCTCATTCGTAGAAATGAGCCAAATTGATTGGTCATTAAATCGTTTAAAACTTTAAAAACGGAGCTGAGAAAAAGGAGTTCATGGAAAAAAAGCTGATTTGGTTGAAAGTTGAAAGGTATATAATTACATTTATGAACTTGTTAAATTTTTTGTTTATAAATCCTCTTTTAATATAGATTACTCTTTGGCCATCTGACGGAGAGAGGACAAATGAAGGTACAATGTAATAGGAATTTCTTTTAGACAGCTTTTATTTTTTTAATAAGGATCGTGATGGAAAACATAGGTTGCGCCCATGCAGAATTTTCAAGGAAAATAATATGGGATATTTATTCATTCTACGACTGCTGCAACTCTGCTATAAAAAGTATATAGTATAAAGACGCCACAGATCAGATAGAAAGACACCTCGCACTTTCCCAAGGTTTGTTTACAATCCTTGGCACTTTCCCTGGCTTACGCCTAGAACATAACTGCAGATTGCGAATTTCCGCTTGCGGATTTTTTTAAAAAATCGACATATATGTCTTCCAGGAGAACTTAATTTGCTAATTTAACTTCGTTAAAAGTAAACGAATTGTCTTATGAACATTTCGCTACACTTACAAGAACATTAAACTGTTTTAGAACAAATTTTATAAAAATCCGCAAGCGGAAATTCGCATTCCGCAACTATCCGAACGGGGCTTTAAAAGGACTGGTGAAACGCTACGCTGTTGTCACCACAGAACTGTGGCTATTGTGACGTCGTAATTCATATCAACAAGCAGCTAATATTGTTTTGTTATTATTAGATGTTATTGATATTTTCTTAATAGTTATTGCTTATTTTGTCCCGTTGGGTGAATTTACGCTTTAGAAATAGTAAGGTATGTACGGAATACAAAATAAGTGGTGTTTTGTGCCAAATTGCAACAGTACCTCCACAAAAGACCCAGATAAGAAGTTTTTGAGCCTTCCCCAGAATTTTTCACGCAGAATGGAATGGTTTAAAGCAGCTAAGCGTGACCTTCCTAAGACAAAATCGACATTCTTCTGCTGCGAGGATCATTTTGATGTAAGTGAGAGTTTAGGAGTTACATAACCTCAAAATTCTTGATGAATGAATTTACCATTATATTTATAAAAATAATTCTAGTGTACTTTTATTACCCATATTTAATAACGATGCTAATTGAGTATTAAATTAAACAACAATAATCCATAAATTTTAAATATTCAGATTATTGTGTCTTAATAATATTCTTATACTAAATATGTTTATTTACTTTTTTAGCTCGAGAAAGATATGGAAAACTATATCCGTTACAAATTAATGGGGGGAAAAATCAAACTAAAGGATGGTGTAGTGCCACATATATTTGAATGCCAAAACAGAAAAGTAGAAGCTGCATCTTCACCAGAGCAGCCTCCGCTCATGGAGGAAACTTTAATTTGGGTCGGAAATGAAATAAATTATAGCCAATCAGGATTTTCAACAACAGCAATCCTTGTTGAGCTACCCACTGCAAGCTTATGTCAGAT
Source organism: Leptura quadrifasciata (assembly GCA_963675555.1). NCBI lineage: Eukaryota > Metazoa > Arthropoda > Insecta > Coleoptera > Cerambycidae > Leptura > Leptura quadrifasciata. The sequence goes on from OY776673.1 coordinate 1,994,235, forward strand.
CGGGCCAGAAGCGGTTGCACGTACACAAAATATTGCTAAAGTTGTGCAGACTAGAAGTGTGGGGGTGCAAGTCAAACCACATTTTCGTAGCAAATATGTGACATGCCAGGTCAAACCAACATTTCGTAGTAAATATGTGATGTGTAAAATGAACAGGAGGAAATCTAAACGTCGCAAATATACCAAAAAGTTAAACTAGCCATCAGAAATTAAATGTTCCGATTATCTGCAAGATTTATTTCCCTTTTTGATTTTAATTAGACATATTTATGATGTGTTTTTTTTTTACCTCTATGACTCAGTAATTATTATTTTGAATGCTTACTGTTTCTAAGAAAAAATAAATCTCACCTCGCAGATTTATTTATGCATATAATGAACAAAAAGATTGACTATCTGTTTAAAATGCTATGTTAGGATTTGTGATGAATTAAATTGAGACATGTCTCAATACAGTGTATACCTATTTGTTTAAAACTATTTTTAAATTAAAAACTTAATGGTCAGCAAAGTGTTTTTTGGCTTTTGAAGAAAAAAAGAGATTGACAAAGTTCATATATTTTCCAAAATTCTCAAAAAAAAAATTCTGTTCCTTTCAATTAAAGACCCTGTCAATTGGTATTTTGATTATGGATGAATTTATGTGGGGTGTATTCATATATACATGATCATTAAAGAACTGTCTCCTTACTGAAACAAATATAGATCTCCTAGACTTACATCATTGAGGTGACCTGGAAGGCAGTTAAAATCATTTTCATTTTAAGATTTTAACTTTAACAATGCCAAAACTGAACGCAATAGCGCAGTGGCCTAGAGAGAGCCTGATGAACATTGTCACACCGCCTATCATGTACAGGGTCGATCTCAGCTCCGACACTAGCAGTTCCGATATATAATAGATGTCTGCCTGAGCTTTTTGAAACATGTTAACCCCCTATCGGACAGCATTGGGGTTGAGAGATGTATTATATATTTATTTTTTTAAATTTTAATTGCCTTATTTAATTTAACGTTCCTGGCGGAGTTTAGAATCAGCTATTCCATCAGCCAACGAGGACACATATACATAGACAATTGCCCAACTCCCATTGCCGTAACTGTGACTCGAACATACTCAGGAGCGGTAGAGTGACTAACTGTGTTGCTTCTGACACAACCCGTCTAATCCACTGCTACCAGGATTGTACTTTTTTTGGGTGAATTTTATTTTAAAAATGTGCTTATTAGATTTACAGTCAAGCTATAACATCTTAAAAAGAACAATTTTTACGAAACATAATTTCCATAAATGCCAGTGCCGTGTATTTTCACATTTTTACCTCCACGTCCAGTGGAAGTAGGTATAGTAACGCAAAAAAAGATTTTTTTTGTTGAAATATGCTAAAAATATCATGGAACGTCGAGATTTTAAATTTGAGCGAAAAAAAGATTTGTCTGTCTGTCGGTCTGTAACTTTTTTGTGCGTACTGTTTATGAAATTGACTTGAAATTTGGTACACATGTATTATAATGAGATCTGGAACTAGATTATATTTTGTTCTAATTCCGTTGAAGGGTTTGGAGGTAAATAAGGCAAGCAGGTAAGAGTCCATAAAATTGCAATTTAGAGCATGTACGAAAAGTCAAGGTCTCAGAATTTTTTTGGCATAAGCCACCTCCACCACTATTATGAAAGGATTAAAAAAAAATAAAATTTAATTTAGTGTATACAAGAACGAAACGTCTCAAAAAATTTTGTTGGCGTTAGCTCCCCCACCCCATTTATTAAAGGGAGTAAAAATTAAATTGGGATTTAGTGTGTATACGAAAACCAAGGGACTCTAAAAGTTTTTTGGCATTATCCACCCCCCTTGCCACCTCCGCCCTAGTATTAAAGGGAGTAAAAATTAAATTGGGATTTGGTGTGTATAAGAGAACCAAGGGCCTCCAAAATTTGTTTGGCATTAGCCACTTAAAAGATGTTTTCTTAACAGCCTCTCAAGTTACCGAAGTAACCCCCTGAAAGATCTCAAGGATCTTGTGCTAGGCAAAGAGAGACGAGGCCCTACAGTTTAATGTGGACTCCGAACCACTCTTGGGGCAATTTTTTTAATGAAAAATTGTTTCGCCTTGCGGAAATCGAACCCACTTCGCTAGGCAACTCAGTTTGCTAGTCAGTCGCTTTAACACACTGAGCTACCATCACTCTACAATTAATATATTAATACGTATATTTGTCTTTTTGCTAGTATGTAACTTATTTATTGTAAAAATGATTCGATCGAGGGATTATGAATGTGAAAATGACAGTTATAATGATTTCAGTGATAAAGAAAATAGACATACACAATATAGTTAAGTCCGGGCCTGCCTTTTCAGCATCTTACCACGCACCTCCCTTCTCGATTAAAGCTTTCCGCTTCTATGTTATACAACTTTTGGGATATTTGGTATAGGTATTTATTTAAGCCACAGTGCAAAAGTAAAAGAAAACGCATGTTTCTACATTACTTTGACGTCAAGAACTGTCTCAACGATTTATCTTCTCATTTAATTCATCACAATCGTTAAACATACTTACTTTTAGCAGCGATGAACCAGAAATAGAAATAAGTCAATAGAAAAAGAATAAGAATACATTTTATTTCCTGAAATCATTTCATAATTCAACAAAAAATGTATATGAATATAAAAATAAATATAGCAAATAAATAAATAATTGCAATGCGATATAAGTAACATTAAAATGTATTTATTTATTTGGGAAAACAATACTAAAATTAATAAAGAAACACATTTATTATAATATAATTATATTCTATTCTATTCTTTAGTCTTTACAAGAGTGCAACATTTTTTAAATTCTCTCTATCCTATACCATACAATAATCATGTCTCGTCTTGTATTGTTATTTAAATAAATAGTACTTGAGATAATCCAGAGTATAATTAACAGACAGCGTTTCTCCTATACAAGACATCGCTTGGTCCATGTATATATTTATTTAAATATGTAATAAAATCCTGCGACAAACATGTAAGAGTTGTTTAGCGTTAAAAACGTCCATACACAACTACATTTTGCACAGTTCTCAATCGTCCTTGTTGGTATGAGAAGCGCTAGCAGCCGACTCGGGAGAATCTACAAAAGAATTACATGTGTGACATTTAGCAAGAAAGTATAGAGAAAAGCCACTCGAACGTCTAAAAGAAAAAAGACAAGGCAAAATAAATGTATGATATCGTAATATCATATTTCGCACTTCGTTCTCAGTCGTGCCACCAACTGTAAAAAAGGCTGACTTAGTCTGATAAGGTTACATCTTTTCATATAAAATTAAATAATCATATTGCATAGATTAGTGTTAACTAACCGTTGATACCAAAATAGAGTTAAATTTCAATTTTAACAAAAATGTATAAGAATGCACCGATAAAAAATTCCCAGGCGTAATATTTCAGAAAATAATATAGATATTTGAGCTCTGCAAAAGCCAATTGCTAGAATGCGTAAATGGATTCAGTTTTAGATACAAATCGTTTTTTAATATGTTAAGGTGTAGGTGGCGCTGTGCTGCAAAGAAATTTTTCCATGACAGGCATTTCGAAATGGAGGGCGTAAAAATTTTGAATCAAATTCCGTTATATTAAAATAAAATATAAATAACACCACATTTAATTACGACCCCCTTTATTCCGGAAGGCTCTAGAAGAGCCTTGTGTGGGAGGGGGCTACACATTTAGAGACAAGGGACACACACCCAATATCCGTGTATAGTGGAAAAATCCTTCTCACAGTATTTTCCACTGCCACGACCGGGGATCGAACCCGGAACTTTTGGGTGAGAGGCAAGTGCGCTCACCTCTCGACCACCAGTCAGATATTTTCGAAAATCCAACTGAAGCCATTTACACATTCTAGCAATTGGCTTTTGTAGAACCCAAATATCTATATTATTTTCGAAAATATTACTAGTGCAACCCTGTATACAACAAAATAGAAATGCAGGGACAAATTTTGCAAATATTTAGACATCACATTAAATATGACGAAGTTAAATATAACAGACAGAATACTAGAGCCCAGGTGGCAAATAGACGATATATATACTCGATCATTTTTGAATTTTAAAAAATTCTATTGAGTTCAATATGTTTTTTTAGAGTGATAATACTGACAAGCTGAGGTCAAGCACAACATTAATTCCATTATTATATAGTTTTAAAGAGTTTGAAGGGAAATAGATTTCCAAAACACTGAACGCGCATTTCGCTAACCAAGTGGGCATCATCATCTCTAAGATGAAGACTAAACTAATTTGAAGGGTATAAAATAGGGAACATTCTGGATTAAACATATCAACACCATACTACTTACTACTAAACACGTCACACAGTTTGGATGAATATAGTGTAACGGAAATTTTATTACAAATCATCAGGGAGAAGGAAGTTTAGCACGGTTCCACCTTAAAATCAAAATACGTACAGAAAATTGGACTGGAGTTACAGACAACTTAATTGAAATTCTTCATTTTCAACATCATTTAATTATGACATTCTTCTACATCCACCCCAAGTCAATTGAGTATTCATTCAAAGAGGCTTTACTCTACAAATATATACTCTTAATTGGTGACCTAATCATAAACAAACGCAAGAAAAAACAGTTTAAAAATTTCTTAAACAACAGATATTTCGCATGTCAGCTACTTTCATTATTCCTAATATAATGATTCAACTTTAGGATGTCATTCTACACACCAATAATATTTTAAGTAACATTAAATAAATATCTCTAATTCTCGGTATTGAACTGGACCATCTTGTAACTATAATAAAATTTTACCTAAGTACTCAAAAATAGACACTTTTTACTTCAAGCGTGGTTCCCACCCCTCCCGAGGATTGGACAAGTAAAAAACTAATCACTGAATCTGATAGAATCAAATTTTAAGCAGAAAAGGGTGGTATACAACTTTTTATGAGATTTGATATTCTTTCAAATTGTGCTCAAATTTTTTATGATTTTTTAAATCATTCATTTTATAAAATACTGAATTTTAGATCACCATTTTACTGGAAAAATTCCATTTTGTTGTAACTTGTAAAATGTCAATTTTCGTAGAAAATTCTATGCCGCTTTCTATCTTAAAATTTAGTTCTCTATCAGATAAAGTGGTTAGTTTTTACTTACTTTTCTTTAACTCACAATGTGTGCACAATGTTTAAGTTCAAATCATTTAACACACTTCCTGACACAATCAATTTATGAAATTTTGCACAGTTTCTAAGATCGGATGATAATACAGTATTCTACTGTTACTTTTGCATATATCTTGAAAAATCTGCAAAATGAAATAGCGAAGGAGTGAGAGATCAAAACAAATCGTTAAGAGACGAATTTTTATTAAGCGATCTCTGGGGGAGTAAACCCCCCAAAAAGTATGATTAAAAAGTAGAAAATAAAGAAATTTTAAAAACTTGCTTTCCTGGAAAAAGTCGTACTAAAAAGTAACAAATAAAAAAATACTAATGCATGAATGCAAGAAAAAAAAGGTGTTCGCACTTTATATATAAGTATATGTATCATCTTACTGTACGCATGACTGAAGGAAACGATTCCACCCCTTTCATACAATCGTGCGTACAATCATACATGTACACAGCCTTACTTTTCTTGCATTCGTACATTAGTATTTTTTTATTTTTTACTTTTTAGTACGCCTTTTTACAGAAAAGCAAGTTTTTAAAAAAAATTATTTTCTTTTTGTTCACGCCCTAAGAACAATGGGTACCAACCTTTAAAGATTATTATTTATATTGGGTTTCAACTAAACAATTGCGAGGATCTTATAAAAATCCATTCATTGGAACAGGGTCCCGTGGTTTATCGGTTTTACGTTCTAACACCAATTAGAAACTTTTTAAGATGATTTAATTTACTAGAAACAATTAATAACCATCGGTCAATAAATTTGAAACGTCAACATGGAGTTCCCCAAGACTTCCTATTATCTCCCATATACAGTATCTACTGTCATGACATTTACAATTTATAAATTGTATAAAATTATTTCAGTTTCTTTTTTTAAATTTTTGTTAAAAGATAAATAATTTATATGTAGTATGCGTGCATGTACGGCATGCACCAATAAAAAAATAATATAGAAATTTGAGCTCTCTAAAAGCGAACTGCTAGTAGTCCGGGGCCCGACGCCCCTTTTTTAAAGTGATTACTAACAGGCTGAATTTTTGTGAGTGGCTTTGTTTTGATGTGTCTTCCAACTTTTCTCTCTGCAAAAATTCTCGGTAGAGGTATACAAAGCTCTACGCAGCCGCTGAACATGTTGATCGTGGAACTGACACTTTCATGGCGTAGTACTGGAAAACCTGCCAGGAAATTTGTAGGACAATTTTCATTTTCACAAAAATATTAATGAAACAATAATGTAAAAATCAGCTCGTTAATAATAAAATTTCAGACCTCGTTATTTTTACGTATAGAGGGCAGAGAACTCGCCAGTCCAACCCATCACTGTTGCCTATTTTTTTACATTAAATGTAATTTTTTGAAAACTAAAATTTGGGTTACTATTTTAAAATAGATTTTAGACGATTGGTCACACTTTCTTCATGGAAAGACAAAGCAAATCATGCTATAATTAAACAAAATTTACAACTTTTGCTTTAACCGAAAATGACATTGACTTATTTATAATGGGAGACTCGGTATTTTATCATGAAATATTTAAGATAATTTACATCCTAAGAATTATTTCAAATATTTATTAATGAAATACAAAGTATCAAGGGTAATATAACAAGACCTTCATAAATAGTCGGCTATTGTCATCAATTTTTTGAGAGTGCAATGGTTGTCAATTTGACGAGACCATATTTGGCGTTAATAATCTGACTAAAGCCTGACAGCTTCAGCTCGAGGGGTTTAGTCTTTGATTATTAACGCCAAATGTGGTTGAGCCAAATTGAAGAGCACTCGAGAAAAATTGTGACAATATAATAGCCGCTAATTTATCAAGGTCCAGTTATATTTTATTAGATTATTTCTTGAATGAGTTAATAATTGGATATATAAATTTTCAACTAATGTGACGTTTGAAAATATTTGTATGACAACAGTATGCCTACTTATTATAAGTTAATAAATTAAATATCAGCGACTATTTTCAGCCAATGCCATGGCAACGGGAAATAGCCACCGATATTTCCCGTTGCTATGTAGAGTTCAAAATAGCCACTGATATTCCTCGCTTCTAAGGAATTTCAAATATTGTGATTGGTTAAAAAATTCGATTTGACACAAGAAAGAAATAATCACTATTATTTACGTCGGAATCAAAATTTAATAATCGAGGTTGACATTGGAATTCTTTGGAAACATATTCGATGTTTTAGATTCAATTTCAAATGTCAACTGTTGTCGATGTAATTTTTTTGTCCTGTGTTGGTTAAATTATTATAAGAAATGTATTTACAGACGAACTAAACAAATTAAATATTATTTTAATTTGCGGAGAATGAGTTAAAATGCTTCTGCAACTGCGGTCTTATATGGAAAACGTTTTCCTGAGAGACTAAAGTCTGATTGTAAAACAATTCCAAGTTTATGTCATAATGGAAGTTTTAAAAACAAGAAATCTCATGGAGATCAAGAGCTACATGAAGAAAACACCGCTGCAGTCTATTAGAAATAATGAGATATAATCCCCATACCAGTTAAATGTAGTAACTAACGTTTCTACAACTTCGTACAGAATTTAAAAAATAATAAATTTTTCGCATCTAAAATTCATTTGGTGCATCACTTAAACCCAGGAGATAACGCAGGCTAGATATTTTGGCACAATCTTTCAATTCTTTTAGAGAGAAATTACAATTTTCTGAAACAAATTATGTGGAGCTACGAGTCTCGATTCTATAATTATAACCACACAGTCGATACTGGTATCAAGTAAACCCTAAGTGGATAGGACAAACCAGATTCCAGGCACAATTTAGGGTAAATTCTTGGTGTGGTATTATAAATGGATTCTGAATTCATAGTATGAAGGAAATCTAAATGGCGATTGCTATATGCAATTTTTATAAAATAATAGATTTATTAATTTAACAGTCATTTCTGTAATTATCAAAAGAAAGAAAAGAAAAATCCGAGCATACAAATAAAATTATTATGGTAGGCACAGTAACGGAAATTTCTATATAATTAAGCAAATGTGGAAAGTGACAATAAATATTACCATTGGCGGAAAGTATAAAGAAATAACAAGGATTTACCTTTGTTATTATTATTATTACCAATTCAATTATATACAATGTGGTTTCATTAAAATGATGCAGGTCCACATAATAACAATGTCAGTAATTATCTTCACCATACTGATTCAGGAAAATGAGTAGATACAAACAGAGTACTCAGGTGGCCCACTAGATCTCCTGATTTGACTTCATTAGATTATTATTTGTAGTGTTACTTAAAAAAATAGGTGTATAGGGAACCAATAGAAGACATGGTTGATCTTCATAATAAAATATATGCCAGTATGGTAGCCATCAACACAAATACACTACTGAAAGTGTGACGAGTTGAACTGATTAATAGGTTTTCATTGCACATAAATGAAAATGGCAATAATTTTGAGCATTTTCTTCCATATTTTTTTTTGTGTTTTATTATTGTATTATATTCACTATTTTATGATAGTATATTATAATGTTCCATTTAAAAGCCCAAAGTCAAAGTTATTTTCTGTTCAACCGAAAGTTGTAAATTTTGTTTTATGATTCGTGTTAAAAGTTTCCGGTAGAGCCGAAAATTCGTCTAAATTTTTTTTTATTTTTTATTTAACGCTTTCGGTATATCTGTTCCTTCTAAAGGGCACCATCTAAGATACTCCTGAAGTACACATCTATTTTATTTGTACATTTAATCTTGTACAAAAGTATGCCACTGTAGAGGCACATATACCACGAGAGTTCTTTTTCTTTTGGTAAGTGGAACTGAAAGGTTTAAAATAGTTACACAAATTTTCATTCTCAAAAAATTTCAATATTTAAACTCAAATATCTTGAAAATGGTTGGATTTTTGAAAATATTTTATATAACCAAATTTGACTGAAAATTAGAGTTTTTTTAAACATGCTCCATTTCAAAGTGCCCGCAATTGACAAATCTCTTTGCAGCCCAGCGCCATCTACATCTTAACATATTAAAAAAACTATTCATCTCTAAAACTGAAGCCATTTACACATTCTAGAAATTGGATATAGTAGTATTCAAATATCTATTATTCTCCAAAATATTACACATGGGAGTTTCTATTGGTATACCCTGTACATGCACCTTTCTGTCGGATTTTAATGATTTTTGTTTTGCTTATCGATTAAACCTTCTGGAATATAAAGCCACGTCAATCTAAAAAAATATTTTCTTTAAATACAAGGGTGTAACAATAAATATGTTTCTTTTTTAATCCAAAATGCTGTAGGAATCACAGAATCCAGATTAGACCCAATTGTAGCCATATCATACTCAACGTTTTCATTTTTGATACAGACTTTGTTATTCTTGCAATTAAAAAAGTTGCACCGAATAGGAAAAAACGTCTAAAATTTTTGTTTTTGGCACCAAGTTTATTTGAATTGGTTAAGTAATAAAATAATGGCATCCAAAAAACCCAAAAGTTTGAATTTTTCCACTCGGTTAATTGCAAAGTGAAACGTTGCATCAAAAATAGAAAGATGGGCTATAACTGGATTTGCTGGTAATTTTCTTTGATATTAAAAAAAGCTTTAGTCTGTATTTAAAAAAAGCTTTAGTCTGTATTTAAAAAAAATATATATGAATTGAAGAAGCAGTTTTATATTCCCTTGTTTTAAACACTTATGGAACCGCTGATGTTAACATTGGCATGGAATATCAATTATATTATGTGATGTGGCAACGGGTTAGTCTGTGATTGTTAATGAACATAATGGATTTCAAGAATTTTGGTAAAAATTGCTTATTTATTGCAATAAAAGGGAGTTATTCTTATCACTCATATTTTATCCTTGAGCTGGAGTTGGAATGAACCTTTGATGTGAATTAAGAAGTAGTCTTATATTTCTTTGCTTTCAACATTTTTGGAACCACTGATGTTAATATTGCAGAATATTAATTACCTGAAAATGGAACAATTTTGGTTTATTAATAGATATGAGAAATACTGGCGAGCTTTAACAAGCCGGGCATATATTGGCGAAAAAAGTATTTTGTCGGCCATATTTGATTCTGGGGGTGAGGAAGAAAATTTAATACGAATTGGCAAAGTCATTTTATATTCCCTTGTTTCCAACATTTTTGGAACTGCTGATATAAATATCAATGGAATATTAATTATATTGTACGACACTGGAGTAGTTTGCGATTTTTAACGAAAATATGATGGATTTCAAAAAGAAAAAATTGGTTATTTATTGCAATAAAGGAGTTAAGGTTGGAACCTTTGCCGTAAACATAATGGATTTCAAGAAGTTTGGTAAAAATTGCTTTTATTGCAATAAAAGGGAGTTATTCTTATCACTCATATTTTATCCTTGAGCTGGGGTTGGAATGAACCTTTGATGTGAATTAAGAAGTAGTCTTACATTTCTTTGCTTTCAACATTTTTGGAACCGCTGATGTTAATATTGCAGAATATTAATTACCTGAAAATGGAACAGTTTTGGTTTATTAATAGATATGAGAAATACTGGCGAGCTTTTTTAACAAGCCGGGCATATATTGGCGAAAAAAAGTATTTTGTCGGTAATATTTGATTCTGAGGGTGAGGAAGAAAATTTAATACGAATTGGCAAAGTCGTTTTATATTCCCTTGTTTCCAACATTTTTGGAACTGCTGATGTAAATATCAATGGAATATTAATTATATTGTACGACACTGGAGTAGTTTGCGATTTTTAACGAAAATATGATGGATTTCAAAAAGTAAAAATTGGTTATTTATTGCAATAAAGGAGTTAAGGTTGGAACCTTTGCCGTAAACATAATGGATTTGAAGAAGTTTGGTAAAAATTGCTTTTATTGCAATAAAAGGGAGTTATTCTTATCACTCATATTTTATCCTTGAGCTGGGGTTGGAATGAACCTTTGATGTGAATTAAGAAGTAGTCTTACATTTCTTTGCTTTCAACATTTTTGGAACCGCTGATGTTAATGTTGGTACAGAATATTAATTACCTACCTGACAATAGGATAGTCTGTGATGGTGAATAAATATTGATAAGTTTGATAAAAGGCCGAAAGTAAACTGGTAACTCATAGCAATAAAAAAGAGTAATTTTGTCCCTTGTATTTGATCCTAGAAGAGGGGATGGAATTTTAATATGAAATAATGAAGTAGTATGTATTTCCTTGTTTGTAACCGCTGATGTTAATATTGGCATGGAACATTCGATTACATTATGTAACAATGAGTTAGTCTGTTGTGATTTTTAAATAAATATGATTTCAAGAAGCTCGCTTAAAATTGGTCATTCACTGTATTAAAAGTGTGTTTTATTAGTCATATTAGGTCCTAGAGGGGTTGAACAAACCTTTGCTGTGAATTAAGAAGTAGTTTTATATTTCTTTGATTTCAAAATGTTTGTAACTGCAACACTGACACACAACATTAATTACTTGGCAATGGGATAGTCTGCGATTTTCAATAAATATAAGAAATATTGGCAAGTTTGGTAACAGGCCGAACGTTGGTAATTAATTGCAATTAAAAAAAAACAGTATTTTTATCGCTTATATTTATTTTACTCTGAAGGTGGGGTTTGAACCTTTGCTATGAATTGGCGGGATAATTTATATTGTTTATTTTTAAAACTTTTGGAACTGCTGATGTTAATATTGGTATAGAAAATCAATTATATGACAATGCGATGGTCTAGAGTTTTTAAAAAAGTTTGGTAATCTATGCAATCAAAAGTTATATTTGGTCCTGGGGACGGTGTTAAAACCTTCACTGTGAATTGATGTAGTTTACATTTCTTTGCTGTCAACATTTTTGGAACCACTGATCTTAATAACAGCATAGAATATCTCTTAAAAATGGGAAAATCTGCGATTTTTAACAAGATATCGAGAAGATTGGTAAAAAGGGGATATAAATTGGTAATTAATTGAAATAGAAATAGGTATTTTTATCATTCACATTTTATCCTGGAGGTAGGGTTTGGAACCTTTGCTGTGAATTGACAAAGTAGTTCTATATTTCTTTATTTTCAACGCTCTTGAACCTGCTAATGTTAATAGTAGTGTGGAACATCGATTATATTGTGCTAATAAGATGTTGTTTTTAACAACTATAAGAGATTTTAAGTTTGGTGAAAATTGGTAATTCACTGAATAAAAATAAAGAGTTTTTATCACTCCTATTTTATTCTTTATTTTTAACATTTTTGGAACTGCAGTACTGGAAGTATTTATACGAAATATCTCAAGAAAGTTTGGCAAATGGTGGGACATAATTCTATTATTCACCACAACAAAGTATGTAATTTTATCATTCATATTTTGTTCTGGAAGTACAGTGTAAGGTGTGAATCGACAGCAAAGTAGTTTCTCGCATTTCGCCAACCATAGTGGCGTCATCTGGAGGTGGTTAAAGTCAAATTAATATTTAGCTATTTTAATCATCCTCAGATGATGCGAACATGGTTGGCAAAATGTGAGCCGAGTATTGTGTTCGGTGTTTTGGTGCTTATGGAAACTACTTCGTCACTGGTTAATCTGCACATGGCATCTGCAATAATTCTTATCTATTAGTTGAACAGGGCTAAACATGGAATTGATGACTGGTTAAATCTGCCCGATGCATTTAAAAGTCGTCAGGAGGTACAAAGTTCATCAAAAATTTCTGTTTTGCTGTAATTTTTTTATTAGTCAATAAATAATTTAAACAAATTTTTGTTCATACCTTTAAATTTCTCTTAGATCAAATTACAAAAGGAATAATTCTAGACTCTTTTAACAAAAGCAACCTTTGTTGGTGTTAATAAAATAAATTAAAAATCATCAAGAAACAAAAACGTGTTTAAAAGAAAAATGCACTCAGAGCCCCAGGGTTAACCCAGGTGGTGCAAACCCAGGCTTTAACCCTCGACTTTTTTCCCAACATAATAAAAGTAGAATATTTACTATAGGATAATTTTTAGAAAAACCTTGTCAACAATTGTAAATTTTTAAATATTTGCAAAATTTGTATCCTTCATTACCCGTGTGGGAAATTACGGGGACTAATTTGAAATCGAACGGCCAGTTACACCAACTGGGCTACTAGATTTGAAACCTACTTCCGAAAATGAGTATATATAGTAACAGTTGATAAAAATTATATTCGTTTATTTAGCTCCTTACAAATACTACAACTATTAATTAAATTCCTTCCTAACTCTTTACACTTTCCAGGATACAAAATTAATCATTAAATGTATAATATAAAAGGCTAATTAATATGTATACAGTATTAAATAAATGATATAACGATACCATTCGTGCAAAATAGCGCCCACTTTCTCTTTTTAAATAATTTACCTACTTTTGCTAGTGCTAGGAGTGCTATTTCTGGAATTGTTTGACCCTGTAGAAGAGGGGCTGCCCTCTTTGCTGGCCCCGTTAGTGGACTTCGCCGGCTGGGGGATGATCGTAATCTCGTCATTGATTTTCAAAGGCTTCATTTCCGTTTTGTTGGTCGTCGAGGGGGACGAAGAGGCACTCTTTTTATCCATCACGCGTTTGGCCACGACGCTGTGTGCGGAGTACACGTGGTTCTCAAACTGCTTGTACATTCCGAATGTCGCAGTGCACACCGTGCACTTGTAAGACAGGTGTGCCGGCTTTAATGTCATATTGTGGTCTCGGGCGACGTGGTTAAGCAATTTCCATTGGTACACCTGTAAATTACAATTTCAGTTAGGACATGAACTGAATGTGGAGAAAATAGGCCAGCGCTATAGTTGCTCATTTCAATAATCTTTGTTACATATAGGACATATCAAAGAGACAGATCCACAAAACCATGTTGGACCTAGATAGCATTTAAAACCGTCAGAAGCAACAGATCAAGAAAAACGTCAAAGATGACTTTTTTCGGAACTACCACAAATTTGACTAGTCTTTGAAAGTTGGAAGTACATTAAAATTTTACTTGCAGTAAAAAATTATGCCACAGAATGTGAAAATGGTTTTTGAACGTTTTAAAGTGACATTGCAGCAAAAGTAAATTAAACTGCAACAAAATTTATTTTTCTTAGTATTTCAAAAAAATTGAACTTTTTCTTTTCCATATGAGATTCTAAATTGAAGTGAACAATAACTCGGTCTCTGCCGAGTCGCTGGACGTTTGAATTTCAATTTGAAGGCAAAGAATTTGTCGGAAATATGTCTTACATTCGGAATTGGAAACTGCAACAAAAATAAAATTCTGAACTAAGTAATTTTTCCCATATGATATTACCGTTATATGAAGGACCTATTTATTAAGTTGAATGATATAGTGTACCGAATTGAAAGAATGAATATACACTGTCTTCTGCCGCAGCTGAGACTTGAACTCAGGAGTGATGCAGTGACTAGCTGTGTTGCCTCTCACACAACCCCAACTCAACAACACACTAAGAATGCCACTAAACATCGACACCCTAGCCATTGAACCGATTTAAATGAAGTATTTCGAAATAGTTGGATAGGGTGGGCAGTAGTCATCTAGATCGCCAAATTTGACGCCCCTAGATACCTTAAAAGCAAAATGTAAATAATTTGCCCAGTAAATGTGGAAGATTGAAGGGGATAATTTATGAAAAAATTGGGGCATATATTATCGACAACATTCAAAAAAAATTTATTAACAGTCTTGGATATTGTTAGGTTGCAATTTGAAACATTTACTTGTTTTTCAAATTTCCTCATTGCTTTATTTCAAAAAGTTTCCTAACTTTTATTTACTTTTAAAACTGAAGGTAGTTTTTCTTAAACATTTCCATGCAACTTACATCGATATTTATCATAAAAACTTGACAAAAAAAATTTAAGAAGTATATCAAAATGAGAACCCGTTAATATGTCCAAGTAAAATTGTACACAATCTGTCGAACTTTCCATTACTTTACGAAAACATCGTATTTTCTTTGAAATAATTTTTTTCTAATTTGTGCATAGACAGAATATACGTTGGTTTGTTAAATTTACTGTGCATTTTATTTCCCCCGATATTTTCCTGGATTATATTTAAATGTTATTACAAAAGTGTTACTAACTTGTATCTGTCCATTCTTGTGGAAAAATGGCCAACAAACCAACCACAGGAATTCACCGTTTCTTCATTGTAGTTACCCTGAGCCTCTATCATACAGCTGATAGAGAAAAT
Source organism: Leptura quadrifasciata (assembly GCA_963675555.1). Classification (NCBI taxonomy): domain Eukaryota; kingdom Metazoa; phylum Arthropoda; class Insecta; order Coleoptera; family Cerambycidae; genus Leptura; species Leptura quadrifasciata. Next base: position 2,009,639 of record OY776673.1, read on the forward strand.
TGTGCTTTTACACTTTGAAACAAACTGGCACTCAAGGTAAAAACTTGCTTGCTACTTAAACAAGGTGAAAGTCTATGCAATGTTAACGAAAGACATTACATCAAAAATAAACTTTTATCTATTAATACATCCATCTCATGTGTAAATTTGACGCTACCAATGAATAACTATAGTGTTATGTGCTGCCCTCTAACAGAGAGGAGAGTTGTAATTACTCCCTGGCCAGAAGGGTGGCGCGCCATCTGTGGGCCAACTGGCGAACCACCATTTAGTAGTGCCTAAGAAAATTATAGAGAATTCCAGTATCTTCTGGAAAGTTCTACAATGATATTCTGGACATTCCAAGTGGGTATATAAAGAGGTGAAGCCAGCAGATGGGGGAACAGAACAGTACAGTTTAGTGAAGAATAAGGAACAGTTCAGTATCCAGTTCAGTTCTGGGTAATCTGTGGTTCTGGTTACAGAGACAGTTTGTAGAAGAAGAGTTCAGTTGAGTGAAGTAGGCAATACAGAGTTTTTAGGTTAGATAAAGTTGTCAAGTTTAGGAAGAAAAGTACATAGTGTTTTAAAAGTAGTGAATTCATATTAGATTAAGTTATTATTAGTTGTGTGATTTTGAAGTATTTACTAGTGTAATTTTAGTGATTAAATAAATCAGTGGTTTGTGAAAATTCTGGTTGCAAGTTATTTAAACCCACAGAGTGTTTACTGAAAACTGTAAGCACGTAACAATTGGTGTCAGAAGCGGAATTGCAACAGAATTTCTGAAGAATTCGACAAAGTTCCATAGTGTTCTATTTGGAAACCACTGGATATAGTTAAGTAAGTCGTACTGGAAAGTGATATCGATATTGGACAAGACTTATTTGTGCTAGTGTGAGGATTTTGTGGACATATTTGACGTATACCAGATATAGACTTTAAATAAGACTTGTTAGTGTTGTTTGTTAGTTTTTGAATGGAAACAAGAAGCATGGCCGCTGAAAAACAAATGCAAGACATGTTCGCCGCATTTAGAAAAATGATGCTAGAGGAAAAAGAAGAACAAGAGAAACGACGTCAAGAAGAAAAGGAAGAGCAAGAGAAACGACGCCAAGAAGAAAAAGAAGAACAAGAGAGACGTCAAGAAGAATTGAGAAAAATTATACAGGTGCAACAAGATGCTATCCTGTCAGCCACTAATGAGGTCAAGGAACAAGTAGATAAAGTTGAACAAAAAGTGACTGGCGTGGAAGGAAAAGTGACCGCAGCCGAAGAAGAAGTAGGTGATGTCAAAGGAAAAGTAAATAAGGTTGAAGAGGAAGTTAGTGGAGTTAAAGGGAAAGTTACTGATATGGAAGAAAAATTTCGTGCAGTTGAAGGAGAGGTAGAGCGACTTAAGCGACTGTTAAGAGAACAAGGAGGCCAGCTGGTATTATCATCATCAGGTCCTCGATTACAACCGCCTTCCTTTGATGGTCAAACTTCTTGGTCAACTTATAAAAGACAATTTGAGGCAGCGGCATACGCAAACAATTGGAGTAACGAAGACAAAGCTATGGCATTGGTGCTAGCATTAAGAGGTCAAGCCTCAGAGTTGCTTCAGACTATCCCAGTAACGCAGCAACGGGATTTTAAAGTTTTGGAGGCTGCACTAGATCTAAGATATGGCGACCAACACCTTGCCCAAGTATACCGGACTCAGCTCAAATCACGCACACAAAAGGCTGGGGAAAGTTTACAAGATTTTGAAGCAGCTGTTGAGCGACTGACATACCTGGCTTACCCGGATGCGCCCAAAGAATTCCAGGAACAATTAACAGTTGATACTTTCATTGATGGCATAAGAGACGAAAAGATCAGGCGAGTCCTTAGATTATCTCGAGCTAAGACTGGTAGCGAAGCCTTGATCCATGCCCTCGAAGTTGAAGCAGCTTATGAAGAGACTCTACATCCGAGAGTACGAGCCATGAAAGTAGAAGAAGAGAACCATTTAGAAAAGTCAAATATGGAATCTTTGATGGCTGACCTGCACAAAATGATAAGCCAGTTGATGAACAAACCAGATGCTCCAAGGAAGCAGGAAAGAGAACAGAGCGATGGACAGCCAAGGAAGGTGATTTGGTGTTATCAGTGCAGCAAACCAGGACATATGATGCGGCAGTGTCGAGAACGGAATCCTGGGGAAGTAAACACTGCAAAGAAAGAGGAAGTTCGCTCTGATAAGATGAGATTGATTGTTATGTTAACAGACATACAGAAAATGGTCGCACAATTACTAAACGAATTAAGTTCGCGACCGGAGCTGAAACAGGAACCGCAACCGCCGAAACAGGAGCCGAAGCAGCAGCGAAGTGCTGGAGGTCCGACAAAAGTAATCCGCTGTTATAATTGCGGCAAATTGGGGCATGTCAAGAGGTACTGTCGCCAGAGGAGCCCTAAGGAAGTGAATGCCGAGAATGTAAAAATGCAGCAGGATATAGCAGAAGTGAAGGCAGTTAAGATAGAGGTTCCGAAGGACTGGTCAAAGAAAGTTCTAAGAGAGGAACAACTGAACGACGATGAAATTGGACCAATGTTGAAGGCGAAAGAAAAAGGAATCCGCCCGGAATGGAAGGACGTTTCCAGTAAAAGTGTTGGACTGAAGGCTTTATGGGCGCAATGGGATTCACTTAGGGTTATAGATGGCCTATTACGGAGAGCATGGGAGAGCCCGGATGGGAAAGAAGTTACCATGCGGTTGCTGATACCCAGGTGCCGAGTACCAAAAGTACTTCGGGAAGTGCACGAGGGAATATCCAGAGAGCACTTTAGCAGAAATAAGACTTTGGCTAGAGTACGGGAGCGATTTTACTGGGTAAATAGCTCTCAGGATGTAGAGGCTTGGTGTCGCAGTTGCAAGGTTTGTGCGAATGTGGCTGCCAAGAGGTCACCTACAGGGAGTGGTGATCGAATGAAGGCTAGATATGACCGCAATGCCAGTTCAGCAGGATTCAAGGTGGGGGATTCGGTTTGGCTGTATAACCCACAGCGGAGTGAAGAAGGATTCTCGAAGCCTCGCTCACCTTGGGAAGGACCGTATTCTGTCATCACTCGGATCAACGACGTTGTTTATAGGATTCAACGTAGAAAGAAGTCCAAGATGAAGATCGTGCACCTGGACAGGTTGGCAAAGTATACTGGGGTATCTGAAATGCCTGACCGGGACGTTCAGGCTTAAGGAGGGGGCAGTGTTATGTGCTGCCCTCTAACAGAGAGGAGAGTTGTAATTACTCCCTGGCCAGAAGGGTGGCGCGCCATCTGTGGGCCAACTGGCGAACCACCATTTAGTAGTGCCTAAGAAAATTATAGAGAATTCCAGTATCTTCTGGAAAGTTCTACAATGATATTCTGGACATTCCAAGTGGGTATATAAAGAGGTGAAGCCAGCAGATGGGGGAACAGAACAGTACAGTTTAGTGAAGAATAAGGAACAGTTCAGTATCCAGTTCAGTTCTGGGTAATCTGTGGTTCTGGTTACAGAGACAGTTTGTAGAAGAAGAGTTCAGTTGAGTGAAGAAGGCAATACAGAGTTTTTAGGTTAGATAAAGTTGTCAAGTTTAGGAAGAAAAGTACATAGTGTTTTAAAAGTAGTGAATTCATATTAGATTAAGTTATTATTAGTTGTGTGATTTTGAAGTATTTACTAGTGTAATTTTAGTGATTAAATAAATCAGTGGTTTGTGAAAATTCTGGTTGCAAGTTATTTAAACCCACAGAGTGTTTACTGAAAACTGTAAGCACGTAACAATATTTTAATACTTACCCTTCCACAAACTGGACATCGCCCAGAATCCTTGCTTTTGTTAGCAGCATCCTGCATACTAGAAGTAACGAGCCCATGCGAACCTAACAAATGCCTCTCCAAACCCTGATCTGTGAAGAACCTGAACTGGCACTTCTGGCAGTTGAGAGGCGGCCTGTTGTATATCATCTTGGGATGAATCTTAATCTTGTGTATCCATTGCATGTGATTTCTCAACTGTTCCAGATCCTTGATGTAGCCATCACAGATTTCACAAATAACAAAGGAATTCTTAGAGGTAGTATCGCCCGGTTTAGCCGGAGCCACGGGCGAGGATGTCGTGCCGCGAGGTAGAGGCGTTATCGAAATGCTTGGCTGCTGTGAAGGCTTCTTAGATTGGTTTGCATTCTGTAAAAATCAATGTGTCGTTATTTTTGAAGTGGTGTAGGGGTGGGAAGAGTCGAAGGACCAAAAACCACATACTATAAAGACGTAACATCAAAATATCTTTCTGTTTGCAAGAACACTTTAGTTATATTCGATATGTATTTTCACCACTTAGTTTATGGTTAACAATGCAGAGAACTGAGACAGCATTAGTTTTATGGGTTAAATAAAAGATAAAAAAAAAAGAACCTCAAGTCAACCCCCAAAATAATTAAAACTGAAAAATTATTTAAAATTGTGCACCTAGCTTCGCTAACGTGACTAGAAAAAACTTAAACTTATAACATACAATTTTACCGACACTTATAACATGCATAAGCCATACATTCATTGATATCTATTAAAGGTAGGGTATAGGGCTCATTTGTAAGACTCTCTCCAGATCTGGATTGTTTAAATAATCCGGTTCAGTGAGCCTGTTGGTTCATTAGATGTACCGGAATTTGTAATACATTGTCTCAGTCGACTGTCAAGTGTCCGAGCTATATATGTGCATCAATTCATAAGGCAGCACTTGCTATCATTTTCTTTGAGGACAATCTAAAATCTTCAAAAATCACCCAAAATATAGTTTTGCATAATAATTTATATTGGAAATCTGACTTTTAAAAGCCTCTTCTAGTTGCCAAATTATTTTTTAGTTTCAATATAAACATATAACAGGACAAAAGATTTGAGATATTAATATCCTTAATTTCAACGTAAAGTTAATAGACAATTTAAATGACGTAGTACAAAAATTTGATTAATATTTTATTAAGAGTATCGAAGATATTAGTGAAACTATACTCTTTAATAATAGAGAATTTTCAGTTAACAATAGTAATAACAGTTCTTCTGATTTTAAATTATTAAATAGATGCAAACTAAAGGAAACAATTGTTCACTGGCTAGCAAAAGTAGTCCTGATGATGCATGTTTATTAAAAAAGATTTTTTATGTATTAGCTGACCCCAACTTAATATAATTAATTGCTCTTTATTGAGTAGAAAAGTTCCTGATTCTTTGAAGGTATCTACAATTATTCTGTTTACAAAAAGTTGTTAGATCTATTAAAGCTGAAGAGTTTCGACCAATTAATAATCCAGCAGTCGTGTATAGAAATTTGATCGATTTTACGCAAAAAAATAATACAGGTATCTGAAGGTTGTAGGTCATAGAGGGGGGTTAGTAAATGATAAATACGTATAGATGTACAATCAGATTTATCCCATTTTTTTTATAGACAACGACCCAAGTCGGAAAATTCAGTTTTGGGGCCGTAGAATTTTCCAATTATATTTTAGAGAAAAGTTGTATTAGTAGAGACTGTAGGTATTAAAAAGACCTTTAATTTCATTTTTTTATGCGTTAAAATCGATAAGGTTTGTTCTAAACTATTTATTTTTTATAATCTAAATATATGATAAATTAATGAAGCAGCCATTTGTTAGTACGTAATAAAACATTTTCAAATTAAACATAAAAATGACTGATTCTTTTCTATGCACTATATTTATCCTTTATATATTTATTTTATTAGCATCAAATTATTATTAAATAATAAAAAATTAAATTAAAGGTCTTTTTTAATACCTACAACTACACCTGTTATAAATGTGTGTGGCTTCTATCTATATAAACGATCTTACTAAAACTTTTATGAAGTAAAAAAAGCTGTACAAGATGCTTTGGTAAAATAGCTTTATATTTATGTTGTAAGAACATTTTACCAGCAGTCTTATTCAACTGAACTGTCTTATAAACAATTTAGTGCTGAATAGAGTTTCAAAATAACCAGTTAGTTCTGTAAGTTGCCACAATATATGATTTATAAGGCTTTAAGCGCAAGACTGAATGTTAAACATAATATTTTTAGTCGCAAACTCCTCTATAAATCCTTATTTTACTATAAGGAACCTAACCAAACTGCAACCAACAGCTACTCTCCGGGCTATGTGCCCCGCCGAGCGCTGAATTACAAGTTACAAGCCTGGCGCGTTAAGTGTAATAATTGCATATTACCATCAAAACGCTAATGCTTCGATTGCAGCAAACACCAGCCGAAAGACTGATCCTACTTAAAGGAGCTCCCTTGCCAGTCGTCACACACCACTTGCAGACTGCAGTTTCGAGCTGTTGGCTCTCGTCAGTGCAAGGTAGGTATGCAATTATTACACTTAACGCGCCAGGCTTGTAACTTGTAATTCAGCGCTCGGCGGGGCACATAGCCCGGAGAGTAGCTGTTGGTTGCAGTCTGGTTAGGTTCCTTATAGTAAAATAAGGATTTATAGAGGAGTTTGCGACTAAAAATATTATGTTTAATATTCCGCCCTCTAAAAGCACATTTGAAGACTGAATGTGTTACTTGGGATACCTTCAATTTTTAAAAATGCCAATTATTATCTATTTGCCTAAGTTTCGTATAAAATTTGTAAGGTTGTTGGCTCATGGTCTGTGACATGATAGGGTCACTGAACAGGATCAGTTAAAAATGACAGATCTCTAATTTTGACAATATCTTGAAAATATGTGGGGTCGATTTTATTCCAAAACCGATTTTTTGAAAATACCAATAACAATACACGGTTTTTGTGTCCTTCAACAGGGCTATTAGCAAAGTTAAAGCGCTGAGGCTTAAGTTTGTGTTCTCCATATGGCCAAAGAAAAGTATGCTATAGAAAATGGTTAAACAATATATAATATAGCAACTAGTGTTAATGTAAATGTACAAACTATTAAAATAAAGCAAATGTATAGTAAATTGCTACACAAAAGTCAGTCTGTTGTCCTCAAAGTCACATTTAAAGGAATTATTTTTTCAAGGAAGTCGGACACATTTTTTTCTTATGTAACTGTTGTGGAGCATTTTAATCGTTTTAGAGACACTGAAAAAAAAAAGTTGATACGCAGGCAAATCTGTCGTACCTGAATGGCCATAGTGCTAGAGGCGGAAGGCATGTTGGGGAGAAACATGTGGCCAGGGTTACCAAGCCGGCCGCTTAAATCTTGTCCTCCCACCACCTAACACATATACTACTTTACTTCTCAAAACTAGCAATAAACTTATTAGATAAACACACAATATGAAATGGATGGCGCAAGTCTAACAACTTAAGTGAAATGTATGGTCAACGAAAAGAGGTAAATTTGGAAAAATACTTGGTTCAGTGGAACATCCCATGATGGCAATGAAATATTTAAAATTTGTATTTATTGCAAAGGACTATTTATGATATTAAAAAGTATCCCTTTTTAAACAGTTCTAATTTCAGAGATAAACGTCATGCACGTGATATAAAATTTTGTTTGTGGATTAACTAACCCCTCTTTTTTAATATTAATCCTTTTCATTATTTTGTGATTGTAGTCAACCGATAACAATATGCTAGAAATAAAAGTGTATACATTTTTTAAAAAAACACGGTTTTATTGAAAAGTTAAAAAAAGTTGAATTTTTTCATGTATTGCAGTATTTTTAGTCAAAAAATGAAAGTGTGGGGCGCTCATCATAAAATATTACTTTTCTCTCATGACTATTTTTTTTTTTAATAAACAGCAAGAAAAAACTGTCCGATATTAAAGATAGAATTAAATCTTGGTAATCACTAAAAGTCTACGTATCTGTCTCTAAAGTTGAGGGTTTCAATATGGCGGCTATTTCAAAATGGCGGATCGACAAAGTTAAATTTACCTTATCTCCCACATCCCCATTACCCGATACAAATATTTTTTTTGACTATCTTAAAATATTATCAAAAAAATGAAAAACAGGGTGATAGATACACATTAAAAATATGCTTAATTTTTTCAACAAAGTGGTCCCTGTTTTTTTAAATTTTTGATTTCTTTGAATTCTTTAACAAAAAATATGTAGCGCAGCGTCTGTTCCACCAGAATCTGCTTTTTCCAACTTGAAAATTTTTATTCTTAAATGAGATATCGCCAACTATTTGTTGCAAAATTAAAAACTTTTGTTTGTGTCTACTTCAACTTACATGTGCGATACTGGTTTCACACTTTGTAATTATAAACAACAAAATTCTTGACTTTTTTATTAGTTTCTTTTTTTTTTTCACGAAATACACGGTTTATAAAGATTAATTGGTCATTTCTGGTTTAAATAAGAGGATTTTGAAAGCATCATTAAGCGTAGATGTGTACTCACACTCAAGAAGTCTTCATAAAATTCAGAAAGATTTAGGAAATGTTCAATCATCTCAAAAAAAAAATGAATACTGATGAAGATGGAACAAGAATTACTCGGATACAGTATGGAGATCGCTATTAGGCATATAGGGAAATCATATACACTTATGTACATGTGCAATATGGGTTAGAATCACGAGCTGATACGAAATGGATGGTGGGGCATAAGTAATGTAAATGTATTTTGAGCGGAAGGTGTAGGTGACCCGTTGTCAAATAAGGAATTTTCAAATTACCAGGTATCATCTCAAAATATTAATTTGTTGAAATTAATTATGGTGATCAACAAATAAACAAAAGGATCTTTCTCAAAATAAGTGGGAGTGGATCAATTTTCGTACGCTACAATACGCATTTAATTATTTGTATTTGTCTTCTGTTAGATAAATATCCATTTTGAGACGTTAATATTATCTTAACTGCAATAATACTTAAATTTTGTAAGGTTACCTGTGATCAAAGTCCAATGAACTCTAGTAAATAATAAATAAATCCATAACATCTACAATCACAGCACATTGGATCACCCCACCCTAATTACACTCCATTAGATGACATTCTCATAGGTATTGTCTGGTCGATAGCCGAGTGGGTTAAGGCGCGATGTGGCAATTGCGATTAATCACACAAGCAGCGCACCACCGGGTTCGAATCCTGGCTCCGGCACTATCGGAGGAAATGGTCGTATGTCCGCGTTTTTTCAATGTGTAACCACCTTCCGCACAAGCCCCTGGCTTCTGGAATTGGGGTTGTCTAATTTCTGTGGTGTTTATTTATTATTGCGCATGGCATTAGTGTATAAGATTTCCCTATACGCCTAATAGCGATCCCCATACTGTATAAGTACTAGCCGGATATACAGCTTCTTCCGTATTTATGCAATAAAACATATAAAAATATAATTTTAACCAATTCAAGAAGTAAAGAAGAAATAACTAAAGTTGTGGATTTGACAGCGGATCAAATTTTGGAGTCCACCACTATTGAAAAAATGGGTAAGAAAATGTTGGTTATAACCTCTAGAGATATCGGTCATAGCTTGTTTAAAAATAAAAACAAGCAACTTTTTAAAACCTCATTGTTAACTAGACGTTGGTAGGCTACATATTTTACAAAAGAATTTTTTTCAAAAATCAAAAGCAAAAAACACTGTGGTCGATTTGTTGAGAAAAATTAATTGTATTTATAATTTCTACTATACACAGAATATATAGCAGATTTAAGAATTTGTCAACTCGCCATTTTGAAATAGTAGCCATTTTGAAATAGCCGCCATTTTGAAACCCTCAATTTCAGAGATTTTTACCAAACCTAATGTACAATCCTCCCATAATATGCTCCCCCCCAATTATACCAAATTGTTACATCTTGGGATTGCATAATCTTTATATCATAAATAAGTAAAGTAAGTATACTGCTAAAAAAGTATAACTTATAAAGCTGGCTTACACACTTCGCAACACACTAAATGCTTGAAATAGAATTTACACTATTTTCAAAATGTTTTATTTCTGATGAACTGATTTCAGTGCTACTTTCACTTTTTGCAAGCTCATTCCACAGTACCTTAAATCAAAAGTCTAAAAACTTGGTGAACTGATACATAAGGGAAGTTTATCATATAAAACAAAATTTTACGTTGGTTCCACGAAGAGAAAAAGGAATCTCAGACATTTACCTCTAAATAATGTTATCTTACCCACCTACCCACCCCCCCATCATAATAATATGGACAAAATCCTACATTAAACACATTTTAGGAAATGGGAATTACTGGGGGATGATTTTGTGATAAGATGGTATATTTGTGATATCTTATCAAATGATCTCAACAGAAGACTAGAGGGGAAAAAATTCATAACTTTTCTTGTATTTTGCAAAAATACAAAAACACATCACTTAGTAATATCAGATTGCACTCTATTTGTACCTAATAAAAAAAAATTGTCACTTCAGATATAGTTCAAATCATGAATGTTGTCTTTCACGTCATCATCCTCCTTTCAAAGGTAAAAGGGAACGTCCGTTATGTTTTCCTGATCAAAGCACTTGTTTAATTGCACCACTATGTCTCTGGCTACTACATTCAGTCTTTTATCCACCGCATGCTACTGAGTTGACAGAGAACTGATAGAATGCTGAATGTTGGCTGCGGCTATGACTAGTGGTTGTATTATTCATTTGTAAAACGCATCGTTGTACTTTGAATTTCTGTCATAGCTTCAGCAGACGTGGCTTTCTGTTATTCACATCCTATGCACTTTGTATTTGCAAAGATAAAAAAATCGCATGCCGTTGATAAGTACATAAATGGATGATGTAAACGACAACATTTGTGATTTCAATTATATCTGATGCCGTTGATAATTTTTTTTTTAAATAAGACACCCTATATTTTATTTAAAAATTGATAGTGTTTTTGCAAAGGAATTCAGTGATACATTTTTTTTTGTAAACAACCTAGAAAAAATTTCTAGAATTTCTTTACAAAGCGTGAGATGTACAATATTAAACAAAATCCACGACAATTTAATTTTTTGTTACAACAGATTTAATGTTCAAAGTGTGCACCATTAATAATTTAACAATGACAAATACAAAATTATTAAAGCAGGCATATCCAAGAGAGCGAGAGATCCAATAAGCAAATATTTATTATTTTTGACTATAACTTTTTTTTTTAATACATATATTGGGAAAAAATAGACTACCTATAGAACTATGATAGGTACAGTGATATGAATTTTCACTCTCAATAATTTTAGTTGTCTGCAAAATTAGTTAATTTAAGACTACAAGATAATATGAAGATTGACACTATTTCCAAATTTAAATTAACTAATTCAAAAAACTGAAATTATTGAGTGAAAGTTCATATCACTATACCCCGTCATAGTTCTACTTACGTAGTCTTATACTTTTTCACCAATATATGTAATAAAAAAAAAGTTATGGCCAAAAATAATAACTATTTTCTTATCGGATCTCTCTCTCTCTCTCTCTCTCTTGAATATAACCACCTTAATGACATTTTCAATTCTGGTTGATATTATTAATTGACATGTTTTTGTAATTTTGCAAATGCAAAACAGAAGAAAAATTATGATGAAAATGAGACTGAGGGACTTCTAAGGAAGAATAGGGAGGGAGGAAAGGTTGATGGAGGAGTAAGAAAGCGAGAAAGGTACGGGGAAAGAAGGGCGGAAAACCATTCATTGTCTATATAATCTCAAATTTCCCAAAGGTGATAATGACATCATTTTCATAAGTTTAGCTATTTATTATAGAATATTTTTTAAGACAATATTTGTTTGACGGGCTAAAAGTCCAATAGGTCTGACTATATGAATGTTACCATAGAATATTAAAAAATTCAATAACAAAAAGTGTTCAAGCTACCTAGAAAGGAAACAGAAATAAGCAGTATGTAATATGAAAGCATATTACTTGTGACGTAGTAAACTGAGACTGACGTCTTATTTCCAAAGCTGGCTTTTTGCTCGAATTGGTGTACTTGTCTGCATATATACTGATGTCTTTATTATCTTGGTACAGTCTCATCATCCTCTCATTTTCACTCCAAATCTAGAGTAGGTATAATGCATGTACTATTAGAACGGTAAAGCAGAGTTGCACGAACACGGTTTATTTAATTCACCTTGTCTGCAGCTGCGAAAACAAACTTCTACAACTGGAAACAAGGATTCTAAAACTAGATTAGAACTCGGATTGGAATTATGTATGTGCAACTCTCCTAATTATGGCTATGAAATTTCATTCTTATTTAGGGTTCTAAGGCAGTATTAGACAAGTGTGGAGGATCAGGAGGTATTTTTTAAATTGGTTTTAGCTATCTCATATTTTAGTGCAGTTACCGTTTTCCAGGAGACAGAAGCCTCTTTCTCTTATTTTTTTACACGAGTAGCGAAGAAGTCTAAAAAGTTATTTGCAAATATTAATATGTAAAATATTATCAAACTAAATTTAAAAAAAGAGAAAACTCTACCAATGGAAGATTTTCACTTAATTCTTGTAGATGCAACGGTGTTTGTGTAACATACAATTAAAAAGTTGTCTTATATTCTTTGCCATATGTTCAGGACTGTCAACCACACAAATAATAATTCTTGATGGCGAATTAATATTAAGTGTTACTTGTATTTAAAGTGTTGGTTTTTGATAAACAGAATCATTGTCTTTAAATAACGAATTTGAATACAATAACATGCAATATGTCTAGTTTTATTGCCATTTAACGCTAAAAAACTAAAAAATATTTCATTGTTTATCCGAAATTTTACTAAGCCTGGCTTATTTGAACTGAAACACAGCAGGCCTGGAAACAAATGTTAAATGTCATATCAATCGGAAAACTACAATTTCTTTTGATGTATTATTAAAGGTGCGAGCATTAGGTTGTATTTTAAGCGATAATGGAAAAACCTTTATTTTCATATAGGTATTTAAAAAAAAAAACAACACAGAACTTAAATCCTCACTTATTATTTCTATTTTTTAAAAGGAAATTACTAAGGAACCAGTTACTAATTCGCAAATAACTGCAAAAATGACCTGTTTGTACGATACGGGGTTACCCCATAGCGCACAAGTCGACGATGTTTATTCTTTCTGGCGGTACGGGTCAAATAAACCCCGATGAAATTTTTATTAGAAAATAAAGCCTTCCTGAATCGATCCCTATAAATATCATATTCATATGATATGATTTAAGAAAACTATCGTCTTCTCCTGCTGAAGAAGTTTTATTAAAAACACTGCCACGCCGGACAAAAGTGCGGTACGGGACATATACATCCCGTATAGCAGTGAACGTGTTAAATAAGAAAAATCTAGTTAGTCTGTTCAGCTGCTGATTATGCCTAAAAAAATATGACATCTTTAGATATAATGGCACACTAAGCATCAATATCTGCCAAGGTTCAAATCATAGCCACCTAGACTTAATAAAATAAAATGGCTATTAACTGTCATTTTAAAAACAAATGTCATGTTGCGATACATGGTTCAAAAGATAATTTAACGACGAATCAGGTAGGTAAAAAAAATATGCCCTAGGGTACCATTTAATAAACGTTTAATACACTCAAAACAAGGACCATTATACAGGGTTACTGGTAATTCGATACATTCCTTTGGAGATGTGATGGGGCATGATCTAAGAAGTAAATCTAGCCCTAACATACATTATGCAAAACTCAATTGTTTTTGAGATATTTCAATTTTTTTGTTTTTCTCAAAAAAGTAGATGTCTTAAAAGTTAATTTCCGAAAAATCTACTTGACATTTTTAAATTTTTTTTTACTGGATTACTTGTCCAATATTATAGATATCCGTTTGGAATAAAAATTATCTGGAAACATTTCGATCATGTGAACATCTGAAATAAAAACTTTAAAATTATTTTTTTTTAAATCAGCTATGAAATTTACCTATTAGAGTTTTTCAAAAAAATATTAACATAACACGCGTATAAATTATTATAAAAACTGCCTTATTTCAATAGCTATCTATCTATCTAACAAAGGTACAAATGTTCAATGTACCCTTAATAGTTCTAAGAAAATACTAGTAAAAATAACACAAGTAGTACGAATTTTATTTTTTGATAAACAGTAAAAAACATTTTAAAAATAGAGTTTAATTCTTCATTAATTTCAAGGTTGTACTTTATTTTTTGTATGTCTTGCTCAAAATGGGAGCCCCTATCTACGTATCGTAGACTAAACTTTCCATTGTGACGCTTCGTTTAGTCTTGCGACTTTATTAGTTGAAATAGTTGGGTCTTCCTCAAAATACCTCAATATTTCTTCCTCATCATCTGGTTCATAAACGGGAGGAGCACCAGCGTCACTTCTTCTACATTTCACGGAGCCAGTTTCAGCGATATTTCGATATGCCGTACTGAATACGCGTGCATTTGGTAAGCGGCGGTTAGGGTACCAAAGACCATATTCTCGGCGAGCTTCAGCAGCGTTGCCGCCACAGTATCCATAGACAAACAAGATATCAGCGTATTCTGCGTTGGCATACGCGGCCATGGCACAGAAAATACAATAACAACAACTAATAACAACAACTACGAGCAAAATCAAAATCTTCGATAACTAATTTAACAAGACCAACAAACTTAAGGGACACGGAGATAAGAATGACTTAAATGAAAATGAACGATTAGTCGTTTAATAAATTCCGCCACCAGCATTGTCTTTACTAATTTTTTATTAGAACTATCAAGGGTACATTAAACATTTCTACCTAGATAGCTATTGAAATAAGGAAGTTTTTATAATAATTTGTACGCGTGCTACATTAATATTTTTTTGAAAAAACCTAATAGGTAAATTTCATCTGATCTTTAAAAAAAAATGTTCACATGATCGAAATGTTTCCGGATATTTTTCATTCCAAACGGATATCTATAATATTGGACAAGTAATCCAGTAAAAAAAAAATTTAAATTGTCAAGTAGATTTTTCGGAAATTAACTTTTAAGACATTAAGATCTACTTTGAGAAAAACAAAAAAATTGAAATAGCTCAAAAACTATTGAGTTTTGCATAATGTATGTTAGGGCTAGATTTACTCCTTAGCTCATGTCCCATCACATCTCCAAAGGAATGTATCGAATTACCAGTAACCCTGTATAATATACAAAATTTTATCTTCTCAACAAATAGCAAAGCTACAGGTTACATGTCGCCTGTGTCACCCGGTATATGCTCCGCAGAAGCTGTAACCCTGAAACGGGTCTTACGGACACTCAGTATACCTTGTTGTATCGTGTGATTGCATCTAAATCTTAGAATTATTCAAATTTATGTCCAATTCCGATTATTTTTAAAATCAATTTGTATCCGAGATCTCAGAACTGTAAACCTCATTGTATTGTATCATTTTTGTATTGTAACAAAAATATTAAACATTTTTAAACCCATGCCTCGAACATCTCCACTTAATAAGGGAAAAAAGGACGGATATTTGAAAAAGGATACTTTTTTCAATTAGATAAAAACATTGCCATTGTAAAAATCATTCCTACTGAACCCTCAGAAAATTAGAAGAAAAAAGTTAAATGATTACCTGGAATACTTGATTTCCGCTAAGCTGATAGTTTGTCGGTACCAAAACGGACCCTCCGGTCATGGTCTGCTGCTTGAACACCATACCTGAAGGTCGAAGTACCGTCTGCGGTTTAGCGTTGGCGCCAAGCGAAGGGCGACCTCTGCCTCTCTGCATCGCCTGTTGGGTACTCTGCAACTGCATCTTGGATAAGAACTGGTACTGAGACGTCTTCGACATGGCCTGGTAAGCAGCCGCCGTGGCATTAAGACCCTGCTGTCTCAACTTAGGCAATCTTGGTATTTTCGCTGGAGGCTCCCAGTCCACTGGTGGCTCCAGGTTCCTGTCGGGCTTGAATTTCCTCATACAAGCCACCAGATGCCGGGACAACTTACCCTTTTGATTGTCCTCGAACGGACAGTTGGGGCACTGATGGAAGGCGGGGGCTCGCTCAAGATGACCTCTGACGGCATGCTCGGCTTCCATGTGGAAGAGAATGTCGTGAGGGCTGCGTATTTCGTAGGGGCAGAAATTGCATTTGTAAACAAAGTTCTTCATGTGTGGCGTCTCTAAGTGATAGGACATTGCGAGAGCAGATTCCGTTTTGAAGTTGCAAAACTCGCACTTCTTGATGGGATTCTTGAAAGGCTCATTGTTCTCTTTGCTATATTCTAGATTTTTAACTAAGGATTTGATAGTTTTCTCTGTTTCCGGATTAGAGCCGCCCTCCCTATCGCGTTTGCGCTTTTGCTGCCTCAATAAGTCAGATTGCACGAACTCCTGGACCATATTAAAACCTATATTTATAAAGAACTTGCCTAGGGGACTCTCAAAGTACGAGTACGGCTTTTTGGTATCTTCGATTTCCTTCTTTGGTTCTTCTTTTTTACTATTTTGTTCCTCTTGATCAACCTCCATTTTTTCCACAGGCTCTTCTTTTTTGTCTGTCTCTTTCTCTTTGTCCTCTTTTCCAGCGTCTCCCTCCTTGTTCGCCTCGTCTTTCTCTTTTTTCGCTTTTGCCTCTTCCTTTTCCTTCTCCTCAGATATTTTCAGTTGCTCCAATACTTGAGCTTGAAGCTCCTTCACAAACTCCTTAAAGTCTTTGACGGGAGGTTTTTCATACACATAGGGCACAATAAAGGAAGGCGCCTCGACCACAAACATATCGTCCGTTAATGTGGGAAGAAGCGGTGTGGCTAGTGTAGGTGTGATGGTAGCAGGTGAGGTTTTGGGTGGGGGTGCGGGTGCTATATTTGGAGTGTTTATGGGAATGGGGGTTATGGTGGCTCTCATGTTAGGGGGATACATTCCCTGGGCGGGGAGCGCCATAGGTAGCATGGAGGGATAGCTAGAGGTAGTGATTGCGGGTGGTGGTGGTGGTGGTTTGTTATTCACCGGAACTGGTCCACGGCCTGATAATATAGAATTAGTGTCGATAATCACAAGGGTGGGTTCCTTTTTACCTGGAGTTGTTGTAGTATTCGACTTTGTAGCGATTTCAACTAACCTTTTGGTATCCTTCACAACTATAGTCGACGGTTTTGGCAATGGTTTTGGCTTTTCAGCAGGTACTCTTTCGACAGTTATCGCGTCATTGCATGCCAGGGGATCCTGAGGGAGAACTTCTTCTATATCAGATTCTTCGGACGATTGAGGAGTAGATGGATCGTCTACTTCTTCAGCCTCTTCCGCATCTTCTGTCGTTTCCTCTTCCTTATCACTTTCTACGTAACTTTTGCTCTTATTCAAATTTCTCGTACTTCGTCTAGGAGTAATTGACTCTGTCGGAGACGGCGGTCTTTTCTCGGGTGTTGCCTCTAAGTCCAAGTCTATAACTTCAGTACCATTTTCTTTGGGCGGCTCAACAATCATTACATCGCCATCACCCTCGCCACCTGAATCATTTAATTCTATTGGTTCATCATTACAAATTAATTTATTACCTTTACTATGATCCTCGTCATCGGATACTATTTCATGAACCTCATCTTCTTCTAAAATTTCTACGACTTTATCTTTACTATCACTATCGTTCAAAGTTTTTTCTTCTAGTACCTCTTGACTTTCAGAAACTTCTATACTCTCTGCTGTGTCTGCTCTACTAATTTTACCTTCTTCCACTTCTTTACTTTCTTCTACTTTGTCTTCATTTTCCGACTCGTGTAGTTCCGCTTCTCCTTCACTGTCTTCGCTATCATCGACAATTTCGTGCTCTTCCATTTGATCGTCACTCGTCTTTGTTTCTTGACTACTTTCATCTTCATTACTTTCAGATTGGTTTTCAGTCGCCACAGAACTCTCTTCAGCAGTATTATTATCCTCTGTGCTTTCTTCTGTCGCACTTGTTGCTTCGCGCCTGATTTCTTTGGAATCAATGTTTTCTGTTTCACTCTCGTCAACATCCATCGACTCAGCCAGGCTCGCCTTTTTAACACTATCTTGACTATCTTGGTTTTCCAAGTCTATGTCATTCGGTAATTCACCGTTTACAACAACGCCTGAAAGAGACAGATACATATGTATTAAATAAAAGTACCAATGGTAAGGTTTAGGTTTTTGCCTGGAATTGTACATACCTTCCTCCTTGGAATGCATTTCATCAACCTCCCCCATGTCAGCAACAGCTGCCATAGCCAGTTAAAGTCAGATCTGTCAAAAGAAAAATAAATCACTTAAAATGATACACGACAAATAAGCAGTGGTAGCAAAAGGATATTTTTAACCATACAAAACCTCTGTTACTTTATATAGATAATTTACACATGCAAATACTAAAAAATTCTAAACAGCAGCATACATACAATATTAGCACTAATAGTCTATTTTTGTCAAGACCGAGAGTAAAAATCAAGATAATTGTATAGTCTTTTAAACAAAAACATTTATTTTACTTCCAGTAAAAAAATAATAACCTAACACCATATTGTTTATTTCAAATGTTAAATGCATGTTGGATTTAACATATAAATAAATATTTCTTACAAACATAACATCAAGATGGAATCGATTCTATAGTTCGCATTATATTTGCACACCATCATTTAGTTATTTTATAAATTAATCCCAATTTTCAAACATTAACACGAATGGGCGATGTTGGATCATTTACTAACAGCAACAAATAATGTAGGCTACACGGATTTATTAATTTGTACATAGGTTATTGAAAAACATTAGGTGATTTTGTCATGTTTAACAAAAAAGTACTTGAAAATTGTCTAGTTTCAAAATAGTGTATTCCATGAAATCTATATAACAAAATAATGCGCAACGTGGATAAATAAAGAAATCCTTTTATTAACAAATACCACAAAGCAATAATTTTGAAAGGTAAAATTTCAAACCCCACCACTGATGGAAATGATAACAAATTCAGTGCTGCCAACGACGCTATGGGACGGAAAACTTTTGTCAAGCTTAAAAAAATGTATCTTAATCGTATCACTTAAATTTTGCACAAAATTGAACACTGCACTCCATAATTACCATAAATTATTTAATATCCTTATATTCCCGCCATGGCACATGGGATTTCACTTGAAAGAAACAGACAACATCTGCACCGCCAATAGGCTAGGTGACAATCGTCGTAAATACCCGAACTTATGTTTTAACCCGCGATATTCAAAACTGTTGACACTTGAACTCAATGAAACAATATGTACACCGTATTCTAATTAATACCTTATTAATAATTATGACTTTTATTAATTAGAAAACATGGGAGAACACCAAACACACGTCGCTAACCCCTGGCATCGCACTAAACTGCCAATATGGCGTCTAACGGTACGTCACGTGATCAAAAATAGTGACGTAGCTCTCCATCCCACAATGTCTTAAAATTTTTTCCTTACGTAAGCATGAACACAATTTTACAACAATTGAGAAAATATATCGATTAAATATCGTATATGTGGCTCATTTTCGCTCTAGGAATGCCTAAAGAGGCTCTTTGCAAACTTCTAAATATAAATACATGAGTAATGTGTACGTTGTAATCATTTTCCTTAATAATTACGCAAACTTTAAAGAATTTCAAGAGCGACAAGTTTTCTTTTATTTTTTCTAGTCAAAGACAACGTTATTTTACTAATTTCGTTGTTATTGAAAAGTTTTTGCCTCAAATAAATCGTATTATCAAAGAAATTTTTAATATACCGGCATACGAACAATTCAAATTTTGCGCGAGCTGTTGCGCTTAATTAATTTCTCTCAAAAATTAATTACGCCATAACGAATGGCAGGAAAAATAAATCTAGGGCGTCATTTTTATAGAACAACGAGCATATAATTTCTACAGGCAGATTACCGCACCCGGCAAAAAAGTATAGCGTACACCCCCCATGCGAGAAATGGTTGCGCCCGAACCTCATTTTGTTCATGTATACTGTGTATCTAATAACTTTTTCTCAACGCCTACCATTGGTCTTTATCGTATAACGCTTTCCAATCATTTATTATAATAAATTTATTTTTACAAAAAAAAGTTATAAACTTTTCTAAAGGTTGATTTTGTTTTAAAAAAAGTCCTTAAGCTTGATAGAAACGGTGCCGGTGCATTTGCAATTCGCATCCGAATTGTTTGTATCATTTAAACTTGGGCAAAATACGTTTTGTTTGTACCTCGGTATATTGTTTGTTGGGTGTTTTTGAAAGGCCCACAATTTAACTTTGAATATTTGCTAAAAATACTTTTACCTCGACTTTTACCTATAACTAGCTGGAAATATAGCGTTTCATTGGAATTATGCTTTTAGAATCGCTCGGTAGAAATTGTAAGAAATGGATTTCTTAATAATTTTATTATTTAAAACATATCGTTTAATTATGCATTTTAATTCTGCAAAGGCGATGTTACTACACCTAAACCATCTGAAAATTATATATTTTTATTATTATTTTTTCAAATTTAGCAGTAATTAATATTTCTTGACTAATTATTTATATGCAACAGTTTACTATATTAATTCATAGGCATTATTTTCTGACAGCGTTAAAAAACACAAAATACCTATACTCTTTATGTCTGGAATTGTTATTTATATTGTTGTTTATATTGTTTATATTAAATAATATGGGTATAGGTAGGTACCTACTAAGTATTTACTAAAACATTTTTGTTTTCTTTTGCATATTATTTAAACAAAATGTTTAACTCATGATCAGAAATTTGAAACATTCAAAAGTTCACCGACCATTCCGTCACAAAAAATTTAAATAATAACAATAGTAAGCTTATAAAAACATTGATTTTCAAATTGTAACGGGCATATTTTTAAGCTATCGGACAATTTTGTCTGCAAATAATGATTAGTATAGGTACGAAGTAATGTAATATGTTATTTTTTACAGCAAACATCTCACACATACTATAGAGATGCGTTTACCAAACGCCGTCAACAATATTCGAGTTTTCCCCGAGTTTTCAATTTTTCCAGCCAGCTCCACATGATAGTACTCGACAAGGAGTTGCTATCGATTTCCCGAACATTTTCGTTGTCAAAAGGAGAAATAAAGTTATGATCGCTTACCAGAGATATACAGGAAAAATTAGATATCCTCCTCTTCCTCGTCGAATGATAGCAGTTTTTTGTTTTTCAGTTTTTTCGACTTTTTTTCTTGCGAGTCTAGTTTTCTCTTAGAGAGTTTTCCCTCTGATTTCTCTGTGGATTTTGATTTGCTAGGGGCTTTGAATACTATGCGGGAGCTTAAGTCGGCCGGTACCTCCTCGGTTTCTGGATTATGAAAGAGAAAAGGGAACATAAGATTTCGAAGGACACATGTAACAGATAGAAAAAATATTTTTTTTGTCTACCAGGGTGTTATAAAAATTTAGCTTCGTTACATTGATTTATACGGTGTGACTCATTTCAAACTTAAACACCTTGATGAAAGTTGTATTTGTTAGTCGATTTCGACTGGGCTTTTTAAAAAGCGTACAACATAAAAACTATTTTAGAACAAAATGTCACATTTTGTTAACAGCAATCAAGGCCTACTTTGATTTTTTGAGGTTATTGTCTTAGATCTTTCAATATGGCGCTTGTGGTTAAAATACCTATTAGAATGTATAAATAAAACAAACGATATTTATTGTTTATTTCTGGCAAGAAATTTCATATCACATTTGCGTACAATTTGAAATACACAGCACAGCAACTGACACATAATGAACCCCCATATTAATATTGTTAAAATACACCATATAAAATAAATTAATTTACTATTATATGAGATATACTAACATCTTCAAAATGGACACTTAAGCACCAACAAGAACGTAGACGTAAACGTATAAAATGACAGTACGCACGCGCAATAGCGAATTGTTGTACGTTTGTACTTACGCCTGAGGTAAACTTGCTCGTAAGTATACCTAAAACGTATAGTATCGAGCCGAGTAATGGCGATGGGACCACCGATTGCACCTGATTGTATCATTGTAACTGTCAAAGATGCCACATATTCGCATAACCACCATCGAATTTTCTTATTTTTGGCCTAATTACAAAACTATGCAATATAAATAAAACAAATACACCAACGAAAAGTGCTAGGTTAAGCGGTTATATTTATAAGGTTCGTTGAAATTTAGTCCAGTAGATACGTTACGTTTCAAACAGCGCTTTATCTCATTTTAACTCCATACACCGTAACATCGATTTACGTGTATTTATACGTTCTAATGTTGCTTTAAGTGTCTCCATTTCTTTGCAAAAGAAGCGTGACGCTAATTTGAGCGACTAAGATGGCACCAACGTGGATATCATAAGTGAAAGAGGGATAAATTTACACCAGTTCAGCTCAGAGCTACACTTTTAGTGCAAAGGAATAGACCTACGATGGTAGAGATCATGACAGATCGTAAATAGAGGTTCTATTACACTGATGCCAAGAGTGATAACATTTCGCTGATTTTGGGGACATTTTGATAAATGTCATTTGGATATAGTAATAAAATATTTGTAGAAACTTGTCATCCTAACTAAACTAGATGTTCCTTTTCATTTTCAATCTATAAATCTGTAAAAAATTACCGTCGATGCTGCAGATTATTCAGTCAGTGGCGAAATATGGGTAAATTCGACAACATGGCTAGGACTCGGCCAAAAGTTATCATGACATAAGTAGTGTACTAGCGCCCTCTCGCTTTCGGCCAAAGAGAGATATGGTTGGTATGGTATAGTTAATAGTTTTCACGAAAGGTTAAAATTCAAGAAGTCGTATTAGCGATTTTTTATAAAAAAATCAAAATAGCAAACATTTTACAGATAAACTAAGAATACCAGATTTTTTATGAACTCTGGTACTGACGTGCGCAAAAAATGGCACGAGTCTTATAACGCATTTTTGCTAAAAATCTAGTTGTGTACTTCTAACTTTAATTTTTGTGATATTGTCATTTTCGGCTACTCATTATATATTCAAATAGAGACTGATTTACATTAGCAAAAAAATAGTTATCCTTTTTTTTTACTCACGAGAGTATATGTCCATTTTTATAAGAGGGCGCTGAATAGAAAAATTTCAGGTCAAAAAAAAATCGAAGTAAGCTTTGACTATAAATACAACTTTTTCAATATGAGCCACATTGGAATAATGAAGAAGTTGTATGTTTTTTTTAGATCACAGATAGAGAGACGATAGAAAAATATGCTTCCTCGTAATTTTTTTTTTTTTTGTTAAAATGTAGGGCGAAAAAAAATATTTATTTTGGGTGAATATAAAATAGCCATTTAAACGATCGAGTGACGTCACGTCATTATTGTTGAAATATTGAAACATCTGAAAAGAATGCTGTGGCTGTAGATTAATACGCTAAGCGTCTTATGAAATCACTATCCGTCATATTAACCAGTATATAATAACAAGATTAAGGATAATGAATTAGCAAATTCAGAGCAAATCCGTGACGTCAAAATGACGTCAAGCCAATATCATAGCGTTTTCAGTAACATGGTCGTTTACATAAAAGCTCAAATTTTAATGTCGAATATTTACGAAATGAAATTTTTCGATGAGTTTTTTTTACTATATTATCAAGTTATATAGCACACATTATGGAAAAATAATAAATTCAAGCATTTTTAAAACTCATGCATCTTCTTCAAGCATTTTTATATACTAAATCACTACCAATATGACACTTAACGCTTATATCGTCTATATTCTGAGCTCTACCTTCAAAATGTTAAGTGACATGACGATTTTATCAACTACCTCTATGATTTGATATAACCTCAAAAAATACATATAGGTAGTTGTGGCGTCTGGCACTTTCCCTTTCGAGGATGGAAACATTTCTTGTTATACTATTTTTTTACATTTCCAGTTTACCTTTATTAGTAATGGTTTTAAAGTGATTACTAACAGGCTGAATTTTCGTGAGTGGCTTCGTTTTGAAGAGTCTTCCAACTTTTTCCTCTGCGAAAATTCTTGGTAGAGACTCATCAAAACGAAGCCACTCATGAAAATTCAGCCTGTCCTCATAACGGCGAATTGCGAAAAGCGAAATTTTACACGTGACTATAATTCGCACACCATAATTTACCCGTACTCACTTCAGCGGAATTCGTGTTTTTAAGTGTGCTTTATTAAGTAACTTTTTAAAATATCCCCAAAGGAATTTTGACAATTCACTGTTCACTGACGTCTGAGGTGTCAAAAACTAGGTTTAAATAAACAGGTGTGTAAAGTTTTAAAATACAAAAACAGTATGCTTATTTGCATTACTCTGATTCTGTGTGCTTAAAAGAAAGAGTAGAAGGAGACCTCGCAGATGGTAGATGTGGGCATCCATTAATTGCTCCACAGTCCTCACACATAAAATCTTATAACTATATATGTTATAAATTAAATACGATTAATATACAAATAATATTTTCATACTAGACATTCTTCATGCAACATTTTAAACCATAACCTACAAAACTAATAAGACAAAGACAGGATACTTATATACAAAGTGCGCACGCCTTGCGTTTTTTACAGTCGAACATCATTATTTTTTACTTTTTAGTACGATTGTTTACTGAAAAGCAAGTTTAAAAAAGTTTTTTTTTTATTTTCTACTTTTTAGTCATACTTTATTAAATTATTATCATACATTGCCCAAGTTTAATTGATAGATTGTTTATTTTGATTTATCGCACCTTCGTTTTGGAGATTTTTCAATTTTCACCCCCACGACCCCTACGTGCGAATATTTGCAAAAGTAACGGTGGAATACTGTATTGTCATCCGATCTTAGCAGTTATGCAAAATTTTTTTAATTGATTATGTCAGGAAGTGTGTTAAATAAAGGATGCAAGATTTGAAGACTCTCGATTTTTACCCCCGCGCCCTCTATGTAAACCACCTTGCAAAACTATTGACAAGCACTAAACTTTTTCACTCCACCCCTCTGCGCATAAGCACATAAATAAACCTACTGCGTTGCTTGACTCAATCTGGCAACGTCTCGTTTTTATACTTATCGGAACGTGAGTTGTTGCTTTGATTTACAGAGTGCATTATCGTATTTTGTGAGGTTAAGAATATTGCAACGTTGCCAAGTCGCGAACTCTTGCTCACCAACTTATCTCAGGTAAGCCGACAGCGATCGAAAGTCATGAATTTTCAACATACTTTACAGAAAAACGAATGTCGCTTACAGTAATTTTTTTAGAGAAAAATATTTCTCTTTCACAACCCACAAGTATTTGGATAAGCATTGGTCAACTTTGTTTTTATTATTATATTGTAAATTCCGGGGAGTGAAAAAAAGTAAACTTACAGGACTTACACACAATTTGAGGGAGTGTATCTATATACTTTTACGCAGCAACCAATTCTTTGATTGCATGTTTGTAAATAAATCTTATCATTTTCCACACATTCCACAGCGATGGTAACCCGAAATGTGACCTACCTAAATAGTGAATAATTCTAACGGATTTTGAAAAATGTATATTCGACATATGTTTCATTGAATGAGTCGCTTTTCGAGATTAGTGTATTCCGAGGACGTCATCGGTATGGTACCAGAAATAATATACTACGTATATTGTACAGTGTACATTTACGTAGTAGATAATATTTTAGGATTTACTAAAATTTACTATACAAGACAAGAAATAAAAGTTTATAAAACGAAAAATATTAAATAGAAACTATAAATTACACTACTTATTACACAAATACTGTTCTCTATTACTATTGATTCCAAAATTGAATCTAAATATCATGACTTTTGTGGCGAATTTCATGAACTTAGACTATCATTTCTCTGACACTTCGTCTGACCGGCTTACTTAGTCCGGTTTATCAATAGAGTTGATTCCTAACTAGAGGATAAATGTCAAATGAAACGATGCGTATAGGTATATATTGTTTTCAGTTATCCAAATGAGAACATGTATCGGAATCATGTAAAAACTGAAGAAGAAGCGGGTGTCCAAAGAGTCTGGAACCGGTCAAATATCTCGAGAAATACAACACATTGGACCCAAAAAAAGAAAAACGCTTCCTTAATTATTTTAAAAGCGCTGTCCAATGATACCACCCCTTGGGGTGGGGCGGGGAGATACTATAAAATCTTAAATGGGTACCCCTATTTTTAACCTCCCCACAATAAAATTGTGAGAGGTTACTAAAATTGGTTCAAAAACGAAAATTGAGATAACATCAAATCTTTACGTTTTGAGGTCCTAGGAACCCAAAAAAGTGGTTTTTAAAAAATGTCTGTGTGTGTGTATGTGTGTTAGCACGATAGCGCCTAAACTACTGAACGGATGTGAATGAAACTTTGCATTTGCGTTTTTTTAGTGCCCCAGAAGATCTGAAAAGGTTTTGGTTGAGATCGGATTACGTTTAGTGCCATTTTGGATTTTGACGCAACAAGTTGTTTATTTTATAATTACTTTCAATTTACAATGGAACCATTGAAAAGCAGTTAAAAGTCTGATTTCAACGATATATCACACTTCCACCCTCTCAATTTGGTTTCCGTGAAAAAAAATTAAAAACAAAGCAAATATGAAGCATAGATCGCATTTCGCATGACATGATCGATGCGCGTAGCCGTTACGTCGTGAAACTCGTCACATCACGTGTCAATTCACGTGTGAGGGTTTCTTCACTGCTCTAGAAGTAGAGCGGATTACGTTTAGTGCCGTTTTTAAATATATGTACAGACAAATCGAAGAATTAAACTACAAATATTCCTAGTAAAATTACTGAAATGCTAATGTTTCATTTAACAAAGACAGCCGTGAGCGATCGGATTGCAATGAGTAAATTTTGACGATTGTCATTGTCACCGTTTGTCATCCGATAACGTTGGTGTCATGTCATGTTAATAAGATTTCGGCAAATTTGTAACTTTTAGTGGACTGTCACAAACTTTAAAGGTAGATGTAGATTAGACTTTATCAATTTTCAGTTTGTTGCTTTACAAATCTGTAGTATTTAGGATAACTAGACTTTCTTAGTCGTTCTAGTGATGTTAAAGTTGTTAATATCCTAATAGTATATTATTCAACAAGCGATAATGTAGGTAATAACTCGCATAGATGATTGTAAATTCATTAAGTTTAGGGTTTTTTTAGTGCCCCAAAAGATCTGAAAATGTTTTGGATGAGATCGGATTACGTTTAGTGCCGTTTTGTCACACAATTTAATGCTCTTTTCGGCTTCAAAGATCCACCGAGTGGGGAGGTTCCAGCCGCTTCCAGTAGCTGCCGATTTTTATTGCCGAATCGGTTTCTACGGCAAAAATTACGTCGAGTCTGTCTGAAACCTTTTATTCGATTCGTGACAGATGGCGCTGTAATCGCAAAAACATATTTTTTTTTTCATTTCCAGGATATTCTACGGAAGAATGAAAAATAATAAAGTATGAGTTCATTTTCTTGAAAAAGCTATTCAATGGTGTTAAATTTAATTCAATGCAGTGAGGCATGTTAATTTGGCCCAAAAAACTACATTTAGCGTAACCCGGCAAAAACGACGTGGACGTAGTAGTTTCCTGTTGCTATCGGGGTGCTTGTTTGGGGACATCCATTAATTACGTCACACGTTAAAGGGGTGGGAGGGGGTCAACAAAGTATGACATCGTGTGACAAGGAGGGGGCCGAGTCATAATCTTCATGACGACACATGTATAAATCTAAAGCATTAAAACTCTAAACTTTAAAATATTATCAACTCTATCAATATTGTTACAAGGTTTAAATTTATTTAAAACGATGACGATGGTATATGGTTAGATGAAGAAGATGTTAACACATCGAATGTTCCTAACATTATCGTTCATTTGATTTAAGTTTTGTAAAAATTTTTTTTTAATACATTTATTTAACGTCGGCCTATTTCCGCTACTGAGGCCTAACACCGACGCCTGTAGACGAGCTACCCCCAACCAGGAATTTTGCCGAACCTCTTCCCTTAAGAAGAGTAGGGATCTTTTACTTGCCTAACATTTAATAGACAAGGGACCGACGGCTTTACATCCCCTCCGAAGGATGGTATATCTCCTATACAACCCTCGCCTAAGGTTGTATAGCTTCCGCGCATACACTGATATACAAGCCGCTGGAAGATGTGTGAGGCGAGAACGCGGTTTCCGTTGGAATGGTCACCAATCCAAGTACTAACTGCGCCTGTCGTTGCTTTACATCGCATACCGAAGTATGTACATAGTAAAGACGCACCTACGCTCGCCCCATTGTAAAATTTTTAAAATGTTTGATTTATAGAAATACTCATGAAGTTCGTGTGGCGTAATTTATGGATGGCCCCTTTTTAGGTGAGTCCCCTTGCTTCTCAAGATCGTGGTGCTAGTGTTAGGTGAGATCCCTTGCCTCTCACCTCTCATTGTCAAGAATCGAAAACAATGTTTTGAATGAAATTGAATTGTTTGTTCACCAGACTCTACATCCGCAATAAAGAATATCGGGTTCATTTAATATTTTAAGTTTGCCCACCACTTCTCCCTTCATGGTGGTGGGGGGTATTAAATTTTACACCATTGAATGGCTTTTCAAGACAATGAACTAATATTTTATTATGTTACATTCTTCCGTACAATGTCTTAGAAATTACGAAAAAAAAAAAAAATTTCGATTACAACGTCATCTGTCACGAATCGAAAAAAACGTTTCAGACAAGCTGGACGTAATTTTTGCCGTAGAAACCGATTCGGCAATAAAACATAGAGGTACCCATTTAAGATTTTAAAGTTACCCCCTGCCCATCCCCCCCAAAGGGTCGAGGGTGGGGGATCGCGTTTGGTATCATTGAATAGTGGTTTTAAAATTATTAAGGAAGTGTTTTTTTCTTTTTTGGATCCAATATGTATTTCTCGAGATATTTGGCCATTCCCAGACTTTTTGGACACCCGGTATATTTCACTGTAAAAATCTCCCATAAAAAATGATCATTACATAACATTTTAAAGTTTTTCATCTTTGTCACATCCAGATGCTATAGTAGTATAGTTCAAGTAGGAACTTCTGAGACATAAGAAACCCAACAAAAACTTTACGACCTCATTAAAATACCGGTACTCTTTTTTAGTGCTGTTCGCAAATTGACTCGTTTACCTTTATAGGTTTTTAATGTGCGTCGGGTCTCGGGTCGTTATTTGATGTCAGGCTTGGCCCCATGGCCCGCGGCGATATAATTATATTGTAAAGTTTTTGTTGCGTTTTTTATTTACTGGGACCTATTTACTTCAACTTCGCGCCATGGCCCGCGGCAATAATAATTATGTCGTAAAGTTCTTGTTACGTTTTTTCTGTCTCCGTTTATTCCTACTTGAACTATACATTTAATTAATTTTTACACCTCTTACTTATACAAAATAGTTCTCTCTGTTTTTATGTAAGTTACAAATATTAAAATTAAAAAATAAACTCACTAGAAACCTAAATTATTGTTTTGTTTACCATGGTACCAAATGACTTTTATTAATTTTCATAAACAGTCAAATGAGAGCAGATAGAGAATATTCGGCTTCCTCAGAATGTTTGCATTTCCCGAACCCCTAGCGGTTCAGAAAATCCACCTTGAAAATTCAATTTTTCGGGCAATTAAAATGAATGTTAATATAACTCATTCATAGACCTCTACTTCGTTTTGCTTTATGAAGATTATAACTTACATAAGTAATTTAAAAAAAATCAAAAAAAGAAAAATAAATATATAGATACATAGATTATTGTTTTATCTGTGTAAGTACCAAACAACTTTTCTTAATTTTCATAAATTTCGAATGAGAGCGGATATGCGAAATTTCGACGAGTCTGAGTTTTTAAAAATATGAAGCTTTTGGAGATGGAGCTAGGGGAAGCGATAGCAGGTGGAAGATTGGCTGGAGCGGTTGTAGGAAAATGGGCAACGCCTGGTACGGTAGAGCACGTTTTATTCTGAAAGGGGCATTATAAAAATACTATCTAATTTATAATGTCGTTAGCGGATTATCATCCATTCTGTAAAATTTCCTGGCTGTAGTCCACTATTGGTGTAATGTCATAGTAGAGGTCTCTGAGAATTTAATATGATACGCATGAGTTTATGTTCTAAAACTTTAAACATGATTTCTCGAAATGTTGGCCCCACTCTGCAGGCTTTTTTATTTATTCAAATTTTCAAAGATATCTCGATTTCTTCAGAAATAAAACAGGTTGGCCATACAATTAGACTCATAACTACCGTTGCAAAATTCTTGTGAAAAATGTGCTGTAGCTTCGTCTTGTTGGAAATACCTAGATGTTTTTATTTTATTGACCGTAGATATCAAATTAATTGATGTGTATATTCCTAGGATTTGATTTTTTCTAAATACTTCCCTACCGTCTTCCAGATCCCCGAATGACCCACTTAAGTTTAGGATATCTAGACTTATCTGGGTAAAGGAGACGGGGCCCTATAGTTTATAGTGGGATCCGAACCACTTCACTGGGTATGCTCAGAGACGAAACTAGACGGGTTAACCACGGAGGTACCGCGTCGGTCGGTCATTAAATAAAAAGTTATTATATTTTCTTACGTTTCGGTCAGAGAAAAATTCTAATTCGTCCAAATGTTTTTTTTAGCCAATAAATAAATAAAGGTGCAAAAATTTAAAAAATTTAATTCATTTTTTATCATGAAGGAGTGGAGCCGAGGACACAATTTTTTCTTAATAGAAGGGTATTGGCACATATTTTGTTGGGCCGGAGGCTGGGGAGTGGGATAATTAAGAGGGGAGGGAGAGGGGGAAAACGAAAATATTTCAAATGCTGATAATTCCCCGTATAATTGATCTTCTTTTGGCCAAAGTGCCTGATTTATACCTCAGTTATATACTGAGTCATATATCTGAGTCATTTACCCGAGTCATTTACCTAAGTCATCAGTACTTGATGACCGAAATAGGTACATGTTTATACAGAAAGTTAAAGAAATCTTAATATTTTGGCAATTTAAGGCGCCAAATGTCCTGTTATTGTGAAGAGAAAAATACATTCCTAATACTAACTATTATAAGGACTAGACCTGTTTAACCTTAATCCTTAATAAAAACTAATAACTAATATACCCTCGAGACATTTTTACCTTAATGTTGTTTACTTTGTCTAATTGATGTATTTCCATTACCGTAGACATTCTTATGCCATGCCAAGGATGACATATTTTAAAAACTTAATAATTGACGCGAAATATAAATGTATCTCCATAGTCTCAAAACCAGCTCTAATTTATCAGACACCCTGTATAATAATACAATCCCGCTGATTGAAAAATTTTGCATGTCGTCTAAAGAAAGTATGCAAAGCGTATACTTATCATTGTTTACATCTAAAAGAAAATCATAATGAAATTAATAATAATAGTGTACCAACACCTATTAATATGTTTATTTATTTTTAATTGGTACCTGTTTAAGTGTGATTAACGTGAGTAATTTTAATAAACTCATTAGATAATTAAGTATTTATAGAAGTGTTTTGGTGGGTTCAAAATTTAAAAAAATATATTTTCAAAGCGATAAAGAAAAATAGTAGATATTCTTGCGAGAATAGTGCCGTACATTATCGACAAACATGTTTTGTTGTTATTATAATAATTTAAAATTCTTCATATACAGTTATGTTGTTAATAAATAGCTTATTCGTCAATATTGCCTCGTCGTCGTGGTGTTTTTTGCGAGAAAAATAAGGGAAAAAAAATATCCCGCAAAAATAAACCTGGGAAATAAATCGACGATAGTGTTTTATTAATAATGGCCGACCAAGAAAATTTTATCTGGTAGTCAGGCTGGAGCAAAATACCGTTTCGTATAATAGACCAAACCATTTTCGTGAAAAGGGGAGTAAGCAGCCTTTCCAAAGTCTTAATACGAGCTAAAATGATCACGTGTCCAGAAAATTCCATCCTTGTTGCTCTCACGGTAGCACGCATAAGTGCGCCTCTGTCTAAATAGCATAATAACGTGGTGAAAAATAATTTACAAAACGGAACTTCTTCAACTTTTATTTCCATTTACTCTTTACCAGATAAAGCAACATTGCAAACTATTTTAGTAAAATTATGGTCCTTTTGCATTAACTTATATTTTAAATATAATATTGGAAAGTTTTGTGCGCTCTTTGTAGAGAATTAAATTTGAGAGCTTCGCGGGTTTGCATTCGCGCCAACTTAGTGCACTTGCGCAGACCGAAAGTAGCCGAACGTGTCAGATCTTCGTCGTGAGACGCCGCCTGCTTATTACTAATTTTTATCAATTATTAAAAAAATTAGTTCATAAAATATGAATTTCAATTAGTGTTGCAAGCGATCGAACTATAACTACTGGATCATGTTAAAAGGTACATTTTTTAGGTCACTTACCTTTCTTCAACCTTTCTGTTTCTTGGGCAACCTCTTCAGCTGTTAAATCCCCTGGATTTAAAACCACCACGGTGGGCTGTTCTTCCTCTGTATCCTCTAAATCTTCGTCAGCAATTGCACCCAAGTCCTCACGCTGCATGGCATATAAAATATATTGTGAGAAAATAAAAAAAATAAATGTAACCTAACCTACTTTAGTATCTACAGTTGGACCCTCCTTGTACCCTGCTTGTTGTTTCAATTTTTTCAGAAAACTAGGCTCCTCAGGTTTTATGTAAGCAACGTGCCTTTTTGACATTGCTTCATCGACAGAAGATTATAATTTTTTTAAAGTACTGGAGGAAAATCACAAAACACCTTTTACACAGTGGGGCCACTACACCAAACTAACTGCGAGGTGCAGTTATATGAGTTTGAAGTACTTTTTCGCCACGGCATACGCCGATGCTGGTTTTGCCCTTCTCAGTTTATTTTCTACTGCTATCCCATATGGTTTTTCCTACGTTGTCAGCAACAGAAAATAAAGTACTTTTACGTATAAAAAATTGTGCTCAAGTTAGTCAGATATCTTCCCGGGGCATACTTTCCTTTACGTTTATACGGATTTTCTATTTTCCCTAATATCTATTTATCTGTTTTCGTTATTTTTTGCGTTTATAAACAAATATAAGAGTAAGTATAATATAGTCGTCGTGTGCTTATATCCTGTTTATATTTTGTTTACTATTAAAGGAAAAGTTTTATCGTTTTTATTCAAATTGGGAAACTTAAAATTTTACAGTCAATATTTTTAATAAAGGGGGTACTTATACAGGGTGGCGTTAAAAGATACATACATTTATATTTTTCCTTTCAAATATAATAATAAATGAAGTTATTATAAATTTTCAATGTCACTCGTTTTATTATTTCCCAAGCTTTTTAAACAGTTTATTAATGACAAATTAGGTAAGCAGTCTACGATAAATAAATTATGAGTTAATGAATCTACTTATGTACAGGGAATCATGTTTGTCAAATTTCAATGTTGGTTTAAAGCCATTTTTATAAGGGTTAACATATTGATGAATTAAGTAAAGTACCTATATCCACCTATATTTTATTTGATTTTTCCTTAGGCACATTGACTGGTCTAAGGTTTTCCCAATCTCTACTCTGATATTATTTCGTGACTAGATAAATGGGTAGACCCAACATTTTTTTAGCAAGAATGTCAAGGTTAACGCAAGTGTCAAATCGATTAAACCACAATGGAAATTGATGGCCGTATCGTGTTATCTTATAAATATGTGTATAAAAGTCGAAATTCACTATGGTTTTTTTTTACAAATGAAAATAATGAAATATAGCTATAGGTGATTAAATACAACAATCATTTTGATGAGCATATTTCTAAAGCCTTGTCGTAAAAAAAAATCAAAATAATAGTCTAGGCAGATTTCCTCAAAAAGTCTCCTTATTGAAAGAGTCAGTAAATCATATAACATTTTGCTACCCATCATATTTTGGCTATAGACACAAAAAGCCGGATGCCGAATGGAATTAAGTGTTTCCCTACAGTCAACAGTTTCCTATAGATCATCATAGCTTTCTCGTTCATTTTTTTCTGGTCTAATACTATTTTCTTTCGCTATCAAATTTTGTAAACAGGAAACAGATTAAAATAAAAGTTATAGAGCGCTTAAAGAGCTATATATTCATGTATATTATACTTTTTTAATCAAAGTTAATTGAGAATTTTTAAGTTGATGTGTAAGGGTTTAGTAATATCAGGAGCCGTAATAATTAACTCTTAATACGTAATTAATCAATATTGTCATTCTCGTACAATTATATTTCATTACACTGGAATAGTTATTTATTTATTCCGAACATTGGCAATTCTATCTGACAAATATGAAAATAATTGTAAAACTACGTTCTCATTCGGCTGTTTATTATTTTTGAATTTGAAAGTCTGTAAATAAACTGGCTATCACCCAGATTCGTTCGGTATCATTTGAACTTTCTGTGACCTAAACTTTCAACAGTTTTTAAATTTGCCGATGTGATCGTGATCGACCGAAAAGCAGTTATTATTCTTTCTTTCATATTTTGGATTGTAAAATAGTAGAAAGTTCATGTGTGTCAATCAGAATGGGCAACATACGGAGCACTTACTATGATTTTTTTCTGTTCAGTTATTTGAAAAACCTCTAATTTTTTAAGTTTATTTTTGAATTTTGTATACTTATTGCTCAATAAATCGAAAATGGTTACAAACAGCCATAGGGGTGTACATGCAAGAAATGTTTCTTTCATTTCTACATCATACGGTCGAAAAATATACAGGGTGTTCCATTTGAAAAAAATGAGAAAATTCAATCCAAACAGTTATAAATTGAAAAAAATAATTTTTGGCCACTCTGTATATTTTTAGGAAGTGAAAATAATTTCAAAAGCATCACACAGATGTCTCGTAACTAGTATTTACAAAAAAAATTCTTAAAATCCATAATGGTGACTGTAGTACCTTTTTCAAAATGCATATGCAAATGGCATTATTTCAACAAACAAAATCACTATAGTTGGGAGATAGTCAATAATAATACAGGAATGAATAGAGTCTAGAAAGGGGCTACAAAAAATGTAGTGATTTACAGCATTCCATTTAAAAAAATTGCACTTGGTCCTGTCAATTGTCTTTGTTCATCTTGAATATTCGAAAGTATTTTCAAGTTATTATAGACTCTTTTATGTAGTCTACCTGTATTTTTTAAACCTCTAACTATCGTATTATTAATGATGAATGGTAAGACCTCATGTTTGACTATTTTGATAGTATCACTGTTTAAATCATAATAACCTCTAGATTTAGTTTAACTTAATTTGTCTAGAACATCACAAAATTTATATTCCGAGACTGGTAAGAAGAAGAAAAATGTACCCTGCTATTCCTACGCACACATTTATGTAATTGGAATTAAAATGATTAGATATGTTTGATATTTGTCCACGCTGTTTTCTGTTTATTTTTGGAAATGTCTATGAGTTAAATTCGTCTTTAAGAGCTCGTTTGTAATCTTTTTTTAAGGTTATTGTAGCCAGCTTTGAGATTTTTGTCAAATTTGATCAATACATTTATATCCTTGGTACCGATATGAGGTTTTATTGTTTGTTAAATAAAGAAAACAACATAAAAATGAAAAACATTCATAAGACATTGATGTGCTGGACCTGATCGAGGCACAAACATAAAATGGGCTCCCTAAAGAAATTCATGCCGTCTTTATAGGAAACATGTGGAGCTCTTATTATATTTTTTTCTGTTGAATTATTCGAAAAATATTTCTAATTTTTTTAAAGTTTATTCTTGAATTTTGTACTTATGTCTCAATAAATCGAAAATGGTTACAAACAGCCATAGGGATGTACATACAAAAAATGTTCGGTCTTCATTTCTATACATCACGTCGTTGAAAAAATTGAAAAAATTCGATTAGAAAATTCTAAATTAAAAAATCACTTTTGGTCGCCCTGCATATGTTTAGGAAGTGAAATTGATTTGAAAAAGATCACACAGATGTCTCGTAGCTGATATTTACATATTTCGTTCCTAAAACCCATAAATGTGACAAGTGATTAAAATTTTATCAAGTGACAATAAAAATAAGATTATCACAAACTGAATAAAATAAACATACAGCTAAAGATATACGGCAGTATCTGGAAATATTAACAATTATTATACACCAGACTGTACCTTCCTGTTATTATAAAAAATATTGATTTCTCAACGCTTCGGGTTGATGGAAAATTCGACTTGACAACCCTCGTTGGCACCTACTGTTCCTTAACCCCTAACTGTGCGCAAATGACTTATTTTGAAAAACTTGGCAATTGCCTTAAATTTATGAAGTTTTCTAAACCAAGGATGATGGTCCCAGTATTTTCTGTGTCGGTAATGTTTAAGTGTATGGAGTATATCACCATGAGTTCTAATCATTTATCAAAAGTTTCTATCTAGCGCTTGCCGATGAGAAAATCAATACCTCAAACAATACCTTAACAATACCTTTTTTTTACCTCCACCGAAGAGAAATGCTGTAATCGTGAAAAAATCACATTCTAGTGTCTGAGATGTTTTCGGATTTCATGCTTCAGACTATGCCGATTATGAAAATTAGGGTCTTTCAATTCCATATCTGTCCGTCTGTCTGTTGATTTGGCAAGTGAAGTTATCGACAAAAAATAAATCGCATACAGTTTTAGTGAAAAATCTGCAAGCTGGCAACCTTAAAAAATAATTAGTTAAGAAGGGGCGCCGACGACGGAAAATAATGTTTAAAATATATTGAGGAAGAAATCTACTAGAGTTAATACAAGTCTAGTAGGTTTCGTATATACAGGGTGCTCGAAAATTCCGTTGCCATACTTTACTTACGATTAGGTACAGATAAATATTTTAAAAAGTCCCTATGAGCATAGGTCCGCAATTAATTCCTAAAGGAGCTAGAGGCCTTTGAAGATGGTGCTCATAAAGTCAATATTAATTGATTTCTTCAAATCCACTTTGAGTTCAGGTATACATGTTGGTATACAAGGTGTTTCAGTTAACATTCCCTCAGCCGATATCTTGGAAACTAAAAAATATATTTCTATTCTGTAAACGGTAATAGATTTCTATGGTTAATGCCTTCTTCAGGAAGTACAATTTACTATTATAACATTATCACCAGAGATGGCGCTGCAGTTTAAAAATATTTTTCGATCAAGGAAGGTTTGAAACATATGCCATTCGATTAAGAATTTAATTTTAAGTAAAATTTTTCTTATTCCAAAAAGTCAGATCTGCAGTAGTTTTTGAGATATTTTAATTTTATTGTTTAACTTTGAAGTGTTGTAATTTTTTTTAATTGCTGTAATGTTTTTAATCTTGGTTTTCGCATGTAGATTCTTGGTAACTTTGCCTGCTATAAGAGAATTATTTATTGGCGGAAATTTCCGATTTTAAATTAAATTGATAAATTAAAATGGAAAAACAACAAATAAGGTAATTTTATTTTTGAACAATACATCTTACAACAATATTTACACTAGATGCTCGAAATTACTTCCGTTTGCTTGAATACATATATCAAAGCAATTCAATGTAACAATTCCTTACATGTCCTTAACAATGTGTATCTATTAATTGCACCAGCGCACGCGTAGATTTTATTGTATAAATCTGCCAAATTCTATACTTGACTTTTTAAATATGGGGTGGTGCGCCATCTTGCTGAAATCAAATTTCAGCTTTGTTGTATGGAACACTGTAAGTCTTGGTAACTCATTTTCTAAAAATCTTAAATAACACACACCGGTTAAATTGTCATGGTATAGAAACGGACCTATAATATAACCGTTTAAAAAACCACACCGTACATTTAAGCTGAACAGGGTTTGGTTTCTTGTTGGAATCATCCATCTTGGGTTATTTTCCGACCCATGTCTACAGTTATGTTTTGCAATTGTGCCGTTACTGTTAAATTTACTTTCGTCACAAAGTACATTTTTAAGGCAATTACAATTTTCTTCACAAAGAATAGAAAACTCAGTAAGGGAGATTAAGCGATGATCATAGTCCGTAGGCAATAAATGATGCAATAAGTGTGGTTTATATGGAAAGTACTTATTTTCTTTTAAGATTCTTTGGCATAACGATAGTGATATATTGGTGGAGACTCTTATTTATCGCAATGATAAGTGAGGATTGTTGTTAACAGTTTATAAAACTCCGTATTCTCCTGGGTTCTTGTTGTTCGTATTCTTTCACGGTTTATCTTTTTAAAACTGCCATATTGTAATAAATTGTTACACGAATTGGAAAGTCTTTGATCGGGTTGTGGTCTGTTTGGAAATTGTAATTGATACATACGTTTGGCTGCAACCAACTGCTACTCTCCGGGCTGTGTTCCCCGCCGAGCGTTGAATTACAAGTTACAAGCCTGGCGCGTTAAGTGTAATAATTGCATATTACCATCAAAACGCTAATGCTTCGATTGCAACAAACTCCAGCCGAAAGACTGATCCTACTTAAAGGAGCTCTCGTACCAGTCGCCACACACCATTTGCAGATTGCAGTTTCGTGCTGTTGGCTCTCGTCAGTGCAAGGTAGGCATGCGACGACCGACACGATTATCACTTGACTATTTAGTACATTTCGGTATCTTTGGGATAGCGAAATGTAAAATAGTCAGCAGGCGCCATCTAGCGGTCCCGTGTCTGTTGCAATCGAAAAATAAATAGCCTGACTGGGCTTAGTATAGTTCAAATGTGCTTTTAGAGGGTGGAATATTAAAACAATATTTTTAATCGCAAACTTCTCTATAAAATCCTTATTTTACTATAAGGAACTTAACTTGTAATTCAGCGCTCGGCGGGGCACATAGGGATTTTATAGAGGAGTTTGCGACTAAAAATATTATGTTACGTACGTACCAACAGGCAGGTCACAGAATTAATTATTAACTTGTTTAGTATATGAACAAGAAATATCATAGTATAGTCGTCCTAAAAAGAGCAAATAAACGAAATAGTCTTTGACGTTTAAGCATTTATTTGTTGATATCAAAAGTTAGCTTATTTTTGGAGTATTCATACCGCAAGTTTGCTTAAGAACTGTTTTATAAGGTAAAATTTTTAATAAATGATGAGATACTTGTTCTCTGAAATGGCCGATATGTATTTTATGTGTGGCAAAGTAAATGTTCTGCTCGTAAACCCCGCAAATTTTATCAGGAAGCTTTTCTAAACTGTGAAATTCCATCAATGGAATTTTGCAAGCTACATCGGTGTCTTATGGAAAACGGTTTGTTTCACATCGAAAAGATCGTGTCGTGGAAGGCCTCGTCTACCCGAATTCTGGAAGCGGAAGAAATAGTTTTGGAGGAGGTAGCAGCTAATTCAGGAATAAGCAGTAGAAAAATAGTGTTGCGAGAAGCAGTGTCTTTGCAAAATCCTACATGAACAGCTCCTCCGACCTACCATCTCCAACGTGTTCAAGGACTACGATCGCAGGACTTGATGTCATATTGCCAATGGATGTGTCGGTGGTCTTGAGGGGGGTCTGGAATCTGGAATTGGTTGGGAGGGTCGTCAATAAAATTATTGAACCACTACACTTAGGCCCCATTGGGCCCCTTGTACATCCTCCCTGTAGGCAGACCCTCGCCTAGGCCTCCAACCAACCTAATCTTGCGAAATAGGTGGCGATGCTACCTAGG
Source organism: Leptura quadrifasciata (assembly GCA_963675555.1). Lineage (NCBI taxonomy): Eukaryota > Metazoa > Arthropoda > Insecta > Coleoptera > Cerambycidae > Leptura > Leptura quadrifasciata. The sequence goes on from OY776673.1 coordinate 2,049,221, forward strand.
GGCATCTCTCTTACATCGGCCAAAGTAGGCAAACGTTCTTCCAAAATGGATTCTCTGATTGATGAGACAGCAGAAGAGTCATAGATTACATGTTGAACCGTCTCATCTTCTTGTTCACAACTTCTACAGAAAGGTGTTTCGCTTAATCTCATATTATGGAGATGTTTTCTTAACGGATAGTGTCCAGTCTGGATTCCCGTTATAAAACGTAGGTTCCTTCTGGACTGGCTGTGATCGGTAACAGACTGGCCGGGCCTGGTCCAAAGATACTTAGGCCTGCTACCTTCTTAGCAAGTCTGTCGGCTACTTTGTTGCCACTACACTGTGCGTGTCCTTTCACCATCCCCATCATACCAGTATGTTATTCATACTGGAGGTACCCACAAGTGCTTGGTGACATTCCCATACTGCTCCTGTGGTGATTTTGTGACTTCTCAGGGCTAGTAATGATTGTCTACAATCTGTGTAGATCCTAATTATTTTGCCCGTAGTTTGTCTATGGACAATCTCTTTTGCGGCTATGGTTATGCCCGCTAATTCCGTCTGTGCTACGCTGGCTAGAACATCCATAGCCCATTTATATTGGATTTGCAAACTTAAAGAATAATTTGACGCAACATTGCAGATGTTCTAATCAAATTACATTTACGTCATCTGCTGATGATGTCAACCTTGTTGCTAAAATGTGCGTCCCGTGTAATTTTCAGTGCTTTGCTGTTTGTGATAAGTACTTTTGACTCAAGATGAATTTATTTAAATAATTATTAAGTTTCAACGGTTAACGACAGGTCAAAAATTAATATACAATTAATCGGCGCTAGCCCCAGAGTAAAGCTCATTGGTTTGGTTTTATCATAGACTTTGTCTATGGGTTTTATGATATAGAGAGACCCCTGGTGAGTACGTCGATCGCGACGGGAGATAACTACTCATCTGATGGCTGTTGAATTTCAACATAAATGTCGATAATACTTTAAGTATAAGAGCCTGAATTAACCAATTTCATAAATAGACGTATTTAGTTACATCTATAAACACAAAATTAAGCAATATTTCTGTCCACACCAGTAAACTTTTTTGTTTGTTATTCCATGTAATTGAGAAAATTAACTCATCTCCTCATTATTATAAACTTTGGCATCTGCAAAATAGATGTCAGCAGGATCATAGTAGATTTGTTTTCTTAACTTCTTCAAATAACGGGTGTCCCAGATTTAAAGGTCATACTCTAGTGGAAGATAGAGCACACTCAGCTGAGTTCAAAACACTCCATACTTACTGTTGAATGTGAACCGTTTTTCAGATAGGTAGATGTTTTATGGTTTTTGACCAAAACTATGTACGCTGACTATAGTCCACCGGCCATATTTATGAAATGACTGCACATATTTAGATACAATTTGGCACACATGTTATACTCTTTTAGGTTAATAAGTAGCTTAAGTGATTTTGGAAAAATCAAGGACCGACCTCCATTTTTTTTAATATGGCTCTTTAGATCGTTAACATCACATTGTATATTATTTTTTGGTAAATGTTAGTAAACTTTTAAAAAGTCTATGGACCAGTTTATGAAATAATGTCATAATATTTGATGGCACGTTTATGGTTATTCTTCAATAAATTTTCAAAAGTATTGAAAGATCAAATTTGACATTCTATAAATAACACAATCCATTTGCTAACATCATTATTTTAATAATAATAATAATAATAATAATAATAATAATAATAACCGCCCGTTGACGACGTACGCAATGAACAAGGACGCTTTGAGTGGACAGATGAACTGAGGGATGAGCTTCTGCATTGTTATGAAAGCAGTGAGCCCGCGCGGAGGGGGTACATGGCGCGGATGCATGCTCTGTGGTGTGAGAGGCTACCAGAGCATAGCGCCTTCACGCCACAAAATCTGCGTGACTATGTATCCCACCTTCGTAGTAGGGGCTACGTGAGGGTTGCTCCTGGGCCGGTGAATGAGGTGGCCGAAGAGCCGCCACATTCACCGGTTGAGGACGTGGCTCTCCTCGTTCCGCCAATACCAGAGGGCCTCAGTACCAGAAGGGGGTTACACCGTCTGAAAACCCCCGGGCCACAAGACCTGGCCAGAGTGGACGCTGAACTTCGTACAGCGCTACCAGAAGAGGCTGACATCTGGCACATAAATTGTGCCGTGTATGCCGCTGCTCAACGCTCGTCTCAGGTGGAGAGGCGAAATACCTCGTCCCCACAGGAGAGAGCGCAGCGGCGCATACAAAAGATGGAAGCCAAGATCCAGTCGGCGAGGCAACACGCATCCCGTATCCAATGTGTGATGGACTATATGGCGGCCAGCAGGCCGTTCACGCCTAAAGTGCGTCGATTAGCCGCCATCTTAAGACGCGTCCATCACACACTCAATGAGGCAGTGCTGCGAACCACCAAACAGCACTGTCTCGACAGGATACGGATGCTAGTGACTTGCAAAAAGTCATTAGTGAGGCGGGCGAGGGGGCTTGCGGAAAATAAACTGTTCCGCGAGAAGCCCTCGCGCCTTTTCCAACCGCCTCCGCGTGTTGTAGACAATCCGCCGACTGCAGATCAGGTGGAGAACTTCTGGAAAACGCTGTACGAGGAGAGGCTTCCACTCAACCGAGATTCTCCTGCCCTTGCACACTTTGAAGCCTTTTGTCAAAGGCTTCAGCAACCACAGGAAGTGTGCGAACCAATAACCCCAGAAGAGGTTCGTAGGGCTCTTGAGGGCTCTAAGAACTTTGCTGCTCCAGGTCCCGATGGGATAAATAACTTTTGGTGGAAAAAGTTATCGAGCACCCACCACCATTTGGCCAGAATTTTTAATTCCTGGTTAAATGGGGAGCAGCAAATCCCTTCTTGGGTTGTTGAGGGGCGGACAGTGCTGATCCCCAAGAACGGAGATTTGTCCAACCCAAAGAATTATAGACCGATAACCTGTCTAAACGCATGTTACAAGGTGTTTACACGCATTTTGTACATGCGGGTGCTCCACGCAGTTCAACCGGTTTACGAACGGATATATGAGCAACGAGGGTCGAAGAGAGGTGTCGCTGGCTGCAAGGAGAACCTGTTGATTGACAGATGTGTCACACAGGACTCCATGCAGTATAAGCGGAACCTCTCTATGGCCTGGATCGACTACCGCAAGGCATTCGACATGACATCGCATGAGCTCATTGTTCACTTGCTCCGATGTCTTGTGGTACCCGGTCCCGTAGTGAGATGTATTGAAGAACTGATGCCGCTCTGGAGGACTCGCTTTACCATAACATCGGGTAACGATAGAGTCCAAACAGAGTCGGTAACATTCAGAAGAGGAGTATTTCAGGGAGATTCCCTCAGCCCCCTTCTGTTTTGCATCTCACTACTGCCATTATCCGTCTCGCTCCGGAAAACCCGTGGCTACAACTGCGGTACCCCCGGCGACAGGAGGCATAAGGTCACCCATCTATTTTATATGGATGACCTTAAACTTTATGCCTCTGGAGAGAGGGATCTCCAACAGTCCCTTAGGGTGGTACAGGAGTATACGCAGGCTGTCGGTATGCAGTTCGGGTTGGACAAATGCGCACTGATCCATCTCAAGAGAGGACGATGCGGTGACTATGGAGAGGACGCGCAGCTCGTGGACGGAAGCATCTTACACCATCTAGATGCCGGAGAGTCGTACACTTACTTGGGTGTCGAGCAACGCTCCACCCAAGAAGTGAGTGTAGTGAAAAACGCTCTCCGCGGCAAGTATCAGCACCTACTCCGACAGATCTGGTCTTCAGAACTGTCGGGGAAGAACAAGGTGTCTGCTACAAATATGCTTGCCGTTCCGATCCTTCTCTACTCTTTCGGAGTAGTGAAGTGGACTAGAGAAGAGCTGCGTCAACTCGATGTAGTAACCCGCAAGAAGATGCATCTCAATAGGAGCTTGCATCCTAAATCGTCCGTTCCACGGTTATATCTCCCACGACATCGGGGAGGCCGTGGACTCTTGAGCTTGGAGAGTCTCCATAGCAGGATGGTTCTGGATGGAGCATGTAAGGTCATCAGGAGTTCGGATCCCCTCCTCTGCATGGTCCGAGACCATGAAAATGCAGAGGTAGGAGCTTTTCTCTTTAAGGCAGCACGGAGAGCAGCCGATGAACTTGGTCTCATCTTCGACGTCGAGCGGGTAAACCCCGACTCTGTCACCGAGTTGGAACCCGTTCGACTAAAAGCCCACATTAGAGCTGCAGAACACAACATCCTTCTGCAGCTCCATAAGGATAAGCCATTGCACGGGATCTTCTATAAAAATATAGAAGACCTCGGCTTATCCGAAAGGCTGACCTTCGCCTTCTTAAGGTCAGCTGGGCTGAAGTCTGAGACCGAGGGATTCATAATGGCTTGCCAGGATGGTGTATTTAACACTCTCGTCTATCGACGTCGTGTCATGGGTATGGAGGTCCCTGATGTCAGCTGCAGGGCCTGCCGCAGGGCGCCGGAGACTGTAATGCACTTACTGTCGGCTTGCCCGACATACGCAGTCTCGGCCTATATTCATAGACACAACGCAGCATTACGAGTGCTTTACTATCATCTAAGGCACTCGTATGGGATAGACGAAACACCAGTGCTGCCTTACGTTCCGGGGGATATTGAGTCCGTTGTGGGGAATGAGAAGTGCCTAATTTATTGGAACTACTCGTTTCCCACCGTCAGGCAAATACAAGCCAACAAGCCTGACATAGTACTCCTCGACCACCAACTCAAGACAATGTATGTCGTGGAATTCTCGGCTCCCGCTGAGAGCAACATTGTCTTGAAAGAGGAGGAAAAACGGACAAAATATCGAGATTTGCTCTTCGAACTCCGCAGGCTTTATCCAGGCCATTCTGTTAAAATAGTGGTACTGATTATAGGAGCCCTCGGTGGAATGAGACAGACGCTGCTTTCAGAACTAAAGATTATACCGGCATGCCGAGATTCGGCAGAGATCTTAGCCGGCAGAATGCAGAAGGCTGTCATCCTCGGTTCATTACGTCTACTCAGGGCACACGATTCGCGGACCCGGTAGTCACTCACCCCACGGGCGTGTGGAGTGGCTATTGGTATTACCAGCTCCCCTCTGTGAGGGTCGGAGCCACAGAGTAGGGTGACTGGTTTTTTGAAAAAAAAAAAAAAATAAAATAATAATAATAATAATAATAATAATAATAATATGTCTTTATTCAAAGAAAGGGCGAAGTTCAGTTTGGTAAGCCTTACGCTGACCATCTGCTCTTACACTTAACTTTTATTAATTTTCGTTAAATACCCCGCAGAAGAGGTTGTTATTTGTTTTTATTTTGACATTCAGTGCTTTTCCGTCAAAAATAAAGCATATTCCATTTATTTCACGAATAAAAAATAAGTAATAAAACGATGTGATGTGATTAACACATGACATTGTTACATTAAATATCCCAAGTAGGCATGTGTCAAATGTGTAATTTTACAAATAAGAATTGCTGTTCGCTCTTAGTAATTATTAGAATAAGTGATAAAAAACCAGTAATAAAACTAAAAATTTTAAGATGACGTTTCAATTTAGTAATGAAGAATATGCGAATATTATTTCTGTGTATGGCTTTTGCGGCGGAAATGGGAGAGCTGCAAAAAGAGAGTATCAATAAGGCGTTTTCCAAATCGCCGTGTACCAGATGATAAAACGTTTTCAGAGGTATATCGATTTAGTAGGGAACATGGACAGTTTCCGTCAATGACATAGCATGAACACATTCCCAGAGCTTTTCCACAAGAAGAGCAAATTTTACAGGTTGTGGAAAATAATCCATCCATAAGTGTTAGAAACATAAGTAATGAGTTAGCAATACCTATGACACGAGTATGGCGAACATTAAAAAAGGAAAATTTATATACATTTCACATTGAAACAGTTCAACATCTAGAAGACGGCGACGACGCTTAACATTTTGTAGGTGGATTTTGACTTACAGAAGAACAATATCGAGAGTTATATTCACGGATGAAGCCCAATTCACACGTGACGTAATTAACAACTGTAGAAATCAGCATATTTGGGCAACCGAAAATCCACATGCAGTGATTCAGAAACATTCCCAATACAATTTAACATTAATGTGTATTGTGGTATATAGAGCTCCACAATTTTGAAGAAAGGCTAACTGGTGAGGTTTATTTAAATTTTCTTAGAGATATCTTGCCAGATTTATTAGAAGGCATCAGTACTAGGGGTTTGTGGTTTCAGCACGATGGTGCTGGACCCCATTTTTCTGTACCGGTCTAGGATCACCTGAACCAGCGTTACACCAACAGATGGATTGGTCGCGGAGGTCCGGTAAATTGGCCACCTATGTCTCCTGATCTTACACCTCTAGATTATTTTTTATTTATTTATTTATTTATTTATATAATTCATCCAACGGGTGAAACCCAATTACAGGACAAATAACAACATATTTAAATAAAATATCGATAAATAGAACAATATGGTGTAAGTAAAAGGTACACAAATATAAAATGTAACAACTATAATCAAAATATATACTCTAGTAAAATAAATATATATACATACATACACATATATACACACATATATACATACATACACATATATACATACATACATATATACACATACACACACATATATATATCACAAGTGTAACACAGAAATATAGACAAGAGAGTGTTTAAATGGAGTTTAAGTAAATGTTCTTTATGTCAGCCATATTACAGTTAAATATATCCAGGCTAGCCTCAATACTATTATAATTTAAACACATTTGATATAGGGGAGATGATTCTAATATATTAGTGCGTGGAGCAGGAAGCATGAGTACATTATTTGTTCGAGAATTTAATCTCGGAATTCGATACCTAAGAAGTGAGGTGAGGCAGGTGCAGCTAATTTTATTATTGATAATTTTGTGTAAGAACATTATTGAATGCATTACACGTCTCCTTATTAAGCTACTCATACTAAATTTATTTAAAAAAAATTCTTGTTGTGTCCCTCTTATTGGATATGTGCCCTCCAGAATAAAAGTTGCGGACTTAAAAAATCTTCGTTGTACTTTTTCCAAGGACGCTATGTGAATGTTGTAACTAGGACTCCAAACAATGGACGCATATTCCAGTTTGGATCTGACAAATGTAACAAATAACATATGTAGAGTAGATAATTCAGAAAAATCTTTGCTGTTTCTCAAAACAAAACCTAAATTTCTAAATGCACTACTGGTGCATTCCTCGATATGTTTAGAAAAAGTTAATATAGTATCAAAAACAACGCCAAGATCTTTTATAAACTCAGGTCTATTTAGAGTACAGTCGTTTAATTTGTAGTTGAATGAAATTGTATTTACTTTACGTGTGAAAGACATGACATTACATTTAGCAGCATTAAGAGGAAGACCAGGAAGGTTATTAATGCACCAGGTATTAAGAAGATCCAGGTTACGCTGAACCCTCAGGCAGTCATAATCGGAATTTATAGGAAAGTATATTTTTAGGTCATCAGCATAAAGCAAATAGTGAACATCCAAGTCATCAACAATGTCATTGATAAACAGTACAAAAAGCAATGGTCCAAGTACCGAGCCCTGTGGTACTCCAGATGATTGGCTGTAATGATCAGACCGATAACCACGATACTGAACATATTGAGACCGATAGGACAAATAAAACATAAATAAATTTAGTAGCGAAGTACTGATTCCAAAGCTTTCTAATTTAGTCAATAAAATGCCATGGTCTAGTCGTAGTCTGTCGAATGCTTTAGAGAAGTCGGTATAAATTACATCAACCTGACCCTTACGATCTATGACTTCAGAAATAAATTGGGTGATACATACCAGGTTTGTAACAGTTGACCGACCGCCCATAAACTTTTAGTATGGAAGGATACGTAATCATGCAATAAAAATTCAAAAATTTTAGAAAAATTGCATAAAATTGCGATGGGACGATGGTTCTCTATTTCATTTTTACTGCCCTTTTTAAACACTGGACAAATTCTGGATAGTTTCCACTTATCAGGGAATGTTTCTGTGCTTAAGATTAAATTAAATATAATACAGAGAGGTTTGTAAAAAACATTAGCGCAATCTCTTACAATAAACGCGGGTATTTCATCAGGTCCTGTAGTCATGTTTGCCTTGAGTTTTTTAATTGAGTTTAGGACTTCGCTCTCAGTGAATATTCGAATATGCATAACATTGTTATTATATACACTGTCACCAGGCAAATATTCACTAGAATTAATATACGCATTAGAGAAAAAATCAGCAAAGGAGTTAACTATATCTTGGGGGGTTTCAAGAGTGGCATTGTTGTAGTTCATAGTACTAGGAATAGATGTGGCATTATTTTTTGAAGTAATATAACCCCAGAACTTATTTGGGTTAGATTTTATGGCATTCTCGGCATCCCGTATGTATGCACCATAAGCATCTTTTATGGTCATTTTTAGCAAAGCTCCTAATTCATTGAATATTATTAGATCATCCTGGTTTTTAGTCCTTCTGTATGAATTACGTGCCCTGTTCTTCTGTTTAAGCAGTCTAATTGTATTGGAATTAAACCAGGGGGGATACTGTTCGTGTGATGGTGTTTTTTTAGGGACGTGTTTCTTAAAAACAGAATATATTTTGTCATAAAATTCAAACACAGCTTCGTTTACTGCCAGATTAGAAATAAAACTCCAGTCAACTAGAGCTAGCTCATTGTAGAGTGCAGGGTAATTAGCTTTTTTAAAATTAAACGACTCATGACTAAATAGAGGAAACTTATTAGTCTTTCTTTCTTTTATGGGGCCATCTTAAGTCAGATGTGTACAATGAAGAGTTCAATACACGAGAGCAGCTTCTAGAAAAAATTATTACTGTATGTGACAACATTAGAAATAACCCGGAAGTGATTGATAGGTCAGTGAAAAATCTATTAAAACGTTCTCGAAAATGTACTGACGCTGGGGGCATTCATATTGAAAACCTGTTATGGTTTTAATTATTTGCACCGTTTTAAAATTTTTTTTTCAATTATTTAAAGTTCTAAATAAATTTATGAAGGAAATGGAATGTGTACTATTTTGGATAAAATTGAACTAAAAAAACCTTAGAAATACTGAATGTCAAAACAAATAACAACCTCTTCTGCGGGATATTTAGCTAAAATTAATAAAATAATGATGTTAGCAACTGGATTGTGTTATTTGTATAATGTCAAATTTGGTCTTTCAATACTTTTGAAATCAAATATTATGAAATTATTCCATAAACTGGTCCATAGGCTTTTTAAAAGTTTACTAACATTTACCAAAAAATAATATACAGTGTGATGTTCATCACTTACGCTATGTATTAACCTAAAAGAATATAATATGAATACCAAATTTTATCTAAATATGTGCGTTATTTCAAAAATATGGCGGACTAAATTTCTGGTCAAAAAACATAAAACACCCTGTATTTCAAAAACGGTTCACATTCAACGGTAAGTGTAGGGGTGTTTTGAACTCAATATTGAGTGTGCTCTACCTTCCACTAGAGTATGTCCGTTTAAATCTGGGAAATACTGTATAACTAAAAGTGTAAATCACTAGTGCCATCTATCGTCGGATATGCGAATGAGAATGAAGCAGAAAGATCAATGAAATAATACAGAGTGTCCTAATCAAAAGTAAGTCTTAATAACTTTGGGGGTATACATTTTATGAAAAATTATTGAAACACGCTGACCATGCTTTTAAAGGGGACCCATCCCAGCTATAGTCTATTTGTAAACAATTAGATACGGAGATTCATAGAAATTATACATTATTTATAGTGGTTTCCGACTCCTTCTTATCTATAAAAACAGATAAAAAAGGTAGTAAAATTGGACTATAGCTAAAGACAGATTAAACTGAACTTAAAATTACACATTAACTAAGAACTTGCGCACTTACACTTTTAAATTTGGTATCTGACGCCCGTACCTCAATTCGAACGAGGCGCCTTCCGCGAGATACGTCAATGCTGGGCTGGGCAAAGGCTGGCCTAAACTTTGATTTTAAAAATTTTGATTCCACAAGGTTTTGATTTTGTAAAAAATTTGCGATAAGAAATGATTTTAGAGACAAATATGTACAAAAAGAAAAACAAGAGAATAAACGCGACAAAAATTTACAAAGAGAAAGAAAGAGGGGGGGACAGGAAAGATTTAAAGATACAAAAGGTATGGAATATTAGTATAGGCGGATAGGATAAGCGGAAGTTATAATTGGTGCGTGCAGTAACCAGTGCACTAGTTGATGGTGTTTGGCCGAATTATGATCACTGGTTACGCTTATAAATGAGAGAGATCAAAGAGTGTTATAGTACATTTCACATATGACGTATAGAAAAAATTTCAAAAATCTTAAAATTTGCAAAATAATTAAATCTTTCATGTCAATCTGTCAAACCACGATAAAAAGCAATCTGACACTTAATTTAGACAAAAACCTACAATTTTCAAAAACAAATTCTAAAAAAATTCATGATTCATTGATAATTCATAAATAACTTCAAGCCGCCAGCAAATATCACAAAATATCCAAATTACTAATTTTGCGGCCCCCAACCATAGAAAATATCGCCCTTAAAAATACCGGGCACCAATGAACTTCAAAACTACTTTTCGTACCTCGATTGAGATCTTTCAATTCACTTCCATTAATTTTTTATTATACAAACTTCCTTTCAAATTCGACTCTCAATCTATTTTGCATTTTTATTATCGAAATTCAATCTATCTTCACTCACATCCTTCAATTAAAGTACCGGTACTGCCGTCTCCATTAATATAAATACTTATTTCCAACCAGTCCCCTTTCATCATCAAAACTTAGTTCCTTTCATTCACCGTAGACGTATTGGCACAATTTCATATTATATTCAACTTAAAGTGCAGGACTTTCGGGACATCTTTACGGGGCCATTCCAAATTTACTCAATTTCTTCAACGTACTTTCGTTAATAACTTCCAAACTATAAAGCCGATTCAAACTTCATTCATATATCGAAAATTTTCCCATTTCAATGCCGAGACATAATTTTTATTTCAGAATTTCCCATTTGTACATTTGATGATGCAATATTGTGAAATATTGCGCAATCATGCCCGCACGGAATGGCGGGGGACATTTTCACACATATCCAGATCTCCGCACACACCGTCCCCGACGGGCCATATAAAAAGCCGGGCACCACGAGCTCATGGTAAGTGCGTCCTAGTTTCGGTATCCCAAAGTTAGTTCTTGCGTCTTATCAAATTTTAGTAGTGAAATAAAAGTGAATATACTAATAATTCTTTCGGTTTCTAAAAATGTAGTGGCGTCTGTCTAGTCCAGCTTATCCAGCTCAACAATAAATTCCCTGTAACAACGCCGCCGTGACCTCTTCCTTGGCTATCCCAAGTAAAATAGGTAAACATATCTTCGGCCACTGCGCCCCGTAAAATAAATCTAAGTTAAACCAAACCTTCTGCCATCGCGCAGATTAAAACAAAATAATTTTTTTCAGAAAGTTTAAATCGTTTATAATTAAGAGAAATTTTTTCTTAACTCGGAATTTCCTTCGTCGAACAGGTGCCTCTTTAATTGTTTTTACAATTAATATTTTAAGTTAAAAAAAGTTTTACGAACTCAATTAATTTAAATGAATATTTTAATTTCGTTTTAAAACCAAGGTGTTATTTCAAGAAGTGATATACAGGGTGAAGCTTTAGGCCCCTTGACAAACAAATAATAAATTTTAAAATTAAAGCGTTAAATAAACTCAGACTTTTAAAATAGAAGTGAATCCAACCTCTGGGATTTATACAGGGTGTAGCATTCGACCCTGTCCGATATCTTAGGAGCAAAACCCCCCCGAACCTCCTTGAAAAATAAAATTAAGTGCACGAAAAGCCCCAAGAGTCTCTATTAAGCTCTAAGGCTCCAGTCTCAGCTCAAACATTTTTTATTTTACCAATCTAGAGGGCCCGTTCGTGTTCAAGAGAAGTCGCAGCGGCTCAGATGAGGACAATTTGTCCAGGGATTAAATTTTTATGACTCAAACAGGTAGAATTTTACCCAAGAGCTGTCATGGTATGGGAATTCCTAATTTAATTTCTGTAAAAGTACAGTTTATCAATATAAAATACAAGGGAAATATTTAAAGGTATTTATAAGCACTGTGACTTGGTTTTAAGAGGATTTCCATCTATAATACCAGTCTCAGGGACCAGGGGCCGCTCTAGCTCTTTTGCCACCCTGGGCGAAATGACATTTTGCCGACCATTTCCCTGAACTATAAGCAATGTACTTATACCGCACAACGATTTAAGCCCCACCTTTTGCGCATTGCGCAGCTCATGTGGTTTTGAAATTACTTCTCCAGTGACATTCACTTTTGTCTTGACGATTTACAATTCTTAAAATATTCGTATCGCTACGCCGAAAATGCCGCCCTTATAATTCTGGCGCCCTGGGCGGCCACCCACTATGCCCACCGTCTGGAACAGCCCCTGTCAGGGACACTTCTGCGGGATAAATCTTAGGCGTAAGTTTCATTGACGCCCTGGAGATTTAAATATTCACTGAGGGCAAGTTGACAGAATAACCTCAGGTACATTTAGCAAATGCAAATTGTCGCTTTTCTATATTTGCGACAGACAACGTGTCATTGAACATCGTGATCCTGCTTATTGCTTTACCTGTAAAACTCATAGAGACGCTAGTGATTGTTGGTTTGTGATCTTGAAATATACATTGAGTTTGCCCGTCTGATAAGTATCAGAGAATTAAATTAGTTGAAGAGACTGAAGAGAGATACCGCTAATACAAATTATAAATCGTCGCCATATTTTTATTAGATCGAGAAATAGTCTAGTAAACATTTAAATATTTTCTATAATGTTACTTGACATGCCCCTCTGTTTACAGCAAAACTGCCTGCTCATGCAAATTTTTAAGTTCCCCTCGAGCATTATCGTGTTGCACGCAATATAGTATAGTTCGATATCGCCAAAATGTCAAATCGATCGGATATGTTGAATGGATCATAACTGAATTGCAAAATTTGACGCTAACAAACTAACATACTAATTACCTAAGTAACTCACAAAGTGCAACTGAACATCTTGTAATGAAATTACAGGTCATACAGATCAACAAATTTTATTTAAAAAAAAACGTTATATCAAACGACATGCTTAAAACACATCTTATGGTAAATCATTTAATATAATAAATAATAAAAATAAGCATTCAAACATAACTTATTGTCTAAGTCGTTTCTACTATTTTTTGAAAACTGCTATTTAAAAATTACAAATTATAAATAGGTAAAGATGGTGTAAAAAGAGAAAAAATACGGGACGTCCAATAATATTTAAGACGCCGCGCCGCCTGGTTTTCTCTGTTTACCAATCCTGTTACTAAATGCGTAATAATTACCTCAGTAATAAATTTTGAAAATTAAAAATAAATTACACAAATACTGTGCAATTTGTTATTTTTTGTTAAATTCTACACGAAAAGTAAGCTCAATCATTCTGAAATCGCTATACTATCTAGAAATATTATAATAGGTACCTTATTCTATGTAGGCAGCTAACACTGATGTCAGAATCGTTGGAATCACATTCGTTAGAAGTTACGCACAATGCCTTTTTTCACATGAACACAACACTAAGACGGAACTGTTTTTCGGTCATAGGAGAATCAAGAGCAATTTCCACTTATATACCTAAGCTAACCCAACTGTCATAAATGTTCAGTGTTGCCATATCTATTTTGTTTACACAAAAGCAGAATACCCAACCTCAAATTTTGTAGAATCGAATGTTTTATTGATTAAAATTAAACAAAATGTATGTTTTTAAAGACTATACTAAACAATGAAAGAATTTCTAATTGATTTGCTTCTCTAGCTTTCCACGTGATTAAGAGCTTGATGAAAATGACAATAGTTCCATGATAAAGTAATCTGGCAACACTGGTCCAACAATGAGACAGGGTCATACACAAGACTGTGTAAACAATTAATTTCAAAAACATTTAAGTGTTTATTTTATGCAAAAATTACACTATAATTTAGAAACTAAAAAGGCAATTCACGTTACAAAAATAATCCTTAAAAATAAAACAAAATAACAACTCTTGCTTGAGCATTTATTTAGTACGCCATAGGTTGAAATTGTAAATTCGCCTGGTTCTTCCCTGTGATCGAACATCATTTGCGTTTTCTGTATAATAAATAATATAAAATTACAAAAAAAAATCAATACAAGGGAGAAACATTGTATATCTATAAATAATAGTTTTGCAGCTTGTCCGTCAAGTACATAATCAACACAAAAATTTCACTTTTACTCCATATATACTACTTTTATTAAAAGTACTTTTTCCGCTAGTGACGAAAAGTGTCATTTTGACATTGATAGTGGCAACTAAAGAAGTGCAATTTCAGTACAGAATTGAGAAAATATTATAACGTATTATTTTTCAACTTATTATTTTAAGCCACAAACCCTGCGGAAATTATTACGCATTTGTTTATCACATATGTAGTCCCTGGTGCTTATGATGTCTTTAAATATGGCATAACCTATAAAAATTTCCTAAAAAATTACAAAATATCACCCACGGGAGGCCTGAAAATAATTACAGCCTAGTAGCCTCTGAACTCGTAGAGATTATATTTTTTTGATATTCACTCCTCGAGGTACGTCTTGCGCTGTAATAGCCGAAATTTGGGTCTGTTGGACTTACGACGCTCTGTCTGGGGCTGTGGAAAAATCGACCCTCGGCGGTCTCTGGACCTGGAGAAACTGCCTCTAGGCACTCACAAGATAGACTAGAATCCGACAGTGCTTCATTTGAGTATTTGGGGACCGAGAGTAAACTCTCCGTAGATTTGGTTGGTTGAAAATATCTGTAATAAGAAAATTACAAAGATTTTAAAAATTAGCAGTGTTTTCTGTATTTTTTATGTTAATTATAAAAGAAGAATATTGGTAATTAAAGTGTTACAACTTGCGTTGTAAAACAGCCTGACAGGCAAATTAATAAAAAACAGGAGCAAATAAATAAAAAATAATTATTTGTAAAAATAAATCAAGTACAGGCTTGTAAACAATGAATGAATGTTTCTGTTCGCGCTGCATATGTAAATATAAAAAATCTATAATTTTTATGCAATTTGTGAAGTACTGACCTGAGTACTAATTAATAATACCTGCAAATATTTGTGAATGTTAAACCTTTTAAATAAGTTCTTATTAGGGTCTGCGTACCCTCATATAATTGTTAATATAACTCTCATTTCCATTTATTATTCAGAAGTATTTATATTATTTACAGCCCTCTATTTAGATATATAACAATTTAGGATAAATTTATAATGTAGCTATTATACCATTGCAATTAGGAAAAACCAATGTACCTATTGCTACCCCATGTCAAGGTAGGGATATTAGAAACGAGTTATGATTTCACTTTAAATTTTGAGAGTCCACTTTTAGATTCCGAACAAGAAACACCATCTAGATGCACACTTAAACTTGTAAATTAATAAAATACAAATCTGTATATATTGTAATTATACGTATAAATATTAAACACCGTTTTGGAATAAACTATCGTGTTTATTTCAATTACCACCAAAGAAACAACAAACTTCAGATGTGGTGCAGCAGCACAACCAGAGTGATTTAACCAACAATCACCACAAATATACATGGTTCTTCGAGCCGTATATATAAAACACCACAATAGGGTTTTCCCACTAATTTTATTTTAACAATTTGTGTCGTGAAAATTATATAATAAAACATTTTATTAATTTGCAACAATTAACTTTTCTAATAAGAATTATTTCTAAGAAAATATCGTTAAAACAACTCGCTGATAATTTCACTGCTTTTTAAAACGGGCATTTTTACGCGCCAGAATTACGTATCTACTCGGAAAACCAATGAGATTATGGATATAATTCTAATATTCTACAGATTCTAACTGTGTGTTAAAGAAAGCTTTCCTCTAAAACTTCTCAGAATTTCAATTTGTAATGTTTGTACTGTGATTGGTCTAAAGCAGTTAATATTTTGTACTGTAGTACTGTAGTTTCAAACGTTAAATTTATATTTTTATGTTTGTATTGTTTGGAGTGAAAATATTATTTTATCAGTTTCTGGTTTATGTTTTATTAATTCTACAATCAAAATGGAATCAAGTGGAAGAGTGATATGTTAAAGGTGCCGCTGATAATTTACCTAAAGTAGAGAAGTGCTGAGTGCTGTCAATAAATAGAGGTTATGTTATGTTAACAGAGACCAAGATTAATAAACAATCTCAACCTCTGTGATGTTAATTCTGTGATTGGATTTCAGGGTGTTGACGTCACAACGCGCCAATTTATGGCTGTTTAAAATGAACCCAATATTTTTCAAACTTCAAGTTTTTTTTTGTTACTATTAGTAAAATTAATAAGATAATAAATATGCCATAAATCATTTTTTTACGTGAGTTAAGTATTTCAGCAATAATTTTTTTTTCTGGGAAAACCCTATTATACAGTTTCTATACGCTACTGAAGAGAACTAATGAGTTCAAAAAAGCTTGTAGGTACAACTTTTCTAGAGTTGAAATAGAATGTAAGGTTCAATAATTGTTGTGAATGACTGAATTTCAATAAATGATTTAAATATTTCAATATGTTTTTTGCCCTCAAATGCTAGGACTGCTGTCATGTAATTCAATACTTCGTCGGTATTTTCTAGAAGAGTAGTTGTTTTGATTGGTTCTCCAAGTACTTATAGTCGAGTACACATTTACTGGACACTCAAAAAACACAACATAAACTTTACGACCTCATTAAAATACCGCTAAACCAGTCGCACGAATTTGAAATATTTTGATCAGCAACTCGGTCGTTCAAATTTAACAGCGCGTTACAGTCTAAATTATTAATATATGTACATTTCTAATACATACAAACTTTAAGTTCAGCTCTGTACTATTTCGTTCGCAAATTGACTCTCTTACTTTTATAGGCTTTTAATGTGCGTCGGCTTGTTTGATGACAACATGCCGCATAATAATGAGATTGTAAAGTTTTTGTTGCGTTTTTTGAGTGCCAAGTAAATGTGTACTCGGCTGTACCTGACTATTAGTATATTAGCGTGCTCAGATTAGGGCAACATTATACAGAAAGAAGGTAATTTCATCATAAATAAAAAAGTGTTTAAGTTATGATATGCTTAATAACTGTTTGCGCTGCATATGTAAAATATAAAGAATCTATAATTTTTGTGCAATTTGGGAAGTACTGATCTGAGTACTAAATAATATATACCTGCAAATGTCTGATAATGTTAAATATTATTAGGGTCTGCGCACCCTCATCTAACAATATTTGTTCCTGTTATTTTCATTTGTATTTATTATTGACAAATATTTACATTTGCAACCGTCTATTTAGATTTATAACTATTTAGGAGAATTTTATAATGCAATTAGGGAAATCTTATTTAATTTGGAATCGGTTCACATTTAGATTTAGAACGAAAAGGACTTACCATCTGTCGGTGTGGCCAATCCAACTAAACTAATTACAAGCAGCTGGCACTTCCGCTTATACCGGAAGTCGATACCAACTTGCTTATTTCAAATGGAACACCCTATATATTTTAGGGTTTTCGAAAAGAGCATAAAACTCTGAGTCAAAAATGTGTAGCATATCCTTACCTAAACCTAGCCGTTTCAGAGATATTTAACATTTTATAGATAATTTGACAGGTGCAACAGTTTGCAAGAACCGTTATAACTTTCTTTGTGTAAAAGATCCTCATTTGCTTCTTGTCACGTAAAAAGAACATAAGGAGAACTACGTTCTACAACTGCAACAAATTCAATAATATCATACCAAGTGTTCCGTTTTTCGCGTTACATTTTGTCAAATTCAAACCGCGAAAACTTGTTTAGGTCAAATGGAACACCCTGTATTTTTTTACGTCAAGTTGTGTAAAATTGAATTTTCTTTTCTATGATATTAGCATTATAGGGGTTAAAGTTACAACTTTTTGAAATATTTGCGATTTTATTAGAAATTCATGAATTGTTGTAATCATTTCATCAGAATAGCCATGATTAGAAACAATCAGTCATTATCTTATGTCAAAAAATGTCAGCACGTTTAAATTATACCAACGAAAACTTTTTAAATATGTTTATTATTTATGGAGAATGTGATAAAGTAATATCAAGAACTTGCAGCACATTTGCTACTCGATATCCACAAAAACGCAAAATAACACTAACACTGTAACATGCGTATTAATCGAATTGAAGATATGGCATGAACTAAAATAGCAGAGATAAGATCAATTTAAAATATGATTTCATTTTAATTAATAATTGCTCAAAATTACGCCCTCGAACCTCGACACATTTTTCGCACCTTCGGAGTAGTTCCTCGTGGGTAGCTCTTCTAATTGAATCCTGTGATATGTTTTGAAATGCATTTCTTACTCTTTGCATACAATCTTCAATGGTTTTTAATGGGCTCTCATAAACTTAATTTTTAATAGTTCCCCAAATGACATAATCCAGAATTGATAAACCGGGCGAGCGAGGAGGCCATAAGAAAGGTCCATTATTAGCAATCCATTGATCATAAAAAGTTTCTTGTAAATAATTATTAATTAATAATGCGTTACATGGGGGAGCACCGTCGTGCTGATAAAAAATGTTTCTATGTTCGGCGAGAGGTAAATTTTCTACATAGTTATTATTCAAATTTTGTAAGATATTCAGATATGTTTCACCTAAAAAAAAATCAAAAATTTACCTATACATATTAGCAGAAGAGAAAATTTAATTTACCGTTTAAATTTTCCTGATAAAATTGTAATGCCACCACTCTATCGTTCCTTATGGCACAGTAAACATTGAACTGTCAACTTTCCTTGAAAGTTTCGCTCTCTGAAAATATGAGGATTTGAGTCACTCCAATAATGCGAATTGTGTCTATTAAAAAGTCCATTTTTAGAAAATTTTGTTTCATCTGTCCATATAAGATTTCCCAAATAAGAATCGTGACCCTCAGACCTTATTAGAATAAACTCACAAAAATTCTGTCTTCTTAGGAAATCTGTTCCTTTTAATCCTTGAACTATATGGAATGAAAACGGGTGAAACTTATGTTTTGCATTCTGTGGATTGAATCCTTGCATAGTCTCGATTCCAGAGCAGCTTGTCTTAATGACATCCTTGGAAATGCATGAAAATATCCCAGAATGACTATTTCAATGTTTTCGTCATCAACAATAGGCTTTCTTCGTTTCTTCTTTGCATTTTTGCCTTGACAGAGCCATGATTTTTTAAATTTCCCAGTATGCATTTTACAGTGTTTGGTGACGGTTTCCGTTTTTCGGGATATCGAGTAGCAAATGTGCTGCAAGTTCTTGATATTACTTTATCACATTCTCCATAAATAATAAACAAATTTAAAAAGTCTTCGTGGGTGTAATTTAAACGTGCTGGCATTTTTTGACATAAGATAATGACTGATTGTTTTTAATCATGGCTATTTTGATGAAATGATTACAACAATTCATGAATTTCTAATAAAATCGCAAATATTTCAAAAAGTTGTAACTTTAACCTCCACCTCCCAACCTCCACAAATATCAGAAAAAAGGGAATTCAATTTTACACAACTTGACGTAAAAAATACAGGGTGTTTCATTTGACCTAAACAAGTTTTCGCGGTTTAAATGTAACGCGAAAAACGGAACACTTGGTATGATATTATTGAATTTATTTCAGTTGTAAAACGTAGTTCTCCTTGTGTTCTTCTTATGCGACAAGAAGCAAATGAGGATCTTTCACACGAAGAAAGTTATAACGGTTCTTGCAAACCGTTGTACCCGTCAAATTTTCTATAAAATGTCAAATATCTCTGAAACGACTAGGTTTAGGTATAGAATATGCTACATATTTTCGACTCAGAATTTTATGCTCTTTTCGAAAACCCTAAAATATATAGGGGGTTCCATTTGAAATAAGCAAGTTGGCATCGACATCCGGTATAAGCGAAAGTGCCAGGCTGCTTGTTATTATTTTAGTTGGGTTGGCCACACCGACATTAGTAATTATCTAATTACAGTTATAATTATTGTGTAATTGTAAGGTCTAATTATTGTAATTTAGTGATTAATAAATTAGTAGCTAATGGAAATTCTCGTGTTGCAACTATTAGACCTACGTTTAGGGATGTTTACTGGAGAGTGTAAACACGTAACATTATGAATAAAATAAAATGAATAAATCATTACCTACCTCCGATGAGTATGGGGTGTATATTGTGGAGGATTCGAACAATTATTAGCTGTATGCTTATCAACTCTCACATACTGCGTGGTCTGCTGTTTGGTATGAGGCCGGCCGCTAGTACTACTACCACCGCTCTTCTGTCCGCACTTGGAAGAAGTGTCCAGGTAACCGTAGCCAAATCCGTAACCTCCGAAAGCCTTCGTAGCTAAGTTATCCCAAGACTTCGGTTTCACCTGGTTATACTGGACGTAGATGGGCTCGTGGGTCTGTGGTTGTTGCGAGTATCTCTGGTGATCGTGTTTCGTGGATTTTATGCTTAATTGCCTAGATGTATCACAGGAACCGTCCCAGTAAAGGGTGTCAGTGCTGAGAGAAGTGGTGTAACTGTTGGCGGAGCTCTCGCCGCCAACCGTGGTAGGCACGACGTTGCTGATTTCGCTGGAGGTGCATGAGTGTAGGCTACATTGACTGACTAGGCCTGCTCCTATATGGAGGTATCTGAAGCAAAATCATAAGTGTTAAAACAATTTTGGTTAGACTAAAATAGGAAATATAAGAAGTAAAATTAGAGAATCAATGAAACATTCATCTTTACTTCCTATTTCATAACATAAGTGTATCTTATGATTGATAGTGAATTTTTTTAGAGAGGCAAGAAAGAGGGTACGCGCAGCGCAGGATTATCTCCTTAAATAGGACTAAGCACTATAAAAGTTGAAGGAGGTTCTCAGACGCTCATTAAAAAATTCAGTAGCTCATAGAATACCTAATACCTAATATAATAAGCAATACATTTACAACACGTGTCTACACAGCCTCCCTAACGAACTGACTTACCTTCTAGGGGCAGAGTAGCTCTGAGGGGTGGGCGTCGTCTGTGACGACTGGGAATGTGGTCGAGATCTTACGTGTTGCTGTTGAGGGTCGGTTTGTGTTTCCTCAGTCTTTGAATCTCTTTTTCTATGTTGATCCTTATGGCTCCGCGAGCGTCTCCTGTTCGAGGGCACGCACCTCGGATCGCAGCAGGGGCTCGCCAAGTCATAGGCATCTAGACTAGTATTATCGCCGTTGCTGTTCTGAGCTTGCACGCATGGGTTGCACAGCTGGCCCGCGTAGCTCTGACATGGAATATGGGCCTTCTTCTGTTTCTCCAATGTGCTCATGTTGGTCTGGTTACCGCGCGACTGCTTCTGATCGCATGGGGTTTTCACGATGAAGCTCTGCTGGTCTTTGTAACGGGGAGGCTCGAAAGTCAGCAGATACTCACCGCTGGAGCTGGCGGAAGGGTGCAGCATGTATCTGAAACAAAGTTGTTTTTATGGTATCTACATAGCTTTGAAGGATCAAATCACAATGATTTTTCCTTTCTAGTCTTTATCTAATAGCTATTAGCCACTTAATGTTGTTGATGTACAGCTAGCAACAAAAAAAATTTCTCCAGTCCCTAAATTTTTAGTTCCCTCAATCAATTTCGTAGTAGTATCAAAGGATTTAGCCAAATCCAAATGGACTGCTAGGCATTTAGAAGGTTTCTTTCGCTATTTTCAAATTCTTACCTATAGTGTGAATCCAAGTATTGGTAGGCGAAAATCAGAGGCGGAGTTGGTTGTTTGTGATGTTGGGCAACTTTTGCAACATCCTCCGTTGACACGGTCGGTCTGCAATAGGAATAGGATGTTTGTGTGGGGGTTGGTGGTCCACCGTTGTTGGTCTGCGTTGCTTTCTTTCTCGCCGGAAGGCTGTGTGTCTTCCATTTTCCTTCCAAAAGTTGTCGTTCACGCACACATAGCCGTTCCAGTTCTTCCATTTTATTTTGGAGAACTCTTTGCAACTGGATATACCGCATATGCAGTTCGACCTAAGAGAATGAAAATTGTTATGTGTATCTTCTTTCTGACTCGTAGAGAAATATTTTTTTACCTTTCGTACGCAATCCTCGAACAAAACTACCATCCTCATCCTGGTATCGCAATTTTTAATATAGTTAACGAGGGTCTTGTGGTCAGCCTTCTCCATATCCGTGCCGTTGATGGACAAAATAACATCCCCCTCCCGCATTCCTGCACGATACGCCGGTCCGTCGTAATCAACATAGTCCACATACGTGATCATTTCAATTTCCTTTTCTTTTTTGTAGTGGATCCCGTAACTCTGAAGGGTAAACCCGAATGAGCCATTCTTCTTTTCAACTATTATCGTTCTTCTCCTGCGATCTTCTTCGGGTTTGGTAACAGTCACTCGGTCCGATTGGACGCGCTCCAATATTTGTGACTGAAAGGAGAACACGACATTGAATTTATCGTTTAATTGGAACAAGAATTTAGGTTTGTATTTAGGTCTGTTATTTTGTGTGTGGGCAGTTAATGCTAAAGGTGAAAAGCGACATTTCAGGGTCATTATACACAACTAAAAAGAATAATATCGTTATACATTTAAATGTTACCATTTCAAAAGGTATATCACGCAAACCTCGAGCCATGGTGTTTCGATTTGAATTAGTACGAGCCCACACTGACCTGGCACATTTTGCCTTTCTATTTTATATATCTTACAATTTGATGAATTCTAGAGCAAATTAGTTGTACTGTTTACAAGAAAAAGGAATTGAGCAAATTGGAATTAAAGTATGATTAATCATTCTGCATGTGGAAACCCAAACGTAAACAAATATCTCGCTGCTGTAACTATATCATTTATTTAACGCATGTAAATTTTCTTCTCAACCTCGAAAAATCATCTTTAATCTAAATCTTTAAGTCTGTGCTGGAAACGGATTTTTTTGTTTGTGTTTCAATGGTAAGTGTACTTGATACTTTGTTGTCTATTGATTAAAACGTGTTCTAATAAAATGAATTAAGGATAATAGGATATAGGGTGAATCAGTTGAATGGAATGAAACTAATAGCATAAGATGTGTTACCAGAAAGTTTTGCAAAATATCAATTTTTAAAACCACCATTACATTATAAAATTCTCACTTATTTGAAAAGGATTCTCTTACTCATTTTACTTTACTTCAAAATCAACCAATTTCAATAATGAAACGCTTTTAGTCTAGGGTCCGATGCCCCTTTTCTAAAAGTGATTACTAACAGACTGAATTTTCGTTAGTGGCTTCGTTTTGACGATTGTTCCAACTTTTCACTATTTATTTCGTTCAAAACCTTACAGAATACAAATATTTTTGATTTATTAAAATTTTTAAAGCTTGATCAAAGTTATTATCCGTTTTCACAATTCTCATCTATTCAGTTCGCTTATAGCAATTACCTGGAGATTTACAGATGACTGTAAAAGTCGGAGGAAGCTAATAAAACTTAGGAGAAACATAATGGAATAATGAATACTCGAACATTTATGTTCATATCAGCAATCCATCCACATCCATGCTACGTAAGGTGATTTTCGACAGCTATGAATCTTAAGGGCAAACTGATAGGAGTATTTATAAAATAAATACTAATAGGAGCTCTAGGCTCCTGTCCAAAATAAACTACACTAGACTGGATTTGGTTGACGTGTAGTGTATGCTGTACAAAAGGACTTAATACAGTAAAAATAACCTCAAATTCGCAATATAAATGAAATACCTAATTGTGGAATCAAAGAAATTTTTAATTGATGTTCATTTTAACTTGTTCTTTTTGGAACCAATGACTTCTACCTCTGGATCGTTAGATTCAGGAAGGAGAAAATATGAATGTGTTAAATTCACCTTTTCGAATAAATCTAATGTCTAATGTCTTCGCTCTATTTATTTTCGTAATTTACTTAGAAATAATGCGCCCAAAAGTTGAAAGCTTAACCAATCGCTCTTAATGTGAGACAATAGACATGTCACATCACTCTACGACAAAAAGTCACCAAGGTACGGCCAAAAATTCTTCAAAAAGCGCAAGTTAATGAAAATTCGACGTTCTTAAACGTTCTGTGAGATATTCTGCTCCAGAAGCCAATATAGCCTCTTTAGTTAAGATTTATTCTTGAGGATTTCCATGCTAAGAAAATGTCAAGTTTACGATTAATATACATTGTGCACATACCGTCTGTCTATTTTACGAGGGCCACACCAGAAGAATAAAAGTTATCCCATTTTTGTGAGCTATGGTTCAGTAATAAGAAATTTGAAATCCATAGCCTACTTTTTGATATATATTACGACAACCTGAAAAATAGGAAAACCACAAACGGTTATAGATTCCTTATTTGAGGAGATACGAAAAAAGTCAAAAGGGATGAAAGTTGACGGCAAAAACAATAAGAATAATAATGCGTATCAAAAAAACGCAGTTAGCTTTGACATACGCTCTTGTGCAAAAATTAAAATAGATCATGACACCATTAATTCCGTTTATATTTTCTCTTTCCAAGGATATAAAACATGTCACAAAAAATTTAACTGATTGTGTCAATATTTAATATTTTACGAAAACCACAACTCATATCATTAAATCGTAAGTCAGCTATGCCATAATAGTAAAAATTCACTTTATAATAATTATAATTCAGTAATTATTTATTACAATTTAATACAAACAAACAAATATCTCATAAATAAAAATACAAGTGCAAAATGAACATCCAAAAAAACGAAAAACTATGTATAACAGTACTACCTACTACCATATTGAAAAGAAAATGTGTGTATTTATTTTTCTACAAACAACTACAAATGCTCAAATTTTGCATCATGCATTCTTATACACAAACGTGCTCTACGAGATACCTCAGCTATTACATTTTGGAGCATTTCAGGAGTAATATGTGGTGATCGAGCTGGCCATAGAGGCCATGATTAGTGAAAAACAATGCTATGTATGCATTGTTTTTCACTAATCAGGGCATAGCTGATTTTTGCTCCCACGTCCAGTGGAAGTAAAAAAAAAATTCTTAAAATGTCATGAAATGTCGAGATTTTACATTTGAGCGAAAAAAATTTCCTGTCTGTCCGTCTGTAACTTTTTTGTGCGCACGTTTACTCTGGAACCGTTTGTGATATTCACTTGAAATTTGGAACACTTATGTATTATAACGAGATCTGGAACTAGATTATATTTTGATCTAATTCCGTTGAAGGGTTCGGGGGTAAATAAGGGTAAATACGCAAAACAAGCAAGTAAGAGTCCATCAAATTTAGGGCATGTACGAAAAGTTAAGGTTTCAAACATTTTTTTGGCATCAGCCAACCCCCTCCCCCCCCCCCAATACCACCCACCCCTACACTATTATGAAAGGGAGTTAAAAAAATTAGAATGTGATTTAGCGTATATACAAAAACCAAACGTCTAAAAAAGTTTTTTAGAGTTATCTAGCCCCTCTACCACCAACATTGCCATTCTCACCCTATTATTAAATGGGGTAAAAAAAATTGGAATGTGATTTAGTGTGTATACAAAAACGAAACGTCTAAATAATTTTTTTTGGCGTTAGCTACCCCCTCTGCCACCCCCATTGCCATCCCCATCCTATTATTGAAGAGGGTAAAAAAAAATAAAATGTGATTTAGTGTGTATACAAGAACGAAACGTCTAAAAAAAAATTTTTGGCATTGGCTACCCCCTCTACCACCCCACCCTATTATTAAAAGGAGTAAAAAATTAAATTGGGATTTAGTTTGTGTACGAGAACCAAGGGCTTCTATTTTTTTTTACATTAGCCACCTCCTTTACCACCCCCACTCTATTATTAAAGCTAAAAATATTACATTGGGATTTATTGTGCATAAAATTGCATACAAAATCTAGATGTGGAAGTAGTGATTCCTTGGGCAGCGGTTTTTTCCTATTCAATGATATGAATTGTGGTTTTCGTAAAATATTACACATTAAAATTAACATTATCATTTTTGTGATATGTTTTATATCGTTGAAAAAGAAAAAATAAACTGAATTAATGGTATCATGGTCTACTTTGAGATTTGTTCTTTGCCGTCAATGTTTATTCCTTTAACTTTTTTCGTATCTCCTCAAATAAGGAAGCTATAACCCTTTGTGGTTTTCCTATTTTTCAGGTTTTTGTAATATATTTTACAAAGTAGGCTATAGATTTCAAATTTCTTTTTACTGAACTATAGCTCACAAAAAAATAGGATAACTGTTTTTAAAACTTTATTCTTCTATAATATATATTAAGCGAGATGGCCCTTGTAAAATAGACAGACGGTATAGTATGGAATTAATTATTATTTCTGAATATGAAAATATTATGGGAAAACCGTCTGACAGATGGATTATTATATTGAATTGAGCATCTTCTACTTTGATTTGTTCAGCTATGGCGTCATCGTTGCTTCGGTTATAACGTCATCTACTTTATTTTCAATGGAACACCCTCTATATTTTTCATTTTTAGAATCTCTATGGAAAGCTGATACTTAGGGTCTAGAGTTCATAAGTTTGGAGCTACAGACATTTTGAAAATCACGAAATATTGGGATTTGTTCTGTACTTTGGATATGTCGTTTGCTGGACACTTCAAGAGCCATACGTAGCTTTTGTGTCATTAAAAACGGTCGTTAAATCGTTATTCCAAAAGAGATATGACGTTATTAATATTTTTTTATTGATGGGCATTTGCACGCTTGCAATGACGTATAAGTTAGTTGGTGTAAGCCTTGACACATTCTTGACAACTCTTTTTGTAATGTTATTTGTGGCGTAGTAAACAACGGATCAGCAGCAGCAACAATAATTCTGTTTTGCATAAATACGGCTTAATTAACACATTCCCTGATGAATAATTCCACTCGGAAGGTATATTATGGTTATTAAAAAATCGATTAATACATTCCAGCACTCCCACAATTCATTATAACTTTGTGTGTAATTTAATAAACTTGAAAGGATACCAGCTGACACGTTAGAATTAATATCCCTAATTAGTAGGTATTGCTGAATTCCCAATCCCAATCTAAACATTTGCAAATTGTCCTGTGCAGCTTTATTATTATTATTACGAGGGTATATACGGGGTGTATCATAATGGAATATCACAAATGAAGGAGCATGGTCATCCTCTAAGCCACCTCATAAAGCCTTTTTTGAGTGTATGGTAAACCTGAGCTCGACTATAACAATTTGCACATCTCTGGCGGTCTTCGTGTATGACGAACATGGCCCGATTTCAGTAGTTTAAGTTAAACAGAACTTGGCGTGTTTCCAAAAAAACGGTCCACACACACGTACATACACAAAGATATTTTTTATTGGATTTAGTGTATTACGAAACGAATTTCTATAAGATTTTTTTCTACAATGGTTATTAAAAAATATTGTCGGGTTACAGAGTATTCAAATATGTAAAGTTATAGTTATGGATAAGTATTAAAAATATTTAAAACAGATTGCGCTGGAAATATTTTGTATATACTACACGAACTGACGAATATTTCCAGTGATTGATGGAAACAATTATTCCATTTAAGATCAGATTATTAAGGCTATTAAAACTTTAATTGGAGCCAATTTTCATTATTACACGAAGCATTCGGTGTGGAGATGAATGAATCACTAAATCAAAACCAGTTTAAAGAGGGAAATGTACTAGTATTGCACAATTTGCGATAAAAATAAATAACTATAAAAAATTTAATATAAGCTAATGTCTTCCAAAATGTTTCTTCTTGAAAACTAGCTTTATTGGCTATCAGCAAAGGTCGGATTTTTTATGGACATTTCATGTCGCACTTAGGTAATTTTATTAATTTTTAATATATTTCTTTTAAATGTAACTAATTTATTATCTCATTGATTCGTATACAAAAAACAGACCATGTCTCAGGGACTTTAATCGCCAAATAAAAATTTTAATACACATTGGCTGTATAAAACGTATAGGTAGATGCTCTTTTACACAATATTTATTTTGTACTTGAATATTTGAACCTGAAGAAATAATGAAAGAAAAGTCGTCTGTTCATTTAATAGTAATCAATAAAAATGATTAACCTCAATCTTTAAGTCACAACTGTATGCAGTTGGTACACTATTAATTAGTTCAGCAGAATTGGGAAAAATACCGAGATTTTTCAGAAAAATTTGGAGGCAGCACTTTTTTGACATAAAATTGTATGTTTCGACTTTCTGAACATGGTGATAAATGGGGAGGGGGAAGTTGGGTAAATATGTATGTATATTTTTTCGACAATTTTAGCGGAAAACCAAGAATATCTTGAAACCCGTGCACATTATCAAAAAATCAAAATAAAAAAAAATTGCAATTAAATTTTTTATAACCTTGCTTCGGAAATATTTTGATTTTCTCACTGCTTTTCCGCAATAAATAAAAAATGAATATGTATACAAAAATTCTATAAAAATCGCTTAAATTACGAAAGCTACGCTTTTTTCGAAAAATGACAGGGACCATAAAATGCTCAGATCGACGTTTTCAATAAGAAAAAAACTATGGTTTAAACAAACTAAAAAACACGCTTTAATAGCAAACCAAACTAAAAAATAATGATTAAAAAATATTTTATTGTAAAAAGCTATGCTGTGCTTTTATATATAGTATTTTATTGCACCCCACACTTTTGTACAATTAAATATTTTTAAACATTATTTTTTACTTTTTAGTTCGGTTTGCTATTGAAACGTGTTTTTTTTTTAGTTTTTTAAACTATAATTATTTTTTCACCAATCTTCTTTTTTTAATTTTTGTGATGTAGCTTCTTTTTCATTGTTGTTCTCACGAGTAATGGACAATTAAACGATCAACCCTCCCAGAGGGCCAATATTAATAACCCCGGCGCCTCCGGCAAAATATCGACAATAGCTTAGTCATTATTTTTATTTTATCCTGATGATCCTGGTGAGGACATTAGGACCAAGTTGTCAAATTATTGTGTTGTCGTCGGTCTTTGATAAGTGTGCAAAGTTTGAGCGAAATAGAGCGAAACTATGTGCCAGAATTAAAGAAGCATATTAATGAAGTAACATTCTTTCCTATTATTTGGGATTTCTACCACATGTATTATTATCCTCTTCAAAAACAAATCACCGAATCTACAAAATAATAGAATTATTGGAAAAAAGCCTCTGCGCTCGTTACGTTTATGTCAAAGGAACAGTCAGAGGTTATGCTTTGCAAATAATATAAATCGGAGTAAACACAGAAATAATGTATTTTGCTGACGTTTCGGAAAGTAGTCTCTTTCCGTTTTCAAACCTTTTTTTGAAAGAACTCTTATTTTGCTGTGTGTGTCAATAATAAAAATACATTGTATATAAGAATTCTAATCTCTCTGACACACAGTTTTCACATCAGTTTATCAATTTTCCTATTGCGAAGCATGGCTTCTAAAACACGCAGGTTTTATTTTGCATAGAGGAAGAAACAAAACCATTGTATTAACATTAAACATTACGAAAAAATGAAGGATAACTTGTTTAAAGAGAATATAAAATTAAACTTTGTAAAAAAATATGGATCTTTATTTAAGGAGGCGGATGAGATGAGAGGGAGCAATTTAATAACTGTTTCTTTCCTTTCAAATACCAAAGCTCATACAGACCGTATATACCGTGGGTATGTTAAAGAACGCTATAACCCCGATATGCTTTTCGACGTTGTAACAAAATCCGACTTAGGAAATACTTCGTAAGAAAAGCGTGCTTCACGTAAAAACGCCGTGGAGGAGGTTTTTAATTCTTGGAAATATATTTTTGCTCTTCGGAGCGTTTTTTATGCCAAATTTTCGCTAACTCTTCGAGGAGCGTTAATTTGGTAAGTGTAGTAAATGTCGCTGCACAGGGACGTAATGTCGCCCCGACCACCCAATTTTAGAAAGTATACTAAAATTGGACTTGAACTTCCAAATTTCCAAGATTAAAAACCCTTTTACGAATCCACGTTGTCAAGCACTGCGACTCTTACGAGGTATTGAATATGAGGACAAGTTAATCCAACGACTATTCAAAGTATATCGGAAGTTATAGCGAAAATAGCCCTTAGCGACATGGGACCCCCATCATTTCCTAACAGTCGGATTTGACGGGGAAATGATGTGTTTTGACGGGGTTTGCCCTAAACCGGTTCCTCAGTGATTCGGAGTCAAAAAAGTATTATTACCATGTACTCACACGTGCATGGGATCTGCCTTGCCTGAACGTAAAATTTGTTATTGCATAATACAAACGAAGTAGATACGCTTCAAGCAATTTTAAGCTCCGAGGAGCGACCAAAATTTATGTGAATTAATAAAATACGTTTATAAGACAGGCAAGCATAAGCCCACCAAAATTTCAGTTACATGAAACTTTTCTTGAATCTTTTTGTGCATCGTTAGCTTTTCAAACTGCATATTGGATGGTAGTTGGTACCGTATGAATCGTCCCGTTCCTCACCATGTGTTGTACGCGGGTCAGACCATTGTTTGTTAACATTTTCTCTGAAGAAGTTGTTGTAAAAACATAAATTTTTTAAAGATTTAATATACATATTTTGAACTTTATATTGTCTTTTAATTGTGTTTTCTAACAAAATTCCCTTTCAGATTTAATTTTAAGAGAGTGTGAAACAGACAGTGTTAGATTTATAGTGTTACGACGTCTTCCAATCGATACCATCAGAGCCGCAGTTAAGCATAAACGACAGTAAGTATGATTTATCCATTAATCTCCGTCTGAAACAGTCACGTTGAACCCTAAAAATTTTGTGAACGTAATATTATTATTTAGAATTTAAGAAAAGGTTGAGGAAAAAGAAAATAAATTTTTTCTTTTTCCTATTTTTTTTAATTTTTCTAAGTTTTTCGAGCAGAAAATACGTCCTTCAGACTTCCATCAAAGCATGGATCGTTCACAGGTACACTGAATCTGAAAAGTACCAAGTCACAAATAGGAAGAGATAGAGTGCGTTATACCCATAAAAAGAACGAAAAATATTATGCAGAAACATGTCAAATAGTAAGACTTGGTGCCGTTCCCTCAGGGGTACATATATGATGTTTTATTATTAATTCTAAAAAGTACCGAGCCAAGTTTCAGCACGTTAGTTACAAGCAAAAATCTAAAAATGGACATAAGCCTCTCCGCCCTAAACCATATTATTGTTATTTCGATATACTAGCTTTTGTTCCATCCGCAAAGCCGGTGTTTATTCTAGATTATGATGAATTAATTGTCTATACATTAATCACATTGTTAAACCTAATGGAAAAAACTTGTCAAAAGCCAGTCAACACATTAAGCAAATAGTAATCAGACAAGTTGGGTACATTTTGTTGACACTTATTACCGCAAGGTCTTACGAAACAAGTTTCATTGCAGTGAGCACGGTATAAAAACAAATCACAAGTGGAGGTATTGGACATGAATTTAACAGATATAATATTCATCTCTTGTCGTATAAATCAAGCTTCCGGTAAACGTGGTTTCATTTCCTAAAAGAGCCTGATTTAAACCTCCACGACCCTCCCATTTTTGAAACAAAAATGCTCAGTGTATCGTTTGATCGTGATTATTTGTCAATCTTTTATTTCGTTTGGTCATTGCCTACAAACATATGGAGAATTAAAATTGATAACAGCATCCAACTGCCTTGTTGAATTTTTCAATTTTTAAATGCCAATTCATCGCTTCCTAATTTGCTTGTGTAATGTCTCTGTTTGTTTATCATTATTCACAACGAAAAAAAAATAATTTTGAATGTTGGTGTATTGTCTAAAAGCAATGAGCAAACGAAAGGTATCTACTAACGAGCCATCACCAACGAGCAAATGAGGAGGGGGACAACTTCACGGAGCTGAAATTTAGAGCGTATAGAGAGTTATATTTAGAGCTCTATTATACTCCACAAAGATGCTAAATAATATCTGTACATCAAACGAGGATGTAGGATTCATAAGAAGTGAAGGTACTCCAACGTAGTGCGGGGTTTCCCAGGAGCTCAGGTGAAATGGTTCTCAAGCAGTTAAACGTTAGGTTTTAATTAAAATTCCACGTCATTGGTTGTTAAAACTATGAAAAAAACACAGTGTATCTATTTTATTTTTTATTTCATTAATCGTGGTACTTATCATGGAAGTGACCAAAATGCGGCTGATCTATATTTACAGACTACAGAGGACTGTTCCAATTTTTACGTTAGACAATCCATTAAGATGTCAAATAATGTTCATTTTACTAACAATTTTAATGCTGTTAACCCGCTATTCTTGAATAATTTTATTAACTTAACTTTAACTTTCATACCAGCCCACTTAGTCAATCATATCAACCATATGCTATCAAAAAATGAAAGTCAAATATATCTGAAAGTTTCGAAAGTCACAATCGCACATAAATGATGTAATGCAGGTACCTGCTCGCCAAAGAGCCAAAGATAAATTATGAATTAAGTGTAATGAGTGTCGCTGAGATTTGGTTCATTCATTTTTTTTTGTTATTTTTAAATTTTTTGTACGCATGCTTCGATGCATATAATGCATGAAAATTTTGGAATTGCTATGTACGACACTTTCTTTCAATGTTATGGTTGTTTTGATTGTAATAAAGCTTATAGTGTTTAAAATGAAACTTGTCCTTAAATATTCATCTCATTTGACATGGCAAACTATGATAACCATGGTCAAAAAAATTAAGAATGTCTTTATCTATTTGTAACATGTTTTGATCTCTTAGCAATCAGTGACCTAAAGATACAGTGTATTAAAAAAAGTCTGTTATTGATAATTTCTGTAAAAGTGAGGTAGTGAAATATTACGCATTATTTACTTGAAATCGGAATATAAAGTTCAATTTTCATTAGGGTAATTAATTTTAATTATAGCATAGTAACTCCTCGATGACCTTGTAGATGCGTGTTTGTCTTCAGTTAGAATTTATAAGTACCTAATGCACGATTGCACAAATATAGGCCAGTCTCTAAACTTTTTGTAAATCTTTTGTAACTGTCTTCGAAGTCGCTTGAATAACTAAGTCTTTTAGTCCAGACATAGATTTGTCTGAGAAAAGGAGATGGGGCCCTACAGTTTATAGTGGGATTCGAACCACTTCTTGGGGATAATTTGTAATTGAAAATCACTTCGCAGTAGGTGGGGTCCGAACTCATTTCGCTAGGTATGCTCAGAGAGAAAGCTAAACACGTAAACCGCTACCGACCCCATACATTTGAATAAGGAAACCTTTCCACCAAGATTTTCGGAAGTATTTTGACTTTAAGTTTTCCTGGATTTGCACAAAACGAAATTCTAGGGGACAGAAAGTAAACAAACTGTAGTTCAAAAATTATACAAATTAGATAAGAATGTGTAGAGTTTTCTTCTTTATTAATTTATTAAGAAGATGAGCTGAAATAGAATGTTCTACGATAATATTTACGGAGGTATTCGACTAAAAAAGCAACGAAAATCACTCAAAAACTATTATGCAAACTTTGTATGAGTCTGAAATCAATAATTAAAACATTAGTCACAAAACTGAGCCATATAAAGAAAAAATGCGCCCAAAAAAACGCGCTACGATCAGTAGAGCTGAAGATACCAAGGTTTAAGTTTAGATTAACTCGCTATTTTTTATTGAAAGCGATTTTTTCGTCGTTGTATCACAAAATACATAATAAAAAATTTTCACAATACTCTCTTCCGTTAAAACTTTTGTATTTTAACTAGCGACTTCGATAAATGTGCAGTGTCTTTTTTTTTATACCTTTTTTTTAACGTCGGCCTATTTCCGCTACTGAGGCCTAACACCGACGCCTGTAGACGAGCTACCCCCAACTAGGAATTTTGCCGAACCTCTTCCCTTAAGAAGAGTAGGGATCTTTTACTTGCCTAACATTTAATAGACAAGGGACCGACGGCATTACATCCCCTCCGAAGGATGGTATACCTCCTATACAACCCTCGCCTAAGGTTGTATAGCTTCCGCGCATACACTGATATACAAGCCGCTGGAAGATGTGTGAGGCGAGAACGCGGTTTCCGTTGGAATGGTCACCATAAAGTGTCTTTTGTTAATTTATTTATTGCATAAATTGCTGGAAATTAGAGACAACCAAAGTAACACTTTTTATTTTTAGAGAATTGCCCAACTTCGAGCGCCAAAAAATATTTTCTGAGAAAATGAGAACAGAATAAACCATATCATCTTAAAGCCGAATTTATTTGCCACAAAAAAACTACCTATTTATTTTTCTTTTACAATTTTTGCATAAAAATTATAAAATTTTAAAAGCGTTGAGGTTGGCTCTGTCGACTCTTACTTGTTTATTTATGGACTCAATATTTCATCCTAATTTTACAAGAATTTTACTATCAAAATACCGTTGTTCATTCAAATAAAAACTATAAAACAAATATTAGTTTTCTATTATCAGGTTATCATGATGAGTAAACAGGAAACAAGAAAAATATTAAAAGTAAAGTGTCATAGAAACTACATATAATATTCTAGTTGGTATGTGGATGAAAGTACTTTAGATAGTTGAACACTTAGACAGACAGTTATTATTAATGTAATGTATTAGATATAGGTACACATTTTGTAATTAATAAAACCAACTTTGATAAAATTAACCTTCCGTGCAGGGGCGGATCCAGGCAACATTGAAAACTGGACACGGGCATAACAAAACTATTTCACTGGAATCAGCGAATATTAGTCATTATTTAAAATTGTCTACTTCCATAAAATCTTTCCGAAAGCGTTACATTATAATTCATTATGCGTTTATTGTTTTTATCAACTATTAAAAAGAATTTACTTTTTACATTATTACGATATTTATAGCTTATATCCAAAAGAGAAAAATAAAATAAATCCATGGAAACTTAGATTATTCTTGTAATTCTCTTGGTACTACTAAATAACTTATCTTAATTATTATAAACAGCCAAGTGAGAGCAGATATAGAATTATCAGGTTTCTCAGATTTTTCGAATATTCCAAACCTGTAGTGGTTTAGGAAATCCGCTGAGAAAATTCTATTTTTCAGGCAATTTGCTGAAATTTATGTTAACAAACTCGTTAACAAACCTCGTCTTAGTTTTACTTTTGAATTTCAGTATTTATAACTTACAAAATAAATAAATAAATAAACAGCACAGAAATTAGACAATCTCCAATTCCAGAAGCCAAAGGTTTATGCGGAAAGGGGTTAAACGTTAAACATTGAAAAAAACATGGACATACAACCATTTCCTCCGACAGTGCCAGTGCCAGTGCCGGAGCCGGGATTTGAAGCCGGTGGCGCGATACTCGTGTGATTACGGCTATCGGCCAGACAATAAATTGATAAATCATAGCTTATTTTTGCAATAACTCAACAGCCTCTTGACTGATCTTCGCCAAATTTGGTAGAGAAACTTTTTTTTATTCTAAGAAACAATAATTTATGTCTTACATCACGGTAGATCATAGAGGGCGCCGCAGGGCCTGTATCTGATGATGAATTTTTTTCATATTTTTTTTTTTGGCGAAACGTGGTACTTCTAACCAGAAAATCTGGTGAGGACATCATATAGTAGAGTGGAGTGGAGTAGAGTTGAGTAGTGTGGAGTATAGTGGAGTAGAGTGGAGTAGAGTAGAGTAGAGTATAGTGGAGTAGAGTGGAGTAGAGTGGAGTAGAGTGGAGTAGAGTGGAGTAGAGAGGAGTAGAGTAGAGTAGAATAGAGTAGAGTAGAGTAGAGTAGAGTAGAGTAGAGTAGAGTAGAGTAGAGTAGAGTAGAGAATAGATTTATT
Source organism: Leptura quadrifasciata (assembly GCA_963675555.1). Classification (NCBI taxonomy): domain Eukaryota; kingdom Metazoa; phylum Arthropoda; class Insecta; order Coleoptera; family Cerambycidae; genus Leptura; species Leptura quadrifasciata. The sequence continues at coordinate 2,085,257 of OY776673.1, forward strand.
TGACCAAGAGTACAAAAATTTGTTTTTGGCAAATCACAAAAAAGTGTATGGTACAGAGCACTATAAATAAATAAATCCATAGAATCCATAGAAAAAACTGTCTATATAATAAAAGTGAAATAAAATTAAAATTGGGTAAGTAGTAAAAAATTCCTCGACGGAATAAAAACAGTACTTTAGAAAATGCAGTTTAATTTTGTACTTAAAAGAATTAAAATAACGAGATTTTATGTCATGAGGAATATGATTATGTAGTTGGAGATTTAACGAATTTTTGCTTAATTTTGTTAATTTAAGCCTAGGCTTTCTGAGTTGAGTGGCAGCCCTCGCGTCATATTTGTGAAAATCAGAATTATTCGAAAAGGAATCTATGTTCTTGTGGATTTCAAGTAGGTAAAGTCAATTAACCTAACTGTTCTTTTTTGTAACCGAAATATTTTTACTGCATGAGTTGAGCCACCCCATAGCAGAATTGCGTAACTAATGTGAGAATGAAATAGAGAGAAATAACAATTTCTTAAGGTGCTAAAACACAGTACATTTCTTAGTCTGCGAAACAGAAATATAATGCTTGACAGCTTGTTGGAGAGTATCTCCACGTGATTGAACCAGCTGAGGGTGTCATCTAAGACACCAAGAATTTTTATGCTGTCACCTTTTATTTTATAATACTAAGTTGTTTATAGTAAAAACGAGCCTCTTGAGTCTTACCTTATATTTGAATTGAATATCTGATATTTGAATATAGGGTTTCTGTATAAAAGAAAATTCCACAATGACTATTAAACAATTTTGTGCGGCTATATAAAAATATCACTATTTGATTAAACCAAATATAGGTGTATAATGATACAGTGAGGTCGATGCACAAACATTTCAAATATTTTACCTGAAAATACCTCAAGTCCGTATCTTTCTCCGGTATCCTTGAATAAAATTTTATTGCAAATTGTTGGCGATAAAATTTCGCACTAAACTAGAGGTTCGAGAAGTCAATATAGGATTGTTAGATGTTTTGTAAATAAATCAAATATTCTAAACTTGGCAATTTTAAACGAAATAACGTATCTTCAAAAACATTAAGATATTTTAATTAAACTTGGTGAATATACAGTATAGTGGAAATGTATGCAATAATTTTTTTTTTTTAGTGCCTTATTTGTATTAATGTCCTGGCGGAGTTCATAACTACAAGTACTCCACCACTGAACCGGGATAGGCATGTGGTTTTAAAAATGAAATCAGAGAGAGGCAGATTGGAATTGTCGGTAACACGAATATATTGGACCATATTTTTTTGAGGAAAGCCTAAAGGTGCGTACGGACTTGACGGGAGGCGCGCGCGACACGCACGCGACACTCCAAAATTCCTAAGTGTGCTGCGAGCCATGTAGACAGACGCGCCCGCCACACGACCAGCAAGTTGGATCAGTGTAGGTGTGAAAGGCGTAGAAAAAATGTCGAACGAGGAGAAAGCTGCAGCATATTTTATTGTTATGCGGTGGTGCGATGTTCATTGCATCTCATTTAATATTTAAAAAAACCTAGATGGTGGTGTAGTGAACTGTACAAAAGAAGAGCCGGTCAGGAATTAATGAATGATCCATCCACGCGTCTAATTTTTTGTTTTTTTTATATATATAACCGTTATCTCTAGGATTCCACAAAACTTCTTTTAATTTATATAAGTCGATAAGCTCTAACTGAACTTCTTCGCTCCACTCCATCTCAACAACTGATTTCTAGCGCGATTGCTACGCTCCTACATTGTGTCCGTCCACACTGTGCCACGCTCTTTCTTTGATCTGCCGTCGACAATAGATGGGTAGCAGCGCGTCTCGGACAGGCGTCGCGTGCGTGTCGCGCGCGCGTCCCGTCAAGTCCGTACGCACCTTAAGGAGACTATTTCTAAACAGAAATGACCTATGGTTGCAACAAGATGGGCGCCACCTCATTATGCTGTTGCCGTAAGGAATTATATATGTTTGTTTTTATGACCGATGGATAGGTCGAAGAGGGTCAAATGAATGGCCACCTAAGTCTCCCGATCTAACTCCTCTAGATTTTTCTATAGGGATATACAAAAAGCAGAGCTTATGTAATAACTCCAGAAACGATAGCAAAAGTTTAAGAAGAATTTGTTTCCCACCTATGAAGGTCGCCAATTTGAGCATTTATTGTAATGATTACTGTTAAAGCATAACATATTTTTTGTCCATTCTGTATATTTTTATTTAATTATGGTTAGATAGGCAATTAATATTAATATACATTCCTAAAACAGGAAAAGTAAAAAAGTGACCAAAACAAAAATCTCGATGAAAATTTCTAGAAATAAATATTTGAGGAAATAAGTCGGAAACGGACGAATCTAGCGTATCAAATGATGATATGGAAATAATGCAACTGTATTTTCCTCATTGATATCAGAGTCGTCATCGAACATTTCTGAGAAAATATGTTTTAAACAAGACTTTTATTATGCAGTGACATATGAAGACGTGTGGTATATTGGCAGAATAATAGACTTTCTTGACAGCGAAAACCAAAATGAAAATTTTAAAATTAAGTTTTTAAAATATGAATTAGACAGGTGCATATGGCCTAAGAGATTGGTTATTCATAATGTAATAGCAAATTTATTTTTCATGGACCTATTACTCTGCTGGGTAATGACCCTTTTTTATTTAGAAAGATCAGAAAAGCTTTTAATAGAAGAAAAATATGAGGCTTTGAGGGCAACATTGCAATAATTCAAAAAACTTTAAATGCATTGAAGAGTTGGACTATTAACTTTTACGAGGTAAATTATTGATCAAGGAACAACTGTTTGAGGTATAGGTGTGTTATTTACTATAATACAAAATATACTATTACTAATAAATAAAAACAGCTGCCTCTATATCTCTGGCAACTTTCCATTCTTAACACATACCCGCTCTTGATTATTTTGTGGCCCTGTTGATATTAAGTATTTTATTTGTAAGAGTGAATAATGTTATATGTTATTATTACATCGTTTGTTTTTTATGTTTGTATCGTTTGTATGCTGCATATGTGTCTTATGACTTATTTTTAATAAAATAAAGCGTATTACCATATGCATCCATTTTATTCATTTGTTTTTTCAATAAGTATCCAAATCTTTTAGTAGAAAGTATAGAAGAATAATAATAATAGTATATTATGTAACAAGTTTTATAAACGTCATTTTAGTCACGAGTTTTATTAATCGCGAGCGACGCGTAGCGGAGCGAGTGTTTAATAAAATGAGTGACTAACAAGTTTATAAAACGTGTTGCATACTATACTTTTTCTACGACAGCAAATATCTAAATAAAATCCAAAATTACTTGTCTCTTGTCACAACGCGTCGATTTATTTTGACAGATTGATGACAAGAATTACGGAAAACTAACTTGATTTTTGCCATTAAAATAACTAGAATTAACCTCAGCCGTGACTAATATCTCGTTGCTAAGTTCAGCCCGTGACTAAAATGCACGAAGTCACGGTTTGTCGAAAGCGTGTTTAAAGGATTATTTAGCGTCATGGAAACGTATACGATAAACGCCATTTTAAAGATGGAAGTAGAAAAAATATATTTTGATTACGAATAATGTACTTCGATGACTTTTTATAATTAATATTAGCAATTTAACACCAGTAAGTAGAATAACCCAAATCCAAAATATTCAATCTCAGTTCAGTCTGTGCAATCTCACTTCAACCTTTTCAATCTATTCAGTTTCACTTCAAATTTTTCAATCTCATTTAATCTGCTAAATCTCAAATCAACATCGCTTTAATTTTTAAATCATTATTCAATCTATTCAATCCATTCAATCTCAATAAATTCCAAAGATTTAAAATCTGGTGTACACCTATTCATGGAGTGAGCCACCCCTCGTTTATATCGTTGGAAAGAGAAAAAATAAAAGGGATTAATGGTACGTGTCATGGCCTATTTTGAGATTTGTTCTTTTCAATTTTGCACAAAGCCAACTACGTTTTTCGAATTTTTTTATACACATTATTCTTATTGTCTTTGCCATCAACTTTCATCCCTTTAACTTTTTTCTTATCTCCTCAAATAAGGAACCTATAACCATTTGTGGTTTTCCAATTTTCCAGGTTTTTGTAACATATCTCACAAAGTAGGCTATGGATTTCAAATTTCTTTTTACTGAAATGTAGCTCACAAAAAATGGGACAACTGTTTGTGATGTGATAACTTTATTCTTCTACAATAGATATAATGCGAGATATTTGGTATGGCCCTCGTAAAATAGCCAGACGGTAGATCTCGGAATATTTTTAGAAACCGATGTAAAATACGTACTAAAAAATTTAATTATTTAAATACCTATACAATACGCCGACCTCGCTCGCCGAAACTGGGAAACTGAACTTTGAACTCAACTTGACCCCCTGAACATGTTAAAACAAAAAAATTGCCCCGGCCACACAATTCACCTTAAAATTCTAATTTGATTCTAGTACAAGGTTTTCCACGTTTATATTGTTTTACGCAGCAAAATTATTTCATTTTTCTGAATTATGTCGATTCTTAAAATTATTTTTATAAAGGAAGGACAGCGTGTTATTAGAAACAGATTTTTTTTTAAATTGATAATAATTGACGGTTGGCCAATAACAAGCACAATAAAATTTTATCGTTAAAAACGATAGCCAGTTCTCATTATTATTAGACCATAACTAAAAAATGACGTCTCTTACGACCTTGCACAATTTAGTTGCATAAACGAAATATTTGAACTTGAAGAGTGGGGTCGACGCTTAAATGAATAGTCGATGTCTTTTCTCTCTTCTATCAATTAATGATCACGAGCAGAGCGCTCAGAACCTTGACCAAAAGCACGCTGGTATATACAATTAATGGGTAATTAATTTATACGTGCCTCGCAAATTAATATAAACAATTCGCATTAAAAGGCAAACATCGACATCGGATAACAATTAACTTTAACGTGACACAACGATTACCGGAAAAAATGACATTGAACTTATTAATAACAAAATTAAAAAGGACTATCAATACATCAAACAAAGACCTACATAATATCGTATTCAACAGAGTTTCTTTTGTTTTCTCCTATGTCCAAAACTCTATGAAAATTACATTGCTGGAAATGAAATCGAATTAGTATGCAGGTAAGGAGCACAGAACTAATTTGTTTATGCACACACGCCAAGTGAAACAAATGAGTCATAAAAAAATTGCAAAACCCATACCGGGGACGACGTGCAATCGTCATCGCTGTGTTCGATCTGCAACTGCGATTGACTTTGCTGGTTCCTCCTCATTATTTATTCCAAAATTATTTAAAAATAGCCACATCACAGTCACACACACAAACCACAGCACGGGGACGTCACATAAGCCAGCTCCATTTCACAAACAGCTGTTCAATAACGTGTGCACCCACCGTGTCAAGACGCCGACGTCGCGACGCCGGCCATTTTGTGCGTCCGCGCCGTTGCGCTTATTCAAATGATCAACAATTAAGCGACGGCGGCCGTTTTAATAAACGCCCGGTGAAGCGGGAAAACACTAACTCGCTCTGTTTATATATTGTTAATGTTAGATATGCTTTTACCTCGACATCCTTCTCGAGGGGAACATGTGACCCGTACAGGGTGACCGTAAATAAAAGCGGGGTACCTGGTCTTTTGCTATATATATTTTTAACAGTGGACAAACAAATAAGTTTATACCAAAAATGTCCCATCATAATGTCAGTGTGCACGACACAAAATCGCGCTTCGAATATTTCAGGAAAGCGCTAATAAATTACAAGATTTAAAAAGTGTACTCTGATCTGATTGCTACAATGTCAAAAAATTTTAGAAACCCTATTTCAACAAAAAAAAAATATTTTTTTTGCATTACTATACTTTCACTGGACGTGGAAGTAATTATCTAAATCGGGCATTAAATAAACTTTTTATAGGGGTGGTTCCAAGCAAAACGGGATACGCTATATATCATAAAATCCTTTTAGTTATTTAGAACTTTTATTCATTATACTCATTCGTAGCAAAATTAGCGACAAATTATAAAGACTGTAATTACTACTACAAAAATATTTTTTTGTTTATATTTTAAAACTTATATTAAAACCTCATTTTGACAGTATATTAAGTATTATTACTAACACCTACAGTTTAATTTAAATGTGCTAATGTTTGGCTTGCGAATATTATATTATGACAATTAAAGTTTATCTGCTATATTGTCTCTATAGTTCAGGGGCAAATTTACGTAATAATAAATGATGCGCACTTTGGTATAAATATATAATTACTAGAGTCAAATTAAAATTTTATTGTGCATTGTTTGGTCAGTATGAATGCCGCCCTTAGTAATATTTTAAAATATTACTAAGGGTTAATATTTTATGGTATGGTCGTGAGCAAAAAAAAATAGGACAAGTCTTATAACGGTATTTTGCTAAAATCTAGTTGTGTACATCTAACTTTAATTTTTGTGACATTGTCAGTTAGTTGTCACAATTTATTGCAAGTGTGCAAAAAACTAATATGCCTATATTTTTTTGTTTATATTTTAAAACTTAATATTAAAACCTCATTTTGACAGTATATTAAGTATTATTACTAACACCTACAGTTAAATTTAAATGTGCTAATGTTTAGCTTGCGAATATTATATTATGACAATTAAAGTTTATCTGCTATATGTCTTTATAGTTCAGGGGCAAATTTACGTAATAATAAATGATGCGCACTTTGGTATAGATACGTATAATTACTAGAGTCAAATTAAAATTTTATTTTGCATTATTTGGTCAGTATGAATGCCGCCCTTAGTAATATTAAAATATTACTATGGGTTAATATTTTATGGTACGGTCGTGAGCAAAAAAAATAGGACAAGTCTTATAACGGTATTTTGCTAAAATCTAGTTGTGTACATCTAACTTTAATTTTTGTGACATTGTCAGTTAGTTGTCATAATTTATTGCAAGTGTGCAAAAAAACTAATATGCCTCATATAAGCGATTTAGTTAAATCTGGAGTTATTGCTAAAGCAGAAGATGGACGGTCAATGAGACAAATTGCACTGCGTTATAATATTGACAAAAATCCGGTGTAACATTGTGGAGAATAAACGGTACGATTAGTAGAAATCCTGGATCAGGGCGGCGAAGGATATCAACTCAACAACAAGATTTGCAATTGGTAAACGCTTTAGTACAAAATTCATTTTACTCAGTTATTCAGGCTGCTGAAGAAACGAATTTTCCTGGATCGAGTAATACTGGTCGCCGGCGAGTAAGAGAATCGGAGCTACGTTGTCATGCAGCAGCACAGAAATGCTTACTTAAAGCTAAACATAAAGAAGCTCGAGTAGGATTTGCGCTTGAATTTTCAGCGCATGATGTAAATTTTTGGAACAATGTAATCTTTACAGACGAAAAAACTTTCCAGTCAACATACAACGGTCGTATTCGTGTTTACCCTCCGAATACTCGATTCGATGAGAAATATATATCTAACAATGATAAAAGTGCTAGATTTTCCGTCAATATGTGGGCTTGGATATTGGCACGTGGTCCTGGTGTTTTGTGGCATATTGGGGAACGATTTAACGGCGAAACGTATATTAGGATTTTAGACAATATTATGCTCCCTTCTGTGTCACAATTATTTCGTAATAATGAGTTCATATTTCAACAAGACAATTATTCCGTTCATACTGCTCATACCGTAACTAACTGGTTTCAAGATAACAACATCAATGTTCTTAACTGGCCCAGTCATAGTCCAGATCTTAACCCTGTGGAAGAAGTATGGGGACTACTCGTAAGAAGTATCCTAAAACGAAATGTGAGACCACGGAATGCCGAAGAATTACTGGAAATAGTAAATAATGCATGAGGAAATATTATTACTAATGATTATTGTATAAGGTTATTTAATTCTATGCCAAACAGACTTATAGAAGTTATAAATAGAAATGGTGCAATAACGAAATATTAATAGTTAGTTTCTTGTTAAGTAGAATATCCTTTGTCCTTTGATCCAGGATTTCTACTAATCGTACCGTTTATTCTCCACTTTCTTAAAATATTACACACCATATTTTTGTTAATGTTATAACGCAGTGCAATTTGTCTCATTAACCATCGATCATTTACTATAGCAATAATTACAGCATTAATTAAAAGTGATATCTGTTTTATTTCGGCTACTTATTACATATTCAAATAGAGCCAGATTTACATTAGAAAAAAAAGTTGTCCTATTTTTTTCTGCTCACGACAGTACTAATCAAAATGAAATTCAACCAGTGGTGTAAAAAAGTGGGGAGGCATTGATTTTTAGTCCAAAACATGTTTGTTCCATTCCTTTCAAATTTTGGTACTGAAATATAGGTAGATCTCTGACTAAAATTACACAAAAAAAAGGTCCACTTTCATAAAGAACACAAGACTAACCGTTTCTTAGATTATTAATGTGTCGACGTTTAGGAACCCGTTTTGGAGCCATTTTCAAGAGAAAAAAGCAAAAAAGGGATCAATAAACAATGGCTAAGAAATATAGTGTGCAATGCACCCCTTCTTCTTTAAGCCATTGGTTGAATTTCATTCGTAATATGCAAAAAGTACTGACAGCTAAATTCGTTATCGTTGCAAGACAACAGGATTTGTGAATATCCAAATTACGAAAATTAATCAGAATCGTGTACGCGAAAGTATATAACTAGATAAGTACATTCTTGCATAACTGGTTGCATAACTCTACAAAAATGGAACCTTAGACATCATGTTGCAAATTGTCGTTGACGTAGACACAAAAAGCAAAATTTGGGATAATTTCTTGGTTATATTTACAACGCAGGTTGTCAAAGTAATTTTTCGAGATTTTTGAAATGGCTGGAGGTTTTACGGAGACTGCCTTTATTAAGAAGCTGGGCGAGTTGAACAATTCATCGCAAAGTATTCAAACTTTATCATTATGGCTGATCCATCACAGAAAACACTACAGCACTGTGGTTAAAATATGGATCAGAGAACTAATAAAAGGTAGGAGGTGGTTGTTAATAATTTAAAAACGTTACTGAATATATTGATAATGTTTCAGCTAAGGAAAATAAGAAACTGACCTTTATGTATCTTGCTAACGATGTGATTCAAAATAGTAGAAAGAAAGGACCTGAATATGGACAAGAGTACGGTTTACATTTAAAAAAGGCTTTCGAACACATGTCGAGAAGCGATGAGAAGACGAAAAATAGCTTAGATAGATTGCTTACTATCTGGAATGATCGGGGCATATATGATGGGATATTAATAAGCGAATTCAAGAGAGCGCTTGGTAAGATTTAAATGTATTATGTGTTAAGTTACTACTATCATAATCAGTTTTAGGGAAAGATGAACCGCCATCAAAAAGGTCAAAACCAAATGAGAGGAAAAATAGGAGCCCTACGAGGGAACGGAAAAAGTCTGAAACAGAAAAAGTTGTCGAGGTAAATTTTGTAGAAACTTGAATTTTTTAAATGAAATACAGGTATTAAATGTTAATAATAATAGGATGTATTTAAAATAATAGTAATTATTTCGCAAAGCATTAATAAATTATTTATAAATTGAGAAACAGGTACATGTTTAATTTTGTCTTGCAATGAGGGAAGGTTAGCATAAAATATAAAACGCTAATATAATGTTTAATTTTAGAATTCTGACGGATCCATAGAAACGCACATACATTTAAGTCCTCGTACTCCTCCAGGCGACCCCCCCGAGCCGGAGGAACTTATACGTGCGATACAAGAATTGGAGTTAAATATTGCATCGTCCGATGAAAATGTTAGGGAGAGAATAGCGCAACTACCTAGGGAAGTGTCTGAAGTTTCATTAATTTCAAAAATAGAAGGTACGTCATTAACTCCGTGTACGTTTTTATGTTGTTTGTAACTAAGAATTGTGTATTTGTTCATTATTATGTAACATCCCTGCTAATTAGAAAAAAATGGATGTTTTGTTTTTGATTTTATATTTTTAATACCGAATGCAAGAGTTATGTTTCCTATTAGGTAAAAGTGACGTTAGAATTGCTTATGGGTTTTTTACCTGGGTAAATTATAGTATCTCTTAGACAAAATTGAAATTTAACTGTAACGAAGTTATCTTTCTGCTAGGATACCGATTTTTCTTTTAGTTAAAATGATTAATTAGTAAACAATGAAGGTCACGGATGCCTCACATGAACTATTTACAGTTTTCGGTCTGTCTGGCTGGTTGTAGATACTAACGTTTCGTTCACAATTGTGGTAGACATTTTCAAAGGCACGGTCTGAGTTCTCTTCGCGGTAGCTCACACAACTGCTGGTGCGATGTGTAGATGCCTAGTTTTATTTGTTTTCTGGGTTAAGCTTGCTGTGTCTCTGCCTTTTGATTGATTGTTGGAGTTTCATAACGTACAGGCATACTCGAGTAGAGAGATCCAAGTTTCATTAATAGAATGCAGGTTTTCACGGCCGTTGTCTAATGAAGTAGTTTCAACAGAGAGGATGGGTATCGACTTAGTAACACGTGGAGAGTGGTATTGCCAAGTACCAGCATCGTAGTAAGTCACGGTCAACCAAACACGACAAATGAGCAGCGAAGCAAACCAAACGCGACCACTGACCAGCGAAGCGAAACGGCGCCTAGGTATATAACGAGGAGTGTAACACAACAAATTCAGTCTTTAGAATCCTTCTAAAGAAGTTGACAGGATGATCAGCGAAACGTCAAGTCAAGTTCGACGACCACGGCAAGACCCGGAAGAAACTACTTCATCAAGTTTCATTAAGTTTGATTCTGCATAAATTGTCTACTTAGATGTTTTGATCTAATACTCTTAGATTTAAACTTATGAACAGAAAACTATAATTGTACAATTAAGGATAGTTTTAGGGGTGAAGCTCCATATGGGGGATGGTGGGATTTTATATTTTGGTATTCTCATACCTTCTGTAAACATCTTATTTAATCGCCTTGAAAATGGATAGGGTTAATGTGTAAAAACACTGACAAGACACTTTGTGTCACTAGTATTTACAATTGAGCAATGCAAACTGATATGACATGAATTCTCTATGTTTTAGACAAAGACGCAGCCGAAAAACTTAGCGTACAAGTAGGGGAGGCAGTTCATTTGCTGAGCCAGTACAATATGAGACTGTCTGCCGAAATGGACCACCGTAAAAAAGTAGCTATTATGATGAGGGACTTTTTAACTGTGCAAGAACAATTATTAGCTCAAGCCGAACGTAACCTAGAGGTAAGAATTAGGGTTGTGTACTGAAGATGTAAGTAAATAAATGCTTAAGAATATGTAGCGGTATGTAAATTGAAGGAATGTTTTTGGAATCTTTCATGCAATACTGACAATGAAGTGTCGTAATCAAGATGGCTTCTTGTTTCCTAGATATTTCACCCCATTCAAAGAAGAGATGTATTTGTTATATGTTTTTTTTGTTGTGTTTTTAATATAAGAAGATTAAATTAGTAATAAATAAGGGATTATCCATATATATTGTTACGTGTTTACAATCTCCAGTAAGCACTTCTAAGCATAAGTTCAAATAATTGCAACAGGAATTTTCACTAACCACTACTTTATTTAATACTTAATTACGATAATTATATCGTTATCATAACACACTAATTACAACATTAATCTACTGTAGTCTCACTACTATAGTTCACAACTTATTACTGTTTTTCTTTGATCTGTTCACTTGTTCATCTCATACTAAACCGTGCTCCGTACGCGGGATCCACTCCTTATATATCTGTAGCGCTTTATTCTCGATCTTTCCAGTCCGTGATGAGATCTTTCTAGCCCGTCTCCTACATTCCTCAGTTTTCGCGTAGCTGTGGTAATTCGACAGTTGGCCCAGGGATGGTGCCGCTTTACTGGTAGTCATACACAAGGATTGTAAACAAAGAGGATGGCCAGATCCATCAAATCTGTCAGCGCGATGCCGCCATCGCTGTGACGTAGTCACAAGGCCTCTTTCAGTGCTCGTCTGTTTAAAATGCGTGGAGGAAAGCATATTTTCTTTACAAAAATTAACACACTCATAGGATTTATTGATATGATTGAGAAATGCAACATTTTCAATGATATTTTATTATGTTTATACCCATCACAATATGAAACAAATAATATAAAACTCAAATTAAAATACCTACTTATCAGACAAGTTAAAGTAGTAACTAAGTATTATACTAAAGGTAATAGGTAAATACACAATAATAATAATAACGATAATCTTTATTGATAATAAATAATTAATATATATGTCTACAGAGAGGCCGGACATAAAAGTAACTTAACACATATTTTTTACCAAGCAACAGAGTTTGCTTTCTTATATACAACATAAGAAGTACACTTACAGTCAACCGGAAAAAGCCAGCTATAATCATGCATGCAAATATACATATCTACGTACAAGCAAACAAAAATAATTAAAAACTAATTAAATGATTACAAATTATATTAAAGGAAAAAAATATGTTTTCCATATATTTTGGGCCTAAAAGAAAAAAAAATGTAAATGTACTTACTGAATGAATTAGTATATTGCGATTTAGTGATTATGAACTATTTAAACCGTCTGAGAAAATTAGTTTCTTTATTTGAAGTTTTAATTGAATTGGTTTAAGTTCTTTATATTATAAAAAGTTTTATTGTATATGTTATAAATATACTAATCAAGTAATTCAAAGTTAAACTATAGCGTATTAAAGTTAATTGTAAAATCTGAAATCTATTAATACTCCTTCCTTCTTGGGGTTTTATCTCGTTCAGATCTTTCTGCAAAATTAGCTGCAGAAGTTGTAGGACTTTCAATTTCCAAATTGCCTACAAAATTGACTGCTTACTGTTACCAGACACAGAGTAGTTACGAGCTGAGCTACTTCCGGTTTTCTCTTTCTCATGAAATGCCTATCAGACAGAGCTGAGTTAGTTTTCGTTGCAGTATTTATTCCCAGTGTAGGAACTGCCGTTTTTTTTTTCAAGCCCTTTTCAAAGGTACCTATAACCCTAAAACAAAAGTTAATATAATTTCAATTTTATGTTAGGGCTGTATTACTAACTACGTGAAATTTCATATAAAATTTATTAGAAAATTAACCGTACGATGACAACTTAAATGATAACGTCTCAGTCAATCCGAAAGATATGAAATGTAATTTAAGTTGTAGATTTTTGTTAAATTCCCCATAAAATTCCATGTAGTGTCATGCAACCCTAAAAAATATGTAAAGGTACAAGTATATATGGGAAATGCAAATTTTTACCTAGTAATTCGTTTTGTAGGTCTCGTTCATAATCACTCTCCACAAAATGAACCGAGCAAATCCTATATTTGTATCCGAGTTAAATTTAGTTAAATTTATCCTGCCTTTTACACTTGTTTATCCACTCGCCTTACATAGTTTGGAACACCATATCTTTGGATTTCGAAAAACATGGAAAATTATATTTTGCCCAGTACTTTTCTTTGTAGAATAAGTGTCCTTACACCCGTAAATCGCACACCTTATTCCTGGCATTTTCTTTTAGGTCTATAACTGAAAAATAACGTTTAATATGTAAATTTGATAAATAAAATCTGAAGTCTCTTTTACCTTACATAAATATATACGAAATTACTATAGAACACTAACAATAATAATTATCTTTGAAATCTTAACAAAGCTCGAAATAGTATAGGAAATATTGTCCTTCCTCGAAATTACTGCTAAAAGAGTTTTTTTATAATTTAAAAAACGTATAAAACACAAAAGATCTATAAATACACAATTCACCACGAAATAACAAGTACAATGGATTAAATAAACTCCGTTATAACACCACCAAGCATGGAGAAACGAATGTAAACAAAACTCTCCAGGCCTCGCCGTGACGTCACAGCTCATTGAGAAGTGGCGAACATTGAAGCATAGGGATCTGGCCATCATTTTTGTTTACAATCCTTGAGTCATACAGCCCTATAAACTAGAGACTGGTCACTCTATGCGAAGCACTGATTGGTCCGTAGGAAAAGTGGATACATAATGGCGACGCCAATAGGAGTCGCTTTTGTTTTGATGAGCAGTGTCATTAGACTCAATGTAATAGGTTGAAATTAAAATAACAGTCTGTTATGACTGATTTGGTCACAAAACAACTATTGATAACGTTATTACTTACATATATTTTTCCACTTTATCAAAACAGTAGACATCTTTGGAATAAATACGAAAATAATCAAACACATTGGAGACTACTTAGTGGTACCACTAACTAATATGTTTAACATGTGCCTGCAAACTAATACGTTTCCTGATATTCTAAAAATTTCAAAAGTTATACCTGTACACAAAAAAGACTCCCTGAATGATCCAGCCAACTTTCGAACAATATCTATAATTCCACTTATTGCAAACATTTTTGAAAAAACCCTTAAAGCTAGGATTAATAGATACTTTGATGATAATAATAACTTAATTAATAAAGCAAGCACAGTTTGATTTCCATACGAACCACTCAACAACTATGGCAATAAATAAACTAACTGAAATAATAATAACATATTGTTGTTATTGCTTTATTCTGTGATTTAACTAAAGCCTTTGACTGTATATCTACTGACATACTTATAGAAAAACTGCATTACTATGGGTTTCATTATTATTCACTACAAGTAATAAGCTCTTATCTCTCCAATAGGAGACCAACAAGTAATTGTTAATGACGTACATCAGAATGTTGAAATCATCGAACATGGCATTCCTCAGGGTTCGGTGTTGGGCCCTATCCTCTTTATAATATACGTCAATGATATATCATCATGTGTACCAAACACCGACCTTATACTATTTGCGAATGATACCATGGTAGTAACCAAAAATAAACAGCTTTCCTCCTTCCTGCTTAAATATGGAGGATGCACACACAAACTGGTTCACAACTAATAAACTCTGTCTCAATACCAGTGAAACTGAGGCCAGACGAGAGGCTAAGGACTGGAACAATCCTCAGTCAGTTTGCTTTTTGGGTGTACACTTAGACCCTAATAATAATAGTTAAATTGTTACATGATCAAAAACTGATCTGTAACAATCTTGGCCACCATAAACTACAATATGTCTTAGATGCATTTGAAAACCAGCACTTATAACATGTACGTTACAATGGTGTCTAAGGCTATAAGCAAAAACTAGAAATTTCCAAGATGCGTGATAATTGAATGATGTTGATGATCTAATTTTTCAGGAATATCAAGAAAAATTACTAAGAGTATTCAGTGTTCGAACGGAACTGCACAACCACATTCGGAACCTGCCAGATTTGACGCAATTGCCAAACGTTACCGATGGTTTGGCCCCCCTCCCTTCGGCAGAACATCTGTTTATGCAATAAGGTATTACTTTAGCTAGACAAAGAGTTTGGTACATATTTTGTTTGATCGCAAGGTTTCCCAGACGTTTCTAGGTACCCATTGAAAAAAAGTAAAATGCTAAAAAGTAACAGGCCCATTTTCGTCTGCTCTTGGACAACATCACATTAAAAATGATATAATGATATTTTTATATAATCATGGTTTGCATAATTCATTATTTTTTCAAAGTGTTTGGGACAAATTCTGATCAAGACAGTGGCAAAAGGCCCATATTAAGAATTGAAATTTTAGTTATTTATTAATTTTTCGCATTTTACATTTTCAGGGGTTCATTTGAAGGGAAGATGTTTAGTTAAGCTTACCTTATCTTTAGACTTGTGTGATTTTAAAAAAAATATAGCTATATATTTCGATTCCCTATTTTATTATAGTGATGATGATACAGTTTTAAGTTTAGCAAAGAAGTATTGTTACTAAGGTTGAGAAACCCTGTTAAAATTTCAGTTGACTGGGAAAATGATTCTCAAATATTTGTAATACCTATAGCGAAAATCTAGAGCAATATGGGAAAAATCGACAGGCAAGAATTTAATAGCTTTTTTTTATTTTTGTTGGGTAATGGTTATGCTACAAGATATCTTATTTTGCTGATAGCAGAAAGAATCAGTAATCATGGAAGATATGAGTTATTGATGCAGGAACGCAAAAATTGGCAACGACTATTAATTTGTTAAACTTCTATGCTCAGATATTTAAATGGAAGAACATTATGTTAGAATTGACTACACAAGAGTGTCGTATAGACAAACTTCGCCCATGAAGCAACAGAGTTTATGATTATTATTATTTTTACCAAATTTATAGTTGAAATTCTTAATAATTGTACAAAACTATGAAAAGACTGTAAAGATATTTTGTCACTTTTTTTAATTTTCAAGATTTCACATTTAAGGACGAAGAGCCGTTACAAAAAAAGTGTATAGATACTTTAGTGTTATTTTAACCCAAACCATATACTCCCGAAGTATTCCTCTATAAACCTGGGAAGTATGGGAGAAAAAATTTAAAAAATTATCATAATTTTAAGTCATGATAAACCATTTTTTTTTAATTTTAGCGGATATCTAATATTAAAAATATCAATTTCCTTCAATCCTTAGAATTAAAACCGTGCACACTTCTATTTCCAGGCATATTAATTTGAAAAGTTGTTGTTATTTAATTATAAAGCACGGAATTTCAGCGATTACGATGGCATTTTGTAATTCTATGCCCTTACAATTGTTTAGGGTTTAATAGATATTAAATGTATGGTCGATTTTCCCCACATTCTTTTGGCCTAACAACCCATTTTTCTGTTGGTTAAGAAATAACAATTTCTTTATATCTGTCACACAGGGCTTATGAATATTAGAGGATTGTGCTGTTTTTAAGATTGTGGATCTAAAATTATTATTCTATGAACAACTCGAAAAGGAGAAAAATTACTTTGGTTACTTTTTACTTTAATTATATGTTTTCAGAATTAATTTTAAACAAAAATACATGAAATAGATGTATGTATGTATATAAATGTCTATAATGTCATTCTAGGAAATTTTAGCATTTTACGCAGAGGGTTTTTGTTTGTTTTAATAAATTGTTGCAACTCATTCCTTGGATTTATTTATTTCTCTCTACACAGTAATGGTGATTATGTCTACAGGATGTTTTAACATATACTTCATACTAAAAAGTTAGTTTTTGCAGGTTAAAATCACTAATAAAAAAAGAATGGTTGAAGATTTTAGCTACGGAGAACTAATGGACATTTGAACTACTCCACCCTACTGTCCATTTGAATTACTGGACAAAAACGAATGTCTACCTTTGTATAGGCATATTAATTTCTAAAGATTAACTCTAAGGTTGCGTGTAGGTATAATCCATTAATATCATTAATAAAAATGATTGGACATTTGAGCTCTTAGCTGAACGGCAGAGAACTACTGGACATTTGAACCACTCGAGTACAGTGAATTATACATAAATAAAAAATTTCAGTTTTTACAACATTAACATGATTCATATGCAAAATATGAATTAATTACTATAAAAACAAGGTAGATGAACTAATTGCTAAAAAATAGAATCATGCATGTTCATTGCCCTCGGCGGCGAGTATAGTAAAGTCAGCGCTACACTATTATACAGAAGGTATCATTTTTTGGGAAGAAACTCGTTAAAATTACTAACCCTTTGTCTAAGTAGTGTGTAAGCATTTTTTATCTTAATTACTCTGTAAATGATACTAGCACGAATTCTGTGTGGACTTGTGTAAAGAAATTTATATTTTCTTAGCACCAATAAACTATCTATCTAACCAGACTGCAACCAACAGCTATTCCCCGGGCTATATGCCCCGCCGAGCGCTGAATTACGAATTACAGTAATAAAAAGTTAAAGTTTAAAAAAATTTAAAAAATACGCTTCAATAGCAAACCGAACTAAAAAGAAAAAAAAATGTTTAAATATTAAGATTTTGTTCAACAGCGATAGAAAGTCCACTAATTGCGATATTAGCTTAAGCGAGAGCGGAACAAACAAACATACAGGTGAAGCTAAGAAGATGAAATATATATTAATAACAACGGCACCTCCGGCACAATATCGACAATAGATTAGTTAGACAATTTTATCCTGGTGAGAACATTAGGACAAAGTTGTCAAATTATTGGTATTGTCATTGGTCCTTCATAAGTGCAAAGATTCCGTTACAAACAAACAAACATACAGGTGAAGCTAATAAAAAAAGTGTTAAAAAAGAAAACTTTTTATATTTGTACCATTTGCAGTAAGATTTTTTCCTATCTAATAGACCATTATTCCATAGTGATATTATGCCAGGCCAGTTTATTTACCAATGCAAATGGTATTAATAAAGTGATTCTCAGTTGAAAAGATAGAACGCCTCTGGTGTAGTTTCATCATTACTGGTAATTTTTTTATCACTTTAAGAATAAAGTAGCTAGAGCGGTAGTAAATGAAAACATTGTCTATGTAATAAGATACTTTTCGCCAGCGCACTTTAAACGTAGACGTCGTTCATTTAACTCCGTGCTTTGGGATTTGTTTAAAAATTTCTTCTAATGTTCCCGTTGCTCTTAGGCATATAGTGCTTCAACACAATAATTCTCGTGTTTTGTAGTTTAAAATAGGACAAAAAATATTTTTAGGGCGTTTTTCACATTTTACCCCCTGTACCCACCCTGTACAGGACGATATGTTGGCGACCTTCAGATTTCGATGTTTTAGAAGGTAAGGAATCATTTGAAATAGGTTTTAGCTGTTAATATCGAAGTACAAACAGATATCACAATTTGATATCCTGTGGACGACTCCACTAACATTAATCAAACAAATTAATACACGGCCGACGGAAAAAGTATTTTAATCATCTCCCAATGATGCTAATATGGTTAGAGAAACATGTATCAGGTGTTAGTGTTTAGATATTCCAACTCGCTCTAAGATTCCAGGACTAAGAATTCTAGAAATAAGGACTTCAGAAGTAAGTAATCCAAGATCCCAAGAAAATATATAGAATAGAATAGTTTATTAACTTCAAATTAACATAACATAGGTTACAAAAGGCAAGTCATAACTAACGGTACATAAAATTGCAGAAAAAACATAAACAGCCATAAATAGTAAAATTCCATTCAAATAATCACTAATAAAAATACATATTATATTATAAAGTGAGAAATAAGTGACAAATTATGTAAACCCAAATTGCAGGCCTTATCTCCCTACTGGAAACAAAAATTCCTTAACAGAGTAGAAAGCTTTTCATTCTAAAAATGACGTTACACTTTTTTTGAAAGAAGTATAGTTTCCTAATAATTTTATGTCATCAGGTAATGCATTATAGAGGATGATGCAGTTCTAATGTGGAGATTTACGAATCATAGTTGTTCTGTATGTAGGCAATCGGAGGTTTGTAGTTGTTGTGCTGTAGTTGTGGATATCGGATTGATGTACAAAGTCCATTAGATGCCTATTGGTAAACATAACACATTTCAGAATGTACATAGATGGCACGGTTAAAATTGCATATTTAAGACTTGATGACAACTTTCCCGATAGTCCAAATTAAACATTAATCTTAATATTCTTTTTTGTGAAATCAAAGCTGTACTGAGATCAGTGGCAGAACCCCAAGACAAGATGTTATAGGAAAGATGGCAGTAAGCAAAATAAAGGTTTATTGTCCACTCTACAGTTAAGAACGATTTCATCTGCAGAATCGCGTAAAAGGCCTTGTTCAGCCTTCCACATACGTGTATGATTTGATTGCGGAAACTCATATCAGAATCGAGCCAGATGCCTACTGGTTTAGTATGTGTTACAAAGGTATAAGGAAAGTCCTTTATAAAGGCATCAGGTATAGTTTTCTGAAGATGAAAATCTATATATACGTTTTTTACTTATTCAGAATTAAAGAATTTTTATAGCACCAGGAATCCGTTTCGTTAAATGTTTCTTTGATTTTCATTTGAATTTCTCAAGGGATTTGCCAGATACCGTTATTGTGGTATCGTCTGCAAACATAATGACTCTACCCTTATTATTAAAGTGAGGTAAGTCGTTAACAAAAAGTAGAAAAATCAACGGACCTAAAACCGAACCTTGCGGAACCCCTAGTGTAACTGGAAATCTGTCTGACAATTCATTATTTATTTTTACTATTAATTCTCGATTTTCTAAGTAAGATTCAATCCAGTATAGTAAATTCCCTCTAATGCCAAAGGTGTATAATTTTTCAAGATAAATTGCCTATTTAGACTATCAAAGGCCTTAGATAAGTCAAACATGATTGATACAACTTAACTGCCTTTATCAAGTTTCCCATAAACATAATTTAATAGCTGATTTGTTGCAGTTCTTGTGGATTTCTCTTTATCCATGCTGGCTAGTTGTTAAAATGTTATATTTGTCATTGAAATCAGTTATTATATTGTTACGTGTTTACAGTCTTTAGTAAACACTCTGTGGGTTCAAATAACTTACAACAAGAATCTTCACTAACCACTATTTTATTAATCACTAAAATTACACTAATAAATACTTAAAAATCACACAACTAATAATAACTTAATGTAATATAAATTCACTACTTTTAAAACACTCTGTACTTTTCTTCCTAAACTTGTCAACTCTTGTCTAACCTAAAAACTCTCTGTCTGTTTACTTCACTGAACTGTACTGTATACTTCACTCAACTGAACTGTTCCCCCATCTGCTGGATTCACCCCTTTATATCCACCAATAGAATGTACCAGAATCCTATTCCATAACATTCTGTAATCCTACAGAGTTTTCTACTATGTGATATATGACTGTTCGTCAATTGGCTCATAGATGGCGCCACCCTACTAGCCAGGGAGTAATTACACTCTCCTCTCTGTTAGATGGCAGCACATAACAATATGTCTGTAATTATCAATATTTGTGACATCGCCCTTTTTGTACAGCGGAAACACAATAGCTAATTTCAATAAATCAGGAAATTTACGCTTTTCTAATGAGAGGTTATTACTTTTGAGACAGATTAGTCAGTTACGTAAAGAACAAAAATAGTATTTTGTATGTGTCGTGGAACAGTACAGGAAACTGATGAGTTAGTATGAAAATGACTTGCAACCATATTGCTGCATGCAGTTGAAAAATGATATGCAAAAACGTTACTAATCTCCTTATTATTGAGACATGCACGTTGTTCACATTAAGTGAAAAGTCTGTTATATGCTTTCTGTTTCTGCCCAAGTTTTCATTAATAATTTTCCATGACTCTTTAATTTTATTGTCAGAACATTCTAATCTACTATTATAATAGGAGTTTTTAGATTTTTTTAATCTCCGATTTTAAGCATTTTTTGCATTGCGTATACTGAGCTTTAATTTCGAGTGAGTTGGAAATTAGCATGAAATGGTGCAAATTGTTAAGATGGACTTAGAACTTAGAAAAGGTCAATAAAGTACGCTATAATAAATCCTCATATATTTTATGGATATAATAGACGTCCAATATATTTTACATAACACAATTGATTAAAACTCATTCAAGATCTTTTTGCATCTCAGCCGGCAAGCTTTATATTTTCATGTTAATAATTGGGCTATTGCCACAAATCAGCAACATTGTCAGAAATTGTGACCTTGAATTAAACGATCTAAGTCGTCAACTTGGTTGTGCTTGTGATTACACTATAATTTGATTATAATTGTGTATATAATGTTTGACAAATTGATTTACTTCATATTCTAAAATGGACATAAACAACAGTGCTAAAAAATTACTATAAACTTTCTGTGACATAACAAGAACCACACGAAAAATAACTATTAAACACTTTTTCTAATTAAAAAACTGACTTGTGGCATTATGACCCTCAACCAATTAATTATTCATAGCAAAGACAATCTGGATACTGTCGAATGACAAATTATTCCTGCCGCGAGATAAAAAAGATCATGAAGTAGCAGAATAAAATATCTAATCAACAAATAATCTAGTTTGGTGGGCCACACCATTTCGTGATAAAAGAAATTGCACTAGCCACGTTGGACTCTGGCGACATTTTTGCCCCCATGTTCAATTTTGCCCAAGCATCTTTGTTGGCCTGTAAATTGGACTTGGAAAAAGACACTGGCTGTCTCCGCACAGGATAACCTGTTACAAGGCATGGAGTCGCTCCATCCTGCAAAGAAGATTCAAATAGATGCCTGTCATCCAACCGAAGAGCCTGTAAGGGAGAGAATGTTAAAACTACCACTGTCTTTACAGATAGATCTAGAATAGTAATGGCCTTATATCTGACCACAGTAGAATATTTTGATGCAAAATTACCTGATCGATTTTTTGATCCATACTTATCGCCAGCACCCACTCTCTAATATTGTCATGCTCTTTCGGATCTTCACTCAGGTATAGTCGGGTAGGTAGCGGAATATTTGATGGAAAATCGGTCTGGACCAAGTCCGAATGGTCGACAAGTTGACCCTCCCCATCCTCAATAGTCTCGCACAAATCTAGATAGTGGTTGAGAAAGACGAAGGCCTCCGACAGTCTTCCTTCCTCTTTAAGATCTTTACCTGTTCGAGGCACAATAATTAGGAAATTAAATGCAACGATAACAAAAATTAAACAGAATCATGGATGGAGTAATTTTCTAAAGCCATTCATTATTTTTAATTGGTATATACCTGCTTCATAAAACGCCTTGTCTGCAGGAATGATATCGGTGTATCTAAGAAGGGCTGTACTAATTTTTACTCCAATTGATTTAAGAGAAGGAACTTGCCGACAAGCTGTTCTTAAAGAATAGTAATGAGCTATCAGTAACAAGTTTCTAAAATGCAGTCTGGTGTCGGTATTGACGTTGGGCGCCACCTCCAAACCTTCGTTCTGAAATGAGAAAACTAAATTTATACCATCACCATCAATGCACTTATAAAAGGAAGTATCGTTATGTTTGTCTGTCAGTTTGAATGTACTTTTTTCCATGAAGTAGATTTCACCATTCTACAACTTACTCTTTAAGGATGGTGTGTAAAAATTCTATTGTGCCTTTAGGAGGTTGAGCAATGAACACATACATGTAAAAATTCAGAAAAATTGCCGCTGATGCACAAAAATCTCGATTGTGCTACCAAAACTGTGGGAAATATATCAAAAGATATATGAAATGTATGTAGCTCTTAAAGAGTACTCAAAAAAGGCCTATATGTTTTCAACATGATACCAATCCAGCAAATAACACATTGACGTAATTTTTACATCTATATACATGTGTATATATCACAAATTTCGGAAGAAGATTTCAAGGAGACTAAATCTTATAAATTCCAAAACTATTGAACAACATATTACTTGCTGTGAATCAATGAATGCGGTTCCAGCATGATGAAGCCCAGCATATTTTAGTGCAAACAGTTGCAATTATTTAGAAATGAATTTTTTAAACTAGATGGATTCACATAGGAAATTCCTTTACATAGCCAGCCAGTCTCCACACCTAACATTGCTTGACTTTTTCTTCTAGGACTATATAAAGCTGTTGTCAGACCTTAATAAGAGTTGTGGAGGAGTTGAGAGAATATTATTAGAGAATTAAGTAGAGTTTAGAATAAAAAATTCCAATGGAAAGAAACCTGTAACGCCATATTGAAATAAAAATGCATACTAACAATTTCCAGGAGCATTTTCCTGAGCTGCTCCCACACTGAGTAGCTATCTGGCCCAGACATGTCGTTCGTACCAAACATTTCCGTGGCTATGTGATTGTAGATGTTGAAGTTCTGTGGCATCGCAGGTGCTCCGTAAGTCGAATACAAGTTCAAGGCTTCCACCACAAACCCATCTTTCAGCAATTTTGCAGCGTATAAGGCCACATACTTGTGTAGAATGGGCGTGTTGTGAGCCTTGGCCTTCTCGATACATCGCGCCCACTGGCCCTGTTCAGCCAACAAATCCAACGCTCCAATTATGTCTGCAAAAAAATTACAAATATAGGGTGTAGGTATACTTTATATACTAACTTTTGAAGTGAAGTTTCAAACCATTTCACCGCGGGTGGGAGTAGCCTTTCAATTATTCATTATAATATAAGAAGCATTAAAGCTAATTTTGACGAGCTTTGTGTTAGCATAGCGGAGATAAATAAATCAAACGGAAATCTAGGTATAATTGTCCTAACAGAAACGTGGTCAGTAGCAGATATTAACGATTTCTTTATAGATGGCTATAAACCTTATTATAATGAGGGAAACTTCAACCAAAACGACGGAGTAATAATGTTTGTAAGAAATGACCTGTACCCGGAAATCGCAGCAATAAAGCTCACACAGGTAACAATATTAGAATGTAAAATTATTTATAAAGATGTTAAATGTACGGTTGTGGGCATATACAGACCTCCATCTACAAATACACATATTTTTATTAATGATATTGAGACCTACTTAAAATCGACAAATGAGAGTAATTTGGTGAATTTGGTTGGTGACATGAACATAAATATAGCAGATTTATCGGACGTCAATGCTTTAACCTACATAAATATGCTGGAACAAAATGGCTTTCGTTCGCAAATAAATCAACCTACAAGGGAAAATGAAACTACTTCTTCAATAATAGATCATATTTTTGTTAAAATAAATGCAAAACTAAAAATAAACTGCTTACCCATAGTACTTCAAAATAACATAACAGACCATTATCCAACAATATTTAATATAGAATTTAACGAAACCCCACAGCAGAAACTGGAAAAAGAGAAAACCGTAATAAAAATAGACGACGGCAAACTTTTAAGATCAGTTGCATCAATAAAATGGAATGAACTGTATGAAGAAAAAAATCCCAATATTGCAATCACTATATTCTACGAAAATATTAATTCAAGGTTAAGAGAGGCAACTAATATAATTAAATTAAAAAATAAAAACAATAAGCTCAAGCCATGGATGACTATAGGTATACTTAACGCCATAAGAAAACGGGATAAACTTAAACAAAGAGTCCTCAAAAATAAACATAGCGTGGAATTAAAAGATTATTATAAAAGCTACAGGAATATAGTGACGACATTAATTAAAACGACAAAAAACAACTTCTATAAAGAAAAAATTCAGTCAGCTGGAAGCAATTATAAAAAAATTTGGGATTGTATCACTGAAGTCACAAATCACAATAAAAACCGCAAAGATAACATAGAGCAAATAATATTAGCTAATAATACACAAATCACAAACAAAGAAGAAATAGCAAGTGCCTTTAACGATTTTTTTATTGAGATAGGAGAAAACATTTCTAGAGAAATCCCGAAACACACGCAAAACCTATTAGAATACAGCAACACAAGCCAAAATCTAAATTCCATGTTCTTAGAAGACGTCACTGATACTGAAATAAATAACATTATATGCTGCCTAAAAAATAACTCATCTCCAGGAAAGGATGGAATAACAGTAAAAACGCTAAAACTAATATCTAGTCACATCAGTAAGCCGATTGCTCATATAATTAATCTCATTTTCAAAAATGCAGACATTCCTGAAGTTTTCAAAGAAAGTATAGTGGTCCCAATATACAAAAACGGCAATAAAAAGCACATGACTAACTACCGCCCAATATCACTGATAAACAATGTTGCAAAAATATTCGAAAAATGCTTAAACTACAGACTCCGTGCATTTCTGGAAAAAAATAAAATTCTCTCAAAAAATCAATACGGGTTCCAAAAATATCGAAGTACAGAAGATCCTCTTCAACTATTAACAGACACCATTATAACAAATTTTGAAAGGAGCGAAAAAGTGATAGCTATTTTTCTAGACCTACAAAAAGCGTTTGACACGGTCTCACATAGCCAACTACTGGACAAACTAAACAAAGTGGGTATTAGGGGAAATGTACATAATCTTCTGAAACATTACCTATCAAATAGACCCCAGCAAGTAAAAATAGACAACGCTTTTAGCACAAGGAAAACAATAAAAACGGGTGTGCCACAGGGCACCGTTTTAGGACCGACCCTATTTCTGCTGTTCATAAATGATTTGCTTGAGAAAAACTTTGGTTGCAAAATCATATCATATGCAGATGACACCGCACTAATCTGTTCGGGTGAAACCTGGAGTCTAGCGAGACAAAAAGCGACTGCCGCAATAAGTAAAGTTAAAACATGGCTAGATATAAACTCTCTAAAACTAAATATTGCGAAAACTAACTTCATGACATTCTCCCCAACAAAGGCAGGAATGCCACAAACAATGGAACCTATGCTGATTGACGAAGAAACAAAGAGTTACATACACAACACCACTACTATTAAATACCTTGGCGTTATCTTCGATAAACATTTAAAATGGGAAAAGCATATCAAACACTTAAATGAGAAGTTAAGGAAACTAGTTTATAAATTTTACAACCTGAAAAGTGTCCTAAATAGAAAAACTCTTTTAGTGACGTATAACAGCCTAGCAGAATCCATAATTAGGTATGGCATTAGTGTTTGGGGATCAGCATATAATACAACCCTCCAATGTCTCCAAATTACACAAAATTATATATTAAGGACAATTTTTAATAAGAAAAGTAGAAATAGCTGCCGAAATATATTTGTAGAAAATGAAATACTGAATGTGAGAGGTCTGTATATGCACGCTGCTGTAGTTTATACACACAACAAGAAACATATATTTGGTTCGAGTATTAATCACCGACATGAAACAAGAAATAACACCAAAAACAAATATCAAACTCCAAAATATAGCAAAGCAGTCTGCCAGAAACAAATCAAATACAATGGAATCAAACTATACAACCAGCTACCAGAACATATAAAAGCCCAGAATAAAAAGAAATTCAAAAAACAATGTAAAAAATATCTAGTAAAAAATTATACCATATGTCTTCAACTTTTAGCCTAATTAAGCAAGTAGTTACATCAAAAACTTAACTATCCGCCCTTTGTAAATTTGTAAATATGTAAATAAGTATTAGTCAAACTCGTTTTATCTTATCTTATTTGTGTTTCTTTTTATTATTATCTGTCTCCTGTCTTCCTACCTTTCTAGCTTTAGTAAACGTAATTATAAGTATTGTAATATTAAGTATAAATGCAATAAATTAGATATAGTTAAATATAAAATTATGTGAGCAAAAATGTTATACTGCTAGACACAACACGAGGTCTCCTCAGGTGTCATAACCTATACAAATAATATATGCAATTATAATGTAATAATAAGTATATAGAGTATAAATAATTGTGAAAATGTAAAATTGTAAAAGATGTTGCAGTATTAATAAATAAATAAAAAAATAAATAAATAAATAAATAACAAATGGTGTGAATCATTGAACAGCTACTGTTCAAAAAACTAATTATATCGTTTATCAAAACTAAAAACAACGACGGTCCTTATTTAATTTCACGATTAATCTTGTGATGTTATCTATTTTGATTATTTAAGTACAGCCTTTTAAGTATGAAGTTGAAATACCCTGAATTGAATAGCTCACTCACCAACGTCTGCAAGTTGCTCTACATCACCCTTTTTGAGCAGCCGATCCTTATATTTGCTTTCTACATAACTTTCATAGGCCGGCTCCAGTTCTTTGGCCACTTTGCGAGCCTTATTCCATTCTTCAGCTATTATAAAAGCGTCAATGGCCTCTTTCATCATCTCCATGCTAACATACAGTTGTGCTGCTACCCCGTACTCGCCTATCTCTATTAACCTAAAAATTATCAAGAATAATAATTAATTGTTTCCATGTACTTAAGACAGGGCAATTACCTTGGAGATAGAACTCTTATGATATCCAAAGCTTCCTGTCCAAATAGAAACTTATTTACCATATCAGCGGCCCTCAAAAGAGCTCTTTTTACGATAGATGGTTCAGTGATGTTCGTGTTGACTTGCAAAAGGCAATCTATGGCTTGTTTGTGTTGGCCGGCTAGTGCCCATTCGTTGGCTCTGGAAAGGAGCGTTTCTATGTTGACATCTGTCATTTTGTTGTGGTGGGAACTGCTGTATTCTGATTGAAGAGCCGGATAGAGGTGCGGAAGGTAATCCTTGCATACTCTTAAGGCATCTATCCACATGTCTAAAGGAAATTTTAAGTCAATATTCAAATGTAAAAGCGAAAAAGTAGTATTTGAAGCTAAATTATAATACCTGCACTCTTATATTTCTGTACGATAAGTTCAGGAGCTTGTGCCCTGAGCAACAGCACCTCAAATTCTGAAAACTGTTTGTCATTGAAGCACTGAGCAGCTTGGGCTTGCAACACTTCTGGTACGGTGGCAGGCTCGTGGGTTTCTGCTATTCGTAAGGCGTTCATCCAGTTCTGGGCGTGAACGTACATTAACACCGCCTCTTTTGGTTTACCTGCTTGAATGAACTCCACCTCTGCTTCGGTAAACTTACCATCATCTTCCAAAGCCATTGCATACTTTAAATGTACTTCGTTCACCTAATATAAACAATCGAACAATTTCACGTAAAAATATAGTGCTCTCGACTTACCTTATTTGGTAGATTTTTACACAACTGAAAGGCAAATTCAAATTGATATGTTTCACATGCGTAATTGATGCAGGGTTCCAATATCCCGTACTTATTCAACAATTTAATGGCCGAGTCAATCGGTAAGGTCTTCGCCCAAAGAAATGCTACTTGGTTGGCAGCTGTCGGCCCGCCATTTTGTTTAGCGACCCTGTAAGCCTCTTCCCACATACTTATCGTCCTGTACATGTTCATAGCTGCCTTCCATTCATTCACTGCTAGGTAGTGAATTTCGGCTGCGCGATACTTTCCCTGGGTCTCCAACTGCTGGCCCAGGTGTAAATGAGTGGTTTGTAGGAGATTGGGGTGATATTTTTCAACCAATCGTACCTGGAATTGAAATTATGGAGTCAGTTGGCCCAAGATTCGGAAAAACAGATAACTTTCTTACCATATTGTCATATTGCTCGGCACGTTTGTACATGGCGATAGCTAGATCTGGCGAATTTACTGACAAATAAAGTTTTTCGGCGTCTCTAAACTTCCCAGCCTCCTCCAGTTGATCAGCATGTTTTATGTACATATCAGACACCTCTTCTTGGTCCAAGTGTTTGGAAGCTATCGAATGGGCTTTTTCCCATTGCCCAGCCTCATTATACATGTCCACTGCTTCCTTGTACATACCACAAGCTGCGTACAATTTTTCAGCTGTGGAATAATCCTGAAAGCCAACGTGGGTTAAACATTATAGAATATATATCCATGTTCGTTCAAACTAACAAAAGTACTACGAAATCGGATATTAACTGTGTATTTTAAGGAGTATATAGAAACGGTCGCAATTTATATCCCTGAATCACTTACTTTTACACTTGAAAAGTAATTGGCGATAAGCTCGTAATATTTTCTAACAGTGTCAGGATCATCGATAACTTTAACAATATGGACAGCTTTTTTCCATTGCCGAGCTGCTACTGCGGCGTCAAGAGCTTTGAGAGTGCAACCTGCCTCTATGTAGTGGCTGATGGCAGCATCCATTTGTTTACTTTCTACTAAGCTGTCACCCCATTCCTCCTCAAGTTGGACTACCTGATCGGGGCTCATGTCCCTCGCCAGATCAACAGCTTTGTTCCAAATTTTACCTGGGGAATACATAAAACTATAAGTTAGTCCTTTGAACCTTCCTTAAATTTACCTTTTCTGTAACACTCCATGGCAGAATCAGCTTTATCTAACTTCTCGTATATTTCAGCCGCTGATTCGAAGAGTTCCTGTTTCAGTAACTTCTTCAAGACGTTTGCAATGATGGTGTGATCATTCAAAAGCTCAGAATGCTTAGAGAGCAAATTGGGCACACGTAATAACTTGTTAGATTTCATGTACATGTTTAGGGCTTCTTCGTATTTTCCTTCTTTTTCCAAGACCTGACCAACTTTTTCAAATTGCCCGCTTTGCATCAAAAGTGTCATATAATCTTGCTTTAGCGCGTCCAGATTTTCGTAGCCCCTTTGATCTGCAAGCCTAAAAAATTGAAGAAAGTAATGTTCGCTAATTTGTGTATGCAAACGGCAGAGTGAAGTAATGTCATAGGTAGGTTAGTAATTTATACAGTTGTCCAACTAAATAGTGTTTAATAATAACATAACTTGAATAATTGTTTAGGACTACTCTGTTACGATTTAATTATAATTTTTCTGTGGTATCAACTCCTTGTTCTGAAATAATAATAACTTAATCTAATATAAATTCACTACTTTTAAAACACTATGTACTTTACTTTTCTTCTTAAACTTGTCAATTCTTGTCTAACCTAAAAACTCTCTCTGTATACTAGAACTGTACTGTATATACTTCACTGAACTGAACTGTTCCCCCATCTGCTGGATTCACCTCTTTATATCCACCCATAGAATGTACCAGAATCCTATTCCATAACATTCTAGAATCCTGCAGAGTTTTCTACTATGCTAGATGACTGTTCGTCAATTGGCTCATAGATGGCGCCACCCCACCTACTGGCCATCAACAGAATAGCAGGTTTCCCCTCACTTTGACCAGGGACTTAATCACATCTTTCCCCGTTAGAGGGCAGCACATAACACTGCCCCCTCCTTAAGCCTGAACGTCCCGGTCAGGCAATTCAGATACTCCAGCATACTTTGCCAACCTGTCCAGGTGCACGATCTTCATCTTGGACTTCTTTCTACGTTGAATCCTATAAACAACGTCGTTGATCCGAGTGATGACAGAATACGGTCCTTCCCAGGGTGGATGAAGCTTCGGAGATCTTCCCTTCTTTTGCTGTGGGTTATATAGCCAAACCAGATCTCCCTCCTTGAATCCTGCTGACGTCCCCTTCCGGTCATAGCGAGCCTTCATTCTGTCACTAGCTATGCTAACTTGGTTTCGAACCAACTCGTGGACATTCCTCAGCCTTTTGTGTGCGTGATTTGAGCTGAGTCCGGTATACCTGGGTGAGGTGTTGGTCGCCATATCTTAGATCTAGTGCAGCCTCCAAAACTTAAAATCCCGTTGCTGCGTCACTGGAATAGTCTGAAGCAACTCTGAGGTTGACCTCTTAATGCTAGCACCAATGCCATAGCTTTGTCTTCATTACTCCAATTGTTTGCGCATGCCGCTGCCTCAAATTGTCTTTTGTAGGTTGACCAAGAAGTTTGACCATCAAAGGAAGGCGGTTGTAATCGAGGACCTGACGATGATAATACTAGCTGGCCTCCTTGCGCTCTTAACTGTCGCTTAAGTTGTTCTACCTCTCCCTTAACTACCTGAAATTTTCCTTCTATATCGGAAACTTTCCCTTCGACGCCAGTAACTTTTTCTTCGACACCAGCAACTTTTTCTTCGACGCCAGTAACTTTTCCTTTGACTTCAGATACTTCCTCTTCAACCTTATTTACTTTTCCTTTGACATCACATATTTCAGTCTTTATATTGCCCATATCCTCTTTAATTTCACTTTTGAAGTCTTCAGTTGCCGAAAGGATAACATCTTGTTGCCCCTGTATAATTTTCCTTAATTCTTCTTGACGTTTCTCTTGTTCTTCTTTTTGGTCTAACATCATTTTTCTAAATTGCTCGAACATGTCTACACACTAGCACAAATAAATCTTGTCTAAAGTCTATATCACTCCAGTTAGACTCACTTCACTATCTCCAGTGGTTTCCAAATAGAACAATATGGAACTTTGTCGAATTCTTCAAAAACTTTGTTGCAATCCCGCTTCTGACACCAATTGTTATGTCTTTACAATATTATTATATAGTATAGATTTTTCTGAGAGACAGACTATCATATGAATAAAAAAAAAATGTGTATTTTTTAGGATAATATCACATTGTTGAAAAATACAGAGATAAGAGTAGAAATTTTTTAAACCACTTTAACAGTAATTGCAATATTACAGGAACATACCTTAATGCATCGTCCCACTTGTGCAGTCTTTTGTACATGTCCAACGCGCCCTCAACGTTGCCCTGTTCTAGGTAAATATTTTCTGCGGTCCCTAGTTCACCGTACAAGACTGATAAACGGGCCCAGACTTCTGGTGAATTGTTGGGACTTTCATTGTATTTTTCCACAAATTTCTGTGCCTCAGAGGATGTCTGTTGCAGGAAGTGTGCTGTTGCGACATCGCCAAGGGCTGCGCTGCAACGTTCCGCTAACGTTAAGTTTTGCTGTTTCATGCCAATTAGATAGAGGGTATGCCACATTGCTTGTGCCTCGGATGAATTGCCCATGCTTTCGAGGAACAGTATCGCCCTGCTGTAGTCATTATCATTTATTGCCGTACCTGTGTGTATGAATCGAAGAGAATTGGAATTTTTTATGTGATAAAAGTGCCAAAATAGTTTCAGCAAACCCTAAAACTGTTAGTAGCTCCTGGATGTGATTTAGACAAATCTATGATACCACCTTGACTTGCGAAAATAATTTTTTTAGTGTTTGTTGAAACTATTCCACCTTTAATGTTAACTGCATGATAGATTTCAATATTATATACTATAATTTCATACCGAATTCAACAAGGCCTTCGTCCAGTTCTACATTAATAGTATTGTTTCCATCTACACATACAGCCTCTGTTTTGCCATCATTTCTCACGACATCTGTGACATCTCCTTTCACGCTCATTACGGTCGGATTCTCAGGTAAATCGATGTTGTACCAAATGGCTAAATTGTTGCCAGATTGGGCGACTGCCACATCGCTACTCTCCACCCACTGGGCAAAACTTACGCTAGTAAAAATAGTTTGCTTCGATTGGGTCCCAGTATCCACAAGAACCAGCCTAAGTTTAATATAGTAATTTTTAGTGTTTATTCAAATGATTCATAACTTCCTACCTTTGCTTTTTATCCCTGAATAGCAGTTTATGCCCTGTTTCGCTAAGTTCCAGCCAATCGATCTTCGAGTCATGATTAATCTGCCCCATCATAAACCCATTTAAGAGATCCACAATACAAATAGTCTTCAGGTCTATCAGATATGCCAGCTTTTTATTTTCTGTTGGTTGATTTCGTTCATTTAAGCGAACACTGATCAAATGCGGATTAGCAAACTCGGTTCTTACAGAGCATAGCACGTCATTATCCCCATACTCTATTAAGGTTAACTCTCCAGCATTGAAAACTAAACAAACGTTGGTGTTTTCAAAGTAGAACTTTTCATGGCGGCCAGAGTTGTTCCAAGGAACCTAACGAACTTATATTACAAAAAAAATTAATGCGTTTAGTTACCGGTTTACCTCACTCAGTAAATTCCTGATCAAATCAGCAACCAGTAAAGTGTCCTCTGTTCTAGCAACCAAATAACAGTCCTTACCCATTATTTTAACTTCATCGATTTCTCCTCCCTGTTGAGACCGCAATATGACACCCCTTTCATTCGTATCGAGAGGCTTGACAAGGACTTGGCTAGGTCCGACATAGGTAATTTCAAATTTGTCTTTCCATATGGTTCTCTTCAAAACTGAAAGAAGGGATAATAATACTAGTTAACCTTTATGCATACAGCGTAATGGTATCGCCATTTTTTTCAAAAGGCGATAACGGGAAATTTTTTTATTTGGCATGTTCCACCACCAACGTTTACACTGTTTAGTATATACAAGTGCCATAGCTACCTGATTCAAACATAAATACGGCGCCACACAGTCCCCCGCAAGTTACTTTTGAACCATCTCGCTTCCAAGCCAATGCTGTTACTGTATAAAAGTTCGTGATTTCTTTCGGTGGGGCTTCCTCCCAAATTGATTTTCTTGTATTCCAATTGTACACACGTAAACGGTCAAAACTTCCTATGGCTACTGCCTAGAAGTAAATAGCGGTCGCAGAAAAAATATAAAAGCCTGTTACATTAAGTTTGTTTTTATTTTATACCTGTCCACTTGGGCTGCAAGCAGCTACTGTAAAGTCGGACTCCTGCATATCCTTGCTGTAATCAAAATTTTTAACTAGCTTTCCCTGATTGTTGTAAACTGACACTCTTTTGTCGCAACCAGCAACAAACAGATGACCCTGAGGCCAAGCTAATGCATATGGAGGGACTGAGTGTAGTGCTACCCTGCCTTGTGCCTCGTCTTCATTTTGATCACCCATGATGTAAAACCGAATCACATTACCATCCACATGACCGGAAAGAAATCCAGTACCTTTTACACGGGAAAAATTGTATTATTAGTTTAAATTTTCTGTCATTGTTTCCTATTACCGTTAAATTGATCTATAGATTTGATTTCTTTAATATCATTACCTTTTGAATTGGAGGCTAATGATACGACTAAGCTATCGGAAGCAAACAAGCTCTGGGATTTGTTGGACTTTGTTTGTAGAGCTCTCACTTTTCCATCTACTAAACCACAGATGATCGGACCAGTTAATAGCCAAATGACACAAGTCACAGGGGATGGTTGAGGAAATTTATTGCATATGGCCTAAACAGTAAAGCAAAAATTACCAATTTGTAAGTTCTGTCAAATATATTTACCTTTTTATCGCCCCATTTCTCCCCTATTTTATAAACGTACACAATACAGTCACTCTGCGCCACTGCTATTTTAACTGAATCTGGGCTAAACGCAATACCCGTTATTACATAGGACCGCTTTCCAGCCTCAGGATCATAAGGCTTAGTCGAAAATCGATCTCTCTTTTCACCTTTCTCATCATACAATAACACTTGCCTGTCACAAGTGGCTACAGCTAATTTCTGATTGTTCGGCGACCAGCATAGTGATACTATTTTGTAATCATATTCCTAAAAAAGAGGACTACAGTAGTACACATGATTTTAAACACTTACTATTACCTGAGCCTCTAAGATGGTCTGTAGGTATTTCAGTTGCATTGTAAGTAGGTAATCGCTCAACGAGGAAAGATGTCCAGTGACATTTGGTGGTGTTTGTAATAAATCATTACCATGGAAACAAAAAGGTATTTTCCTTCCAAATCATTTTCAGGTAAACAAATATTATTATTGATTATTTCGATTTCAGTAGAAACTTAATTTTGCTTCTTTCTCACATCCAGTAAATGCAGTAAACGATATGTATAAAAAAAATTAAATCTCTAAAAATATTATCCATTACCTCTCTATTTAGTATGTTTGGGAAAAACGCAATGTGATTTTTGGATTTTATATCAAAGAAATTAAGTAAACTTTTAGACGATTTTTTTATTAAACATTTCTTAAAATTACAGAAAACATGTAAACAGAAATTGTAGCGTGGGTTTAAAGAAAAGTAAGTCTTAAAATTATTCTTCAGTACAAAAAAAATGTAGCCTACAAACTATTAGACATAAATTCCAACTGACAACAGTAGGAATAATACTCCAAATCCTGAAAATATTGACGCTACAAGCGCAACGAGAAGCTCTTTTCTAATGTCTCTCGTCTTTTTTGTGCTGGTGACTTCATATACGAAAAACCATGCTGTGAAGAATATTCCAATTCCAAGTAAGACTAATGTTAAATGTGGAAATACAGCTGGGTTCACCGGAGAAACATAGGGCAATAATTTTGCTGAGTCCACCTACAAACAAAGGTGGAAAATAATATAATTAACCTATAAAATATATTTGTATTTTAAGGAAGTTAAAATTTGCATTTATTTTACCCTCACCATTTTTGTATTAAATACAAAATTAATTGATAAAAACGTGGCAAAACGCCGGTTTCTGATACTTGAACTCAAATTAAAAATACGTCAACGTCAGCTTAGATAGTCTGTGGATTAATATAAAAAAATACCAATTTTTAAAACTATTTGGTATGGTGTTTAACTAAGCTGTGAGTTCAATAGTTTGCACATAGATGACGTCGCAATTTACAATTTAAGAGAAACTCTAAGAACGTAGAATTTTATATAAAAGTTCTAATATAAATGCAACAAATTTGATGCATAAGTAACAACATAATGATTAATAAAAAATAACAACTATGTTAATTGAATATTATCTGCTTAGGTGAAATTTTTGTATAGTATGTATAAGGTGCGGTACTCAGTTGGCAAGAAGTCGGTATTTTAGGGAGTGTATTTGATTTGACAGTTTGACATTCCTAGCGGGTTTTGATGGATGCTGTTGCATGCAAATTTTTCCTTTTATGGATAAACATCAAGGTAAATAAACATTCAATAACAGTATTTTCGTAGGATTTGAAAAATGTACGTAACTAGCAATTCAACAAAATTAGAGGAAGTCCCTAATATAAAATGGGTGGTTTAGTGCCACAACTTGACAGGTGTCAATGCTAGTGTTTAAAATCGTATGACAGCTTATTTACAAGCAACTGTATTTAATGCATTAAGCAAAATATCTCATTTCAGATGTGTTAAAGAACCCAATGCAACAGTTGCCAAATATTAGTGTTAAATAGCGGAATGCTGGGGTATAGTGTATATAAATCGTTTCAAAACTGGTACATGGGATGAATGAAGAGGATCTCCTGAAAAGGTCTGCTGAAGAGCGTGAAAAAATATTCAAACGCTATGAACAAGGACGGGAAGGAGCTGAAATCGATCCCTGGGAAGATCCAGGTTTCGAGGTATACCACGCAACAGATAGGTATGGTTTCATCCATGATAAACGTTTACCATCCAAAGTGGACCCGCAGGAAGCCAAGAAACTGCAAATTGAAGTAGAACGCCAGAAGAAATGGGTTAAAATGCTCAAGAATTGGGATAGCTCGAACGTTAAGGAGAAACTGCATTCTCGAGTCTACAAAGGCATTCCTAATTCTTTAAGAACTGATGCTTGGTGTAAATTATTGCAAGTAGATAAGCTTAAAAAAGAAAACAAACCTAAATATGCAGAAATGATGATGTTAGCTAGAAAATATTCGACCGACGCTAGACAAATAGATTCAGATGTAAATAGACAGTTTAGGGAACATTTGCATTACCGTGAACGGTACAGTATCAAGCAGCAGTCATTGTTTAATGTCCTGACGGCTTATGCGATGTATAATTCAGAAGTGGGTTATTGCCAAGGCATGTCGGGACTAGCTGGGGTGCTCCTTATGTATATGGACGAAGAGGATGCTTTTTGGGCAGTGCATATCCTGCTGACTGATCCTAAATATGCTATGCACGGCCTCTATAAGGAGGGTTTCCCCAAGCTAACGAGGTTTCTTGCACATCACGATCGCATCCTGACCAAATTGCTACCCAAAGTTAAGAAGCATTTTGATAAGCATGGACTTGATGCTATTTTGTATTCGTTAAAGTGGTTTTTTGTTTGTTTTATTGAGCGGGTAAGTGACTTATTCTAAATTTAGCAACTAGATTGTTTAAAGTAGTTAAATAGGTTAGGAGGTCACAAGAACTTGCTGGGGTCATCATTTAACAATTGTTGTTGCTTAATTATATAAAATGTCTATTTTTAGTGCTTATAATAACAAAAAATGTATCTCTTAATAGTATTGCCCAAGCAATAATGTTCAGTTGAATCGTAATCAGGCTTAATGCATTTTGTGAAGAGTAAAAAATTGAAATTTAAATTTTTCATTTCTTAAAAAACAGTTAAGTACGTATAAAATCTTTCTTTTCTATCTAAAATATATATCTTATAGCCACCAACTTAAAATTCAAATTTGGTCTAGATACTAAAACTTTTTGAGTTTATTGATAACAAACGGCTAAACATTGGATCAATAAGGAACAATCGTTTTTGTTATTAATTGTTAATTTTCTCGCATCATGGGAGCAGTGTTGTGTCTCATATAAAATGAAGACACCCTGACATTTTCGTCATTTTTTGAAATACGGATTTAAGCTTTGGCACAATAATTGTAGTCCTATATAAAGCGTACATTTCGAAATAACCAACTTAAATTTAATTAACAATCCGAGACATCGACAGCTCCTCAAATGGGGCCCATTTCTGATATTTTGCTTCGAAAACGTTCAGGATCTAATTTTGAGCCCCTATATCATTTTTACTTTTTTCATATTTTTCCACAATTCACACACGATTACAATTTCGGTTTTTAATAGGATGGAAAGTATATCATTGAACAGAAGTGTTGATTTGACAACAAAATACAAACTTTTGGTAATTGAAATAATTGAAGAAACAACTAAATTTATGATTATGAAAATATCGCACCTAACCTAAATTAAGTCTGGTCTCCGATTTCTTACATAATTTGCAGGTTTATTTAAAATTTTAGGTACCATTTAATTTGTGCCTGCGAATCTGGGATATTTATTTATTAGATGGGGAACGAGTGATAACAGCGATGGCCTATACAATACTCAAATTACATAAACGACAGTTATTGAAACTCAGTGATATGGATTCGATAGTTCATTATATTCAGGTACGCCTATAATTCACTTGCAACCGTCAGCAGCTCTTTGAATCCCTAAATTTCTAGGTTAAATTATACAAAGACTTTGTATATGATGAAGACTCGGTGATACGCCATTTAGAAAGCTCAATGGAGGAATTAAGGAAACACAAATTGGACCTGCCTGGACCTCCGGGTAAAGACGAGGTTCCTAGCAGGCCTTTCGGCTTATTCAAAGAGCCCACGTTTGAACAAATGGTAGGAATAAGGAAGGACAAATTTACCGAAAAGGAAAAAGAAACGAACGAGATCGTGACATTAGCCAGCGATACAGCGAAGGAGGCCGCCGAGAAAGAGAAGGAGTGCCAGTTGTCTGTAGGTGACTCAGTCGGATTCACAGGTACTGATACTGAAAATAATTCTACTCTCGGTAGTTGCACCACTCTAGCTAGTAAAAGCAGTTCATGTGATAGTATTGGCAGTAGTGTCGAAGAATGCACAAGGCTTTAATTTTTTTTTTTTATTTACTGTGTTAGTAGGTGCTACAATTTCTATAGTCTAGTCAATTTTTGGATTATACAAGAACCTTATATTATTAAATTCTGCATGTTTGCATCGCCAGACTTTGAGGGTGACTCTTGATATAAAATAAATTTAATATTTGCTACATCCTGGTCTGATCTGATTGATGTCCTATTATTCCTTATTTATCTGAGCTGTTATACTCTATAATCTCTCAACAAGTATAGTAGGAGAAATGCGTGATAAAATCAAAGATCGCCCCCAATCAAAGCTGTAGTTTTAATTACACCACACCATAGTAAATTTATAGGTATGTGCAGAAAGTGAAACTCTCGATAGGCAGTGTAGCCAATCGTCTCTGTGTCCAGCCAGGATGCTCAATACCCTACACTGCAGTGAAAAAATCCGATCGACCGGTGATGCACCTCCCCAATGTATTACAACATAACACATCATAGAGTGACACAATTCAAAGTAGTCCGACCACAGTGTATCGAGTATAACACAGCTGGCAGATTTCCCAAGACAAAGATAGTGGTTTTGAGTGAGGCAGTAGTTTTATGTTTGCAAACAAGGTTAAATTTTCTGGGTCCTCACACAGGGGTAGGTCGTTATTATATATATATATATATATATATATATATATATATATATATATATATATATATTAAGAATAGTTAAGTTGGTTGAATCGTTGTCGCTAAGTGATAAACAAATTAAAATCTGGTTCCAAAACAGAACAATGAAATATTAAAAATAACATAAAACAAATCTTCATTGTTGAATTGTAACGAAAACTGTTCATCTCCAATACAGTCAGCTTCCTCAGGCAATCCTATTGTTCATTTGAGACTTCAGATGCAACATGTCAAATCAGAGCAATTTCTCATTGTTGATAGCTTGCTAAACCACTCCGCATTGGTCCAGAAACAACAATTTTTACTTATTCCTCATGAATTTCCAATGAACCCATACAATCTGCAATGAGGCGACAATTTGTTTTATAATAATCAGTATTATATGCAGCCTCAGCCATCCCACGTAGAAAATTTATGCCACAAGCAAATAAATTGAATCATTACCCTACGAATTCACAAATGCTTAACCAAAAAACTGGCAAATTATTTTACCAACCAAGTATTAAAAGTGCAGTTATACTACCTTGTCAATATAAATCAGAAGTGAATTTAACTGAAAATAAAATTGTGTTTAATTTTAATCCATCTGCGAATGTTTCTTGGGTAAGGTGATCCACAGTAGAGCAGCATTACACCTCCTGAGAGTTTAATTCGTTTGTAGTATGGCCAAAGTAATGAAAGAGATATTATAATAATAATAAAAAGTCGAGTACTTTGTTGTATTTTGTAAATCTTCAACTATGAATGATAGACAAATCAAAATGGAAGAATGTGAAATGTGGAAAATAACATTCGTTACTGTCAAGATAATTCAAAATAGATTCACAAGTAAGCTATGTCACTAATCTGCCTCATGTAGTTTAACTAACAAATCATCAGGAAGTTAGTGTGCTGTGCTTAAACAATAAAAAAAAATGTTAGACATTTTATGAAAGCAAATTTGGATTAATAATAATATATTTATCAACCATTTGTATGATACAATATATGTATATATGGTATGTCAGCATCTAAATTAACAACTATATTGTACGTCATAGACATTGACCCATTTATTTATTTATTTACTGCAACAAAGTTAACAAAGAAAATGTCTTAACTTAATTTACATAAAGTACAAAAAGTGACACCTGAGGAGACCTCGTATTGTTTCGAGCAGTATTTACATTCTCGTTTATTTGTCCTATTACATATAAATAAATATATATCTAATAATTTTAAATAATTTGAAAAACAGTATATACATTTGACTGAAGTGTAATAAGTCGATAATTAACAAAGTGGGTATAGAAGTGGTGTGAATATTTTGAGGCTGCGTAGGAAAGACAGAGGTAATAATTATGTGATGGGAAACCTAATAATTAAAGTAATAAAATAATGGACAGAAACAAAAACGTATATGTATACTTGGTATACTTACAAGCTAATACATACAACAAATTAAAAACAAGAGACTGTATCTGTAGATTGTCTAAGAATTTATTCACACTATAGTAACCACTATTCAGTAGTAAGTGCTTATAGGTGAGGAGCTGGTGATACTGAAAGCCCCGTCATAGCGGAATGGAATTTTTTTTATGTGAAATGATATTTAAAAATTATACGAACAGAATAAGCGGTGCGGTGGCATGGTAGCAACATGGTAGGCTATTATATAGTATTTTCCCATAATAATAATAATAATAATAATAATAAAGAGACTCTTCAAAAGTCGAAGGAAGTAGTGTCTTGTGTGATTTTCAGACAGCACATGAAAATCTTGCAGATTGCATTTTATGCGAATCAGACAGTTGTATATAGACACATGAACGGTACAGTTAATATTTTCCTGGGGACAAAATTGTTTCTACAGCTTTCTCTATACTTAACTTAGTTTCTGTCTCGAGACGGGATTTCCCGGGAATTATGTCACTTTTTATCGTTCCTGTTCCCGGGAAATCACAGGAAGTCACGAAAATAAAAATAAGTTTTAAAAGTATTAAATTTTGTGCTCTCTTCGCATAAATCGAGTGTTGTTGTGTCATTTTAATTATAACTAAAACAAAACAAAACTGATGGATTTATTTTTTACCAAAGGCTATTTTGAAACAAAGAATTTGTATTTTTCAAGAAATATATGAAAAATGTATTATTTCCCGCGATTCCGGGGAACAGCAATCTTTATTTCCCGATTCCCGGGAAGGAAAGAAAGCTGGGAAATCAGAAACCCTAATTCTACGCAAAATTTTACATAAAAGTATGTATGTTTGATCACATATATCCAATACTTTTCACCAATCAAACACAGATATGGGCAATTTTTTAAATTGAAATAATAGTTAATTATCAGTATTTTTAACTCTTTAAAAAACCATACCCATAAGTGGGTTTCCACCATAATATTTCTTAGGAGCCTAATAATAGGTAAATACACTTGCTCATCAGTCATTTCTCGTTCTATACTTGTTGGGCGATCAGCGTATAACATCAGGTATCTAACACGTTAACAACTGGAAAACAGTTGAACATTGAGTTTTTCGTTAATCCAAAGATTGAATAGGCGACAAAATGTAATGACTGAGTATATTATTTATGTGTCGTGAAATTTTTGCTTTATGTTTTTTGGAATCGCTCTGAAAAAATTTATTTTACATTTTTACTTGATTTTGGAACATTCTATTTGAAAATAAAATTCCACATGTTGGTAACTTACGTAGAAATATATTTGCGAGAGATAATTAGAAAAGGAATATGAATTATATATCTGGATGTTTCCTTCCAAAAAACATAAAGTTGGAATGAGCCTTTTGTATTGTATTAGTCTTAATATGCACCTCTCTGTGTCAAAGTAATACAATTTTACAATAAGTATTTAATAAAGTATATCGTTCAAACTGCCATGATAGTATGTAGGCACTAAACATTAAAGAAATGTTTGGGAATCATAACTGGATGTATTTTTTTATTCGCTTCAACTTGCCGTTGACGCACTAATTATCAGAGATAATTCTTCAGATGAATAATGAAACGAAACCATTTTGTACATACCATATTACATATTCCATACTTTTCCGAGTAAGTGCAAACTTCCGAATAAAATGCTTTTAAGTCTGTATATTTTTATTTTTATATGTGTGCAATACCAGTTTGATTATTCTAAGTGTAATGTAATCGTCAATACACAAACTTGGGATGTTCTCAATGTTTTGTACAGTGTCTTCTTTATTTATAGTATACGAAAGCATGTTAATTATGTTTTAAGTTTGTACTTAAGGGTGTGTACAGATTTTTATTCCGTTTCTGTATATAATTCGATTCGATAAGAAATTTATGTAATATATTTTTTTATTTCAGTTTGTATTCTTACCCTAATATATATTGTAATCTATTTTTTAATGGGTTTTGGTGTTCTAACATGTCCCTTTCGTTACTAAAATAACCCACTTTTGTCTCGGTAAAAGTCACGGAATTGCGAATTAACTAATCGTCTTCATGCTAAGTAATCATAACATAATTGCAAGTAACACTAACCATTTTTTTTCTTAATTTGGATACAAAAAAACTGTGATTTTTTAATGTAAAATTATAGTAAAGCATTGTGAGAAGTGTCTACGTAATATATATTAAATGGAGTTGGTTTCTTTTTGAAAACAGAACAAAGTAAATTAGATTATTTAGTTAAATGTAAGTCAGTATTTTGAATTTGAACGATTTACTATTTAGAAACCCACGATCAGTGAAACATTACACATAATTGTTCAAGTTAAACACATATTTATCAGAAATATCAACCAATTTTCTTTCTAAGGGTGGATTATCTGAGTTTTGAAGACTTAAGTCTGCTGAAAGATATCACATGTTTGTACTTGAATGCTTAACATCAATAAAACTTTGTATTCATGCTCATTTTTACCTCTTCTGGAACAGTAGTAATGGAGCGGTTATAGCTAGGGAGATGGTGGCAATATGGGTGTATGATTTTATTGTAGCTGACAATAATATGGGATGAAGGTATTGATATAACTGACCGATTGGAGCAGTTACCGAGCTTGGTTGCTGCTGAGTTTGTTTTAGTAATATCAAAGACAATGCGTCTGAACTCAATGTCAATGTCACTACTACAGTTGCAAAAAAAGTCTGCTGTAAATAGGGATTTTTTGTCAGTTATTTCAATTAAATTATTTTGACAAGAAACCATTGGTGGGTATCACAATGACATTGACACTAAGAAAAATAATAAAATATGTTTTGAGTGATGTGTCACTGGTGAGAACCATATTTACGATGGGAAAATCAATTGATTACTTGTTTCTCGGCAGCAATAGTACATGACATTTGGAAGGTCAAATATCTGTTTGAAACTTATTTACTTACGAATATATTTACTCCAATGTTTTGAACTGCTACAGAATTATTTAAATTTAAAGAAAATAATTGTAAAAAAACAGAATATTTACAAACAAATGGCTGACACAATATAGAAGCATGTTTTAACTGTTAATTGAATACTCAGCAACACCGTACTGACTGAAATGGTTTTTCAGGCTTTTTATTATGACGTCTTTACACTTTTCAACTTCACTCACATTAAAATCATATAAAAATTTCTGTCACCAGCTCTCTAGCAATTAAGATGGGCTACAATGCTTATTAAAGGAGGAAATTTGTTGATGGGTATACAGGGTGGCCACAAGATCCGACTCTGGCTTATGGCTTCTGTTTCTATGAACCAACAACTTGGCATTTGCAACAAAATCATCCTTTAGCTCTAAAGATAAACGATTAACATTTGGATCATACTATACCAGGTGACCCAGTAAGTACCTACCCACCCCGCTTTTTCCTACAGTTTTAAAAATAAAATTTTGGAATTTGGGAAATCAGATATAGGTATCAATGGCCACATTTTGACCATTCAGTGGTAAAAAAATCACTTTCGGTATGGCCGGAAATTGCCACAACTTTCTTATTTTAAATAGTACCCTGTATATTTAAGTCACTTTTCTCATAAATATTTCTCTTTCCAATGCTCTTTTCAGATTTAAAATTGCATGAAAAATAACCTTGGAAATTTCCCAAATTTCAGAATTTAATTTTTAAAACTGTAGAAAAAACTGGGGAGTACTTTCTGGGTCAATCGGTACACTTAGTAAACGTCATTTTTTGACATATAAATGATTTTTTTTCACTTCCCATTTCACAGAAAGTGACACTAACTTTTGATTTTCAAATGCGATACCCTTTATGCTATTGCATTTTTGAATTCTGCATAATTTTTGGAATCCAAAAATACCACATAAGTGACACATTTATTTCAATTTAACTTTTAGTTTTCCATTTAGTATCTCATGACTGTTCCAATTTATTTTAATGGACTCGTTTTTGGCTAGAAAAATCGAAATCCGGTCAAAAATACTAAATTATGTGATTTATGAGTAAAAAAATGTCTGTTTGAACAAAGCACAATTTTTCAAATGAAACCATATTGGT
Organism: Leptura quadrifasciata; assembly: GCA_963675555.1. Classification (NCBI taxonomy): domain Eukaryota; kingdom Metazoa; phylum Arthropoda; class Insecta; order Coleoptera; family Cerambycidae; genus Leptura; species Leptura quadrifasciata. The sequence goes on from OY776673.1 coordinate 2,130,195, forward strand.
ACCATTTATTAGTACTATCAGTAAGGAATTTATTCATATGCTTTATTACTAAATGATTGGAAGTATCTAAGCTGAGACTTTTAAAACAATTAAATATTTAGCTTGTCAAACATTTGTTGGATTTTATTATATCTTTAAATGTATGGGGAATGTGGATAAAATACACTTGTTGCTATCGACGTTTATGCCCAGTGATATCCTGATAGATGATTTGTCCTGCGAGAAATTTTAGTCGTATTGGAAATCAATTCCGAAGAGTCCAACAATCATCCCAAAAAAAATTGATTATTGAGGAAGGAACGGAAATTAATTTTTTACTCAAGTGGGAATTAAAAAAAACTGTTTTCTTTTTTAATGGCAAATTGCGTTTAACTTGGAATGAATGAATGAAGTTCAAGGGATCTCAAGGGTATTACATGTCACAGTTTTAAGTAAAAAATACAGATAAGTTTAATATTACATACTTAATCCTAAATCTATTATTACATATTTATGTCTACAGTCTACATTAGCAGAAAAAAGCTACTTTAAAGGTGGTTTTGAAGACCTGTTTTGAATACTTCCAATTGATAAACACCGACTTCTAAAGAAACTAATTTTTTTACCTATTTTTTTCGACATATGATAATTTAGTTTTAGTTCTCTATCAATAACAAGTCCTAAGTATTTCATATTTTTTACATGTTCCACCTTTTCATTATTTAAAATGACATTTATGTTTGTTTAGTTCTTTAAAAGAGTTGTATAAACAATTTGAACCAATAAATATCCATTTTGATTTCATTTCATTTACTTTTAACTTATTTTCTTTGAATTTATTTGAGACGTTGCTTAATTCCAGGTTTACTGCCCCCACCAACTGTCCATATACTCTCAGTATAATATATCACCTATCATCTGCAAAAAGGTGGATTTGGCATTTTTCCAAAACATTCCCGAGGTCATTGATACACAGTATAAATAGCAGTGGTCCAAGGATGTTTCCTTGGGGCACCCCAAAGTTATTTGCAATAGGTCCGGATTCATTATTATTTATTTTAATTATTTGTTTACGATTCGAAAGATAACTCTCAAACCAATACAGCACCGTATTTGAAAAACCATACGCTTTTAATTCTAATAATAGTGTTTGCCTATCAATAGTTTCGATAGTCCTTTTAAGACCTATATATACTGCACATATTCCTGTTCCTGGTTTGTTTAGTTGTTGTTTCCATTCAGATATGAACTGTAAAGCCGTTTCACAGAAATGTTTACATCAAAAATATGATTGATAAGTAGACAATATATTATTTGAATTTATATATTGGATTGCTTGATAGAACACTACTAATTCAAGTAATTTTTCACAAAACGGAAGCATATTGTGAAAAATTACTTAAATTAGTAGTGTTCAATCAAGTCATCCATTATATAAATTCTAATAAAATATTGTGTACTTGTGGTCTTCAAGGTCACCTGATTTGGCTCCCCTGAATTTTTTGTTTAGAGTCATTTAAAAAATATTGTCCACGCAACTGCTGTTACAACCCGTGAAAACCTTGTTGCCAAGTCACGCAATAATTGATAGCATAACGGTCCAGCAATTGGTGAATGTTCTTTCAAACGCAGCTATGCGAGTTCGGAATTATATTCCTTTATTGTATTGAAAAGTGACCTTAAACCTTATGTACAGTAAATAAATTTTATTTTCCCATTTTCTTTTAGCTGTAATTTTGATTGTATTTATCGCATATTTTAATAAGGCATATGAATAAATTTCTTTGATAGTACCAATAAATGGTTCCATGGTTCCATTTGATTGTCTTATCGCACAGACCATTTTGATGAACCTTGCGTGCTCATAAATCACATAATTTAGCATTCTTGACGGAATTGTTGACTTTTGAAATGTCACTTATGTGGTATCATCAGATTCAGAAAAAATGCAATAATATATAGGGTGTTCTATTTGAAAATCAAAAATTAGTGCCACTTTCGGAAAAACTAGAAGTTAAAAAAAATCATTTATGTCAAACAGTGACATTTATTAAGTGTAATAATAATAATAATAATAGTAATTTATTTTCCACTGAGACAATTACATTGTGTGGGATTCGTCAGTTATTTTAAAAATCCAGACTTCGTAAAAACATTTATTTAACTAAAAAATGTTTCAGATTTCTTTTAAAAATGTACAAATTTTGACAATCTTTAATGTTTTCATCTTTCTTTAAAACTAAAGGAAAAGGGAGAGGGGTGTACCATGATTCTGTTACGCGTGGTATATGTTCCAAATTTCAAAATAATTGATTCATAAAGACAAGCTATAAGCCTAAGCCAGGTCTGGGGCCCACCCGGTATGTATATGGCAACATTTTATATATTGGGTAGTCAAAATGAAAATTAAATATGGTTTTTTAAATCAAATTTTAATTTTTCGGGCAATTTTAAAACAACCTAATTTTTTGTAATTGACATACATGGTGGCAGTGTCAGTTGTCAGTCATAAATAGAATGCTGATACAACTGAAGGTTTTCCATGCATTTTAAACAAAACTGTTACTTCTGCAACACACCTAATATTTTTGCTTTAAAATTGCACCATATTTTCTTTGAAAATGTCTTACCTTGGTAAAACAGCTCTATTATTCTAGTTTTGCCCACAATCAGCATTTGAGTAACATCTGCCGAAGAACCTCCAAGTCATTGGTAGGTGTGCATGATTTTTGCATGTTTAAAACAGATTTTTCTTGTTTAGATTTAGAAAATTCCTTGTCCCATCCCGAGTCTACCCCATTTTGGACCAAACATGATTCGCAATGGATCAATCAGGCACAACAGTGTACAAATTACTATACAGATACATACATATTAAATAGTACAGTGTAAGAGCTCCTCTAGTGTCATATATAAGAAATCTTACTAACTTCACATAGCATATTTCGATACGGTGATGTGTGTACAGTGAATTTTTTAATAATATGGTAAGAAGGACTATAATTTTCATATAATATTCGACTAATACTGTGAATTTTGGATGCATTTTCTATGAACAAGTTTCGCTTTCTAACCGACAGGTCTAAAGGTTGTGATTTGAGTTGAAATGATTTTATAAATAGTTACATTATAGATTGTCTTTAGGTTAGTTAGTTAAAGCTTTTATTAGAGTTTAGAGGTTTGCTTATTCTTGATGTATTAATATAACGATCTTGTTTTTTTGAAGAAAATTACGATTTCGACTTTTCTATGCATTACCTTGAATGTATTAGAGCAGGCGTGATGATGGGAAATCATGATATTTGGGAAGAATTAAATTACAGACCAGGTATTTGTATCGTAGAAGCTAAATACATACATATTTCCATTACATCAGAAGTATTTTATTTATTATCTCAAAGGCCAGGGCCCGTGACACATTTTACATCGGACAGATAAAAATAAATATTTTGTGTGCTTAAGAAAATCAACAATCATTGAACTGAAATCATTTCCATCAATACAAATGCTGAACATTACATTCGACATGCGATGCAAATTTTTGACTGTATTTCAATTGTTACGAGATCATTAGTGACAAAGGCATCACTGCCTGTTGTGCCCTCGGTTCAAATTTCAGCAAACGTGAGCCCTCACATATTAAATTTAGTCAAGAGATAACCCGTGTGACCCAGAAAGTGCCTACACCCCACTTTTTTCTACAGTTTTAAAAATAAAATTCTGAAATTTGGGAAATCCAATATAGGTATCAATGGCCACATTTTGACCATTCGGTGGTAAAAAAAAAATCACTTCCAGTATGGCAGGAAATGGCCAACTAATAATAACTTAATCTAATATAAAGTCACTACTTTTAAAACACTATGTACTTTACGTTTCTTCTTAAACTTGTCAACTCTTGTCTAACCTAAAAACTCTCTCTGTATATTTCACTGAACTGAACTGTTCCCCACCTGCTGGATTCACCTCTTTACATCCACCCATAGAATGTACCAGAATCCTATTCTATAACATTCTACAATTCTACAGAGTTTTCTACTATGTGCTAGATGACTATTCGTCCATTGGCTCATAGATGGCGCCACCCCACCTACTGGCCATCAACAGAATAACAGGTTTCCCATCACTTTGACCAGGGACTTAATCACATCATTCCCCGTTAGAGGGCAGCACATAACACTTCCCCCTCCTTAAGCCTGAACGTCCCGGTCAGGCAATTCAGATTCCCCAACATACTTCATACCTCGTCAACCTATCCAAGTGCACGATCTTCATCTTGGACTTCTTACTACGTTGAATTCAGTAAACAACGTCATTGAACCGAGTGATGACAGAATACGGTCCTTCCCAGGGTGGGTGAAGCTTCGGAGATCTTCCTTTCTTTCGCTGTGAGTTATATAGCCAAACCAGATCTCCCTCCTTGAATCCTGCTGACGTCCCCTTCCGGTCTTAGCGAGCCTTCATTCTGTCACTAGCTATGCTAACTTGGTTTCGAACCAACTCGTGGACAATCCTCAGCTGTTGACTAACTTCGTCTGCATAGTCATCCACGGACAGTGGCTTCTTATCTGGTGTACCAAACATCAAATCACATGGCAGTCTGATCTCGTGCCCAAATATTACACAAGCCGGTGTCTGTTTAGTAGTTCATGAATGGCATCCCTGTATGCCATTAAAAAAAATGGTATATGGCGATCCCAATCTTATTGGTTCTTGTGAACCACCTTAGAAAGATGTTCCTTCATGGTTTTATTATGTCTTTCCACCATTCCATCTGACTGGGGATGAAGAGGGGTTGTCCGAGACTTGTGAATGCCCAGCAACTCACAAATTTTCTGAAATTCCCCCGACTCAAAGTTTCTCCCTTGATCGGAATGTAGCTCCAGGGGTACACCAAATTGGCATACAACGTTATCCACCAGAACTCGAGCAACAGTAACTGCTTCCTGATTTCGGAATGGCATAGGCTTCCGGCCATTTACTAAAATAGTCCATAACGACCAGGATGTATTTATTACCATCATCTGTCACTGGGAATGGGCCCACTATATCTATAGCAATCCTCTCAAAAAGGGCTCCGACGTTATATTGCTTCATTTGGCCCCTGCTCTTCGTCTGTGGCCCTTTGGTAGCTGCACAAGCCTTGCATTTGCGGCACCAAGCCTCCACATTTTGACGGCTATTTATCCAATAAAATCGTTCCCGTACTTTAGCCAATGTCTTATTCATACCAAAATGTCCCCCGGATACTCCATCATGTATTTCCTGAAGTACTTTTGGGATCCGACAGCTGGGTATCACCAGACGCATGGTAACTTCCTTCTCATCTGGACTTTCCCATGCTCTCTTTAATAGCCCATTTATAACCTTAAGGGAGTCCCATTGTGCCCACAATGCCTTCAGCTCCACACTTTTGTCCAAAACATCCTTCCATACCGGTCGCGTTCCTTTTTCTTTTGCCCTTAATATAGGACCAATTACGCTGTCATCCAATTGTTCTTGTCTTAGAACTTCCTTTGTCCAATCGTCTGGAACATCTACCTGAACTGTGTTTACTGTTACCGTGCCCTGTACTTTTTCAACCCGATAACAGTGCCTGCAGTCATCTTTGCACGGTCTTCTTGACAGAGCATCTGCATTTTTATGGGATTTTCCAGGTCGGTGTTTGATTGTGCGGTCAAATTGCTGTAGTCTTTATCCAGCGAGCCAGTTGATCTTCCGGGGTTTTCAGCTGCAATAGCCATTTTAATGCAGCATGGTCGGTCCTGATTTTGAAATGTTGGCCATAGAGGTACTTGTAAAAATGGTCCGCGGACTTAACAATGGCCAATAGTTCCTTCCTTGTTACACAATAATTCCTCTCCGGTTTGGACAGTACCTTACTGAAATACTCGATTACTTTTTCCTCTTCATTTTGGACTTGAGATAGTACACATCCAACTGCGGAGTTGCTAGCATCCGTGTCAAGAATATAGAGGCCCTTTTGTTGGGGATATGCTAGCACAGGACTACTGCATAACGCTGCTTTCAGTTTCTTCCATGATATTTCACACTCCGGTGTCCACTGATATTTAACCTTTTCCTCCGTTAGCTGGTGTAGTGGCTTTGCTATATCCGCAAATCCTTCCACAAAACGTCTATAGTAAGTGCAGAGGCCAAGAAAGCTTTGTAATTCGTGTACATTTGAAGGTCTTGGCCAATCACGCACGGCAGAGATCTTGTCCGGGTCTGTCTGTATTCCCTCCGAAGGTACGACATGTCCAAGGAATTTCACTTCTTTTTGGAATAGTAGACACTTCTTTGGATTCAACTTTAGGTGTGCATTTCTGATTCTCCCAAATACTTCTTGAAGATTTTCCAAATGTTCCCTGAAGTTTCGTCCCATAACCATTACGTCATCAAGATAAACTAAGCACGTCTTCCAAGTTAGTCCTCGGAGTGCAAAGTCCATCAATCTTTCAAAAGTAGCTGGCGCGTTGCAAAGTCCAAAAGGCATCACGGTGAATTGATATAAACCACTACCTGTTGAGAAGGCAGTCTTTTCCTTGTCGTCAGGGTAAAGTCCCACCTTCCAATACCCACTTCGAAGGTCTAAAGTTGAAAACCATTGTGATCCTGCCAGCGTACTTAATGTATCGTCAATTCGTGGTAGTGGATAGCTGTCTTTCTTTGTGACATCATTCAGCTTCCGGTAGTTGACACAAAATCTCAAAGTCCCGTCCTTCTTGGCAACTAAAATTACCAGAGATGACCAGGGACTAGTTGATTCCTCAATTACTCCATCTTGTAGCATCTTTTGAACCATCGCAGCAGCTTCTTCCTGTTTAGCTAGTGGCAACCTCCTAGGTTGTTGGCAGATTGCGGCTGAATCACCAGTGTCTATCCGATGCTGTACTATATCAGTTTTCGTGAGGATGTCTGTGTTTTTGGCAAATACCGTACTTTCTTTTTCCAAAAACTTGATTGCCTCTCTACGTTCATCCTCAGATAGGTGTTCAAACTGGGTACTCAACAAAGTCACAACTTCCCTGTCTACGCTGGTTGATGAACATTTCTCCCCTTGCTCCTCGCACCTTGCTATCCACTGGACTGGTTCGTAGGATCCTATTGCCTCGCCTTCCTTTAAAGTCACCTACTGGCCATCAACAGAATAACAGGTTTCCCATCACTTTGACCAGGGACTTAATCACATCATTCCCCGTTAGAGGGCAGCACATAACACTATATTTGATTTCGCAAATTTCAGAATTTCATTGTTAAAACCGTAGAAAAAAAGTGGGGGGTAGTTACTATCTGGATCACCCGGTAGATATTCGAATTTTTTAAAGATTTTACTGTAAGACCAAAATTCCGCGTTTTGACCATAACTTAGCCAATTTTAGTCATACGGAGATAAAGAAGAAAACAAACTGTAGGTAATTAAATCTTCTATCAAAAAGATAAAGCGCAATTTTTTCAAACGGTGCATCCTTATTAGGGAAATTGCAAAAAACCGGTAAAAAAATAGCCTCTTTTCCCACTGGCTATCATCACAACAGATCATTTCGTTCCATTAAACAGTAAACATAGCTAAGCTTCATGTGCTCATAAACGAAATGCATCCATTATTTGCCTCCATTATCACGGCTAACAACATTAACATCACATCGCTCGGCTAACCAACATTTATAACATTCCCTTGATCCCTGCATCTTTCAAAATCCAAAACTGTTACAAAATCTTCATTTTCTTCTATTGCAGGTTCAAAGTTCTCGTTTGATCCTAGCATGGACGATGCCAGCTCCCTCCTGGACTGTGAGCACACCAGCTCAAGGCGTTCCCTAGCTGATACTAGCGTTACGTCTACGGCGGACCTCTCAGTGTTTTCAACCATCACCCGGTCGCAAGCCCACGAAAATAGCTTAGATACTCACAGTAACATGTCGGACAACTCCGTGGGAGGCGCCAGCTCAGTAGGCTCTGGTATTGGTGCTACTAGCAGCTTGCAAAGGGCGGTAAGTAGTCACTCGACGCCCAGAGCCACCCCTCACAATCCCAGTCCTGACGTGTTAAGGATCTACGTCCCATACTCGCCTTTAGATACTCCCGTTGCTAGTCCTCATAACGGCGACGTGCAGAAAGTGCCGTGTTCTTTCTTAGATACGAATAAAATTCGCATAAGGATAGATACCGACGAGTTGCCTACGCCTCTGGTGGAACATGGACAAATAAAAAATTTTAGGATAGACAGCCCCGTTGAGTTAAAATAACTGACACATTTTGTATATTTTTAGAGGGCTTGATTTGGAATACTGCTACAGTTTTGTAAATTTGTAGGAAATTTGCTCTTAAGAGCAGTCCGACACCATAACTTCACGATTTCCATGAATTTAATGTTGTGTGAAATATTTTGTGAGGTTGTGGGTTGGATTTTGCACTCTTATCATTTAGTTTCTTCATTATGACCGTAAATCCTGAACAAGAAGGGATCAGAATTGAGATTAAAAGTGTTAGTTATTGTAAGTTATAATTTGAACAGGTAAATTTTAAGGATAACCGTCTTGAATATATCTGTTTACAGTATGGCATAGAACTCAGGCCAAAATCAATGACACATTTTTGAATTTACATCACAGTCATCTAATCTAGACAATAGTGTACATATATTTCTAAAATAGGACCATTTTTGGGTAAGAAATCATTAATTTTAGAACTACGTCTTCCCCTACAAATATACGAGGGTGGGATGAAAAGTTTTCAGCTTAGGAAAGAAAACATTATAATAAAGTAAGTATCTTCTAGGTTTTGCAAGTCTAGCTCGGTGAACACGTCAAAGCCTGGAAGAAACTGCTTTATTGGACAGTGGCCGCGAGAGCTTGCATTCAACAAAGTATTGAGCAGATAAATAGTATTTCTCAATGTAGATGAGCCCTAGCTTAATACACTATTCAATCTACATTCGAGTCCATTTATTTTTTGCTTTTTCAAGATAATCAACGAAAAGAACGCGTTTTTCATCCTAATGGAATTCCCTTCACCTTTTTTGGAGGATTCACCTCTCGCTATCCAATGTTTTGATTTGTCTTTGGTTTCTAATGTGTAGTGGTGGCTGTAGTCTTGTTCACATTAACGAATCAAGCTAAAGCGTTTTTAATCTGGTCACGATAGCTCAAAAATTTGCATAGTTCACAATCTTGACTTAACTTCAATTGATGGTTGTTCAATACATTTTTGTGTACTTTTGGAGCATCTCCTCAAGAGTGGCCATGATCAAACATTTATTTTCAGTGCTCTGTGGCCACGTTTAAAGTTTACGTCCATGTTACAACTGTTGAAAATCATAGAACAGATTCTTCTAGCTCCGCTTTTATTTCGATGCGGAATAAACCTAACCTTTAATATTATTATCACCCTATTTTGTTTCGGCTAACTGTCAGGTGCAAACTGCTCGATATAACCTTATAAATTATGTGAAAGATGGCACTGCGTCATATGCTATAGATTGCGCCCTCTATCGACCGGAAACTTTTCATCCATTATCCAGATTATTATAGTTATTTGCACAAATAAAATAAATGATACAAAATTGTAGGATAGACATTAGTTGAACAGTTACATAAGAAAAAAAAATACAACATCATGACAAATTATGATTTCTGTTAATCCGCAAATTGTTTCAAAGAATTTCTGTGCTTCTATGAAGGCAACCAAACATAATATTTATAATGCTAGTTATGAACATCATCAAACATAGAAAGTGTCATTTGTATGTAAGGTTAAATTTCTTAGGATGGTCCTTCTTTAAGGTGTTATGTGACTAAACAGGGAGTTACAGTCTTGAGGATCCTAAAGTATATTAGCGACATATCGCAGTTTCCTAAACATTGAGCTTATAATTAGTTTGTGGTTGGGTTTAATTTATACTGGTTCAGTTTTTAAGGCCATTGTCAGGAGCAGAGGGAATTCCAAACAGTAATTTGAACTTTACAGTGTACTGATTGCGATGCTATCTACATGGGACAAACTGGCATAAATGTGTAAAGTAGACTAAAGGAACACAAAAAAAATCTACTATATATATGTGTGTAGCATCGGCATCTAATACATTGCATAAGGAACAATCATTTGATAGATGAACATAAGTTCCAATTCAGCATTTTCTGCATTCTTGGCAAAGATCTATCAAATAAAATGGAACTTTTTTGTAATTTTAAATAATATTTCATTGAAATCATTATTTTAACTCGCTGGAAAGGGCAAGATATAAAACGATCCTCTAGGAAACTTGCCTTTCTATAAAAATATTTTATTGAACTTATATTTTTACATTGTAAATAGTTTATTGAATGAGGCATTGTATTTTATCAAAGCAATTTTTTATTTGTCTTTATTGCTCGAGAGGTTTTAGCACCCCTGAATTATCTTTTAGTCATAATGTATAAGTATTTATTGAATTTGAGGAATGGTATATATTTTTTTTAATTTAAGGTTTTATACATGGCAGCTGTTTTATTATTATTATTATTATTATTATTATGTGTAATTGTGTATGACGCCGAAACTGAACACCATGTACAAAACTTGCAAATAATATTGTGTGTAGGTTTACTAACAAAAAAATAAACTAATAATATTAAGTTTCAAGCCTAAATTGTTATACAAAAGTCAAATGATTTTGAATCTCTGATTTTTTATTATTGTAGGGAAGGGAATTTGATATATTTTAATATTTATGTGTACATAAAGTAATAATCTGTTAGATAAAAACCATATTCCATCCTTTTTAGACAAAAATTAATATACTCATATTTTCCTGAAACCGTAGTTGTTATACATATATTATATAATTATGTCTTGCCCATAGCATTTACACATTTATAAACATTCCCGTGTATGCATTTATTTATTTAATAGAAATTTTGGCCCAGAGTAACAAATGTACATAATAGGAACACATAAAGTAAAGTGAAATAGTTATTTCATCCTTAAAAAAGTTTTATCATGTACAAGGTGTTTTAAATACAAACGAACCATATACGGTGATTTTTGGGGAATTAACACAACTGAAGATGTAAATGTGTTACAAATGTGATTAACTACTGCTATTTTAACAAGTGATGTATGGAATATCTACAAATGGTAGTTTATTCTTTTCCATTTGTGAATTTAATAGAAGCTGAATTGCAAAAATGTCATCAGCATATCTCCTTTAGGCAACTCTGGTTTTTATAGATAATTTTGAATATGTTTATTCTCAAAATATCAAAATCCTCCTAATATAAAAATCATTTTACAATTTTTATACACATTCTTAAAGGTTTCATTATGTTATTTACATTTAATTTAGTTCAACAGATAACTCAAATCGGCAAAAGCATGTAAACATAGTGCTATAAAATGGTTTTCCTTTTAAAAAAATTACCTTAAATATGTCAAATTTTCAGCAACTTTAATATTTGACAAAATTTCTTGCTCGTCATAGGTTTGTCTTAAAAGGTAGTAGATTGTATATTAAGTTGTAATAAATTCACTTCTTTAAAAATCACCGTCTTGGTTTATTTTTACCACAGCCTTGATTAAACTATCATTAAAGAAAATTAATATATGATTTGAAAATTCACAATGTTGCAATGTGTGTTAAACTTGTTCGTGTCCAATTCGTATAGTTGAAAAAAATAGGGTTTAAATTAGAAAAGTAGTTTCTTGCTGATAAATTTATTGTTTATTTTTAGAACTTCAGTAATGATATAAATAATTCTTATTTTGATTTCCTTTTAAAAACGAAATTTCCAAGTAGACACAGTGAATGGGCTAGTAGACAATAACGACAATGATAAAAGTAATAATATAGCATTATAGTATGACTCTTCAATATGTTATAAATATAATTACAAGGTAATTTTACCGACTATTATTGGTTTGTAAAATGAATATGTTTAAGATTAGAGTGGATTTACGTTCCCAAAAGGGAGTCGTTCCCAACCTACAAAAGGATCTCCCCTATAGCCCAGACGATATTTATTTTGAGTTGGGTGAATCGGATAGTATGGCAGATTTTTTTAGCTTAATCCCTCCTAAAAATCATAAGAAATGCGCTAGTTTGAAAACGTGGACTTAATTCCACTGGACGTGGAAGTATAGTAATGCAAAAAAAAATTATTATTTTTTTGTTAAAATAGGCTTAAAATGTCATGAAACGTCGAGATTTTAAATTTGAGCGAAAAAAAAATTTCCTGTCTTGTCTGTCCTTTTTTTGTGCGCACGTTTACTCTGAAATCGTTTATGATATTGACTTGAAATTTGGTACACTTATGTATTATAACGAGATCTGGAACTAAATTATATTTTGATCTAATTCCGTTGAAGAATTCGGGGGTAAATAGGTAAAGCAAGCAGGCCATAAAATTGGAATTTTGGGCACATACGAAAAGTGAAGGTCTCAAAAATGTTTTTTGGCATCAGCCACCCCCCTCTCCACTGTCACTCCAATGCCACTCCCACACTATTATGAAACGGAGTAAAAAAATTAAAATATGATTTAGTGTGTATACAAGAACGAAACGTCTCAAAAATTTTGTTGGTGTTAGCTACCCCCTCTATCAACCCCATTGCCACCCCCTTCCTATTATTAAAGGGACTAAAAAATTAAATTGGGATTTAGTGTGTATACGGGAACCAAGGGCTTCTAAAATTTTTTTGACATTAGCCACGATATAAAATTTTCAAAATTTTATTTCGAATCAAATATGTACATGGGATACATCGTTGGATAGTGCTCATCTAGCCCTACAACTTTTGTCTAAAGCATTTTTTGCTGATACGCATAGGAAAATTTTTAAAAAAATGGCGGCGGTTCAAAGACTTCAAAAAATTGTCAAAATTTTATTTCGAATCAAATATGGATAGTACTCATCTAGATCTACAACTTTTGTCTAAAACGTTTTTTGCTAAGACACATAGAAAAAATAAAAATAAATAAAAAAAATATATTAGAGACCTAAAGCAGCATAAAACAACATAGGATGAAATAAATTGAGTTCAACTTTGGTCTATCATAACACCGGTTCTAATAAACGAATCATCGTGCTTTTTTTTTTAAAGAAGCGTCTTTCCGAGTATTTCCAAAATACATTTTAAAAATAAAAATCCGGTGAAAAATTTCAGTTATTGTATTTATTTATAAGCAAAAAAATTTGCCAAATTTTTTAACAATACCCTAATTAACGGATTTTAATGTCTCAAAATGATTGGAAAATTTGAATGCTCTTTTATATGTCCAAAAATTTTCAACTTTCTAAATGCTTTAGTTTAACCTCAGCAACATTTTGAAAATTTGCAAATTTTCAAAACGAAGTTTAGATTAAACATAATATTTTTAGTCACAAACTCCTCTATAAAATCCTTATTTTACTATAAGGAACGTAACCAGACTGCAACCAACAGCTACTCTCCGGGCTATGTGCTCCGCCGAGCGCTGAGTTACAAGTTACAAGTCTGGCACGTGAGAGAGCTCCTTTAAGTAGGATCAGTCTTTCGGTTGGTGTTTGTTGCAATCGAAGCATTAGCGTTTTGATGGTAATATGCAATTATTACACTTAACGCGCCAAACTTGTAACTTGTAATTCAGCGCTCGGCGGGGCACATAGCCCGGAGAGTAGCTGTTGGTTGCAGTCTGGTTACGTTCCTTATAGTAAAATGAGGATTTTATAGAGGAGTTTGCGACTAAAAATATTATATTTAATATTCCGCCCTCTAAAAGCACATTTGAAGTTTAGATTGCAAAATTATTATGCAAAAATTAAAAGTCCGATTTTGATGAAATTTGGTGGGAAGATTTATTATATTACAAAGTTTTCTTTAGCCAAATATGAAGATCCTACGTATATATAAGTATTTGGAAAAATTCCACAAACAACTTGCTATTTCAAATATTTTTTTGCGATTTTTACCATTGTTGCAATAGTAAAAGTGAATTTTTGGATTCACACACAACCAACTGCATCTTATTGAAAATCTAATTACAAAACTTTTTTACTTCTAACTTTTCTCTAAAAGCGATAATTACTGAGATAAGTGAGATATATGAAAAAATAGGAAAAAAACGAAGTTTTTTAGGAATTTTTTTACATTTTGTTTAATATAAAATTACGCCCACGTTTTCAAACTAGTGCCTAGTGAAATTATCATTTATGATTTTTAGGAGCGATTAAGCCAAAAATCTTCCATATTAACCGATTCACCCCAACATAAGTGATTTTAAGCAGATACCGCCTGGGCTATTATGTAAACTATCATGCTTACAATAAAAACTTGTTGACAAGTACTGCACTTTTTTGCTCCACTCCCTCTGTGCATAAGCACAGAAATAAACTTACTGCTTCGTTTGACTCAATCTAGCAATGTCTCGTTTTTATATTCATCAGAACGTGAGTTATTGCTTTGGTGGTCTGGTATAAACCCACTCACATTTCAACCTAAACCTAACCTATTGCTTTGGTTTAGACTGCATTATCGTATTTTGTACGGTTAAGAACATATTTGTGATTTTTAATAAAGTAAAAAAAATGTATTCGAGAACAAAAAATGGTAAATTTTCCATAAATAGCGCAACCGAAAGTCAGGAATTTTCAACACATTTTACAGAAAAACGAATACCGCTTACAATAATTTTTCTTAAAGAAAATTATTCCTTTCTCATTCTTCTAATATCTCTCAGATTTTGAAGAAAATTGTAAGAAAATTATCATAGTAATTAAATAAAACGTAAGTGAATACGGGATTTATAAGACATTAGTATGCTAAAAAGCGAATTTTAGGTGCTAATATTTACAATTTTAATACCGCAACAGCTACTCAAATTTTTCCCACGTATACAGAACATTAATAAAAATATATGTATACATTTTCAAGATAATCGTAAGAAAACTTTTTTCCTTGGGAACGTCCTTAAACATAGTTTAAACTACATGATTTTTTGTTACTATAAGGCATTATTAAAAAAATAAAATAAAAATCGGCAGCTACTGGAAGCGGCTGGAACCTCCCCACTCGGTGGATCTTTGAAGCCGAAAAGAGCATTAAATTGTGTGACAAAACGGCACTGAACGTAATCTGATCTCATCCAAAACCTTTTCAGATCTTCTGGAGCACTAAAAAAACCCTCAACTTAATGAATTTACAATCATCTATGCGAGTTATTACCTACATTATCGCTCGTTGAATAATATACTATTAGGATATTAATAACTTTAACATCACTTGAACGACTAAGAAAGTCTAGTTATCCTAAATACTACAGATTTGTAAAGCAACAAACTGAAAATTGGTAAAGTGATAATCTATAATAAATTCACCAACGAAGGTACAGAAAGCATATGATATTGATATTGTTACATCTACCTTTAAAGTTTGTGACAATCCACTAAAAGTTACAAATATGCCGAAATCTTTTTAACATGACATGACACCAACGTTATCGGATGACAAACGATGACAATGACAATCGTCAAAATTTGCTCATTGCAATCCGATCGCTCGCGGCTGTCTTTGTTAAATGAAACATTAGGATTTCAGTAATTTTACTAGATTTTAGAGGAATATTTGTAGTTTAATCCTTCGATTTGTCTGTATATATATTTAAAAACGGCACTAAACGTAATCCGCTCTACTTCTAGAGCAGTGAAGAAACCCTCACACGTGAATTGACACGTGATGTGACGAGTTTCACGACGTAACGATTACGCGCATCGATCATGTCATGCGAAATGCGATCTATGCCATATTTGCTTTGTTTTTAACTTTTTTCATGGAAACCAAATCGAAAGGGTGAAAGTGTGATATATCGTTGAAATCAGAATTTTAACTGCTTTTCAATGGTTCCATTGCAAATTGAAAGTAATTATAAAATAAACAACTTGTTGCGTCAAAATGGCACTAAACGTAATCCGATCTCAACCAAAACCTTTTCAGATCTTCTGGGGCACTAAAGAAACGCACACGTAAAGTTTCATTCAAATCCGTTCAGTAGCTTCGGCGCTATCGTGCTAACACACATACACACACACAGACATTTTTCAAAAATCACTTTTTTGGGTTCCTAGGACCTCAAAACGTAAAGATGTTATCTCAGTTTTCGTTTTTGAACCAATTTTAGTAACCTCTCACAATTTTATTGTGGAGGGGTTAAAATACTGGTTAACTGTTTTTATGTATAGATGTTATTAAAATAATAATAAAAGAATTGTCTACTTGCCCATTGTAAAATGTCATAAGCATTTTTAAAATACATGTTAACATTGAAGTATAAAATGCTCCAATATCGTATTAAACACAAAATGAGTACATGATACACGTACAAGACTCATTACTGTAGTTCATAAAATAGCCAATGCCGAGAAAGTCTGGTTAAAATTTTATATAGGGTATCCACTTCTTACAGAGTGATCAAAATTGGCTAGAATTTAAAGTATCTGAAACAAAACCTGACTAACATTATAAAGGGTGTGTTCTGAAATTGTCCGAATCTCATTTTCAGTGGCCCCCAAAAGGCCCTCCAAAGTTGCAGTTGATCCGACACAAATCCCGTCTCTGAGTGCTTTTAAAGGAAAATCTACAAAAGTTAAATTCAAGACAGTGGGGAGTTTGGAAGCTTGCAGAGATGAAAAGTCAGAACTCAAACAAATATACCATTCTGAATCAGATAAAAGGAAGGCATGAACGATAACACGGATAATGTATGAAATTTTTATTAAACGGAAGCAGTTCAACTTCAACCATAAAATTTGTTTGATGTAATGTCGTGAGAGAGAGAGCAGCATGCCTTTCTTAACTAGATAGATTGTTAGATAGATTTTGTTTCTGCTTACTGATCATACTACAACAATCACTAAACCCTCACCTGACAGCACGATAAACTGCGCTTTCTGCTACCTGCCGTTCTATATCAAATCGCTTTTGTTTAACAAAACTTTCTTGTATTGTCAGTGTTTTGCATTCAGGGTATGCCCATTGATAGCCTGTGTGTACTTACTTCTTTACGATTAATTATCGCTGAAATTTCGAACCATCCTTTATAAAGAAAGAAAGTTGTCTTATTTGATCCATGTATAATTTTGTACATCACTCTGTAATTTAGTTTTTTGGTCGGCTAATATATATCATACAAATGCAAGGTTGTTTTGGGATTATACAACAATGAAAGGGCCAAGTGTTTATTGTGTTTTTTTGTTCATTATTTTAATTACAGTTTCAGCAAAAATTCGTGAAATGAATATTAATAATATTTCATTATAGTAATTTGTAATTTAACCGTGCAGATAAAAAACGCAACAAAAACCGCTACTCTCGGTACTATTTCGCCCACTATTGAATCATTTACCTTTATATATTTTTAATATACGTCGGCTTGATGGTTCACGGGCGTTAATAATGAGCTCGTAAAGTTTTTATTGTCTTTGTTATTTGCACTCAAAGTCCTGAACCATTTAAAACTATTTTTCGCCCAGGCATCTGAAAACCTAATGGCCGATAAGTCCTTGCCAAAAATGTCAGGTAGAACACTAATATTGGACTATTGCTTTAGTATCTAAAAAGGTTGATTCAATGTAAAAAAATCGATACTGAACCAATAAAAAATGTGACAATTTTATTTTACCTGTACTAGCATGGTTTATCATTATCTTGCATTAAGGGATTTGTAGGCTCTGACAATATTATACAGAGTGTTTTTGAAATACAGGCCTATATTCAGATTCATCAATATTTATTTATCCAAAAACCAAAAATAAGAAAATAAATTTTGAATAATACAAATTATCGATTAAGTTATGCTACTGATCAGTTTCCATATGGTACTTCGTGAATTTGTTGCTTATTTTTAGTGCGCCGCGCTGTGGTTAAGTAGCAGGTAATCTAGCAGCGGCGGTCGTCGTCGATAGTTTACGTAAAGGTCTCCACATGTTAATAGCGAATTACTTTGTTTATAAGTTTTTAATGATGGAGAATTTTACACAAATATTGAGTGGACAAACATGGACATTTTCAACCCGTTACTCAAGATATGGGTCGTACACACTCTCGGAGGTGACTGGATGCGGAACCACTAATTTTAAATGCTGTCCAAGAAAATCCTGTAGTAAGTATTCACAGGCTTTCTGCACAAATTGGAGTGTCCGAGTTTGTAGTGTGGCGTACTTTTGAACAAATAGGGGCCGGTAACAATATTGTAGATGGTTGTTACAGAAATATGCCGAGGTTTTTACGTAATATTTTATTTACCGATGAGGCAGGATTTACTCGAGATGATGTTTACAACGTGCACAATACACATATCTGGAGTGACGAAAACCCCCATGCGATAGTCATCATCAGCAAAATTTTTCTGACAATGTTTTGATTGGACCGTACATATTTCCAAATTGGCAATGAAGTATTTATGATTTCTACTTGAAGTGTTGTCAGATTTATTAGATGCTATACCGCTGTTAACTGTGCATCGAATGTGGTATCCTATACCTAATGTACCTTCAAAAGTGTATGACTTAATGCTAAAAAGAGCGCAGGCATCTATCGATAATGGTGGATTACACTTCAAGCATTTACTTTAAGACAAACTAAATATCAACTTCGTATTTAGTTTGAAGTATGTATAATTTGATAATTTTGTGCAAATTTGGCAACACTGTAAACTCGGCGTCTGAATTGGGGTGGATAAAGGTGTCTAAAATTTTTTTTCTTTGAATTTTTAAATTTAAAAATGGTATCAATCTTCGCACTCCATCGGGAGTCACAGAAAAAAATATATGCATATATTTCAAAAACACCCTGCATTTTGTTCTATTGATTATATTGAAATTGATATTGTCTCGACCACCCGTTATCGCTTTGATGTCTTGTAGCGTTTTGGACTGCTGGGGTATAAAATTTAATTATTATAACAAATCTCAAAGTGATATTCGCTTATCCCTTCACACCTCACGTCCATTGCTCCAGAGGTTCCCAAATTAACCAGTCATATTTGTTAGAGATGAGATTAATTATTTTCGAAGTATTCCCGAGGAAAAAGTTATATAAGTTTTTTTTGTCTGGTCGTTCCCCATTATAATTTTTTTTAATTGACAATAATAAATCAGATTCCAGACAAAATAATGTTCTACTTGGGAATTCATTATTTTTTAGATATTTTTTTCAAAGGTATGAATAAGAAAATATTTCGAATTTAAAATTTATATGCACGTGAAAGCTGGATACCCTGTATAACATTCTGGTTTAAAAAATCATCGAACTTAAGAACGTTTTTATTTTCAGTTCTATTTTTCAAAATGCATATTATGGAATTAATCTGAACAATACATTTTTGATCAAGTAAATTATATAGGTTTAAGGAATTGTGCCATAAAAGCAAAAAGTTTTGTTTTGTTATATTGATAGTAAATACTCAAGCCAAAAGGATTTTTGAATATTATAACAAATCAGAGTCTATTTTTTATTATAGAAATTACTCTTTAACGTCTTCTGTTTTATGTTTTGTTTTTTCATCAATAAAAAGCAAAAGAAATTTTGCGAAATTTTAGCATATGGTTATATACCTCATAGCGATATAATACTGTTGAACATTTTTTAAATTAAGAAACTGGAATTATGGAGCAATATATGGCATTTTTTGCATTGCTTGACTTCTGGAAATTCATGAAAATGGTAAATGTTTTTTTTTGCAATCTATTTACAAAAATGTATAAGAGAAACTTAAAAATTAAACTCAAAATGGTCTCCAGAAGTTGAACATTGTAAAGAATATCGTTTACAAATAACTGATTTCTTAGTCTTCAGAAATTTTCGGCAGTATTATTTCGCTGTCTCTTAAGAACCCTTTGTGAATGTTGATCTTTCTAAGTGTCGTCTCTTGTACATACTTCTCACGAAATTTTTATAAATGTAGTTTTAGTGGTTTCATCGTTTGCAATGAGGTGATCATTTGTAGAATTCTTAATGACTGTAAATTACTCATATTATAATAATTAATGATATTAGTTAGTAATTTCTCGAAAGAAATTTGAGATTTATGAAAACAAAAAGTATTATCTGGCCATGTTTTGTGTCTTATCTACTGTTTTTACTTGTACCAGTATTTCTTCCAATAGTCTTGTCACAAGTAATTTTTTCAGGTCAAAGCAAGCCTACAGTTAAATGGATTATGACATAAAAAAGTGACTGAAACTGAAACGACGAATAAAACGAAGTAATCGTTACGTACATTCCATTTTTTTTTTTAATTTGCAAATATCCTGTGCTTTTCTCTAGTCTTTAGTTTCTTTCGAGTAAAATTTTTGTGTCAATTGTAATTTTCTAAAACTAAATAAGAGACCTACATTACTGTACTGACAGAGTTCTCTTCATTTAGATCAGGTGATTTATTTGTTAGCACACTTTTTAGTCGAAAAGATGTCAACTTAATTGCAGATCAATAGAGAAGTGATACATGCAATAAAATGTATTCTACACTTTAAATTGTAAAATGTTATTGAGTCATAGAATGACTTCTAAATTTCTTAATAAAATATGTTTGAAATGTGGTGTTTGATTTGTGGAACCTATAAAAGTATTCTGTCACTTGTGGTTGGAAACAAAGTAAAATAATTATTTATTTATCTCCACCGTGAATATTTGTATGCAGGGGTCTGAATCTGGATTGTTAGGGGGGTTGAGGATACGCTCATATACACTCAAGCCCCTCAAACCAACCAGCGCTTGTGGTGAACTTGAGGAGAACACCCAGTTGGGTGCGATCTATACTGGCTACACTGGGCCAGAAGTCTCCCAAGATCTTCTTTTTGAAGAATGAGTAGGGCATTGACAACAGCACGATGGATAGTTTCGTCTACTAGATTAGACCCTCTATACTTGGAGTTGTTTATAACTCTCAGTGTATGAAGGTGCTTATTCAGTCACAGTATCCTGTTGGTGAACCCATTGGTAAGTCATCTTTTTGTCTATATAATTCACAATTAAACTGAAACGAATTTTGTTTAATACAAACTTTGGAAAAATTTATTTAAGTCGGGCTTATTTTTGACATTACAAAGTTGAGTATATTTTTTATTTTATTTTTGTCCAGTTAATTTGAGATGCTGCAGCGATATTATTTATTTATTGCTAGGCTGTCCAACATAAAAACCAATTACAGGGCAGAGATATACAATTAAATGTATATAAATATATACGTACATAAACACACACATAATACGAATACAGAGCGTTAATACATACAATAATATACCTAATATAATTCAATACAATAGTAAAAAGAAAAAATGTAATATATACTTAGTATTAGTAGTAGTAATAATTCAGTTATTTATAATTGCTTGCCTAAGATCCTTAATTATTTCCACGTCCAGCGGAAGTACAGTAACGCAAAAAAAAATTATTGAAATAGGCTTAAAATGTCATGAAACGTCGAGATTTTAAATTTGAGGGGAAGAAAATTTTCTGTCTGTCTGTAACTTTATTGTGCGCACGTTTACTCTGGAACCGTTTATGATATTGACACTTATGTATTATAATGAGATCTGGAACTAGATTATATTTTGATCTAATTCCATTCAGGGGTTTGGGAGTAAATAAGGATAGATATGCAGAGGAAGCAGAGTCCATATAATTGCAATTTAGGGCATGTACGAAAAGTCAGTCTCAAAATTTTTTTGGCATCAGCCACCCTCCACTATCACCTCCACACTATTATGAAAGGGAAAAAAAATGTGATTTAGCGTGTATACAAGAACGGAACGTCTCAAAAAATTTTTTTGGCGTTAGCCATCGCCACCCTATTACAAATGTATTAAAAACTAAAGGCTCAAGCACCGAGGCTTGAGATATACCAGATTTTGCATGAATTATGTTGGATTTAAAACCATTATAGAGGACAAATTGATGTCTTTCAATTAGATATGATTTAGAAAATTAAATCGAACTGAACAGAACCAAGGAAACTTAGTTTTTAAGCAATTTGTCATGGTTTAGACGATCAAACGCTTTAGAAAAATTTGTGTATACAATATTAACTTGTCCTTCGATATCTAACACTTCAGCAATGTACTGTGTTAAATAAAATAGGTTGGTGGAAGTAAAACGGACTGGCATAAATACGTGTTGATAAATACATATTCGTAATTTAACTTGAAAAAAAATACAGGTTCATGAAGTAATATTTCGAATGCCTTACTAAAATTACATAAAATTGAACTTGAAATACTTTATGTATTTTTTTTCTAATCTACCAGACAAATATAGATTTCTATTCGTATTTAGAATATAAATTCAATTTTTGTTAAGGAAAATACTTTCATTTTTATTAACAAATATACCTATCATGTGAGTACTGATTAAAATGATAGTCCAGCCTCAACTTCAAATAAAAACTAGAACGGTTTGCCACATAGCTTTGAAGCTCTTGTTAAACATGCCACTAAGAAAATAATTTGCAAGTAGTAAAGTTCTCTTAATAGCCTCCTACTAACTGAGAGTAATATTAAATTCACAGTTGCAATAGCTAAGCGTAGGGTATTAATCAATAGGTCACAAATTATTGGACGTATTTCATTAATATCAAAACATTGGCTTGTATGTTGGGTTGCCTATCGACAACTTTCAAGGTTGGTAGCCAATTCAGCAACGATAGAAATACTGATCATGTCTGTAAGATATCCTGATAATTTGACTTGGGTTGCAGCTCGCAAAGGATTGGCTTACAAATATACTGGATAAAGTTTTCGGCTGCTCTGATACAGGTTGAAGTTACAAGAAGAAACCTTCTTCTTACATGACTTTTAGCAATTCTATTACAAAATACTTAGTTGCATGAACGATAGGTGGCGGTGTTTCAAATGTAGCCATTTCATGTCTGTTACGAAGCCATCAGGACGCTTCCAGAATTTCATTTCGTTGTCCATTAGTGATTGGACCCCATGAGGGATTTAGCACAAAGTTTTCGTGAATTGCTCTTGTAGTTTTATCTTGTCATTCTGTAATTCTCTTATTGAGTAACATGAAACACAGGATAGACACAGATGGAATTGGGGTGTGTCTCTCCTCTCTCTCACTATGGTGCAAACTTTTATCGGCGCGGCTGCTGGGGATTACAGAAACATACTTAATTAAGGGTGTTTTGTGCCTCCTGCGGTTATGACGCCGTTGCAGTGATGCATAGGATTCTGTTTGGAAACTTCGGCTCATTCTTAAATAGCAGTTTATGACTTTATTCTCTCTGATGTGCCATGTTTCTTTGGATGGCTAAGAAATGGCACGACGGCGAGATTAGAAAACGTAGGGCCAAATCCTCCCATGGTATTCAATTTAATGAAAATTTCTTATCCACTTTTTGATGTTGCCTTACATATATGCAGGGTGTCCTAGCTAAACGAACACAATGAAAATTGGAGGTAGAGCACGCTTTGCTGAATTCAAGACATCCTTTATTTATACCCTTGAAAGTAATGGTGGTTTTTCGAGATGGCCAATTTATAGCGTCATATTTTCGGGACAAGGTTCCAGAATAAATGTTGCTCTCGGTGCCCCAAGAACATAACTTGTACATCATTAATTGAAAAATGTTAGTAAACGGATAATGATCTCGTGTGTAATAGTGGTCATAATATTTGATGGCACAATAATGTACGATTAAAATGAGTTACGTTAAATATATTTTTGATGTCCGAAGTCATTAATTTGGGCGAGCGTGGGTGCGTCTTTACTATGTACATATTTCGATATGCGATGTAAAGCAACGTCAGGCGCAGTTAGTAGTTGGATGGGTGACCATTCCAACGAAGACCGCGACTCGCCTCACACATCTTCCAGGGGCTTGAATATCAGTGTATGCGCTGAAGCTATACAACCTTAGGCGAGGGTTGTATAGGGGATATACCATCCTTCGGATGGGATGTAAAGCCGTCGGTCCCTTGTTTATTAAATGTTAGGCAAGTAAAAGATCCCCCTACCTCTTCTTAAGGGAAAGAGGTTCGGCAAAATTCCTGGTTGGGGGTAGCTCATCTACAGGCGTCGGTGTTAGGCCTCAGTAGCGGAAATAGGCCGACGTTAAATAAATGTATAAAAAAAAAGTCATTAATTTGTTTGTATTAATAAAAAACAATAAACTTTTGGGTATCGAATCTTTATAGTTTTTTTTGATTTAGACGTTTTATAATTATCACTGTTTGCCTTAAAAATTCCAAGTAGGCGTCTGTCAAATCTGTTTCTTAATACAAACCAGTGTTAACTGTTTTTGGTAATTTAAGTTTCAAAATGATAATCGACTGAGCTTTTTGAAGTTAAAAATAAAACTGTAAATTTTAAGATGTAGTTTCAATTTAGTAATGAAGACATGAAGAAAAACAGAGGATATTATTATTGTGTATGGTTTTTGCGACGAAAATGGACCAGCTGCGGAGAGAAAATACCGAATACGTTTTCTAAATAGTGACATAAAGATTGTAGGTTTTTTTTTTCATTTTTTTTGCATCGATCCACCCCCTTAGAGAACAGAATTCGGAAAATATATGAGAGATGGCGCGTCAGGACCTTATTTTTATACAGGTTGTCCCACAATAACATTACTGTACTACACTGTACTGTATTACTGTATAGATTCCCTATCAAACATTAAGACGGGTTCCTAGTATAAAATTTTCAAAAAACGCTTTTTAATTTCTATCTCAAAGTAACGCAATCGGAAAAAGATAAAACTTGGCACATCTCGGTTACTCATCAAAAAGGCATATAACGAAATTATTTCAGCCACCCTAACGTGTACACAAAGGGGTGAAATTCCTTCTTGAAATTTTGTAAATATTTCTTCCAATTTTTTTTTTCAATAAAAAAATAAATAACTAAACATTTGATTCATTTAGAAAGTTTTTTATCTATTGAAAAAAATTCGTAAACTCGACTATCTTTGAGAAAAAAATTAAATTACATCTGCCTAAGTGATCAACCAAAAGCGATTAGTGTAAAATACTAAAAGTAGGCTGGTGTCAAATTATAATTTGACACAATTACATTGTTTCTTGCCTTTGCAATAATAAGATAATCATTCCATACTACTTATGGTTAAGGTGATCGTCGGGAAAAATGTTGCTGATACATACTCTCTTGAAACTTCGTGTATGACCTCATTGGGCCTAGTCTGACAGCATTTTCCTCTATCATTTTTTTTGTTTATGGGGCGTTTTCCCGCTAGATTTTCCGAAACATGTCATTTTGACGGCGTATAAAAAATGTATAGATACTGTTATTTTTCCAAGTAAAATAGCTTGAAAACGTGAATTGAAACGTGAAAAAATAATTGTCTGACAATAAATGTGGATCATTGGGCGTGTCCGCTATCTCGAAAATGTCGGAAAAACGACTATAAGAAAATTTAATAATAACCAGCTGATTTTCGCTGTATTAATTTATTAAAACATACAAAAACAAGTTTTCGTATTGTCTGACGAAAATTTTTTTCCGATTTTCCAGTCTGACGCGTCAAAGTTGTCGGTTTCACGACAGCAAAAAATTTATTCATAACATTTCTTTATAAATTTTTTTGATTTTTAAATAAGATTTATAATACGATTAAAAAATTGTCTGACGGTGAAATAAAGCCTTTTAGCTGGAAATGTTAAATAAAAGGTTTTTCTATGTGATTGTCAAGCTACGCTTGGATGTTACGTTCATATGTATATATTGAGGCTATATTTATAAATAACAAGCTGATTTTTTCAATATAGCTTAATAAAAATAAATGAAATCCAATTTTTTAACTGTCTGACAAAAGGTGTTTTCCAGTTTTTCAGTCTGACGCCTGGAAAATACAATTTTCTAATGTTGTAATTTCCTTCAAATCGTCATGATTATCTCATACTAATCATTGAAAAATCATTTCTACAATGTCAATAAGAATAAGAAAAAAATTGTTTATAATAATTATTCTATAATAATTGTTTTATAGTACTTGAAATTATTTACAATGAAATAAATCGTATAATTTAATAAAGTGCGAACTGAACAAAATTTTTAAGGCGATGCCAGGAAAATTAGTTTTTCAATTTTGGAAATATGTCGTTTTTCTTCTGCAGAAATTCGTTTTTCATGTAATAGGATAATTTTTAGCATCGCCCTAAAAAATTTTTTGGTGCATAATGTTTTTTTTTTATTCCCTGCATACTTCATATATTTTTGATGCAAAATTGCACACTTAAATTGAATTCATATATTTACCGAAAATGGATTATTTGTTTTTCATTTATAAAAGGTACTTTATTGTTATAACTGATATTGTTAAGTGTTATCTTATATCTTGTTTCAAGACCTTTAATTTGGGCCCTGGATGAAAATTTTCGGACTAGTAGTACCGGAGATATAGCGATTTTAAACGTACTAAAAGACAATTTTTCGCTACTTTTTTCTACAAAAAGTTTTACGTATTTTTCAATATTATCGAACTTAAAACTTGAGTAAGTCGAATTCAGATAGTCTAAAAGAGTTCAAAAAATTCAAAATAAAG
This sequence comes from Leptura quadrifasciata, assembly GCA_963675555.1. NCBI lineage: Eukaryota > Metazoa > Arthropoda > Insecta > Coleoptera > Cerambycidae > Leptura > Leptura quadrifasciata. Next base: position 2,156,692 of record OY776673.1, read on the forward strand.
ATTATAAAATAAGTAAGTTGAAATACCGTATCTTTTTTAACCGTCTTCTCGACTAAACGAAATTTCATTTTTTTATCGCCCTAACTTCGACTGCCGTTATTGGAAAATTATGTTTTTTCGTCAGAATCTCGTTATACCGCACTGTATTTGTCAGACACTTATACCACAAATTAAATACCTATTTTCTGCATATAATTTTCCAATCTCTGAAGGTTATGAATAAATTTCTTGCTGTCATGAAACCGACAACTTTGACGCGTCAGACTGGAAAATCGGAAAATAATTTTCGTCAGGCAATACGAAAACTTGCTTTTTGTATGTTTTAATAAATTAATACAGCGAAAATCAGCTGGTTATTGATAAATTTTCTTATAGTCGTTTTTCCGACATGTTCGAGATAGCGGACACGCCCAATGACCCACATTTATTGTCAGACAATTATTTTTTCACGTTTCAATTCACGTTTTTAAGTTATTCTACTTGGAAAAATAACAGTATCTATACATTTTTTATATGCCGTCAAAATGACATGTTTCGGAAAATCTAGCGGGAAAACGCCCCAAAAACAAATAAAATGATAGAGGAAAATGCTGTCAGACTAGGTCCAATGAAGCCATACACGAAGTTTGGAGAGAGTATGTATCAGCAAGATTTTTCCCGACGGGCACCTTAACTATTAATACTAGCGGTTTTCTAACCAGATTTTAAAATGCATAGTTTTAGTCATGAGGAATATGCAGGCATACATTTATGGTGAATGTAAGGGAAATGCTTCAGCGGCAAAAGAACGATATCGTCGTAAGTTCCCTACTCGTACTGTAACAAATGTTCGTACTTTTCCTAATATTCACTTGAGGTTAAGTGAAAGGGGGTGTTTTAAAAAAAGAAGTTATGATTGTGGTCGTCGGAGAAAAATAAGGGATGTAATGGAGGCACAAATATTACAATATTTTGGTGAACATCCTGAATGTAGTATTAGACAGGCTGCTCTTCAATTCCACATAACAAGAACATCAGTATGGAGGATATTGAAAAGGCAAAGGCTTTAATCTGATCATTTACAGAGAATACAAGAGCTGTTCCCTCGTGACGCTTCAGTAAGACTTGATTTTTGTAGAATTATACTTAGAAAACCGTTATATTTTACAAGAAAAGTACCATTCATAGATGAATGGGTGCTTTACTCGCCATGGAGTTTTAAATGTTCGTAACCAGCATTTATGGAGCAACGATAATCCTCACGCTGCTGTAAATGGAAGATATTGATACAACTTTTCAATAAATATATATTTGGGCCAGAATTATAGGCAATAAATTAATAGGGCCTTTTGAGTTACCAAACAGATTAAATGGTCCAGCTTATTTAAACTTTTTACAAAATTACCTGTTGTATCAACTCATAGACGATTTACCTCTTGCATTACGTCAAACCCTGTGGTTTATGCAGGATAGTGCGCCTATTCTTTAGAGGTTCGAGAAAGGCTATACTCAACATTTAGAAATCTATAGATTGGAAGGGGACGAGAAGCCACAATTAAATGGCCTCCTCGGTCTCCAGATATGAATCATTTGGACTTTTACTTTTGGGGCCACTTGAAAAATGTTGCTTACTCGACACCTGTCCCTGACATCGAAGTTTTAAGACAGAGAATTTTTAATGCTGCCAATGAAGTGCGAAATTTTAAATAGCTTGTATGGCAATTTTAGGAAACGGTTGCAAACGTGTATTCAAGTTGAAGGTCGTCATTTCGAACAAAATGCTTTAATGTCTAAAAACAACAATCGTTGTCTTCATGTTTAAATTCATCTTTTGTGTTAGTTTTTTTTAGTTTACTAATAAATTTGAATTTCAATACTTTCGTCTTTAATTTGTAATGTCTCGTGCAATTTATAAGAACTAAATGATCATATCAGTATGTAATATTGTCAAATTATAATTTGACACCAGCCTACTTTTAATATTTTACACTAATATAATTATGGCAGATGTAATTTAATTTTTTTCTTAAAAATAGTCGATTTTATGAAATGTTTTCGGAAGATAAACAGTTTCTAAACGAATCATAATGTTTGGCTATTTTTTTTTTTTTTTTAAATAGCAGTCACCTCACCTCTTTGTGTACATGCCAGGTGGAAGAAATAATTTCGTTAGATGCCTTTGAGTAACCGAGATGTGCCAAATTTCGTCTTTTTCCGATTAAAAAAACCATTTTTAGCACACCCCCTTCAAGGTGTAGCTGGACAGGAAACGGTTATTTTGAAAAAAATGTTTGCGAAGAACCCGTCTTAATTTTCGACAGGGAATCTACAGTTAAATTACAAGACACCCGTATAAAATTTTTTTCATAAATTTGTAGTTAGTGATTCACTGTTTTGACTCGTCAGCCAAAAGCTTATTCCCATATCTTCATACATTCCTTTATAATTTGTAAACAAAACTTAAAATTGTCCGTATTCACACCCGGTTGTTCTATTCATACAGCGTTGCCTCGCATTCTACCGACAATCGTTTTACACGATGTAAAGAAACGGCAGAAACTTTAGTAATCTTGCGTATTTCAGTCATTTCAAGACGTTCTGGCGATTCTGCTGAACAAAATCCATTGGATTGTATGTTGGGTTGCCTATCGACTACAAGTGAAATCAAGTATTTTATTAACTTCCAAGGTTGGTACAAATACAAATGAGGTTAACTCATTGCCAATTCAGCAACGATAGAAATACAGGTGTCATATCTGTAAGATATCCCGATAATTTGTCCTGGGTCGCAGCTCGCAAGGGAAATATATTGGATAACGTTTTCGGCTGCTCTGATACAGGTTGAAGTTACAAGAAGAAACCTGCTTTTTACATGACCTTGAGCAATTCTATTACAAAATACTTAGTTGTATAAACGATAGGCGGCGATGTTTCAAATGTAGCCACTTCGTGTCTGTCATGAAGCCATGAGGGCGCTTCCCGAATTCCATTTCGTCGTCCATTAGTGATTGGACCCCATGAGGGATTTAGCACAAAGTTTTCGTGAAGGAACTTGTTTATTGCCCTTGTAGTTTTATCGGGTAGGATAGGATTGGATGTTTGTGGTGTAGTACTTAATTGGTGTGGCCGCTAGGGATTACAGAAGACGCTTAATTTAAACACATTCTATTCTCTACTGTGATTTAAGGTTGTTCTGTGCCTCCTGCGTCAACGTCGTCATTAATGACGCCGTTGTGATGTAGGATGCAGGTGGGGGTCCCTTACGGCTGGGGTGCTAAACACGACATTCGGTACACTCGTTAAGACTAAGAGCAGTTTATGACTTTTCCTTTCTCTGATAACGCCATGTTATCCTCCCATGGTATTTAATTTAATGAAACATTTTTTTCCACGTTTTTATGTTACCTTACATAAAGATTCAATTGAATGTCTCCTGTTTTTTTTTGAAGATTATTTTTTATAGTTTTGTATGACATTTAAAGTGGAATTAATGAGAGTTACTATACAGACCACCCCAAACCACAGATCAGGAGGAACTCCAAACCACTATACCATATAGCGTAATAAAGACTCTACTATACGCTCTTGTATATTGTAATTAAATAATTTTTGGTTTAATATTTCTCCAAGTCAAGTATGTAGAATTTACGTAGAAGGCATCTGATTCTCTTAGTTAATTGTGTGACCTGAAGTCGGAGGTGTACAATGAAGTATTCGACACATGGAAACAGTTATTAAAACAAGAATTGAACGTATGTAATGGTAAAATAACGATTAGGTAATAATACACATCAGTAAAAAATCCAAGTATACCTATGCATTGACGCTGAAGGCCTTCATTTTGAAAATCTATTTGTAGTTGAACTCATGAGTGAAAGTCAAATTAATAATTCTTGTAATAAATCAAAGACTATTTGGAATATGCAATACTGAAAACGGAAAAATGAAAGTAAAAATCAGTCATTCATTGATATTAATGATAATGGTGTTACTATTACATTATATCGCCACAACTGGCAAGTGAAATTTTAAAAAATGACTTTGATAATGTGGCTACTGATTAGGACCTCTATTCTGTAAAAGCGTGAAAGCCCATTCCCGTGAGAAGCGAGCGAAGTTCACTTGAAAATGTATAAAAGTCTATTCTGGAACTACGGGAGTGATCACATCGTGCGAAAAATGCGTGAACTTATTTCTACTGGTAAATCGTGAGGGAATCCGCCAGTTCCCAGGAGAACGGTGATCCTAACCGTACTTTTATGATAGTTTGCGTCTGCCAAAAATTATTATTGTCAAATCTGTGAATCAGAATGAACATTGCTGATTTGCTCATCGTCAACGAGGTAATAATAATATAATTCTTAGCAAATATTACAATTACTCTTTTAGTTTGTTATAGTCATATTTTCAAAAATATATACTTATTACTAATAGTGAGGGTACATCCTTACAGAATTTTTTTATCAATATAAATTTATTCTGTCAATTAATGATATGTGACATGACAATACAACAACTGAGCACTGATCAGCTGATGCTTTTTAATACCAATACTTCAAGTTAGATAAGCAACTACCTACAAAAGAGCATAACCGATCCCATAACTCAGATTCGACAAGAAGTGGTTAGGTTTAATATCCCACCGGCTCCCAAAATCGGTCTAAATTTCCCCATCTTTAAATAAAATACTGACCCATGGACTGAGCGTAAGACGTCATGTCACAATTGTCACGTAAATGTCAATCAAAGCTAAATTCACGTTTTTCTGCATGTCCTAAGATTACCCCGACTGCTACTCACCGTACCTTTTATCCCATAACGAAATGTTCACGTTGCCGCCACGTCCCCCAAAAGACTACTTCTTAAAAGATGTCACACAGAGCCTTCAGTCTACAAGTCAGTTAAGTCCAGAGGCCTTGCCGAGGGTAACTCAGCACAGTGTAGGCCAGTACTGTTGCCCCATCGAATACAAGGATGAAGAAGTTCCCGAGAAAAGGCCGCCGGATCCCGTTGAACCCATTGTTAAGGAAAAAATGACCCTCGATGCCAAAGCTTTTTGGGTTGTGGGCCCGGGCAAAGACGATTTTTTTCTGCATGACACGTACAGAAGGTATTCCAAATTGCAGGACCGGAAGAGTTATGACCCAAGATACCATCATAAAGGTGAGCTTTTATTTGCCGAGAGAAGGTCACTCATTATAAAAAAAGTCTGGTCTTAGGAAGTCGTAAACAGTTGTCAAACTTAAGATAAATTGTAGGTATTCTAGAAATTAGAAAGTACTTACATTAAAAGGCCTGCAAAATTGTTAATAGTGGTAACTACTCATTATTTTTTATTACATTTTTTTCGTAGGAACTGAAGTAACAAGTGGGTTTTTTATTTCACAGCACTCTAGATCAAATTTATCATGCTTATAAAAATAAGTGATTAAAAATTTATGAAAATCACTATACATATGTTCAAAAATTCATCCTAAATTTAAAAATGTAATAAAATACTGAAACAATTTATGTCTTTACTTTAAATTTCTTTAAGAATGTTTGTACCTAAACGACCATAGCTAGCTCAACATCAAGGGTGAGGGAAAAACTGGATTAAAGAGAAACAAATAATATTAAATTTAATCCTATATTACAGCAATAAAATTCATGACCCTAAGGCTGTGGAACATAAAACTACATCAATGTCAAAAACAAGAGTTCTTTAAAATATACGGTATTCGAATACTCAATCAAAGTCATAGAAAAATAACTAATACATGGAATTTTTATAGTAACAAAAGGTAATTTAAAAACATGAACAAAATCCGGACTATAACTAGAGTCAAAACTTATTTAGATACTCAGACATTAACACACAATTATAATTTTTAAAGTCAAAATCTCGAAGATAAAGTTGGGCGCCAGGGATTTTATTTTCTTTGGTGAAAAGCCGAAAACCATTGAGTGAACTTAACAAGAACGTATTTGCAGTTTATGAGGCACTTTGTCACATGAAACAATAATTGGCACTGACGGAAATCTTCCAAATACCTACTTGGAGGGTGCTGTGTTCGAAAATTTACAATTTAACCTCTAATTCGCGAAGGGTTGCATGTACTAGGCAAGAGTTTATGCACCAAAAAGTTTTTATTTCACTAGGAAAGTTCTAAGGTTTACACTTTGATAAACCAGTATAGTATACGGATCAATACCGTAAATACAGTTCTGTTTTTACTCAATTGATGAATTTCTCAGGACGCCATATTTCGCCACTCCACTTTCTTTTGTCTAATGCTCATATTTGCAGAATGCTTGTACTTTTTATAGGTACCTATTTTATAACTAAACTTATATATTTTCGTATTTGACAATGTGTAATCGTTATATACAGTATTTATATGTACTTATATATTTTCTTGTCTAACAATGTATAAACGTTATATACAGTATATGTTCTTGTTATTGTCCTTATTTTACATACGTATTGTATCTCTCAAAATAAAAGTATTATTTGTTTGTAATGCAGCTGCTTACCTGCTGATTTTCCGACTTGCTGCAAATGTTTAATCATGTAACAGCTAGTGGCGATATAAAGACTGTCTATCTAATGGTTCACTCTGTATAACAGAACTTAACGTGGGTATTTTGTAATATGGCGTACTTGCTATTTACGCCGTCAATAAATGCTGTCTTTCACTAACCAAATAAAATTTCATTCTAGAATGGAACTTATGAGCGTAATATCGCCAGACTTGAACATCAAGATGATTCAACAACTGTCTAGCACAACGTTACATATTAATTCGCGGTAATACACCTCTTGCAATCTTTCTTTTTACCCATTTTTAATCGCCGTTCTAACTTGTTGCTCTCTGCGTACACCATAACATTAACGTGAATCCCTCCGCACATCCTCTATCTCTCATCAAAACGAAGTTAAATACCTAAACCAATCAGGGAATCGGATTCAAGAATGCACCAATCATAGCCTTTAGAGTTGAATATGAATATGCCACGCGGCTACAGGCTTTGTTTTTACCGATTTATATATGACATTTTACTAATATTTTGCTAAATTTACCACACGATAAAAATATACCGTTACAATACAGGTTATTCCATTTAAAAATCAACAGGTTAGGTCATTTCAGGCGAAACCGGAAGTGGTTAGAATTATTTCTTATGTAAAAAATGCAGTTGTTTTCTGAATAGTTCTAGACGATATATAGATTAAACGAAGAGGTGTTGTTAAGTGCCTAGCTATATCTCCAGACCTTACGCCGTTTGATTTTTTTCTATGAGATATCAGGACTAAAATATGTGCAATAAAACAAATAACATGAATGATCTCAAAGAAAGAGCATAAACAGAAATAAATAAGGAATATTTCAGTATAAGTTTTAAAGAATGTAAGGCAGGAGTTTTACTTTATTGCCAACAAAGTGGAGGAGAACATTTTGAACATTTAACACAGTCAGTATCATCAGTCACAGGCTACTGCGAAGTAATTAATTACTGCGCATTTATCAGAAACCCTAAAATACTCGTATGCATATTTGTTGGTGTTGTGCGATATGTCATAAAATATTACAGCTAGACATATCAACCATTATATATTTGAAATGAGAGAAATGAGATCTAAAAGAATAAGTATGTAAAAATACACAAAATACACAGGGGTACAGAGTATACTCTGTGTTATTTTTAATCGTTAGTATCTAGTATGCTCTACAAATGTGTGTTTTTAAAAATGTTACGTGTTTACACCCTGTAGTAACTTTCAAACGTAGATTCAATAATTACAATACGAATTTTCACTAACCACTGATTTATTAATCAAAATTACAATAATTAGTCCTTATAAAACACAATAATTATAACTTTCATCTATAGATCCACTACTATAATTCACAACTTATTACTATCCTTTATCTTATCTGAACATTTAACTCATTCAACTGTACTAAACTGACTTCAGCGCATTGGCTCTGCTACTTATATATCCGTGGAATTTATTTTCAATTAATCTAGTCTGTCACTCGAGAGGTTTCTACTTTTTCTGGCATATTCTATGAGACAGCGCCACCTCTGGACCGACCGATGAACTATTGTCCTCTGGTAGCTAATTGGATAGGCCTCCTTTCACTCTGCAACCGGAGATTAAACTTCTCTCCGTAAGAGGGCGGCACATAACAATAGCTTGTTAGCTAATTATTATTAATAATGAACGTTCCTTAGCCTAGCTAGCACATATTTAATCAATTTTAATATTCTATTTTTCACTTATTTCAGAAAGAATTTTTAATCGTCCGTACATATACGAGCTAGACTGTACAGAGGCAGCAAGGCTGGATAAACTACGCGATAAATGCGAACGAGAAACAGGTGAATTTGAAGAATCGTACGAAAAGCTGGTTCATGAGCAAGAAGAGAGAGAAAAACCCATAATCGTTATACAGTCCTGCAAGGAGGGACCCCCGGGTTGGTGGAAAGCCGACAAAGGTGAGTCGGAGACCAAAAAAGGTTTGGAGATAGTGTCGAAAGAGGATGCTCCGAGAATTGTGCATACGAGGAGAATGAAGTCGCGTTTGAGATGGCAGGAGGAACCTAATTTAGCTGGATTGGTTCAAGATGATCCTTGCAGGAGAAAATATGACATGAATGTGTAAGTTTGGACTTTTTCTTTCTTTCTTTTGCCTTCTGAAATATATCCCAAGAACCATTAGAGGGAGATTTTTGAAGATTGCTAAACATCACTTCATTAATTTTATTAGGTAACTGACACAAAAATGACGTTTTTAGGCAACTGTCGCAAAAATGACATTTATCGGATCTGACAACATTTCTAAAGTGATATCTCTTTGTACTCATTTATCAATCTTATTTTTTGGCCGCTTTTACTACATGGCCGCATTTACTTCACGACCTAATGTATTAATTGATCATCATTTAAATTTGAAATAGATTTAGACTTAAAGAAAAAGTAAACAGTAGTCCAGTGGTCTCAAAGATTTATTATGTATATTAAAATTAATAAACTGTGATACAGGAAAATAACATATCACAAACTTTATAACTATGTTATTTACTTACTAATGACAGAAATGGCATGGCTTATCATCTTGTCAATAAACTATACAGGGTGTCCCGTAATAACATGCAAAAATTTTTACTGTAGATTCCCTATAGTATATATATATATATACTATGAATTAAGACGGGTTCTTCGTATAAAATTTTTCAAAATAACCCTTTCCTGTCCAGTTACACCCCCTTAAAGGGATGTACCAAAAAACGGTTTTTAATTTTTATCTCAAAATAACGTAATCGGAAAAAGGCGAAATTTGGCACATCTCGGTTAGAGATTAGACGCCTTTTGATGCGTAACCGAGATGTGCCAAATTTCGTCTTTTTCCGATTACGTTATTTTGAGATAGAAATTAAAAACTATTTTTTGGTACGCCCCTTTCAGGGGGTGTAGCTGGACAGGAAAGTGTTATTTTGAAAAATTTTATACGAAGAACCCGTCTTAATTTTCTACAGGGAATCTACAGTTAATTTTTTGCACGTTATTGCGGGACACCCTGTATATTTAGTGACGTTTTCATTTGTTTTCATTATTAACTTGAAAACGAATTAACGTCAGCCTAGTAGGTTTCTTGCAAAATGTTGTCCATCTTTTCAGTAATTTGTACGGTCGTGAGCAAAAAAAAATCGAACAAGTCTTATAACGGTATTTTGCCAAAATCTAGTTGTGTACATCTAACTTTAATTTTTGGGACATTGTCAGTTAGTTATCATAATTTATTGCAAGTGTGCAAAAACTAATATGCCTCATATAAACGATTTAGTTAAATCTGGAGTTATTGCTAAAGCAGAAGATGGATGGTCAATGAGACAAATTGCACTGCGTTATAATATTGATAAAAATTCGGAGTGTACCATTTTAAGAAAGCAGAGAATAAACGGTACGATTAGTAGAAATCCTGGATAAGGGCGACGAAGGATATCAACTCAACAATAAGATTTGTAATTGGTTAATGCTTTAGTAGAAAATCCATTTTACTCAGTTATTCAGGCTGTTGAAGCAACGAATTTTCCTGGATCGATTAGTACTGGTCGCCGGCGAGTAAGAGAATCGGAGCTACGCTGTCATGCAGCAGCACAGAAATACTTACTTAAAGCTGAACATAAAGAAGCTCGAGTAGGATTTGCGCTTGAATTTTTAGCGCATTATGTAAATTTTTAGAACAATGTAATCTTAACGGACGAAAAAACTTCCCAGTCAACACACAGCGGTCGTATTCGTGTTTACCGCCTTCCGAATACTTGATTCGATGAGAGATATATATCTAACAATGATAAAAATGGTAGATTTTCCGTCAATATGTGGACTTGGATATCGGCACGTGGTCCTGGTGTTTTGTGGCATATTAGGAACGATTTAATAGTGAAACGTATATTAGGATTTTAGACAATATTATGCTCCCTTCTGTGTCACAATTATTTCCTAATAATGAGTTCATATTTCAACAAGACAATTGTTCCGTTCATACTGCTCATACCCTAACTAACTGGTTTCAAGATAACAACATCAATGTTCTTAACTGGCTCAGTCATAGTCCAGATCTTAACCCTGTGGAAGAAGTATGGGGACTACTCGTAAGAAGTATCCAAAAACGAAATGTGAGACCACGGAATGCCGAAGAATTACTGGAAATAGTAAATAATGCATGGGAAATTATTATTACTAATGATTATTGTATAAGGTTATTTAATTCTATGCCAAACAAAACAGACTTATAGAAGTTATAAATAGAAATGGTGCAATAACGAAATATTAATAGTTAGTTTCTTGTTAAGTAGGATATCCTTTGTCCTTTGATCCAGGATTTCTACTAATCGTACCGTTTATTCTCCACTTTCTTAAATATTACACACCAAATTTTTGTTAGTCTTATAACGCAGTGCAATTTGTCTCATTAACCATCCATCAGTTACTATAGCAATAACTACAGCATTAAAATAAAAAAATAAATTAAAAGTGATATCTGTTTTATTTCGGCTATACTCATTACATATTCAAATAGAGACAGATTTACATTAGAAAAAACAAGTTGTTCTATTTTTTTCTGCTCACGAGAGTACGAAACAATTTTAAAAATATTTAATTTTACTTTTTCAGACTGTTTCAGATTGTTTCCTAAAAAATGTTTCATGTATATCGGCCAAATGATCTTTGTGGGTCTTATCTCAGTTTGCTTGGAATCGGCTGTGTCTCGGCCGCAAACTTCGAATTCGGCCGAGAAAGATCAACTTCACGGCCTTGATACACAAATAAATATTTTAGACAACTATCACAAAAAATGACGTTTTTAGGCAACTTCACAAAAAATGACGTTTATCGGATCTAATAGCATTTCTAAAGTGTCATCTCTTTTTACTCATTTGTCAATATTATTTCTTTGGCCGCTTTTAACTTTTTTGGCCGCTTTTACTTCACGGCCGCACTTCACAGCCCCATGTATTACTTGATCATCATTTAATATTTGAAATATGTCGCGGCTTGTCAATAAACTATCTAGTGACGTTTTCATTTGTTTTTGTTATTAACTTGAAACCGAATTAAAACTGTCAGCCTAGTAGGCTTCTTGCAATATGTTGTCAATTTTTCCAGTAATTTGTACGAAACAATTTTAAAAATATTTTATTTTTCTTTTTGAGATAGTTGCCTAAAAAAAATTTGTATCTATCTTGGCATTATCCGAAGTTTGGGCCTTGCTACATAAATAACTATTAAAATAAATTTTTCAAATAGATTTCAAATAGATAAGTCCCTTTAAAATCCTCAAGTAACTCAAGGCGATAAGTGTCAAAATGTGGACAAAAAGTATGATAAAAAACTCGTCAAGGATAATTCTAAAAGTTGAAAGTCATGAAAGAGTTTGTTTGACATTTCGAGGTGCTATATTGACTATTGCTGTTTAAACAACTGATCTTTATGTTTGAGTTTGTAAGTGGTTCGTTAACTACTATTAAATGCATTATATACTATTATATAAAAATAGAAATTTTAATTTGCATTCAAAATCGTTATCCATGACTCATAGCCACACGCCTACGAATAAGCAACGTCTGGAATATTGTCCAGTCACTGTCAAGGATAGGTCGATATACCAAAAGGATTGCGGGTCATGCAACTCATGTTATATTTTAGTACAGTAAAGTAACTTACAAGGTAGTAAGATTTTATTTCTATTTTTAAAACATCTCGGAACACAAAGTTAAGTTAAAATGAAACTTTTGGTAGTCATCTTTTGGAACAGAATCGAAGTATAATTTGAATATTTGCATCAAATAATACTGTTTATTTTATAATAATGCCGTTTATTCATAAATAAAATTACGTATACTGCAAATTGTTCTTAACTTTAACTAGATTAATAATTACTCTCTGCTTCAAGTACCCTTTTATCGAACCAAGAATGGTTTATCTTTACCCAAGTTTTATTATTCCCAAAAAGAATTTATTATTTTTGAACACAATCTAAATAAGCATCAATGGGTTCCGTATCTATGCGTTGCATTGTGTTGTAACCATTTTATTGGAGATTCAGTTACAGTGAATCATTTATGATTTTATCTTGTGTCACACGCAATTAGTAAAATAAATAGAACAGTCACTGAAAGATTGGGATTTAGATTCTCTGATTTCTACATTCACAGCCAAGTAATATTGTTCTTTCTAGACCAAGAACTACTGAATTTTTCATTGAACGTCTAAGAACCTCCTTCAACTTTTAATGGTGCGTAGTCCTGTTTAAGGAGACAATCCACCGCTGGAACGTCCCTGAAGTTAGCTCCAGATTTAGATTTACTTTTTCCTTCATTATATCACAGTTGACCAATCAAATGATCGTGAAAAATATAAAACAACGGTATTTATATTTCCAAACTATATAGTTAGGGAAAATAACATATAAAATGAAACAAAAACACAGTCACTTCAGTCAAAAATTAAAACAATGAATTAATATACAAAGTTAAAACAAACATTGGTTCCTATTTTAGTAGTTCCATTAAAAATCTGTTGTTTGTTCAGTATTTCGCCAATTGAACAGTAGAACATCATCAGAAGAATAATGTAGCGAGGGAATTCAATGCTTATACCACAATACCACAATAACACCACAGGTAAATGCTTATGAAATATATATTTTTTTAATTACATAAATGTAACTTGCTAATTATTAGAATAACGCTCTAGTCTTAGCGTGAATTATGTGAGTTTCGTTCCTCATACATCCATAAGTATTTGTCGATATATCTGTATAATTGAGCTACTATACTTATGTAATATATTCCATAGTCAGTTTACTTACGGCTCTCCCTTTTCGTTGTCTATCATTCTAACTACCAGTTGATAATTGTAATAGATATACTTAATTTACTGCATCCATGGCATATCCCAGGCAGCCGTGAGGGCGGAAATATCGATATGAAATTATTATTGACGTATCACACCAGATCCTTCGCCATTTTCTTAAAAATATTTGAAAACGACTACAATAGCCCCAGTTGCCAAGGGTTTTTAAAATCGGAATTAATTGTTACCTCGCTATTTTTTTCACGAAAGGCTAGTTTTTTGCTAGTAGAAAGTGACTCAAAAAAGTTTACCAAAATTTACCCCCGCAAACTCTTATAAACAAAACAATATCTCGAAAAATAATAATTAAAAAAAAGAACGGATTGCACCACGTGAAAGAGCGGGAAATTTTACTTATAAATAATATAAAAGTTTTTTTAAATAAATGTTTGCCTTAGGATGAAGAATTACATTTCGCTCAATATTTCAAGCGCGTCGCACAGGCAAATGAAGCATTTCTCGACCGCCGCTACATAATAAAGACAATTTGTATCCATTAAAAACGAAAAAAAACTTATCTAAAACGGCCAAAAAAGGCTTGTAGATAAAAAAAAATATTTTTTTTACCTATTAGCCTTTTTCGATAAAAAAAAATATTTTTTTTACCTACTAGCCTTTTTCGACCGTTTTAGACGAGTTTTTATGTGAAAATTTCCTAACCCTAAAAAATAGAAAAAATGTTAATGATTTAAAACTAACCCTGGATATTTTAGAGCATAAAAATTTATAAAAATGGAGGGCTTATGATGTCAAATAATTAAAGAAAGTGAGTTAGTGCCCTATTCCTCAAAATGAAACAACAGTGCAGCTACGGACACGTGTTTCGGAGTTATTGCTCCTCATCAGCGTAGCGTAGCTTAGCGAGTATATCTTAGGTGAGCAAAACAATTAAAGGTAGGAAAGTACAGTACACATTACTTCATTTGCACTTTCGTACCTCATATGCCACATTTTGGACCACAAATGAGAGCAGTCAGTACGAGTTGCCCTATGTGTACTGCTCTATTTCGAAGTTTCTTATAAAAGGCCACTTTTTACACTGGATTATGTAAAAAACTGTTATTTTTTACACGATCGTAGAGAAAAATTAAAAAACTACGCCAGTTTATTTATAATATCGTTTTCTTAGTTACTATCATCACAGATTTTCAGTCACGACCATGAAGTAACATAATTAGAATGGAAACTTCAACTACAACTCGAATAATACTAACCGTCAAAGTGACATTCACAAAAAGTTGATACAGTTTTACAAATATTCATGAAAAATTGCCCATTTCTTACAATAATTGGAACGATCAAAGATAAAACGTTGTCGGGTAAATTAACATAATTTTAAATCGGACAAAAAAGTTTACTGTTGGAACCAGTTCATTATAGGCCTCTTTTAGACATGCTAATTTTTAAAACATAATATTTTTAGTCGCAAACTCCTCTATAAAATCCTTATTTTACTATAAGGAACGTAACCAGACTGCAGCCAATAGCTACTCTCCGGGCTATGTGCCCCGCCGAGCGCTGAATTACAAATTACAAGCCTGGCTATTTATTTTTCGATTGCAACAGCCACTGGACCGCTAGATGGCACCTGCTGACTATTTTACATGTCGCTATCCTAAAGATACCGAAATGTACCAAGTAGTCAGGGGATCCTCGCGTCGGTCGTCACATGCCTACCTTGCACTGACGAGAGCCAAAAGCTCGAAACTGCAGTCTGCAAGTGGTGTGGGACGACTGGCACGAGAGCTCCTTTAAGTAGGATCAGTCTTTCGGCTGGTGTTTGTTGCCATCGAAACATTAGCGTTCTGTTGGTAATATGCAATTATTACACTTAACGTGCCAGGCTTATAACTTGTAATTCAGCGCTCGGCAGGGCACATAGCCCGGAGAGTAGCCGTTGGTTGCGTTGGTTACGTTCCTTATAGTAAAATAAAGATTTTATAGAGGAGTTTGCGACTAAAAATATTATGTTTTAATATTCCGCCCTCTAAAAGCACATTTTTGAAGAACTATGCTAATTCTTGTACCTGAATTCATTCAAAGAATGCTGTTCGGGTTCTGCTGCGTAAAGGGCTAAGATAATTTTTTGGCCTGCTGTATCTATAACATCAAGGTGAGAATTGGGGTGTTTACAGCATTCCACGTATTTTTGTAATCCTGCATATTTAAGAATAAATTCGTTCGTCTGTTTATATTTTAAAAATCAATAACAAGTGTATTCATTCACACACAGGAGGTAGAAAGCATAGAAGTGTATAGGAAAGTGTCGATATACAGAGTGAATGAGATACGGTGCTTGACTTCCCCCGCCTCTAACTCCAAGAATATTAATACTACGTAAAAATGTGTCTGATTCATTTCGATAGAGAATTTACTTATCTTTAACTTTGATAACCATCTTTTTTTCGTAGGATCATTCAGATCATTCAGAACCCAGATATTTAGGGGAATGGTAGCTCAGTGTGTTAAAGCGACTGGCTAGCAAACTGAGTTGCCTAGCGAAGTGGGTTCGATTCCCGCAAGGCGAAACAATTTTTCATTAAAGAAATTGCCCCAAGAGTGGTTCGGAGTCCACATTAAACTGTAGGGCCTCGTCTCTCTTTGCCTAGCACCAGATCCTTGAGATCTTCCAGGGGGTTACTTCGGTAACTTGAGAGGCGGTTAAGAAAAACATTAAAAAAAAAAAACATTTGCAAAAAACATATTTTTAAGCGATATTGCCCCAAAATTGGGGGTGTTCCGGAGGGCGGGTAAGAGGGAAAAATTAGTATGTCTAAAAGAGGCCTATAATGAACTGGTTCCAACAGTAAAATCTTTTGTCCGATTTAAAATGATATTTACGCATCCTCAACTCCCTGACGACTGGCCTATATTTTAATATCCCTCACGCTCCCTCAAAAAATCACCAGATGTGGATCCCTTGCACAGTATAACTCCCTACAGTCTCGGCGAAAAGGTGTTTTAATAATGTTGTAATATAAGACGTCTCTTTCATTTCATTTTCATTTGTCATCGAACAATGATTTGCTGACAGTAGTGCACAAAATAATTCTCGCACTACCCCAATGACCATTCTTATATCACAAGGTCACAACTCAAAAAATTCTTAAAAAATGCCCTGATACACCTTGCTACACATATAGATAAATCCTGAAAAATATCTATTTCACTTTCAGAGTTGGCCAACTATTTAAATCGGAAGCCTGCAACTTTTACTACAAGCACTACCCACCCCCCAACATCGTATTTCGTCCAAAACGGTTCGCGTAAATATCCGTAAATTAAGTGACATAGTGACTGCCTTTCATGTTGACGTACCCATCAAAATTCTCACATTTACATAGATTATAAATTCTTGTGCTTAAAAAAAAAATGGACAAAATCGCAACAGAAAACTTATTTCTATTGGAATTTCTTGTGGACAACGTGACGCTGAACCCAGAATGTGAGTGTTCCGCACCCCCAGGCGAAACTTGCGTATCCTTTCAGTTTTTGGACAATGCCCCAATGGATGTCTGCGAAGCGGACTTCACGCCCAAGAGGAGCTACAGAAGCGAAAAGGATACAGTGAAGAGTGGAAAATCGTGTCTTTTTTCCTTATCACCGGAACAGGCGAACGAGTCTATCGAACAATTTGACATATTCGTATCTATTTTCAAGAAAATGCAGCCCGGGTGGTTACCAGACAGAGTCGAAATAGGGGCGGCTCTGATATCCATTGCGAATTTATTTGCGGAATTGATAAGCAGCGTGGAGCTCTCAGATGGCACCACGCCGACGGCGAAAACACTAAAAGACGACTTTGATATAGCCGATGCCAATGAGCAAGTGATTGGGAAAATTGGGGTTTACATACGGATGTCTTGTTTCGGAAAGCTGATAGTCACCCAGTTCCAAATGAATTTGGAAGACAAATCTGTTCTATTTAAGGATAAGGAAGGGAAATCCTTGTACAGATACAAAAAAGCCGGAAGAGGTAAGCCACACAAATTTAAAGGCTTATTTTTACTATAATTATTACAGTCAAATTAGAATTTTAATGTGAATTGTCAGTTTTATATTTTAATGTGTTCAAGGGTTAATCCACTAATACCGCTGCAAATATGTCACACGCTAGTTTTTTTGCTGGCTATTTGCCAATAGGGGCATGGGAACAGGGAGAAGTAGAGGCGATAGCTGGGGGGCAATCGGTGCGATCATTAATAAACTCTAATTAAAATTTTATATCGTAGGTTGCTTTTTGATGTCTGTAACGTTATTCACTCACATAGTAGTCCAGTGCCGAAACGGTTTTCAGAGGCCAAAAATCGACAAAATTCTTAGCAGTATATGGATGGTCGGAAAATGTAGAATTAATGGTATATAAATGGGGAAAAATTGATTGAACCCAACAAATAACCAGAAGTAGGATGGGGGTGGAAAAAGGGGTGTTGTTAGGGGTGAAACGTGTTTTTTACGATTTCTGGCAAAACTAGACCTCCTATCGAAAAAAGTTAAATAAAAAAGTCGTAGATAATTAAAAGATCTACAACTTTTATTTCAAGCATTTTTCAACATAACCTCAAAACTATCGAGAAAAACGCCAAAAACCATTTTTTTTGATTTTTGATTGTTATCCTCCACAAAAATTATTCGATTTTAATGAAATTTGGTGAAAATGTACAAGTTTTTTGAAGTGAAATATTTATTTTTTGGTTTTATGCGAATTTAATTTGAAATAAATTAATAGTAAAAACATTTTTAAAAACAAGCTTTTACTTAAATGCTCTAAAAAGAAGAAAATAAACTTTGAAGTAAATCAAACTTATAATTTTGTTACATTATATAATCATTTTTATGATATAAAAGCTTGTCGAGAGATTTCCTGTGTAAAGGAGATTGCTCGCGACAAGCTTTTATATCATAAAAAAAAATTATATAATGTGTAACAAAATGATGGGTTTGATTTACTTCAAAGTTTATTTTCCACTTTTTAGAGCATTTAAATGAAAACTTTTTTTTAAATATTTTTTTATATAATTATATTTTTTACATTTTATTTTAGTGTTTTGATATGCTGTAATCGATTTTGAGACGAATCGGATCATAAACGGCAAAGTCGTCCGCCATTTTGAACTAAATTCTTGACTAGAAATTCGTAATCCGCTACCCCGGAAACTCCCAGATATCGATATTGATCGATTTGGATCTAAATGACAAAAGTCATCAGCCATATTGGCGCCGCCATTTTGAATTTCTGAATTTTGACCATGAATTCATAATTGGCGATCTCAAAAATCCCCAGAAATCGATTTTGAATCGAATTGGATCGTAAACGATAAAATCGTCCGCCATCATGGAGTCGCCATCCTGAACTAAATTTTTGACTAGAAATTCGTAATCAGCGAACCCGAAAATCCCCGGATATCGATTTACATCGATTTGGATCTAAATGACAAAAGTCGTCAGCCATATTGGCGCCGCCATTTTGAATTTTTAAATAGTGATCACCAAGAATTCTCCCAGATATCGATTTTGAGTCGAATCGGATTGGTTAAAAAAAAATCCTTCGACCATTTTGGCAAATTGGGGAAAGTTTTGAAAATTTTGTGGAATTTATTTATTTATTTAAATACAATACCCAATGGGACTAAAGCCCAATTACTGGATAAGGACAAAAAGTAGATACACATAAATATATATAAAGAATTGTAAAACTTAAAATACAAACAAAAATTATTAAAGACAAAAGTATACAAACCCACAATCACAAATAAATTGAGTCTTGCTTCGTACATCTGGTAATTTTTAATCATTTGATAAAAAGGTGAATCAGTGAGTAATTTGGACTAAAAATGGAATTGCGGCCAAACTGTTGCATATTTTTTGCTAAAATTTGGCCACTGGACGTGGAAGTAAAAAATATTGTCAATAATGTGAAATATTGAAAAATACTCACTTTTAAACTTGTATTGCAAGAAATAGCTTAATTCAAATTATTATACATGTAACATGCTGATTCAAATAATATACCAACTGTATTTTGGAACAATAATAGCGATCCCGATATAGGCTTCTTATTGGAGGAGTGAATTGAATGGGGTCTCGGTGGCCAGCGCGATGAATATATTCATTTTCTCAGTAACCGGGGCTTGGATTTGAAAAATTCAAAACCTGCAGCATCCTGAAAGAGCGGCCCATAATTTTTATTTTAGAGTATTTTTTGAAAAATTTACTAATTTCGAAGATAATGCAGGTTGAACGAAAATCAGAAATTGCAACATTATGTTTTGTTTCTCGGCGGCGCCGGCGCCGTTCCCATTTAAACACATGTAAATCGGAATCGGAAAAAAATATTTTAAGTATCTTAAATTAGTTTTTTTAATGAATATTTTTTTTCTGAGATTCCATCCATTTTATCTGATCAAAGTGTGCAAAAAAAATGTTTGGGGTGTTTTTCATTAATTTCACCCTATCCACCCCCTGCACAGGGCGATTTTTGACAACCTCAATTTTCGTTATCTATGAGGTGTTGGAAATGAATTCTGATGGCCAATACATTTTCAAATTAAGGTGCCAACAGAAATCATTTCTAGAGCACTTTTATGTATTTGGGAACTCTACTATCAGTGGCTATTAGGCGTTCTGGCAAATGCTGTCAATATAATTCCGGGCGTGTTACGTCACTCAGCTCAAGGTCAAATGCGTGTTCAAATTGCCATAATAATTGTTTACTTTTTTATTAAACCTTGTTAGATTCATATTCGAAACAGAGTTGCACAAGGTGAATATCTATAGCTTTCGAACAAACATTTTTGTTTTGAGGTTTAAGAATTTAGTGTAAAGGTGCATTATCTACAACTTTTAGACCAGGGCCAATCCTGTTTAAGGCAATAAAAATTCTTAGCAGTATACGAATGGTCGGAAAATGTAGTTAATGGTGTAAATAATTAAGGAAAAATCGTCCAGACTGAGTAAAAGTTCGGGAAGGGGGGTTGGGGTGGTAATATATGCATTTTTGTTGGTACTCGTTTTTTGCGATTTGCGGCTAAACTATGCATCCTATCGAAAAATGTTGAATGTAAAAGTTGTAGATAATGAAAAAATCTAAAACTTTCTAATTGATCATTATTGACCATAACCTCAAAATTATCGATAAAAATGCAAAAAACCGTTTTTTTCGGTTTTTAATTTATAACTATCGCAAAAATGTTTATATTTTCATAAAAATTGGTAAAAATGTTCTCTTTTGTGTTTCAAACAAGCCCAAATTTTTTCAAAGCGAAATATTTAATTTTCGATGTTTTATGAAGAAAATAAAGAAAAAAGACCTAATATTCAATCGAAAAATTTGGTTAGCAAATTTTCGATTAATGAACTTTACTAGTGCTCATTTTTTTCGTTGAAATCTCAACTTTAATATAGAATTAAAATATAATATTGTTTATATACAAAAATATCGTTAAAAAATCGAAAAATTGAAAAACTACTTTTTAAAAATCGAGTTTTGGGTGAAAATCATGAATTTCTTTTTCTTTATTGTAAATAAACGTTTACATTCATAAAAAGCGTTAACTCTCATACAATACTATGTTATACAAGTAATGTACATGTACCTAACTATTCTCGGCTTTCAAAGTCCCGAAAACTTTATTTAAACTGCAATTAAATAGGTAAAAATTCAAAAAATACAAAGCCTGTGAACTAAGAAAATTTGTTAATTATTTCTTGTGATTCGTAAGTATTTACAAATTATTACGTCAAAGTCTTATATTTGATTATAAAATACAAAAATTAAAAGTAAAATAATTTTATTGAAATCTTTTTTTCTTCGCGGGCAATTCTTCATCGCCAGAATTCAGTATCATTATTTTTAATATTATTTATTAGGCAGTGGGTACTGTCTTCGTCTTCGATGTCCTCGAGACTACAATTTTATTCGTACAACGATTTTTCGGCATTAGAACATTTATCAGAACCGTGACAATTTGAGCACAAATTTATGCACTTTAAGCCATGCTTGCGACAGCCACATTTGCTATTACCGCATCCTGTTTCGCAGCTGCAGCAGATAATTTTCAATAAATTTTCAGGAATTAATTCTTGTTCTGTAAATATAGGTACGATGCCATTAACGTGATGTTTCCATCGCCAATCTGTAGTTGTTAATTGATTACCAAGCCAACTACACCTTGTAACAATGTTGCTTAGCTGCCCCTTCAGTTGGAGGTAATTTTTTCAAATGAAATGAGGATTTAACAGTAACCGTTCGGTAGAGTTCAAATCTTTTGTGAATAGAAGCTATTATTTTTAATCCATTTTCGGTAATCGTTTGTTTGTCTGCATTTGTATTGTAAAAAATTTCTGCAAGATTAGGTAAATGTTTATCGGCGAATAATGATTTTATAATTGTTTTTTTTCCTTTCCCAGCAAAACTGGAAGTTGTATCGCAGCCAGAAAAACAATGCAAAAATGCTACAATATGTTTATGTGATTTATGTTTAAAACTATTAGAGGTGTAATAAGTATCATTAATATTTCCTGCATCAGGTTTGTGGAAATAGATATTCAATTCATGTGAACTGAATTGATTTAAAAAAACTAAAAGATCTATATCTTGGCCAACAACTACCACTATTTTATCGGAGTTTTTTGCTACTTCAAGGGATGTATTGATAATTAGGGAATCTGCATCTTCTCCATATAACTATTTTTTGCGTAGTTGTTTTGTACATAATGTAAATATTTTTGTGTTATTTCATTAATTGTATCGTTTTTTTGCCAGATTACTTTGTGTAAGAGAAACCCGCCATCAACAACTTGTACAATATTGCTCGAAGTTGGTAACGAATTGATGCTCGCAAATTCTGTATATAAATGTGACTTAAGATTTTTTCTGAAGCCATTCTCTGTAAACAACGACACAGGAAATGGAACAAGCTCGTACTTAAATAATTTTTCATATCATCTGTGCTGCTGATATTTCGCGAAATTCTGTGAAATAATAGTAATGGATCAATTGTAACAGTCTCGCCTCAGTTAGGTACATGTACATTACTTGTATAACATAGTATTGTATGAGAATTAACGCTTTTTACGAATGTAAACGTTTATTTACAATAAAGAAAAAGAAATTCATGATTTTCACCGAAAACTAAATTTTTAAAAAGTAGTTTTTCGCTTTTCTAACGATATTTTTGTATATAAACAATACCATATTTTAATTCTATATTAAAGTTGAGATTACAACGAACAAAATGAGCAGTATTAAAGTTCATTAATCGAAAATTTGCTAACCAAATTTTTCGATTGAAAATTAGGTCTTTTTTATTTATTTTCTTCATAAAACATAGAAAATTAAATATTTCGCTTTGAAAAAATTTGGGCTTGTTTGAAACACAAAAGAGAACATTTTTACCAATTTTTATTAAAATATAAACATTTTTGCGATAGTTATAAATTAAAGACCGAAAAAACGGTTTTTTGCATTTTTCTCGATAATTTTGAGGTTATGGTCAATAATGATTAATTAGAAAGTTTTTGATTTTTTCATTATCTACAACTTTTATATTCAACATGTTTCGATAGGATGCATAGTTTAGCCGCAAATCGCAAAAACGAGTACCAACCCCTAAAAATGTATATATTACCACCCCAACCCCCCTTCCCGAACTTTTACTCAGTCTGGACGGTTTTTCCTTAATTATTTACACCATTAACTACATTTTCCGACCATTCGTATACTGCTAAGAATTTATCGTCTATTACGATATTTTAAACGGTTTGGCCCTGGTCTATTTTGCATTTAACTTTTTTCGAAAGGGGTGTAGTTTTGTCGGAAGTCGTAAAAAACACATTTCACTCCCAACAATATCCCTTTTTCCACGCCCGCCCTACTTCTGGTTATTTGTTGGGCTATGCGGGAGAAGAAAAAAAAATAGTCTTCAAGAATTCTCTTATTGAAGGAAATATAATATTATACACCTATTAATTCTGTGTAACTTTTTGAAATTGGGCTGTTCCGTAATAAATAAATAAATGGTTCGTTTGACTTAATCATTATAAGCACCTGAAATTAAAGCTACTCTTAACTAAATTTAACGAAACTTGAAATAAAACATTTTATTTGATTGTAGGAGGCAAAGACAGGAACGGCAATGGCGGCGGTATGCCACCTGCTGGAATGGGGGCAATGGGTGCTATGGGTGGAATGGGAGGGTACAACATGGAGTGCCCAACACGGCCCTGTGGGGGCAACCAAGGCATGAATGGCAATGGCAATGGTAATGGCAACGGCAACAGGAACACGAATTGTCCTTTCTCTCCCTGTATAAGGGATCAGGGCAACGTGAGTCAGTACCAGCAACCACAATCACCTTGCCTGGAATGCGGCGAGATACCAGATGCTCCCTGTTTGCCTCCGCAAAACATGGGCATGGGAATGGGGATGGGGATGAGTATGATGACACCCTGCATAGAGTGCGGAAACATTCCCAATGCCCCTTGCCTTCCCCAGCAGAATATGGGATATGGAGGAGGAGGGGGATTTAACTCGGGAGCACCGTGTATAGAATGCGCGAATATACCAAACCCCCCTTGCGTTCCAGCCCCTCCCCCTGAGCCTGAAGGAAACTACCAGGAAATCGGCGCTTCGATGGGGGGCAACTCTCTTACCATTCGAGTGCATAAGGACAAGAGCAACGTGGAACAGGTGGACCCCAGCGCAACTAACCTGTCGGATAACGGTAGCGCCGGATGCGGCTGTGTTCCAGGCCAAATGGGGAAAAAGAAACGCGGCCAATCCATCACGATGGGTCCGGGAGTGCAGCAGGGCAAAGAGAACATTCCGTTTCAGTTTAGGATGGGCAAAGGGGGGCAAGGCGGCGATAACGGCGTGACCGTAAATCCTCCGGTGGCCACCTGTCCGGACGGAGCTCAGCTTACGGAGTTTTCAGACCCCAACAAGGAGCTGTTCATTTTGAGGATAGGCAAGAAGAGCGAGGGCGTCGACAAGAAACAGAATCTAGAGCTGGAATTGTGCACTCCGAAGGGCCCGGAGCTCAAACCGATCCCGAAAAAGGAAACGAGGGACACTCAGTATGATACCCTAGACATCGGAAGCGTGGGAAGCAAGAAAGGAAAGAAAAACGGTAAGAAGAAGAAATAGCGATCGCAAGTTGCGTCATACCGTTACATCAGCCACCGGATAGTCCCATTATTACGAACTCGTACCTGAAAGAATAAGCGCCGACGCGATTGATGAGCCGGAGTGGGGTTCGGAAAACCTTAACAACGTGGTCGTTACCTTATTACATTCAGTATTCATTGAATTCAGTCTGGACTATAGCATGCGTAGTGACGGGTGTGTGTAACTTCTATCAGTGTTTCATGAATTAAATGGTAGGATTTTTTAAATAATACTTTTTTACTCCCTCATTAAAGAATACCATCTAATCGAATATGTTGTTAAATTATTGTTTTTTATAGATTTAAAAAAGTCATTGTCGCGTCTTCAGTTGGCGCCAAAATTGTACTGAATATGCAATTTTCCAAATTATTATAATTATTACTACCTATATCGAAAAGCTCTGGCATAAATTCCAAATGCATTTATTTTTACATGTACCGGAGTAAATCGACTTTGTGCATGCTTTCAGAGCTTTGAATATTGCGTCAGCTTTTGCCGGGTGGTCGCCCGGCTTATGACATGAAAGTACTTCTATTGCATCATCCTAATTTGGTTATACCTTTCGTTTCATGAAGCTCAGTTTTCAGCTCGAGGTGATTATACGGTTATGCGACAATTTACTATGTTTACTATTTTAGTAAAGATTGAATTAAAAGACACGTGGTCAGCTCGATATGTGCGTGCAATTCTAAAATAACTCGGATGTCTGTGACAGAGATTCCTCGCTATATTTAATTTCAAACACGTTGACACATATCGTCTTAGCCATGATTTTCGTGATATTGTGGTTAGTGTTTTTTTCGGTACATTTTAATTTTTCAGCCGAATTTAATACGTTCCCAGCAGTACAGTACGCAAATATATATATTATTTATTTGCCAAGATGGGGTTATCTATAATACTATAATGGCAGAGGCCGATGGCCGATGACTTTCATTTTCTAGGCATAAAGTATCTTATACAAACTTGGTAGGTATTTCTGATCAATAATTAAAAGTAATACTTACAATATCAATTTTAACATCATTAAATTAATAACGATTTTTTAGTTTTACCAATTTTCCTCTTTCAAACATGAATTTCAAATCACTGTAGTTCGGAAATAGATGCATATACACTCTTACCTCTAGGTACCTAAGTACTTCGTACCTTTTGTACTGAAGTAAATGGCTTGTTCCACAAATCTTACTGTTTATATCTTACCACTGATTATTTGAATACTTTCGGATATTTTTATGCTTTCACTTTAGTCATAGTTATTATTAATTACTGTCTGTACTTGCGAAACTCTTAGCAAAACGTGATAATAAATAAACTTCTTTAATTTAATTAGGAACTTTTATCTACTCACGTTGTGGACAATAACATGTGCGTATTATCCCCACTTCGGATTGATTGCCTGATATTAAGTCCTCTGTCCTAGTGTGTCATGATGAGGCGAAACTTCCCTTTTTTCAAACAATATCCCAGAAACTATTTGCACAAATTAATATAAGAGGTTGATAATTTTGTCGTGTTCTTTTCTCTTTAAATCCAGTTAGCGCTTTCATCTCCAATACTGCCAACATGTTAAACTTTCTGTCCCCGCCTCAAATATTTTCATTGTTTTGTTTTTCTAAAGTTTTAGGTTAGATTTTGTTACCGGTTTTACAACTGCACACTGCAGCAAATGAAAATATTTATATTAATATTAATAAATGTGCGTAAGTGTTTAAATATGTGGAAAGTAATTTCCTGCAGTTCAAAATGTGTTTGGGGCAGTTTGAATTGCTATGTCTCTGAAAGTATTGACCACCGCCAATTTATGAATGATGTCTTGCAGACTAAATAGGTAGGTTTGTTGTAGGGAAATAAATACATTCCTCGGTAACATAATATGTAAGTTTGCATTTTTTTTTTAGTTTAGGTACACGGAGGTACAAACAAAATAAAAAATAAATTGTTAAAAAGTAAGAGGGGTACGAACTAGTCTCTCAAATTTCAGTGTACCTACTTTATGTAAATATACAGGTATTGCATGTCCTACTTTATGTACAGCTAGGTACAGATGAATGTTAATTTGACTATATAAAAACTGCCAGTCATCCTTACAGTAACTGTAAAGTTAACAGAATTTTATAATTATTTATCGATGGCGTTGATAACTCGAAAAAGCAATGACTTTGTATATTTCATCATGAAATAAGCAACAGCTATAAATAAATTTCGTGTTGTCCATGATTAAGTACTCATTTTATCATAAATCGGATAGTTCACTCGCGACCATTAATCTTACACCTAACATATTATATTACCTTATCTACTTCATCTTCATTAGTTTTTTTTTTTCATTTATTTAAGAAACATTTCTGTAAATGTCCTTACTCTCTTCATCTTTGCCTTAAGCATTTGTCCCTTTAAAATAAGTAGGTAGACAGACCTATTTATATTCTGTTATAATTTTTGGAAGATTTTAAGCCCACAAACATGATTGTTGAACAGAAAAGTATACATAATTCCATGGAAGTTCTGTAAATCTGTAAATCCTTTTCTGCTGTGTATTGTCTTGTAGGTAAAGCTGTGAAAAGTGACAGAAGTTATTGTAATTACAAGAAAATGTTAAACTAATTAGATAATTTTATCACAGAGTATATTTCGTTATATTTTTTGCATGCATTTCATTGGTTAAGGTCTAATTCCTCAGCCGACATGTGAATTGTTCTTAATATTTGTACTTGTGTGGGAATAAAACCATCACTTTTTGTTAAGATACAACGCTATAATTAAAATCTTTCTTTCATTTTCCTTTCATTTATATTCGTCTATTATTTACATAATAACAGATAACAGTATTTGCCAAGTTCTATGTTTAACTACTATTTTATTTTTGTTCTGTGGGCTATCTGAAAAATAATCAAAATGTTTTAAGGTCATTTCACGTTCTATTCGGCATGTAATTATAATATTTAATTTAATTTAAACTGGCGCTTAAATTATGTTCAAAGAACGCATTAAACTATTCTCATTCGGCCCTTTTAAACGTTTAATTGTGACAGTTATAGTTCAAGTAGGAATAAACTGAGACAGAAAAACGTAACAAAAACTTTACGACATAATTATTATCGCCGCGGGCTATGGCGCTAAGTTGAAGTAAATAGATTCCGGTAAATAAAAAACGCAACAAAAACTTTGCAACATAATTATATCGCCGCGGGCCATGGCGCCAAGCCTGACATCAAATAACGACCCGAGACCCGGCGCATATTAAAAACCTATAAAGGTAAGCGAGTCAATTTGCGAACAGCACTAAAAAAGAGTACCGGTATTTTAATGAGGTCGTAAATTTTTTGTTCGGTTTCTTATGTCTCAGGATTGTCCTACTTGAACTATACTTCATCGCAATGTCACTTAAAACATCGAAGTGATGCGCGTTTTTCTAATAAAGCGTCTGATATACCGAAATACTTTAAACGCCACACTCGAATACTCTACTCAACATTGTGTTTCGTCAGTCATGTTGGCATTATCTGGAGATGGTACTTGTCTCCAGATGATGCCAAGCTGGTTGGCGAGATGCACGTCGAGTGAGTATTCGAGTGTCAGTGCTGTATCTAGAAATTTCTTGAGGAGGGGGGGGGGGGGGCAGGATTGGATTTTGCCCCCATCTCACCCCAAAAACAAAATATTCCGAAAAATGTCCGATTTGCAATTACTTTATCCATATTCTTATGATAACAAACTGTGTACACCAAATTATCGTATTCTGCTTTAAAAAGTGAAGTGCGAGGAGGGGAGGGGGGATAATTGATTCTTTCCATTTTAATTGTTTCTTTCTTTGTTTTTGCTCAAAATGTGATGAGCGGTGGGGGGGTTATATTTTATTGCATTATCTTCTCAATAGAGCAATAGAAAGTATTACCAAGCCTGACAGTCTTTCTTAAATTATTGTTTATTTTTTCCTTATTTTTTCACCCCCCAGCTTGCCCCCTTTTGGTCCCTCCGCCCCTTGATTAGGCCCCGTCGAGTGTAGCTTTCAAATGTTTTGGTTTATGAGAAAATGTGCCAAGGGCAATACCACACCAGTGGTTCCAACTTCCTCCAATATCTGGATCATTATCTCCAGATGATGGCGCGGCGTTTGTGCCCTATTTGTGTTTGCGGGAACAAATTCAATAATATTTTAATGTTATAATGGTTAATTTAACTTTTTGTATTATTTTTCTCTAAAATCAGCATTTGTAAATGTATACATCAACGAACAGCGATCCTATAATAAAATGTAATATGAAATAAATATTAGCGTTATTTTTAGAAAATGAGTGATTGATGAACAGGCACTTTTAGAAGGTGTTTATCTTGATGTTTGTTAATTCCAAGTACTCACGTGTATATTATTATTATGCACATGAAATATGTGCTTCATCATTATTTGGTTACCTATTAATTATATTTGAAATGGACAAATCTGTCACAAAATTGTCAGATTTCTTTAGATTGGATATAAGTTGATTAATATCGATAGATATAGATATTTTTGGATCATTAAGCATTGAAGAAAACAAATATTTTATTAAGTAATGGCGAGTATAATTAATAGTTATAGAACCTTGGATCGATCAAGAGTTCGTTAAAAAATATGTATTGATAATTTTGGGCAATTCTAAAAATGATTGCACGAGTTGGCATTTTAGCCCAATAAAATGTGACAATTTGGATGAAATAATTCAGAGCGGCTGAAATTTTGGGAACAGACTTATTTTGTGGTGCTTAACATATTAAAAGTCCTCACCCGTAGACGCCGGCGTAGGAGAGGGGGGCGAGAAAATATTTTTAAAAATCGGTTTTTCGCAAAAACTTTCAGACAATAAACTCGAAAAATATCAATTTTACTATAAAATATAATATAGTAAAAAAGTAATAGTAAAAAACATGAAAAATCGTCATTTTATTAAATATAAATTAAGATTTTCCTGAAAGAACTGTTCATAATAATTTAAAAAAAAATGGTTTTGACCTATTTTTATTAGTTTATATACATATGAAAGTAATGCAATAGCATAAGTTGTTCGCAAGGTATATTTTTTTTAAAGAAAAGTTCTTGAAAACTGTTTTCGTCCAGAAAAATTGAATCAATATTATTTTTTAATTTCTTTTTTTGTATATACCATCGTTTCTTTTGACTTTACGGCAAAATTTCGTAAGACCTAAATGAAAGTACAAAGTTTCCTACAAAAAACACTTATTCGTGTATGATTTTCAATAAGCTGCTCAAATTAGTAGCATGCATGTCGAACCAATTGCGGGGCATCGTGTGGGTGCAAAAAAGCCGGTTTGAAATGCTCAGGCCTTTGCGGTAATTGCATTGAGACCGGTTGTCTCAACATGTGGATGCAAGATACGGAGAGTGATGATGATGACGTCATTAAAGAAAATGAAGATAAAGAAGGAGAATAACAAGAAGATGGCAAATTGTAATACTTCATATGTGTACTTTAAATGTCATTAAATGAATTTAACTTTTAATAACGATTTACGAAATTTAATATAATTTCATCCATGCCTTTAAATTTTATTCGCTATATGTATCCGCCATTTTTAATTTAAAAATTATGCGTGCGATGTGCTTTCGTTTGGTTCAATAGAATTGAAATGTACGTTATCTAAAGAGGCATTCAAAAAGTCTTAATTCTGTTTTTGTGGGCATTTCTGGTGGTCTTGAATTGTTAATTGATACCTAAGATAAATTATTTATATATTTTGCATTGTAAACAAACTTTTAAGTTATTAAAACTAATGTATGCTAAATGTTTTTGTTGTGTAGTAAACAAGTGCACAAGGCGTAGATGTGGTTGGCGCAATGTATTGTTGCGTGTTAAAGTAGAAAGAGCGCAAGCCGCGCATATGGAAGAGAACCGCAACTCTCGCCAGTCTCGGGTATATTGTAAAGTTTGATATTGAAAAAATCCGCTTGAAATTATGGCAACACGTCCTTAGCATATGCAGTAAGGGTATGATTTCAAATACAACAGCATTTTGAAGAATTTGAAAATCTTACCCACTTTTGGTGCTGTCCTGCGGTATATTCTCCATAATAAATAAGCAATTACGCGTGTACATTATACCAGCGGACAGAACAGGCTAGGAGCTGCATAGTTGGTATAAGTTACTACTAATACACATTCGGGGTATATAAAGGTCATATTGATACCGTCTCAGGGTTCTATACCCTTCACTAACGTACGCCCTGTAGTACGGTGTAATTAGTCCAAAAAACGGCCTAACCTCAACATCCAAAGTAAAAGTTTCCCTCCATCTCCAAATTGCTCTATACAGTCCACATATTGTTTGGTAAAAAGTTACACCATTTTAAGCGTCGGGTTGGGGGGGGGGGGTTAAAGTTAAAGAGAAAATTTAGAGTGGGCTTCTCCGTACCACAGGTTTATATGGCCTAGGCCTGTGGAAGCCTCTTTTCCCTTAAAAAGTAGCGCCCCTTGAGAAGGTGGTGAGGTTGTCGTTCCTTCAAGGGCTTATAACTAACACACAACCGGCCACTAAAATCGCAATTTGCTTTTACAAAACACAATCCTGTATAAAAAAATTAGTTTCTAGTGATAATGCCTTATTTTTTCAAAAAAATCTAAAATTTACGAAAAATTTCTACTTGTACATCCGCCGTAACTCTGGAACCGTTCACTTTAGCAAGATTATGCACAGGATCATTTTTGTTCGCAATTTAATGTACATTATTTTTGTATATGGCACTTTTTGCGAGAAACCGCATAGTTTTCTAAATATTTAAGAAAAACTGATAAAGACTACTAATTTACCAACTTCTACCCCCCTCCCCCCAAACCCGACGCTTAAAATGGTGTAACTTTTTACCAAACAATATGTGGATAGAACAATTTGGAGTTGGAGGGAAACCATTTTAAGCGTCGGGTTGGGGGGGGGGTTAAAGTTAAAGAGAAAATTTAGAGTGGGCTTCTCCGTACCACAGGTTTATATGGCCTAGGCCTGTGGAAGCCTCTTTTCCCTTAAAAAGTAGCGCCCCTTGAGAAGGTGGTGAGGTTGTCGTTCCTTCAAGGGCTTATAACTAACACACAACCGGCCACTAAAATCGCAATTTGCTTTTACAAAACACAATCCTGTATAAAAAAATTAGTTTCTAGTGATAATGCCTTATTTTTTCAAAAAAATCTAAAAATTACGAAAAATTTCTACTTTTACATCCTCCGTAACTCTGGAACCGTTCACTTTAGCAAGATTATGCACAGGACCATTTTTGTTCGCAATTTAATGTACATTATTTTTGTATATGGCATTTTTCGCGATAAACCGCATAGTTTTCTAAATATTTAAGAAAAACTGATAAAGACTATTAATTTACCAACTTTCTGTTTCCTGTTCGATGTGTTGATTATCAAATTTCAAGATACAAAAAACCTAAGCATACATTTAAAAACTATTTGCTTACCGCAGAATAATCTGATACCGTTTTATACGAATTATAATTCATGTCTTTTATGGGATCGATAATAATTTAATTTCAACTAGAGCCAGGGAAATCGATGAAATTTTTAATTGCAAATATTTGGTACGGCCGGCCGGGCCGGTGTGAAAAAATAACGTTAATACATCGGCAGTATTAAACAACAGTACTTATACCGGCACAGAGTATCAGTAAATGCAAATTCACCTTATCCACATCAACATGTGTAACATGTTTTTTGCATAGGTACTTATTATTATCATTCAAATATCTACATATAAATATTTACTCGTGTACGTTAAAATATGACGATATTGTTTCATTTACGTAATTGTATAGTTTATCTAATCTCATCTGGATTGTGGGTAGCGGAAAATGTCAATTCATTAATGCTTGTGATTAAAAAAATATTTTTCACCGGCACTTTATAGTTATCCGTTTTCAGTATTATTTGAATTTTAAATTTGGCAAAAAATAAAATAAGCAATAAGCGAACTGTCATGGAGTTTCGCAATGGGAAGCAAACACTTCTGTTATCGTTTGATTGCGAGGTCAACTCGTCCACTTTGAGAATTGATAACGATATCTTTGAAAGTACGTACAGCTGATGAACGTGCAGGTGGCATCCATTTTGATTTGGTTGTGCGGCCAGTATCTTATCTACATTTTAAAAATGCATCTACACATATCTGAGGCTGAGGCAACAAAAAGAGCAAATAATTGCAATAATAATACTTCTTTATTAGAGCAAAGTATAGCTATAAGCTATTCCACCGCTTAACAAATTTTCAAATTCTTGATGACAGCTGCAAACATATAGAATAAAGACATTTTATCTTCTAGATAGCCTGAACCCTGCATTAATAACCAAACCGGTCCTTAGTCTCTTTGTAGTTGGATTGACAATATTCAGAATTCTGATCATTTGCTTTCAAAAGATCCGAAATCGATTGACGTTAATTTTAGCAGTTGTAAAATCTTATTAGCAAGTTAAGTTATTTATTGTAGGCAAAAATACCCAAACACACCCCTAGTGAACGAGGGGCAGATGGTATGCTGCATATAATACAAAAACAGGTCTACATTAAGTAGGTTTTTGAGCTAATCCGCTGGTTTCTGCATTACCATCATTCAGTATTTCAGCAACGGTGTATCATAGCGTAGTATTATTAATCAACGAGGATGTTTTCACTTTGCAAATTGTTCACCAATAGATTAAAATTAACAATTGTTTGCTTGATATATTCAGTGAGTTATCTCCTTCCATTGAACATCAAGCAAGACATCAAGCTAATAGGTAAAAATTCAACAGTGTTTTAAATTGTATGTTATGTTATATAATAATAATAACTCCTTTGCTCTAGGTGTGTAAAAATGCTCTTTAACCGGTTTGTTACTAATATACAGCGTGCCCCATTTTGCTTGGAACCACCCTTATACAAAGTTTATTTAATGTCCGATTTAGATCTTTATTTAAATAAGATCTTGGAAAAGCGCATGTATGTGTTATATTAAATTTTACAAAACATAATAGCGTGGCCTACTATGGTTTTTTTCGGGTCAGAAAATGGTGAAATGTTATTAGCGATTTTTTAAATTTCAAATCTGAATGCGCCACTGGATTCAGCAACCCCCAAATGTGTTTCTACCAAATATCGTTGAAAAAGTCGTATTTTTGGATTTTTTATTTTTTTTGAGAGAAATAAAAATTCAGAAATTACCGAAGGAATTTAACTCTTGCATGGGATTGTGTATTTATGAAAAGAGTGCCTTGACTGAAATAATTGTCAATTGAATGATTCATTGTTAAAAAAACAGTACTGCTCAATTTAGAAATTATTAACTATCAAACAATTTTTATCCTTTCACACTATAATGACTAACAAACAAATAATTAAAAAGAAGTAACACAAAAAGGTTGACCTAAAAATATTACAAAATAAATAAATAAATACCAATTAAATATAGGTTCTCTCTACTACATACAGTGTGCGCAGTTGAATTTGTTATTTAAAATTTAAATTGGCCGCCATTTTATGCCGTTAAGTTCAAAACGGATTACTTTTTTCAGAAAGTTCGCCCTCGATGCCAGCTTTTTGATGCTGTAAAAAAATATCTTTAAACCTATTTTGGCCATTTTTTGCATTTGTTTAAAACCCAATAAACAAAAAATTAATTTTTTCGACCATATTGAAAAAAATTTTAAAATTTTTTTTCAGATCACAAAGATAATTTTAATACCTTTACTTTAATAAAAAAGAAAAGTTTATTTTGGTCAAATTTTTTTCAAAATAGCCGATAAAATTCATTTTTTGTCAATTGGGTTTTTAAACAAATGAAAAAAAAATGCCCAAAATAGGTTTAATTTTTTTTCTTACGTCTTCAAAAAGCTGGCATCGAGATTTAACTTTTGAAAAAAAAATGATTCGTTTTGGATTTAATGGCATAAAATGGCGGCCAAATCAAATTTTAAATAACAAATTCAATTGCTCACACTCGGTTTAATATTTTTGCATTAAATTTTCAGGGTGTTTTTGTTAGAGTAAAAGGTAGATTTTCTGAAAATTTTAAGTTGATCGGTTCACCCAGCGGCTCTGGGCAGCAAAATGAAGAAAGTACTGTTTTTGGCCAGTTTTTTCACTTGTAGGTTATGGTTGCCCTCCTAAGACCTACATTAAACGTAGATTTGTAGAAAATGTAATTACAAAGATTTTGTTTCTTTTATGTTGTCCTGATCGGACCTATATATCTCGAGTTATTCACATTTTTAGATTGAAAAAATTAAACTGTTAATAACACCTGAAGCACAGGGTCTTTGAAGTACAAAAATTATTTGGGTACTCCTTAGCACCTTCCCAACAGGATCCAACCATAAAATTTCTTATGGAAAAAGTTCCACTTCAAATCCTATTTTGACTGCATTATACCCAATTGGAATTTTCCTCTGCCCAAAATCTACAATTGTGTGAGGAAACCATACCGTTTGTTGTGAATGTAGCCTCATCGCTATAAATGATTTTTTAAAAAAATCTGGGTCAATCAAATACTCTCCTTGAGCCCACAAGCAATACTCAAATCTTCGTTCTTCGTTCTTCGTCGCCTGCTTGCAAAGTATGCAAAAATTTAGGTTTGTATGGTTTTCGGTCATGATTTTTAAGGCACCTCCAAGTGGTATTTCGAGACTTGTTTAAATTCATAGCAGCATTCCTCAAGCTTGAACGAGGGTTGCATCAAAATATGCCAAAATAGCGAGTTGTCTCTTGGTGGCCAGATCGTCTAGAATTTGTTTCTGAAACACTACCGATATCATAAAACATTTTACTATTTTTCGAACACGCATCTCGCATTATCACCAACAATTTTAATAACCTCTATTTTTTAATAAGCAGGAATATAAATAAGCAATGTCTACTCGTCAACAATGAATCATTCAAAAAACCTAATATTTCAGGCGCAAACTTCTCTATAAAATCCTTATTTTACTATAAGGAACGTAACCAGACTGCAACCAACAGCTACTCCCTGGGCTATATGCCCCGCCGAGCGCTGAATTACAAGTTACAAGCCTGGCGCAAGTGTAACAATTGCATATTACCAACAGATTGCTAATGCTTCGATTGCAACAAACACCAGCCGAAAGACTGATCCTACTTAAAGAAGCTTTCGTGCCAGTCGTCCACACCACTTGCAGACTGCAGTTTCGAGCTGTTGGCTCTCGTCAGTGCAAGGTAGGCATGTGATGACCAACATGAGGATCCCTTGACTATTTGGTACATCTCGGTATCCTTAGGATAGCGACATGCAAAACAATCAGCCGGCGCCATCTAGCGGTCCAGTGTCTGTTGCAATCGAAAAATAAATAGCCTGACTGGGCTTAGCATAGTTCAAATGTGCTTCTAGAGGGCAGAATATTGAAATATAACATTGAAAATAACATCTAAAGTACTTTTCTGAGATATTAAAAAATAACGAAAAAAAATTCAACGGCCTGTAGCAAAAAAATTAAATCGTTGCGGACATAAATGTTCACATAAAATGACCTAAAGAATCACACTCTGAAATGTTAGCACGTCATTAAAGTACACCCTGTATAACCGCAATTTCCTAGTATCGCATGAATTTCCTTGGTCCTAAAATAACTTATGTATTATGCATTCATAAAATTTGGCTACAATTCTTAATAGCACGGGTTACGGGTACCCACTACCTCCTGTGCAACATTAAATTAAAATTGAATCGCCTCATAAACCAGCAATAAATCATACACAAGTTTTGTTAATATGCTTAGTAATTACTCAGCAAGTTATTTTAAACCGACGACATTGTGTTGTTACATATTACGTACGGGTATTTTTACTATTTTTACAAAAATTGCTGTTTGTAGAGAAAAACTGATCGTGGGCACGTCGGTGCCAAACTTTCACCTACTCCTGAAGTTACTCCACATTTCAATTTGCGTCGTCGGCGTCGCCTACGTTGATGTTGACTTAAATTAATCGTGGTGCGACAAATGAAAGGTCAACGAACAATGCTAATTCAATAATAAAGCAATTTTTATTAATTTCAAGCCCGACAGAGATAGAATGTCAAAGATAATTTATTAATCTAAGGTTTAATTGTCTATTTGTAATTGTATTAGAATAAAGATATTACTTTCTTCGATGCACATGTAAACTCATTTAAAAAGTGACCCAGTTAAACAGTTTGTCTATTATAATATTTAATGACGCTGTCAACGTCCTGTCCTATTATTATGAATATTTTTTTTCCATTCAGCATTTAAAAATTAGTGAGGAACAAATTCAAGTCATTTTTGACAATAATTATATCAGTTAGGGGGGTATTTTCCATTGAAATTTTTAATTGTTAGAAAAAATAATGGTTTTTATAATTTTATATCCCGTAGAATTTTGATTTATTGGGCCATTATACCGTTTGTCCATTTTACGAGGGCTACACTAAATATCTATTGTAGAAGAATAAAGTTTTAGAAACAGTTATCCGATTTTTTGTGAGCTATATTTCAATAAAAAGAAATTTGAAATCCATAGCTTACTTTGTGAGATATATTACAAAAACTTGAAAAATAGGAAAACCACGAACGGTTATATCTTCATTATTTGAGGACATACGAAACAAGTTAAAGGGATGTGTATCAAAAAAATCGAGAAAATATTCGAAAAACGCATTTGGCTTTGACATACGCTCTTGCAGGACCAGATTAACATGGGCGGGGGCCCGTAGGCACAATTGTGGTGGGGGTTTTCTTTAGATGTCGGTAATAATCCTCAAGCATAGTAAGCATTCATTTATTTTACTAAAATAAATTTTCAAGGCAACTTGGTGGGGGCCCCATTTTGGTGGGAGCCATGACACCATTAATTCCATTTATTTTTTCTCTTTCCAACAATATAAAACATGTCACAAACATTTTAACTGATAGTGTCAATATTTAATATTTTACGAAAACCACAATTCATATCATTGAATCGTAAAAATCAGCTATGCTATAATAGTAAAAATTCACATTATAATAATAATTATAATTCAGCAATTATTTATTACAATTTAATACAAATAAATATCTGATAAATAAAAATACAAGTACGGTCGTGAGCAAAAAAAATAGGACAAGTCTTATAACGGTATTTTGCTAAAATCTATTGTCAGTTGTCATAATTTATTGCAAGTGTGCAAAAAATTAATATGCCTCATATAAGCGATTTAGTTAAATCTGGAGTTATTACTTAAGCAGAAGATGGATGGTCAATGAGACAAATTGCACTGCGTTATAATATTGACAAAAATTCGGTGTGTAACATTTTAAGAAAGTGGAGAATAAACGGTACGATTAGTAGAAATCCTGGATCAGGGCGACGAAGGATATCAACTCAACAACAAGATTTGCAATTGGTAAATGCTTTAGTAGAAAATCCAGTTTACTCAGTTATTCAGGCTGCTGAAGAAACGAATTTTTCTGGATCGAGTAGTACTGGTCGCCGGCGAGTAAGAGAATCGGAGCTACGCTGTCATGCAGCAGCACAGAAACACTTACTTGAAGCTGAACATAAAGAAGCTCAAGTACAATTATTTGCGCTTGAATTTTTACGCATGATGTAAATTTTTGGAAAAATATAATCTTTACAGACGAAAAAACTTTCCAGTCAACACACAGCGGTCGTATTCGTGTTTACCGCCCTCCGAATACTCGATTTGATGAGAAATATATATCAAACAATGATAATAGTGGTAGATTTTCCGTCAATATGTAGGCTTGGATATCGGCACGTGGTCCTGGTCTTTTGTGGTATATTGAGGAACGATTTAATAATGAAACGTATATTAGGATTTTAGACAATATTATGCTTTCTTCTGTGTCACAATTATTTCCTAATAATGAGTTCATATTTCAACAAGACAATTGTTCCGTTCATACTGCTCATACCCTAACTAATTGGTTTCAAGATAACAACATCAATGTTCTTAACTGGCCCAGTCATAGTCCAAATCTTAACCCTGTGGAAGAACTATGGGGACTACTAAGAAGTATCCAAAAACGAAATGTGAGACCACGGAATGTCGAAGAATTACTGGAAATAATAAATAATGCATGGGAAAATATTATTACTAATGATTATTGTATAAGGTTATTTAATTCTATGCCAAACAGACTTATAGAAGTTATAAATAGAAATGGTGCAATAACGAAATATTAATAGTTAGTTTCTCGTTAAGTAGGATATCCTTTGTGATTTGATCCAGGATTTCTACTAATCGTACCGTTTATTCTTTACTTTATTAAAATGTTACATACCAAATTTTTGTTAATGTTATAACGCAGTGCAATTTGTCTCATTAACCATCCATCAGTTACTATAGCAATAACTATAGCATTAAAATAAAAAATAAATTAAAAGTGATATCTGTTTTATTTCGGCTACTCATTGCATATTCAAATAGAGACATTAGAAAAAAAAAGTTGTCCCATTTTTTTCTGCTCACGACAATACAAAATGAACATCCAAAAAAAAAACGAAAAACTACGTATATGAAGAAACACCAGATAAATAGAAAATTGCCGACTCCTTTAATTCATTTTTTATAAATGTACCCAAATCACTAATACCTTTAAATTGCATCACCGATGGAATGAATATTAATATTGTTCCTAGAACAGATAACCATATTTATCTTGAGCCTGTTACTGAATCTGAAATGCTGGAGACTATTAATAATTTAAAAAATTCCAATTCCACTAGATATGATAACTTTTCAATCACAATAATATTAAACAATGTGCTCACAAAATAGCTCAGCCACTTTGTCACATAACAAATCAATGTTTTGTTGAAGCCAGCTTTCCAAGCTTGTTGAAAATCTCGAAAGTAATATGTGTACATAAAAAAGGAAATATAAAGGATTTGAGTAATTATCGTCCAATCTCTCTTGTCTGTTTTTTCAAAAATTTTCGAAAAATTATTTTAGTTAGTTTTAGGAATTAACATTCTACAATTTCTGTACTAGTCAGTATTTTAGATTATACATATGAGAATGTAGATATGGGGAATAAGGTTATGGCAAAGTTTATTGATCTATCTAAGGCATTTGACTGTGTAAATCATGATATTCTCTTAAAAAAGATTGAATGGTATGATTTGCGTGGTCAGTGTAACTTGCTGCTAAGGTCCTACTTATCGAACAGATCCCAATTTGTCGATTACTATGGTGTAACTTCCAGCAAGTTAGATACTGATATTGCTGGTCCACAAGGCAGTGTCTTGGGGCCACTACTTTTCCTCTTGTATATCAATGATATAGAAGAATCTATACCATTTTTTTACTGCGCATTTGTAGACGATATTTCATTGATTGTAAGTGATACATCTACGGAGAGAATATCATCAAAACTCGAACAAAATCTAAATGGTATTAGTAATTATTTTAAAGACTCAAGGCTAATTATGAATCAAGATAAAACATATCAATAATTTAACTACAACACTCCAAAAAATATACGTACGCCATCAGAGGAATTAACATTTTTGGCCAATACTTACTATAACATGTCAGGTTTTAATTATAGTATGTACAATGTAATATGTTTTTTGTGATGGTCAATGAAACCATGTTGCCATGTTGTTATACCGTTATTTATTTGTAATATACGTTTCTTATTATCTGTGTTGTTTGTACCACCATCTCCTACGGACCTGATTATTAGGACTCTATCCTAAGGTATATTCTATACATGTGTGCTTATAGTGTATACGAGCAGAATTGAAAGTGTATAAAAACTGAAATCCGGCAAAAACAGTCGGCATCTCTTGCGGTGGTAAATAGAAATGCTTGTCATAAGAAAAACAATAAAGAGATGCCGGCTTTTAGTTTTTATACGATTTGAATTGTGCTCGTATACACTATGTATGTCTAGATATTTATAAAGGTATGACATGTCAACACACCACGGTGTAAATCCTTGACTAAGAAATATTATTATTATATGTCTATACGGCAAAAATATTGTATATAAAATTGAAAGTTTTTTTTAGTTACCTGTAATTTTAGACCTGCCAACTTTCTTACAATAGAAATAATCAAGATATAACGAAACGAGTATTGGTAAGAGTCACAACTTTTATTTCCTGATGTCTATATCAAGCATAAAATACTTTTTTTAAGTTTGTACAACACTAACAGTTGTAGTAGTTTATATTTCATTGCGTCTCCTTTAGCCGGTGGAAAAAATTGATTTTCTAAACACTACTGGTCACTAATAATAATTATAAAAATCTAGAACCTCCGTGATATCTTCGAGGACATTGCGTGCTCTAGAATTTATTTATAACTCTTCGTGCGATGTACTGAACAATCGCTGTTTGATAATAAGTAATGTCAATGTTTATTATCGATTGTTTTTTTTTATATATTTGATTAAATAGTGAAATGAAATACACTATTATATTATTATCATCTCAAGGTTAAAGCGCAGTAAATAGTGTTGACAAGCACATGTTAATTTAATAATCATCTTAACTTATACCGGGTGACACAAAATTGCGGTTCACATCTATCAATTGTTAAGCAATTAATATCTTACAAAGTTGAGTTCGTATAAAAAAAGTTTCTTTTGAAAAATAAGATGCTGCAATAAAAGACATGAATTTAAATTTAAAGAAACAAAGTTGAGTCCGAAATAACCTTGAAAACGTGGTCAAGGTCGAATAATAATAATAATAATAATATTTATTTTCCTTAGAGACAAATAGGTACATTTGTATAGGAATAGTCAACATCTTAATACTAGGTATACCAATTTATATAAAATTGACCTAACGTTTAAAAACAATAAAATAAAATATATATTTAAAAGTAATGTATAATTAAGAGACACAAAGGAAGTCGGATATTGAATAAAAAAATTTATCAAGTAAACATTTTTTTAGTTTAATTTTAAATAACCTTTCATTCGTGATAGATTTTACGTCATCCGGCAACAAATTAAATAATTTTGGCCCTAAACAATAAGGTGAGTTAAAAGTTATTTTTAATTTAGCGAAAGGAACATGAAAATTATGTTTTTGTCTCGTGTTGACATTGTGACACTGGCTATTTACAATAAAATTTTCTTGATTTTTAAAAACATACAAGCACATTTCAAAAATATACAAACTTGGCAAAGTTAAAATTTTATAATCTTTAAAAATTTCCTTGCATGAGTGGATACTTGGAACCTTAGCAATACACCTTAAGACTCGTTTTTGGGCTATAAAAACGTGAGATGCAAAAGTGGAATTTCCCCATGCAGAAGCAGACACCATATCTTAAGCGGGATTCAACTTGTGCGTAATATAATGAAAGCAGTTGTTCTGTACACAGAACCGTTCTTATATTTCTAAATAAATAGGTGACTGAGGCAAGCTTCGAAATAATAGTTTCGCAGTGAACTTTCCAATTGAGATTTTTATCTAAGTGTAAACCTAAAAATTTAACCGTTTCTTCTTTGGTACATAAAGGAGTATTGTTTATATTAAAATTTAATAACTTACACTGTTTATGACTATTATGAAATCTTAATAATTGGGTTTTTTCGGCGTTGAAATATAATGAATTCTGGGAGAACCATTCATTTAGTTTGTTAAATATAGCGTGACAACAGAGTTCCAAGCTATCATCTGTTTTATTTGAAATAATTAAGAAAGTATCATCAGCATACATCGTAACATGAGTATTAAATAAAAGCGATCCTATTTCATTAACATATAGCAAAAAGAGCACAGGGCCCAAAACAGAACCTTGTGGAACTCCTAACGTTAAGTATGACCATTCAGAGCTAACCTTATCAAAACGATTATTATCATTATATTTGATACTAACCAGTTGTTTTCTATTTTCAAGAAAAGTTTTAACCCAATTTAATGTTATTCCTCTTATTCCATAATTATTTAGTTTAGTCAACAAATTTTGATGATCGACGCAATCGAATGCCCTGCTAAAATCACAAAAAATCCCAACAGGGTACTCGCCAGCTTCAAGGAAATATATAATTTTCTCATAAAAATTGTGTACCAATATGATCACTTTGTTCCCCGTCGACACCAAAATTCCCCTGACATCTGCTTCATTTTTCTTCAGCAATCAAATTTAGAGGAACGTGCTGCTAAATACTGCGACCTTCTATTTTTGCCTGCGACATCACAATTCAAGTATTACTGAAATCTCGATGGTAGAATGGGAAACCTTAGATATTCTGAACTTCCCCTGAAATCAGCTACATTTGCTTTCAGGATTTAAGAGAAAAAGACATGCTATGTTAGTGTAAATAGTCGGCATTTCTTTATTGTTTTTCTTATGACAAGCATTTCTAGTTACCTCCGCCCGGACAAAAACTGAAGGTCGAAGACTAATGATTCGTACAACTCCGAATT
Source organism: Leptura quadrifasciata (assembly GCA_963675555.1). Taxonomy (NCBI): domain Eukaryota; kingdom Metazoa; phylum Arthropoda; class Insecta; order Coleoptera; family Cerambycidae; genus Leptura; species Leptura quadrifasciata. Next base: position 2,199,639 of record OY776673.1, read on the forward strand.
GAGCATGTCTTTTTCTCTCAAATCCTGAAGGAAAATGTAGCTGATTTCAGGAGAAGTTCAGAATATCTAAGGTTTACCATTCCATCACCGATTTCAATAATACTTCAGTTTTATACCTAGAGTTGTTGTGTCGCAGACAAAAAGGGAAGGCCGCTAACAAGTAATTCGAATAGCATCGTATTTAATTTTCTCTGAAGACATAAAAGAATATAGAGCAGTCGTTTCGGGAAGTTCAAGATGACCACGTTTTATGTTTAAGGTCCTTCTTAGAGTGAGGGAATCGTAGAAAAAAACGGAAGATCACAGATTAATGGTTCGTCCAGCTCTGTAAAAAAAGAGATGATCGCAGTCAAATAATTTAAAGAGCATCCTCTCCTTATGAAGGTTTGGTTAAAATTTCATTACTTTTTTCTCTTTCTATGAAGCCCAGTCCCTCACTGTACAAAAAACATTTTTTCGGACTAAAATAATACCAATACCGGTAGTTTAGTTTATTTTTACTTATAAGTGCGTTCAACATTTACAACCAAGGAACACGTGTTTTAAAATCATTAGTACACCGATGATTTACGAGTCTGGCATAAATGTGAAAACACGACAAGGCGGTTATGTTATTGGGCTTTAGAGAATGTCAGCAAATATCGCTTAATTTGTCGGTGTCACAAAAAAGCTCGTTAAAAGTTTCTATCTAACAAAAAGTTCTCTGAATGCAAAAGCTCCAATTCCAAAGCTGTACTTCTATTGTTTCTTAAAAGCCGATTTAAGAAGCCTTCGAAGTTTATAAATCGAATTTATGCTGCGCTTATATTAAGCATAGGTGTTGTCCGTTGAATAAACAATTCAGTGAATGTATTTGTAGAAAATTTATTCATTTATAATACAGTTAAAGCAGCCGTGAATATATTGAGAATTAGCCGCTGAGACTGCCCCACGGAAAAAGTTTCCTTCGCATACCTAAATACATAAAAGACAGCTGAAAAGGTTGAAATACAACAAATGTATAATGTAAACCACCTCCAAAAACAATAAAATAATGTATAAAAAGTAAAAATATTTCTACTTATAAATGAAGAGTAACAAGAGATTGAACTATTGCATTATTTTATCAACTGTTTGCCCTATTGTGGATCATGTCATCTGCATGGGTGATTTCAACGTAAATTTGTTCAATATTGGGAACCTAATTGACTCTTGTTTTCAAGCTTATAATTTTACTCAACTAATATCTGAGCCAACTAGAGTAAGTAATATATCTAACACACTACTTGACCCTTTGTTTATATCGGATAATGTGATTGTTAATAGTTCTGGTACAATTTCTATGGAAGGCATTTCTGACCATAGAATGGTTTTTGTGATATAAAAACTAAGTTTTTTAAGATGAAACCTAAATATGTAGTTTTTCGTCGCTATAAAAATTTTGATGTGAATCTATTTACAGCTGATCTCTATGCCGTCCCTTGGTTTAATATAATTCTCGTGAACAACATTGATGATAAAGTAAAATTATTTAATGAATATCTGATTAATTTTTTTGATAAACATGCACCGGTTAAACAGGTGAGGGTTACTAAACCTCATGCGCCGTGGCTTACCCCTAATTTAAACATTATTATGAAAGAAAGAAATAGAGCTTTACAAAAATATAAACGAACTCGTACTAACAATGTTTGGTCTAGATATAAAGAAATTCGTAATTATACTTTGGCAATGGTAAGGAGAGAAAAGAAGGGTTTTCTACAGTCTATTTGCTCGAAAAATAACTCAAAAAATACATGGTCAGCTCTCAAAACTCTTAATGTTCGCTCGAATAAAGACATAAATATTCCAGATAATTTAGCCAATCCTTCTGAAATTAATGATTACTTTGCATCTTTTGTTCAAAATGTTAGTGATAATTGTGACAATAAAATTGATTTTTTACAGTAATAACTCAAAGGACCCAAATATATCATTTAGTTTTTCACTTACTTCTGTTGCTGAGGTTAATAAAATTTTGCATAATATTAAAACAAATGCAACAGGCATCGATGGCATTTCGTCAACTATGCTTAAATATTGCAGTCCTTTCATAGATCAATATATAACTAATATTATAAATTGTTGCATTGAGGTGAAATATTTTCCACAATTATGGAAAGTTGCAGTAAGCAAGCCATTACCAAAAAATAATGACCCCTCCACATTTTCCGATTTAAGAGTTATCAGTGTTTTATCGGCCATGTCCAAAATTTTTGAGAAAGTTTTATTTTACCAAATATATGATTATTTTATACTCAATAAATTTTTGCCTGATTCGCAATGCGGCTTTAGAAAAGGGTTTAGTACTACCACTGCATTAGCTGTTGTTACCAATGACATGTTTGAGGCGTTGGATAAGGGGTTGGTGAGTGTGTTGGTATTACTAGATTTTTCTAAAGCATTTGATACTATCAATCACGAATATGTGCTAAAATGAAATTCTATGGTTTTGATCAACCTGCTATTGAACTGATGTCATCTTATGTAAATGGACGCTCACAAATTTTTTTAATTAATAATGCTTCTTCTCCAAGCTTAGATATATTATCAGGTGTACCTCAAGGATCAATTTTGGGTCCTCTGTTGTTCATCATTTATACGTCTGATATTAGTTCTTCTGTTTCAAATTGTCGGATACAAGCCTATGCAGATGACACTGTCCTTTACTCACATTTTCGTATCGAAAATATGGCAGATGCATGTGATATCATAAATCATGAGCTCAATAAAGTTATGAGTTTATCAGTCGAGCATGATTTAAAGTTAAACTCCTCTAAATCTAAATTAATGTTATTTGGTAGTAAGAATAAAATCAATGTTCTACGCTCCAGTCTTGTCTCGATATTAAAATTGATGGTACGACTTTACCGATTGTTGACGAAGCGAAATGTATTGGAGTTGTCTTTGATTCTAACCTGCGATTCAAGGGCCATGTAAAAAAATTGATGCAAAAGGCATATTCTTCTCTGAAGCTAATATTTTCAAATCGTCACATTTTAAATTTAAATCTAAAAAAAATGTTATGTGAGTCACTCGTGTTGTCTCATTTTAACTATTGTGATTTTGTATTTGGCTTTTGTCTTGACCAATCTGACAAGAATCGCATTCAAAAAGTTCAAAATTCATGTTGTCGCACTATATTTGGATTAAGAAAATCTGATCATATCTCTCATAAGATTAATGAATGTAAATGGCTTAATATGAATAATCGGAGAATTCATCACTTAAGTAATTTTGTACATAGAACATTGATATCTCCCAACTCCTCCTCTTTTCTAAAAAATAAATTTAATACACGATCCTCTGTGCATACAAAAAATGTAAGGTTTAAAAACAAGTTTACAGTGCCTCATCACCAGACGGCCATATTTAGAAGAAGCTTTATTTTTAATGCTATATCAACTTATAATATGATTCCTGAAGATTTTAAAGTATTTAATATTAATAAATTCAAATATAAATATAAAAGTTATCTATTAAGCAAGCAACAGTGATATTTTTGTTCTTTTTTTGGTCCTCGTCCGCGTAAATATTTTTAGCTATTATTATTCAAGCGCGTTGTTTATTTTTTTTTATATATATATTTTTTATTTAATGTTCGTCACACTCTCTGTAACTTTTTTTCCAATATTTAATTTAATGAATCGTTGTGCCTCATTATGGTTGAGTATGAGTAGCTTTCAGCTAGACTTCGCCATTTTGTGGTATAATTACTTTTTTCTATTAGTTCTCTCTTTTCTTTTTTTGTTCGTTATAATAAAGTAATTTCTTTCCATTTATATTTTTATAAATGTTTTGCACAATAAAGCCGATTTATTATTATTATTATTATTATTATTTTCCAGTATCCGTTAAAAATCCTAGAAGAAATAAGTATATAACGAAACAATCATATTTTATAAATTAAACGCTTGATAGTGTTTTAAGATAATTTTGTATCATTAAGGGCCGGTTTATCAATGCAAAGTTAACTCGTAACCAAAGGATAAATGTCAAATAAAATAATAGATACCCATTGTTTCGTTTGACATTTATCCTATAGTTAAGTGTTAAACCTGTATGGATAAACGCTGATTACGGTTATTTTGCGTTGGCACTGTGGACAATTATAAATAATATCTACCGAAGAAGAAATACAAAGTATAAAACAAATAGGACAGATGCCAAAAAATAATTATAAATCCTCCACCTCCACCATCCATTATCTTGTACTTTGTCCCTGCGTTGTTTTAGAAAATCCTTGAAATATTTCTGTTGATCGAAAGTTGCCCACGTTTGAAATGTTGTTTGTAAAAATCTTATCGTTGCAGGAAGTAGTTCTAAATGGATATCGATTGCAGTAGTACACTTCGATACATATTAATTTCTTTGTATGTAAATAATTCCCCATGAAATTATTATGCACTTAAAGGTGCATCGCATGCTACGAATGCCCATGGGCATTATTATAGTGCCAAATATCATTATATTAAAATACCAGACAGGGAAATTTGGGGAAATGGACGGTACCAAGAGAGGGGGATTGGAACCGCAAAGTATATGGGACAATGTATCGATTAGCCGGCTCAGTAGCTCCATCCTTATAAGCTTGAGATCATGGGGTCTCGGGTTCGAATCCTGACTGGTGTATGAATGTTTAGTCGCGCTTTTAATATGTTACCAAGTTGGTAACAGTATACTAGACGGTATTGTGTGAGAAACAACACGGCTAGCCGTTGTACCACTCCAAAGTTCGAGTCTTAGCTGTAGCAGTTGGCAATGTCGTAGGGAGTGGTCGTTGTGCAATTGTCTGTGTTGAGTTGTCTTATATATTTTTATACGTAGTTCACTAGTTCTATTGTTTCTCATCCTGTAATTAGTACTGATACCGTTAAATAGTTTGTCTATAGAATGGAATGAGAACCTGATATAACGTCACTCCGCATCCCTGGTCATTTTCTATAAGTTGGTAGATATTTCGAGTAGGAGGTAAACGGTATGTAGTAAGAAAGTGTTAGTAATTTATTACCGAACCAGGTGAAGATAGTGGCTAGACCAGCATCTATTCTATCCTTTAATATACCCCAATTTTTAGTTTTACAAAATATGGCTGTATCATCAGCAAAATTTACTACTTCACCCTTAGTTTCTACATTAAATAGACCGTTTAGGTATATTAAACAGTACTGCTCCTACAAAAGTGCCTTGAGGCACCCCATATTCTGCAATCTTACATTACTTACTGTATCTGCGATTTGAGTACGTTGCTAAACGACTCGACATTAATTTATATGAAGTCCCTTGAAAACCTATACTGTTCAACGTACTGAGGCTAACCGTATTGCTGGTTGCTTAGATGATAATGCTTTGTAGTAATTTTCTCCTGTAGAGCAGACTACCAAAATTGCATTAGGACGTTTTGGAACTAAATTTTACGTAACGTACTATTTTAAATTACCTAGTGGGATATGCTACAAATCTGTTTTCTAATAGATGGCTAATTTTGGAACAGCGTTGGGCTTATATGGTTTTGGAAACAAATACAAATTTCAATGTTGATTTATTATGGTTTTTAGTGAGTTTAGAAAGAGAATAATGGCGTAGATGAGTTCCTTGCACAATTATTATTAGTCAATCATCGAGCCCATTTGATTTTTAAACTGGGATTTTGAATCAGTCCTCAAGCCTCCACTTAATTATGATCGCCAACAAAACATAATTCTAGAACAGTATTGCGGGTTATCGATTATCGATTGATATGAACGTAACACCAAGAAGCACTAACCGAGTAAATAGTTCGTGCTAACAATCTAGAGGTGAATAGTCGTCTAATTTAATTTAAGTTCATTCGATGTTTAACACCATTCAGAAAAAATATAACAGCACAGTGAACTAAGGATGCTAGATATTTTTGTCAGTAATAAAAAATCTAATTTTATGTCAGAGACTTAACTCCGTTCTTACAACAACGAACAATACTAGGGAAAGTAGTTTCTAGAAAACTGCACAACACCGTTAGGACTTCTGCAGCTTTACACGCGTCTTGCATACATGATGGGCATCAAATGGACTTGCAGATATGTGTAGAAATCCTGCTGACGCAATTAAACTGGTCCTCGTGCCATTAATATTGATGTTTAGATATGAGAAACGTGACATTTGCGTACATTATGATGAACAGTAGTGCTAGTGGACTTTATGTAAGAATAATATTTATTTGTATCATAAAAATAATATATATTTATTTAAGGAACATGTCATTGGTTATTTAAATATCTTGTTTCTTGTTTATATCTTTTTTAGTATCATATAATTGTAGTGGGACATTAAACAAATTTGTAGAATAATCAAACACGTCCAACGTCATTGAATCTTGCTTATTTTTACATTTTTTATATTTTTACAAAACGCAATAGCGGTGTTGGGGAGTCATGTGTGTGATTTGACATTTACATACTGCTTAATATTTTATTTACTTATTTCACTTAAACGTATAAAATGCACGAACGAAAGAAAAGGTTAATAATAAAAAAATACGTAAATAACAATATAATATAGAAATAGATATATATTATATACAAGTTCAAATGTGCTTTTAGAGGGCGGAGTATTAAAACATAATATTTTTAGCCGCAAACTCCTCTATAAAATCCTTATTTTTCTATAAGGAACGTAACCAGACTGCAACCAACAGCTAGTGTCCGGGCTATGTGCCCCGCCGAGCGCTGAATTACATGTTACAAGCCTGACGCGTTAAGTGTAATAATTGCATATTACCATCAAAACGCTAATGCTTCGATTGCAACAAACACCAGCCGAAAGACTGGCACGAGAGTTCCTTTAAGTAGGATCAGGGATTTCGACACTGTAAAGGGAGTTGACTCTCCATCAACCACCCCCAAATCCCCAAAACCACTCCCCTTTCACATTTAGTGATACTGGGCATACGAGCACTTGTTGGATGGGAATTTATTATGGAACTGGGCATATTTCTTGTCCTCACATGCCCAGTATCAAGAAATATGAAAGGGGGTGGTTTTAGCAGTGGTTGGTGGAGGGTGGGGATAAATGAATAATACAATCGTGTTGAGCACTCTCGAAAACGGGGATAAACCAATTTTCATGCATTTTGATTTTTTTGGGCATATTTTAGTTTTAGGAGAGGGGGTAGTTTCAACCCCGGGGGCGAATAAAATATTGTATGGTTAAACTTCATACGTCCTACTCGAATCTACCCAAAAAACCGATACGCATGCCTACAATGGAAAAAAGCGCGAAATGGAGGTGTTTTTTCGAGTTTAGGGATAGTGGCTGGGGGGTGGGAGCCTTAAAAATATCACCATCGTGTTCAGCGCCCTCGAAAGCGGGGGGAGAGGGCATGTTTCATCCCTGTAACAGAACTTTTGGGCTTTTTTCAACTTTTTCAGGGATTATGTGCGTTGGATTGTTTGCTAATACAATGCCACATGGAGCAACAGCGATAATAATGGGTCGTAAAGTTTTTGTTGCGTTTTTTGAGAGCCCAGCAAACGTCTATTCGACTATATACTCGTGTGAAACATTATTTTTTACTTTTTAGTTCGATTTGCTATTACAGTGTGTTTTTTTTAGTTTTTTAAACTATAATTTCTTTTCACCAATCTCACCTTTTTTGTTATTGTATTGTAGTTTCATTTTTCATTGTTGTTCTCACGAGTAATGGATAATTAAACAGTCAACCCTCCCAGAGGTACGATATTAATAACCCCGGCGCCTCCGGCAAAATGTCGACAGTAGATCAGTCTTTTTAAATTTTATTTTATCCTGATGATCCTGGTGAGTACATTAGGACAACGTTGTCAAATTAATTGTCGGGGCGAGCGTGGATGCATCTCTACTATGTACATACTTCGATATGCGATGTAAAGCAACGTAAGGCGCGGTTAGCAATTGGATGGGTGATCATTTCAACGAAGACCGCGTCCTCGCCTCACATATCTTCCAGCGGCTTGTATATCAGTGTATGCGCGGAAGCTATACAACCTTAGGCGAGGGTTGTATAGGGGATATACCATCCTTCGGAGGGGATGTAAAGCCGTTGGTCCCTTGTCTATTAAATGTTAGACAAGTAAAAGATTCCTACTCTTCTTAAGGGAAGAGGTTCGGCAAAATTCCTGGTTGGGGGTAGCTCGTCTACAGGCGTCGGTGTTAGGCCTCAGTAGCGGAAATAGGCCGACGTTAAATAAATGTATAAAAAAAAATTAATTGTCGTCGGTCCTCGATAAGTGTGCAAAGTTTCAGTTTAATCTGACGTTTTGAAGTGGGTGAGAATCACGATCAAAGATTCAAAAAGTTACATACAAACAAACTAACAAACAAACATACAGGTGAAGCTAATATAAAACGTGTAAAACCACACATAAAAGCTTCTGTTTATTGGATACATAAATTTTATTCTGAGCACTTGTTATTTAGTAATGTTTATAGTCAGAATGATTTTAATTGAATTATTGAGATTTTCATAAATATGTATACAATACGGGAATTTTTACTAGGCGCATAGGTAAATCCTATATACTTATGTACATGTGCAATATGGGTTAGCATCAAGAGCTGATATGAAGTGGATGATAAGGCATAGGCATGACAGCTGGTCGATCCGCTGCAGTTAGTAATGTAAATAATGTATTTGGGGCGGAAGGTGTAGGTGACCGGTCGTCAAATAAGGAATTTATGAATTACCACGTGTCATCCCAATATATTAATTTGTTGAAATTAATTATGGTGGTCAATAAATAACCAAAATAAACAAAAATGTCTTTCTCAAAATAAATGGGAGTGGGTCGATTTTCGTACAATACAATAAATAAATTTATTGAATCACGCAGTGAATATTACAATTCTTGTATACGACATTTATCAATGTATTTTCTTTTGCAAACACGGCGCTCTTAAAACAATACATACCATACAGTTTACTAATATATTATAATGGGTTCATATTTTCTGTTCCAAAAATAGAATAATGAATAGTAAAACAATCATTCTATTATTTTGTCGATTTCTAAGATTTTATTTGTAAACAAGATGCATGTGACAGACAATTATTATAAAACAGTGACTGACTGATTTTTTTGTTTACCTTTGTCAATTTTTAAATTAAAGCAATCTTTCTCACTTAACCATCTGATGATTTCCCTAACACATAATTGAAGCGTCTTGAATAGCACTCAATTATTTGTTATCAACTTGTATAGTTTTATAAAAACGGTAGATATTTTACATAGATATCAGCATTATCTCACTAGATGAACTTTAGAATATTTTTCGCGTTCGAAAATATTGTTTGCGGTTCCGCTTCGGATTTCACGTAACTTGTATTTACACATTCTTATCACATCATAACCAAACCACTAGCTGATAGCTCCCTTTCCTGAAAAATATCCATTACCATTAGATAAGGGACCATGGCACCATGCCTGTAAAAAAGATGTTTGTATATTTCATTGCAAATTTTTTAGTGACACTCTCCCCACTGTGTCTAGACATGCCACTTGCTGTCGCCCTTGAATACATACAATTGTGACCTGTTACAGAACAATATTACATCAATCCAAGTCGTATTGCGATTTACAATGAGTTATTGAATAATAAGTTTACGGTAATGACATTTTCACGCTTACTAGATTTGATCAAAGCAGATAATTTTGTACTGTATCGTTGGCAAAATACATGGTGTCGATGTTTATCTTTATTGTCAATGTCATCTTGAGATTTGGGTTAAATTTCAGAATATAGATTTTTGTCTTTCCAGTAGTTATCTCTATATTGATTTATTGGTGTTTATATCTTCCTTTTATACTAAATGTACTCATTAATTATTTTTTTATGAAATCAATTTAATAATTAGTAGCAAGTGATGATTTTGATATCGATCTCTTCTGTTATCATATGGCAAGTACATCCTCGATCAGAATCACAAAATCATCTGTATGAGATGTATCGGAAAAATAACAAATAACGCATCAGGCATCGGATTAAACGAAACTTGTATCTTTGATTGGTTTGCTAAGTATTTGCAACTAAACACTTGGAGATAATAAATAATCTATTAAATTGGAAAGATCAATCGATTTGTTTATATAAATATTTTTGTACCGTGTATATGTATCTTTAAATCACCTTTTATCTATGGTATCATCTTTTCACAACCTCCAAAGTTGGACCCTGTATTTCGAAGGAGGTTTTAGTTCTTGTTTATACAGGGTGTCCCTATAGTATATTTTTACATTTATGAATTCAACGTAAAATTACTTTTCAAACGAAACAGTCATATTTTTGAGCGTGATTGAAGGTTCTCACAGCAGTATAAGATAATTGGCAAGAGAAAACGATATAAGCCGATCTTCAGTCCATCGAATCCTATAAAAAAAAAAACAAATTTCATCCCTACCACGTTCAACTAATGCAGGAACTGATTGATAGCGATTATGAAAACCTAATCCAATTTTGTCAATGGGCAAGACAGAAAATAAGACATTTTTTTGACTTTGTTTTTGCCGATGAAGCAACGTGTCATAAAGATGTTGTTAATCGTCATAATTTTATTATTACGACACAACCAATCCTCACATCTCACGAACAAATAGCCAAACAAGATTGTTGTTGAATGTTTGGGGAGGGATTGTTGGGGATTATGTGATAGGACTACATTTTTTTGTTGGACGTGTGAATGGTCAAATTTATTTGGAATTTTTGCAAGACAGTTTGGAAGAATTACTGGAGGATGTCCTCATGGACATTAGGGAGAGAATATGGTACCTCCATGATGGAGCACCTGTACACCACATTGCAGCTATGCACGAACATTTAAACGACGCTTTCCCAAATGGTTGGATAGGAAGAGAAGGACTCCATAGTTGGCCTGCCAGAAGCTCTGATTTGACCAAAATAGACTTCTTTTTGTGGGGCTATGTTAAGGAGCAAGTGAATAAAGCTCCTATAACTACCAAAGGAGATATGAAAGAAAGAATAAGGGAAGTTTTTCAGGAAATTGCTGTAGACATTTTAAGAAATGTAGGTAGATCATTCGAAAATCGTCTACAAAAATGCATAGACGTACTGGGAGACCACTTTGAACAGTTCCTATAAACACTAGGTATTATTTATTTCATTGAATTAGGTTCAAAATAACTTCGAATTTTTAAAATAATGCCAATTTTCGTATTATCTAATACCGTATTTTCTGTCCCTATTCTTTATATCAACTTTTTTGTAATATTAAACGATTATTTATGAATGCTTAAGATAGGCTCAAATGTGATTTAATTAAACTGATGTGAAAAAATATTACTGAGGCAACCAAGACGCACCCAGAAAAAAATTTAATACTACTTTCAATTATTCTCACTTTATGTCAAAATCATGGCTACTAGATCAATTCAGAATGAAAATTATTATGATTTAACGGTTTTTAATGAAAAAGTAAAAATGTCTGGAAATATCGATTGTAGGTATAGGTTATTATTCATAAAAATCGTGTTCCATTTGAAAAAATTGAGAAAATTCACTTTCAAATATCCTGAATTAACGCTAGTATAAAATACACCATGTATAATTATTATAATCAATATTTGGTGGTTGTGTCGTTGTAGTACATCCCTTGTCTACATAATTGCAAAATAAAAGTTCTTGATACGCACACGGCTAATTAATTTGTTAAATCTTGTTCCGACCAAAATTTTCATGTTTTTTCAAATAACTCGGCAACGCCAAAATTCAATAAAATTTTTAATTAAACTGTCATGGCAAAGAAACAGTTAGTCGATCCTGGAAGTCCACGTTGACTGATAGTTCATTGGACGAATCATCAATTCGGAAGCATAATTTCAAGCAATTACATAGGAGGAGCTTTTTTATATCGCTAAATTACAAATGATAAAGTGTATACGAACTTAATTGAAACCGTATAAAAACTAAAAGCCAGCAAAAACAGTCGGCATCTCTTTATTGTACATGGGCGGAGGTAAATAGAAATGCTTGTCTTAAGAAAATGATAAGATTTTCGGACGTTATTATATTATTCTCTGTTTCAAATGGTTTCCAGAAAGCCATGGTAAATTAGTAAATAATTAAAATATTTTACCTTTTATATAGTAGTGAATATTTATAAATATGAACAATAACTAACTAAACTCCTAAGCTTGATATTATAATAGGTATTTATGCACTGCACTGGCACATTGACAACACATCTCACAAGTCCACGTTACTTCTGAGAAACGATTTACGAATTTTCTTTATGTTAGTAGGCCTGTCCGTTTTATTATCTTTAAACCAGTGCAGTCGTAGATGGATCATTCAGGCTGATTACATTGCCAGTCTCGAACTCGCCTGCACAGTTTCAACAACCATTCGAATCTCGATAACATTACTAAATATGTAGGACAAAATATCAAGTTCGGTGCGCACGGTCCTGTGCTTTAACACTGACCAGTTTCAATTGTGCTCGTATAAAGTATACCTACTATAGTACAACTACATCTTCAGTCTTTAGAATATCGTAGGTGTCTTATATGTAGAGTATTGGGCCTAAGGCATATCCTTGCGGTACTCCTGATTTAATTTCATAAAATGTTCGCTTCCTTCTTTAGGACCAGTATATCAATCTGCAATTAAATTTACTTGGTTTATTTCTTGGATATAATTAATTATTTCCATGGAATTTATCTACCAGGTAAATTGAACAGAAGCTGATTATACTGACCCTTAACCTTCAAAGTATTGTTCGTGATGTACGGAATTTCAGGATTTTCACAAATTGTATGGGAAACATGTGATCTTTTTTTATAAGCACCGCATTTGAATTTTTCTAATTTAATTTAAAATATCTGAATTGAGGCTGAGTTGTTTGTTTTCAAATTGTTGTAAATTATGATACATTTCATAAGTATCTCGTAACAGATTGTCACTGTACGAGCTCATAATAATCGGTTAGCAGATTAAAAATTGCTTTATATATTTAATTGGTTATAAAGAATACATCAATTGTTCGTATTTTATTACACATAAAATTAATCTCCTGTGTTAAATTTTTATATTAATAATAATAAAAAAATATCATAAATTATTACGGTATACTTGGAATTATACAACCGTTATTTAATGAATTATAGTTTATTAGGCATAGAACATTATTATTTTTCGATAACATTAGCATTAAAATTGGCCATATTCATTCAAGATAGTGAAAGGGGAAGGGAGAGAAATCTTATTTAAAACATCTGCAAAAGGGTTTTTTTCTGCTATCTGCCTTTTCTTAAAGAAACTTTGTCATGTTCCTAAGGTAGATATCTTCTAAGTAAGAAATACAAAATGTTAAAAAGGCGTTTTTATGCTTTCCATACTAAATTTATACTAGCAACGTAATCTGTAAACTGTACTTTCATCAATACTTATCCAGTAGTTTTTGAGTTGTTGAAATGGAACTGAGATAGGCGCTTCACTTTTATTTATTTGTATCGACAGATAATACAATCACACCGATCACACCAGAGGTGAATAAACAAACCAAAGCTACAAGTACTGACTTCAAGTTCTGGCCTTAGTAGCCTTTGATTGAAATATGAGTGGGTTAAAACTATTATAGGTACATAACACAAAAGCTGAGAAGGAAACCGGTTTCTTTCTTTTATTACTTATTACGTCTGTTGTATTTCAGCTAGACCCTCTTCGAGTTCTTGCCTGTGAAATAACGAGTTCAAGGATAAGAGTAGAAACGATTTCGCAGGTATACAAAGTGCCCCAAAAACAAAGAATCAAATTTTACATTTCTCGTCTATTTGTTATTTAAAAAAAGGCAAAAACAGGTGAATTAGGTGTATAAAAATTATCATTGTAGTGGTTGTGAGGTAACCTGTTTAATTACTAAAGAAAGTATTTAATTATTTATCTGAATGATAAAAAAAATTAGGACCCAAATTTCGTTGTGTGTGTAGTAACCCATTTATAAATACCCCAGGTTCTTTTATATAAAGTTTAATATTACTTGTTTCTGTCTGATATGATATACCTTAGAAAATTAATCACTCTGTTAATTGAAATACCTGGTAAACTTGAACACACTGTCTATTAATTGAGAGAACTAGTTAATAGGGTTTTCCCAGAAAAAAAATTATTGCTGAAATACTTAACTCACGTTAAAAAATTATTTATGGCATATTTATTATCTTATTAATTTTACTAATAGTAACAAAAAAAAAAACTTGAAGTTTGAAAAATATTGGGTTCATTTTAAACAGCCATAAATTGGCGCGTTGTGACGTCAACACCCTGAAATCCAATCACAGAATTAACATCACAGAGGTTGTCTCTGTTCAAGATTGTTTATTAATCTTGGTATCTGTTAACATAACATTACCTCTATTTATTGACAGCACTCAGCACTTTTCTACTTTAGGTAAATTATCAGCGGCACCTTTAACATATCCCTCTTCCACTTGATTCCATTTTGATTGTAGAATTAATAAAACATAAACCAGAAACTGATAAAGTAATATTTTCACTCCAAACAATACAAACATAAAAATATAAATTTAACGTTTTAGGTTAGTCATCTGATGTGTAATGTCGGTGAAGGTTAAACCTAAACTACAGTACAAAATATTAACGTCCGACGCTTTCACGAATAACTTGTGCGGCATTTATCTGGATTCTGATTGGCCAATATTTACACGTCCACTGTTTTAGACCAATCACAGTACAAGCATTACAAATTGAAATTCTGAGAAGTTTTAGAGGAAAGCTTTCTTTAACACACAGTTAGAATCTATTACAAACTAATTATATCCATAATCTCATTGGTTTTCTGGGTAGATACGTAATTCTGGCGCATAGAAATGCCCGTTTTAAAAAGCAGTGAAATTGTCAACAAGTTGTTTTAACGATATTTTCATAGAAATAATTCTTATTAGAAAAATAAATTGTTGTTAATTAATATAATGTTTTATTATATAATTTTCACGGCACAAATTGTTAAAATAAAATTAGTGGGAAAACCCTATTTAATTATATATGTTATTATGTAGTATTTTATTATTCAAGATTGTATTGTACAGTTTTAGTTGAAGTTAGTTTTCTATTTTGCTTTGAAACAAAACCATTTCTTTAGTTTATTACTTATATGAAGAAAAAGGTAAAGGTGAAAGAAAAGACAATAATTGATGGGAAAAATAGTCATAAAAAAAACCCACTTTATTTCATAATAATTGATGCAACAATAGTCGAACATGGAATCAAAAATAATCCAAATATTTGAGACAATTGCCTAAATATTATAATAGGGAAACTTGCGTCGCTATAGTAATGACCATACTATAGATATGCGAGTGGTTTCATGCAATAACAAGAACTTTGTTATACAAAAGTATGCTGTGTTATTTTAATAGTAATTAGGGTTGTGGCAATGGCCTAGTAATGACAATTTATAATTAGAGCTGCTAGTAATTGCTAGGTAATAATGTTTTATAATTAAAGTTGTTAGCAATAGCTATAAAGGCATTAAACTTGCAAAACAGAGGACAAGAATCATGTCATATTCGTGCGTCATAGAATATAAGTGATAAATGAGAATTAAATACTCATGTAAAAGATCATAGAATGTTGAGGAAAAATCCTTTGATTATAATTAAAACAAACAGTCTACCAAATTTTATATGACTGTCCAACAACGTAAAACAAGATGGACAGTTGTAAATCAAACAGACGAGACGTCCCGGTTCAGTACTCGACGAAAAGTAAACCCTTCTTAATACGAACAAGTTTACAGGCTAATTAACCCAATACTGACCTGTACAGTTTGTGAGCGCAAGGTAATTATGTGGATGGATCGTTATTAAACAATCATAGAAAACCAAATAGATCGCTGGTGAGAAATCTCAGATAATCATTTGAAAGATAAACATTACTATGACATTTGACATGTCCAAAGTTAGGCACACAGTAGCCTTAGTAAGTACATCAAATGAAAAATAATGGAAGTGAAAGTTTCTTGTCAATGCATAAACGCAGAAAATATATAGTTCTTGAATATAAACTTGTTATTTTGCAAACGCAAATCTCCCTAGTAAAATATTCATAAAGTGAAATTTTATGAATTAAACTCGTGAATGAATTCATAACTAAGTAAACTGTAATATAACCTTATCCTGTTTCCTTGTTAAAAATCAAAGCTTCATAAAAAAAATCTAATATTCTTTTAGTACCACAAGTGCGTTAATTTCCCCTATTACACCCCGTCGAAACCAGAATATGAATGCAATTGCAAATAATAAAATAGAGTTTCGAAATCAGCAAGCGATCACCTTTAAAAATTTATGCCTGCTGAATTTCTGTGCGCTCTGTATAGCGTTATATCGCCCGTTTATGCTGTCTCCCAGATTCTACATGTTGAACGTCCTCGTCGAGCATGTCGGTGGTTGAGAAGAATTCGTTAAAATAAGATGTAAGTTATAATATTGTTTGGCTAGTAGTTTAGACTGCCGATTTAGTGAAAATATCTACAAAATAATTTATTAAACTCGACGAAACTCGCGACGTAGCTTAGAATGGATTTCAAAGGCAAATATAAAAGTTCGGCGAAAATATCGCGACGTAGCTTAAAAGGTGTTGTCTTCAGCTGCCGTCTATCTTCTCTAATTTTAAATACAACGCCGTCTTCCTTTTATGTGGTAAAAATGACGTCACAATTACATGAAAGCTTTGGATTTGTGGTCTCACGATTGGAAAATGTTTACATTATAAATTTCAATGTCTTCATTCGCCGTAGTTTGCAGAGTCCGTCCTTTGCATGACTTAAGATAGAAAACGACAGGCGATTTCACCCTGTGAGAAGTAACAGAAGTACTTGACGCTTATCGTGTCCATTGTAAATAAATGCTGTGACTAGACTCGATTTTTAAGTAAATTCTTTCGTACAAATGTAGCGTTTAACGTTGCTTTAAAAGAATGAAATTTTAAAATGCATTCTGGTAACTTTATTGTGTCCAATATTAAATAAGTAAATAAATGTAAAAATGAAATGAATTAACTGCAATAATTACTGGAATTTGGAAATAACTAATTCATATATGGGGTATATACAGGGTGCTTCATCATCTTTCTGTTAAATTTTTTTACGTCATGTTTGCCAGAGTTATGACGTCATCATTATTTTTTAATTCAGCGATATAAATTTCTACTTTATATATCTACTGAATTTTTCAATGAGCGTCCGAGAATCTCGAACTCAGGAGTGGCACAGCAACTAGCCGTGTTGTCTCTCACACAACCTCGTCTAGTCGAAACTCGGTAACATGAAAAACATATGCCTAGCCAGAATTCGAACTCGGGACTCCTTGGTTGCAAGCCTAACACGTAAGCGTTGAGCCACTGAGCCCGATTTTCAATGCAATGTTCTGCCGTCCCTGTACTTCTGTTATTTAAAATTGATTTCTTGTGTTCGTTTAACCTTTTTTCAATATTTTTACCAGTCTGACCAATATAGACAGCATTGCAGTCTTACATTTGACTTCACATGCACTAGATTTATTATGTTTATTTATTTTTCTTTATTGTTGACAAAAGTTCTTCATTTAAATGTAAAACATCTTGTTCGTTGGGCTAAATTGATGATAGTACCAAGAAATCGAGAGGTTTCCTTGTATTCCTGTGATCTACGTCAAATAATGCCATTAAGATTCTCTGAATTCAGCTTTTATAGATTATTTTCTAAGAAATCCGCACAAAAGTGCAAAAATTAAATCGTGAAGGTAAATGAACGTCCATGCGCTCACCAATGAAGAGGCGAAAGTTTGGGGTACTGCAAAAAATCTTTATCATAATCGCTATAATCCGCTCATAGATTATCTGAATGAAAATGATTTCTGTATATCTTGATTTTACGCAAACAAAATAAGTAAGTATGTGATACTCTAATAAAAATATGACGATCGGATGCCGATCTGATAATTGATATCTTAAATATTACTATTTTTAACTCATTTTTCTGAATAATACTATAGGCCTGGCCCTGGTTGTAATATCTGCTAATTAATAAACCATGACTTTCGTTTTTCTCTTTTTTAACTACGAAAAAGTAGTATACGAACTCTGAAATATGGCCTTGAATGTTGGTTGTGCCAACTGGTTTTATTTATCCGTAAGTTCAATATCCAATTATATAATTAAATTAATAAATAATAATCATTGTCGCGTCTAGACTTTAACTTGCACCACTAGTAGTAGTAATTATTGGGGGAGGCCTAGTGCCTGGCAAGTAGGCCACAAATAGGTTAAGTATACTTGAAAATTTATAGTGCGGATAGGTGTGTTAACTCGTACTGCCCAGTTACCTACCTTGACTGAGCATCCACAGATAGATTTTATCCTCAGACTATTAAACTCAATGTCAGTGAACTATTTATACGCTTTTAAAACCGACCTGACGAAAAAATATTCAGCAGTGCTTGTTAATTACTTTAGCACAACGAAAAATGTATAATTAACACGTTTGTATCTGGTGTAAGCGAAGCTAAACAAATCCAAAGTTTTGTGTTAATTCCGTAAATTAATGATGAACGTGACTAAGCTAAATTTACGAATTATTTTTAGAATGACCCGCCAAAAATTTCGCGGATTTCGCCCTGAAATACTACGCATATCAGATGCACATTTCATAACTGCACCGGCTAGGTTTACCGGCGCGACGCCGGCCGGGGAATCTTGGCCAAAACTGGCCCGAGCTAAAACGAACGAAAAGAAACTATATTTTACACGAAGGAGGGTAATGTGTTTCACAATCTATTTATGTATGTAAACAAACATGTTCTTACAATGATAGTGAAAAATGATCCCATCTGCATTAAACATGAAGTCGAGGATAAAGTAAGCGCCTCTTCGCTTAAAATGTTTTAAACCATCTTGCAGGTCACTGTAATGACCCTCTTCAGTAGAGATTTAAATTCGTCTGTGTAAAGGAGACGGAGCCCTTTAGTTTATAGCGGAATCTGAACCACTTCTTGGGGATCATTTATAATTGAAAATTAAATTATGGTGGGTGAGGGTTGAACTCACTTTGATAGGTATGCCCAGAGAGCAAGCTGGACGCGGTAACGACTGATTTACTGTTCCCTTTTATGGCACTTACTAGGTAACTTATTTATAATAATAATAATAATTTTCCAACACGTATACGTCCTATTACAGGAAGTATATAAAAACAAATATGAAACAGTTTTTAAAAAATTAAAAAGATAGCATTGAATATTACTTATATGGCGTGTACCAAGGATACCATAGAATTGCTCCATATTCTAATTTTTACCGAACATATGCGTAAAAGAGCAATATTGTTTTAAATGTTTTTAACCGCCTTCGAGATCAGTTCAATGAGACTCTTAAGTAGACTTGTGCGAATAAAGGAGGCCAGGCCCAACAGTTTATAGTGGAATTAGAACCATTTCTTGGGGATAATTTAATTGAGAATTACTTTGCAATAGGTGGGGCTTGAACCTGTGAACGATCCATGATATGTGCGTCTGAGGGAAGTTTTGTTACTGGTGTTAAAATGGTTACTAAGATGTTCACCTGAAGGGTTCGATGCGACTGATTCAGACGTAAAATACAAAATCTATACTTACTCTTTAGTTTTGCTTAACTGCTGACCCTAAATGGTATTGATTGGACGTTTCAGATAAATTTGTTACAGCTACAAATTCCAAATATATGAGTATAAGGTTAACAAGTGTATAAGTTCAACAAGAGTGTCGGTCCATACCACACATGGTGAGGATTAGGACGACTCGGACAATGCAGTCTCCAACTACCATCCAATGTTTAAAACTTTAGCGAAACGATTGATACAAATATATTCAATCAAAAGTTCAATATTTACTGCTAAAAATTATTTTATATTCACACGTTCAGGCAAGGCGGTCCCATGCACGTCTGAGTACATGGTAAAGATACTTTCCTGACACCGAATCACTGAGGAACCGATTTAGTGCAAATACGCGGAAAACACATAGTTTTCCGCCAAAATCGATGGTTGAAAAGTGGAAGGTCACCCTCGACGCTAAGGGCTATTTTCGTTAAAACTATCGAAGAACGTGTCTTTATATTTAACATGACGCATACGTTGCAGTGCTGCACAACGTGGATTCTTAAAAGGGTTTTTATTTTCGAAATTTCGGTTTTCGTTATACTTTCTAAAATTTTGTGGCCGGGGCGGCATTACGTCCCTGTGCAGCGACATTTAGTATACTTTTTAAAATTACACTCCTTGATGAGTTTCCAAGTCAGATTTCGTTATAGTTACGCAAAATTTCTTTGAAGGATATTTTTTGCTGCTTTCAGGTGTCATGAGTTTAGATATGTTTTAGTGGATTCATTGACAAACCCACTTCTCTAGGTATGTTCAGAGAAAGCTAGACGCCCCAACCTCTGGGATATCGTCCCATTATGCTTGAAGTTTTATTGAAACGCTTACAATTCCTTAATAAGGATCCTAATATTTTATATGAGCTTGAAATATTATCGGTATGAGTTCCGAATCAAAGAAACTTAAACCCTTAGGCTTACTTGTATAAAAGTTGATCAAGCAAAGTTCAGTTGAACTTGATTCAAAATCAAAATGTAGCAATTGTAACATTGGAATATTAACCAAGTTCAACTTTTATACAGGTGGGCCTTAATTTCGATGCATTTCCTTTCACACAAATCACATTTCAATGTTCTATCGAAATATTTCTTTAGACATCTGCATATTGATACATTAAATAAATAAAAAAAAATTATAAACTTGCTTTTCTTACTGTCGTACTAAAAAGTAAAAGATAATTGCAAGAAAGACAAGGCATGCGCACTTGTATGATTGTACGCATGATGCGCACGCCTTGCATTCCTTGCAATTATTTTTTACTTTAATTATTTATAATATATAAAACCAATTTCATAAATTAATTCGTTGGAGCTGGATTTCAAGGTATAACTCTAACGACATTCCATTATGTCACCAGAACTAATATCATACTATTTGCACGGGAAAAAACGGACGTAGAAGTCTCTGATCAGGCGAAAAAAAACACAAACTTTTAATATTCTAAGTTTTGCCGGAGGTGCCGGTTGGATAATATATTTAATCAATTTTCACCTCTGCGCTTCCTACGTGCGGACGGTGGATGGTATTGTCATCCGATGTTAGTAATTGTACGAAATTTTATAACTTGATGATGTCAGGAAGTGTGTTAAATAAACGATGCTAAATTTGAAGACAAACGTGAAAACTGAAAAAACATTGCGAGTTAAAGAAAAGCAAGTAAAAAAACCGTTTGTATTCTGAAGCACTCTTCATGCGCTACAAACTGGCTATTACAGAGCTTAAATCTCTATTCGGTTAGAAGATATCTGGCTTAGAAATTTTTATTGTAATCATCCATCTGAAGCGATGTAAAGCAGCCGGTTCCTTATCTATTAAATGTTAGGCAAGTAAAAGATTCCTACTCTTGGGTAGAGAAGAGGTTTGGTACAGTTCCTGGTTGGAGGTACCTCGTCTCCAGACGTCGGCGATAGGGCTCCGTCGTAGAAATAGTCCCAATGTTAAATAAATTAATTAAAGAAAATTCTATTATACACCGAATATTTACGTTACAAATCCACAAAACAGACGAGCAAACAATTGCTTTATCGGTCCAATATGGACCCCTAAGGAGTATACATCAATATGATCCTAGATCAGTGGTATAATAACTTTAATTAGACTCCTTCAGAGCGTTAATATAAATAAGATGTTAAGAAAATCACCAGCTCTCCAACAAAACGAATTTCCATTTATCAAAACTAAATTTTACTAACTTATAAATTTATTTTTCTCAGGTTTTTTAATCAATTTATGGGATTCCTCAAATTCTACGTTCTTGCAGAAATTTTACAAAGCAGTTTTGCTAAGCTCAGTGTCAACTGCACTTCCAATTACGTTTGGTAGAAGTAACTAAAATGACTTGATAAACGATCAAGGCCAAAATATAAATTTTCTCAGAAGTAATTTTAGATACGACACACCTTATCTTATGTAAGTTTATTCTAATTTAATTTGCTCTTGAGGGAATACTAAGAAACAGCTGCCGCTAATCAGCGATTTCCGACCCAAGTATCGAAAGTTCAGCGATTTAAAAAATATATCAATATGCTATCAGTTGGGTTAGGTAGGTAAAATAGTTGAATAAAAACAAATAAAAATTAAAAATACCAAACAAATATTGATATTGATATTATTTGGTTCACACGCACTTATACATTAGGCTTGATCAAATACAATTATCAATCATGGTGCATAATATTTGTTCATGTATCTTTAGTTCGGTCGTATATTGAAATGTAAAAAACCAAATTGGAAGTTATTAAATGTGTATTTCGTGTAAACATTAGTTGTTCTTATAAAACCCTTTCTATTTAAGTTACCTATTAGCATTAGCATTTCAAAACAGGGATTGAAAATGGTACCTCTTTTCGGATTTTCATATCTTGCTTAATTCTTAGCCCATGCGTTGAAAAGATTTCATAATAAGAGTTATTTATACATATACTCGTTTATTAAAGTAGTATTAAAATAGAATATTATTATAATTTTAGAAGTCCTTGAAAACAGGTAAATTAATATGATTCAACTAGAAATTTAAAAAAAAAACAGAACAGGCGGATATCCAAGTAAAAATAGTCGATAGATAGTCTGTTGCCAGACATTAAACAAATTGGTTAAATATTTAAATTACTTTATTAGTTTAATTCATCTTGTCATCAATAAATACGTCTACGGTTTTGATAAATAGGTTCACACGCTGTATCAAGAAATTCAATAGAAGTCCCGCATACTTTTGTAATTGTGCGTCGTAGGTGTAACTAAGGGAGCTTGATGAGAATGTATTACCCCTGAAACATTATTGAAACATAATGTGATTTGTTCACCAGTAATTACCTAAAGGTCGATTTATTTTTTTTAAAACCAACTATCACGAGCAGAAATCACCAGCAATCTGATGCTTAAATTGTGGAGAACACTTAAACACCATGGCTATGGCTTTAATTTTCTTTCTAATTTGGTTCTTTATTAATTAGTTATCGCAGGGGCGTGACGTACAATTTATTTTTTGGATGCACCCTCAAAAATCAACTGAACTAAGATCAGGTGACCTAGCTGACCAATGACATATGTACCACGGATACCATAAAATAGCGCCATATTCTAATCTTGAGCGAACATATGCGTAATTAACAACGTTAGGCTAGAAGATTTGCTAAAACGCTTACAGTTTCTTAATATGAAGCCTAGCATTTTATATGAATTTGACACAGTACTATTAATATAGGCTCGAAATGTTAACTGGTTATCGAAAATCGAATTTATTTTATTATCATATTCTTCCGGTTTATTTTTCCGAGAAAAAATTATAACGTAATATTTTTGAACATCAATACATAGATGGTTCGCACTACACCAGTCAGATACGGCTTTAAGGTCATTCTGGACCATTCTACAATCGCTTATCGTCCTTATCTCTCTATAGATTTTCAATCATCCGCGAACATTAATGTTGAACAGCTAATAACATGATTAATATCGTTGATGTAAATGAGAAATAGAAGTGGTCCTAAATTGGAGCCTTGTGGTACTTCGGACACATTAATGTATCCGAACGAAAACCTTTGTACTCGACAAACTGCCTGCGTTTAAATAGATAAGACGTATATAAATTAATTAGGCCTTCGGAAAATCCAAAGTTATCTAATTTCTTTATTAATAAAGGTCGATTTGATCGAAGGCTTTCCTGAATATACATGTATACTGTGTCTATTTGTCCTTGTTTACCGAGAATTTCAGAGGGAAACTGAGTTAAACAGGTTAAGTTTGTAATCGTAGTTTTTTTTTATCTACGAATCCGAGTTGATGCAGGGAAATATAAATAAATTACAGAAATTAGCTAAGGTCTAACATTAGGATAAACGCAATTATATATTACTATTTCGAACAATTTCGCAAAATTACATAAATTGGAAATAGGCCGATAATTTTGGAGTACAGCTGATGGGTCATCTTTTTTAACACGAGAATAATTCGAGCAATTTTCCACATATCAGGAAATGTGGCTGTAAAGACACGCTTCTATTCATTTTCAAACGTAATTGCTGTGACATATTTCATCACTGAAGTGAAGAAATCCGTTACATGATAAATGACATATCCTAAGTTATAATCAATAAATAAGTATCATGTATCACTCTCGTTCACGACAGAATAGTAAATTTGATAAATGACCTTTTTTTTTTATATACATTTATTTAATGTCGGCCTATTTCCGCTACTGAGGCCTAACACCGACGCCTGTAGACGAGCTACCCCCAACCAGGAATTTTGCCGAACCTCTTCCCTTAAGAAGAGTAGGGATCTTTTACTTGCCTAACATTTAATAGACAAGGGACCGACGGCTTTACATCCCCTCCGAAGGATGGCATATCTCCTATACAACCCTCGCCTAAGGTTGTATAGCTTCCGCGCATACACTGATATACAAGCCGCTGGAAGATGTGTGAGGTGAGAACGCGGTTTCCGTTGGAATGGTCACCCATCCAAGTACTAACTGCGCCTGTCGTTGCTTTACATCGCATACCGAAGTATGTACATAGTAAAGACGCACCTACGCTCGCCCCGATAAATTACCTATAGTTGTTATTAATAACTTAACCTAACAGTAACTATTGTGCTTTAACCGTGACAAGATATCCTACTATGGTAAAATTATTTGAGAAATAAATTTACCTGACAGTTAAAATTTTATTATTCTTAAAATTGAGATATTCGGTTAGGCCCGTTTGTTTTTCGTGAGTACATTATGTAAGTTTACAGTGAAGCTGCCTGCACCAACTTACTTTCAGTCTTCAAAAGCATGTTTTTATACAGCGGTAACTGAATAGTTTAGATATATGAATATTAAAATAATATATTTAGGTTTAAGGAAAACTCGCGCAAGCCACTGACTCGCTATTTTAACTCAATAATTGCGCGTAATCAGGTCCTATAAAATTTAATAAGTACGCGCCATAAAAAGTAAATGTAAAAGTGATTGTCTATTCAGCGATCCTGATCCAATTAAATCATATTATAAACATTAAATTCGTAGCAATCGTAACTGATTCACTAGACGTGAATTTATGTAGTGACGGGCTGATCCTAAAATAGAATACTTCAAACTATTTAAAGGCAATTGTAAGGAATTAAAGTATCCGTTTCTCTGAATGACAAAGGATAACTTAATTATAAATTAGAGTTCGCTTTGTTAATAGATAAAAGAAGAAAAAAAGGAAGGATATTTCATTTGACCCATTTTAAGCTAATACTAGGTCATTAGCACACAAAGCAACCACTTATCACTAAGTTAACTGCAATTAGATTTAATTAATAAATTACATTGTATAATATGATAAAAGGTAATGGGAATTTATAGTGCGGTCAACCTATTTTTCCAAAATTGATCTTGAATAGAAGTTCTATTCTTTAAAGTGTCTTAAAACTGCACCGTCAGGGATTCTTTTAAGATTTTTTGGCTTATTTATGAAATTCAAATTTTTTCAAATCTATAAACTTCCTGGAGCAAGGAGAGCGTCTAAAACACTTTTTGATTATCTTACTTTCACTTCACGAATATCCACGGTACACCAGCAAAACCCTCAAATTTTTGTGCTGTTATGCTGTTAGTGGGAGTTGAACCAAACGGCGACGTAATGCCTTGACCCACTGAGCCATTGTTGCTCCACATCACATTTCTTACTTTTAGTGATTGATTATTTTTCCATAATAACCCTTGGGGTTATACAGGGTGTCTCGTAATAACGTGCAAAAAATTTAATTACCAATTGTTTATCGAAAATGAAAAACTTTATATGAAGAACCCACCCTCATTTTCGATAAGCAATGGTAGTTAAATTTTTTGCATGTTATTATGGGACTTCCTACATTTTCTTGGTGATTTGTCAGGTCTGTGATATTAAATCCTATATATCTAGCAGTTCCACATTTTTTAAACTTAAGAATATTAAATACAATGATACAGTATCTTTCTTATCTTAATAATCTGGATAAAGCTCCAGAATAATTAGCAATAAAACAATGGAAATTGTTAATCGTGTATTAATAGCGGCTAAGCAAACTTATAAGATTAATGGATAATTATTGTTTAATTTGTTATAGTTGGTGAAAATAAAGTGTATCTATGAGCACACTGAACGGCGGATGCTGTGTCAAATAAAACGATTGGAAATGGCGGACGAAATACAATTTTGAATCCTTCGCCCAAGTATCAAAGAAACAATTTTTCCTCTTTAAATCGCAGATTTTTTAAAGTACTTTAAGACGATAAAGTTAAAAAAAATTTTTTTCGAAAAAAGTACATTCTCTTACAATTGGTTGCCTTTCCAGTTCCCCTAATTTTTGACCCAACGAGTATGTGTGGTATCTTATTAGTAGATGACTGACTTATTTGCAAAATCCCCCGATGGCTCGACTTTGAATGTACCAAACGAGAATCAAGTTGCTTTTCGTTGGTGTCGTGTGCAGTAAGAAAAGAGCCTATGATGATTTCAACCTCAACAAACCAGTTTTATTTTTGTCTATATTTACCGCGAGTTTACTTCTCTTTGTTACATAACATAAAATAAAATCAATACACTTGTTTACTGATGAGATAGTAAGTATAGATAATGACTTCTAAGAAATTATAGTAAATATTAGGTGATGACATGGCATTTTTGTATATCTGAAATCAAGAAATACGCGTCTTAAACTTTAACACTCGTTTTATATTTTCAAATATTTATTATGAGGTCGGACCTTGGATAACAGGATAACCCGAACGTTTTCTACGCTTCCTATAAACAAGATAAACGTAACCTTTGTCTCGCTTTCTAAAAAGAATCAAAAAGTCTTCCTCATTTTTGTATTTTTCTTAGAATACGAAGAGACATTCACAAACTGCGTTGATTAATTTTGAAATATATTGTTAATACCTATTATTGTAATTGTTTTCAAATTAACGAGCATTCACTTTCATAACTGAATTTGATCTATTTTTAAAAGTTGATTTGTGCGATGATTTCGCGATTTTCCATTCCAGTTTCAATGCATCAAAATCGTCTCTATCAAATTAGTATATAAACTATTTATTCCCTGCACTCAAAAAACGCAACAAAAATTTTACGACATAATTGGGCCAAGCGGCATACCTGCCATCAAACAGATCGACGCACATTAAAAACCTATAAAGGTAAGCGAGTCAATTTGTCGGCGGCATAGTACAGAGAGTAGCGGTATTTTTATGAGGTTCTAAAGTTTTTGTTGCGTTTTTTGAATGCAGGGAATAAATAATATCAATTCATTATTTACGCAATTAACAATTTATGAGTAAAATCTTAAAACACGTCAATTTTTAATTCTAAAATGACATTTTTTGAGCATAATTTTATACCTCCTCTTCAAACCCCTTGGAGGGGCAGCTACCCTTTACATTTTTTTAATGGATCGATGGTGCGTGTGATAGCTCATTTGAAAGTGTTTTTAATTCTCTATGCAACAATATAAGATTTCTTAAATTTTTCTAATTTTTTTAATGAAAAATATTACATTTTTAATGTTACTAAGTAAACAAAAGAACACGCAACACTTTAAATCAAATGTTAGAACTGGGCGCCCGTAGCTACTTGACAATAATGGAGGCGTTGTTGAAATTCTTTTAAAACATTTTGTATTGTTTTCGGGGTGATTTGATTAATTTCTTACCTTATTCTGTCTTTTAAATCATCATCGTCTGTTGAAGTAAACCTAATAAATATAAAAAAAGTAGTCAAACATTGTCAAATCGGGAGAACGGAGAGGTCACTCAATTTTACCGCGTCTACCGATCTGATATTGGGATAAACTTGATTGAGATAGGGTCTTACTTCCAGTGCAAAATGTGGTCTAGCTCCGTCCTGCCGATGCCTTATATTTCTATCAATTTCATTAAGGTTGTCATCATCTGGGAAAAGTATTCTTAACCCTGGAACAAAGAAATTTTGCAAGAAATCCAAGTAACGCGAGCCAGTTAATGTGCTATCAAAGAAATATGGTCCGATAATTTGAGAATTTGTAATTCCAGCCCAAACGTTTCACCTTCTCAGGATATTGATGAGTATTGGCCTCCAATCGGCGATCAGGATGATCGTCGTTAAGTTCTTGAACCAAATGAGTTTTATGTTGGGATATTTTTAATTTTTTAGAAGACGCAATATGGACGTTTTACTAACATCATTATCGGTGACAACTTGTCTTGTAGGCTTATGTGGATTATCTTGAATGTCTAACAATATATATCCAATTTTCTTTTATTCATAAATTTTTAATTACGTAGATAATGAATTTATCCGTAAATTATGAACCTCACTGTATAATTTTGTTTAGCTACTTTTGTTTTGTAATTAAATTTTAAGAAAACTGATCAACCAAGTAATAAATTAATTTATCTTATAGTATTTATTAATAAACCAAAATAGTTATTAATTATCGAATTATTTGAAAGTAAATGATACGATAAAATGATATATAATTTAATTCCACCAAGCAGTGGGCTTCCCAACATTATTTTTACTGTATGTATTT
This sequence comes from Leptura quadrifasciata, assembly GCA_963675555.1. Classification (NCBI taxonomy): domain Eukaryota; kingdom Metazoa; phylum Arthropoda; class Insecta; order Coleoptera; family Cerambycidae; genus Leptura; species Leptura quadrifasciata. The sequence goes on from OY776673.1 coordinate 2,228,335, forward strand.
AATTTGCGCAAAACATGATTTACGTTTTTTAACATAACAAGATTAATGTTGTCAAAATATTGATGTTACAACTTGAACTGTTAAATAGTCGCGTATTTCATATCATTTTTTTTTCCTGATAAGATAACAATACCATTTAAATTTTAGTAGCTTTTTTCCACGTTTTTCCTTGACTGTTCAACTCACTTATACAAAACTATAGATCACTATCCCTAATAACAACCCTATCTAAAATATTTGAAAAAGTAATTAAAGCGAGACTAAACTCATACCTTAAATAAATTTAACCTTCTGTCTGATAACCAATACGGTTTCAAGGATGCAATAATAGATCTCACAACCAATATTTATTTAGCGCTAGATGAATGAAACCTTGTCTATGTACATTTATTGATCTTAGTAACCTATTTGACACAGTCAGTTATGAATTACTCTTACAGGCACTTGAAGATATTGGAGTCAAAGGCACCTGCCTAAAATTTTTCCAAAGTGTCATTTTAACTAGAGAGTAAAGGATACACTCAACGAGTCATTAAATATCGAGTATGGAGTACCACAAGGGACGGTGTTAGAACCGCTACTATTTTCAGTTTATGTAAATGGAATATTTTCCTTTGTAAATCACAGGCAAAATAATCAGCTTTACCGGTGATACTGCAAGTTTTCATAAAGCTGACACGTGGGATGAAATAAAAGACAAAACTGATAGGCTGAAAAATCTACCTAAGAGAACGCTATTTGAAAATTATTTGATTTGATTACATTTATTTCCACAGATATTAAATAAATAATACACCACAGGTAATGACGACCCCCTTTATCCCGGAAGGCTCTAGAAGAGCCTTGTGTGGGAGGGGGCTACACATTTAGAGACAAGGGGGACACACCCAATATTCGTGTATAGTGAAAAAATCCCTCTCACAGTATTTTCCACTGCCACGACCGGGGATCGAACCCGGAACTTTTGGGTGAGAGGCAAGTGCGCTCACCTCTCGACCATCAGTCATACAAAGTCATTATTTCCAAAATTTGGTAGAATATATAATTAAACATGATATGGGATATCCATTAATATTAATAACTAGGAAATTTTGATAAATACTCTTTTGTACCCGACAATTTTCGGGTAAATTTTAATTTACTACTTAGAGTATTAGCTTTCGATCTTCTGTTCTACCTTACATCGATTCAATACTGTTATAGTTCAAGTAGGAATAAATTGATACAGAAAAAACGTAACCAAAACTTTACGACCTCATTAAAATATCATTATTCTTTGTGCTTCCTCGACCGACCCTCGACCGCAAAGCATCTCGCTCGTTTTTAATGTGCGGCGAGTCGTTTGATCGTTTGCTGTTAGGCATGCCGCCGATGGCCCGCGGCGATAATAATGATGTCGTAGAGTTTTTGTTTCGCTTTTTGTGTCAGGAATTGGTAATATTTTGCTGAGTGAGGTTATGTCCCCCAGAGGACGCGTTACGTTATGTCGAAACGGGGCTCAATGCGGTGAGGTTAGAATAGTTTGAAGTTCCCGCGTTACCAAAATTGCGCCGGCCCTAGTGCAGGGACAACAAGAGTGCACACGGGGCCCGTTGAAGGCACGGAAACCGCGGAGGACTATGTGGGCCCTGGAGCGGAGCCCCATTTTTGACAGCACGGGGGGCGGCCCTGACGGAGCCTTAGCGCAGGGGCTCTGGAGTCCCAAAGGGACCCATTCTGGGTGCGGAGCTCCGGCTCAACTGGGGCCATTTCTATTTTTTGCTAACCAAATTTTTAAACAATTCCCTAGGCTCTTCTAATTAACTGATCAAAAGATTTTCAACTTTCTAAATGGTTTAGTTTAGCCTCGACAACATTTTGAAAATTTCGAAATTTTCTTGCGAAGTCTAATTGCAAAATTATTATGCAAAAACTAAAAGTCCGCTTTTGATGAAATTTGGTGGGAAGGTTTATTATATTAAAAAGTTTTCTTTAGCCAAGTATGAAGGTCCTACGTTGACAGCACGGGAGGCGGCCCAAACGGAGCCTTAACGCGGAGGCTCTGAAGTCCTAAGGGGGGGGCCCATTCTGGGTGCGGAGCTCCGGCTAAACTGGGGCCATTTTTATTTTTTGCTAACCAAATTTTTAAACAATTCCCTAGGCTCTTCTAATTAACTGATTTTAATATTTCAAAATCAATTTGAAAATTTGAGTGCTCTTTTATATGTCAAAAGATTTTCAACTTTCTAAATGCTTTAGTTTAAGCCTTAGCAACATTTTGAAAATTTCCAAATTTTTTTGAGAAGTCTAATTGCAAAATTATTATGCAAAAACTAAAAGTCCGATCTTAATGAAATTTTGTGGGAAGATTTATTATATTAAAACGTTTTCTTTAGTCAGGTATGAAGGTCCTATGTATAATATAAGTATTTGAGAAAAATTCCACAAATAACTTGCTAAACATAATATTTTTAGTCGCAAACTCCTCTATAAATCCTTATTTTACTATAAGGAAAGTAACCAGACTGCAACCAAAGTTACAAATCTGGCGCGTTAAGTGTAATAATTGCATATTACCATCAAAACGCTAGCTAGTAAAATAAGGGTTTATAGAGGAGTTTGCGACTAAAAATATTATGTTTAATATTCCGCCCTCTAAAAGCACATTTGAACTATGCTAAGCCAAGTCAGGATATTTATTTTTCGATTGCAACAGACACTGGACCGCTAGATGGCGCCTGCTGGCTGTTTTACATGTCGCTATTGTAAAAATACCGGGATGTACTATAGTCAAAGGATTCTCATGTCGGTCGTCGCATACCTACCTTGCACTGACGAGAGCCAACAGCTCGAAACTGCGGTCTGCAAGTGGTGTGTGACGACTGGCAAGGGAGCTCCTTTAAGTAGGATCAGTCTTTCGGCTGGTGTTTGTTGCAATCGAAGCATTAGCGTTTTGATGGTAATATGCAATTATTACACTTAACGCGCCAGATTTGTAACTTTGGTTGCAGTCTGGTTACTTTCCTTATAGTAAAATAAGGATTTATAGAGGAGTTTGCGACTAAAAATATTATGTTTAATATTCCGCCCTCTAAAAGCACATTTGAAATAACTTGCTATTTCAATTTTTTTTTTTGTTATTTTTACTACTTTTGCAATAGTAAAATAGCTATTTATGCCATCAGTTACGAAATGCCTAATTTTGTGTAACGCGTGAGATTTTTGCGGAACGAACGAAGTGAGTTTCGCAAAAATTCACAAGTTACACAAAATTTCATTTCGTAACGTATTGCATACAAGATTTTTTCTAATTTTGAAGAAAGTAATAAAAAAATTAAATTTAATATAATTGATAAAAATTTGGAAAACATAAATTTAGTTTGTTGCTGTTACTTGTTAGTTGTCAGTTTGACATTTTGTAAAAAAGTCTAGACGGAAGGTTTTTAGTGAGATTGATATATTTTTAGTTTTATTTTTTAAAAATGAGTAATTCAAGTTCTGAAGAGCTACCAAGCGATATTGAAGAGGCAGCAGGTTATGCTCTATTATCAGTAATTCCCAAAAAGTCAAAGGCAGTTTATGATTTGGCATACGAAAAATTTGTTACGTGGTGTGATGAGAAGAAAATTAAACATGTTAATGAGAAAGTTTTACTTGCATATTTTGAGGGTAAGAAAGATCTAAAAGTTTCCACATTATGGACACTTTACTCAATGTTAAGGTCTGAACTAAATCTGAAAAGGAATATTGATATTAAAAAATATACAAATTTGGTAGCATATATTAAAAGTCAAGCGGACGGGTACAGTGCTAAAAAGTCAAAAGTTTTTATTAAAGAAGATTTTGCCAAATTTTTAGTGGAAGCTGATGACAAAGAATACTTAATGGCTAAGGTTGCAATGATAATTGGAATGGCAGGAGCATGCAGAAAAGCAGAATTAACATTTCTTCCAGTTGAAAATGTTATAGACGAAGGAAGCTATTTTCATGTTGATATCCCATCCCACCTTCAAAAACAAAAGTTATACGGCAGTTTGCAATTACCACTGGAGACATTGAAAATACGAATCTTCTTGAAATATTAAGAAAATATATTAAGTTGCGTCCCCAGGTTCTTAAACACAACAGTTTTTTGTAAAATATGCGAATGGAAAATGTACCAGAAATCCTGTTGGAATTAACACATTTAGCAGTCTGCCAAAAGTTATTGCACAATTTCTTCGTCTTTCAAACCCTGTTCTATATACTGGCCACTGCTTTAGAAGAAGCTCTGCCACTTTTCTAGCAGACAGTGGCGCTGATATTTTAAAATTAAAGAGGCACGGAGGTTGGAAATCTAGCTCTGTTGCGGAGGGATATGTCGAAAATTCTATGAATAATAAGAAACTTATAGCGCAAGAAATATTTGGTGAAACATCTAAAGCAATGTGCGCCACTTCCCAAATAACAGCAAGTTCGAGCAATGAAAAAAATATGTCGTCGGGAATTAATTTGAATAATTGCAATAATTGTGTTATCAATATTTATAATAATTAATTAATTTATAATTTATGTTTTTAACTTGTATTATAACAGTTTAATAAATAGAATAATTCTTTTTGTCACTAATTTTGAAATACATTTTTCGTCACCAATTGCATAAAATTTTACTTTATGCAACTAGTTACAAAAAGTAAGACGTTTCATAATGTCAATCAGTTTTAAAAAGTGTCACTTTATATGTCAAAATTAGAAAAATGAATTTTTGGATTCGCAACCAACTGCATCTTATTTAAAATTTAAATACAAAACTTCCTCATTACGTACATCATTTACATAAACATTCAACATTATTTAATTGTCAACAAAAAAATGTTGGATTAATTATGTACCCATGTGACTTCCTACGGAAATGAAGAGTTGTTACTGTATAGAGTACGTTATTAGTACCATAAATAGCAAGTAAGCAACTGATATTTACAAAGGTCATTGCCAAATGACACTATGGCCCCCTTCTAGCAACATTTTTATTCAAACGAAACTTATCGTTCATTTGATAGTAATTATTCCAAGAGGTTATCATTATTGGTACAGTAAAAATTGTGTAAACCATATATTATTTATAGCCTGTTTTCCTTTTCTTTATTGTTCATTTTTTAATTCAGACCAGTTCGCTGGTGGTATAACAATAATATATTTAACTCGCGATGCTGTAGACATTGTCCCCATTCCGGTGTAAGTGTTTCCCGTAGAGGGTGGTTACGGCAACGGAAATATATTTGTAGTACAGTGCAGTGATTTTTTTTAGGTACAAATTATTCAGTTATAAACCCACTATATGGGGCTGTACTTACGTTATATGATAACTAAATTAGGTACGTAGCTGGTGCATTTTATTGTATAGATGAATATAATTACCTTTATAAAAATATAAAAATATTGTTGCCTATGCAGGCAAATCAAATTGGAATTGTTAGTGATTTATATTTTAGTAGTACGGTCGTGAGCAAAAAAAAAAGTCTTATAACGGTATTTTGCTAAAGTCTAGTTGTGTACATCTAACTTTAATTTTTGTGGCATTGTCAGTTAGTTGTCATAATTTATTGCAAGTGGCCAAAAAACTAATATGCCTCATATAAGCGATTTAGTTAAATCTGGAGTTATTGCTAAAGCAGAAGGTGGATGGTCAATGAGACAAATTGCACTGCGTTGTAATATTGACAAAAAAAATCGGTGTGTAACATTTTAAGAAAGTGAAGAATAAACGGTACGATTAGTAGAAATCCTGGATCAGGGCGACGAAGGATATCAACTCAACAACAAGATTTGCAATTGGTAAATGCTTTAGTAGAAAATCCATTTTACTCAGTTATTCAGGCTGTTGAAGAAACGAATTTTCCTGGATCGAGTAGTACTGGTCGCCGGCGACTAAGAGAATCGGAGCTACGCTGTCATGCAGCAGCACAGAAATACTTACTTAAAGCTGAACATAAAGAAGCTCGAGTAGGATTTGTGCTTGAATTTTTAGCGCATAATGTAAATTTTTAGAACACTGTAATCTTTACAGACGAAAAAACTTTCCTGTCAACACACAGCGATCGTATTCGTGTTTACTGCCCTCCGAATACTCGATTCAATGAGAAATATATATCTAACAATGATAAAAGTGGTAGATTTTCCGTCAATATGTGGGCTTGGATATCGGCACGTGGTCCTGGTGTTTTGTGGCATATTAGAAACGATTTAATAGTGAAACGTATATTAGGATTTTAGACAATATTATGCTTCCTTCTGTGTCACAATTATTTCCTAATAATGAGTTCATATTTCAACAAGACAATTGTTCCGTTCATACTGCTCATACCGTAACTAACTGGTTTCAAGATAACAACATCAATGTTCTTAACTGGCCCAGTCATAGTCCAGATCTTAACCCTGTGGAAGAAGTATGGGGAATACTCGTGAGAAGTATCCAAAAACGAAATATGAGACCACGGAATGCCGAAGAATTACTGGAAATAGGAAATAATGCATGGGAAAATATTACTACTGATGATTATTGTATAAGGTTATTTAATTATATGCCAAACAGACTTATAGAAGTTATAAATAGAAATGGTGCAATAACGAAATAGTAATAGTTAATTTCTTGTTAAGTAGGATATCCTTTGTCATTTGATCCAGGATTTCTACTAATCGTACCGTTTATTCTCCACTTTCTTAAAATGTTACACACCAAATTTTTGTTAATGTTATAACGCAGTGCAATTTGTCTCATTAACCATCCATCATTTACTATAGCAATAACTAGAGCATTAAAATAAAAAATAAATTAAAAGTGATATCTGTTTTATTTCGGCTACTCATTACATATCCAAATAGAGACAGATTTATATTGGAAAAAAAAGTTGTCCTATTTTTTTCTGCTCACGACAGTACCGTGGGTGGGTAACATTTTTTAATTATGTCAATACACAGCATCTATTTAATAATTCATAATATTTACACATAATTTGAGGGCAACAGCACAAACAAAACATGCCCGTTATTAAATAAATGGTATTAAAAAATATATATATTGTACGTTATCAAAACCTTGAAAATACGTTATATATGTCGTAATTATTCAAATGAGGTCATTGGTGAATTTTTTATGTTGCACGTTTTAATGCTCCATGTAAATAGTTTAATTTATATTTAGTTATGTTTTCACAGAACAATTCCCTATATATGAAACATACGAAGTGCCGATGTGTGTCAAATCTATAAAATCCATAACCTTTTAGAGTATTATTTAAAATTGCTAACATTTTTTTTTAAATGAACGCTTGAACGATCTAAACCCCAACCACTGTACGGAAGGCAGCTCTGTTATTTGTTATTGAGGTGTATTGACCCTTCTTGTAAACGTTAAAAATAATCTGCATTTGTATGACTGGTGGTCGAGAGGTGAAACGGCCACCAGGTTTGAAAGGATTGTATTATTGCATTCTAATTCCAGACTGGAATTAATCATTATAAAATGAAATAAATCACATAAATTAAATAATTAGTTAAGGTAGAAATGTAAATTATAGGCAATAAAAAATTATTTTAATTGGTAAAAATTGCTTCTCACCCAAAAGTTCCGGGTTCGATTCCCGATCGTGGCAGTGGAAAATACTGTGAGAGGGATTTTCCACTTACGGATATTGGGTGTGTGTCCCTTGTCTCTTAATGTGTAGCCCCCTCCCGCACAAGGCTCTTCTAGAGCCTTCCGGGCTAAAGGGGGGGTCGTAATTACGTGTGGTGTTATTTATTATTATTATTATATATTATTAAGGTTCAACTTATTTTGGTATTTTACACTCATAACATATAACATTTTTACGCTGAGAGCATTTCGTTGTTTATGAAATTTAATTAGCATTATTGTTATTTGAAGGTTAAGTATAATGTGCGTAACATGATTGAGTGTATTTACTTGTATTTTACTCCAATAAAAAAACAGTACACGTAAATAATATTTCCTAGTAGTATCAGTGATTACATATTAATTATTAACTTGTGAACGCTCGAAGCGTAAATATTAACCTTTCAAACGGGAACAATAATTTTTCTCATCAGTTTCCTGTTTCATTTCTCGCCCTACCGTATTTTATTTTGCACAGCCGTCTGCCAGAAATCAGTCGACAAAAAGGTTTACAATCAAATGTGGCGTTCGGAGGTGTTTGTATTTTGATATTTCTTTCGGCTTTAAATGTTATACACTTCCTATACTACTATACAGTTGATAATAGTTTTCTTGAATGATCCTCTGAAGGTCAGCAAAATCATTCATTACTTTTACCACAAATCTGTAAATGTCTACAACACACGCACTTCATAATAAAATTTCTCCTAACGTATAGTTATATTGTTGCTCATCAGTTTATAAATCATTACCACCTTGTTCTGATATTTTTTAACGACATGTCAGTTTGTTAATAAGTTGCAATGTATTGAATGTTTTTTTTTCTGTTACAGGGCTAAACTACAACCGTGTTTAAAAACCTCCATATTAAGAGATAGCATTTATTTTTACAAAAACAATGGTAAGTTCAAGTTTTAATGTTATGCCCCTATTAATTCTATTCATAAAATATTTTTAGTTGGACCGTATAAATTTTACGGGTGTGAAGTTATCCACATCCATATTTTCAAGTAGGACTATAATCGATAAAGTCGTGGGTATAGAGAATATTTCTTATTTTGAAAACAGTTTCTCTAATTACCCTCGTGTTTTAATTAAAAGACAGATTAGGAACAGGAAAATTACATCGGGAAACATATACCAATACGTGCAGGGTGGCGTGGCATGGTGCAGAGGAGGGTCGAATATTTATAAAAAAATTATTCATTCTAGTAATCCCTGTCGAGTCTTAATTCTAACGCGGTTTTATTAAGAACAACGAAATACATCAGGGAAATGTATTGAAATTATTTTCCAACCCGTCACGGAGAGTGAGATAGAGGTTGAAATATTTTAAAAATTTATTATTTGAGTACTTAACAATTACTGTCGAGTTTTAATTTTAACGGGGATTCATTAAGGACACTAAAATACATCAGAAAAATGTATTGAAATCATTTTCCAGCCTGTCTAAGAGGGTGAGATAGGGGTTGAAATATTTTAAAAATTAATGATATAAGTAAATATGACCGGGTTTTAATTTCAACGTGGTTTCATTATGAACAACGAAACAAATCAGAAAATGTATTGGAATGATTTTCCAGCCCGTCTTCTAGACGGACTGGAAAATGATTTCAATACATTTTCCTGATGTATTTCATTGTCCTTAATGAATCCCCGTTCAAATTAAAACTCGACAGGAATTGTTGCTAAAGTAATGAATTTTTAAAATATTTCAACTCCTATCTCACCCTCTTAGACAGACTAGAAAATTATTTCAAAACATCTTTCTGATGTATTTCCTTGTCCTTAATGAATCCCCGTTAAAATTAAAACTCGACATGAATTCTTGCTAAAAATAATGAATTTTCAATCCGTATCTCGCCCTCTTAGACGGGTTGGAAAATGATTTCAATATATTTTTCTGATGTATTTGATTGTTCTTAATGAATCGCCGTTAAAATTAAAACTCGACAGTAATTGTCAAGTACTCAAATAATAAATGTTTAAAATATTTCAACCCCTATCTCACCCTCCTAGACGGGCTGGAAAATGATTTCAAAACATCTTTCTGATATATTTCATTATCCTTAATAAATCCCCGTTAAAATTAAAGCTCGACAGGAATTTTTGCTAAAATAATGAATTTTTAAAATATTTCAACCCCTATCTCACTCTCCTAGACGGACTGGAAAATGATTTCAAAACATCTTTCTGATGTATTTCCTTGTCCTTAATGAATCCCCGTTAAAATTAAAACTCGACATGAATTCTTGCTAAAAATAATGAATTTTCAATCCGTATCTCGCCCTCTTAGACGGGTTGGAAAATGATTTCAATATATTTTTCTGATGTATTTGATTGTTCTTAATGAATCGCCGTTAAAATTAAAACTCGACAGTAATTGTCAAGTACTCAAATAATAAATGTTTAAAATATTTCAACCCCTATCTCACCCTCCTAGACGGGCTGGAAAATGATTTCAAAACATCTTTCTGATATATTTCATTATCCTTAATAAATCCCCGTTAAAATTAAAGCTCGACAGGAATTTTTGCTAAAATAATGAATTTTTAAAATATTTCAACCCCTATCTCACTCTCCTAGACGGACTGGAAAATGATTTCAAAACATCTTTCTGATATATTTCATTGTCCTTAATGAATCCCCGTTAAAGTTAAAACTCGACAGGAATTCTTGCTGATTTTTTAAAATATTTCAACCCCTATCTCACCCTCCTAGACGGGCTGGAAAATGATTTCAAAACATCTTTCTGATATATTTCATTGTCCTTAATGAATCCCCGTTAAAGTTAAAACTCGACAGGAATTCTTGCTGATTTTTTAAAATATTTCAACCCCTATCTCACCCTCTTAGACTGGCTGGAAAATGATTTCAATACATTTTTCTGATGTATTTGATGGTTCTTAATGAATCACCGTTAAAATTAAAACTCAACAGTAATTGTTAAGTACTCAAATAATAAATTTTTTAAATATTTCAACCCCTATCTCACCCTCCTAGACGGGCTGGAAAATGATTTCAAAACATCTTTCTGATATATTTCATTGTCCTTAATGAATCCCCGTTAAAATTAAAACTCGACAGGAATTCTTGCTAAAATAATGATTTTTTAAAATATTTCAACCCTTATCTCACCCTCTTAGACGGGCTGGAAAATGATTTCAATACATTTTTCTGATTTATTTAATTATGCTTAATGAATCCTCGTTAAAATTTTAACTCGACAGTAATTGTTAAGCACTAAAATAATAAATTTTTTAAATATTTCAACCCCTATCTCACCCTCCTAGACGGGCTGGAAAATGATTTCAATACATTTTTCTGAGGTATTTGATTGTTCTTAATGAATCACCGTTAAAATTAAAACTCGACAGTAATTGTTAAGTACTCAAATTTTTTAAATATTTCAACCCCTATCTCACTCTCCGAGACGGGCTGGAAAATAATTTCAATACATTTCCCTGATGTATTTCGTTGTTCTTAATAAAACCGCGTTAGAATTAAGACTCGACAGGGATTACTAGAATGAATAATTTTTTATAAATATTCGACCCTCCTCTGCACCATGCCACGCCACCCGGCACGTATTGGTATATGTTTCCCGATGTAATTTTCCTGTTCCTAATTTCTCTTTTAATTAAAACACGAGGGTAATTAGAGAAACTGCTTTCAAAATAAGAAATATTCTCTATACCCACGACTTTATCGATTATAGTCCTACTTGAAAATGTGGATGTGGATAAATTCACACCTGTATAAGTTTTTTCGTACTCTGTTATTTTTTTTTCGGCTTATAAATGAATATATTAAATATACACTTCCAATATAATTATTTTTTAAAAATATTTGTGTTAGTTACACGCCGAAAGAGATTTGTTTTATATTAAACATTCGATTTTTTGTGGTTGATTTGTATAGATTAAACGTATTTTTTTTTATTTATCAAAAATCAAGATTATTAAATTGGTCTATTTCTATAATGCTGTGTGTTTTATATTTTTTAACTACAAAACGTCATACATTTTAATTTCCTTGAATATGTTTTTATTCCTGTTCCAATTACAACTCTGTGTTACTAACTGAGCTAGCTACAAAACCGTTTCAAAACTTGGGCATATTTTAAAAGATAATGAACAAACGTCTGCCGGAGAACCGGAAAACCTATACTAATCAACTAATTTGATAGGCTTAGCTCCAATTAATAACAATAATTGTCAGTGGTGCAGAAATAAATTTGATAGTATGTAACAAAGTGGGTGCTCGTTACTTTAGTGGTGGATAGTACACATCGAAATTATGGAAAAAAGTCCGTATCAATATAGGTATGCAATAAACCTCCTTACCGAGTTACGTGCACCATAAAGTTTGGTCAGAAGGGTACGATAAGGCCCAAAAAGAGATCCCTTAGTCGTAGGTTTTTTAACGCATTTTTAGATGATAAAGATTTTTTTAGAATAATCGAGAATGTTCCTTGTTCCTCTTTATTTCATCCCAACAAGATTGACGATTTAAAAAGCATCAATTTTGGCTAATTAGCATGAGCAATATCTATTTCTGTGTTAATGTGAATGATCCATCTTTACACGTCTGAAGGACTTTTATTATACTTTCCAAAATGGATATTAAACGTTCACAAATAAGGGTTCAAAACAATCGTTTCAGACGGAGAATAATACAAACTCAAATAAGGGTTCAAAACAACCGTTTCAGACGGAAAATAATACAAACTTCACTGATGGTACCAATTGGACGTCGTAACACTATAAATCTAACACGGTAAATACTAACACTTTCTTAAATTTAAACCTGAACAGGAATTTTGAAAACACAAGAAAAAGACAATATAAAGTTCAAAATTATATATTAAATCTTAAAAAAAAATTATGTTTTACAAAAACGTTTAAGAAAAATGTATTGACAAACTATAGTCTGGCCCGTGTACAACACATAGTGAGGAGAACGACTCATAATGTATCCAACTAACATCCAATGTGCGGTTTATAGCTAAGATTCAAGAAAAGTTTTATGTTTATAATTTTGGTGGGCTTTTGCTTGCCTGTCTATTGACGTATTTTCAGTTCAATATCAATTTAGTTCGTTCCTCGGAGCTTAAAAATGCTTGAATCGCAACGACTTTGAATTATATCCTACAATTATAGATTCATACGTTCAAGCAAGGCGGTCCCATGCACATTCTGAGCATGGTAACTATACTTTTCTGACACCGAATCGCTGAGGAACCGGTTTAGGGCAAATACGCTTAAAATCCATCATTTTCCCGTCAAAATCGACTGCTATCGACTGGATAACTTGTCCTCATATTTAACACAACGCATGAGTTGCAGTGCTGCACAACGGAGATTGGTAAAAGGGTTTTTATTTTCGTCGGTTTTCGTTATACTTTCTAAATTTTGTGATCGGGGCGACATTACGCCCCATGCACTTACACTTTCTAAAATTACACTCCTTGATGAGTTTCTGATATTTTTGCATAAAAAACGCTCCGTAGAGCGAAAATGTGATTTAATGTATAAAAACCTCTTCCAACGGCGTTCTTACGTGAAGCACGCTTTTCATGCGAAATGTAGGATTTTGTTACAGTTTCGAAAAGTTCATCGAGGGTTTTGGCGTGTTCTTTAACATTAACGGCGATTGTGACAATACTCTATTACAATATCGATTTAGATAAGAAAGATACGTTTAATAAAATACGTATATTGAAAAAAATATATTTGGAACATGCTGAACTTTCATGTGAACCACGTAATCATAAGTCCTTCTATCTTCCTACCCTACGAACAAACGTACTGAAATACTCGTCTTTGTCTTTGCGGACCTATGTTGATGGGATTTTTTTCATCATTATTTTGAAGCCACATGCGTAAAGTAGCAGACACTCTATTTTATACATATATGTGGTGTGACGTTTTGTACGTTTATTTTACCTATGCATTTTTTGCTAGCCATCTTACGGTACAATTACTGCTCCAATAGCTAAAGAGCTACAACCAAATTTTCAAAATAATTTGGCCCTAAAGCCTGAACGAGTTACAGAGAGAGATTTATTGCTAAGAGATACGGAGAACAATCTCTGCCAGCCTCATTTGGTAGGTCAAATTAGTACTATATTTCAGAAATCATGCAGGGTAAAATAATAACCATTAGAATTGTTAAGGAAAATATTGAAATCTTATACAGAGCGTCATTTTTTAATTGTGAATAATATCTAAATTTTTTGATATTGTAACCCTTATCGAGACAAGGAGTTTGAAACAAAATTCGTCAAAATCCTTTGCTTTTCTTGTGAGCTATTGCGTTTTCCATTTTTTTTAACCGGCTTAAAAATATATTTCGCAATTCGATGCTTATGCACGTATGTATCTTTGTCTTCGAGTTTCTCCGAAACTAGTGAGCATTTGGCTTGGAATTTTCATGTTAGGGAGCGAACAAAATTCAAACAAAATGTCAAACAAAACAATAGGTAAAGTTCAAGTAATAAATATTCGAGACATAAAAAAACCAAGCAAAAACTTTACGACCTCATTAAAATACCGGTACTCTTTTTTTGTGCTGTTCACAAATTGACTCGCTTACCTTTATATGTTTTTAATGTGCGTCGGGAATGTTTCATGTCAGGCTTGGCGCCATGGCCCGAAGCGATATAATTATGTTGTAAAGTTTTTGTTTGCATTTTTTATTTATTGGGATCTACTTACTTCAACTTAGCGCCATGGCCCGCGGCGATAATAATTATGCCGTAAAGTTTTTGCTTAGTTTTTTTTGTCTCAGGAAGTCCTTACTTGGACTATACCTATTGTTTCATTTGACATTTATTCTCTAGTTAAAAGTTAACATTAACCATGTGTTGATAAACCGAACCTAAGTGACATAAGTAACGTCTCGGTCGTTTTGTAGTGATTTATAATCCAATCAAAGGCTATAAAAATTGGCGCTGATAAGGATGAGAGGTCATGGACATTTTGGGGTTAGCCGTTTGATAACCAATGACCGCACGTAAATCATTTCAGTCTAATTGATAAGTTAGAAGCAAAAATACATAATAACGGGTTCGGCAGACTGAAATATCCATTTTCAAAGTTAATTCATGTCATAATATAATGAGATATAAATTCAAATCAAGTCGCCATGCTTTCGTGTTCAATGGACGCGCTTTCGCCAACTAAGTTGGCGTCATCTTCCGATGATTAAAACTTCCAGTTTGCACAAGAATTAATTAAAACTCTTTAAATTTTTTTTGTTCTCTTTTCGAGGCAGTTAAAATTTTAAAGAATATTTTTTATTCCTATATTCATCAACCAAAGGAGTAATAAATAAATAACTTAAAATCATAAAATAAGATTAAGTTTTATTTTGTACATGTTAATACGGATTTTTATCAAGCAAATGTTGAATCAATCAATAATTTGACTAAAATGAATATATGATTGAAATTGACGCGTTTTATTTGCTGAATATAATATACAATAATTTAGACAATAACATGATTTTAAATAAACTCAGCAGCGCAGCCTTGATTTTCTATTTTCGACACGTGGACAGCTTTATTAAACATTTATTAGACATTTCAAGGTATAATAAGCATTAACAAAATTGCTATATATTAAGTACAATTATTCGTTATAAAAATTAATTACAATCGTTTTGCTTTATTGAAATCGATAAAGATTACGCAATATAAGCACATATAGCCATATTTTCATATAAAAATAGCACTCTTATGGAAATAACCATCAGAGCTAAGATAAATATAGTTGTTTGTTCGAGAAGCCGAACTCAAAATAATCTAGGTGGCATGTCCATTTGTTATCAAAGCTTCTCATGCATCAGGTTATGTTCTTATTCTATTGTTTTAGCATATAATGCGTATACATTTCGACATTTGCCTGGTGGTAAACCAGGTTCTCTCTGTGGCTAGCATTTAATACCTGTTTTATGGCTACCTTTGATCATTGTTACGCATATTATTGTCAGTAAACTAAGTTAGAAAACCATTGTTGAATATGCAACAAGTACTAGTCGTCTTTTGCCACGACCTACTTATTCTCAAAGACTATTTGATGACCATCCAGCTTAC
Organism: Leptura quadrifasciata; assembly: GCA_963675555.1. NCBI lineage: Eukaryota > Metazoa > Arthropoda > Insecta > Coleoptera > Cerambycidae > Leptura > Leptura quadrifasciata. The sequence continues at coordinate 2,244,063 of OY776673.1, forward strand.
CTGCGAAAATAAAGCCGTGCTTTGGCGACTCATTATCATTCACCTCAAATTATACGGGAGCTTTCCAGCTTTCAAAAAGCATTTTGAGGGTTATTTATAAATTGATTAAAAAAGCGCTCTGTATGTGATTCATTGTTTGAATTTGTTTAATTTGTGTTTTTGTCTTTTAGACGACGAAACCTTCAAACGGTGCAACGGAGTTGGATAGCTTTCTACCTCAGGACAATTCAACGATAAATGGAGTCACAAAGTAAGTACCCGTTATTATGTTCTTAAAATAATGAAGTCGATAAAGAGTAGAGGCCTTGCTGAGCCCTAAAAAATGCATATATTTTTTGAGCGAGAAATTATTTATTTATTTACTTATTTCAACAATTATCCAACGAGATAATATCCCTGTTACACTTATGCAACGTGTGATATATGATAAGTCATTTTCAGTTTTTTTAGGTCTCAAGTGGTATAGACCTATTTTTATAAGCGTTTCTCAGATGATTCGGTTCCCTATTCTATGCTCGTTCGGCGCATCTATCAGCTTTCTGTCAGTGTCAAGTGACATTTAAAAAATTCTACTTTCAATGTCAGTGGTCGAAAAAGTAACATGAAAAACAGACAAATTGAGGGTATCCTATTTCATACAATCCATAAAGTTTCTATTCTATATTTAACTTGTGAGAATCCGAGATGAGTCAGCATAAAAATGAACATAACAAAACCAACAGAACTTCTGTATCAGTATCAGGTAACAGCGTCCACTACGTGAAATTTTGTCGTGATTTTTTTTGGAAACTGTTTAGTTTTTTATGGAAAATAAAGTAAAATTTAAAAAAAATCTCTGCAACAATGAGCGCGATGCGATCATCTACATGGCTTCAAATATTTCGAAAGCGACGCCAGTTCCAATTTGGTAATTCTGTTCAGACACTTTTTGTTAACCGTCACGTGTCATCTGTATATATTGTTAAAACTGCAACGTAAATGTAAATGAGTAAAAAAAAATCGACTAAACGAAAACTGCTTGCTGTTTCGTAAAAGTTATCAGCAGGTCATCTTTCGCAACAATACCCCATAGTTGTTGGCTCATTGTTAATAGTTTTGTTGTATTAGCATAAACCAAAATGTGCTCTCCTTGTTGCAGATACAAAATATCCAAAGGCAATGACTTGGAGGCGGCGAGCTCCGAATTCGATCCATTTAAAGACAGGAGGCTCGAACACCCAGTTTCGTAAGTAGAAAATTTTATTATTTTCTTTATTTATTTTGTGGCAAGGTTTTGTGTCGATAAACATGGTACTAGCTTCCCGATATTGTAAATATGCTAAGTACACAACTGTGGCCCAGTTTTTGAAATACCTACCTGTTTAGTAGCTGCACGTTTTCCTCATATGAATTTAATATTTAAAATATTAATTGTATTTTTTTGCCTCATCGCAATTTACAAAGTGAGAAGTTATTTGTATTATAAAAATACTCGTATGTTTACATAGTGGCAATTCATATTAGAAGTATTTTAAAATGTATTATAAAAAATATTTCGTTTGAAAATCTTGCTTGTCAACTCGACAGGGTTGCCAGCTGGAATGTTCATTTATTTATAAGTTATTATTGTAAATTACAACGTGGAAATCTGTTTGCGTGTGACACATAAACGAGTGTCCTCCTTTCAACAGTCGACAGACAACCAAAATAAGTTGAGTTTCCTCTATAAACATACAGTGAGGTTCATAAGTAACGGATAATTTCATTATCTACGTAATTAATAATTTATGAGTGATTTAAATAGTGGGGTCGTTTTTTTCGATTTTTTTTTGTGATGTTATGAAGTCGGACCCCCTCTATCATCCGGAAAATTTTCCGATCGCACTTTTCACGAGGAGGGGGGGAAGATATAGTAAAGATATTTGTAAAAAAATCGGCAGCTACTGGAAACGGCTGGAACCTCCCCACTCGGTAGATCTTTGAAGCCGAAAAGAGCATTAAATTGTGTGACAAAACGGCACTAAACGTAATCCGATCTCAGCCAAAACCTTTTCAGATCTTCCGGGGCACTAAAAAAACCCTCAACTTAATGAATTTACAATCATCTATGCGAGTTATTACCTACATTATCGCTCGTTGAATAATATACTATTAGGATATTAACAACTTTAACATCACTTGAACGACTAAGAAAGTCTAGTTATCCTAAATACTACAGATTTGTAAAGCCACAAACTGAAAATTGGTAAAGTGATAATCTATAATAAATTCACCAACGAAGGTACAGAAAGCATATGATATTGATATTGTTACATCTACCTTTAAAGTTTGTGACAATCCACTAAAAGTTACAAATATGCCGAAATCTTATTAACATGACATGACACCAACGTTATCGGATGACAAACGATGACAATGACAACCGTCAAAATTTGCTCATCGCAATCCGATCGCTAATGTCATGCGAAATGCGATGATCTATGCTTCATATTTGCTTTGATTTTAATATTTTTTTTCACGGAAACCAAATCGAAAGGGTGGAAGTGTGATATATCGTTGAAATCAGAATTTTAACTGCTTTTCAATGGTTCCATTACAAACTGAAAGTAATTATAAAATAAACAACTTGTTGCGTCAAAATGGCACTAAACGTAATCCAATCTCAACCAAAACCTTTTCAGTTCTTCTGGATCACTAAAGAAACGCACATGCAAAGTTTCATTCAAATCCGTTCAGTAGTTTCGGCGCTATCGTGCTAACACACATACACACACACGCAGACATTTTTCAAAAACCACTTTTTTCGGTTCCTAGGACCTCAATACGTAAAGATTTGATGTTATCTCAATTTTCGATTTGAACCAATTTTAGTAACCTCTCACAATTTTATTGTGGAGAGGTTAAAAAATGATTTTTATGTGATATTGCCCCAAAATTGTGGGTGCTCCCACAAGAGGGGAAAAAATTAGTATGTCTAAAAGAGGTCTATAATGAATTGGTTTTGTCCAATTGTATTTACGCATTCTCAACTACCTGACTACTGGCCTAATAGTATTGATCTAATTTACATAATAGGGTTTTCCCACTAATTTTATTTTAACAATTTATGTCGTGAAAATGATATAATAAAACATTTTATTAATTTCCAACAATTTTCTTTTCTAATAAGAATTATTTCTAAGAAAATATCGTTAAAACAACTTGCTGTTAATTTCACTGCTTTTTAAAACGGGCATTTTTACGCGCCAGAATTACGTATCTACCCGGAAAACCAATGAGATTATGGATATAATTAGTTTGTAATAGATTCTAACTGTGTGTTAAAGAAAGCTTTCCTCTAAAACTTCTCAGAATTTCAACTTGTAATGCTTGTACTGTGATTGGTCTAAAGCAGTGGACGTGTAAATATTGGCCAATCAGAATCCAGATAAATGCCGCACAAGTTATTCGTGAAAGCGTCGGACGTTAATATTTTGTACTGTAGTTTAGGTTTAACCTTCACTGACATTACACATCAGATGACTAACCTAAAACGTTAAATTTATATTTTTATGTTTGTATTGTTTGGAGTGAAAATATTATGTTATCAGTTTCTGGTTTATGTTTTATTAATAAAATGGAATCAAGTGGAAGAGGGATATGTTAAAGGTGCCGCTGATAATTTACCTAAAGTAGAAAAGTGCTGATACTGTCAATAAATAGAGGTTATATTATGTTAACAGAGACCAAGATTAATAAACAATCTTGAACAGAGACAACCTCTGTGATTGGATTTCAGGGTGTTGACGTCACAACGCGCCAAGTTATGGCTGTTTAAAATTAGCCCAATATTTTTCAAACTTCAAGGTTTTTTTTGTTACTATTAGTAAAATTAATAAGATAATAAATATGCCATAAATCATTTTTTTACGTGAGTTAAGTATTTCAGCAATAATTTTTTTTCTGGGAAAACCCTATTCTATTAATTATGGAATGATTTACAGCTGCATACCTAAACAAATAATTTCTGAATACATAAATTACTAGGAAATTCTTAATTATTTAACTGACTCTTAATACTAATGTGCCCATTAAGTAATAACCATACTACTCTAAAATAATATTCAGTAAAGGAGAATGATTAATTTCGGTTTGATCATTTAATAAAAAGCCAGATTTTTTATGTTTGTTAATTTTTAAACATTCTAACAAAGATAATCTTAATCCTTTACTTTTTAAATGTAAAATGTTAGAGTCATCTCTAAAAGAATGTTTTTCTTCCAACACATGATTAGCATATGTAGAATCTGTTTTATTCTTTACATAACTATTTTTGTGTTCCGAGTGCCTTTTCTTGAAATTTCTACCCGTTTGTCCAATATACATTCTCTTGCAAGAACCTCAAGTTGACTTATAGACTCCAGATAAGGAGAATGCATGTTTTCGAATAATTCCTCAGTGCATTTTGTGAACGAGATAATTAGGAGAAAAATAATGAGAATTAGATGTATATGTTTTAGAAAGCAAATTTTATTTGGAACCTATTGGAAAAAGGGCATGAAGGTGCCGAAAACAGATTTTTTCACGTTTTCGAAATAGCTCGTAAAAAGACGAAAAAATTAGTTTTGTCAATTGAAATCGGTCAATAACTTTTTGCACAAAAAATTAAAAACCGCTAAATATGGCCATTTTTGCCATTTAATTACAGGGATTGTAATTATCGTAGGAAGTTATTTCGGAGCTTAAATTGTAGTGTTGTACTCTTCTAAAACTTCATGCAAAAATATTAATAACTTTTAGCGGAAAAAGTGAAAATGTAAAAAAGGTGTTTCCAAAAACGGCGTGAAAATGGTCATAGAAACATTTCTCAAAAAGCTATTTCTTCCTGATGATATTCTCTACAACCCTATTATCTTTAAATTTTCGTAAGGTTTTGTTTAGTACCTTAAAAACGCATTTGAAAATCGGGCTATTTCTGAATTTTGGACGTTCGGGCGCTCGAGACGTGGGGAAGTGACGCGTGGTGGGGGAAGTTTCTCTCGCAGCCGGACTTGGAGCGCCGTTAAACGATCGCACTTGCCCCCAGCGCCCATAGTAGTAATGTGGCCAGGGTATTTTTATTACAAAAATATGCAGTCCGTATTTTGTCAAACCTGAATTACAGATAGACTTGCAGAAATGCCTTTAAAAATTTGAAAATTTTGACTGTTGCGAGTCTTTATATTCTGGAAGTGTGTTTATATGTTGATAAGAATAAATCATTCTTTTCTAGTAATCAAGTTAGGGTGTAAATTTTATAATTTATTGGATGAAGCTATTAGGTCTTCTGGTAGTATTCAGATGTTTAAAAGAAGTAAACTTAAAAAACTACTGCTCACCAAAAACTGTTACACGATTAACAATTTTTTTAAATTTACTGTGACTTTCATGTCTTTGTGTATGAATATGTTTTTTTTTTTTGTTTAACAATTACAAACAACTTTGTATTATGTATAATATATATGGTATTTTTCTATTGTTTGTAGTATTTTATGTGACGCGTTCTTCATTCAATGTGTGTATACTTTTACATGTATATACAGGGTGTCTCACCGGATCTGAATCGATAGAGATAGAGAAAAGTACGCATCAGAAAATTTTGAAAATTTAGATAATTACTAATGTCGGTGTGGCCAATCCAACTAAAATAATCACAAGCAGCTGGCACTTCCGCTTATACCGGAAGTCGATACCAACTTGCCTATTTGAAATGGAATACCCTATATATTTTAGGATTTTCGAAAAGAGCATAAAGTTCTGAGTCGAAAATATGTAGCATATCCTATACCTAAACCTAGTCGTTTCAGAGATATTTGACATTTTATAGAAAATTTGACAGGTGCAACGGTTTGCAAGAACCGTTATAACTTTCTTCGTGTAAAAGATCCTCATTTGCTTCTTGTCACGTAAAAAGAACACAAGGAGAACTACGTTCTACAACTGAAATAAATTCAATAATATCATACCAAGTGTTCCATTTTTCGCGTTGCATTTTGTCAACTTCAAACCGCGAAAACTTGTTGAGGTCAAATGGAACACCCTGTATTTTTTATGTCAAGTTGTGTAAAATTGAATTCCCTTTTTTCTGATATTCATTGTGGGGGTTAAAGTTACAACTTTTTGAAATATTTGCGATTTTATTAGAAATTCATGAATTGTTGTTAATCGTTTCATCAAAATAGCCATGATTAGAAACAATCAGTCATTATCTTATGTCAAAGAATGCCAGCACGTTTAAATTATACCAATGAAAACTTTTTAAATTTGCTTATTATTTATGGAGAATGTGATAAAGTAATATCAAGAACTTGCAGCATATTTGCTAATCGATATCCAGAAAAACGGAAACCGTGACCAAACACTGTAAAACGCATACTGGAAAATTTTAAAAATTATGGCTCTGTCAAGGCAAAAATGCAAAGAAGCCTATTGTTGATGACGAAAACATTGAAATAGTCATTCTGGGATATTTTCATGCATTTCCAAGGATGTCATTAAGACAAACTGCTCTGGAATCGGGACTATGCAAGGATTCAATTCACAGAATCTTATTAAAACATAAGTTTCAACCGTTTTCATTCCATATGGTTCAAGGATTAAAAGAAACAGATTTCCTAAGAAGACAGAATTTTTGTGAGTTTATTCTAATAAGGTCTGAGGGTCACGATTCTTATTTGGGAAATATTATATGGACAGATGAAGCAAAATTTACTTAAAATGGACTTTTTAATAGACACAATTCGCATTATTGGAGTGACTCAAATCCTCATATGTTCAGAGAGCGAAACTTTCAGGAAAGTTGACAGTTCAATGTTTACTGTGCCATACAATGACAGTCATTGGTGCCATAAGAAGCGATAGAGTGGTGGCATTACAATTTTTATCAGGAAAATTTAAACGGTAAATTAAATTTTCTCTTCTGCTAATATGTATAGGTACATTTTTGTTTTTTTTTTCTTTTAGGTGAAAGATATCTGAATATATTGTCTGAAAGTTATTTGTGGCATTCTACGAATATTCTTTCCTATTATTTGGGTCTTCTACCACATGTATTATTATCCTCTTCAAAACAAATCACCGAATCTACAAAATAATAAAATTATTGGAAAAAAGCCTCTGCGCCCGTGACGTTTACGCCAAAGGAATAGTCAGAGGTTATGTTTTGCAAATCGGAATAAACACAGAAATAATGTATTAAAGAAAGAAAGAGATTACTTTCCGAAACGTCAGCAAAATACATTATTTCTGTGTTTATTCCGATTTATATTATTTGCAAAACATAACCTCTAACTATTCCTTTGGCGTAAACGTCACGGGCGCAGAGGCTTTCTTCCAATAATTCTATTATTTTCTAGATTCGTTGATTTGTTTTGAATAGGATAATAATACATGTGGTAGAAGACCCAAATAATAGGAAGGAATATCTGAATATCTTACAAAATTTGAATAATAACTATTTAGAAAATTTACCTCCCGCCGAAGATAGAAACATTTTTTATCAGCACGACGGTGCTCCCCCACATAACGCATATTTAATTAATAATTATTTACAAGAAACTTTTATGATCAATGGATTGCCAATAATGGATCTTTCTTATGGCTTCCTCGCTCGCCCGATTTATCAGTTCTGGATTATTTCATTTGGGGAACTATTAAAAATAAAGTTTATGAGAGTCCATAAACAACCATTGAAGACTGTATGCAAAGAGTAAGAAATGCATTTCAAAACATATCACAGGATTCAATTAGAAGAGCTGCCGATGAGGAACTAATCCGAAGGTGCGAAAAATGTGTCGAGATTCGAGGGCGGAATTTTGAGCAATTATTAAATTAAAATGAAATCATATTTTAAATTGATCTTATCTCTGCTATTTTAGTGCATGCCATATCTTCAATTCGATTAATACGCATGTTACAGTGTTAGTGTTATTTTGCGTTTTTGTGGATATCGAGTAGCAAATGTGCTGCAAGCTCTTGATATTACTTTATCACGTTCTCCATAAATAATAAACAAATTTAAAAAGCTTTCGTTGGTATAATTTAAACGTGCTGGCATTTTTTGACATAAGATAATGACTGATTGTTTTCAATCATGGCTATTTTGATGAAATGATTACAACAATTCATGAATTTCTAATAAAATCGCAAATATTTCAAAAAGTTGTAACTTTAACCCCCACAATGCTAATATAAGAAAAAAGGGAATTCAATTTTATACAACTTGACGTAAAAAAATACAGGGTGTTTCGTTTGATCTAAACAAGTTTTCAACTATAGTTGACGCGAAAAACGGAACACTTGGTATGATATTATTGAATTTATTTCAGTTGTAGAACGTAGTTCTCCTTGTGTTCTTTTTACGCGACAAGAAGCAAATGAGGATCTTTTACACGAAGAAAGATATAACGGTTCTTGCAAACCGTTGCACTTGTCAAATTTTCTATAAAATGTCAAATATCTCTGAAACGGCTAGGTTTAGGTATAGGATATGCTACATATTTTCGACTCAGAATTTTATGCTCTTTTCGAGAACCCTAAAATATATAGGGTGTTCCATTTGAAATAAGCAAGTTGGTATCGACTTCCGGTATAAGCGGAAGTGCCAGCTGCTTGTAATTATTTTAGTTGGATTGGCCACACCGACATTAGTAATTATCTAAATTTTCAAAATTTTCTGATGCGTGCTTTTCTCTATATCGATCGATTCAGTTCCCGGTGAGACATAATGTATATATTTTTGTAAAGAAGAAATAAAGATTATTATTATTATAATTAAATGGCAAAAATGACCATATTTAGCGGTTTTTAGTTTTTTGTGCAAAAAGTTATTAACCGATTTGAAAAAAAATTTCTTTCGCATCGATAACGTGAAAAAACCTGTTTTCGGCACTTTCATGCCCTTTCTTTCAATAGGATGCAAATACAATTTGCTTTCCAAAACTTATACATCTAATTCCCACTATTTTTCTACTAATTATCACGGTCACAAAATGTACTGAGGAATTTTGCGAAAAAATAAACTATCTGACCTGGATTAATATTCACATCACGTTTTCTGAAATGAACAGAAACTTTTTGCGTTGCCTAAATTAGTAAGGGTTTCAAATTTCGAATTGTCTTTATTTCTGTCTGTAGGATAAATTAATTCTAAAGTTTTATTCATGTGTTTCCCAGTTAACAATTTGTCGATTATCATATACACTATTAACAGCAACTTGTTTTATGATGTGAAACATAAACAAACAATCTCGCTTATTAAATGATCGGACCGAAATTAATTATTCTTTCTCCTTTACTGAATATTATTTTAGCGTATTATGGTTATTATTTAATAGGTGCATTTAAATGATTGGGAATTTCCTAGTAATTTATGTATTTAGTAGTTATTGGTTTGGGTATTACAGCTGTAAATCATTCCATTATTCCTGGAATTATATAAATTAGATCAATACTATAATTATAATTTGTTGACTATTTAGTTTTTAAGTTTAGAAAATTTATTGTTTAAATTTAGTTATCACATCACCATCTGATGAAACCTAGATGTTAGGCGAAACAATTGTGGAAAAATAAATAAAAAATTGTGAAAATCTTTCAGTGTTTTGTAAAGTAAAATTTGGAAATTGGATGAGGAAAGTTTGCCATGCAATTCCATGTAAAGTAATATATTACAATCGAAGTTAAATACTTATATCCCAATTGTTCTATCAATCTAAATGCACTTATTTATTTATTTTAGTGACTGTGATACTTTAACTCATCTCCTCAAAGCATCGCTGGGTACTGGAATTCTGTCTATGCCTGCTGCCTTTTATGCATCTGGATTAGTTTTGGGAATTTTTTCAACGGTCTTAGTAGCAGTTATATGCACCCATTGCTCATATATTTTGGTAAGCATCAATTATAATTAAAATTTTTCAAATCGACCACAAGGGTCAGATAATCAGTCTTGTCATGATATTAACTAAGTAGTTATAATTCTTCAGTAATCGGCTCAGTTGGCGCCTGAATGTTTCTAACTTATTTTTGCTTACAATCGAGATTTGAGTTTGAATAATAAAGTCGGGAGGTTGAAATTAGAATAATTAATTAAGTTGCAAATGTATTTTTTAAGGTGTAATTCCCGAGACAAATATTTTTTTGCAAATTTGTTTTGTTACACTTTGTACTGTCGATGTCGTGCGCAAAAAATGGGACAAGTCTTATAACCTGTTTTTGCTAAAATCTAGTTGTGTACATCTAACTTTAATTTTTGCGACATTATCCTTTTCGGCTACTCATTACATATTCAAATATAGACAGATTTACATTAGAAAAAAAATAGTTGTCCTATTTTTTTTCTCACGACAGTACAGATAAAAATAAAGTGTTAAGAAATGTTTGTCATACATCCACAAATAAATATTTTGCTCGTAGAAAACAAATACTTTTGAGTCGAAATAAATTTATTTGTTACAAACTTATTAGGTATTTCCCTTTATATTTGCTTTATATGATCAAAATGTGTGAAGTTGTGAGAAATATGCCTCCCAAACTGCAATTTTATACAAAAATCGGGATATAATTCAACCTGCTCCGCCTTTTCTGTCTGTTTTTATTCAAATCATGGTTATTCGGTACCACTGAAATACCGGTCTCACATCTCAATTGACAGATTAATGATGAATTAATTTGCTTTTATATAGCTTTGAAGTTTACACAGTATACCCCTAATACTTACATTTAATAGATTAGGGACCGACAGCTTTACATCCCCTCCCAAAAGATAGTATAGCCACTACGCAATCCGCGCCTAAGATTGCATAGGTTCACCCATCCAAGTACTAAAAGCGCATACGTTGCTTTACCTCATATATCGACAAATATGTGCAGGGTTATTCATTATATTTAGGTCACCCTTTTTCATCGTTATTATTGGAGATATAAAAAATCTGCAGCTACTGGAAACGGCTGGAACCTCCCCACTCGGTGGATCTTTGAAGCCGAAAAGAGCATTAAATTGTGTGACAAAACGGCACTAAACGTAATCCGATCTCATCCAAAACCTTTTCATATCTTCTGGGGTACTAAAAATACCCTCAACTTAATGAATTTACAATCATCTATGCGAGTTATTACCTACATTATCGCTCGTTGAATAATATACTATTAGGATATTAACAACTTTAACATCACTTGAACGACTAAGAAAGTCTAGTTATCCTAAATACTACAGATTTGTAAAGCAACAAACTGAAAATTGGTAAAGTGATAATCTATAATAAATTCACCAACGAAGGTACAGAAAGCATATGATATTGATATTGTTACATCTACCTTTAAAGTTTGTGACAATCCACTAAAAGTTACAAATATGCATCTTATTAACATGACATGACACCAACGTTATCGGATGACAAACGATGACAATGACAATCGTCAAAATTTGCTCATTGCAATCCGATCGCTCGCGGCTGTCTTTGTTAAATGAAACATTAGCATTTCAATAATTTTACTAGATTTTGGAGCAATATTTGTAGTTTAATTCTTCGATTTGTCTGTAGATATATTTAAAAACGGCACTAAACGTAATCCGCTCTACTTCTAGAGCAGTGAAGAAACCCTCACACGTGAATTGACACGTGATGTGACGAGTTTCACGATGTAACGGCTACGCGCATCGATCATGTCATGCGAAATGCGATCTATGCCATATTTGCTTTGTTTTTAATTCTTTTCACGGAAACCAAATCGAAAGGGTGGAAGTGTGATATATCGTTGAAATCAGAATTTTAACTGGTTTTCAATGGTTCCATTGTAAATTGAAAATAATTATAAAATAAACAACTTGTTGCGTCAAAATGGCACTAAGCGTAATCCGATCTCAACCAAAACCTTTTCAGATCTTCTGGGGCACTAAAGAAACGCACACGCAAATCTGTTCAGTAGTTTCGACGCTATCGTGCTAACACACAGACACACACACAGACATTTTTCAAAAACCACTTTTTTGGGTTCCTAGGACCTCAAAACGTAAAGATTTGATGTTATCTCAATTTTCGTTTTTGAACCAATTTTAGTAACCTCTCACAATTTTATTGTGGAGAGGTTAAAAAGAGTAATTCAACAATATACAGGGGGTTATTGCTTCTTACACCCCTCAATTTTTGCACGCCACTGTGCTTCCATTAACTTATTAACGGGATTCAGTTACAGCCCTACAACTTTTATTCAAAACTTTTCTTCAATCTCCAATAACAACGATAATAAAGGGTGGCTTAAATATAAATAACTCTGTACAGTAAAGACGCACCTACGCTCGCCCCTGATCTCGAAGTTAAGCCATGTTAATTAGTTTTTCGTATCTGAACTTGTGCAAAGAATACATAATGTACAGATTTCAGTTAAATATGAAATAAAAAGTGCTATGGAGAGAATCTCGATCGACGAAAAGTTCTTGAACATAACTTTTCCAAAGATGATGCTATAGTTTCTATAAACCAGCCCTATTGGCGTTATCTAGAGATTGCTAAAACTAGTTATTATTACTATACTGTAATCAATTTGTTGCTTTGAGAAAAGAAGTTTGAGAACTTTTGAACATTAATTTTATATTTCTAGGTTGTATGTGCCCATGAGCTGTACAGGAAATCAGGAAAAAATCAAATGAGCTTTGCCGATGTGGCTGAAGAGTCATGTTTACGCGGGCCAAAATGGGCAAAACCATTTTCAGGAGTTGCAAGGTAAGTAATTGTTGTTAATAAGAAAATTTGCAAGTATTTATCTATATTGGTGATGCACAGCGTTTCTTAAAGCCCATCATCGGGTTGTTCTAACAAATTGCTACGGATATCGTCAAAGTATGGACCATATTTGGACTGTTACATAAGGGTCCATTCTAACAAACGGAGCAAGAGTACTTATGCTCTATATAGATTTACAAAAAAATTAAACTTTGTATTTGGTTTTTCCATAGGACCCCTACGGAAATGAAAATGAAATTCCATTTTTTGAAAAAACCTATCAGTAATTCAAACAACTATTTTCTTTTTTCTTCTTTACAGACAAGTCTACAATCTTACTAATAATTTCCATAGCCTACTTAGTAATTTTCTTACATTGCATTCATCTGACGTGGCCATTTTGAAAAAAATTAAAAATTGTTCGTATCTCACTTATTTTTTGGAATTTTACATCTGAAAAAACTGTTGCACTTAGAAATTTATGCTTAATGAGAAACCATAAAAAAAATATAGTCATTCCATTTAAGAAAAAAAAGTTGGTCACTTCCGGTTCAACCGGAAGTGATACTTTTATTCCTTTTAGTCTAAATGTAGCCCATTATTGTCTAATTTATGTGTACCAAAAAACAAATTTTTAAATACAAAAACAACCAAAATATTGGTGGGCGTACATTAACTCATTGCCACCCAGTATGCTGAATTGTGGTTGTAAATAAACACTTTTGTAATTTTTCTATTGTTCAGTATTCGTACTTCAAATTAAACTATTTATATCATTAATTTATGTGAATTTAGTGCTACATATTTATTTTTACTTTAAATTAGATATTTTGCCTAGAACTTCTTATCCCTAGGGTCTCGTACCTTGAGGTATTTATACGCCTTACCCCACCGTGCACCCTCGATTTTAATAGCAGCAGATACTTCACATACTGAGACATTCAGTACACTAATAAAGTAGAAACGGAATGGGTAAATATTGACTATGACATTTCAACTAATGTTGAAGTCCAGTAACTCTTCCTATAATTAAATTTTTCGCTTTTTGAGGTTTTCTCATTCATTTAAGAGTATTAACCAAGCGAATGCCAACTTTTTAGAACATGCGAAAGAAATTGACTGAAAGTGACTTAAAAATTGAAGTATTCATTAATATTTTTCCTTTACAGGCAGCTTGTTCTAGTTGGGATATTTGTGACCTACTTCATGACTTGCAGTTGCTATTCGGTCATCATTGCGAAAAACTTCAATTACGTCGTCAACGTCTACATAGGCTACGAGGTCAACATCAGGATAACAATCGCCTTGCTACTTATACCGCTGATTCTGTTAGCTTACGTGCCCAACTTAAAATATCTAGCGCCAGTCTCGATGATTGCCAATGTGTTTATGGCAATCGGTTTGGGCATTACCTTCTATTACCTCGTAGCTGACATCCCTCCAATCTCGGAGAGGGCCCTAGTTGCAGATATCACAACCTTCCCCATCTTCTTCAGTATTACGATATTTGCCATCGAAGCCATAGGAGTGGTAAGTTTTCAAATAAATGATACAGTGCTTCTTAATGTTAGTAGTTCGCAACAAAATTGAATTGAAATATGGATTTGTGAATAAAACTTCTTGTTTGTTTTTTACAGGTGATGCCCCTGGAAAACCACATGCAAAATCCACAGCATTTCACCGGTTTATGTGGTGTGCTGAACCAGGGAATGAGCGGAGTAACTCTCGTTTACATGCTGTTGGGTTTCTTCGGATACTTGAAGTATGGAAGCGAAATTGAAGGTTCCGTCACGCTCAATTTGCCACAAGATGATTAGTAAGTACCTAGTTTTTTATCTACAAAAATAAATAGAAACGCGTCAAAGGGACCTTACTTTTGACAATTAACAGTCTGAAAGTTGGCACACTACTTGTGTATAACTCTGTATATATACTCTCAGCATGTGTTTCACTACGTGGGCGCCATCTGAAGGTTATTAAAATAATTTTATTAGCATTAAACGGAAAGTGGTTCATTATCTCTTTGTCCTCCATGCTCTAAATGTGACGCTGATTGAAACTGAGTTTTAATTTTCTCCAGATAATGTCAATGTGGTTGAAGAACGAAAGGCAAATCGAGAAGAGTGCTTGAATGTAGTGCTCATGTGTTTTATTGAAAATACATCAAGAGAAAGTGTATACAATGTGTAATTAGTTTCATGTCATTAAAAGAAACAGGTGGTGGGGAGTAACATGGGGTCTAAAGGCCACAGTTTGGAGAAAACAAGTAAAAGAGAATTTTAAAGGTTGATAACTTCCGATCAGATAGTGCACCTGTAATATTAATTATGCCAGTAAAAGCTGAAACCACCAAATTCATGGTTTTTGCAACCTACATCTCTTTTTTTTTTATGATCTGTTAAGACTTCCTTTTGTTTCCATTCGTAAAATGTTCGCAATTTTTTAGTGTTTCCAGTTTTATAAGAAATCAAGTTGTAAGTACGTTTTAATATAAAAAATGTCAGGTAATAAGTGACTTGAGTTAAAAATACCAAGTAAAAATATTACAATTTTCATTATTTCATAAACCAAAGAAAGTATTACAGATCATCATTGATCAAATTAAACTTTGTTCTGCTCTGACAGTTCCTAGATGCAAATTGGATTGAACTATCCCAGATTCCTTATCTTGAATTGGTATATGAATTATAAATCAGGACGGACTTACAGGGAATACAATGACTTGCTTGCTTGTATTTGAGTTGAATTTAGTGATGTACAATTATCACACTCACTGTCTGGTAGACTAACTTCTAACATTGCATTTCTCTCTTCTGCTGATAGGACTGATGACAACTACATAGCAAAGACGAGCTCGAAAATTGACGAGCTGTGTCAGATTTAATTTATTAAATTTCTTCGCTTACGGATTCTATCCGGCTCGAAGGACCAATGTTTTATTTGATTAAGTATAGTCGGATGTATATTTACTGGGCAGTCAAAAGACGCAACAAAAAAATTTATTACCTCATTAAAATACCGTTACTCTCTGTACTACCTCGACTGCAAATTGAATCGTTTATCTTTATAGGTTTTTAATGTGCGTCGGTTTGTTTTATAAGACCATTCCGAATGGTTCACTGGTGTTAATAATTAGCTCTTAAAGATTTTGTTGTGTTTTTTGACTGCCTAGTAAATATACACCTCACTATACAGACTCGACACAAAAAGAATATCACTTTTATTCCATATAAAACAATATTCTAATTTCTCGTCAGGGTACAAGGGGCGATTCCTGGAAGAAGTCAAAAACACGTTGATTAAAACATTTTTTAAATAAAAATTATGCAAAGCAGATAATTGAAGAGACTTCTTACACATTTCTCGTCAGCACCAGGGAGGGTTCAAAAAGAGGCTTCCGTCAAATCAAAATATTTTTCAACTATAATTGAGTGAAAAATTTTATAGCAAACGCATTTTTTACATTTCCCATCTAACACGGGATTTGTTGGAGAAAAACTTTCCAAACGTAGGTAAATAATTGATTCCTTTACTTGAATTTCTATTTCGTCTTTACTTCTAGTAGTACTACTGTAGTAGGGGTACCTTTTTCGCTGGCTGCGATACCCATTGAATTATTCAAGAAAAGCAGCAGCACAAAACATTCCATATGTAATAGAAAAAATTAGCGCTACTCATTTTTTTTCCACATACAAACAACTCCAAAGAATTTCCTTTACATATATAGTATAATACATGTACAGTCTAGAGTAATAATGCCTGGTACTTTCGATATCTTCCGTCTTTTTCTGTCATTATATGAACCTTAATGCCAGAAGAGGAAAGAGGATATCGAAAGTACCAGGCATTACTGCATGGGAAAAAATGAACTAATGCAGTTCTTTCAAATCGAAAGTGCGTAAGTATCGACTATCGACCCTGAAGATTCAATGTGGAACACTAAATCGAGGTGACAGCATTTCTCTACCGACACACAACACTAGCGAAATACAGTGTTTCAGTTCTGAAATCAACAGTAAATTACTCTTATTTAGCGTTTTTTTTTTCGGAACTGCTGCACTGTTTTGTCGGCAGTGTTTCGACTCGACAGTGTTTCAGTTGCAAATGCCAACTGGATCTTTTCAGCAGACCCGCCACATTTATGCCCGTTTGACAGGCATAAAAAGTTGAGTTTTTCGTGCCCATGAAAAAAAAAACGTATCCGTTCGTTGAATTTTGTACCTGCTCTGAGTCATATTGTCGTCGACCAGAAATCCGACACCTTCATCCCGTGCATCAATTCTACAATGAATCCTTATCAATGCACGTGTTACAAGAAATATAAATATACGCATATGACCCATACTCATAAATGTGTGTCAATTAAAAGTATATAAATAGAATTTATTACAAATAAAAATAATGCTTTAATCCAGTCAACAAGTACAGTGAAAAAGTGAGTAGCGCTAATTTTCTCTATTACATGTGGAATGTTTTATGCTGCTGCATTTCTTATCCAGCTTCAGATTTTTGGTTATATTGTTATGAAAACAATGTTGAAACATTAACTGTACATGATTTCAACAATTTATAACCTGCAGTATTTTGCTTTTGGCTATCATTGTGCATTAATAAAATGTATTTCACAATAAATCAGGTTTAAAATAAGCTCTACACGATTTTAGAAATTTCTGATCGGTAAATTTCTAATCTGTATTTTGTTATAGTAACAGCAAATCGATTTTTGTTATATTTTATTCTCTACCATCATGAATTTTTAATCTGTATCAGAAAGTAAAGGTGGTCAGAAGGTGCAGGGGAATACGATAACGATAAAGTGCTTTTTGTTATTGTCTTCCAGTTTGGTTTAAGCAAAGGTTATGTTGCTCATCATGAAGTATATAGTCAAAATACTCAAAAAGATAAACAATATGATGGATGGTCGGGGGTGCGGGGAAGCCACAGAAAATTAGCTTGTAGTATTATACATTGGAAGTGTTGTGGGGGGGGATTTAATTTATTTTTACTTCCACGTCCAGTGGAAGTGTAGTAATGCAAAAAAAATATATTTTTTTTGTTGAAATAGGCTTAAAATGTCATGAAACGTCGAGATTTTAAATTTGAGCAAAAAGAATTTCCTGTCTGTGACTGTTGGTCTGTGTGTAACTTTTTTGTGCGCACGTTTACTCTGGAACCGTTTATGATATTGACTTGAAATTTGGTACACTTATGTATTATAACGAGATCTGGAACTAGATTATATTTTGATTTAATTCTGTTCAGGGATTCGGGGGTAAATGGGGTAATTAAAGGTAAATAGGCAAAGCAAGCAGGAAAGAGTCCATAAAATTGCAATTTAGGGCATGCACGAAAAGTGAAGATCTTAAATTTTTTTTTGTATCGGCCACTCCGCCCCCCCACCCCTCCACTTTCACCCCCAAAACCACCTCCATACTATTATGGAAGGAAGTAAAAAAAAATTAAATTGTGATTTAGTGTGTATACAAGAACGAAACGTCTCAAAAATTTTTTTTGGCTTTAGCTACTTCCTCTACCACTCCCATTGCCACCCCTACCCTATTATTAAAGGGAGTAAAAAATTAAATTGGGATTTAGTGTGTGTAAGACAACCAAGGGCCTCTAAAATTTATTTTGGCATTAGTTACCTCCCCTACCACCCCACCCTGTTGTTTAAGGAAGTAAAAAATTAAATTGGGATTTAGTGCGTATACGAGAACCAAGGGCTTCTAAAAAATTTTTTACTGTATGTCACTTATACTTGATCAATGAACAAAGTTATATTTTGATTTTTTGTTTCAGCGCCGCCCAAGTCGTGAACGTCGTCATAGGGTTAGCGGTGTTCTGCACATTTGGACTGCAGTTCTATGTGTGCATCGACATAGCCTGGAATGGCATAAAGGAACGCTACGAGAAACATGAAAACATTGCCCAGTACATCATGCGTACTGTAATGGTGCTCATTTGCGTTTCCCTCGCCATTGCAGTACCAACGATCATCCCATTCGTGTCCTTAATCGGTGCCTTTTGCTTCTCGATTCTTGGACTGATGGTCCCAGTGGGTATTGAGATCTTAACGTTTTGGGACAAAGGATTCGGGAAGTTTAACTGGAAGATCTTTAAGAATGTCATTGTTATTTTAACAGGGCTTTTAGCTTTAGTTTTCGGGTCGAAGTCCGCAGTCGAGGACATTATTAAACTGTATGTACCGACTGTCGTCGCAGGTAATGGAACGTTACTGAACGCCACCACTACCGCGCTACCAGACGAGACATTGTAGTATTATTTAGTTTTTAATGATTATTTTTTAGAAAAATGAAAGTGCAAAAAATTTTTACCATGATTTTTATATTTCGACTTCGAGTTATATATTTATTTTTATAATATATACAAGAAATCTCGAGACCAGACTTTTTGTTGAAAAATTGTTGAGAAATTTGTTGTTCCTTAGGTAATTTTATTTATTATCTATATAATATAAAAATTGACTTGTAACTGTTGGAGTGTATATTTTTAAGACGTAGCTAGTTAAGCACAACCAGGAAAAATGCACCAAATCGCCTACTGTAATGTTATTATAGGTATATTTTATTTAATGATTGATACATTTACAACTATATTTATATATTTAATATTTATAAATGTTCTTGAATTGGAAAAAATATTTCTGCTGTGATTATTATTTAAATTATTGGCGTTTACGCGGTTTTAAGGTTTCTTTTATAGGGTGTCTAGTGTTAGCGGCTCCTGCACGGATTACCATCGTAATGGTAGGGGCATCCGGTAGAACTAGATTTAGTTTTTGTAAAAATAGGTTGACTTTCTGGGGTTTTTTTTCCTCAGGGTTATTTGCTGACCTTGGTTCCAGTAGCACAGCAGCTTTAGGTGGTTTACTGCGCGTCCCTCTTTCTTTTTCAATTTTATCTTGTGAAAAGACTCATAATTAATAATAAATTGAGTTTTCCTGTTCGTAAACGTGGAATATTTTTTTGTAAACAACTGAAATCGCGTCTTTTGGCAATAAAAACTTAAAAGTGTAAATGCATTGGAATCAGGCCTAGTCCAAGATGGACAAGAGTAAGGAGTATAAAATTACAGGAATTTTAACTACGTATAACAATGCAATAAAACAAAAATACAAGAATCAATAAATACAGCAAACAATAATTAAATTAAATGTTTGAATTGTATGCCATTTGCTTTTTGACAGGATGTAAGCCGAAACTGAAATTCTCGCAGTTTCGCTAATTCTGTCTCTTAAGTCCTCAACATTATTCGGTCTTTTTTTAAAAAGAAAACTTTAGATTTATAGTGACCCCATAAAAAATAATCCAATGGCGTTAGGTTCGGAGGTCTAGCCGGCCATTCTACTGATCCACGTCAACACATGCATAGGTACCGTTTTTAAACTACTTCAGCTTTAAAACGGTATCTATGTTCAAGGCTTGTGAATACTTACTAACAATTTTTCTCAAAGCCGTTGCTACAATTAGTGAGTCATTGAATCTTCTTGCCTATCAGCTTTCTCATTCCGTGTCCCGACACCCAGATTAGTTTAATGCTGTTCTAGTCTGCCAAAGCTTTGCATTCCTCTAGTCTCTCACACACCAGTGTTGATGTCACATTGTGGCATGCTAGTGTTTCTCCAGTGCCGCTTGACAGTGGAATCGCTTCCTTGTAATTTCACGAACACTTTAATATTCCATATATTTCTATCTAGAATAACGCGATGTATTTTTCAAGCACAAAGCTGTGTTGTTAAGTTTTCACCATGTATGCAGCTCGTCAAAAGTTGCAACACCGTGTGCATTCATTACAGATGCTTAAAGCGCTTGAGTGAATTTAATTTGTTCGGTCTACAATCACAATTTTCGTTTCCACTTAATACAGTAAGTCTTGAGTGAGAAATCTAGTTCCCTGCAGCTACCATTGTTAAAGATCTATATTAATTATAATTAAATAACATTTTTTTACTTTTTTATAAAAAAGAGGCCCTCTTGCAAAATGTCCATTTTTTGCTTTGCATCTCACCCGGTTCGTCAGTAGGATAACAGCAAATACTGGACGCCCTATACTTAAAGTGATTGTTATTTCAAAAAGACCAATTTTTAGTACCTTTAGTCTTTTTAATATTTAACAATAAGTATATTTAAGGATTTACTTTAAGCTCTTTTAATTTAAATTTTACAGTTTATGTGACTAATTATATTATAAATAAGTTATTCTTATTAAGTTCAATGTGGATGATGAATAAAATATTTGTAATATTCCCCATCTACATTGACCAATCTGCCGGGCAAATGTTAGGACATTTTGTAATAAATAAAAAATATACTGCTATTTTATATTTTTATTTTTCCTGAACAAACTAATTCTTTCAAATGCTATCAACGTATCATGATATAGATAATCGCGCACTGTAAAAAACTACAGGACAATTCATTTGAACTACTTAACTAAATTCAAATTTATATTATCCCTTAATAGCATACAAACGACAAATAAAAAGAAGATCGCGATTGTTAATTTTTAGGAAGAAACTTTAAAAATTAAATTACTAACGGTTTAAAAAGTAAGGAGCTACTGGCTATACAAACTATACAACTAAAAATTTAGTACTACTATAAATATTTCTAATCTGGCTCTGACATAGTTCCCACAATCAAAACATTTCAACACTGTACTGGATACACTATCCAACGCGCATTTCTCTGACCACCTATCGTGATATGATTAACTGTGGTAACTACATCAGAAGTAGTGACATGCCAAAAGTTCCAACATCCTTCAAGGCCACAACACTTGATTTTAGACATTTAAACAATGGAGGCCTACTGGACGTTTGGGCTATTTATTAAAATTGGAGAACTACCGGACATTTGAACTACTCAACTAAATTCTAATTTATAGTGTTCTTTAGCATAGGAACAAGTCGAAATTGTTAATTATTGGGAAAAATTTGTCAATAGTTAAAAACCATTAAATTTAAAAATAGGGAGCTACTACTAAACATATGAACTACTCACCTAAAAATTAAGTACTAGATGCTTAGCTCGTTTCGCTAATCATAGCATCATCGGAAGATGATGCCAACTTTCATTGTGGCAACTTACATCAAGAGCAGCGTCATACCAAGAGTTTCAACTCACTGAAGAATCGAGGACCCCAGGAGCAGATTGAAAAAAAAATGAAAACTACTGAACATTTAAACAGTGAAGACCTGTAAGTGCTTAACTAAAAAATTAAGAGCTGCTGGCCATTAATGAGTTGTTAATTTTTGTTTGCTTGTTTATTGTTAAGAATCTAACAGTTTAAAAATACGGAGCTACTGGACATATGAGCTACTCAACTAAAAATTGATCATTTCTGGACGTTTGAACTACTATCTTTCTAAACTGCACCTGGCGTAGTTTCCACGTTTAAACACTCAAATCAAATACATTACTCGACGTGTGTTTCGCTATTAATCATGTCATAGCATCACTGGAAGAGATTGCTCATTGTGGAAACTACGTCAAAACAGTGTAAATCAATGGTTCCAAGTCTCTAAATGATTTAGTAGCTCCCTATTTTTGAAACGTTAGGTAGTGAATCCAGGACCCCGGGGTAGGTTTGTAAAAATTAATAATTACTTAGCACTTAAACAGTGGTGACCGACTATTTAGACTACTTAACAGAAAACTAAGAACTACCAGCCATTTGAACTACTCAACTTTAAAATATTAGTGGATCATAATATAGACAATATGCACAGTACAGAAATATAGAGAAGTATTGGACATATGAACTACTCAACTAAATTCTAATCTGTATTGTTCTTTAGCATAAAAAAGACAAACCAAAGGAAGAGTGAAATTGACAATTTTAAAGAAAGAATTCGTAATTATCAAATATCACTGACACTACTAAACTAAAAATTGCGTGCTGAACATTTGAGCTACTGGACTAAGCACTTCGTGCTGGATGCCGATCGAACATTTAAACTCCTTCCGGTATAACTTCCTAGTTAAAACTTGTGGTACGTTGTGTCACCAAAGGTGCCAACTCCCTCCAGGACTGACGAATGCAAGACTAGGTTTCTAAAAATGAAAACTACTGGACGTTTTAACAATGAGGACCTAATGTACATTTGAACTACTTAACTAAGAAATAAATATTTCATAATAGAATTGTCTGCCTAAGATCCTTAATTTTACAATTAAATATGTCAATATTACAGGGTAGAGTAACACATTAAATGCAGGGCAGAGTGTTTGAGTAAATTTGTTAGAGGTGTGCTTAAGTAAAATAAATTATATAATCTAGTCTGGAAGGTTGATATATGAAACCTAATCATTTCTAAAATTTGGGGAGAATCAAATTTGAAAATAATAAGTTTGTGTAAAAATGCCGAGGAACTAATTATTCTACGCGTATTTAAGTAACTCAGGTACATGAAATTTAAGAGAGCAATTCCTCATAAGGAAAACCTCTAGGAGGATAAATACCTTATTCTTCTCGGAAATTCAAATATTTTAGAAAGCGCCTTTGAGTACTGTAATGTTGTTTTTGTGTACTAGATAAGTGAGATTCCAGATGATCGAGGCGTATTCCAATTTAGTTCTTACAAGGGAATTAAATAAATGGAATAAGGTGTTGGAGTTCTCAAATCCTTCAGAATTTCTCATAATGAAACCTAATTTTTTATATGTACTAGCTGCTGTTTCAGAGATATGATCATTAAATGTGAGTTTAGTGTCAAAAGTAATGCCAAGGTTTGGATAATGTTTCCTGCTAAAAGTCATAGTGTAGCATTTGTCTATATTTAAGGGTAACTTACTTTCATTTTGTAATCTCTTGGTGTCATCCTCGCTATTAATATGAGTAAAAACTTTCATGTCATCGGCGTACAATAATAAATTGCAATTAAGTTGGGAGAACATATCATTTACCAATATATTAAAAAGTACAGACTGGGAGTAAAACCAAAGAAAGTTAGTTTTTTGAGCAATATGTCATGGTTGAGATGATCAAACGCTATAGAAAAATCTGTGTATACGGTATTTGAACAACTCAGCCAAATTGCATATAATCGACAAGTAAAATAACAAAAACAGTTTTTCAGCTTTAATCATTCCCTGATTATGCTAACATGGTTAGCGAAACACGCATTGAGTATGGCATTTGAGGGTAGTATTCAACTGTTATGACGTTTTATAAAAGTGTTTTTTAGACAGCAAAGATATGTATATCTAATCTTCACACAAAAACACCCCCACCACCCGAACTCAGACCAAGCATAGGGTTGTCTCCTTAAACAGGAGTACACTCCGTAAAAGTTGAGGGAGGTTCTCAAATGCTCATTGAAGAATTCAGTAGCTCTTGGTTCATCAGTTCAATGAAAATTAATAACAATGTGTTGGATTTAACTGTGGTTGATTAAACTTTTCCAGTCAGTGCAATATAAACAATAGCATAGCGAGAAAAGAAACAAAAAAGAGAACGCCAAAAATCAGATAAGTTCCTCAACCTTGTATTTGAGTATTAAAAAGACGTTTTTTTGTATTGTGTGTAATAGTTTTGACATCATATATCGGTTATACTCATACATTTAATTTTTTCTTGGAAAAAAAAAGTTAAAACTGGTGGTCACCTATGAGCCCAACAAGAAAGTAAACAAATAATAAATATAAACAGTAAAGAGATGAAGATCACAAACAACAATACACACAGAAGCTTTTGATACTGTTGGCCACTCCAAACTGCTCAAGGCTCTCGAACAAATAGACTTCCAAAATACAGCGCCGACTCTTATGGAAAGCTATTTATCTGAAAGAACGCAACAAGTAATAATGCATAAAACTCTTAGTAAAATAAGAGAAGTTGAATATGGGTTGCCGCAAGGAACAGTACTCGGACCATTAGTTCAACATTTATCTGTTTAGTAGTTTAGTTTTTTCAGGTTACATTGGCTAGATAATTAGCTTTGCGGATGATACGGCTGTACTGTACACGAACAGTACTTGGGAGGCTGTATTGAAAAAAGCTGAACATGATTTCAGGAAGATTAAAAGTTGGTTTGATTCAAAAATCCTAATAAATGCTACTAGAATCAAATACGTGCTGTTTTCAATCAACAAGATGGATATGCTCCTTTCACTTAAAGTTGAAGACAAGTTTGAAATTAAGTTCATTAAATTTTTTGGACAACTGTAGACTGCCATTTAAAATGGGATAAATATCAATAACTTAAGTTGGAAAATCAGAAGCCTACTTACCAAATTTAAATATAAAAACATAAGATATGAAAAATTGCAATAGTTTTTAAATTTTGAAGCAACATTGGAGAAGGTAAAAAAATAACAAATCTAGTTTTGCACGCTTTTCTGCCCCCCGGGAACATTGTTAAATTAACAAAAAACGTAAATTTGTAATGGCTTTTTGAAAAAAATTCCGACGATTTTTTTCAATATGCCGCAGGTGGCAGATAAACATATTGTGAAAAAATCTTCCTGGGCAAAAAAACTTATGCAAATCTACAAGCAGGTGACTCTATTCTGCATTATAAACAATCAGATGACTTCTGCAATATTTTGTCGACAAATTAAATAACTATTTGCAATGTTCTGGTCTACGTAGCAGGGTGCAAACTTGATAGAAGATGTCTAATAATTAAAATGTTTTCCAAGGTTTGCATAAACTTTGGATTTTTTTTAAAGCTATTAAAATGTATATTTTTTGTTAATTTAATAATGTACCGGGGGGCGGAAAAGGGTGCAAAACCGGATTTATTTTTTTACCTTCCCCGATGTTATCTCAAAATTTGAAAACTTTTGCAATTTTTGTTGAACTTTCCATTATCGAAGTCCATAATGGCTTGCCTATATGCTTTTGTGGAATCCCAACTACAATATGGAATAATAGCTTGGGGAAGGGCATACAATTGCCATACGAAAGGTTTGGTATATGTGTCTAAGTAAATGTAGTAAGGATAACTACAAAGTTCACTTTTGTGGTTTTCTCCTGATTATTTGCTTTCTTATTTCCTCATAAAATTGTATACTTATACTGGTAATTCGATACATTCCTTTGGAGATGTGATGGGGCATGATCTAAGAAGTAAATTTAGTCCTAACATATATTATGCAAAACTCAATAGTTTTTGAGATATTTAATTTTTTTTGTTTTTCTCAAAAAGTAGATCTTAATGTCCTAAAAGTTAATTTTCGAAAAATCTATTTGACATTTTTGAATTTTTTTTTACTGGATTACTTGTCCAATATTATAGATATCCGTTTGGAATGAAAAATATCTGGAAACATTTCGATCATGTGAACATCTGAAATAAAAACTTTAAAAATTATTTTTTTAAAATCAGCTATGAAATTTACCTATTAGGTTTTTTCAAAAAAATATTAACTATCACGCGTATAAATTATTATAAAAACTGCCTTATTTCAATAGCTATCTAACAAGGTACAAATGTTCAATGTACCCTTAATAGTTCTAAGAAAATACTAGTAAAAATAACACAAGTAGTACGAATTTTATTTTTAGATGAACAGTAAAAAACATTTTAAAAGTAGAGTTTAATTCTTCATTAATTTCAAAGTTGTACTTTATTTTTTATATGTCTTGCTCAAAATGGGAGCCCCTATTCCGTATACAGACACGGCAGCGTCTTCTTATTTCCGTACTTGTTACTCTGGTTGTCAGATTATGCCTTATGTGTTGGGCAGCATCGACTATCCTTTGTCTAAGGTTTTCTATAGTATTGACTGGTGTGGCATAGACCATCTCCTTCATATGACCCCATACGTAATAATCAAGGGGTGTTAAGTCAGGGCTTCGTGCTGACCAAGGTATTGGGCCCGCTCTTCCAATCCAACGGTTAGAGAAACGTTGATCAAGTAACTGTCGTACTGTCAGCCGATAATGTGCTGGACAACCGTCGTTCTGAAACATCATTCACTGTCTGACGGCGAGAGGAACATCTTCTAAAATCACCGCCAGATCATTTCTTAAAAAATTTTCATAGATTTCCCCGTTTAAATTTTGAGGAAGAAAGTGTGGCCCTATTAAATAGTGGCCAATGACTCCCATCCACACATTAATAGAAAAGTTCATTTGGAAACTAGTTTCACGTGTTAACTTGGGATTTTCCTCTGCCCAATAATGTAGGTTGTGGAAATTTGTTATACTCTCGCGATTAAATTTCGACTCGTCCGTCCATAAAATACTTGTTAAAAAATTTGCACTTTCTGCATCTGAATTTAACATAAAGCGGCAGAATTCCACTCTCCTTCCTCCAAGCCTTGGACAGGGGTATAGTGGTAAGGATGACATCCAACTCTACGTATCGTAGACCAAACTTTCCATTGTGACGCTCCGGTTAGTCTTGCGACTTTATTAGTTGAAATAGTTGGGTCTTCCTCAAAATACCTCAATATTTCTTCCTCATCATCTGGTTCATAAATGGGAGGAGCACCAGCGTCACTTCTTCTACATTTCACGGAGCTAGTTTCAGCGATATTTCGATATGCCGTACTGAATACACGTGCATTTGGTAAGCGGCAGTTACGGTACCAAAGACTAGGGCTAGATTTACTCCTTAGCTCATGCCCCATCACATCTCCAAAGGAATGTATCGAATTACCAGAAACCCTGTATAAAAAATGTACTCACTAAATGGGCAAATAAATATATTTAAAAAAAAAATACAAAAGACCAAGCTATTGAAAGAAAGAAAAATAGAGAGAATCATGACAGGCAAAATGCAGGATACATAAATAAGGACAAGACACGATAACGTTGTCACCTTGGCAAACTTAGCTTACATATGAATAAAACATTGGCCAAAATGATATGCCAATTTTTCTCATGTCACACTGAAAATTGTTATCCTGAAACAGAAAAGGTGAGCAAACAAAAGAAAACAAACAAAATATGTAAATTTTTTATTAGAACCAAGACAATGGAAACAGAACTTTTAAATAACAATATGTGAATGTTTAAAAAATATATAATAATGCCTAGGCACTGTATCATGAAAAGTGTACATATTAAGTAAAATATCAGAATGTGCTATTTGAAATTTAGCCACAATCTATAACACTGGTCTATGAAGATCTTTGAACGATAACTGTTTGGTATAAACCTTGCCTGTCGATTAGATTTGGTTGAGTTTAGCATGTCAAGAAACGGCCAGGACTGACGTCCTAGCCATTTTCTGACAAGTACCTTAACAGATCTCAAATTAAAATATACGAGGCAAGTGCACTTGGTGCCTACCAATTTCCTCTTTAACCATAAAAAAAATACTGAACGAATATTCATCTTTATTGATATGTAAAAAACTAGGACACAAATTAAATTAAGGTAACAATCACATTTTTGAGAATATTTTATTTTTGTTAAATATTAATTAAAAGTTTAAGATTTGTTCATCTTTACACATTGCCACATCAGTGCATTTTGAGCAACTTTGTGGAAGCGAAACAGAACCGCTTAAAATTAAATACCTTATACTATTAGAG
This sequence comes from Leptura quadrifasciata, assembly GCA_963675555.1. Lineage (NCBI taxonomy): Eukaryota > Metazoa > Arthropoda > Insecta > Coleoptera > Cerambycidae > Leptura > Leptura quadrifasciata. The sequence goes on from OY776673.1 coordinate 2,272,294, forward strand.
ATGCAAAATAACATAGACCAGTGTGATCACAGAAATTTATGGTTGCGAAATATAACCAAAAAAACAAACAAACTATAATATACTCATTAACTAACAAATTGGTCATATATGAAAACTATTTTGTACTCTCGTCTGTACACGTATCAACTGTCCAGCGATATATATATTTATATATAAACAACTTAAAACTGTAAGTTAGTCTCCCTTCATTGTCAGAATATCACCAAAGTGTTCATAATATGAAGAAGGGACCATTTTTTTTTTTTTAATATATAATATACGATTTTCGATGAATACACTTCTTTTACATTTGGTTTAATTTTCTGATTGCAGTTACAGGCACAATAAAGTAACTAATACACTAAGTTGCTCAAAGGAGATTTGTTTATATCACAATACCAAAATAGATTTTGTGTCTAGAAATTTATTTATACCCTAAGGGATGATGCACAAAATCCATTTCAATTTTAGTGGGTCGGGTGCCGCCGAAAGCTACCTCAAAAACTGCCGAACTATGCGCCCGCAAGATTTAAGCTGTTAATTTATGTGAATGAGATCCTGAAATAGTCCAGTGCCGAACCAGTTTTCAGAGGTCAAAAATCGACAAAATTTTTAGCAGTGTTTGGATGGTAGGAAAATTTAGGATTAATGGTGGAAAAATCGATTGGACCCAATAAATAACCGGTAGTAGGGTGGGGGTGGAGAAAGGGGTGTTGTTACGGTTCTTACGATTTCCGGCAAAACTAGACCTCCAATCGAAAAAAGTTAAATGCAAAAGTTGTAGATAATTGAAAGATCTACAACTTTTATTTCATCCATTTTTCAACATAACCTCAAAAATATTGAGAAAAATGCCAAAAACTAATTTTGATTTTTTATTTTTATCTCCCACAAAAATGATTCGATATTAATGAAATTTGATGAAAATGTCCATTTTTTTGTATGTCTGAAACAAGCTGTAAGTTTTTTGAAGCGAAATATTTATTTTTTGATTTTATGCCAATTTAATTTGAAAAAAGGCCTAATTTTCAATCAAAAAAGTTGGTTAACAAAATTTTGATTTTTGAACATTTCAAGACGGAATTTTTTTTCGATGAAATTCTACTTTAAGATGGTGTAAAAAAAATCATACTGTTACTGTGGAAAAACATTGTCAAAAATGGGAAAACCAAAACAAAGATTTTTTCAACATCGATTGTTCCGTAATGTCACAAATTCTTCATTGTTTATCGAAATGAAGTGTTGAGAGTTATGCAAAATGGTAATTTCAATGTAATATCAAATAAGGGAACTTTGATTAACGCGAGCGCTCGTGGCCGCGTAGCATAAAACTGCCCTGCCATAATCCAATTTTTTTACATTGAAATAATTTTATATATTTGTTTTAATAAACATATTTTATTTATTTTTCTTGCGCAAAAATTGTCGTTTTTAGCCATTTTTCTAATGTAAAATTATTGTTTAAACAACTTGCTTTTCAACAGCCCTAACCTTAAACAGTTAATGAAAGTTCGTTTATTTGATATTACATTGAAATTAGGTCTTTCAATTATCTACAACTTTTGCATTTAACTTTTTTCGATAGGAGGTCTAGTTTTGCCGGGAATCGTAAAAACCACGTTTCACCCGTAACAACACCCCTTTTTCCACCCCCACCCCACTACTGGTTATTTGTTGGGGTCCAACCGATTTTTCCCCATTTATATACAATTAATCCTAAATTTTCCGACCGTCCATATATTATTAAGAATTCTTTTTTGAAGAAAAATATTGGCATTGGACTAAAAGTGGAAACAACATTTGAATTATTACTGTATTTAAAATAACTTATAGCTGCGAGAAGCATTTTTTGGTCGGTTCTAAACAGCATGCATTTGATGCACCTGATGATGTTATTAGTAAGGCGAATAATCAGTAAATTAATTACGCTACAAGTGCCTCATATTACTAACTGAAACCCCAGCATACCCACAGAACATATCAAGTGCAGATATGGCTCGAATTTAATTCTGAGTAATAGGGTCGAAACAGAATCAACCAAACACTAAAACCAATTACCAACAAGGACAATACCCCACAACATAAACTTCTGAAATTAATTTTATGCAAGTTTACAAGAAAATAGAAAAAGCTTGCGGTTGTCGCAAAGCTGGTGCGGACAAGGCATTTGAGACCCAGCCTGGGCCCTAGGAGCGAATCTGGCCCCCGGAAAAGCCTTCCTCCCTTTTTACGAAATTCTGACAAGAAGTGAGATGGAAAAAAACTCCGGTGTTTTCGCGTGGTAATTTACACTAATAGTTGACCCTCTACAACCCCGCAATACTGCATAATTACAATACAATTGGCAAACTGATAATCACAGGATAAGTTTGAGATAAAATTGAATTAAGACAAATTTTCTTAATGGTAAAATAATCTCTATTTTTCCAGCATTCAGAATAAAATGAATGGTAAATAACGTTACCTATCACTCAGTACAACAGTGAATTCCGAATTTTCAAAAATCTTCTTTTTATGAAATCAGGTACTCTAAATCTTCTGCAAAGACCCCGCTTTTATCAAAAAAATCGCTTTTATTTTGTAAAGTGCTAGTTTTAAGCACCTATCACGGATATTAAAGTCATGAAGATTAGGTGGACTCTAAAATGAAAAAAATAGAAGATACTATTTAAAATATCAAAGTTGACGACTGGATAATGAAAACGGACCACCCTGCACAATGTAGAATTGAATACCAAGAAAATAGTCTACAGCAGTTTCAAAATGAAATCGCGCTTTTTGATTTAGTAAAAGAAATGGAACTTGGGATACCTGCCTGCCTCTGAGTTTTCACAAACAGCAAAAAACTTGCATACCACACTTAAATACACCATTAGTCGCTCTGGAAATCTCCAGATGATATCAACATTATTGCCGAATTGCGCATTACATAGAGTATCCAAGTGTTTATGGAAATAACTTCAAAAGTAAATATCACACGACCCCCTCTGAGCGCCAGAAGCTCGCAAAGTGTTATATCGTCATGACAGACATTTAGTTTTTTTCTTTTGTAGTGCAAACATCACAGTCAACACCACGTTTCCTTTCCAGCTAATGCAACTAAAAAACTTGGAATAGTAAACCAAAATGCACGACAACTGATATCACAGGGCTGTTTTTATTGATCATATGACTAGCACTTCTATGATTAAAAAATGGTAATCTTAGAATCGATATGAAATTTATTACTCGATTCTCCAATAAATTGAAAAACCCACGAGTGTTTCCCCAAAATTAGCCCTATTCGATGCAAAACAGCAAATACTAACACGCCATACATTTTTGGAAGTAGCTTTCAGGACACCATGCCCTCATAGGGTTAAATAATATTGCACGCCTTGCAAAGAGATCTTTCACAGAACAAATAAACATACATTAAATGCCGAGCATTAAGCAATTCTTTAATAATTACAAAATACTTTATAATACTATATAACCCTGGCGAAAAATTTAAGAATACTTGGGACGGCGCTCCCGCCCATTTGTCTCTTCACGAAGGTCTCTAAATTACGCAGAATTTAAATAATAGTTACAAAATAAATTAATTTAATTCAAAATAGTTTACAACAGAATTCTATTTCTTCGGAATATTGCTAGATGAATAAATACATTAAAAAATGATTTTTGTTTCTGCCAGAGAACAACAGTGAAACAACTAACAAAACGCCCGGTACTTTTCCTAAAAAATTTGTGCTCTTAAATCATAGTGGATTATAAGTGTCACCAAAAGAGACATTTTGCTGATTTTGTGATGTGTATGAAAACAAAATATACACAAGCTCATCTGGCGGCAAAATATATATGCTTAAATTAATAAATATCTTAAACAGTAACATACAATACATAAATAAGAAATTTTTACAGTGTTTACGATTCCATTAATTATCTCACCATTGTCGAGAGGCAGTCATTATTGTTCTAGATTTTATGGTAGTTTATGATTAAAAATGTGTTAATTTACAAAATACTATACATCATCCGTATGGCATAGACTCAACATGTTTTAAGTTCCCATATGATATGTAGGGGGATTGCTCACACTTTTTCCTTTTCTTGTTTTTCCTTCTCTGTAGACCCCGACTGCGCGTTACAATCGCCTTCTATACTTCTGCGAAAATACAGTAAGATGAATCAAATAAATATGGACCATTTCTTATTTTATGCCTAACAGATAAGAGTGAAAGAACATTCTTTGACTTGATCTTATTTTTTGTTAACTCATTGATTTATTTATAGTGTGCTAGGGTTAAAAACAAGCTGATTAATTGGCACTTTTCATAACTGGTCAACAAATTTGTTGAATTCAAAGGTACAAATAAAACTTTTCCAGGTTTGTTCAAAAGAAATTTAGACAGATTTTAAACATTTAAATATTGAGATAGCGGTAAACTTAGCAACAAAAATGAGTTATTAACTTTTGTTTGATTTTGTAAATTTTCTGTAAAGATAAAACAGAAAAATAACTTGTGACCTGTTTGATAATAGAAGCCTCAGGTACATAACAAAACACAGCAAAATTGTAATTTTACACAGAAAATAATTATTAAGGGAAAAAAGATCTAAAAACGAAAAAATAAAATCTTCCACAGATAAACAACCCACTTCATGAAGCAACCCACTTTTTAATATAGTACCAATGTCGAGGTCTACCATGATCCATTGACACCTGGTATAAACAATTATAATTACACTAATACTAAATACTTGTATTCGAGTACTTTCTCAATTACTTTAGTACTTGTACTCTGTACTCAAAAGCTAAGAATCAAATGTACTTGGTACTCTGTATTCCATTACATTTTAACTGTACTTGTCCCAGCTGTTATTACTTAAATTGATTCTAATTGCACTTAAAATTTGTATTGGTATATTATATGCAATATTTCATAGAAAAACAGTTTGCTTAAAAATAAAAGTAGGCGTGTGTCAATTTTGTCATTAATAGTTTAATACATAGTAATGTAAGTTACCTTTGGAAATTAAGCTTAAAGTATTCAAAGAAGTCTTTTGAGTCATTAAAGTAAGGTTTTATATTAAGAAATCTAATAATTTCAAGATGCTATTTCAATTTACTAATGCAGATATGATTTATGTGTATAGTTTTTGCGACGGAAATGGAAGTGCTGTAGAGAGAGAATATAGAAGACGTTTTTGAAATCGTCGTACACCAAATCATACAACATTTTCAGAGGCGTATCAATTTAGTAAGAAACGTGGGCAATTTCCCTCACAGGCAAAACATGAATATGTTCCCAGAGATTTTCAACAGTGAGAGGAAGTATCACAGATTGTTCATATGAATCCAACTGTAAGTGTCAGGAAAATCAGTAATCAATTAGAAATTCCCAGAACAAGAGTATGGCGAACTTTAAAAAAAGAAAATTTATATCCATCTCATGTTCAAGTAGTTCAACGACTTGAAGATGGTGACAGCGCTGCACGTTTAACATTTTGTAGATGGGCAGTTACGCACAGTGTCTAGAATTCTGTTCACGGACTAAACTCAATTCATGCGTTATGGAATAAACAACATCAGAAATCAACATCGTTGGGCAACTGAAAAATCCACATTTTACGCTTCAGAAAAATTCCCAACACAGATTCAACATAAACGTCTGGTGTGGAATATACAGTAGTCACCTACCAGGGAGACTAAACGGGTGAATTTTATTTAAATTTCTTAATAGGTGTGTTACCAAATTTGGTAGAAAACATCAATGCTAGAGGTATGTGATTTCAACACGATGGCGCTGGACCCCATATTTCTGTACCGGTGAGGGAGCATCTTAATCAACGTTACGCCAACAAATGGATTGGTAGAGGGGGTCCAGTTAACTGGCCATTGAGGTCTCCTAATCTCACCCCCGTGGATTATTCTTTATGGGGCCACCTGAAGTCACAGGTGTAAAGTGAAAATATTAATACCCGTGAACAATTACAACAACATTTTTTTTTAATGTATGTGACAACCCGGCTACGATCGATAGATAGGTGAAAACTCTTTTTAAACGTTCACAAAAATATATTGACGCTGGAGGTGTTCATTTCGAAAATTTATTATAATTTTAATTAAGTATACCAGCGTATAAAATAATTAGTGTCTTTTTAAAATTTGTGCTGTAAATTATGATTAAGGACGTTCCCAAAAGACAGTCCTTCTCAATCTACAAAAGGATCTCCCCATGCTTACAATAAAAACTTGTTGACAAGCACTCCGCTCCCTCAAATAAACTTGCTGCGTCGCTCGACTCAATCTCGCAATGCCTCGTTTTTACACTCATCAGAAGGTGAGTTGTTGCTTTGGTTTAGAGTGCATTATCGTATTTTGTGACGTTAACAATATATTTGTGATTTTTAACAAAGTATAAAAAATGCGTTCTTGAACAAAAAATGGTAGATTTCTCATAAATACCAACTTTTATTCTTAAGATAATCCGTATTTTCTTAATATCTGTAAAGTACTTGCATTTATTGACATAAACTGTGCCTTGACAGCATTTTAAATATTACCGCGTAACGTTGCTGAGTCGTGAACTCCTGCTCACAACTTATCTGAGGCAAGCCGAGAAATTCCAACATATTTTACTAAAAAATGAATATCACTTGCAGTAATTTTTTTAGAGAAAAATATTTCTCTCTCTTTCTTCTAATAGCTCTCAGATTTTGAACAAAATCGTGAAAAAATTAACATTGTATTACGTGCTTACAGTTTTCAGTAAACACTTTGTGGATTCGAATAACTTGCAACAAGAATTTTCACAAACCACTGATTTATTTAATCACTAAAATTACACTAGCACATACTTAAAAATCACACAACTAATAATAACTTAATCTAATATAATTTCACTACTTTTAAAACACTAAGCACTTTACTTTTCTTCTTAAACTTGTCAACTATTGTCTAACCTAAAAACTCTCTTGCTGTTTACTTCACTAAACTGCATACTTCACTCAACTGAACTCTTCTTCTACAAACTGTCTCTGTAACCAGAACTGTACTGGATACTAAACTGAACTGTTCCTTATACTTCACTAAACTCTAAGCTGTACTGTACTGTTCTCCCATCTGCTGGCTTCACCTCTTTATATACCCACTTGGAATGTCCAGAATATCATTGTAGAACTTTCCAGAAATATACTGGAATTCTCTATAATTTTCTTAGGCACTACTAAATGGTGGCTCGCCAGTTGGCCCACAGATGGCGCCACCCTTCTGGCCAGGGAGTAATTACAACTCTCCTCTCTGTTAGAGGGCAGCACATAACAATTGTAATTAAATAAAACGTAAGTGAATATGGGATTTATAAGACATTAATATGTTAAAATGGGAATTATAGGTGATAATATTTACAAATTTAGTACCGCAACAGCTACTCAAATTCTTCCCACATATACAGAACATTAATAAAAATATACATGTATACATTTTCAAGATAATCGTAAGAAAACTTTTTTTGTTGGGAACGTCCTTAAGCCAAACTGTTTTTCTTTACTTTTTCCTTTTTTCTATTTTTAGTTTTTCTTTTTAAATAAAAATAATAATTTAAATAATTATTAAACAAGTGTTTAAGAAAAATTAATAGAATAGCAACGTTAACTAATTGTTTGCGTATTTTGTAGAATTTTCGAATTTTTGCTAGGAAGTATTTTGCACAATAATCCATAGACATTTCAATAGTTATCTGCCATTTACAAAAAAAACTGATATACAGGGTGATGTAATTGGCCCTAAACATAAAATAATAAAAATTGAGTCCTGTCCTGGAAATTTTCCAAACTAAATTATGCTATTGATTGGACTAGGAGTGCACTACATGTGTATGTGAAGAAGAAAATGAAACTACATGGTTTGTTTTTACATGAGATATTACAAAGGAGGAGGAGATATTACCCGAGTGTAAGGTCATCTTTCAAAGAGAGCAGTATTATGACAAGGTAGAGCCAGTAAGTCGTCATGGCGAGTGATAATTATGAAAACTAGCAGGTCTTTTAAGTAGATTTATGTTATTTTTAATATATTTCAACAAGGAGAAAATATATATAGACAGTGCTGCTAATATTCCATGACTTTTGAAAGTTTTTACAAGATGTAGTAAAATTGATATTAAAAATGAATTTAATTATACGTTTTTGGTAGAGAAAAACTTGCTGGAGATTATTGTCCTGTTCCCACAATAAGCCATAGAATAATATACTTGTAGGAATAGCACAGCCCAACAAATATAAATATAAATTACACTAGTGGCAAAAGAAATACTAGCTTATAAGTTTTGACATTTCGTTTGCGCCTTTAACAGAGATTTTGTAAATTTAAAAAAAGACTTTTTGAATTGTTTTGCTAATACACTTATTTTTTCAAGATATTTGTAAAAACTTTTTCCTCCCAGTCGTTTAAAAAAAAAATTTATCCTGAGACAGCTTCAATGATTTCATTAATACCTTAATTTTTTTCTTTATATCTCCTATTTTCCAACTAATCAACATTCAGACAGTGTGTTTAAGGCACTTTTTTAAGTTTATCAGAAATTTTATGAAATTCCCTGACTTTTCCAGATTGCCGGGCACCATAAAAAAAACTACATTATATGTGACAGAGCTAATTGTGAAGAGATATTTTAAATAAATCTTTTTCTTGTTTTACACACTGTGACGTGCCATCTTTCGCCGGTGTCCGCAAGTTCATAAGTAGATCAATTCATCAAATTTACCTATAGTAGAAATTACCTTTAGCGATAAATGTCATCACACTTAACATTGGGTGCAAATTACCACTTTAAGCTTTTCTCCAACAGATGGCTCTCCATAGAAAATATATAAATTTATTAAATAATGGTGTATTATTGTGTATATTTTAGGGGAATTTACAATATAGATTATTGCAATAATTAGCGTATAAAAGTTGTTTACAAAGTAATAGTGTAAGGATAGTTAATGATCAGAAGTCCATAAAAATCGTTCAGACTTTTACCTTTCACAAGTTGGTACCCTGACTGTCGAACTGTCAGCTGTTGTCATTTCCTTTTGTTTTTGTGAGTGACCAAAGGTTATAAATCACTAAAATTGCTTAAAACTTCCTCTTTTTAAATCAAGAATTTGAACTGAAAACTTCGCCAAGAATTAATTTAGTTAAAAGGCACGTGATTGCTAATCAGTTTAATATCGGATCAATAACTAGATTTAACCTAATATTTCAATTTATATTTTGGTTTGTTTAAATTGAAATTTCAAATTATTCGGATAAATAAGCAAGTTATCGTCTAGAAATAATATTCTAGGTAAGTTTGAATTTCTTCGATTTATTATAGACACGTGCTCACGTTAGCAGTTAATCTTGAGAATAATTTGTAACTTTAATTGTAGACGATTTGGGATAGGCCAGATTTTGAGCACAGAACTTGCCTACTGTTCTGTTATTTTCAGATTATTGGATTTTTTGACTTTGAATCATTGCTATTGGTACACAAATTTTGGTATACGATTTGGCCCTGCATTTTGATTCATACATTACGATTAAGAGAAAACTTATCTAACTATTGTGAAGATTTGTGAAACATATCAAATTGTGTTGTGAAGGCTTCTCCTCGATCAACAACCTTCAAGTCTGGAGCGCCAGGAAACTCTCCACCTTTCTTTGTAAAAGTTAAGTAACAACTGTATCTCCTTTTTATTGTCAAATTGTTTCAATTTACTAATCTTTTTCCATAGCGTTAACGTTAAACCTTAGACTTTGCTGTATTGTTTTATTGTAATATTTTTACCGTTAAATTTTGTGTACCGTCTCTTACTGATTTTTATAGTAAATTGTATTTGTTTTTACTTGTTCTTTTATTTTGTCACTCTTACTACAAGGATTTGTAAGATCTGGGACCTCGTTTACTTATCCCGACTATCGGTCGTAATAACACATGAATTTTTCAAAATTATGAATCTCATATCAGGTACAAAAGATTACTTACTTGGACGGTTCGATAACAACAGCGCTTGGCATCTTCTGATGCAAGTCGACTTCGTCTACTTGATCTCCACTAGCACTCTTCATAATACCTGCCTCTTTTTTCATAAAATCTTCAGTCGGAACAACTTTCTCAATACTATTTGTTATTGTTTCTTTGGACACTTCCGGTTGGCTTTCGATGTTTTCCAACTTTAAGTCGCTCTCGACCTTCGGCTGCTTGTTTTCTTTATCATCGATTTCCTTTTTATTGAAATTGTTATTAAAAGATGCAAAGCTCGTTTCGAAAGGTGCCGAACTGAAATCTGCCCAACCACCGACTGTGGAATCCGAGCTACCAAAGTCGTTACCCCAAGGGTCAGATCCAAGGACTGTTGCTGGTGGGCCACTGTCGGTGGGCTTTGGAGAAGACCACGCTGAAGGAGAAAAATCATGACATCCTCTAACTACTTCGCAAAAATACGTATCGAAAATTATGACGACAAAATATCTAGACAAAAAAAAAGTTTAATGCAACTTACGGTCAATATCCATGTTATCGTCACCGGAAGGTTCGTCATCGCTATCGCTACTGTACGGGGCATCATTTCTGTCTTGCTTCTCTATAACTGTCTGAAACGTGTGCTCCCTATCTTCAAATATCTGATCGTCAGCATCATCTAACGTGTTAATATTCTGGGCACACACCTGCTTGAATATTTCATGTTGTTGGACTAAATCTCCTTCGGACAGATCAAAATTCATATCTGTACGATGATCAATGGTCCTAAAAATGATGTTAAATGAGATAATGCCGTTACTAACTAAACGTAATCGTACTGTAAAGTGTCATCTCCATCGTTGAAGGTGTCATCATTGAAGCCGCTGTACCCGTCAATGTATTGAGACGTTAAATTTTGCATCTGATACTGCGAGAACATCTACAAAAAAGATTACGAAGAGAGATAGAGTTATAAAAAGAGTTGTAGGTGTTACCTGTTGCTGCAGAGCACTTGATTGTGGGAATGGTATATCACCGTAATCGTCGTTATCTTCCACTGAACTATTGGGATGAGCACCGCCCTTAAAATAAAAAATAAGGATTTCAGCAAAATTTCATTCCTGAACACATTATCAGCAGAGAATGGACCTTGCCATTCTAGAAACAAAGTATGTAAAGATAGAGAATGGATAAACAATTCTATTTCAATCAATATAAAAAGTCAATATACCTCCTGAACTAATCGAAATTTCTCAGATAAATAGTCCAGAACGAGTGAGGCATGTTCTAAAACTGTATTTGGGTGACCAATTAATACTCAGGTTCTTTAAACAGAAAAACCGACACGATCTTTGTATTTAATTCTTAATTTTCTATCTAGACATACAGAATGTTTTTGAACTATAAGGATATATTCAGATTTATCAATAGTCATCTCTTCCAGATCCACACAAACACATATTTATCAAAATTCTGAAAAATGTTGAAAATTGTTCCTAAGCAGATTACAGGTAATGTTTAAACCTTCGAAAAATTATTTAGTACCCGAAGACCCGCATCACCCACTTCGAGATTTTAGCTTTAGCTTGAAATCTGATCATAATAGACAGTTAGGCGACAATAAACCAACTTTTAATTTTAAAAACAGACTTCAATAAATTATATGATGGTCTTTGTACATAGACTGGTCATATTTGTCTAGTATTGATAATATTAATGCTCTTTGCACCCAACTTTAAGATAAATGAAGTAAATTATGTATTCTTACAAAGCACTCTTAAAAATACATCATATCCCCCACGGTTCACTGAAACTATTATAAGGATATTAAGCAGAAATCCTCTCTATGAAATCTATACAAGGATAATAATGAGGTGCACTACTTTAAATAATTCAAAGCTCTGCATTGCAAAATAAAAAGAGACATTGAACTTGCTCACAAAAGATACCTTCAGTACACAGAAACACACATTAAAACCAACCCGAGCAACTTGTGATCTTTGCTTAATACCATGAGAAATACAACTAGTATACCGTATTCGATGCATTACAATGATAATTCCTTAAATGACACTCAGAGCTTTGTCAATGCATTTGCCCAATACTTTCAATCGTATTTGACCACATCATCCATATAACATAATTGAACAAGAAACCACAGGCAATGTTCCCCATCTTAATATTCCAACAATTACCAAAAATTATGTTTTTAAAGCACAAAAAAAAATTATTAAAAACAAACTCATGACAGGTCCCAATGGTACGATCGTGAGCAAGAAATAAATAGGACAAGTCTTATAACGGTATTTTGCTAAAATCTAGTTATGTACATATAACTTTAATTTTTGTGACATTGTAGTTGTCATAATTTATTGCAAGTGTGCAAAAAACTAATATGCCCCATATAAGCGATTTAGTTAAATCTGGAGTTATTGCTAAAACAGAAGATGGATGGTCAATGAGACAAATTGCGCTGCGTTATAATATTGACAAAAATTCGGTGTGTAACATTTTAAGAAAGTGGAGAATAAACGGTATGATTAGTAGAAATCCTGGATCAGGGCGACGAAGGATATCAACTCAACAACAAGATTTGAAATTGGTAAATGCTTTAGTAGAAAATCCATTTTACTCAGTTATTCAGGCTCCTGAAGAAACGAATTTTCCTGGATCGAGTGGTACTGGTCGCCGGCGAGTAAGAGAATCGGAGCTACGCTGTCATGCAGCAGCACAGAAATACTTGCTTAAAACTGAACATAAAGAAGCTCGAGTAGGATTTGAGCTTGAATTTTTAGCACAAGTTGTAAATTTTTGGAACAATGTAATCTTTACAGACAAAAAAACTTTCCAGTCAACACATAGCAGTCGTATTCATGTTTACCGCCCTCCGAATACTCGATTCGATGAGAAATATATATCTAAGTGGTGGATTTTCCGTCAATATATGGGCTTGGATATTGGCATGTGGTCCTGGTGTTTTGTGGCATATTGAGGAACGATTTAATAGTGAAATGTATATTAGGATTTTAGACAAAATTATGCTCCCTCCTGTGTCACATTTATTTCTTAATAATAAGTTCATATTTCAACAAGACAATTGTTCCGTTCATACTACTCATACCGTAACTAACTGGTTTCAAGATAACAACATCAATGTTCTTAACTGGCCCAGTCATAGTCCAGATCTTAACCCTGTGGAAGAAGTATGGGGACTACTCATAAGAAGTATCCAAAAACGAAATGTGAGACCATGGAATGCCGACGAATTACTGGAAATAGTAAATAATGCATGGGAAAATATTATTACTAATGATTATTGTATAAGGTTATTTAATTCTATGCCAAACAGACATAGAAGTTATAAAAAGAAATGGTGCAATAACGAAATATTAATAGTTAGTTTCTTGTTAAGTAGGATGTCCTTTGTCCTTTGATCTAGGATGGGGGAACAGTTCAGTTCAGTGAAGTATACAGTAAAGTTCTAGTATACAGGGAGAGTTTTTAGGTTAGACAAGAGTTGACAAGTTTAAGAAGAAAAGTAAAGTACATAGTGTTTTAAAAGTAGTGAATTTATATTAGATTAAGTTATTATTAGTTGTGTAATTTTTAAGTATTTACTAGTGTGTACTTAGTGATTAATAAAATAGTGGTTAGTGAAGATTCTTGTTGCAAGTTATTTGAACCCACAGAGTGTTTACTGAAGACTGTAAACACGTAACAATATTTTTTATCCTAACGAGGCTATTTCTTCCCCCCGTTTTCGAGGATACTGAACACGATGGCGGTGGTTAAATCTCTCTCCAAGGTCACCCCACCCCCCAAACGACCAAAAACCACCCCCGAATGGAGTAAACCGTGCATCTGCCAAACCTGTGGTACTCCCGTTTTCGAGGATGCTGAGCACGATGGTGATGTCGAGACCCCTCCTCGATAAGATTATACTGTCAAAATGCAGATGTCGCCCACTCCATGATTTTCACCTATCTAGTCATCAACATCAAAGTCAAAAACAGTCCAGTTATTTTTTTTAGCAAAGCTTTAAAATGGAGGCATCGCAGGAAAAAAATTAATCTATTTTTAAAATCTATATTGTACTCACCAGCAATGTCTCTTGTATTTTGTTAGTTTCGCTTAATGTAGTTTCTTTGAAATCGTCCAGAGATTTGGCTACCTCTGGCAAATAGTCTTTGAGATATTGCCCTAGAGAGGTGGTTGAACACAGTTCTACTATCTTATTTACTAAACTGATTAAGTGGCCCATGTAACCCTGTCGAATGCCCTTTTCCTGAGCCCTAAAAAAACAAAGAATACAGAAAACGAACTCACAAAATACTTTCGGTTATTGTCTCTTTCATCGGTACAGAAATATGTCTGAGACTAGTAACATCTCGCAAATACATCAGTCTACTTACTGTTGTTCATCATTTTCTTTCCACGCATCTAATATTCTTTCAATTAATTTACAATTCACTAATAACTGGAAAAAAAATTCGTTTAGTTTTTTTTTTTTTAAACAATAACTTGGACTTACATGTTTACTTAAGGCATTTGAATTTTCCTCGTTTTCCTCGGAAACGTGTGTTTTCAGTGCTGATATAAGGCAATTTTCTACTTGGGTGTGCAAAAAATTGTTCCAAGGATACTTAAAAAATAAATCTAATAGTACTGGGAAGGTGCCTATTGACTCTATTTCACTTAGTAACTCCTCATTATTGGACGATATTATTGTGGCAAACAACTTCGTTACCTGAAGTCGAGTATTACCTAAAGGGGGATTTAAGGTACCAACTGTCGTTACTATAGGTGCAGTCTGAAACCAAAGTTGTTTTCTTAGCATCACAGATAGTCGAGTTAATAAAGCGTCAAAATCCTTAAAACTTCTTACAGGGACAGGTCCAATTTTGATGATTTATTTTTTAATGTCTTTTGTATATCATTTTAAATCAGAAACATTTCAATGTGCGCAATTAAATATTTATATTGTTTAAACAATGTAAACACAATTTATGCAGAAATTATTTTTTTTCATGGTATCTATTAACTTTTAAATAATAAAGGGTTAAAAAATTTTGTTTCCTTTTTATGTTATAATTATTAAAAGCTTTAAATTATATGAATATTATCCTAAAAGTTTAAGCTGCTGCACGTAATCAGAATTGAAGATTTTAAAAAATTGATTTTTTCCTTTATTATAAAAAGTCGAGCTGAAGCAGCTGAAACTTTTATGATTGAAAATATAAGTGAAGAAGAGCTTTAACGCAGGTTTTCACTGTATTCTTATGCTGTTTGGTGCTAAAATGGCGAAAAGTTTAAATGAATTGAGATATCAACGTTTCGTAACACTAGTGTTGAAAGATAAAAGCAACACATCAAAAGGGTTTATCTTCAAGTTCAAACATCTTCCGAACATTGGGGTGCAGAAAGAAAATTATTTAACACCAATAAAAATAACACGACCTGCAGCACCAAATACCACTTAAAAATTATATTTTGCTCTTGCAATACTGGATGTGGAAAAAGTTTTCCGCATTTCTCACCTGCATGCATTAATTGCAATGGAACGGATTGCAATAACGCACCACAACCTGAAGAAGATAAAGTCTCCAACGCTCCATATGGGAATGAAAATTAAATACTATTTCTTTTTGTATGAATAATTAAATTATCCATATATATTTAAAAAAAAAATTCGAATTTTCTTAAACATATAACTTATTTATATACCATATTTAAATGTAAAATAAATAAAAAATTATTTATACATTCACCCACAGAACCTATACTAGGAGAAAATAATGTTCAAGTTCACATCTAAACTGAATATTTTATACACAAATGTCAATAGTTACACCCCAAAGAAACATATTATTAACCATACTATTGAAAATCACAACATCAATTGCGCCCTATTTGTGGAATCCAAAACAAAACCAGAAGCAAATACTAACTACCGAAACTGGCAAATACTGAGAAGTAATGGTAATGTTTTAAATAATAATATACGAGGAGGAAGTCTTGTACAGGTGCACCCAAATCTAAAAATGGGAAGAGCAAATGCTCCACAAATAAACAAAACCTTTAATAATGCAATGCACTTCACAATACCATCTCAAGGTGACAAACTGCATATATTTTTAATATATATCCACCCAACATTAAAAATCGATGAAAATGTATTTACCATGGCCATGCAATACAAATATGCTATGATCATTGGAGACTTTAATATCAACCCAGCCAGGAAAAAACAACTAAATCAATTCTTAAAAAATTCACACTTTATGAAAGTTGATACAGCCAACGTTTATCATGCCGAATAATCCGGATTCGAACCCCGACATTGTACTACATACTAATAACATTTCCAACAATTTCATAGAAGTTGAACTAATTCCAGATGCTGGATCGGACCATTTATCAATTAAAATTGAATTCGACTTAAATAAAGTGATCGCACCAACTACCGAGGAAAACAATGCTAAATATAAATTTGACAAATGTGACATGGGAAAAGTAAATAATAAAATGCTTGGGTACATATCGAGTATGGCAGACAAAGCAATTACCATTGAAGCATTAAAGCAATTTAATATGACACTAAAAGAAACAGTCCTAGAGAACACACCTCTATATACACGGAAAAATTTTTTGCACGAACTGCCGCCATACATTATTAAGCTAATTAAAACCAAGAGGAAAAGGTACCGTGAATATCAGCAACGTCCCTTTCCAGGAGGTAAAACGAGAATAAATGAACTAAGTAAAAACATACATAACATGATACTGCAGTATAGAACAAACAAATGGTTAGATGCATGTGAAGAAATAAACAAAGCACGGGGAAAAAATTTCTACCAACAAATCAATAAATTGACAAAATACAATAATAAATAGAATGTACCCACTATCCAGGAAAATAACAAGGAACATCACACAGATCAAGAAAAAGCAAAAGTGTTTGCGGAGAGATTCGCAACACACTTTTCAGATACTCCACATCGCAATTACGATCAGGAACATTTTAACCGAGTTAATGATTGGTACAACGATTACTTTCGAGATCAAGATCAACTCACACCCGAGGAAATCAACGTTGATGAAGAACTATACTTTAAAATTCTAATAGCCCAAAAAAACTCAGCACCCGGTAATGATAATATACCATGGAAAATAGTAAAAAAATTGGAATACATTATTCATTTACACATCATCAAAATGTTCCAATTCTGTTTATCATATGCATATTTTCCTGACGATTGGAAAGAAGGGCATATCATAGTAATTCCAACCTAACAGCGATCACACCAAAACTAGTAATTATAGACCAATTACACTATTAC
This sequence comes from Leptura quadrifasciata, assembly GCA_963675555.1. Classification (NCBI taxonomy): domain Eukaryota; kingdom Metazoa; phylum Arthropoda; class Insecta; order Coleoptera; family Cerambycidae; genus Leptura; species Leptura quadrifasciata. The sequence continues at coordinate 2,289,608 of OY776673.1, forward strand.
CCGTCCTCGGTAAACTACTGGAAAAGATCATTAAGCACAATATTTTGCAGTCAGTAGAGGAAAAAATCCCACAACACCAATTTGGCTTTAAAGAGAAAGCTCTACAATGCTTCCCCTTACGGCTCTGGTCTCCAATACCCAATCGGCCAGACTAAATAATCTCAAAACAGCAGCTTTATTCCTCAACGTCAAAAAAGCATTCGATAGCATATGGCACAAAGGATTGCTATATAAATTAAAGAAACTGGGTACACCGGATTATCTCATTTATCTCATCAAAAACTTCTTAGATGCCAGAAAATTAAGGGTTAAAATAAACAATGCATTGTCAGAAGAATTTGTTGCCGAACAAGGAGTGCCCCAAGGATCTCCACTCTCTCCTCTGTTATTTAATATTTACTGTTATGACATATTCACCTACACAGAACACTTTAACAAGACAGGATACATGTTGCAATTTGCAGATGATACGGCTTTGGTGGCACATGATAAAACATCGAGCAAAGCGATAAAGAAACTACAAAGGCTTTGCGATGAAACTTTGATATGGTTTAATGAATGGCGGCTCCAGATAAATCCATCTAAATCACAGCTGATGATATTTAACCACACACCATCGTTCACCTCTCCAACAGTAAATATTTCCAACATCACAATTCACCCAGTAGCAAATGCTAAATACCTCGGAATTAACTTAAACAACAAGCTAAACATGAACCTACATTCAAAAATTATGAAAAGAAAAGTAGTTTCCAGAGCAAAACATTTTAGGGCCTTGACATACAAAAATAAAGGGATTAATATCCCTGCTGCTTCTAAAATATATAAATCAATTTGCAGACCAATCCTAGAATATGGACACACGATTCACCTGAACTGCAGAAACCCGGCTTTAAAGAATATACAAGTAGCAGAAGCAAATCCACTACATCACCCATCCAACAGATTACTCTACAATAAAACCAAAATTCATCCGATCATCCAAAGACTGCCAATTCTAACCACCAAATTTGCCAAGCAAAACTGGAACCACTATTAATACCTAGGTCAGAAGTTAGGCCAAGATGCAAACATCCTGTAAGAACTATTCAAGAAATCCTAAAAGCACTGGCGCAAAGAAGATAAGGAACTATTTCACTGAATAAAATACATTAGAAATGTTCAATTACCGCATATGTCATGTCATTTTTTTTTTTTTTTAAATATGTAATGTATTATAGTAACAAAACACATTGTAAATATTATAATAAACTATAGAAATGTATAATTCACACTGGCTGAAGGACCTCGGTCGATGGCCATTTGGTTGTTGTAACGTAACCAATAAAGCACTTTTACTATTACTACTATTTATACATTTTTTTTGACAATTTTCATATAATTTCAAGTTTTAATAATTATAAAATAAAAAGAAACAAAAATGTTTAAACCTTTACTATTTAAAAGTTAATAAATTGCATAAATAGTGGTTACTATAGTGTGAATGAATTTCTAGACAGATCTACAGATACATAGTCTCTAGTTTAAAATTTGTTGTATGTATTAACTTGTAAGTATACCAAGTATACATTTATATTTTTATTTCTGTCCATTATTTTATGATTTTAATTATGTATCAACATCTTATGATGTTCTGCAAATAGTTTTTAATTTAGATGCTGACTTGCCATGCATATATATATAATTATATATATTGCATCATAAAATGGTTAATAAATATATTATTATAATAGATTATACAATTCTTTAGACTACGGATTCATTGTTACCTAAATAGGTTCCATTTGAATTTCATAATAAATTAAACATTATTGGCTTTTATTTATACTTTTTATGTTTGTCTGTATTTTTTTTAAATTAATGTTTGTTTGTAGTTTCTATGTTATTGTTTGTATTTTATATTTATATTTGTGTATTTTTACATTTCATTTATTCTTATATACTTAATTATATACTATATTTTTACAAATCTCTTGTGCAAAATGACTTATCCTATATCATGTATGTGATCTAAAGGATTAATAACGTATCGTATCGTAATTGTGTTAATATTGTTTAAACAATATAAATATTTAATTGCGCACATTGAAATGCTTCTGAAAACAAACATTTAAAAAAAAACCTCAAGATTTGTCCTGTCCCTGAGGACTAAGAAGCAAAAACCTTCCTTGACTCAAGTAAAAAGCGTTTTATGCAGTTCAATGGATTGTGCAGTTGTGGTCACAATAAAGTTTCCCATCCAAGAAAAATGTACAAATTATTTCTGTTTGTTCCTGAATATTCTAAATTTGCTGCCAGCAGGTACCTTTGCAATTAACATAATAATATGGAGTTCAGAGCCAATGTTGTAGTTAAGATTCTTCGCTTTTTGAAAAGAGGCGCATTCGTTGATTCTTTCTTTCGCCTAGCACCTTAGAAGATATTGTTCGTCCTGTGATGACCCGTTGATTCCGTTTTGGCTTAGCCACTAGCTTTTCTATTTGCCACTCCCTACTACAGCCGTCTGGGTGGTGATGTTTTAGCTGTCAAACGCTTGAAAGACTTTGCTATCAAATTTTTTTCAAAAATGTTTGCAACAACTATTTTAAATTGGAAACCTCATTATGACCATGACTGCACATAATTTTAATTTCATTACTTACATTTGGTGGATCTAGCAGTAGATTATGGAAGTCTTTGACTCTAACACGAACAGCTTGGGTAGTGTTTAAAATAATCTTTTGTTTTTGTTCGATATCACTAGCTTCGTCGTTAATATTGGAATTATACATGTTTTGGGAGTTGAATTTTGGAATGCTAAAAGTAAAGGTAATAAGGAACATCTCAGAGAACAAAAAATTAGGAAAAGTCAACACAACACTCAAGAAACGTTTTGTCAATCAAATTTCATTCATCTCTTGATGGTGGAGACTTGGTTGGCGAAACAACTTCAGGGTTAGTGTCACGTCAAAGGTAATGACCCCTTCAGGACAACAATATATTATATTTAAAAAGATTACCTAGACTGATATACATCTAATAGAGCTAGAAGTACTTGAATGCCGCCTACTGTAGCAGTTTCATTTTTATCTTCTAATATATGATCTAACAACAGAGATACTGTTTCAGGGCTGAAAAAGAACACGATTACAGGGCTTTGAGCTGTTAAATTAGAAAATATACAGGATTCCGTAAATAAATTGGTTGATATATATTCCAAAATTGGACCATGAATTTTTCCCAAATTTAAGCTGAGCCATATGCTCTTTCAGTCTGATTAAAGGTGACAGTTTTGTATATTCAACATAGTCAAATAATTAGTACATTTTACTGGCATCCTATATATTACTTCAAAGATATAATACAATAAAATACCACCGTTTAATGACTTACGATTCTAAAGTATTAAGTAGTGGATCAGGATCGGCCCTCTCCGTAGAGTTCCTCTGAGTATCACGAGCTATCCTAATAAAATCACACAATAATTGAGCAACATTATAGTGCCTCTCCTTGTCAATTTTCGGATTCAACAGAGAAACCAGCGACTGCATAATCCTTTGGCTATCGAGCCACTGCAAATAAAGTACAAATTGTTAAATAAGACAATAAAGTTTATTCACTGCACAAACACGTAGCACAACACACCGTATGCGTCAGTAGCACGTAAGTATTCGTAAAATAAAAAACAACACACAACAGAATTTCTGATTCCGTCAAGTATACAAATGTTCAAAAATCACATACAAGCATGTAAAATAATTAGCACCTTACAAATTCTATAATAAAATTACCTACTCACATTTAAAATGTTTTGTCTCATTTCGACCCCCTCCACTTGCGTCATTAGCTTGAGCATGAGATCCATGATAGCTGAAGTGCCTAAGTGTTTGAGCAGTAATGATATAAAGGTGTCCTTAGCCTTTAAAAAGTCTAGGACCTGTAAGCAAGTGAACTGATAGGACAGCCAGTTCTGGTGGGCCGGAGATGGGACAATTCGCAACGGGATTGGTTGAAGTAGGAGGGAGCACGGGAAAGAGGGAGAAAAAATCATGTTATATATTATACATCTAACTTAGATACTACAATAAGTATAATGTAGTTTTATGTACAAAGCAAAGCTAGTTCTTTCAAAAAGCACACTGTGTAAGGTTCTACTTCTTTTTTTAATAACGAGCTTAATGCGAACGGAACTCGTTTATTTTATATCTGTAACTAATCTCCCCATTCTATAATTCAAGTTAAAATGGTGTTATGAACGTTAAATATCTGATGCTAAAATGTTATTAAATTTATCAACAGAAAACATGACGTCAGTAGACCATCGCACCATTTGGATTTGGAAAGTTTTGTTTAAAGAGCAAGTCATCACTAATGTAATAGATAAAGCAAAAGTAAAAACCTTACATCGTTTTCTAAGGAATAAAACATAAGAGAGAAAAATATGATTTACAGAAAATTTTATGACTAGGTTTGTATCTTGAGACAACCAATATATAAAAAAATTAAAATTTCGGAAAATAATCCTTTTAAAAAATTAAAGACTAGGTAGAATTTGAATTATCCCTTACAAACAAATAAATGAAGTGTTAATTTTTATTCCCAAGATAAAGCATCACATTTTATTTATATTTATTTACTTCATTGTTTAAGTAGTCTTGAATATATAGTACGGGGATCGGTACGGGTGTATAGGGAAATCCTGTACACTAATGTACATGTGCAATACGGATGAGAATGGGAATTCTGATCATGTTGTCATGTTAAACAGAACTTCTTTAACGCTGTCATTCCCATTACAAATGCGTTGTAATGATTATGAGAGCACTATGGCAAAGATTTAGATGCAGCAGAAGTGATGAGGACTTCCATGCTCACCGACTGTTTTCAAATCATTTGTCGCTGCGCATATCACGTGCTTGGAATAAATTTGAACAAGGGTTGGCAGTTAGCAGTGACCCCAAGAGACTATACAAGTATGTTCGCTGTCAACTAGACTCGATAGTTGCTATGTCCCAGCGGATGGATCCATTTCTAGTAATCATAGCGAAGTAGCTATTGTTTGCCAACACTTTATCTCAGACTTATACAGTGGAATCTTCTGATGCTTTGCCAAACATTCATCATCTTCCTCGAGTGCATGCTGATCTGACAAATACTGATTTACAATAAGACCAAATTGCTGAGAAAATTCGTGCATTAGACCCATCGGCTGCATCTGGCATTGATGAAATATCCACCATATTGCTTAAAGCTTGCGTTAATTCCATTTGTAAACCACTCGTATGTGTTAAGGACATTTTTAAGAAGGGTGACAAGTTCAGCTCTGATAATTTTCGTACAATTAGTTTTACTTCCGTTGTTGTCAAGATGATGGAATCAATCGTGGATAGGTTTTTCTACTTGCACATCAAATTATCCCTGCTGAACAACACAGGTTTATCCCAGGTCGCTCAGATGACATTAACTTGCTGTGTTATGTATCAGGCTGATCTCTCAGGTTAGATGGTGAATGCGTTAACATCGTATACTCAGATTTCCGCAAAGCCTTTGATATAGTGCCTAAAAACCACTTTGGCATACGCAGGAGTTTGCATGTGGATTCAAAATTTCCTTACTGATCGAATGTTTTTTATTAAAGTTGGTACTGCAGTGAGTGACAGCAGAAACGTGCTTAGTGGGATCCCCAGGTATCTGCCTTATGACTCCTGCTGTTTATAGCATATACATCTGTGGCATCGTATCAAATCCCGGTGTTCTTTCTACGCAGACGACATAAAAATTTACTGCAATCCACTAACGGATTGCGTACAGTGGCAAGGAGATCTAGATCTCATTCAGAAGTGGAGTGAAACATGGTTACTTCCATTAAACATTGATAAGTGTGCTGTAGTCCATTTAGGAAAACACACAATCCATGCTTGGGGTACAATATTAACGGCAAACAACTGGGTTCATCCGTCTCACGACGATCTGGAAGTCATCATTACACACAATCTTTCCTGGTCCAACGGCTTGCACAGTTTAATCTCACTCTCTGGCTGCTAAATGAGGTAGGGGCAAGCTTATCACTGCATACAAAGGGATACAGAATGAATTATCTCCAATTCATAATTTATTTACTCTCGCTAATGACAACAGATTATGTGGACATCCATTTAAGATCACTAGGGACCCCTTCAGAATCTCTGTTCGCGAATGCTTCCTCTCAGGGCGCGTATTCGATCTTGTGTTGTGTCCCCAACCAGTGTAAATTCGTTTAAATGTAGATAAGACAGATTTGTATTGAATCGATAACATTTTTGTTCATTTACATTGTATTTTTTTATCTTGTAATTTAATGCATTGCTGTTTGACCTTGTGTCTTTTGTTGTTGAGCATAATGGGTATATTTCCTTTGCTCTTATTTTTGTATAATAATAATTTAAAAAATGTCATCTAATGAAGTGTGATTGGGGTGGGGCGATCTAATGGGCTGTACGTTGGCGCTGCTGTGATTGTGAATGTTATGAATTTATTTATTATTTACTAGAGTCTGTTGGACTTAAGTCACAGGTAACATTCTTATCAAATTTAAGTATTATTGCACCTGTTGAAATGCATATTTATTTACCAGAAAAGAAAGTACAAATAATTAAATGGTACTATGGTGTGCATTCTCTGCATGGCACAATTAATTTATTTATTGTAGCTTACGAATATCGATCCACTCCCACTTATTTTCAGAGATACTTTTGTTTATTTTGATTATTTGCTGACCACCATAATTAATTTCAACAAATTAATATTTTGGGATGACTCGTGGTAATTCATAAATTCCTTATTTGACGACTCGTCACCTACAGCTTCCATTTCAAATACATTTAGGTACATTACTAAGCATAACCGCAGCAGATCGACCAGCTGTTATCCCTATGCCCCATCATCCATTTCATATCAGATCTTGATTCTAACTCATATTGCACACGTACATAAGTGCATAGAATTTGCATATACGCCTAGTAGCGATCCTCATACTGTATACATTATTGGTTCACACTATGAAGTGTACAGTAAAGATGTTAACATTTTTAAATTATGTTTGTTACTGTATTTTGCAATTTAGACTGTAAATTTATTAAAGAAATGGAAAATACAATATTTAACTGCCTAATGATCTTGCTAATGATATACCTAACCTAAGCTTCAATTCTGCTTCATTATGAACCCATTCTTAATTAGTTTAGATGTTGCAATTTTTAAGAATTCTATCTACAATTTGCTTCATGTAAAAGTTGAGGATTAAAATTTTGAAAAATTGATCTGAAGTACGGTATGAAATTTAAATAAGGTTACATCCTCAGTGGAATACTTAAAATAATCAATAATCTACACTGAATTCCCTTGAATAATACACATAACCAAGTAAAACCAACATCTATTTTTGGACATCACGAATATTTAATATCCAACAAGTTAAATTCACAAAAGCTACAAGACAAACAAGTTAAACTGTAAATAACTGAATCTATAACAAATTAATAAAATGTGATACCATAAAAGCTGCATTTTTATCTCCCACTAAAAAGGTAAACAAACAAACTGATTAGAATACCCCAACCAAAGATTCGTACCTTAGAAGTGAGATATTTGCTAAGAACATTGCACTAACCTGCTCAGTCTTCTTTGCAATAAGGGCACCCATAATTTTACTAAAATAGGAAGCCAAAAGGGGATTTAGTGGAGGTTCACATTCCAAAAACATATAAAGTTTATCCAGAAGTACTTCATCACTAGCCAATCTTTCGTTTAAAGCTGGTACATCACACGTTAGTAATTCACATGCTACATTTGGGTACCTAAATCTAGTTCTTTCTTCTATTTCAATTGATGGCTCTTTTGTAGTTAGCGTTACTAATTCTTCCATCACCTCGGGCTTCAAGAGACTAAAACACAATTCCATTCACGAATGTGTTCTATCAAGTGATAATATATATTACTTACAAGTCTATTAGAATTTTGTTCTGTACTCTACATTCGTTTATTATGTCATCGGCATCCATAACTTCTTGAAGAGTAACATCCTGTATAATCAAAAGAAATTGTAAGATTACACAACACTAATAACAGTCATTGGCTTACCTCTTTGCCTAAGAGAGCCTCAATTTGCGATGATGAAGATGTATTGTACTTCCAAAACATGGTAGTGATTTCTAAAACAGACGCAAATTGTTAAAAACGGTTAAAGCGTGGCAATATCGATATGGTTATTACATTACAGCACTAAAACACAGTTCTACGTAAAAAGTAATTACACTAAAGCCAGCATATTGTTATAAAAATGCACACCTTTTTTAAACTTTAGAGTTTAGAGAAGACGTTGGGTTAGGTTCATTTGAGATGACCCCGTAATAGAGACTTAATCAAATTTCCACAAGACACACACACAAATCCACTAAACCTAAAGAGCATATCACAAATTTCACGTTAATTAATTGGTGGAAGTAGTATATAATTAGTAATTATCTAAATATTCAATAAATACTTTCATACAATGATAAAAATGACCACCATTCATAATCCCACAATGCACTTGTTGAATTTGTAAATGACAGAGCCAGCCGGGAATTTTAAAATAGGGAAAGTATGGATTTTTTTAAACGTATCTAGTACCTGCGGGTATTCTCAGCATTGCTAATTAATTTGCTGAATGAATTCTGGTTGACACTTTAAAGTCATATCCTGTCAAATTTGATTAACGTTTATTCAAAAAACGGTCATGAGCTCGCCAGTGGCGGTCCCGCAAACTTTAATAAGGGTATATCATTTTGTACTAAATTCAAAAGTAACTTTCTATAATCTATAAAACAGGCTGCACAAGGGCAGGGGCGGACTGGGACTAGAATTATGCTCAGGCATCTTCAAGACCACCGGCCCACGTTCGGTAAGAAGTGAAGTTGATGAAATCTTTAGAAAAAGCATGAATTAAAGGATCGGCCGGTCCATTTTTAGCATTTTAACACCGACACTTTGGGCATTTGCCCGAAATCTTTTATGGTCAGTCCGCCCATGCATAAGGGCTTGTTTTTTTTTATTTTGTGCGCTGCTGAACTACTTATAATCCAGGCAATGGATAGTTTTACCACCCAAAAGGTCGTAAGAAGATGAAATGTGGTGGGATGGTAAAATTTACCTTGGAGGAAGACCGCTAGCGCCGCCATCTTGGAAAGATGAGGCTCAAAATCAGTTTTTTACAAATATCTCCGTTGCTATTGGTCCTAGGAAAAATAGTAAATCAATATAAATTGAAGAGCATAAAATTCTACGTAAAATATGTTGTATGCTTTTTTCCGTCAGATCAACTGTTTTCAAGATACAGCGCATCAAACGCAAGCAAATATCATACCCATTAAAGAAGTAGATGTGTCCCTACAAAATATAATGAAGAAAACTTAATAATTAATATTTATGTTGAAATTACTTTGCTCACATTTAAGGGGATAGGTACAAAAACGCTCCACCGCCAAATTACCATTAATTGCTTGCGTTTGGCGCCCTGTATCTTGAAAACTGCTGGTGTGACGGAAAAAATGCTTAGAACATATTTTATGCTCTTCAATTTATTATTTTTCTTTTTTCCCTAGGATCAATGGGAACGGAGATATTTGCAAAACTAGGTTGGGGCGCCATCTTCAAAATATGGCGACACAAGCGGTCTTATCCCAAGGTCGCAAACTCAGGGTAATGATCAGGGCCAAATTTTATGATTCCACCAAATTTCAACTCCTTACGACCTTTTGTGTAGCAACCCATTTTTTCTCCCCGTTGCTTTGAGTACCAATAGGATTGAGAAATTATATCCTTCCTCATGATATATGATTCTAATCTATAGTATGTCATGATCGTCTTCCCTAGTCTATCAGTAATTACAGCAACAAGTGTTTAGAAGTAATATAAAAGAACGTCTACCTTTAAAAAAAATATTTATTTATTTGATTACATACATACTATTTTGTTTCACTGTAATAATTTTCTATGAGATAAGGAACAACTATGTTAACCACCCCAGGTCGAAATAAGTGTGGTAATAATTAGTTTGGTTTTTTTAAACAGCTAAAATAAAACACAAAATAAATTTTAAGAAGTTTTACTTTCTTTTTCATAGAAATGTAAATAATAATAAAAGCTCTTTATTGAATTATGAATATTTTGATAGGATAGCATTCAACGAAAGTCTGGCCCTATCGAAAATTGGAAAGTGAGTTTGCGTTAGCTGGATGAAAGATTGGTCAGAAAATATAAAAGTTCAGTTATAATACGTTGTAACATTTATTAAAGACTTTAACAAAGAGAAATAAACCTGAAGAAGCTTTTGTAATTAATCTTTGATTAGATTGTATACAAAAGCAAAAATACTGTGCAGCGGTTCGCCACCCAAGTTGGCATCATCAGGACGCAATTAAAATTAAAAATATAGCTAAACTTTGTGTTTAAAAAACTGCGATCTTATGAATATTTAACAGTTACATAAAAAATTACATACCTACACGAAATATCTAAAATGTGACTACATAAAAAGTATATATTTTCAAACTAGAATAATGATTGTTAACAATCCTGCTAAAAGAAATTCATCTGTTGCATACATACAAATTACACTTTGGCTCTTAGAAACACCCACGATTGTTCTCAGTACAGTTGCTAGAAATTTTAAATTTTTATGCCACGTTTTACCACAATATGACAAATTTCATTTGCATTTGCCAATTTTGTGGTTCGCCATTTATTCATTTTAGAATTGTTAGTACATTGGCCTAACAAAGAAACTTATGCATTCCTGAATTTACATAAATAAAACTTAAAACATTTCATAAATTTATTACAATTTTTGACTGCGTTGGTTCAAGTTAATGAAACAAAAAAAAAATCCCCACATTAATAAAAACAGATTTAATGGTAACATTAATAAAAACAACAATTTATTGAGTGAAACTAGTATAATAATGTGCTCTGCAACTGTATTAAAATATTTACATAATGATTTCCATGATAACATATAGGCACTACAAATTAACAAATGTTCTTTAAGAAGACAGTTTGGATTCTCTGGGGAGAGGCAGTGCTTGGCCACCGATGATGATTGACGGTCCAATGTAGTAACGCACAAGAAGACTAGATCCACGTTTTAGTTGATTCCGACTTGCTAAATCTGCCCAGCAGTCTACCCAGGAGCTGTAATGGGGCATGAAATTTGGTGAACCAGCAACGAGGCCTGAATTTGTGACAGCCATGCAGTTGGAGACTACTTGAAAGGGATAAGTTATTGCTGTGGCCAAAAACTGAAAATAACGATTTAATTAGTAAATGATAAAACATATTATCTACAAATCTTATCATTACATATACAGATAAATATATTATATATACATACTGAAATTATTTTTCATTTAATACACTTCTTCCATTATTATCTTAGTAAAACTTACGGTCATAGTAGCTGAGGTATAAACTTTTAATTCCCTTTCTTCAACGAGGTAGTGGTTAATGGCATAAGTCAAACTGCTAGCTAATAATAAAGAAAAAATGTCACCTAATAATCTAGGAATCAGTCCACTGAAGAATCCCAAAACACCACTTTGTGTGTAAATCTCCTTTACCGACTTAAATATGCCACTAAAAAACATAAACAGTAACAGGTTTCAATTCAATTTTCATGCAAAAACTGCACTTACTTGTACTTTGCTTCCCTACCAACGAATTGAGCCATCATTCGGACAGTTATTACATGAAACGGTTGACTGACAATTATAGCGGCAGTGTGAGTTATAATATCACATTTTACCGATTTTAAAAACCTCTCTCGCCTAAAAATCAAGAATGAATTTCTACTTTCAACAATTTGTTTGCCACTCACTTCTGTTGTTCTGTGGGTTCTTCTTCAACATCAAATTCATAGTCATCTTCACCTCTGGGCGGCTCTAAATAATCCAAAAGTTTCTGAGTTGCTACTGCACTTAACAGATTTCCACATACTTTTGGGGCCAAACCATTATAACAACCAGCCAACCCATCCACTGATTTTATGTGCTTTACTAAAAAATTAATTGTGTAAATAAGTTTCGGCATGTCTAAAATAACTACAAGTACCATATTCAAAAATGTTAGGCAACTTAAGAGCCGGTTTTCCAAAAAAGGTTTTAGCTGGCCTAGGGGCAATCGGCTCGTAGCCAATCTGAAAAATTTCATTGTCAAATTAAAAAGTTACGTCAACGTCGCAAATTTTAAAGTTTTACTAACCTGTATAAGAACTTTTGCATATTCAAAAGGGTGTGACGCTGTATTTACAATAATTCTCAATGCATAGTTAGACCATTTGTTTTCTTTCGGTTTTGACATAATTCGCCTATATCAGAAAAAATTTACTTTCCCTTTAATTTCTTTTAAAACAATCGGTAAAATAAATCTAAATCAGAGCTGTCAAAACCATTCGCCAACTGCTATTTTTCCAGTGATCCCATTATATCGAAATTTCATTAGTCATAACGAACAGAAAATATTGTCTCTACTACAAAATTTACGCAGCTTAAAAAATTGATGAACTATACTATTTTAACAGAAGCGTTTTCTGTATCCATTTTGCGAAGGGATTATTCTGTGCAACAGAGTACACTGGGCGAACAAACGTACTGACACGGAAGTAGTTTTTTTCGTCACTACACGTTTTCCGGTTTCGGCAATAAAGATAAAATCGTCAGGAGATTTTCTTTACTCTAACCTTCTCAAATGACGCCAACTTAGTAAAATGTGTATCCAGTGCGTAGTGATAGCAATACATCAAACTCTCTTGGGGTTCGAGCCCACTTATATATTTCATAGATGGCGTGTTACAAGTAAAGTAAGCTTAATAGGTACCTGCTAAACTGAAGTGTCAAAAAAGAATTTTTGTTTTTAAGAAATAAGGAAAAGAAACTTGTCTTCAACAGCGAAGTAATTTCTACAAACAGTATATCACTTAATACTACACACAACGGCTCAACGTCTATCATTTTAACATCGTCTGGACATGGATAGTCATCTCCAGATGGTGCTGACATAACTAACAAAGCACATGTAAAGTATTCTTGTGTAGTACCCAAGTATTTTGATATTTGTGGAAAGTACTCTCTTTTATGACGTGGAAAATTGGTATACCTATTCATTAACTTGTCATCTACCCAAAAGTAATGACTTTTGGGTAGATGATAAATTAGTAAATACGTATACAAATTTTCCATGTCACAAAAGATTCCTGAAGGGGACTGGAACGTCTGACGTCACACTTATGCCGCGACGTCAGAACAAGAAAAATTGGATCAATTTATTAACCTAATTAATTTTATCCATATTATATAACTCAAGGGTGAGATATTTACAAGAAAAATAAAGATCTGAAGATAAACCGGAAATAATATCAATGGAAGATTTAACGGCAACTATATAAAAATTAACTGTAGTCGAGGTGTTATTGTCCGAAGTAACAGAAATATCTAAGAATACTTAAAAAACGTTTTATTAAATGTTACAGTAAAATTTACATGAATATTTTCTCTTAATAGTCAAAATTATATTCAAAATAAGACGAATCAAAAGTATGAATTCTAACATAACCATCTTCACCGCCAGAACTGTAACTTTTTCCATCAGGATGAAAGGCAACACTGTTAATAGGGCCAAAATGTCCCTTTACCCTGCCGAATTCTTCTTCAAAAATCATGTGGAAAAAGCGAGAATCAAATTTGCCCACTCTCGTCGATGTAGTTGTTACATCCATGGCATCTTGACCTCCACCAACAACAACGTGTTCTAAAATTGGGCTGATGGCAGCAGAATTAACGGGTCTTTCTGTTTTATAGGTCTTCAAAAGCATCAGGTCTTCAGCATCAAAAAGTTTTGCGGTATGATCCTTCGAAGCTGTAATGAACATGGTGCCATCTTTGTTCCACTGCATGTCGTTGATTAAATTGTCATGTTCTTTAACTGAATTTATTTGCTTGCCAGTCTAAAATAAAAAAAAGAGTTACCAAATCCTACTATTGCAGAACAGCAAAGCAAGAAAGTTCATAGCAATACATTATAGATACAAAAATTCAATTTAAAGTATTTAAGAAATGTTTCAGGTAATACCTTAAGGTCCCACTGGGTAATTTCTCCATTTTCATGTCCAGTAATTACCATTTCATCTAAATTGTCCCACAAAATGGAAGACACCCTAGGTCCTTTAATAGGTATTCTTAAAATAGGAACCTGATGACCTATACTATCGTCTATCGTTCTTGTATCAATAATAAACATTTCACAAGGCTGCTTCATAGCCTTATCAGTTGTATATACTGCCATATTGGCAGAATAACTAAACATACACGTTCTTACTGACGAAGCCGTTGTGATATTTCCTATTTCTTTTCCTGTTTCACAGTCCCAAAGCTTACAGGTGTTATCTCCAGCACCAGATATAAACTTTGTTGTAGTCCAATCGACATCGATACACCAAACTGCACCTTGATGGCCATTAAATGAACCTAACCGCTCTCCATTCAACGAGTACCAAACGTTGGGTTTGTTATCTTTTGATGATGAAAACAAGAGATCACCTTCTCGATTGTACTTAATTTGAGTTATGGCACGTTCGTGCCCATGCAACATGATAGGTTTCTAAAAAAGAATATGTTTTATATTTAACTGACCGAACAATTTATAGGTTAAGTAGCAATATGTTGGTTAATTTTTTACTAGTATCTTAGTGAAAAGAAAGAAAATGTTTATGGATGAAGGAAAATGCATACCATTTTACTGCTTCTTTTATTACTGTTGTATTTTGGATTTTAGTAACAATTTTCACGTTTTTTAACAAAAAGATAAAACGTCTAACGCTTGACATATACGTACAAGAAATGAAATTAAATTAAATGACACTCATAGGTGCGTTCATTTGTGGCAGTCTCAGACAGATAAAAACAAATAGAGAGTTACACTTAATATAAGTTAGAGGGAGATGAACATGCAGCGTAGAGCTCCAGTTTGAACAAAATGAACATACCCCTCATTAGGTGTTTTCCTGTTTTAGTGATCGTGATTTGAGCTACATTTGAATCATCTTAGTTGCGCGTTCTATTTTCCAAGGTGTCATTGGTCAAAATTCCTGATACTTTTGAATATAGATGTATTAATTTTCTGGCCCGTTTTGATCGTTCTTTCTGCAACTTAGTTTAGACCACAGATCAGATAGTTATATACTGATGGTTTAGATCAACGACTTATTAAATCTCGTTGGTTTAGACACTATACCGTTTAGAGAGAAGGAACTTAAATTTAGTTAGAAAGTCGGTAAAAAGAAAGCATCTATTATTCACCTTACATACTTACACGGTTTATATACATACGGTTGGATTATGCCCGCCCCTACCAATCAGAAAACGTTTAGTGCATTGACGTCAAAGTAGACCTCGTTTACGCTCTCCGTTACGTTCTCCCTCATTAATAGTCTCTTAAGTCGTTATTGCTTCCACTTATATATCTTGCAATTATTATTTTATTTTAATACAAAAAAACAGGCATTATTTATTTTATACAAATTTGATTTAATAAGAAAGGGACGCACTAGAATCGGACAAAAAAATTTTAAGTTACTGCACAAAAAGTCTGTATTTCTTATTTTAACATAGCCCAAAAGCGTGTAAGCTATCGTCCTATCTTATCATAATTTTAAAGCAAAATATATGTTACCCCAAGGTTTTAGGTATTAGCATAGCACACAAAAATACGAAGAAGTATAAGGAAAACGTTATATGCAGTATTCTCACGTACGAACGAACTTTATATTAAGTGATATATTAAATTTATTTAAAGATATTTTTAATTAAGACTATTAGGAAATGAGTGAAAATTTGGTAATCGAACGTTGCTGACTGCGAATATCTATCTGAGCAATGAAAATAAAAAAATATATCTAGCATTATGTAAAATTAAATAAAATAGTAATAATAAGTCTTTATTGAAACATCATAGTTTGTCATCTTTTGGAAATTTATGATAAGAAACAGCCAAATTTCCTTGCTTAGTCTTTTGTAAACTATTGTTACATATAGCCACGGCACACCTTGTTCCAGGCATAACTGTTAAAAAAAACACAATATATACCTACACAATAATAATAAAAAATTAATTAACTAATATAGAATGAAGCAACAATACTTGTACTTACTTTTTATTAGGGCAAGTCGACGTCCCAAAACAAAACCACAATACTTCCTAATAATAGTCGTTTTAAAGCGTCTTTAAAATACACCGAATATACAAAAGTAAAGAAACAAGTTCACAATGCGGACAATGCACAACCAAACCACAGAGTATCTGATAAACCGTGTCTGTGACCAAACCAAAGAATTTATATATAAATAATAATATAAATTCTTTGGACCAAACAAACGATACAAATATGGCGCGTTCCAAGGTCTACTGTAACACGTCACAGTCCCCGCCCATTAATCCAACCGTATCTATACGTCTTCTGTGTCTATACTAACCGTGACATACTTATTTTAGATCAGTCACAGGATCAGTTCAGTTTGGGATTGGTTGGGATAGTTCATACCACGATACACTTGTTCATACCAACCTAATAAACCAATCAGAAATCAGAATAATTGAAAAATGATTCAAAGAAATACCGCTTTGAAGAAAATCAATCTACAGCGCTCGATTATGTTTAAACTATAAAATATTGTAAGAAATTGTTAATTATGTTAAATACTGCTCGGGGTTTAGTTTTAAAAAGGAAAATTGTTTATTTTCAAACTTAATATATAGAGACTTCTAGCGAGCTATTGAATTTTCCAATGAGCATCTGAGAATAACCTTCAAATTTTATATGTTGCATAGTCCTGTTTAGGGTTGTCCCTACGATGGGTCCGGGTCCTGGCGTGGGGGCATTTACATATCATATAGAGGCTATTATTTCACAAATCAGTATCTAAAAACCACTTTTACAAAAACATATTTGAACACTATACTATATCAGGAGACGATCATGACTGGTTTTCAATTTTAATCATGTCCTGATGTTGCTGTTATAACGAGTAGTGTATTATAGGGTAGTGTTTAAATGTTTTGTACGTGATTTTTAGACACCAAAGATATTGGTTTGCGAAGATAGCACTCATACGAAAACATATCCACAGCCAAGTTCTGACTCAGCGTAGAGTTGTCTCCTTTAACAAAACTACACATCATAAAAGTTGAAGGGGTTTTAATCTATAAACTTTTTGATATCAATAACTAGAGCAAACTATGCAACACACTGGCACTTTTATAAGACAACGAAGTTTTCATATAAATAAAAATTTATCTGACAAAGCTGAAACCTTCCTTCTATATCTACGTAAGGAAAATTTGTATTTGATAACTAATCATTAAAAAATATATATCTGTTCTTGTTATAGCAATTGTAGTGCTTAAGACTCGAAATCTCAGTTATTATTAAATTGAGAGTAGGTGCTGGAAATAAAATTTAAACACATTTTCTGTACACAAATTTTATTACGCTTGTAATAATCATAACAGCAAGGATTTCTAAAAAAATAATCTCTTGGACAAGGTGCCTCCCTCAGCAGTGTCCAGTAACTTTCTCTTCAAAGAAGGTTTTTCAATTTCTCTAATTTTTCGAATGCACTGAGGTAGTGGTAATTTGGAACCCAATGTCGGTGCTGGTTTATTACTGAAAAAGGGCATTTGCAAACACTCTGTACATTCCTTCCGTTTTACAGGATTCAAAGCTAAAAGTCCTTCCATCAAATGTAATAAATCATCTGCAGCCGCAGTAAAAATATTTTTCAGTGGAATGGGGGTGAACGGCTTGAATTCTATGTAATCTGCAAGAGTTTTGACTCCTGGCCAATTTTCTGCAGTAGGGTTACCCAAAACGGAAAATATTTTCGTTAGCTGGTCCAAGTCCGACTCTCCGGGGAATACGGGCACACGTAGTAATAATTCGGCTAGGATGCATCCCACAGCCCACATGTCGATGCACGTACTATATTGCTTTGCCCCAAATAGCAACTCGGGGGCTCTGTACCATCTTGTCACAACTTGGTGAGTGTTAATGCGATTAGGAGATCCGTATAATTTGGCCAAGCCGAAATCACCAATTTTGAGTACTCCACTAGCATTAACTAATAAATTATTCGGTTTCAAATCCCTATGTAATATCCAGTTTAAATGTAAATACTCCAAACCTTGCAATGTTTGAAGGATGTACGATTTAATGTTGGCAGTTGTGAGAATTATCATATTGTCTTTGATGATAATTTCTAGATCCGTATCCATGAAATCAAACACAAGAGAAACATTGGACATATGCCCAAATACATCCAGCAGGCCAATCAGATTTTTATGGTGCAGCTCCTGAAGAAGCTTAATTTCTCTCAATGCTGTTCTGTTTATCCCATCTTGAGCTTCTTGTCTACTGCCTATTTTAATCTTCTTCACTGCTACTATATTACCGCTTTCTATGTCTTTCGCTTTATAGACTGTAGCAAATTGACCCTCGCCTAGAAACTCGATTTTCTCGTATCTTTTTAGTTTACTTTCCATATCTAATTGTATAAAGTCACTTCACATTTTCATCAACTTTAACCGTTCGTTAGGTTATGATTTGTATTTTTTTCATTCGAGATCCGATTGCATGAAGATAGGAGTGAAGAAGTAAGCACGTTTACTGAAAAGAGTAATCTGCAAAACGTGGACTTTGTTCAAGATTTACTAATCTTGGACTTTGTTTATCTGAGAACGAACTGAAAACTGGCACCGGACATCAAAACAATCTGGTACTGTCAAAATAGACGTCAAAAACCACACAGGATCTGCTTTCGTTCGTCTTGAAGCGAAAAGGTTTGTGTCTTGAAGTGATTGTGATTAGTAAGCAACCAATAGAAATCAAGAATTTGAAAAATATCTCAACTCAATTGGCTGTTTAGTGATTGGGTTCAGTTTGTTCAAGACGAACGAAAGTACCTAGGAGCACGCTCAGGAAGTACGCCCGACCCAAGGAGGGTTAACTATATACAGTTTACGCTCCTTGCGCCCGACCAGATGATTATTACCCAAGTGGTTATTTCATACTACGTTGGTAGTTACTGAGCGATGTTTCTGAACGGGTAAAATCATTTTATCCGCCAGAGTGCACTAGCTGTACTCGGTTGTTTGTCCATCAATGTCAATATGAAAGAATATGTCTTGGTATAAACAAAGTTAATAATTAGGATGTAAAATGAAAACTTGTTACTGTGTACCAAAGTGCTCTAATACAGTAAGACATTTATTTCCTAAAAATGACCGTTTCCGACAAACTATTTAAAGGTTATATATAATACAAGTTGAGAGTGACATTAAGCCGAGTACGCATGGTGTCATATTGGATATATTAGGTACTGGCTTGGATTGTTCGTCTGATTATCATGTTCCATATCGCTTGGTTTAACGAACTAGTAGCTGCGCTTGCGTATTTCGCATTATTCGAGGCCTTCTACAATGCCGCCATCTTATTTCACTTTTAGTTACTTTAATACTTTCATGCACGGCACCCTCAACCAAGGATTGTAGTTTACAATCTTGACCCTCAACAGGTCCCTGCTGTAGCAACCATATTGTATTACATATTCCTCAGAGCTCCGCCACCCATACTGCTCTAAAGTGATCATTGCAGTCTCATACCAAATTCTCATCGGATACGCCGCTGCAGAGAATGCTTGGTGATGGTGTTGCGCTGTCCTTCGACCAATAATATATGGTCGAAGGCGCTGCCGTTTAAGTTTGACCTTTGACGATAATTTAGCATTTGGAGTCTTAACTCCTTTAAAAACCCTTATTTATTAGAGATGTTTCATAATGTAGTTCTCTTACTCCTCACTAATATGGGTAACAGAATAGAATAGATAGTTCCATAATAAGTATATGAAAGTGGATTAACTACAAATGGGCAAACATGGAGATATTGCTTTTTAAGTTAGGACGGCAGATTAATCGACAAATATTTATATTTTATAGATGTTTATAATATAAAATTTATATAGGTAATTTCATTTCCTAACATTTATCATTTTATTATGTTCCAATACCGCGTTATAATTAAAATAATTTGCTTTAAACAACTCGGACAAATAAATAAGATATTATCGGGTACAGTTTTGCTGGGCAGTTAAAAAACGCAACAAAAACTTCCTCATTATTATCGCCAAAACGCACATTAAAAACCTATAAAGGTAAAACAGTGAATTTGCGGTCGAGATAGCACAAAAAGTAAGTGATGGTATTTAATGAAGTCGTAAATTTTTTGTTGTGTTTTTAAAGTGCCCAACAAATGTGTACTCGACTATACATTATTGCATTAAACAGGCACCAATAATATACGTAATACTCCTAATAGCGAGTTTTGTTTCTAAAGGCGCGTTTACACTAGTCTTAGTAACATATGTTGCTAACCTTTTTGTTAATAACCACGTTTAAATAACCAATGTTGTTGAAAAAATACTAGTTTGCTTTTTTACTAACAACATTTTGTCACATCACCTAGTCTCGCCTTTTATGTGAGAAGGGATAACAACGGCGGCATGATAGAGGGGGATTGTTATTAACATCAAAGAACCGTGGTAACACGTGTGTTGCTAATCAATGTTGTCAACATTCTTTGATTTTTACCGATTTGTAGCGGATAAGAAAATTATTGTTAATAACATGATATTATTGTTGCTAACTTAGCTTGTAGGTGCAAATTCAGAAGCGTTTCCCAAATGTTACTAATAATAATTATTAGCAACACGTGTTACTAACACTGGTATAAACGCGCCTTAACAGGCAAACATCAAAAACTTTCAAAATAAATTTGATATATCCAGCCAGCTGATACGAAGTCAATGCGCGGTGGCAACCACACATACATCACACAAATAAAATATACAGGGAGGATAAAAAACTTATTTTATGCTTTAATAGTAGGTAATCATAAATTCTCAAACTGGTAACCTTCGGCAATAAGACAGACAAGAAGCAAATTCATTTAGAACTTTTGCTATCGTTTCTGGAGTTATTTGTGAAATCCCCACTCTTATTCGTTCTTTTGAACCAAACTTTTCGGCCTATTTACATGTTTTTTTGTATATCCCCATAGAAAAAATCCGGAGGAGTTAAATTCGGAGACTTAGGTGGCCATTCAACTGACCCTCTTCGACCCATCAGTCACAAAAACAAACATTTAGGTAATTCAGTACAGCAATAGTATAATGAGGTAGCTGTTCTATTCTATATTTGGGGGACAGGTAACGTATTGACAGTCAGGCTGACTTGGAAAAACTGCTTTATTAAAAGTTACTTCCTGTGTAGGTTCGTGTGGCACATGCGTGGTTACATAGCATTTCTGGTTGCCTATATTACAGTAGCACTCAAAAAGTAAAACGGAAAATGAAAACTGTATCTATAGACATAATTGTTTTCTCTCTATAGGTGACATAAAATGGTTGACAGATGGTGCTCATGGAACTGATCTATGGTTGATGACAGCATCTCAGCCGAATTCTTATTTGGTAAAATCAAAATAATCAATATTCGATTTATCGGCTGTCGGTAGGTGTAATAAAAAGCTATGTTGAATTTTATTGTACAGATACTCTATACTATCGTATACCCCTGCTTATTACGAGAAACTTTTCGATCTTCTACAAATTGTCTTGAGAAATAATGCATATATACACTCATGAATATTTCAGCGGTCCAGTGTCTGTTGCAATCGAAATAAATAGCCTGACTAGGCTTAGTATAGTTCGAGTGTGCTTCTAAAGGGCAGAATAATAAAATGTAATATTTCAATCATAATCTCTTCTATAAAGTTCTTATTTTTAGTATAAGGAACATAACAACCAGATTGCAACCTACAGCTACTAACTCTCGGGCTATGTGTCCCGCCTAATGCTTCGATTGCAACAAACATCGGCCGAAAGACTAATTCCGACTTAAATGAGGAACATTACCATTTCAACATAGTCTCCATCCTGGCTCAAATTTTGAGCTTTGTGTCGACACATTTTGCCCCTTGGGTTGGGACAGATTGGCTTTTAACTTTCTATCATTATCAATTATATTTATTATTATTGATGGTTGGCTGTATTTCCAATCACACTGATGACATAATTTTGTAAGAAAATTACAATAAACTAGCAAAAACTTTATTCTTTTACATTTTATAAATTTTTTCTTGTATAAACATTTGAAATTTTTTATTTAATTTCGTACCGTCATATAAATAAATGACTATATACAATCACAATCAGTGCTTAAATTAATAACTCGATAAAAAATAATTTATTTACACAATTTAAGTAAAACAATCCTATCTAGCTTCTTTCTCATCGTCTGTTTTGATTTCTTTGTCATCGTCCGACTTGGCTTCTTTCACATCGTTTGTTTTGGTACCTTCCTCGTCGGCATTTTCCTTATTGTTGAGTTTCTCTGTAGCATTAGTAGGTGTCACAATGTTGTCCAATCCTAAAATGTCGGGCAATCCAGACAAAATAGAGGCGCTCTGGTCTTTATCAATTGTACTGATGTTATGGGTAACTGTAACTTCAGCATTGGGCAACACGGGAAAAGAAGAGCCGTTATAAGAAGCTGTTCCGTTGTCGTTCAAGAGGATGGACCCCAAGTCACTTGGTAGGATACCTGTTACTATAACGCCGCTCACATTGGTTTGAATAGGAACCGGGATGTGGGATAAGTCGATAAAACTGCCATTGTGTTCCGGGTCGAAGAAGGAAACGTCCACTTGCTCATGCCTGAAGAAAAAATAAATTATTCAAATGGTACGAGCGTATTGCATTCAGATAATGTTCTTGAAGAAAAATACGCTTACAGACATAAAAAGTGGCGTACTCCCGAAATTTTGCTCAAGTTTAATCTGTCATAATTTCTAAACTGTTTGGTTGATTGCCACAAACCTTTTTTATTTTGAAGAGTGATTGTTTAAGATTTTCATACAGGCCCAAACATTTTTATTGATTAAACTTTTATAATGGACACAGGGAAAAATAAAAGTGACTGTTTTATTCAGGAACTTTAAAACACCATGTAGACTTATTGGGCACTTGGAATAAGCTCAAATTAGAAAATATATTAATTTATCTCCAATCAAATATCAAATGTCAAACTGAAGAGATTTCATTTGTTAAATTTACAAACGATTGGTCGGTTACCGAAAATGATTGCTCAAAAGATTGAATTGCCAAATCCTTCTTTATTTACTGGGCACTGCCTTAGGAGGCCTTCGGCCATTTTACTAACAGGTTTTGGGAACAATCTTTTGAAATTAAAACAACAAGGAGGTTGAAAATCCAATAGTGTGGCGGAGGGTTATGTGGAAATTCGATAGAAAACAAAAAAATCCACTGATATTCTAGGTGAGCACAGCAAGCACAGAACATAATATTATGACAAATTCAACACATAAAACTTTGAGTAGTTAACTTAGCAAACCACACAAACTATATTATAAACATTTATAATTAAAAAACAAAATTTTCC
This sequence comes from Leptura quadrifasciata, assembly GCA_963675555.1. Taxonomy (NCBI): domain Eukaryota; kingdom Metazoa; phylum Arthropoda; class Insecta; order Coleoptera; family Cerambycidae; genus Leptura; species Leptura quadrifasciata. Next base: position 2,313,164 of record OY776673.1, read on the forward strand.
TATAAACTTGTATTATGTTTTGAATAAATGTTGTTTCTTTTTCTTTTTAAGAGTTATTCATTTTTCTTAATTGATGACAATATAACGAACTTTTCCTCACCGGTTAAGAAAAGCTTAATTTTTTCTAACTTGTGATGAAAAAGTGAACATTTTGACACAGTGCCATTTTATATGTCAAATTAGAAATATTACGCTTTTAAAATGAAAATGACTAGTTTATTCTACATCTGAAGAATTAGTTGTATAGTAGGTATGTATCTATGTTTCTTTGTTCCTTTTTATTTTAATATGACGATACTATTATTAGGTTAGAGACTAACTATTGTTGTTTTTATTCTTGTATATTTATATTTTATATGTAATTGTAAATAACTTATCAAACGCTAAGGTGTATACAATATTGATTAATAAATTGTTTCCATTTCTTTTTCTATTGCTTTTATTTCCTTTGTGTAAATTGTGATGAAAGGAACTTTTCTCAACCAGTACCACTTTAATTCTTAAATTAGAAAAAAATGTTCAGTGTACTTACGTCTCGTTTGAAGCGTCACTATCATCCCCATCCGTCAAAATCCCAATTTCGTATACAACGGACCTTATAACATACCTGAAATTAATGTGAATTAATGATAATTTTTGTTAGCGTGACAGACGTACAGATTTTGAGTTTTATTGCTAAATTCTGTAGTGACATCTTCGCTATCGGTGGTCACTGAATGCTCAGTAGTGGCTTGTTGAACGGGGACAGAAAGGGCAGAATTTACCAGTAGGATTATTCCACAGATGTAAACCACCAAACAAGACATTTTGCCACTAATTATATAAAAGGAAAATACTGCGAAGTGAATCGATAAACTAAGCTTATATATTAAAAAAATAATTCAATTAGCATATGTGACGCAGAATTTACCATAATAATTTGTAACGATTGTGATAATTTGTTTGGGTTTGGAGTGCTCCTCAAGGCACTTCTGTAATTTCGAGAAACACAGTGTGTCCTTTTATTATTATTTTTTTATTAATCTCAACTATTAAATTTAAAATTACACTTGTAGATTGTTGTTGTTTCTGTGATCGCAGAGTTTGCGATTTTAGAGATTATCAAATTTCAAATATTTGGCACTGTCAAGGAAGAATCCTGTTTTACTTTTAGTGGAATATACAGGGTTAATACACTGAATTTTGTTTTAAAATAAAATAATATTTAGCATGTGATTCGCACTATTGCCAAGGGAAAAACCTGCTATAGTTTTAGTATATATATACAGGGTGTCTCAACGGGAACTGAATCGATAGATATAGGGAAAAGTACGCATCAGAAAATTTTGAAAATTTAGATAATTACTAATGTCGGCGTGGCCAATCCATCTAAAATAATTACAAGCAGCTGGCACTTTCGCTTATACCGGAAGTCGATTGAACTGCCAACTTTCCTGAAAGTTTCGCTCTCTGAACATATGGGGATTTGAGTCACTCCAATAATGCGAATTGTGTCTATTAGAAAGTCCATTTTTAAATAAGAATCGTGACCCTCAGACCTTATTAGAATAAACTCACAAAAATTCTGTCTTCTTAGGAAATCTGTTTCTTTTAATCCTTGAACCATAGGGAATGAAAACGGGTGAAACTTATGTTTTAATAAGATTCTGTGAATTGAATCCTTGCATAGTCCCGATTCCAGAGCAGCTTGTCTTAATGACATCCTTGGAAATGCATGAAAATATCCCAGAATGACTATTTCAATGTTTTCGTCATCAACAATAGGTTTTCTTCTTTGCATTTTTGCCTTGACAGAGTCATAATTTTTAAAATTTCCCAGTATGCGTTTTACAGTGTTTGGTGACGGTTTCCGTTTTTCTGGATATCGAGTAGCAAATGTGCTGCAAGTTCTTGATATTACTTTATCACATTCTCCATAAATAATAAATAAATTTAAAAAGTCTTCGTGGGTGTAATTTAAACGTGCTGGCATTTTTTGATATAAGATAATGACTGATTGTTTCTAATCATGGCTATTTTGATGAAATGATTACAACAATTCATGAATTTCTAATAAAATCGCAAATATTTCAAAAAGTTGTAACTTTAACCCCCACAGTGCTAACATCAGAAAAAAGGGAATTCAATTTTATACAACCTGACGTAAAAAAATACAAGTTTTCGCGGTTTGAAGTTGACAAAGTGTAACGCGAAAAACGGAACACTTGGTATGATATTATTGAATTTATTTCAGTTGTAGAACGTGGTTCTCCTTGTGTTCTTTTTATGTGACAAGAAGCTAATGAGGATATTTTACACGAAGAAAGTTATAACGGTTCTTGCAAACCGTTGCACCTGTCAAATTTTCTATAAAATGTCAAATGCCTCTGAAACGGCTAGGTTTAGGTATAGGATATGCTACACATTTTCGACTCAGAATTATATGCTCTTTTCGAAAACTCTAAAATGTATAGCGTGTTCCATTTGAAATAAGCAAGTTGGTATCGACTTCCGGAATAAGCGGAAGTGCCAGCTGCTTGTAATTATTTTAGTTGAATTGGCCACGCCAACATTAGTAATTATCTAAATTTTAAAAATTTTCTGATGCGTACTTTTCTCTATATCGATCGATTCAGTTCCCGGCGAGACACCCTGTATATACAGGGTGGTCAACTAAATAATAACTAATAAGAAAAACGATAGAGGCCAGTAATAGTTGGAATGTAAAGGGCGTATGCCAGACATATTTTTAAAAATATAAAGATGGCCACCAAGAAAGCCGAAGTTAAAAAACGACAGATGCAGTGAACAAGAAATAGTTTTTGTTGACGGCTTTAGTTCATTAACAGTTCTTTATTTTTTTATCAGGGTGGTTCTTTTATTTTAACGTATTCAGGCGGTAAGGTTTGAGTTCATAATTCAATTTTGCAGTTTCCGACATCAGAACTAGCAGTGTTGGTGCCAGTTTTGAATCTCACGCGCCTCCACCCCCACACCGAGTAAATCTCTACTCTGGCGACGCCGGAATCTGTGATGGCGGGACGGGAGTTTCATGCCTGTGCTTCAATGCAGTCTCGTTCGTTTTCCTTGTTGCGACCCGCGAAAAACCGCGAAGAAGATTGAGGGAGACCCTGCACGGGGTAGTTTTCGTCCCCTTGACTAGAAATAAGGGGTGAGTGGTAGAGTGGTTGAATTTTACATCCCTCATTCCCCTTGACCTTTTTTAGATGGATTCCTTCCGAACAGCACAAAAAAATCAGTTACGACTATTTTTTGCCTCAAAGGGGTGGTTTTCATCCCCTTTGATCAACCCTCTCGGTAGTTTCGCATCACAAATCACTTTTACAGGAAAAACTTCGCCTCCACTTGCAACATCACGAAAAACCTGTTTCGGGGATGACTTTTGGCCAATAGAGGATGAAGGCAAGTTTTTATCACTATGAAACTTATCGTAATCGCTTCCTCGCCCCAAAAAACGGGGGAAGAAATTCTTTTAGCCCTGGCACTTATGTGATATAACTGTATTCAGAAAGTGATTGGTTTGATGATTTAAAAATATATTAATATACAGGGTGTTCCATTTGATAATCAAAAATTAGTGTACTTAGGACTTATAGAGCTCGAAATATTTTAAAAAACCGATAGAAGAAGCTCTAAAAATTTTAATTGTTTAAATATACAATACGACCAAACTGAAATTGCGGAATTTAATTGTGATGCCAACTTGACCTCGTGAATACGTTAGAATAAAAAAATGTCCCGATGACCAGACAATTCACGTTTTGTATTTCTCAAGGGCAAATTGGACTCCAATACAATCCTGTTGCTAAATGCATTTTTCTTGTCCGACATGCGGAAAGAAGTTATGATGAAAAAATTTTTATTGAAAATGTTACTTTTAACTTAAGTTCTATCCATTTGCTTTGTGATGTTCACATTATTTGAATATTTAAACCTTATTTCTATTGAACGAATAATGATATTTAATAAACAAATATTATACAGCATCAAGTCCATATAGTAGTTTATTCTCCGTAATGTTTAAAGTGTACTAATTGTACCGTATTGATATAAGTAATTATTAACCACAAAGAAATGAATGGAACCTTCCACATCAGTTTACATATACCCAAAAATTTTGCACGTCGTTAATTTTCGATAAATATGTAAATGTTTAAAAATATATATCAAGGGTATAGTATATCCAATTGCAATTGGATCATTTCAGTGACAAGCTTCCACCTGGGAAGCCCATTGTAAAATGAATCGGTAATGGAATAAATCCTGTTTGATATTGTTGATCGGTATCGTCATGATATAGAGCAGTGGCTACTACAGTGTGCCCCATTTTGCTCGGAACTACCCCTTAAAAAATTTAAAGTTTTAAATGAGGTTATTAAAATTGTTGGTGACAGTGTGAGATCGTCAAGAGAAGCTGTCGAGAATTTAATAGAACTTAACGACAGCTCCGTTTGAAAAATAATAAAATATTTTAATGATAGTAGTGGTAGTGTTCAGAAACAAATTCTAAAGGATCTGGCCACCAGAGGCAGCTTAATGATCTCGTTATTTTGGCATATTTTGACGAAAACCTTCGTTCAAGCTTGAGGAATGCTGCTATAAATTTAAACAAGTCTCGAAATACCAGTTGGAGGTGCCTTAAAAATCAAAACTGAAAACCATACAAACCTAAATTTTTGCACACTTTGCAAGTAGGTGACGACGAAAGAAAATTTGAGTATTTGTTGTGGGCTCAAGGAGAGCATTTGAATGCAGATTTAAAAAAAGAAACTCATCTATAGCGATGAGACCACACTCACCACAGACGGTGTGGTTTCCTCACAGAATTGTAAGATTTTGGGCAAAGAAAAATTCCAATTAGGTAATCAGTTGCAGAAGTCCATATTCACGAAAGATAAATGTGTGGTGTGGCATTTAATTGGTCCCTATTTTTTTAATGAAAATTTAAACGTTTTGGAACGAGATTCAAAACCTGCAGGGAATGTTACATGGCCTATGTTCATTTAACAATTTTATATAATAATTGGCATTTTGTCTTCTCTTTCGAGAAAATGTTATCTTGTAAATTTTGTATATAAAATGGTCATTTATTCATTAAGTCGTTCATGCATTTATTCATTAATTAGTTTATGCACTAATTTATTCATGCATTCATTAATTTTAGTATGATGAATTATAGCATATAACATATCACATATGTTTATCATTCATTATACTTAAGTACTGTACATATTGTAAATATTAGTTTAATTTAGTTGTAGGTTAGTAAAAATATTTAGCTATACTTTTCTGTAAATATTTTTCTATTTTTATCTTGTATGTAATTTCCGGCTGGATCTAAGACTTTCTATTTCTTCTTTCTTCAGAGTTTAGGGATGGGAACATATATAACATCCGGTAGCTTACGTTACACGTGTTACCAGATGATGAGAACCTACAAACATAAAATTATTATAATTTATTCTTTTTCCTATGTTGAACTTTCTGAACGGGGGATACTTACCCCAACTTTATAATTTTTTACTTGTAGATTCTTGGAGGGTGGCTAACTATCATCATTCGTCAATTCGAACTTTTTATATATTATATATATATTGTAATGTTTTTAGGTAAACTTTTTTGTGTCACTTCTTCTCTCAGGAAAAATCCAAAAATACGACTTCTTCAATGAAACTTGGTACAAACATATTTGAGGACTTGCTAAATCCAGTGGTGCACTCAAATTTAAAATAAAAAAATCCCTAATAAGATTTCACCATTTTCTAACCCGAAAAAAAAAAAAAAATCATAGTAGGCCACGTTATTCTATTTTGTAAAATTTAATATGACACAAAAGTCCACCAAATGGCACGGTCAGCATCTAACAATAATAATTAATATTTGCAGAGTGACCTACTAACTTTCTACCGAGGTTCAATTGTTACCAAAGTTCAATGCAGTCTGTAGTGTAGTAATTTGTGATAAATAGACTATTGTTATATGCACATCCACGCCCTCTTATGAAGAGAGGTCTACCTGGTGGCAGAGTGAAAGTGGGCTTGCCTAGTTAGCTACTGGTAAAACGGCGCCATCTCTAGAACAACTGGCGAACTACCATTACCACGGATAGGCAGAAAACGGTAGAATAACCTAGAAGGATGGAGAAGTTGACTGGAATAATTGGAAGAAAACGGACGGATCGCGAATAAGAGCCACGGATATATAAGTAGCAGAGCCAACGCACTGGGGACTATAGTAGATCAAAGATATAACACTAGCGTGTTACTATAAGGATTAATTATTGTAATTTAAGTGATAAATAAATCAGTGGTTACTGTAAATTCGTGTTGCAATTATTGAATCTACGTTTGGAAGTATTTACTACAGGTGCAAACATGTAACACTTAATACAAAAACACAGGATGTTTTAAAGTCATCAGTTTTTTTGGATTGTTATGAGTTTACTAAATCAAATAAAGCTTAAAAGGGTATTCCAACTTAGTTCCAAATGTACTCTATGGAATATGAACCTGGGTTTCTCACTGGTCAGTTCGATGTGGGTGGGCCAACTTTGAGGTAAGGTAAAAAAGCATTTATTAGAATGAGGTTCCTGGATGTCGTACATATCTCTGCTAGTCTTTTTTACGTTCTGCTTATTGCAACTAGTGACCGGAGTTGTGTGTCTTCCTCTTTATTTCAAGTCCACTTTAGTGGGTATTTTATAACTAGGTACATGTTAAATTTCAATACACTTTAAAATATCGATGTCTGTCAAAAAGCAACTCTAACCTGCAACAAATTTATTTAAATTTTAACATAGATTTTAATTTCAACATATTAGTTTAAAAAATAGCAACATTTGAATTACATTCTGTAACAAATTTCGTTACTGAATTAAAATAATTAAAGGTTACTTTTATAAAAGTAACAGCCAGCAAAATCCAACATACAGTACGGGGATCGCTACTAGGCGTGCATGTACATGTGCAATGCGGGTGAGAATTTCATCTAATGGAGTGTGATTGGGGTGAGGCAAAGGCGATACAATGCGCTGTACGCTGGCGCTGCTGTGATTGCCGATGTTATGGATTTATTTATTATTTACTACATTACGAAATGTAAGTATTATTGCACTCAAAATAATATTAACCTGTTAAAATCAATTTTTACTTAAGAGAAGAGAAAATATAAATAATTAAATAGTACTATCTATGATGGGCATTCACTTCGTGATACAATAAGTTTATTTATTGTAGCGTACGAAAATCGACCCAGTCCCACTTATTTTGAGAAAGATACTTTATATTGGTTATTTGTTGACCACCATACAGCTTCCGCTCCAAATACATTTACATTATTAACATCACCATCCATTTCATATCAATTCATGATTTTATCCCATATTGCACATGTACATAAGTATATAGGATTTCCCTATACGCCTAATAGCGATCCCCGTACTGTATGTAGTTACAGAATACCCACTTTTGAATATAAGCATATAGTCGGGTAGAGTTTTACTGGGCAGTCAAAAACTGCTGCAAAAACTATACGACCTCATTATTATCGCCGTTGGATCATGCGGCATGTTGTCATCAAACAAGCCGACGCACATTAAAACCTATAAAGTAAACCGAGTCAATTTGCGGTCGAGATAGCACAAAGAGTTATGGTATTTTAATGAGGTCATAAAGTTTCTGTTGCGTTCTTTGACTGCCCAGTAAAACTGTACCCGACTATACAAGGAATAATGAAGTTTCTTCAGTTAAATGTGTGTCCTCTAAATATCAACAAAATATAAAGAAACCATAATAATTGTACCTTGTAGGACGTAGACTGGTAGTTTTTGACTCATATTTTTGCTGTTTGTTGCTCTATTAGACGAGTAAAATACCAAACACAAGACAAATCCGCAAAAAGAAACCTTGACTGGTGAAAATTACATATCTCTGTTAGTCCTATAGCTAGCCTTGTTTCATTATTACTGTAACTATAATAGTGTTAAGAATATCTTACCTGTTTCTTTCCTTTTAATTTCATTGCCCATGATGTGACTTTTCTATTTTCTGCGCATAAACATATTTTCCCAATTCTAATTATTTAACGTCACCCAATTATCATAATCATAATATGTTTATTCAATAATAAAACTCATTACAACTAATTTGCAAATATTTGCAATAGTTTTCTTTGTAGACCTGTTATGATTCATAGAAAATAAAATATGTTAACCATTTTAAAAATATCACGAGGTTGGCCGTATCTTCATGGAATTTTGTGAACAGGGCAAAAAAACACGACACACAAATGCCAAAAGTATTGTATGTTACAATTAAATAAACGTTGACACACAGCCATTCCTTTCTGAAGTCGCGGCACAAACTCAGGCTATCATAGAGATTGGTTAGTCATATTTCTACCGCTCCAGCTAATTGTACTACCGTACGTTACATACAGTGTGTCCAGCTTTTCATAAATCCACCCTAATTTGGCATAGTAAATATTTTCATTTTTCATTGGCGTGCGGTTTTAGGGGGTAAAATATGGTAGGTTTTTTGACAAAAGGATATTAGAGCTTATTTTAGACACATTTTTCTATCACATTTGGATTCAGCATGTCCAAAAACCCCTTTAACCATATTCTCAATGATCTCAAAAACGAATTGTGGCAGAAACGAAAAATTAATTAATTTCTTAAAAAACGCTTTTTAATTTTTTTATAACTTTATTTAATTGCTATAACAAATTAAAAACAACTTTTTTAAAATTCTGGTCTGTTCAACATAACCACCTTTCAACAAAATATACTTTTCAACAACCCTTCTTAAATATTCAATCACTTTTTTTAATGTTTGGGGAGTAATTTCTTGACACGCTTGCCTAATCCTAAGGCAAAGCTCTTGTCTATTACGCGGCCGAGTAGCATACACTTTATTACCCCCATTTGAACTGCTAAGCCCAGTCAGACTATTTATTTTTCGATTGCAACAGACAATGGACCGCTAGATGGCGCCTACTCACTATTTTACATGTCGCTATCCCAAAGTTACGGAAATGTACTAAATAGTCAAGTGATCCTCGTGTCGTTCGTCACATGCCTACCTTGCACTGACGAGAGCCACCAGCTCGAAACTGCAGTCTGCAAGCGGTGTGTGACAACTGGCACGAGAGCTCCTTTAAGTAGGATCCGTCTTTCGGCTGGTGTTTGTTGCAATCGAAGCATTAGTGTTTTGATGGTGATATGCAATTATTACACTTAACGCGCCAGGCTTGTAACTTGTAATTCAGCGCTCGGCGGGGCACATAGCCCGGAGAGTAGCTGTTCGTTGCAGTCTGGTTACGTTCCTTATAGTAAAATAAGGATTTTATAGAGGAGTTTGCGACTAAAAATATTATGTTTTAATATTCCGCCCTCGAAAAGCATATTTGAACTATAATGTCGATGTTATATTGATATTATGTTATATAGATGTTATGTCGATGTTATATAAATGTTAAGTTGATGTTATATAGATGTAATGCTGACGACATGTCAGTGTCGTTCCAAGTGGACATGTCTGAGATTAATTTACTATCAACAATTTCCAATAAATGGCAATGTAACGCTAAAGGTTCCAACACTCTCTAGGACTAACAATTTCAAGACCCCAGGATTTGTAAATTTTTTTTATCTTATTATATACTTCTGCTTTCTACAGAAATATATGTTTACGAAATATATCTTTACAACACATTTTGTAGGTACTTTAATGCAAAAAAATCCCAGTGCACTGATTTTGCTGTACTGAGAATTAATACATAAGTATCGATTAGTTTAAAATTTCGCCCAAATATAGTTTCTAGCGATAACAAGAACGTAGATGGAGATTACACTTGATACCAGAGAATTGATACTCGTTCACTGTATTTTTGAAACATATATTCAGATCCTAATCGATCAGTTTTTGCTATCAGTTTTTAAGCAAAATAAAAACGACCCCTTATCTTATCTCCGTGAGTTCCTGATTCATTCTTTTAGAGTTCAGTATGTAACAACAAATAATTTTTGACAGAGTGCTATTTGTCCTATTTTAACTTTTTTTTTAAATAAAACCGCTCAGTGTTATGTGTAGTTCTAACAATTTTGTGACAGGAATAGCTATCGCAGTATGGACAGTTGTAAGATTTTTTTAGTATTTATGTTATTTACGTTTTCTAAGGTATTTGAACAGCGGTATACGAGTTTTACGTTAACGAACTACATATTTGCAATATTGTTAACATTAATTTAACAGAGAATATCTTTTTAGTGGTAGGTATTAGTAGTTAGTGTTGGTAACAGTAAAAAATTCTGAGTTATGATAAAATTTTAGCCAATGTGAATGTAATGCAGAACTTTTTGGGCAAAAGAAATGTATTCTTACGTATTCTTGGTAGAATTACATGTTTATGAGTTATGGTATGAAATTGTATACCTTGGTACTTGTATTGAAATTGTAATATAGAGTGTGTCTCTGAGATTCGAGGAATTTTATGTGGATTGGATGATATGTCAGTATTACCTAAAATATTGTTAAGCAGTGTTGGAGCGGGGTCAAGAGAGCTTACCGGGCTAATTGCACGAGGGGCCAAATATATAGTTTTTTAGTTTAGTTTATAATTTATTTCTGCTCCCTAAAAGCCTGTAAACACGACTTTTTGCTCTTCTTGAACCAAATAAAGCTAATGAAAATAATTTTAATTGTTTCTCACTTAGTTTAAACTAGTGAGTGGTATAAAACAATTTTCTCTTATTTACCATGTTATAGAAAAAATATATTGTTCAAAAACGCCCCAGGAATTTATTTATTTTACGTTAAAGTGTTTTCAACAGATATTTTTAATGTATTACGTCAAATTTATTATTCAATCCCTAATCCCTTTAAATGAGCTTGTCATGATTTATTATGTTGCGTTACTATATTACAAAATCAACGCCTTTGCAGGAATGATCGGTTTAAAATAACATATTTTTGGTTCTTATTATCCATATTTTCCTCAAATTGTCATATTTTTTTTTCTCATTTTGGAACAGGTTGACTGGCTAGAAATTTTACGCAGGTATTGCTTTCAATAATACCACAAATTAAAAATTAAGAAGTCTGTACGTCTGTTTTAACTACTGAATTTTTTAAATTCCTCTTCTCGCCTACTGAAGGGTTATTACTGATTGTGTTACAATCACTATATTTCCGTATAATATGTATCTATGCTTAAGCTATACTGTGTTAGAATTTCATCCGTTTGCTATAGTGGAATAAGGTAAAATAAATAGCATCAAGGATACAGGGTAAATTTATATAATGTAACAAAATGATGTGTTTGATTTACTCCAAAGTTTATAATCTACTTTTTAGATCATTTAAATAAAAGCTTATTTTAAAAATATATTTTTATATAACTTTGTTTTATACTTTTCAGTCTTTTGATATGCTATAGTCCCCAGATATCGATTTTGAGATGAACCAAATTTTTGTCTAAGAATTCGTAATCTACGAGACGATAAAAGTTGTCAGCCATATTGGCGCCACCATTTTGAATTTTTGTATTTTGACTAAAAATTCATAACCCCCAGATATCGATTTTTAGTTGAATCGGATCTCAAGCGGCAAAGTCGTCCGCCATCTTCAAGTCGCCATCCCGAACTAGATTTTTGACTAGAAATTCGTAACCGGCGAACCCGAAAACCCCCAGATATCGATTTTGATCGATTTGGACCCTAAATGACAAAAGTCATCCGCCATATTGACGCCGCCATTTTGGATGTCTAAATTTTGAGCAAGAATTCATAATTGGCGATCTCGAAAACCCCCAGATATCGATTTTGAATCGAATCGAATCATAAACGGTAAAGTCGTCCGCCATCTTGTTTTTTTCTTATATGAAAATGTTAAAGTGTATTGTCACCGGACTTATACACATGTGCAAAGTTTCAAGGCTCTAGCTTAATTAGAACTAATCGAAATTTTGATTGCAAGATTTGATTTCAACAAACTAACAAACAAACATTGCAAATTAAATAAAAGCTTTTAAAAAATGTGAATGCTTAGCTTTTACACTAAAGAAAGAGTACATCGATTTCAACTATCAATTAAAGTTTATAGATTTAACTCGTTGTGAATTTATAAAAGATCTTGGTATTGTGTTTGATTAAAATAGTCCAGAATCGTAGAACAAAAAATAATAACTTACTACCAAGACCATCTTGACTAACCAAAAGTCAAAAAAGTTCGAATTACATTACAGTTAAATTTTATAATTTGCTTCCAAGTCAACGTTACCACCAAAACAATTTAACAATAATGATAAATAATGTTTTTTATTCGTATGATGAATATTGTAATTTCAAACATAAATAAGATGTTTGGCACTATTGTGTTGTGTTACTAACTTGCTGTTTGTTTGTGAAAATAATTATTATTGTATTTGTTATTTATAAGTTTTAACTACACTTTGTTTTTCATTGTAATTTCTTTTTAATCGACTTCTGTAAATATGTATATTAAATGTATAAACAACAATACATATCTGTCTATCTATCTCTGTATCTATCTATCTATAGTGATAACTTTTATTTATTTTGTCTATATTTCAATTATTGATCAAAATATCAATATTTGCTTTCTAGTTCGTACTATACAGTAAATTATGGTAACAACAGCAGCTATGACCTGTTACAGATGTAGCCTTATTTTTTATCTCGGAAATACTTTGGTCCATAATAATGAAATTATATGCGCGAGTTAATGTTTATAAGAGCATACATTTGATGGTATCAGTGGTGTAATGGATTAGGTACATTAGACTCTTCATATGTTTAATGAAGCTTTTATGTATAGCTGCTGAACAGTTTATAGCTCATATCACATCGTGGAATGAGGAAGTTGCATGTTATTTTTTTATATCACAGATAGATAGACGACAGAAAAACATTCTTCCTCGTATTTTTCCTTTTTTTTTGTCAAAATTGAGGGCAAAAAAAAATATTTATTTTGGGTGAATATAAAACCATTGAAACGCTTTCTCCGTGCCAAGTGACGTCGTATGCGCCAGATGACATCACGTCGTTATTGTTGAAATGTTGAAACATCTAAAAGGGATGATGTGGCTGTAGATTAATACGCTAAGCATCTTATGAAATCATTATCAGTCATATTAAGCAATAGTTAATAACAAGATTAAGGGCAACCACGTGAATTCGCAAATTCAGGACAAATCAGTGACGTCAAAATGACGTCAAGGCAATATCATAGCGTTTTCAGTCACGTAGTTTTGTTTACATAAAAGCTCAAATTTTAATGTCGAATATTTACGAAATGAAATTTTTCTATGAGTTTCTTTTATTATATTATCAACTTATATAGTACACATTATGGAGAAATAATAAATTCAAGCATTTCTAAAATCCATGCATCTTCCTCACTGTTAGAATTCTAAGCGTTTCTTTTGGGATACACTGTATATTCCCATTTTTATTTTAAGTGATTTGTTATTTGTTTGAAGTGATGTAGGTGTATCAATTATATACAGTTCTGTCTATTTCAGGTACAAACAAGCATTCATATCATTTGGGCCATATGCGGATATTACTTTTATGTTTGCCGGTTAAAACCTAACCACTATGGACTGGTTATTATATACCTCACATACTTTTACAGTAAGTATACTTTATATTTTTTCGAACGTCATTTGTTCGTTGAGTCGATAACACTTTTATGGCTATTAATATCCAACGCATTAGTGAATGATTTGCTTGTATAACAGTAACAACACACACACGTCATTCATATTGGAAAACATTTTTATAGTGATAAAAGAAAGTAATTTATTTCCCATGAATGTAAATCAACCCATTGAAATGAAATTTCTGTCGAGAACATTTACTTTTCCACATATCGCTTAAAAAATATATACACTTTCTTCAATGTCCACGTTTTCATTGGTTAATACAAAATAATACAATTAACTGCCCTAGGAGTGTATTAGACACCTCAGAAATGGTACTGGAACTTCTTATTTTTAAATTTTTTATATAATGTAGGACCACTGCGAATGACTCCAAAACCTTAAAAATGGTTTTAATTCCTTTCGGTTAATGCTCAGTCAATAGTTTTCTACAGAAAGCAATTCCAAAAATTATCTAGGAAGTTCGTGACATTTTTTAATATTCAGCTTATAACGACTTTTTAACGTTTCAATCGCATAGGTACAACAAAAGTATTGCCAGATACAATCTATTTCAATAATACCGGGTGCCCCGTTACATTTTGACCCTGTTTTAAACCTATATAACTTTTGAACTAATTGAGATAATGAAATGCAGTTTTCGCCAGTCTATTTCTAATTTTGATAAGTGTTTTTCTGTGTATTCGTCTTTTTTTACTCGCTTACGGTTTAACCGGGAATGACAGCGTATTTTCGGGTATAGGGCAACTTTGTTATCTCAAGTGGAACACCCTTTATATTTCTTCACAGTTGGAAAGCCCATAGTTTCCCCTTTCCGAAAATGCCCAATGGTTATTACACAGAGTGATGGTTATATAAGCTTTTAAAATGAATACTGCATTTTATCGAAATGCTGCGAAAAATGATAATGATTCACAAAGTAGACTATGAACATTGAAAATGTACATAACAGATCTAATAAAGTGTAACAGTATATTTATTAAACAAATAAGAAATAAATAAAACAACACACATTAGTTATAAAATATATTCAAAATGCTGTCTATCAACTTGAATACATTTGTTTATTCGCTTTACAAAGTTGTCACAGCTTCTACTTAACTATTTAGGGATAATGCTGTAAAAGACATTTCGAATGTTTTCTTTAAGTTGTTCTATGTTTTGTGGCATAAGGCTATAACACGCATCTTTCACATACCCCCATATGAAAAAGTCTGGAATTGTAAGGTTAGGGGATCGAGGGGGTCATGCTGTAGGACCTCCCCTCCCTATCCAACGATTTTCAAAAGTGGCATTAAGCGAGTCTCTAGTTATTGCAACATAATGAAGCGCAACACGGTCTTGCTGAAAGTAAACTGCCCTCAACAAATTATTCTGTTCTAGTTGCTAATAAAAAAAAATTTCTAACATGTCTAAATATGATGGGCATTAACAATTGGGTTGTTAAAAAAGAGACGACTGTATTTTTTTTGTTTTGATACGACACACCAAACTGTAACTTTTGGAGAGGATCTGACGTACTGCTCAAAATTTCTGGGATTTTTTCATGCCCAAATTGTACAATTATGCTTATTTACCTTACCATTTAAGTGAAATGATGCTTCGTCTGACATGATTACCTTAGAAAGAAAATGCCTATCTCTTCTAAGTAAATTACGAATTTGTCTACCAAATTGTACTCGTTTTGCAAAATCAGTTTCCTTTAATTCTCGATGAATCTGAATTTTATAAGCATTTAATTTTAGCACATTTTTCATTACAGTATGAAGTAGTTTTCAGAATACCTGTTGCTGAAGAAATTTTTCATGTAGATGAAGAAGGATAATTTTGTGTCATTTCCAAAATTTCAATGGTGTTATTAAATCTATTTTCATTATTTGGAGTTCTTTTTTTACGATCAATATAACCCGAATTCCAAAAGTTTCTATACCACTTTCTAATTGAATTTTTTATTGGAGGTTTTTTGTTGAACATAGTTGTAAATCTTCTTCGTGTTGTTCTGTAAGATTTAGTTTCAGCAAAAAAGATTTAGTCGAGGCCAGGAGTCGCAAGGGGTACCTTTTTTTGCCAGAGCGCCAGTCTAGAAACCGCTCCCCGTTTTTGAAGTCGCTGAACATGATGGTGGGGGTCCCACAAAGTGCCCTTTTCCATGAACCCGTTTATTTTCCCCAGTTTTCGACTATCTGTTATTCCCTCGAGTAGAACGGAAGGTCCCTCGAGGGATTTGACCTCAGCCACCCTTACACCAGGCTTCCACCCCTCCAGGGGGTTGGAAAATTGATATTTTCTTTTGGAAAAAAATTTATATTTTACAGGAGGTGTTTCTGCGAGGAGGGTGGCAGATGACCACGGTTGTGCAACCCGAGGGTGTTGTCACCCTGAAAAAGGGGTGGAAACAATTTTTTTTTTTGGGAAAAAAATAATATTTTGTAGGAGGCGTTTCTTTGAGAAAGGTAGTAGGTGACCAGGATTGTGTAACCACCATCTTTCACCCTTCAAAGGAGTGGATATTTGATTTTTTTTTTTAAAGAAATTATTATTTTCTAAGAGGCGTTTCCTTAAGGAAGTGGTTGTATAACCAACCCCGGGGGTTGCTTTCATCCTTCGAAAGGGTGGGAAAAAAATAATATTTTGTAGTTGGCGTACCATCTTCCTCAATGGAACGCCTTTTACAAAATATTATTTTTTTCCCAAGAACAAAATTTTCCACCTCTTTGAAGGGTAAAAACAACCCCCGGGGATGATTACACAACCCTGGTCACCTGCCACCTTCCTCACAGAAACACCTCCTGTAAAATATCATTTTTTTCCCAAACGGCGGGACCTCCACCATTCTGTTCAGCGACCTCGAAATAGGGGGGGGAGTCTCTAGATTGGCGCTCTGGCAAAAAAAGCAAATCCCCAAAAAAATCCCGACTCCTGGCATTTTCGGAAAGGGGAAACTATGGGCTTTCCAACCGTGAAGAAATTTACAGGGTGTTCCATTTGAAATAACAAAGTTGCCCTATCCCCGAAAATACGCTATGTCATTTCCCGTTAAACCGTAAGCGAGTAAAAAAAAGACGAATGCTCAGAAAAACACTTATCAAAATTAGAAGAAGACTGGTGAAAACCGCATTTCATTATCTCAACTAGTTCAAAAGTTATACAGGTTTAAAAAGGGTCAAAATGTAACGGGGCCCCCGGTATTTATTTGTCACATATTTTGTATAATAATTTTATTTTTAAAAATAATTCGAATAGGCTACCTCTGTAAAATAAACGTTAAGAACCTCTGCTTCCGGAATTTTCTTAGTTTCCACGAGTAATTTCAACAATAATGACCCCAAAGGCAGAAGTGAACACATAATATAATACCAGCCTTTCCATACGTTTGAAACGCCAGTAATTGATGCCACAGCAATGCCATGCTGGCAGAAGCTGCGTTTATTGTTGTTTTGCGATCAATTTTATAAAATGATTATTACAATTTTCTAGAGGATGAATGTGGAGATATAGTTCTGGAGAACGATGATATTATTACGTGGGAGAAAAGAAAGAAAAATCTAATTACGTTAAATTCGACCGATGCGGAAGAGGAACCTATTTACGAGATCGTTCAGACAATTCTGGAAAAAGCCGTACTCCCAACGGAATCGAGTGCTGCATGGAGGACAAGCTTGTATTTTTACATTTTTATTATTACTGATTCCGTTTGGATTGTAACCGCTTTTTTGCTTTTCGGTAAGTAAGCCAATAAGTATTACATTTCAAAAAGGTTACGTTAAAATTATGGTTTTTGACAACCATTCCAATTTACATTGTTTTATCTTTTAGCTGGGACGTGCTTTCATATTAAAAAATGTATTTCGCTTCTGTTTTACTGTCCATGGTTGGTCGTTACCGCTTTCATCATATTGTTGGATGTTGTGGCCTCCGTACATTTTGGACTGGATATTTATCACATTCATGTAAGTTCGTCCATATAGATAATTACATCAATCTTCACCTTTGTCTAAATATCTTGACTATTTAATTCAATAGCTATTTTATCTCAAGATCTTTAGTTTTTATGTCGATATTTTGACTTAAGGTATGCATATCCAATTTTGGGCATAACTTTTTAACCTCTCCACAATAAAATTGTGAGAGGTTACTAAAATTGGTTCAAAAACGAAAATTGAGATAACATCAAATCTTTACGTTTTGAGGTCCTAGGAACCCAAAAAAGTGGTTTTTGAAAAATGTCTGTGTGTGTGTATGTGTGTTAGCACGATAGCGCCGAAACTACTGAACGGATTTGAATGAAACTTTGCATGTGCGTTTTTTTAGTGCCCCAGAAGATCTGAATTTGGTTGAGATCGGATTACGTTTAGTGGTGTCATTTTGACGCAACAAGTTGTTTATTTTATAATTACTTTCAATTTGCAATGGAACCATTGAAAAGCAATTAAAATTCTGATTTCAATGATATATCACACTTCCACCCTTTCGATTTGGTTTCCGTGAAAAAACATAAAAACAAAGCAAATATGAAGCATAGATCGCATTTCGCATGACATGATCGATGCGCGTAGCCGTTACGTCGTAAAACTCGTCACATCACGTGTCAATTCACGTGTGAGGGTTTCTTCACTACTCTAGAAGTAGAGCGGATTACGTTTAGTGCCGTTTTTAAATATATATACAGACAAATCGAAGAATTAAAATACAAATATTCCTCTAAAATCTAGTAAAATTACTGAAATGCTAATGTTTCATTTAACAAAGACAGCCGCGAGCGATCGGATTGCAATGAGCAAATTTTGACGATTGTCATTGTCATCGTTTGTCATCCGGAATATTTGTAACTTTTAGGGCCGGTTTTATAATATCGGATTAATCTGCAGAGCACAGATTAAACTACAGATCATAAAAAAAGTCTGTTTGTGATTGCACCAGTGGATTGTCACAAACTTTAAAGGTAGATGTAACAATATCAATATCATAATATGCTGTCTGTACCTTCGTTGGTGAATTTATTATAGATTATCACTTTACCAATTTTCAGTGTGTTGCTTTACAAATCTGTAGTATTTAGGATAACTAGAGTTTCTTAGTCGCTCAAGTGATGTTAAAGTTGTTAATATCCTAATAGTATATTATTCAACGAGCGATAATGTAGGTAATAACTCGCATAGATGAAATTTCATAAATTCATTAAGTTGAGGGTTTTTTTAGTGCCCCAGAAGATCTGAAAAGGTTTTGGATGAGATCCAATTACGTTTAGTGCCGTTTTGTCACACAATTTAATGCTCTTTTCGGCTTCAAAGATCCACCGAGTGGGGAGGTTCCAGCCGCTTCCAGTAGCTGCCTATTTTTTAAAATACATATAGTGGTAAAAAAGTATAAGACTACCTAAGTAGAACTATGAGTGGTGTAGTGATATGAATTTCCACTCAATAATTTCAGTTGTTTGCAAAGTTAGTTCATTTAAAACTGCAAGGTATGAAAATTGGCACTACTTTTAAAAGCTTTTATTAATTTAATGTTTGTTTGTTTGTTAGTTAGTTAGTTTAGGGCAAATCTTGCAATCGAAATATCGATTAGTTCTAATTAAGCTAGAGCTTTGAAATTTTGTAAATGTGTATAAGTCCGGTGACTTTTCATATAAGAAGAAAACAAGATGGCGGACGACTTTACCGTTTATGATCCGATTCGACTCAAAATCAATATCTGGGGGTTTTCGAGATCGCCAATTATGAATTCTTGGTCAAAATTTAGAAATTCAAAATGGCGGACGACTTTTGTCATTTATGGCCCAAATCGATAAAAATCGGTATTTGGGGGTTTTCGGGTTCGCCGATTACGAATTTCTAGTAAAAAATTTCAGGATGGCGACTTCAAGATGGCGGACGACTTTGCCGGTTAAGATCCGATTCAACTGAAAATCGATATCTGGAGGTTTTCTAGGTCGCGAATTATGAATTTTTGGTCAAAATTCAGAAATTCAAAATGGCGGCGTCAATATGGCCGACGACTTTTGTCATTTAGGCCCAAATCGATCAAAATCGGAGGGGGGGTTTTTGGGGTCGCGGATTACGAATTTCTAATACAAAATTTAGCTCAAGATGGCTGACGACTTTACCGTTTATGATCCGATTCGTCTCAAAATCGATATCTGGAGATTACGGCATATTAAGAGAATACAAAGTAAAAAATAAAATTATATATAAAAAAATATATAAAAAAGCTTTTATTAAATACCCTAAAAAGTAGAAAATAAACTTTTAAGTAAATCAAACCCATCATTTTGTTACATTATATAATTTTTTTATATATAAAAGCTTGTCGCGATCGATCTCGTTTACACAGGAAAATCTCGCGACAAGCTTTTATACCATAAAAGAAATTATATAATATAACAAAATGATGGGTTTGAATTACTTAAAAGTTTATTTTCTACTTTTTAGAGCATTTAATTTAAATTAACTAATGTTCCAAACAACTTAAATTATTGAGTGGAAATTTATATCACTACACCACTCATGGTTCTACTTAGGTAGTCTTCGGGATTACTAAGCACTCTGAAAAAGCGCAATTAAATAAATAAAATTTATAATAACTGACTAAAACTATTGTTGTGTCATACGACAACAACAATTCTTTATTCAAGTTAAACGTCCATCCCTAACGTTCTGTTTTACAAAAGTTAAAAAATTTAA
Source organism: Leptura quadrifasciata (assembly GCA_963675555.1). NCBI lineage: Eukaryota > Metazoa > Arthropoda > Insecta > Coleoptera > Cerambycidae > Leptura > Leptura quadrifasciata. The sequence continues at coordinate 2,333,530 of OY776673.1, forward strand.
GTGCAACTAAATCTAATTTTATTATATATATATATATATACTTATGTGGTAAAAAATCTTAAGAATAAAAATTTTTTTTTTTCTCGTTTACTGCTGATTTATTCTTCTTCTTTTTTAGGATTTCACCACGTGGCTAAACTTCATCGGAGTGGAGAACTACAACGATTTCTCCACTTTTAATAGTCATGAATTGTCACATATAATTCCAGTAGTACCAGCAATAGTGCTCTGTATGCTCTTTTCAAGATTTCTACTAATTTGGATTCTGAATATAGTAAATTTCTTCCAAATTTTGAATGTCACTGTGTTGGCTTTCCAAGATAGTTTGGATGGACCGAATTCTAGATATCAAAGAAAAACAGGTGATTATATGATATATATTATTAGACATACTAATGATGTTATTTTATATTTGTAACTTAATATATTTTATGTTATTTATATTGTAATATTGTTTATTGTTGGTCATATTTTCATTGTTTTTCATCTTGGCATATCATATGTACAATAAGTATCTCTATGTGGTTAATAAATATTATTATTGTTTGGGTTCTGGAGAATGCTTAATTCAGTATTGCTATTAATAGTCGTCAACTGTCTGAATATTTTGAGCAGAATGTTTTTGTTTTGAATCTGATGCTGATTCATCCATTATTCATGCAGAATTCATTGATTTACTTATTTTCCTTACTTACATGACTAACTAAATGTGATTTAGGGTGGATTGAAAGACACTGCATTAATTACTAATATTTTTTATTTAACTCAGGAAATAGAGGACGCAACAAAACGAGAAGGCAGGACCAATATTTAGATAACTCGGCGTCCAGAATAAGAAGTTGGCAACTCTTCTACGGTGCTATAGAGGCCACTAGTACTGCGAGTAGATCATCGTCAAAATCTAGTAACAAAGACAGCAACTCCAGTGGGTCCCACAGACCAAGTAAAGGTTCTCTAGTAGAACAAATTCCCGATACCAACACTTTTACAATACCTCCACAGAATCAGGCCAGTCTTGATCCTTATGGGAGGTACATTTCAGTTAGGAATGAGTCTCATCAGAGTGTACAGGATGTAAGTACTTAAAAATAGATTAATTAATTGCCATGTCATTAGAGTATATAGGATGACCCATTTGTTCTGGACTCGCCCTATAAAATTTTTATTTACTACTACTAAAACTACTAAACTATCCTGACAAGAGTACATCAATGGACTACCTGGCAATGTCCAGAAGGAACCTGTGTTTTATAACTGAAATCCAGACTGGACACTGTCTGTTAAGGAAACATCTACATAACATGAGATTAAGCGAAATATCTCTCTGTAGATGTTGTGAACAAGAAGATGAGATGGTTCAACATGTACTCCGTGACTGTTCTGCCGTCTCATCCATCAGAGAATTCATTTTGGGAGAACGTTGGTCTACCCTGACCGATGTAAGCGAGATGCCCGAGGCAGTATCGCCACCTATTTCGCAATATTAGGTTGGTTGGAGGTCTAGGCGAGGGTCTGCCTACAGGGAGGATACCAATGGGGCCTAAGTGCTGTGGTTCTATAATTTATTGATCACCCTCTCAACCAATTCCAATTCCAGTTCCAGGTATAATGGATGTCGTGACATTTTAAGGAATAATTACCAAATTTTTGGAATACTTTAACAACCCCCGGGTCGGTATTAGAACGGCTAGTTTAAACCTTAACCAGGCCTTCAGGCCAAAAATTTTGCATACAGTGGCAGTGGGAAATGAGAAAAGATGATTACAGTTTTGCTATTGGCTACAGGGGAATATCTAAATAATCCTAATTTTTTTAATGACATTTTTTTAGCGATGATGCCACATTTACCACAGATGGGGTGGTTTCACTTCAAAATTGCCCTCACTGGTCAGCTGAGCCGCAATTCGTCATAAATACAAAGAACCAGTATTCATAAAAAATTAACGTTTGGTGCGGAATATTAAATAACAAAATAATTGGTCCTTTCTTCTTTGAGGGTAATGCGAATGCGAATGTGTTTTAAATTTTCTTGGGAACGAGTTTTGGAACGCATTAGATAATTTATCACTACAGAATCTCGTTAATTTAAAGTTTCAGTTAGATCGAAGTTCTGTTCATAACGTTGTTTTGGTAAGAAGATGGCTAAACGAATGTTTTGAAAATCGTTGGATAGGGCGAAATGGTTCTTTGATTGAGGGGCCGCCGGGATACCCAAACTTGGCACCACTCAATATTTTTCCTTTGGGGTTTAATAAAACTAAGTTTACAAATCAAGGCCTTAAACTGTACAAGAACTACGGGCTAGGAAATGCAAGCTTTCGCCGAGATTACTCCAGAACAGATACGAGAGAAATAAATGGTGGATGGGTAGAAGTCACGATAGCCCTGTAGTTTCTGTAACGGAATTCTCTATTTTTTTTTTGTTTTAGTTTCTATTTCTTTTTGATTTGTTACAACAGGCATAAGAATAATAATAATACAATGTAACTAGAGCTTAATTTTATTTCAATTTTTTCTCATGGATAACTGACAGTTTATAATAAATTTACGAAATTTATGTATTGTGCATTTTTAATAATATCTACAAAGACGTTATTAATTAAAAAAGTTCGACAAAATTTAGTACAGACCCGTTTTGAGGGGTGGTGAATCCAGTGGTATGCATAATTTTTTTCTAAAAAGTCGCTAATATGAACTATTAGTAGTACGTAGTAGTAGTAGTAGTAGTAGTAGTACGCTTTGGATTTTGTAGGAATCTGATCCCTTTTGCTCTAAAAATGCAGTGCAGTAAGCTCTACGGTTTAAAAAGAAACGGTGAAAATCGCACACTAAATAAAGATATTAGAGGGTGACTCCAAAATAAATGGGCACACTGTACCTACATATTACTATATATCACCTACATAAATAAAAAATATTATGCCTAGTACCTATATCGTTTGTTTTCTTTTTTTTTGGATTACGTCTAATTTTGTGTTATTTAATAAGAAAACTATAGAAGAATAAAAATTGAGATAGGGCAATAAAATGAATTTGCATATAATCAATTTGAAATTATTTCCATTTTAATAAATTAACTTTATTTGCTATTTTGTTTGTTATATATACACCTATGTAATAAGGCTTGAGAATGTAAAATTTTCCATAGGTACCCCTAAATGTTTAATTCCTTTTACTTGCGCTAACTTTTCTCCATTTATTCTTATGCTACTGGCATTGTTCGTATCGGTGGTATTATATTTATTTTTGAGGATCATATATTTAGTTTTTCAATATTAATTTGTAGAATATTTACACATTGTTAGAGAAATGCAATTTATCAGGATTTCTCCTTTTTTTTGTTAACATTTATTTAACGCGGGCCTATTTCCGCTACTGAGGTCTAACATCGACGCTTGTAGACCCAACCAGGAATTTTAATGATAATAATAATACGTTTAGTTTCAACAGGTTGACACCCAATTACAGAAAATAATGAACAAAATATATAAAAATAACAATATTGAGATAAAAATTTACAAAATTACATTAATTTACATTACATTACATAATACATACATGCATACATACAAAATACATACATTACATTACACAATTACATAAATTTATTATTTATTAATTATAAAAAAGATTACATAGATATTATAGATTAGATTGCTATAATTAGACTTAATCAGTTAAATGAATCTTTGTACATATGAATAATGTGGTTTAGAGTATCATAGTTGAGGTCGCACATATGAGCGACTTCATTAAATATCTTGCACATGTTAAATATTGGAGACTTAACCTGAATGTTAGTTCTGTTGGTATTGACGTAAAATGCATTGTGCAGACGAGCGTTCTGCCTTAGTACATGAAAGTTAATTCTATTTACTAAGTGAATCTAATTGGTTATGCAGTATTTTATATAACAATTGTGCTGCTGTGCAATTTCTTTTAAGTTCAAGCAAGTCAAAATTGAATGAATTTAGTAGTGTATTGTGATCAAAGCCCCTAACAGGATAGGACCCATGGGATTTGAAATATATATATTTAAGAAATCATCTTTGTACGGACTCAACTTGCATTTTAGAATTTTGATAAACAGGTGACCAGATGACAGAAGCATATTCAAGTTTACTTCGTATAAATGATATGTATATTAATTTCAGAGTGTTGATATCCGTAAAGTTGCCCCAGTACCTTGTACAATACCCGAGTACTTTAGAAGCCGAAGTAACAATTGTGCCTATATGAGTAGAAAAACTGAGCTTGGAATTTTGCCGAACCTCTTTTCTTTCGAAGTGTAGAGATCTTTTACTTAACAAGGGATCGACGGCTTTACATCCCCTTCAAAGGATGGTATATCCCCTACACAATCCTCGCCTAAGATTGCATAGCTTCCGCGCATATATTGATATACAAGCCGCTGGAAGATGTGAAACGAGAATGCGGTCTTCCTTGTGAACACGACTACACTCCTCGTGTTTGTAAAATTAAAAAAATTTGCATCGGATAGCTTTGGTAGAGACACTTGAGGAGGTTCGTGCACTTAATTTCGATTGGAGAGCATCGGTTTAATTTTTGAAGAAATTTTGTATTTTTTGCACAAGGGTCAAGTTGAAGCACTTAGATTTTACTTTTCATTGTTTGTGGTAGGGAATTTTTGCACCACCCTGTATATTACCACTTGAAATTACACACTAGATTTAGAACGAAATTATAATATTTGTTTTTAAACGCTTCGCATAGTTTAATACACTTAAAATTAACTTAAAAGTATGTTGCAAAATGTTAACTTTTCAACAACGAAAATTGCAATTGCAAAATAAACAAAAAATTAACTCGATTTTAGATTTGAATTGAAGATTTGTAAAAATTCACTTTTTTGGCGAAGGTGCCGATTATAATAGATTGATAAATTTACTTAAACTGGATGCGCGAGGACAGAATAGATTTGTTTTTTACTTGGAGTACCAAGGAAGAACTCGAGATCGGTTTTAGAACGCGAATCGGGATTGATTTGCCCGAGATACGCTATGGTTGCGTTTGTCGTTGTTTGTCTCGCACAATCGTTCTTTTGTAAGCTGGAAAGCTACCGCCTCTTCCATGCGGCCACGGTCTAAAGCTGGATAGGTCCCCGGCCAGTCAGTGCGGGCTAGGGTTGCACAATAATTGCATCATAATGGAAAAATTGATTGAATTGAGAATTGAAAATTATATTGTCGTTTAGGTCCTAAAATTAGAAACTTTTTGTTGTTTAAATGAAATCTGAATTGCTCTGGAAGAGATTTGATAAATTGTCCGAATTTATTGTACTAATTTTCGACTCGCCCTCGTAAAACGATTCCATAGGCGAGCGCTTAGTATGGTGCGGGTTGCAGATTTGATATAAAATATTTGTGCAGATACGCATAATGTTGAAGCAACAATGGCAGTAAATATTGATGAGGAGCTGTAGAATGTCGTGTAGAAAAATAAATGATAATTTATTGTTTAAGACGCAATTCCGAATAGATATTTAGATTGAACGAAGAATGGCTTGTAAAAATTTTATTTAAATGAATTAAATTTTTATACCGGGGTATGCAAAGTATCTTAGAAGTAGTTTGGTAATATACGGGGACTATAATTTTAAAGTTATTATTTTAAGAAGTTTAAGCTGTAAAATGGGCATTTTGAATATTTTGAACATTTCGACGTTATTTTAGGCATCTTTGGGAATTACCGGATTGTAGTGAATTTTTTCGGAAAATATTTTGAAAAATTGTATTTTTTTTTGATAAGCTGAAAGGCAAATTTGGCAAATTTTTGATATTTTTTCTAGTTAATTTTTAAAGATACGAATTATATATTATAACATTTGAAACGGTCACCCATCTAAGTACTAACCGCGCCTGACGTTGCTACATGGCATATCGAAATATGTACATTGTAAAGAGACACCTATGCTCGCCCCCTGGGCTTCTCTTTAAACTAAACACTATTGAAGTGATCTTATTCTTATTTAAATATAATTTGTTTTTGTATATCCACTTATATACTTTTTCAGTGGTAGGTTTTAATTCATCTAAATTATCTCCTACTGATGATATTAGTGTCATCAGTGTAGCAGATTGTCAGAACATTTCGTGTTTTATTCAAGTACAGAAATAAGTCGTTCGCAAACAGTATAAAAAGGAGCGCCACAAGTAAAGATAATGAGGAACTCTCTATTTTAACTCTAAACTATTGGTAGATGCACCACTGCAAACTTGTACAATTTGTTTCCTATCCTTTAAGTATGAGAACAACAAATTTAAAGGAATATCTTTTACTCCATATCTACAAGGATTAACTTTTAGTAACTGATGGTCAACACAGTCAAAAGCTGTAGAGAACTCTATAAATAGTCCTAATTAAATACATAAATTTTGTTACCTGATGCGGTTTAATTATTTTATCACGAAAAACATAATACTCTCTCTGTATTTCTATTACCGGTAAAGCCATGTTGTACATATCGTCAAACTAAGATTTGTATTTTTTATTTAAGGTCAGCCTTGTCAGCACATACTATCATAGATACTCAGATGTGGTTGAGAGTAGCGACACTAACCAAAGAAAAAATGTTAATATTGTTGAACCTCTAAGAAGCGAGTTACCCTGGACATATACCCAGTTTCCTGAGAAGAAGTATGCTAGAGAATATCAATTATCGAACATTTTCGTGAACGACTGCAACCATTCCGAGACGGCTTGTGAATCTTACAAGAATATCAAAGCAGATAGTAAGTATGATACATATTTAGAGGGCATTGAAGTCTTTCTGATTAAACTGACAGATTACTTCTTATAGCAATCATGAAGCGGGATTTCTTGCTTTTTAAGGTCCCGTACGTTCCGTACATTTCATATTATAAATGATATAATATTAACATTGTCATAAGGAAACATAGCCACCATCTCTTATGATAATAATTCCTTTTGCATTAAAATTTAGAAAACGTGATAAATAAGTCTAATGCTCGGGGCGAGCGTAGGTGCGTCTTTACTATGTACATACTTTGATATGCGATGTAAAGCAACGTCAGGCGCAGTTGGTAGTTGGATGGGTGACCGTTCCAACGAAGACCGTGCCTCACACATCTTCCAGCGGCTTGTATATCAGTGTATGCGCGGAAGCTATACAACCTTACGCGAGGGTTGTATAGGGGATATACCATCCTTCGGAGGGGATGTAAAGCCGTCGGTCCCTTGTCTATTAAATGTTAGGCAAGTAAAAGATCCCTACTCTTCTTAAGGGAAGAGGTTCGGCAAAATTCCTGGTTCCTGGTCTACTGGCGTCGGTGATAGGCCTCAGTAGCGGAAATAGGCCGACGTTAAATAAATGTATTAAAAAAAAATCTAATGCTCAAAAAATTAATCTCAATATTCAATAAAACAAGTGCATATTTCGTGGATAAATTACTGGTCTGAACGACATGTTTTAAGTATAATGAGAGTTGTATATGTCATGAAACTCGGATTTATTACATACTTACGTAGTTTCATCTCACTGAATGTCTAATACAACCAATTTATTCATTATTTATTGTATTCAGAAATTTCCTAATGTTGAAATATTCTTTGTTTCAGATACAGAATTATGACTGACAAAGAGATTATTTATTAACTCACATATTTTTTATATAATGTTTTTAATAAAATAAGTAAATAAACTGTGTTTTATAATATCTCATTGTTTTTCTACCCTTTTCTTAATTGTTTTTCCGTTCTATTAATGTTGATGTTTTATACCGTTCCTAGTCTTCGTTTTGCGAATAATTAAACGTTGTCGCTTTCTGCTCTTTCCACACTCTAGCCATTTATTCCCGTCATTGTTAGTAGCATGAGGGTTGTGTATATCCTTTTCGCCAGACTTCATATTGGATTGCGTTTCTCGTACATCTGCCCTTGTACTATATGCCATTTATTTATTTACAGTTTCTCTCCTTTTTAGCTTTTTAGTTGAAGGCGCGGATCCAGACCCAAATTAAGGGGGTGGGGTGCATACAAAATATTAAGGGAAATATACACATACAATACGCTAAAAATTGGACAAAAACCTTATTAAAACAATTTTTAGGAACTACAACATATGTATTTTTATTATGCTTCATAAAATAAAATATAATTTCTCAAATTCTCCTTTAAAGGTCAAACACGAGGAAAACGGGTTCATCGGATTATTGATTTTACTGAGCATGTGGCGATGCTATACCATACATAGTTAAATATCACAAATATTATAGTTATATAGTAAGAAACCTTCGTGATGTGCGCAGTTTGAATAGTTTATATACAAGGTACGCCATTTAACTTGAGGCGGTTCTATAAAAAAATATTTTAAATAACAGTTGTTTGGAACAAGATGGTGATGTTATTTCTTTTACTTTGGCCAAGTTTTCAAACTTGTCGTTTACCGTTGCCCATGTCACAGCACATGCTCACTCTTGTCTTATCCTGTAAGGCATAACTGTAGTACAAGATTGGCTTGTATGCCCTTTGGTACTTATATGCCTCAAGTTAAATGGGGCACCTTGTACATAAACTATTCTCAAACTACGCCTATCACGAAGGTTTCTTGCTATATAACTATAATATCTGTGATATTTAACTATGTATGGTAATAGCATCGCCACATGCTCCGTGAAATCAATAATTCAATGAATCCGTTTTTCTCATGTTTGACCCGGGGTAACTCGAAAACTGTCCATTTTTCTATCTCGCTTCTTTAAGACTTTTGATCAGGACACCATAAACTGCATTATACCAGATTTTCATCCAATTCGACTGGGACCCGTTTTCCCTTAGGTTTAGTGCGGGTTCCTTCGGCCAAAACTATTTTTGAAACTTTTCCAAAAATAACTGTGTACATATTTGTCACCATCTTCTCAGCTGTCATAATTTCTGTTTCAGTTGCTTTCATTGCATTTGTTGGCAAACAAATATTTAAGCTAAATAGATTGAGTATTTCCACTAGAAATCTGCTTTCCAGAACAGTTATAATATAATCCAACAGTGGGGTAAGAAATTCTGTAATAGTTTTCAGGAAAATTTGAGGATAAGTTAGGGTTGGGACGATTTCTCATTTTGTTGGTAAGGCTAGGTAGAGTTAATTCAACATCAAGTTCTTTCAACATATTTTGCGTTTCCATCAATATAGCATTGAAATATTCCGAAGCAGCTTCTCTTTTATTTTTAAGGACTGAAGAAGTACAAGATACCCGATTAGTTGCTTAAAGCCATATGTGCGACGCCGTTCGATCACTTTAATGTTGACTGTTTTATTTTTTGCGCTTTAGGGGGGGGGGGGCGGTATCGAGGGTCGTTTAGAGTTTTTTTAAATAACAAAAATCTAGCTAGTCTGTTCAGCTACTGATTATGCCTAAAAAATATGAGACACAATGTTGTGTACCAGAGATCTTTCAATATCATGGCACAGTAAGCATCATGTCTGCCAAGGTTCATGTAATGGCCACCTAGATTTAATACAATAAAATGGCTATTAACTGCCATTTTAAAAACAAACATCATTGCGATACATGTTGCGATAAAGAGAATTTAAAGGCGAATCAGATATTCAAAGAAATGTACAGAGTACTATTTAAAATAACAAAGTTTGGGTCACTTTTGCTTAAACCGGATGTTTAAGAAAATGTTTAATAGACTCAAAATAAAAACAATTATGTGTTGTACAACTCTCCCGAAATTCAAAATTTTAACTTCTTGAATAGCAAAGTTACAGAGTGTTACGTCTCCTGTGTTACCCGGTATTGTGGTTTGTATCGGTTTGATCCAGGATCGTGGTCAATATTCTGGTAGGGGACGTCCTTGATTGACTCTCATACTTTCGTCATTGATGGTATCAAATGCCTTCTGGAAATCTATCGTTAACTATATGCAATTTTGTTCCTTATCTCTATTTTTCATTGAGGATCCTTCTGGTAGTATACAGAATTATCCTAACGTGCAGTGGGACACAAAATGTGTAGTGGGAAAATCAAATTGTGCAGTGAGAAATATAAATCCACCCAATAGAATTTTTTTTCTGTAGGAAACATTGAACAAGAATTTAAATTCCCAAAAATCTCACTACAAAGTTAATGTTTTTCATTCACCTCCGGCACAAATTGGAAGGGAGTATTATAAGTTTGATTTATAAGTTTTTATATGTCTGTCTATGGCTTCATATCTCTCCAGTGGGTAATCCGATTTTGATGTGCTTCTCTTCATTTGTTGGCGAATTTTATCGAAAAGGCTTTTGCCAAGGTTTCATCTCACTTTAGTCTGGCAGTGTATTTTGGTAGTAATTTTGTTTGTAAGTACACATTAGTGTATTAGTATAGGCAGTCTAAAAAATGGTGAAGGATCCGGTGACAAAACTATAAAATAAGAGTTACGGGTATATAAGAAGCAGAACCAACGCACGGGAGCTCATTTATAGTTTAGATGAGCCAAGTGATCAGATAAGACAAAGAATAGTAAACTAGTACAGTAATAAGTAGTGAAGTTATAGCAACTGAGAGTTATAGTTAGTGTGTAATTAGAAGGACACTTCACGTGGCATAACGGCTCTTTGGGCCCACGCTAACAGTATGCCTATGGTTTCCCTTAATTTTTTTTTATCTTGAACTTCACTTTAAAAGACATGGACTAAAATCGTACCAAAACGGATAGTTTACGAACAACTGGAGAGACTCATTTTTCCATAGGATGAACCCAAGATGACTCTTTGATTCATATCTGTCGCTAACCCCCCGTCTATAAGGGAGCTAGGGCCCTATGAAAGTGATGCCCTAGAGTAGGTTTTTGTCTAACATTTCAGGACCTTCTTATGTTACAGCTATGAGATTTGGTGCGTTATTTAATATCAGTAAGGTTATTATTCCATGGTACTAACCAAAATAAAATTGAAAGGGGCATAAAGAAGTGAAAGCGTGTTGCTTTTTAATTGAATATATTCTTATTTAATTTTTTTCAAATTTTGGTATCGAAATATGGTTCGCTGATCAAAATTACACAAAAAGATCCTCATCGTTAAATAACGTGGTATCAACCGTTTTTTATAAAAATTAGTTTAAAACAGTTGTTGAAATAATAACCCTAATTTCCCAATAAGCAAGTTCGGAACAGAAACAAAGGAAGAACTCGAGCAGTTTCCTTACGATGTTGATAAGATATGTGAATTACAAATTTTAGAAACAACGTCTGATGTTATTCATTAAATAATAAATATAAATTTGTATTCGATACGTACCCTGCTAAGTAAGCATTTAGAAATGATATAAAATAATATAACTGGGGAGTAACTTCAGCGTGACTCTCCAGCATAATCTTAGTCTGAGGGAAGATTTGTTAATAAATTGTATTTGTTTTAACTGTTGTATCTACTTTGAATACCCAATCCCTTCTTTCAAAGTCAAGTGGCCGTCAGTTACGGCTAGGTACCCGAAAGTGTAGTCGTAACAATATGCAAGGACTTTTGAAACTGTTGCCGCCAGAAAATAATTAACAAGAAATATGGAGTTGTATCATTATTTAGATTAACTATTTCATATGTAGTTTGATGACGCGAGGCTGAGTAGCTCAAGTGGAGAAAGTATATGCCAGTGGGTCAGTTTGGGAATTAGACGTTCACACACAAACAGTAAAACTCAGAATTTTCAATAATATCAGTATATTCAATTAAACCTACTATATATGAACTACAGGCTTACTGATTGATTATCTCGATCAAACTTCACAGGTTCTAAATACCGGGATGAGGACAAGCGACGCAAGGAAACGGGGTAGCACCAGATGGCTCAGACAGAGATAGCAATCTGCAAAATAGTAACACAAAAATATGCGGTAAAGCGTTAGCACAGAATAAGCGATGACACAGGCCAAAGTAACATACAGTACTTGGCTACATCAGTTTACTTACTCCTCCGCGAACTTACTTACTTCCTTGGAATCCCACTGCATGGCTCCTCAGATCCTCTTCTGAAACGGAATCAACTTATTATCGGAGTGGGAGTAGACGTCAGATGGATGCGCTGCTGGTCGATGACGTGCTATGAGATTGACTAAAATTTTTCTACTCTGAAATATATAACGCTAACGATACCTGGATTTGGTTTTCGGAGTAGACACGTCTGCTGCCGGTGAGTCGCTCTGGCTAACTGCCAACACGGTGTGGATTTAATTATTTCCTTCGAATACTAAACACATGTGCGTTGAATCGATGTGACGTCAAACGGACATAGAAAATATTCTGGAATATCCCGCGGTTTAGTAAAATAATTCAATTACCTGAATATTTTTCTAGACCGCAGCAAGCAGCAGAACACGTGTTTCGCATATGAAGGCAGCCAGGGAACTGAACTATCGGATATTTTAATTATTCCCTTGTACCGAAAGAATGACGTTGCACGGGTGGTGTCAAATCAACTTCACGGTTGGTTTACGCAGGATGGCAGGAACTCACGTCTAGCTCGCGGGACTACTGACTGAAAATATTTACTGCGGGTTCGTAAGGCTATACACGTTCCTCACGTTGTTCCCCCATTATCCGACTGCATCTGTACTTACAACTGCTATGTTTTATTCGGTGGTGCTGCAAATTAATATAAATTTTAAAGCGTAAACCGGTATAGTGATAAATATAAAAGAAAAATTTCTATAGTGTGTATATAAATACAAATCCTGGCCATATTTTGGTAATGAAAAATGTTTCGTTACACCGTCTCTGAATGCATCTAATAGGTCATAACTGTTTGTCATTTTCATGTTTAGGTTATTCTGGAGTACTTCACAATCTTATTCGTTTTCTATTAAACAATAGATTTTTAAATCATGTACATATAAGAGGTTCTCTACATTAAGATCAGCTACGATACCGTTTATAAAAGCAACAAATATCAGCGGGCCCAGTATGGAACCCTGGGGAACGCCGAAAGTGGCCAAGGTATCAAACGACGGTATATAACCTCAAACAATTAAAATAAAGCAAAATTGAGATTTATGTCAGTCACTTACTTTATCCAAGTTTTCTTGCAATTGGATGCAGTCAGTAATGGAATTAATCTTAGAAAAAAGTTTCAAATCATCGGCATACATTAAATAGTTAACATTGTCTAAACCATCTACAATGTCATTGATGAATATAATAAAAAATAGTGGTCCAAGGACAGACCCTTGCGGTACCCCAGAAGTAGCCATGTATTCAACAGACTTGAAACCATTAAATGCCACGTATTGACTCCTGTTTGAGAGATAGGAACGTAATAGGGACAATAAACTATGAGAGAGCCCGATATCATCAAGTTTCATAAGCAATATAGAATGGTCAAGTCTGTTTGAGTTTCGTTATCTATTGATTCTGATACAAATTGAGTCACACAAAGCAAATTTGTTGTTGTAGAACGCCCCCGCATATAACCATGCTGGTGACTTCAAATTTGGTTATGTACTTGAGAGTATATAACTTCATGCAATAGAATGTCAAGGACCTTGGCAAAATTGCATATTATAGATATAGCCCGAAAGTTGGAAATATCAGATTTATCGCCCTTCTTAAAAATTGGACACACCCTAGAGCGTTTCCATACATCTGGACCGCTATTATATTTCAGAATTAAATTAAAAATAGTTGTCAATTGTGGAGCAAAAATACAGGCGCGACCTTTTAATAAAAACATGACGTACAGGAGGGGAAAAATTTGCTTTCCGAAAATTAAAACAGCTTTGAAAGTCCGACGAATATTTACTTTTGAGATTGGTGCTTAGATTTATTTTAACCAGAATGTCTAAAGCTGGATGGTGCTCATCCTCAAATACACAAGGATCTACAGACCTTTCCACTGAGCACATTTTACTATGAATCACTAGGTCTAGAATTCTGTTGTACGTATTAAACATACGGTTATGCTCCAAAAGATTAGAGATATTCATAAAATTATTTAGAGCCAAAGCTTTATTGTTGGCTAGCCCGGATTGCAGGAATAAGCATAATCGGTTATATTGAAATTATTATTATTATTATTATTATTATTATTATTATTAGCCGTTACTCGAGTCCGAGTATAAAAATGTTACAGTCGATAGATTGTGTACAATAAAAAACAAGTAAAAGGTGTAGTCTATTGTAATTCCCATTCATCTACGGTGCACACGACTATGGCTATAGAGGCCAATTCGGGAGAGCACATGTCGACCGCAGTCAGGACAAACATAGGCCTGGTTAGGTCTTGGATTCGGCCTTCTTGCAGCAACATTTCCTTGATAGCTGGCCACAACCCCTCGCCATTCGGTTCTGTCCGCTGCAATTTGTTCCCATTGCTCGTCTGCAATACCGCAGGATTTTAGATTTTCATGGAGAGCGTCTTTGAACCTCTTTCGTTGACCGCCACGCCTTCTTCTACCGCTTAGCAATTCACCATAAAGTGTACATTTAGGAAGGCGGTTATCATGCATACGATAAACGTGACCTGCCCATCTTAGGCGTGCTCTTGAAATAAGCACCTCAATTGGAAGGCTGTTTGCTCTCCTGAGTACTTCCACGTTTGATATGTGATGGAACCAACGGATTTTCATCATACTTCTGAGGTGTCTTTGCTGAAAACGTTCTAATTCTTTCACATGACGACGGTAAGTGACCCAGCTTTCACATCCATATAGCAGTGTTGGAATGACAACTGCTCTGTAGACAGCCATTTTCGTTGACAAAGCAAGGTCGTGGTTGTCAAATACTCTTTCTCTAAGTCCCCAGAATGCTCTAGATGCAGCGTTAATTCTATTGCGAATCTCGCTGTCCATGTTTGCTTTGTCATTAACAACGTTGCCTAAGTAATTGAACTGATCCACCACTTCAAGAGAATTTCCGTTAAGTGTAATGTCTATTTGGTTCACTTGATGAGGAGTTGACATAATCTTAGTCTTTCCAATGTTGATTTTAAGTCCCAAGGAATCATAGCTCTGGGCATACACATGTAAAAGTTCTTGAAGCTCTTCCGGCGTAGAGGCTAAAAGTGCACAGTCATCCGCATACTGGAGATCACAAATGAATCGTGTGCGTGTCTTCGTGAAAGCTCTAAAGCGCCCTATGTTAAAGAGACCGCCATCAAAACGGTATCTGAGATCTATTCCTCTAACTGTCAGTTTG
This sequence comes from Leptura quadrifasciata, assembly GCA_963675555.1. Classification (NCBI taxonomy): domain Eukaryota; kingdom Metazoa; phylum Arthropoda; class Insecta; order Coleoptera; family Cerambycidae; genus Leptura; species Leptura quadrifasciata. Next base: position 2,348,681 of record OY776673.1, read on the forward strand.
TTGTCAACAATAATTGTTAGAGCAGTGGTAAACAAATTAAAGAGTAGGGGTGCCAGGCTATTTGTACTAATATTAAACGTAAAAATTAAAGAGAGAAGCAATTCAAATAAGTTTTCATATAACACCGCCGGTGTGTTAGGTGGTATATAAATTACGATAATATGTAAGGAACAACAGTGTGAAACAACTTTTGCTTCAACAATATCAATAAATGGAAATGTTTGATGGAAATTGAAAGTCTCAAAATTAATTCGTGTAGCTTTAAACATACTATTTATAATATCATGCTACGACACATAATGTAAATTCACTTGAAATTAATTAATTTATTTATTTACATACACTGCTCAACAGGTAAGCCCATTTAGAGAGCAGGACAAATACACAAATTTTGCATTACATAGCAGTATGGTACAGGTACAAAACAAACAAAAAAAATACATATAGAGAAAGAATACAAGAAATACACAATACAAAATACAAAAAAGTACAAAATGAAATTACCAACTAAGGAAAAACAAAGGTTCAAGTAGGGTTAAAGAGTTTTTAATATCATTGATTGAGCTGTGAAAAATGTCAAACAGTCCACAGTTTTTGTTGTATAAAATTCCACTATTAAAACGTGGAACTTCGGATCTACATAAATACGATTCAACGTAACATACATATTTATAAAAATCAGCTAAATTGATGCAAAGGCCATGTATCAACAACGTAGCCACAAACTAAGAAAATGCGATAATTATTCTTTTGTCATCTTTTAACAAACCTGCAATTGAGTATCATCGACGTTGTTAATTATACGTTTGTCCTTTACAATCCCGCAGAAAAGAAAGTAAAAATAACGAAATCTGATTTGATTTCAAAAGCCTGACGCGTTGTCTACAAATAACATGACAAAAATCAATTAAAGAACGATTACTTTAGATATGTCATGTTATCCATCAATATTTTGCAAGGTAAATAATAAAAAAGAGGCATCCTTTGAAATTGTTCTCGTACAAAATAAAATTATCAATATCTGTTTTAATTATCTAATATCTGATAGGAATAATCCTTTAATGACTATGACACCGGTATAAACATCAGTCCCTTGTTTAAAATCGTCCTGCATAGAAGTGAACCGAAAATGAGACTGTCCCCAACTAGGCGTAATTTGGGAAAATTAGCCGCCGTATTGGGCATAGTACGTATTCCCATTGACTTTATTTTTTTATTTGGGCAATCAAATTTATCATTATTATTAATTTACGGTTTTATTTAATTAGTGTGCAAGAAAGCAGAAATGATATGACGTTTAGGGATTATCTATAGTGATATTTTTTCTTTCGCAACCGATAACACTAATTCGTCGAAAGTGATTTCACATAATTATTATTAAAGATTTTAAATTTATTGAATTTTTTTTTTAAATGAGGTTTAATTTTTGGAAATACTATGGAGTTATTGGTTGAGCTAGACGGATGAACTAAAAGTGAGCGAAATTGAAACATAAGTGATAGTGCAAAATGGGTGTTGAAAAGAGAATCGTGAGAAGTTGCGTCGAAGTTTTCATTTGCGTTGTTTGGAATGTTCGATGTTCCTCCACACTGGAGTCAAATTAGGATTTTAATGTGAATTGGTTGGTCAGCTTTTTTACTTTAACATGTTCAAGCGATCTAGTTAAGCTCGTGGTTCAGTTGCGTAGTTTCGGCGAAGTTTTTATTTAAACAGTTAAATGTTTAGATAGTGTCTTTCATCGGTATTTAAATATAACTAACAAAAATGGAATGTGTTCGTTATGAACAAATATACACTATAAATTAGAATTCATTTCGACTGTTATTATTTTGTAAAACAAAAACCCTGGTAGAGAAACTTTTTACGACTTACACTTTTCTCGTGTTTACGCTTTTTTAGGTAGATTTCTAATCTACCTATTGCAGAGTGTAGCATGTCACGAATATTTCATTATAGTTTCTTCGATTATGGTCCCCAGACCCCAAAAAATGCCCCCTGTTCAAAAGTCTATATATACACTATAAAGAAACACTCTAGAAGGCGCATTTCTCAACGGATCAATACGAAGTTTGGCAGGTATATACTTTGGGTCCATGTCTCAGTTAAGTTCTTCATTTTAGAATGGCGGCGGTTCAAAGTTTTAAAAAGTTCTCAAAATTTTATTTCGAATCAAATATGTACATGTTATACATCGTTGGATAGTGCTCATCTAGCCCTATAACTTTTGTTTAAAAATTTTTTTGCTAAAACATATAGGAAAAACCGCTGCCCAAGGAATCACTACTTCACATCCAGAATTTGTATCCAAGTCTTATACACACGAAATTCCAATGTAATATTTTACTCCCTCTAATAATAGGGTAGCAATGGAGGTGGTAGAGGGGTTGACTAATGTAAAATATTTTTAGAGGCCCTTGGTTCTCGTACTCACATTAAATCTCAATTTAATTTTTTACTCCCTTTAATAATAGGGTGGGGGTGGCAATGGGGGTGGTAGAAGGGGTGGCTAACGCTAAGAAGAGACGTTTCGTTCTTGTACACACACTAAATCACATTTTATTTTTTTACTCCCTTTCACAGTAGTGTGGGGGTGATATTGGGGGTGATAGGGGGGTGGCTGATGTCAAAAAAAAATTTGGAGACCTTGACTTTTCGTACATGCCCTAAATTGCAATTTTATGAACTCTTACTTGCTTGCTTTGCCTATTTACCCTTATTTACCCCCATTTACCCCCCCGAACCCCCAACGGAATTAGATCAAAATATAATCTAGTTCCAGATCTCGTTATAATACATAAGTGTACCAAATTTCAAGTCAATATCATAAACGGTTCCAGAGTAAACGTACGCACAAAAAAAGTTACAGACAGACCGACCGACAGGCAGGAAATTTTTTTCACTCAAATTTAAAATCTCGACATTTCATGACATTTTAAGCCTATTTCAACAAAGAAAATTTTTTGCGTTACTATACTTCCGGAAGTAAAATTAAAAAATGTCAGCGGTTCAAAGTCCTAAAAAATTCTCAAAATTTTATTTCGAATCAAATAGTACATGCTATACATCGTTGGATAGTACTCGTCTAGATCTATAACTTTTGTCTAAAATACATAGAAAGAATTTAAAAAAAGCGTGATTTAATTATATTTTGAAGACTACCTATGTGCAAATAGTTCATAAATCGATAACAATAAATTGAAGTTGGACAGTTCTAATAAAGATGTACTTAATTACTTACTTAATCTTTTATTCGCTAAAATAATAGAGACCTAAAGCAGTGCAAAACATCAAAACAATATAGGACGAAATCTACCTTTCCGACTGGCCCCTGCCATCGGAGTTTTTTCATTTACTTAGCAACGCAGACCTCATTGTAACTAACACGTTAGTCTTTGCTTGTCACATTGTATTTAAAGTTCTGATAATGGAATGTTTGACAACGAATTGAAATTTTGATAATGATTGGCTACGAAGCCAGGCCCCGAACATAAACTCTGGTTTGTGAATTATTTAATAGTAAATACCCTGACTTGACAATCAACTGTTAGTAAAATAGAAAACAAGTTCCGAGATTGTGGTCATGTAAGAGTTAATTTCACGAAAGGTCGTCCTGTAATTTCAGGAAATAATAATAATTTCAGGGATGTAGAACAATCCTCACAAACCAGGCCGCGGAGTCTCAGCAAAGCCATGAATTAGTCAGTCGATTGTTTTAAAATAATTGAAAAATAATAAATAGCATACATATAAAGTAAATTTAGTTCACCGAACCTAATACCATTGGTAAAAATAATATTTTAGTCGCAAACTCCTCTATAATCCTTATTTTACTATAAGGAAAGTAACCAGACTGCAACCAAAGTTACAAATCTGGCGCGTTAAGTGTAATAATTGCATATTACCATCAAAACGCTAATACTTCGATTGCAACAAACACCAGCCGAAAGACTGATCCTACTTAAAGGAGCTCCCTTGCCAGTCGTCACACACCACATGCAGACTGCAGGTTCGAGCTGTTGGCTCTCGTCAGTGCAAGGTAGGTATGCGACGACCGACATGAGAATTCTTTGACTATAGTACATCCCGGTATTTTTACAATAGCGACATGTAAAACAGCCAGCAGGCGCCTCCTCCTTTAAGTAGGATCAGTCTTTCGGCTGGTGTTTGTTGCAATCGAAGCATTAGCGTTTTGATGGTAATATGCAATTATTACACTTAACGCGCCAGGTTTGTAACTTTGGTTGCAGTCTGGTTACTTTCCTTATAGTAAAATAAGGATTATAGAGGAGTTTGCGACTAAAATATTATGTTTAATATTCCGCCCTCTAAAAGCACATTTGAACTAATACCATTGGTGTTTTTCTTTGTGCATAACACAATAAAGATTTTCCACTCTATTCTATTCTGCTCGGTTCTGCTCTGCTCTGTTCTGCTCCGCTTCACCCCACTCCACTTCACCCTACTCTACTCTATTCTACTCTAATCTACTCTATTCTACTCTACTCCACTCTACTTTACTCTACTCTACTCCACTCCACTCCACTCTACTCTACTCTACTCTATCTACTCTACTCTACTCTACTCTGCTCTACTCCACTCCACTCTACTCTACTCTACTCTACTCTACTCTACTCTACTCTACTCTACTCTACTCTACTCTATTCTACTCTACTCTGCTCTACTCCACTCCACTCCACTCCACTCCACTCCACTCCACTCCACTCCACTCTACTTCCACTCTACTTCCACTCTACTTCCACTCTACTCCACTCTACTCTGCTCAAATCTACTCTGGTAAACGCGGATCAGTAGAACGACCAGCAACGTTGGATAATTTTTATGGAGTTACCTTAAATCCAAAGTTTATTTTAATAGACCAAACAATTTTGAGGACTTAAAAGATTAGAATTAGAAAGAATTAGTTACGAAATTGGAAGAATTGGATCCGAAACAATTATTAACGTTTCGCGAGAATTTCAGTTTCGGCTTGGACATATCACGAAGCAAATGGCACGCAATCTGGACATTCAGTTTAATTTTTTTTGCTGTATTCTGTAATTCTTATATTTTTGTTTTATTACATTTTTATAAATAGCTAAGATTTTTCCTCAATTATTTCGTCATGCCATATCCCTAATTTAACATACTGTATGTAGAAAAATGTGGTCTTTCCGAAAAAAAAGAACATAAAAAAATCGAAAAATGCATTTAAAAACCGACGAGTCTGAACGAATTTTTGTCACTTGGTTTGTAACAATTTTAAGGTATTTATTCCAACCTCTTGATGCTCATTATATATCAATATAGTATTTTGTTAATGTGCACAGGGCTTAATAATATCAGCAGCAGCAATAATTAACTAAGAATAATTTTTATTACGTTAGATTTTCCAAATTTAGAAACCAGATTCTAGAAAACTATTGAAATTGAAAAGCGTGATTCGGTTTTGTTAAGCCTAAAGGAACACAAGTGTTTTTTATACCGAATTTTAAAGGTTCGACCAGTTTGGCCTACATAAAAGCCACAGTCCTGATATTTAAGTCTAAATCACTAGTCTTATCACTGACATTAATCAAAAGATGTGAGATCTTTGGTTATAATTTAAGACTAAGTTTTAGATCATGATATGACAAGATATTAGCGATTCTTTTTCGAAATATTTCCATAATATTTTCGCGGGGCATATTTAGTATTTTTTTATCTATCACGTGTGGGCAAATCCCGCGATACGCTATTTTTAATTGTTTTCGTTTGACTAAAATTAAAATCTTATTTGTCGAAACTAATCCTTAAAGGCTTATTATTGCCTTATAGTAACTTATTCTGCCTTAGAGCTTTTTCTGAAAGAGGCACTGATAAAGCTCTACGCATCATTTAATTACATAAAACCAATTTATGCGATTTGAGACTAAGTGAAAAATTGGATATGGCGGCATCTTTAAATGTCGGTTATCTCTAAATATTAAAATTTATTAATTTTGTCATATTTTCGTGCTACAGTTAATTCCAGGAAATTTATTTCATTACACATCGTCTACATATGTATACCTTATATGTTTTTGCTAAATTGGATGATATCATTTTTTTCGCCAAATGTAACACAAATATTTGTTTTGCCTTTCATTAAATCCTTGTTTTGGATGCAATATCTATTATCGTCTTGACTAAGGCTAAAAGCTGACTTTAATCCATTTTTAACTAAACAACTTACATGTGATTTATTTAAAACATCTAAGGTGCGAGACTATTGTCTGAAAGTTATTTGTGGCATTCTACGAATATTCTTTCCTATTATTTGGGTTTTCTACCACATGTATTGTTATCCTCTTCAAACAAATCACCGAATCTACAAAATAATAGAATTATTGGAAAAAACCTCTGCGCCCGTGACGTTTACGCCAAAGGAAAAGTCAGAGGTTACGTTTTGCAATTAATATAAATCAGAATAAACACAGAAATAATGTATTTTGTTGACGTTTCGGAAAGTAATCTCTTTCCGTTTTCAAAGCTTTTTTTTTTGGAAGAACTCTTATTTTGCTGTGTATGTCAAATACACAGCTTTAAGATTCTGTTTATGTTATTTCCATAGATACCTACTACTTACACAGAACACAGAACACAGAACTGATGATATTTTCTTTTAGATAATGTTGAGTTTGTTAAGTTCTTCTTTTAACATTGGTAGCTAGATTGTACAAATATCTACAGAACAATTCGATACGCACTTATCTTCATTTAATAAGATTATTGCTGATTCTTTAATTTTTCTTTTTTTGGTATCTGCTTATTTTGCTAAAATTTTTGCCGAGTCCCAGTTTATTCAATGTCCGTTTTCCCAAGCATGTTCACAAATCTTTGATTTCTGAATTTCATTCTTTCTAATGTAATTCTTGTGCTCATCCAACCTCACACTAAAAGGTCTGGATGACTCACCCACAGAATATTTATCACATTCGCGCGGGATATTGTAAATACAGTTTTTTGAATTCTGCTCCCTATTTATCGGTTTTGTTTTAGAGATCTTAAAGTGTTCCCTGTTTAAAATATCGTCCTAACATCAAATAAGCTAATTCTTCAATTGAAACAAGTGTTTATAGAAAACCAACACATATTAATAGATATCTAAATTTTAACTCAAATCAGTCAATAAATGTTAAAAGGGTGTTGTAAAATGTTTATACGATAGGACCAAAATAATTTTATCTAATAATGAAATATTTACTAACGAGAAAAAAATTATCAAAGATATTCTAGTACAAAATCAATATCCTGAAGCCTTTGTTGATAGAGATTTCATAAATGTTTAAAATAGGGATAATCAGGTACGACACAGCAATAATTCCTTATGTATACGGACTATCGGAGAAGCTACGCCGTATAGGTGACAAATTTGATGTTAGGACGATATTTCAAACGGGGAACACTTTAAGATCTATTTTAACAAAAATTTAACCCATAAACAGGGAGCAAACAGAAAAACAAGTTTAAAAAAGATTTTCTTCTTTCATTCTTTGATTTTGCTGTACCCAACTATCGGAAAGTATATTAGGCTGGGGCCGTTACCTTCTTGAGATGAAAAAATTAATAGCAGGCAACGGCCGGCTGCAATATATACTTGAGGTCATAAAAAATGAAAAAAAAAACTTTGGAACTTGAGATGAAGGGAAGTAGTGAAATGGGGTGCTATTTAAGGGATGAGAACCGTTTTTCGTGATTTGTGGCGAAACGTGACCTCCTAGAGAAAAGTGTTTCATACAAAAGCTGTAGATAATAAAAAAATCTAAAACTTTTATTGTATATATTTTTCGACATAACCTCAAAGTTTGCGAGAAAATGACGAATAACCGATTTTTCTCTTTTTATTTTTTTTCTCGCGTGGAAATTATTTAATTTAAATGAAACTTTGTGAAAGTACGTAATTGATTGCATATAATAAGCATGATTTTTTTCAATTACGGGAAATAACACCTCTATTTTCGGCCAACAACTTTATTGATTTTTTTTTGATTTTGATGTTCTACTAGTGCTCATTTTTTCGTCGAGATGTCTACTTTCAAATGGTATGTCGATGTTAGTGATTTATTGTCATTTAGTTGCTGGAAATTAAGAAAAACCGAAAAAAAAAAAAATTTCGAATCTCGAATTTGTAGATTTTTTCATTATTTTCAATTTCTTAGCATATTTATGATAATAATTTAATTAAAAAACTTACTTTGGTATAAAATAAATAAAGTTGAATGAATTTCATCACGGAAAGGTAGGGAAAACTTAATGAAACTTAACATTTAGATGGAAATCAATAGTACTTTATTAATTTTCATAAGCTAAAACTTTATATGCATATTAAATTATTCTAAATACGATAAAATACAACATACAATTTATTTATATTGGCTACGAATTCTTTACTTTATTTACAAATATTTATTTTATTAATAATGGTTGTGTATAGCTTATAAAAAGAAGAGTCAATAAAATGATTGTTAAAATCTAATCAATTTGAGGCCTTTTTTGTTGTGGTTCGTTTTTTTCATCGATCAAACTCTCAAATTCTATATTATTTTCAAAATCATTGGCATTTTCATACTCTTCAATTTCGATGTCATTATTCTTTGCTGGCTCTTCATCAATATCTTCAGAACCACTTAAATCTACAAATACTTCTCTGTATCTATTTGAACAGTTCTCAGTGCATGTATTGCATAGATTGGTACATTTTAAGCCGTGTTTTCGACAGTCACACCTTTGATTATTGCATCCACTTTCACAAGTACAGCTAACGCTTTTTAACAACTTTCCGGGAATCAGGTCGGAACTGTCAGAGACGTATTTCGGCACGAGTCTTACTACATTTTCGTTTCAGCTCCAGTCCTTTGCTTTTTTGTTGTCCTGATCGTTGTCAAAATTACCCAACCAACTTTGCAATTAGTAATAGACTCTGTAGGAGTGTTGTGCAGCTGCTTCTTCAATTGGAGGGAGTTTTTCCAATTTAAAAGTGGATTTGTTTGTAGTTTGCTGATACAGCTCAAATCGTAATTGATTTAAAGAGTTATAAATTTTCTTACTTTTATAAATACTAGCTGTAAGTTGAGATCCATTTTTTGCTATGGTTGTGTGGTCTGCATCTTCTTGATAATAAACACTGGCTAGGTTTAATAAATTTTTATTGTCCAATAAAGATCTTACTATTGTTTTTTCCCTTTACCAGCAAAACTTGAAGTTGTATCACACCCAGAGAAAGCATGAAGAAACGCTATTACACTTGTGTATGGTTCGTGTTTAAAACAATGGGATGTATAAAATGAATCTTTGACGTTGCTTGAGCCTGGTTTGTGAAAATAAATATCCAGCCCATTCGAATTTAATTGGTGTAAAAAAACTAGTAAATCGATATCTTGACCCACGATTATTACAGTTTTATCATCTTGTTTAGCTAATTGGATCGCAGTATTAACAATCATTGCGTCGGCGTCTTCAGGAGCTCGCTTACACAAAAAGCACTCGGACTGCAATTTATTTGATATTGTGATAATTAAATTGTTTTTATTATTTTGATTTGATAAAAATTTTTCTTGTGAAAAGGGTATTCGTTTAATTTTAATCGAAAACTCAATCACCACGTGCGTTTACAAAGGACGCACCGCAAACTGAAAAAATACTTTTACACAACTAGACGAATAGAGATTTACTACTACAACAGAACGAGCTCTGCTGCTATTGTGCAGGCTCACTTTGTCCTACCCCTCTCTACCCCCAACCTTCAGTCGTTTTGGGCGGGCATTTCAAATACCTGTATGCTGAGAATTTTCAAATTTTTTAAAAAAAATTTTTGTTTGAATACGTAACAGTATTTTTTTGTTTGTATTCAATTTTAGCGTGGTTTCCAATAACTAAATTCATTCAACTTTAGTTATTTTATACCAAAGTAAGTTTTTTCATTAAAATATTATGAATTCTTAACATAAATATGCTAAAAAATTGAAAATAATGAAAAAAATCGACAAATTCGAGACGAAAAAATTTTTTTTCGGTTTTTCTTAATTTTAAGCTGCCAAATGACAATAAATCACTAACATCGACATACCATTTGAAAGTAGGCATCTCGACGAAAAAAATGAGCACTAGTAGAACATCAAAATCCAAAAAAAAATCAATAAAGTTGTTCGCCGAAGATAGGGGTGTTTTTTCGGAAAAATGGTAAAAACTCGAAAAATATTTATTTCCCATAATTGAAAAAAATCATGCTTATTATATGCCAATAATTACGTACTTTCACAAAGTTTCATTTAAATTAAACAAATTTCACGCGAGAACAAAAATAAAAACAGAAAAATCGGTTTTGCGTCATTTTCTCGCAAACTTTGAGGTTATCTCGAAAAATATATAGAATAATAGTTTTAGATTTTTTTATTATCTACAACTTTTGTATGAAACACTCTTCTCTAGGAGGTCACGTTTCGCCACAAATCACGAAAAACGGTTTTCATCCCTTAAATAGCACCCCATTTCACTACTTCCCTTCATCTCAAGTTCCAAAGTTTTTTTTTCATTGTTTATGATCTCAACTATATATTCCAGTCGGCCGTTACCTGCTATTAATTTTTTTCTTTTCAGCATTAAAAATCCGTAACGGCCCCAGCCTATATCGAGAGAATGAATGACTGCCTGAATTAATCTTACTTATTGAATTGATTTCAGTTGCAAGGAATTGCGTGGGCGGCAATGTCTTTGGCGGCCATCATATTACACAACTGGTCACCAGATTTAGAAATTCCACCACCAAACTACACTAAATTAATAGGAGCACTGCTGTATATTCAATTTATACAAGGTAAGCTTTAAAAAATAATATCAATAAAATTGGCAAAAATAAGGCTTTAAAGTAAACAAAATATTCAAAGCACCCCACGCGCAGGTAATTTTGGAACTTGGAAGGAACGAGTTTGTTGATTACAATATTAATTAAAAATGCAGCCGGACCTATAGCCTCATGATTCCTGTGTTTTTTTCGAGGGGGTAACCACTTGTGCAGTTAGTGGGACAAGAGTAAATGTAATCTTGTGTAGCTATAAATAAATTTTTATTTGATTTGATATATTTATTTCCGGTTCAGATTTACTACATCGAACTAATTTTATTAGAAGAGAAAAGCCTATGGTATTTGAAGATAGGTCTCCTTGTGGTCTCATATAGTCACATGTAGTCAGCATGTAGATAGACCTTGGGACGGACACTTTTCTCGGTGTTTATTTATAAGAGTTTCCCGAAATAAGTATTTTATTACAGCGCACTTGCGTTAACTAAATCGCATTCACATCGTGTCTTATTTTTTACATTTATACATTTATTTTAACGTCGGCCTATTTCCGCTACTGAGGCCTAACACCGACGCCTGTAGACGAGCTACCCCCAACCAGGAATTTTGCCGAACCTCTTCCCTTAAGAAGAGTAGGAATCTTTTACTTGTCTAACATTTAATAGACAAGGGACCGACGGCTTTACATCCCCTCCGAAGGATGGTATATCCCCTATACAACCCTCGCCTAAGGTTGTATAGCTTCCGCGCATACATTGATATACAAGCCGCTGGAAGATGTGTGAGGCGAGAACGCCGTTTCCGTTGGAGTGGTCACCCATCCAAGTACTAACTGCGCCTGTCGTTGCTTTACATCGCATACCGAAGTATGTACATAATAAAGACGCACCTACGCTCGCCCCTACGTGTCTTATTGAATGCAATGAAATAGAAAACTGAATATATTTTTTAATATTTTTCAGGGAGTGATCAGGATTCAGGAATATTTTTCATTATTAGGCCGACTGATTTTACAATATTTATGTGGATATACTTTTTGCTGAGCATCGGATGGTTTGCAGTGTCAGTTGATCAGCTTACAGGTAAGAATTTTTAAATGGGCATGCCCCACCCTCTCATTTGCCGAATCTATGGTACTTGTAAATTTAGATTCAATGACTTTTTTCGCATTTTTTGAGCTGTTTAAGTTTATATATTGATATTTTAATCTTTTGACGTTATCGAAGTAATTCTCGCTAAAATCCAAACCGCCAATGAAAGCCAATACATAACTGTATTTATATACAAGCGAATCAAGTAAGGTTTTTGAAATTCAGATAATCCTAGAATAAATTATAACTAAATTAATGTATATTGCACGTAAAACTGATATAAATTTTCCAATAACGCGGGGTTCGTTGTTGCAAAAATATATAAAGTCAATGAGAAAATTGGAAAATTGCTGCGGACTTTTTAAAGATTAGTTACTCAAAAATGTCAACATTATAAACGTGTCTGAATACCTAGAGCTATTTTTAAACTAACAAGGTGACGAAAATGATCTAGCCAATTATAGTCTACGAGTAATAGCTTTACTTATGTAATTTCAACAATCTTAGAAATCAAATAGGTATGACAAACAACAATTTGAATATAATGACTTGCTATGGAAAGCACAATTTAGTTTTAGAGAGACTAAATGTACTGAACAAGCCATTTATTATGTAACTAGTGGAAATGATTGCTGAAAGATTTAAGAATAACATGTATGTGGGTAGTTTATTTTATAATTTTGATTACATCTTACTAAATAAACTTTTTAAGTACGAATACATAAATAAATAAATAAACATCACAGAAATTAGGCAACCCCCAATTCCAGAAGCCAAGGCTTGTGCGGAAGGGAGTTACACATTGAAAAACGCGGACATACAACCATTTCCTCCGACAGTGCCATGCAAGATGGAGCTCCCCCTCATTTCTCCATTGAAGTGAGATGGATCGGTCGAGGAAGTGAGTTTGCTTGGCCACCAAGGAGCCCTGATTATAATCTTTTGGATTATTATGTGTGGGGACATATAAAGTCCTTAGTCTATGCAAATACTATCAACTCAAAAGAATAACTGTGGGACAAAATAAATGCAGCGAATTTTATTAGAGGACAGGAAAATGTATTTTTCAATGTAAGAAAATCTTTTATGAATAGAATTAGAATAATCATTGAAGTAGGTGGAGACCATATCTAACATTTACTCTAAGTTGCAGCAGTGGGGTTTTTGCACGGGGTGAAAGTTTATAGCCATTAAGTCAACTTTTACGTTATTTTTTGATCTTCTAATAAGATTAGATCCTTATTTTAGACAATCTTTTGATTTATATAGTTATTTCAATACCATGAAAATAATCCACTAGTTCATAAGAAAGTGATAAAGAGCTTACACTGTTATTATGATTTTGTTTTCCCTTACGTTTTGTACGTTTTTCAATAAATACTCTTTGTTTCATTAAATTTGAATTTGTCTCTCAAAAAATTATTGAAGTGTTTAACGGCACTTTCCTCGAAAACGGTTGGAGTTATCAAGGTCTACCAAGTGTACCTTTTATACGTGGAAATGACGCTCTCATCAGATTTTCTTGTCAGAAGTACCACACAACATTTCGTCAAAAGAATATGAAAAAAAATCATCATCAGATGCAGTTTCTGCGGCGCCCTCTATGTTCTAACGTGATGTAATACATAAATGATTGTTCCTTAGAATAAGAAAGTTCTTCTAGCAAATTTCGCGAAGATCAGTCAAGAGGCTTATGGCCTATTATTAATGGTCCACCCTGTATATCAATTCTTATCTTAGTGAAAAGTAACATCTTCTATTATAGCAAAACCTACTCAAACCGTCTTACTTTAAGAAGTGTTGTTCCCCAGAGTTCAGTACTAGGCCACATATCTTTTCAACTTACTTAAATGACCTCACTATTTGCTATTACTAGAACTGAGCTTGCGCCCTTTGCAGATGACACTGCTGCAACAAACTCAAATAACAATTTGCATCAATTACTTTCAGATACTGATAATACTATAGCTTTAGCATCATGGTTCTCTGACTACAGGCTTCTCTTAAATGAAGAAAACTAAACAAATGATCTTTACTTATAAGAACCTACGTGGGTATGAAAATCCAGAATCCGTTCAATTTTAGGGGTTTTCTTGGAGTTGGGTCTTTCATGCGAATCATACTCGGAAAATATATGGGAAAAATTAAATAAAAATCCTTATTTATTAAGAAAGTTGTATTATCTATTACCTCAAGACACCAAGGGCGTAAATAATTTAGGGAGGTTATATGAAAAATTAAAAAAAATAGATTTTTTAAATGTTTTTAATGTCACAGAAATACTATATCGTATAATTCGTATCGAATAAAATAACAGTTAATTAGAGATTATTAAACCATTAAAACTAAAAAATTATAAGTATCTGCAGATAAGTCACTCTAACTCTCGTGTTCTGGCCTGACTTTTTAAGTTGTAGTCATTCTTGGGAGGGGGGAGGTAACTACCACCTCTACCCCCCCTTATCTACGTCCTTGCAAGATGCATTGCTAACCAGCTACGCATAAAACGTCATTCTTCATTTTTTAGTACTATACGGTCTTGCAGCTGTCACCGTTTTTGCGCAATTGCGCAAAATTGCGTATTTGGAAATGATTTGGATAAATCTGCATAGGAATCGACGCCAACTCTGCACTGAGATTTGGGGAAGTGAATTCTCAGTATAATTTGTTCTAATTATGCTAACATTGAATGATTACACGTTACATTTCTGTTGAAGAATGATAAGTGTTATGAGGGTAAACTTAGGACTCAAATATACAGGATGGGGCAATAGTGCATCGGACCTCGATATCTCGAGTACTACGATAGCTAGAAATTTTTTAAAAAATTGCAAGGTAAACTAGATAAAAAAGTCTATAACTGGAAATTATTTTCGAACATACAGGGCGAGCCAAGACGAAATTACTGGATCAAGTGCCTTTTTTAAAATGGAATGCTATGTATATCAGTACATTTTTTGAAGCCTCTTTCTAGGCTCTATTCATTCCTATATTAGTATTAAATATCTCCCAACCACTTGGATGTAATGAATTTTTTTCTTGAAATAATGCAATCTGTAGATGGATATTTAAAAAATCACCACAGTCACAATTATGGTCTTTAAGAAAAACTTATGTAGATACAAGTTACGAGACATTAAATTGATGTTTTTGAATCATTTTCATTTCCTAAAAATGTACAGGGTGGCCAAAAATTATTTTTCAATTAAGAACATTTCAAATTGAATTTCCTCAATTTTTCAAATGGAACACCCTGTATATTTTTCGACGATGTGATGTAGAACTGAAAAACGAACATTTTAAGTACTTCCCTATGGCTAATTGCAACCATTTTCGTTTTATAAATAAATAAGTGTCAAATTCAAGAATAAACTTAAAAAAAGAGGTTCCTTCAAATAATTCATTAGAAAAATGTATAATAGGTGTTCGACGTGTTGGGCCATTTAGTGGGACCATTCCTTCCAATCCATTGAAATTAGTAAATAGTATATAACCGGTCCTTTACTGTAATGTTTTTTTGTACATTTTTTTGCTGTTTTCGTTATTCAACAAGCAATAAAACCTCAGTTTATTATAAACTGTTGTGTATAAATGAGCATTTATCTTACTTATCGGTCATTACAATTTGTATTGAATTTAAAATATTTGGAATTTTACAATATGAATTTTAATAAAGCGGAAGTTGTAGACATGACTTTTGTTTTGGGTGAGTCAGACAGAAATTGTTTACTTGCCAATAGAATTTATCACCAACGTTATCCTGAAAAAAGGTTTACTGATGTTAGCAGCTTCCAAAACCTTCTCGATCAATTTCTGGAAACTGGAAATGTCGAATACAAAAAATGAGTTTTCTGTGGTGCTGGCAACGGTTGAGAATCCCTATGTTAGTCAAAGAGAAGTAAGCTCGTTAGTAGGAATAAGTAGACGGTATGTGGGTCGAAGGAACTATCTGATGACGATTTTCAAAAGCGCCTACAATTTTGTAATTGGGTCAGAGGTAAAATGCAACATGATGTCAACTTCTTCAATACTGTTTTATTCAGTAATTAGGCACCTTTTCGTAAAAATGGATTTATTAATAGGCGCAATTTCCATTATTATGCTTCGGAAAATCCTTACTTTTGTATGCAAGTTGATAACCAACACAGATGGTCTATAAACGTTTGGGGAGGAATTGTTGGAGAACATGTAATAGAGCCACATTTCTTTGATGGTACATTGACTGGAGCTACTTATCTTCATTTTTTGGAAAACTATTTGCCATAATTATTGGTAAATCTCACTGAAAGAATTCGAAATAGGATGTGGTTTCAGCAAGATGGTGCTCCACCACATTATTTAAATGCAGTTAGAAAATACTTAAATAATACCTACCCTAATCAATGGATTGGAAGAAAGGACCCACTAAATGGCCTGTTAGATCCTCAGATCTTACAAAAATGGATTTCTTTTTATTGGAATACTTGAAGGAAATTGTTTATAGAGACACATCAACAACAGTACAAAATATGAAGGAAAGAATAATAACTGCCTTTACATCTATCACACCGGCAGATTTAGGAACAGTGGGAACCTCATTTCAAAAGCGCATAGAGATGTGTCAATCAAAATGGGCAACATGTGGAACATTTATTATAATTTTCTCTACTGTTATTTGAAGAAACCTCTTTTTTTAAATTTATTTTTGAATTTTGTAATTATTGCTCAATAAGACGAAATTGGTTTCAATTAGCCCTGGAAGTACTTACAAAAAATGTTGGTTTTTCATTTCTACATCACATCGTCGAAAAATATACAGTGTTCCATTTGAAAAAATGGAAAAAATAGCTTTCTGCATAAGTTGTATTAATCGTTATTGAAAGAGTTGGAGGAGTCCAATAAAATGAAAACAGGTTTAATGCAGCAATTGAAAAAGTTTGTTAATTCAAAACATTATTTTTATCAATGAGTAGAACCATTCAAATTGGTATAAGAATAAATGAATCATAATGTTATAATATTAGGCGCCATCTTGTACTTCTATGAATATTTTGGACTAGGGAAACTAGATTTGTTTAAAATTTTTATAAGATACACTTTAATTAGGCAAATAGTTGTCAAAACTAGGTTCCAACATATCATAAAGGCATTTTGCACTTTGTATCAGGTGAACATAGATAGCAGCCATCTTGGATTATGAGTGATTTTTGCATTATAATGACTGTACTATCTCTTATATTTTAACGCTGGCACAGCGAACATGGTACAACTCTAAAAGCCTTTTCCCGAGAACTTCTGCTAGAAAGGAGACACTGACACTGAACTACTTAATCCACACAAACACTAAAACAATGTCATACGATTCGCCAACCAAGAATAGTCGTGTACAAATGACAAATCTAAAACTATACAAGTTATTCCGATCATTGGAAAATCCAAAGAAACTGAATTTTAAAAATTCCATAGTTTCAGATTATCTACTTTACTTTATCTAAAGCAATGATAACAAGTAAATATTTATTTGCCCATTACAAGAATTTATCTGAGTACCTACTTGAGTTCTTCATTCGCGGTATATTATATTATTATATTTACAGTACAGTCTAATTCTAAATTCTAATATATTTGTTTCTTATAACGTTTTATTATTTTTGGTAAGCGCTGCTTTTAGAAGTTTCAAAATAATATATTTCGAGATACTCTACGTATATTTCGACTTCTTAACCAGACAGCGTGTAAACTGGTATTGATAATTCATTGTTGTTCCTAATTTCATAGACATGATTATAATTATTACATAAAAATTCATACAAATTCAGTTTTACAAATGTAACAATTTCATAAATAAAGATGTTCGGTATTGTTAGAATATCGAGCTCCCTGAAAACATTTCTACAGGATACAGTTTTATTTAATCCTCGTATATTTCTGACTGCCATCTTTTGAATTTTAAATACTCTTTCAAGGAAATGCGATGAACCCCAAAACACAATGCCATATTTCACCCGGGAATAAAATTGAGCACAGTAGTAGGAAAGAACAACTTATATGCTGGTTTGTTTACTTAATCTATACAAGGCAAAACATGTTGATGAGAGCTCTTTGCACAAATGGTCAATATGTACTTCCCAATTTAGGGCATTGTCAATATAAATACCCAAAAATCGTGTATGTTGAACGCGATTTACCATGAACTTTTATTAAGTTGCTTATATTATAGTTCGACAGCCTAGGTGTAAAATGAATAAAAACAGACTTCGATGTATTTAAAAGTAATATGTTTTCATTAAACCGTAATATAAAATCTTTAGTTTTGTTTTGTGAGACATCTATTAGGTCGGCCATATTCGAAGCAGTACTCAAATACGAATTATCATCGGTAAACACGATAAAATTACCACTATTGTGTACAGTGCTTGGCAAATCATTAATAAATAATAGAAACAGCAGTGGTCCAAGAACGGATCCCTGTGGAACATCGCATGATGCATTTAGTTTATCTACTCTTATATTATTTAATTCGACAACTTAGTTTCTATTTGAGAGATAGGACCGCAGTCAGCTGTTTATTTTTCCTCTAAATCCATACTTATTTAGTTTCTTAATAAGCAAATCATGATCCACCATATCGAATGCCTTGTTTAAGTCCATGAAAATTCCGAAACACATATCATTTTTATTTATTGATCGTACAACTTGTTTAGAAACTGCATAGCAACTGTCTGAATGGACCTTTTTTCCCGAAATCCATGTTCTGCATTAGACACTATATGTAAAATGTATCATTCGTGAGTACACTACTCTCTCTATTGTTTTTGAAATTGTTGACAATTACAGCTTGAAGAAATTATCCATCATTAAATTATGATATTTAAATATTGTATAAACTAATGAAACTTATTCATTATTAACTAAATATGAGAAAATGACGTAAATTTTTCTGGAGAATTAATTCCTACGATTTCAAGAATTGGGTCCCAGGGAGATAGTCAATAATAATATAGTAGTGAAATGAGTCTAGAAAAATCTTTTTAAAAATATACTAATATACTGATGGAAAGGTCTTCCCACCAATTCAAGAATACAACATGGAGTACGATTTGCCGTTCGGAATCAACTTAACACAAGTACCACAAGGGCTATCCGAGCGTCTAATGCTGCTACGCTATAAGCTATCAGATGGCAACGCGGTAAATCTAATAAGCGCCTACGTTCCCACTCTGGATGCAAGTCACGAAGCCAAGGAAAGCTTCTATCAACAGCTGGAAGAAACCCTCTGTAGAATACCTAAAACGGAACGACTCTTTATTCTTGGCGATTTTAACGCTAGAGTAGGGAGAGATGCAGACACCTGGCCAGGCATCATAGGCAAGAACGGTTTGGGCAGCATGAACGCTAACGGTCAACTACTCCTAACTAAATGCGCCGAACATGATCTAGTTATAACAAACACCATTTTCCGACAAAAGGATAAATTTAAAGGCACCTGGCGTCACCCCAGATCAGGTCACTGGCATCTACTGGACTATGTTATCGTACGTAGGAAGCATCTCAAGGACGTCCAAATTACAAAGGCGCGCATTGATAGCGAATGTTGGACCGATCATCGTCCTGTTGTCTCTAAAATGAAAATTGTTATGAGACCCAAACACCGAAGAACTCAAGTAAAACGTAGACCCCGTCTCTGTATTAGTAAATTGCGTGACCAACAAACCGTCGAACAGCTAAAGCAAAAAGTTCAAGAAAATTTGAGTGCACTAGAAGAAACCAATTCTGTAGACGTCGCTACTACCTGGACACGACTTAAAGACAGTTTAAAAAGTGCGAGTGAGGAAATTCTTGGCACTGCAGCAAGTAAAAAACAGGAGGACTGGTTCAATGATAATGAAGCTTTTATACAAGAACTTCTTGGCCGCAAACATATTGCCTTCCAAAACGCTATCAACCACCCCAACGACTCATCAAAAGCAGAAGCTTTTACCCAATCTAAGTATGAAACGCAACGCGAAATCAGAAGAATAAAGAACGAGTGGTGGGCAAGCAATGCCAGAGAAATTCAAAGGTACGCCGATTCACATGACTACAGGAATTTCTTTTAAGGAGTAAAAGCAGTGTACGGCCCCAGTCGGAAAAATATGTGCCCTATTAAAGATTTAAATGTAAATCTCCTCAAAGAAGACCAGGAAATAAGAACCCGATGGAAAGAACACTACTCTAACATTCTTAACCAGCAAAGTCAAGCCGATCACGATATTATAAATCTTATCCCTCAATATGACACCTTCGAAGACTTAGATAAACCACTAACAACGGAAGAGATCTTAACCGCCATTGGGCAGCTAAAAAATAACAAATCTCCCGGAGCCGACTCACTCCCAGCTGAGATCTTTAAAGCTATGTCGTCAGAGCTCATACCCTACCTCAAAAAACTGTTTGATGTCGTGTGGGAAAGTGGTCAAGCTCCGCAGGAGTTTCGTGATACACTTTTAATCAACCTCTTCAAAAACAAAGGGAGCGCTGCGGACTGTGGAAATTACAGGGGTATAGCTCTCCTGGCTGTTGGAGGGAAGATAGTCACTAAAGCGATGGCAAATAGGCTAACACCTGTTATGGAAAAGTTACTTCCTGAAACACAGAGTGGCTTTAGACCAAACCGAGGCACATCGGATCTAATCTTCACACTTAAACAGCTTCAAGAAAAAACATTCGAACATCAAGGAGAAATTCACATGGCCTTCATTGATTTAACCAAGGCGTTTGACTCGGTGGACAGGGAAGTGCTCTGGAAAATTATGCTCCGCTTAGGTATCCCTAGAAAATTTGTGGAAGTATGTCGCAGTCTACATACAAATAACAAGGCCCAGGTTATGTATAATAATGAGGCAACCGAACCTTTCCAAACCCTCACTGGAGTTAGGCAGGGATGTGTCCTGGCACCCCTACTTTTTAATTTGTTTACTACTGCTCTAACAATTATTGTTGACAACAAACTGGCAGTCAGAGGAATAGGTCTCAGATACCGTTCTGATGGCGGTCTCTTTAACATAGGGCGCTTTAGAGCTTTCACGAAGACACGCACACGATTCATTTGTGATCTCCAGTATGCGGATGACTGTGCACTTTTAGCCTCTACGCCGGAAGAGCTTCAAGAACTTTTAGATGTGTATGCCCAGAGCTATGATTCCTTGGGACTTAAAATCAACATTGGAAAGACTAAGATTATGTCAACTCCTCATCAAGTGAACCAAATAGACATTACACTTAACGGAAATTCTCTTGAAGTGGTGGATCAGTTCAATTACTTAGGCAACGTTGTTAATGACAAAGCAAACATGGACAGCGAGATTCGCAATAGAATTAACGCTGCATCTAGAGCACTCTGGGGACTTAGAGAGAGAGTATTTGACAACCACGACCTTGCTTTGTCAACCAAAATGGCTGTCTACAGAGCAGTTGTCATTCCAACACTGCTATATGGATGTGAAAGTTGGGTCACTTACCGTCGTCATGTGAAAGAATTAGAACGTTTTCAGCAAAGACACCTCAGAAGTATGATGAAAATCCGTTGGTTCCATCACATATCAAACGCGGAAGTACTCAGGAGAGCAAACAGCCTTCCAATTGAGGTGCTTATTTCAAGAGCACGCCTAAGATGGGCAGGTCACGTTCATCGTATGCATGATAACCGCCTTCCTAAATGTACACTTTATGGTGAATTGCTAAGCGGTAGAAGAAGGCGTGGCGGTCAACGAAAGAGGTTCAAAGACGTTCTCCATGAAAATCTAAAATCCTGCGGTATTGCAGACGAGCAATGGGAACAAATTGCAGCGGACAGAACCGAATGGCGAGGGGTTGTGGCCAGCTATCAAGGAAATATTGCTGCAAGAAGACCTAACCAGGTCTATGTTTGTCCTGACTGCGGTCGACATGTGCTCTCCCGAATTGGCCTCTATAGCCATAGTCGTGTGCACCGTAGATGAATGGGAATTACAATAGACTACACCTTTTACTTGGTTTTTTATTACACACAATCTATCGACTGTAACATTTTTTTATACCCTCGAGTAAAGGCTAATAATAATAATATACTGATATTTACACCATTTAATTTAACAAAATGGCACTCAGTCCTATACAATCGTCTTGGTCCACCATGTTTATTCGAAAATAATTCCCAGTTATAGATTTTTTTATGTGGTTTACCTGTATTTTTTTAAATTTCTAACCATTGCAGAACCCATGCTATCGAAGTGGGGCTCACTATTGCCCCACCTTTTATTTACATTACATACTTTCTTTTGCTTGGACCTGTGTAAACATTTCTATGTTCTGACATCAATAAATTATATTATTATTGTCATTATACAATATTACAATTATGTACATATAAAATGGAATGATACTGTACACACTAAATCTTTAATCTCTTAACTTTGATGAACTAATTGACAGATTTACTTGTTTAATTTTTAATCTGAAGAGGAAATCAAATACAGTAGCAATATTCGATTCTATCTTGAATTATTAAACTGAATATGCGTAGGAGCTAACCTCAAGCGTATAGTTGAATACGAAATCAAACGATGTTACTTTGGAGTGTTTTTCAGTGTTTTCGTTTATGTTTCTCTTACAAGATTTGTGTTTGATTAATGCTAAATTTATAAGTGCCAGAGACATATTGTCTCTGTAAGTACTCGGGATTTACATCTAATCTCTAATTTTACTAACGTCCATAATTTGGCAAAAGTTAGATGGAAGGCATTTCTCAGCGTCCTATCACCTAAAATTTATTTTAAAATAGTTACACACTATACAGTTTTAAAAGAATTACAATATTTAATTTCATCACAAATTGATACAATCTTCTCTGTATTTCAGCTATATACCTCGAAAAACAACGTCAGACTACCATAATGATAATGTGGGGAACGATCACATTGATCGTGTCGTTAATAGACTTAATTTTTGTATGTCTCCTCTCTCGAGACTACGCAGCTTGCGCTGGAGTTTCAAATGACAACGTCCCTCACTTCAATGAATTTTGCTATTTAACCATTGGTATAGCGATGACCATAGCCGCAAGAGGATACACACTTTGGGTAATTAATTTGGTGCTCTCCGTCTTCATGTTCTACGGAGCTGTAAATGTAAGTATCTTAATGTATCTGGTGCCGACCAAATTATATCGGAATTATTCCCAAACAATGCACGACATTTAAGATAAAACCAGGTGTTGTCAAAAACCATCATTTATTTTGAATCTAGAAAAAGTTCACGAATCACCGATAATTCTTAAATAACCCAAATCCATCAATAACATCATTCAAACATTCAAACAAATCATTTTACAGCTCAAACATTATCAAATAACGCCCTAAAAAATACCGCCTCCACTTAAACTTAAAATACATCAAAACTACTTTCCATACCCGCAGTCAAAATATTTTATTATAGAATACCGGTACTTTCGTTCCCCATTGTCATCAAAACTTACTTCCATTACATTCACCGCGGTCAAAAGCTTTATTAATTTGGCTACAATGCCATATTTTCGAAAATTTTACGAAATTTTTAAAACGCTGTAACTTTTTGGCCGTTTATCGTACGACAATTTTCTCGCCGTCAATATGTAGGTTTCTTTATGTACTTTTGGGTGATATGACAAATAATCCTGAATATAAAAATTCGATCCATTTTCGGCCATTTACGGCATACATGTACTAGCGCGTAGTGATTTTCCGTTGCACAAGGTACATATAACTATTTGTATAGGTGTGTATAGATTTGAAAGACACACTCGCACAGAAAATTTATTTTGAAAAACCAGCACATGGCACAAGGTGTAAAAAATTATTTACTCAAAAGTCTTTCAAGTACGCT
The DNA here is from genome assembly GCA_963675555.1 of Leptura quadrifasciata. NCBI lineage: Eukaryota > Metazoa > Arthropoda > Insecta > Coleoptera > Cerambycidae > Leptura > Leptura quadrifasciata. Next base: position 2,372,447 of record OY776673.1, read on the forward strand.
GATCTTGCGTGTGTAATTGGATTTCTCCAAGCATTTTCTGGGTGCGACATAATTTCTGCGTTTTCACGGATGGGGAAATCCAAATTAATAAACAATATTTGTCAAGTATCCAAAGCTGATCAAGGACGTCCTTCATAATTTCTATAATGAGAACGCATATGTCGAGAGTATAAAATCTTGTGGGCAGAGAATAATAGCCGCACTTTATGGTTGTTTCATCAAAAATTAGAAAACATTAGATTTACTAAGGTATGCATATTTCGGAAAACTGACCAAAAAATGTTGAAATTAATGTGAAGCCGTCTTCTCTACCACCAACCGAGGGATTATCACAGCTTAAGAACATTTTATCAAATTCATCGATGGTATTGTGAAATAACTAAGGATGTAATTGATTTCGGCTGGTGTAAAATGGAAAATGGACTGATGCCAAAAATTACAGACAAACCACTCGTTCCAAAAGATTTGTTAACAATCATCGCCTGTGATTGAAAAGATAGGTGCAAAACGAAATCTTGTTCATGCAAGAAACTGGATTTAAAATTTTGTAGATTATGCCATTTTGGCCAGAATACAACTGCCAAAATTCTGAAGAGGTCAGTGGGTTACCAGTCGATCAACTTACTGATGATATGCCAGATGAGAACACAAGATTTGTCGATGATAATTATAATTCCGACTACGAAAACGAGGACGACGAAGTGAACGATATGATGGGCGAAGCTGAAAGCGATTTATATTACTTTAGCACTTGTCCCTTGCCTCTAAAATGTGTAGCTCCCTCCCACACAAGATCTACTAGAGCCTTTCTGGATGAAGGGGGTTGTAATTACCTGTGGTGTTGTTTATTTATTTAGTGACAGTGAAACCGACGAAATTTTCAATGCTGTGACGGATTCAGAAGCGGGTAGCTCTTACAGTAGTATTTCGAGTACATCCAGCATAAGAAATACAGGAAAGCAACCAATACAAGTAGCATCAAAGTCCGTAAAAAAAAGAAATCAACTTAAAACACTTTTAGATGTAGATAAATAAATCTAATCTAATATTTTTAATGCAAATAAAATGTGATTTGTGTCTTTCCATTTCTACCATTCCTCCGTTAATTCAGATATCCTTTTGTGAATTTTTTCGAACATTTTCTAGAGCTCACGAGTTATATTTACATATACAAACATCTATGTAGTTATATGTACTTTGTGCAACAACGGAAAATCACTGCGCGCAAGTACATGTATACCGTAAATGGCCGAAAATTGATAGAATTTTTATATTAAAGATTTATTCAGGTATATCATCCAAAAGTACATAAAGAAACCTACATTTTGACGTGGAGAAAATTGTCGTACGATAAACGGCCAAAAAGTTACAGCGCTATAAAAATTTCGTAAAATTTTCGAAAATATGGCATTGTAGCCAAATTAATGGAGCTTTTGACTTGAAACATGGCAGGCTTTTTGTAGGTATTATGAGCCATCTTCACCCAAAATTACATCTGATTCGGGCAAGATTTGCCCAAGTTATCCCAAAATCAATTTTTCGAAAAAAAAACGTACATATATATGAATTACAGGAGGGGGATGAATGTAACATCACGAATATTTAAGTGGAGGTTGACAATAAAAGGACCACATTTTCGTTGCTTAATTTACAGTTTAAGGGGTCCAAAAAAAATTTAAAATCGCAAATTTCCCCAAAAGAGGGTTAATTTACCCCTTTTTCGAGTTTAAAACAACGTTCCGACATTTGCAGAAGGTACATATTCTAGGAATATCTTATTTTTAAGACAACTAACAACTACCCAAAGTTTGGAATCTCTACGAAGAATTGTATAATACTTCGATTACCGTAATCCACTAAAAGACACTTGAACACCTCGAGATAAAATTAAAGCAAGATTAACTAAGCCTCCTGTATTTATACGAAGCTATAGTGCCACGGTTCGATGCATTCATCTGGTTACACTTAAAGCCTTACTAAATACTCGGCGAACCATACTAACCAATAAAATGGATTAATTGAGATAGACCCTTACCATTCACATTATTTTCAAGATTTTATAAAATCTAGTTGAAAAATACAGAGTCGAATTTGGATAAATATCGTTTTGGTTAAGTCATCAAAAATGTATACAATTTATTTAATCTTTCTTTATGAATACGAGAACTACATAACTCAATAACAGATAATATGAAATAAAAATTTTGGACATCATTATATTAACATTCTTCTTATAGCAACATTTTCTTTTCAAGAAATACCAAAGTGTTGATGAAAATCAAAGAATTTTAGTTTTTACTCGACAAACATTATTTAGACCAATAAAAAGTTGAGCTTTTAATCACTACAATGATTATTAAAGTAAATTGAATTTTTTTTATTTTTAATTTATTTAAATTCAATTCAATTTGTGCCATAGAATTATAAGATAGAGAATTTAAATCTAAGAAGGCTTATGCCAAAACTAATGTCAAAAGTATTATTGCTTTATTCACGTATTAAATGGTAGTATACGCACTATTGTGTATTGCAGTTTCTTACTGTTAAAATATCTTGTTTATTATTTTCATACATACGTAATTAATAAAAATGCAGCTGTTTTTACGAATGAAGCATATGTAGACATATTTGTTTATGGATATTGTAATGGCAATGTAAGGGCTGTTGTCAAGGAATATTAACTGCGGTATTCAAATGGAAGAATTACAAATCATCAAACCTTTAGTTCTACGTACCGATGTTTAATAATAAATAGGAAGTTTCCTTCTTCTGTTCGAAATTGTGAACGTCCGCAAAATATAGAGAATGAGGAGGCAGTAGTAACATGGTAACTATTAGAAAATCCTTTTAAACGCAGCAGAAAATGATCAACGAAATTGGAGTTTCGCATATGAAAGTATGGAAAATACTAAATAAGGAAAGAATAAACATAAACATAACATAGACATACCATATACCGCCGAGTGTCAACGGATCATGGTAGACCCCCCCTTTTAATCATTATTTTTAAGACTATCAGAATGAAACTTGGTAGATGTATTATATGACCAAGAAGGCACTTTGTGGCATAACTGTAATTTTTTTCCACTTCCGGTTTCACATGAAATGACCCCAACTTTTGATTTTTAAATAGAACACCCTGTATATTATTATATTTTTGGAATCTTTGAAAAATTCTCTGGTCTGGTGATGCCCTATTAGTGACATTTCGACTCCCCGAAAAAAATTTGACTCGAAATTTGTTGGTACATCTAGAGTGCCATGACCAGAAAAAATGCTTGTAATGGAAATTTGAGAATGTGTATTTTGTGGGCCATCAAATTTGGTCTGAATAGTTTTTTTAACAAAACTTAATTTTTTCAAATGGAACTATATTGGTAGAGTACTACCTTAAAATAGCGGATGTTCTAGGAATCGGTGGATGTGCCCAAAAGCAATTTTTTCTTATTTTATTTTTTTTGTTTTTTTTTTAATTTCGAATAAATTTTTTTTCATGGAGTCGAAATGTCACTTATGGAGCATCACCGTACTCAGAATTTTTCAAGGATTCCAAAAATATAATAATATACAACATGACAGTTATGCCAAAAAGTGTCTTCTTGGTCATATAATAAATCTACCAAATTTCATTCCGATACTCTTAAAAATAAGGAAAAAAGGGGTCTACCATGATCCGTTAACATCCGGTATAGTAGACAACCCTCAAATCCAAAGCCAAAGGCTGTCCGGGAAGAGGATTACGCATTTGAAAATACGCAGAAAACATTCATTTTACTCCCCGACACTGCCAGTGTCGGTGCCGGAGATCGAACCCAGAACAGAGCAGAGTCTGAAGCGAACTTGGCACAAAACGCGCTCTACGGCTGAGATACCGTTCCAGAAAGAATGCATCCGTATTACAAACTGTTCAAATTTGAACTGGGAGATGAATTTCCTCGTTTAAATTTGTCGATGGATTACGGAACATAGAAGGTCAGTTTCTAGAATTCTCTCTACAGATGAGTTAATGTTTACAAGAGACGAAATTTACGATTCTAAAAACTGTGACTCATGAAAATTCCAATGCAGTAACAGAAAAATTCACAATACAAATTTCCCGTTAATGTGTGACGTGATTTACTTAAAAGTCGATTAATAGCACATCATTTCTTTAATGAAAGAATTACTAGGTCGCCTTACTTGAAATTTCTAGAAAACGAGTCACCTATTTTATTAAATCAACTGGAAGATCAAAGAGGTATGATATTCCATCAAGATGGAGCAGGTCCCCATTTTACATTAAATGTGAGGAAATTTTTAAATAATCATTGCCCGGAGGGGTGGATTGGCAGAGGAGGACTAATAGCTTAGGCACAAAATTCACTAGATATTAATCCGGTGGGGTATTTTCTATATGAATATTTAAGAGAGAATATTTACCAAGGGGAGATAAACACCAGGGACGAATTATTGCAAACAATTGTAGACAAATATAATATCGTCAGAAAAAATCCCGAAGTTATACAGAAAGCTACAAATAATATTAAACATAATATTTTTAGTCGCAAACTCCTCTATAAATCCTTATTTTACTATAAGGAAAGTAACCAGACTGCAACCAAAGTTACAAATCTGGCGCGTTAAGTGTAATAATTGCATATTACCATCAAAACGCTAATGCTTCGATTGCAACAAACACCAGCCAGAAAGACTGATCCTACTTAAAGGAGCTCCCTTGCCAGTCGTCACACACCACTTGCAGACTGCAGTTTCGAGCTGTTGGCTCTCGTCAGTGCAAGGTAGGTATGCGACGACCGACATGAGAATCCTTTGACTATAGTACATCCCGGTATTTTCACAATAGCGACATGTAAAACAACCAGCAGGCGCCATCTAGCGGTCCAGTGTCTGTTGCAATCGAAAAATAAATAGCCTGACTTGGCTTAGCATAGTTCAAATGTGCTTTTAGAGGGCGGAATATTAAACATAATATTTTTAGTCGCAAACTCCTATTTTACTATAAGGAAAGTAACCAGACTGCAACCAAAGTTACAAATCTGGCGCGTTAAGTGTAATAATTGCATATTACCATCAAAACGCTAATGCTATGTTGCAATCGAAGACCTGAATTCCTGAATACTATAGACTAGACATGTATGCCAAATTTTAACTTATGAGATAAAGAACTTAAGAAAATATAGCTGCTCAAAAATTTAGCAGAAATTAGAAAGTCTTATGTATATAAGTAATTGTTGAACAATCAATAGAATTCACAAAAATCAATTAAATCCGAGGTTAAATCAATATGATAGGTATTTATTTTCCATTATTACATTCAATTTACTTTCATTTTCAGATTATCAAGGAAAGTGATAGCCTTGGATCGCTGTTGTAAGTAGCTCCAATTAAAGATCTTAAAATGTTTAATACCGTGTATTTTTAGTTCCAGTCACAGTATACCAAGGGTGGTGATTCCTAGAGCTAGATCTCATCAAGGAGACAAAAAGATGCCTTTCGACTTTTCTACTTCAAGCAACGACCAATCTTTTTCGAAAGGAGGAACCTATAGTCCTGATTTTCTAAGCGGCGCAGGCGATGTGACGCCTCCATCTTTTCTGAGTCGAGGAGAAAAGTTTTCGTATTAAGTAAACCTATACAGATAGAGAATAGACTATTACATTACAGAAAATTCAAACGGGGAGCTAAATTGAATGAAATTAAATATTACAAAATCCGAAACAAACTTAAATAACTTCTTCCATAAAGTCAAATATAGCCATTATTTTATTGTTAACTATTTGTGGACACTTTTTTGTTTTATATAATTCAAAGATATATATTAGTAGCTCCTTGAAGTAGCTGATTTTATAATTATAATTTTATATTAATAAAAGGATAAGTTTTATTTTAAGGAGTCTAAAAAATATAAACTAAGGACTCTGATGCAATAAAATCTATTATCAATTTGTACAGAGTGGTAATTATAATGATCGATTTCCTTACGATGGTTTAGAAAAATAAAATGTAAATATTTCAAAGATTTTCAGGGCTTGAAATTACAATTTTCGCTCCTTTAGTTTACATTTTACCGTTGTCATTGACAAATTGTGATATTGAACTGGCAACTGCTTAGTAGTATATATGCCAACGCCACAGGCTAGAGTAAACCCCGAACTTATGTCTATTTAGTACTTAACACAAATAACCGAAGTTTGTGGTACTTAGTATTACGTTGTTACTGGTAGGGTGCGGATGTTTTTTCAATTGATCAATTTGTGATGTATGCATGTGTCAGAGCTTCTCTTATTGTGCAAGAGAAGGAACATTTGGTTACCGGTGTATATACTATGTTTAATAATTTACATTTATTTACATTTTACTATATTGTGACATTTGTTTTGTATAAAATAGTTTTCCAATGTAAATACATCAAGTAACTCAATTTTACTCTACTCTATTAGCAAAAATGACCCTGTACAAACTGTAAATATTTTTTATATACACAATATATATTATACGCTTTGATATTGTTAAAAGTAAAATTGATTTCAAATAATCGTAAACAATATATTAGCAACAATAAAAAATAAAATGTATAATCCCCTAGCTTAGCACGACCTCATGAATTAAATGATAACACTTGGAAATGCGTAAGGCGGGAACTCTAATACCTGGGATATTATTAGAAACAATATTAATTAATTTAAACAGCCCAATAAGGTTAACTGACACAACTCATCCTGTAGGTTTTAAAACATTGACAAATAATGAAATTCGGTCTTTCTGACTTGACTACAATGATGATCTTTGACTGGTTCAGTGACTGACCCAACGACCCCCAGTATGTAACTAGGTGTACTTCCTTGTAGGTGTAGTTCTTCATAAAATATCATAAAAAAATAGCTAGAAAGGGACATTAAGTCTACTGATTGTGAACTTGACCGAGGTACCCGACTGTAACAACAGTATCAACTAGCGACATGCAAAATATAATTATCCTCTGTCAAACAATTGTTCAGGTTTCACACCAACAGATTAATCGGCAAGAATTGAAACATGGGGATTCCTAGAGCTGAATACAGAGTTAGTCTTCCATATATCATGCTTATGATAATATTTAATATTCTCCTTATTCCTAAATAACTCATTGTTTTTGTTATTGGAAAAATAAATACTTAGAATGTATGTAATATATTATAGTGTTATTTTTACGTATTTATTTATTTTTCGAAATACATTTTAATTAAAAAATCAATCAAACCGACTTAGTTTTATTAAAGCTTGTCACCTATTTTATCACCGGATTTAGGAGATAACATATTTCCCAATATGATATGATTTACGGTCGAGTCTTTATTGGGCAGATAAGACTATACTATTAAAAAAGTAGACTTAGTATTATTAGTAATACTATATGCGACAATATGTTTTATAGTTTTTCCAGAATGTCAGTTCCATTAATTGAATTGATACAATCAACAAATAAAATTTGTACTCAACACAAAATGGTCCTATCAGAAATGGCCCTATCCCACCCCAATTAATTATAAATAAAAATACTTGATCGTGACGCAATCAAGAACTTATCAATTCCCACCCAGAAATTATTTATCTCACTTTTTATGTCAAGATAAATAAACAAATTGGCCATTTACGTGATCGACTAGTTTTACTTGGTTAGGAACTTAATTACGTTGTGTGTGTGTAGTAAACCTTTTTATACAAAGTTTGGTATTACTTTTTTTGTCTGATACTATTTACCTTAGAAAATTAATCACTGATATTTTAAATACACTGTAAGTTGGGACGCACTGTCTATTAGTTGAGAGACCTAGTTAACTATATATGTTTATGTTGTATTTTATTATTCCAGATTGCATTGTACATTTATAGTTGAAGTGTGTTTTCAATATTTTGATTTCAAATGAAACCATTTATTTAGTTTCTTACTTGTATGACGAAAAAAGGTAAAGGTGAAAGAAAAGACAATAATTGATGGGAAAAAATAGTAAAAAAAAACATTTTATCTTATATAAATTGATGCGGCAAATAGCCATACATGAAAGCCAGCACAAATCCAAAGATTTGAGACAATTGTCTAAATATTTTAATAGGGAGCGTTACGCAGCTATAGTAATGACCATACTAGAGATGTTTGAAGATTGACTGTGCAATAACAAGAACCAGGTAATAAAATCATATGCCGTGTTATTTGGTAGTTGTAATTAAAGATGCCTTCAGAATCAGAACAAGTTTACGGGAATTAACCCAATACTGACCGATGGCCTGTACAGTTTGTAGTCCGCAAGGTAATTAATTTGATGAATCGTTATTAAACAACCATAGAAAACTCTCACAATAATTTGACTGTAAAACATTCTTGTGAACCCTTACATAAAGAAGCACACGGAAGACCTTGGATAGTATAATTGAAGTTAAAGCTGCTTGTCATTGCATAAACTCTGAAAATATATAGTTCTAATATATAAGCTTGTTGCATACGTAAAGCCTCCTACTAAAATATTCAGCATGTGAACTTTACCTAACTCCTGATGGAAAATAACAACTGGGTAAAATGTAATATAATAATATCAAAGCTAATATTTCATAAAAATCTAATGATCTTTTAGTACCACAAACGAGCCAATTTCTCCTATTCCCCAATAACCAGAGTGTAAAATCAATTTTAAATAATAATTATGCAGAGAAATAAATAGATTATGATAGTTAAACAGTTATGACGGTGAAATTGTCGTCGTGTAAATTGCCAGGTGGAGTGTGCTAGCAGGTGTCGCAGTACCGTGGATGTTTGTTGCCCCCAGCGAACTGGTACGGCATACACAAGGAATTAACTCGTAGATCACCCTCAGATACTTGTTCCGGCGTCGTGGAATAGATTTATTAATTGCGTTTTAGTGCCACCAGCGTACTGGTACAGCGTGCGCCGCGCCAATATCCATTGGCTGGATGTCGGTCTCGATAACTAGGGCCGAGTAGGACTATTACTCTTTGCACCTAGATTATCTCTGTAGACCTGGACCGGCCTTCGTGATAGGTGGGCCCGCGTACTTCTACCAGACCCAGCTCACAAATGTGAGATGTGTCGTGGTATTTTCTGCGGACCTCCCCTGGTCCTGGCTGTTGAACCTCGCTGACTGAGGTCTCTTCTGGCGCTCTTCTTGTCTTGATGTTTTCTTTCTTCGCCAGCTTATCGCCCCCGGGGGTAGTCATCGGTCGAGTTGGGTTTAGGAAGTTTTGGCTGGGACTGACTGCCGGTACGTAGGACATCAATTGATATCCTACCCCGGATCGTCGGAAAGGTAAGGATGAGCTGTGTAGCTCGGGAGTGTGGAGACCTAAGTGCTTCTTTTAGCACTTTCGGTCTCCAAGGAGCAGGTAGGACAACGGGCGTCGGACGGTATGTTGTCCGACGCCTGCAAGGAGGTTGGGTTAGGGTTGAAAACGTCATGTCTCTAGTAGTGGTGGTCCGTCCTGGCGTATCTGAAACAGATCTGTTAGCGGGAAATAAAGGTTATACTTACCCGTTGTCCAGTAGCTGAACCCTCGGTCGCTTGTGCCTCGGGGCGTCGGCGGGGTCGTAATCAGTGGCCTGTCTGATCAGCGGATTCCCATGCTCCTCGGCTTGGGCGTACAGCTTCTTCGCTCGTTCCCGGATGACTTCAGTGACCGTGGTGTACTCCAGGTCTCTGACGATGTCTGCGGTTCTCACGTACCATGGGGCGTCAACTACCGTCCTGAGGGCGATGTTCTCCACTGCCTGGATTCTCTTCATGTAGGACTTCGCCTGGTAGCCCCACGCTACCGAGGCGTACGTCAGCTGCGGCCTGATGAGGGTCTTGATAAGCGTGAGCTTGTTCCTCAAGTTAAGTCGGCTCCCATTTCCCGTCATTGGGTAGATGAGGGCTCTCGTACGTCGGGCCTTGGCTGTGATGGCGTCCGTGTTTTGTCTCCATGTTAGGCTTCTGTCCATGACCACGCCAAGGTATTTGACGGTGTCGTGCCATTGGATGTCCTCGCCGTTCATGGAGGCGTGTCCTGTGGGAATTTCTTTCCGCACTCGTCTGAAGAGGATGGCTTGGCTCTTGTCGGCGTTGACTGCGACTTTCCACTTCGTGCACCATTCTTCCAGGAGTGTGGCCGCTTCCTGGAGTTTTCTGGTTGCGTCTCTGGCCTTCCAGGATCTGGCAATCAGGGCGGTGTCGTCTGCATACAGGGCTAGGGCTGTATGGTCGGTCCGGGGGAGGTCCGAGGTATAGATGGCGAACAGGTGCGGTGACAGCACCGATCCCTGTGGAACTCCCGCCTCCACGGTCCTGTAGGTGGAGAGTTGGTCCGAGATTTTCACCCTTAGCTGTCTGCAGTGTAGGTAGGATCTCACTAGTTTGACGAGTTCGATGGGGTAACCCATACTCATCATTTTAGCTAAGAGACCGTCGTGCCAGACCGTGTCGAATGCTTTGGCGACGTCTAGGAACAGCGCCGCGGTGACTTGACGCTGGTTGAACCCCTTGGTGATCTCCTCGGTGAGGCGAAGCACTTGGAGTTCCGTGGAATGTCCTGTTCGGTATGCGAACTGTTCATCCGGGATGATGTTCAGCTCTTCTGTCTTCTCTGTTAGCCTCTTCAAGATGACCCGTTCTGCAACCTTGCTCATGGCTGGGAGGAGGCTGATGGGCCTGTAAGAAGACGGGAAAATTAGTTCTTTCCCTGGTTTAGGGATCATAATAACGTCGGCCTTTTTCCACCTGGCTGGAAAGTGCCGTAACCTTAACATCGCGTTTACGATGTTGACTAGCGCCGCTACTCCTTTCCTGGGCAGCTTTTTGAGAGCGATGTTTCCTATCTTGTCACATCCCGGAGCTTTTCTCGGCTTTAGGCTCCTCAGGATTTCCTTGACTTCCTCGGGGGTAGTCGGACGGATGTGGTCGTCATCTGGCAGGCGGCGGATCCTTCGTACTTTGCGTTCGACGTCGTCCACCCAGTCCTCGTCCTCGTCATCGAGCTCGTTCTCTCTGCACTGCAGTTCTAAGCTGTCGGCGAACGCCTCGGCTTTTTCCTGGTTAGTGTAGACGATCCCTCGCTCTCCGTGAATCGGGCGCATAGGCTTCCTTCGGTTTCGCAGGGCACGTTGTGTGTTCCACATGCTTCTGTCCTGTGGATCCAGTGACTCAAGGTGGCGTTGCCACCCCTCCTGACGGTGTTCCTGGAGGGCGGCTTTCACTCTTCGGCTGAGGACATTGTACTCCCTTCTGTCGGCGGGGAGCCTGGTCCTCTGAGCCCGTCTCTTGGCGCTCCTTCTGTCCCTTATCAGCTGCCTGGTGACCTCTGGGAGGTTTGCCATCGGTGCTGGGTGCCTTCTTACTTCTATTTCCGTCGTGCTGGCCCTTATCGCTTCCAGGATCTGCTCCTCTAGGGTAATGATGGCCCTCTCAACGTCCTCCACGGTTTCTAGCCTGGGAATTTGTGCGATGTACTGCTGCAGGTGCTGCCGGTACGATTCCCAGTCCGTTCGTCTCTTCGTGAAGGTGGCGTTGTCCTCACTCGCCTGTCCTCCTAGGGTTAGGAAGATCGGGTTGTGCTCGGTAGATCCCTCCGTTCTGGTGGTGATCTCTGCCTCGAAGGTCATCTCCTTTAGGATCGCGATGTCCAGTACGTCTGGCCTGTGTCTGCCGTTGTCGAAGGTGGGCTGGTCCGGTCCTACCACCATCAGTTCGCCGGCGTGCTGTCCCAGGAACCACAGCAGCTCTCGTCCTCGAGTGTTGGTTATGCCGCTGTTCCATTCCTGGGATTTGGCGTGGAAATCGCCAATTGCGACGACCTGTGTCCTGGCAGGCAAGATTGCGTCCAGATCCCCCTCGGTAAGCCTGCTGCGGGGTGGCTGGTAGCATGAGACCACTTGTATGTCGCCATTTCGCGCTGTGGACACTACTACGGCGGTGGCGTTCATGTTTTCTAGCTCAGGCAGTACTGTCGGATGGTGGGCTATGGTTTTCTTCACCAATAGGGCCACTCCTCTCGCGGGTCGCTGAGGGTTGTTTACCCAGTCCATCCTGTAGGTGTGGTATCCTGGGAAGTTGATCTCCTTGGCCGGGGTCATCTTGGTTTCCTGCACTGCCATGACGTCTATGTCGTACCTGGTCAGGAACTCTTCGACTTCAAGTCTCCTTTCACGCAGGCCGTTGACATTCCAGGCCGCCATCTGCAGGACTTCCGGTTTAACCTGTAAAGGCATTACAGATTAGTTAAATTTGACATTTGTGCAAAAAATGCGCTCATCGCTGAGCACATTTGTTGCATCTGTGCGAGCACCGCTGTGAGGTTTTTGGCCTCTGGCGATGCTTGTTGTTTTGCGGCAGGGACGGTGTTCTGTCCTGCCTTGCCCTGGGCTACTCTGGCGTAGCTTGTGCCTGGCGCTACGCCGCCCTTCTGTGTTGAGGTCATCGTTGGCCTCTGTAGATGGTACAGCGTGCACAGAGAATAGATATTAATTGCCCCCAGGTACAGCAATTGCAGTAACTTGTTATTTGATGCCTTCAGCGTGCTGGTACAGCGTGCACAAAGAATAGCTATTAATTGCCCCCGGTTACCTAGTACAGCAATTGCAGTAATTTATTATTTGGTGCCACCAGCATACTGGTACAGCGTCGATTTTCTTCTGCCCCGAAGCAGTGTGTGCCTTGTGCTTTTATTCGGGTTCTCCGGCGTCCCCGTGACGTCACACGCTGCATTTTCCCCCCATATTTCTGCCGTGATACAGTGACTTAATGTTTTCTATCTTGCCAATAGTTATGCCCTGTCCCTTTTCCTCCTGTATACCTAATGTTCTTCCTGTTGTCTTTATTCAAATTCGATCAAACCATTCGAAGTATTTCTGACTACAAAATGCACTTATCGTGTAAAAATTTCTAACAACTCGTGTTAAAGACGCTTTTAAGTACCACTTGAAATTTATCTATGCTTTTACCCCAATATTTAAAAGCCTCGGCGACATTGAGTCTAACTATGTGTGTATGCGATTTTATGAACTTGTAAAATAATTTCTGTATATTTGTCTCTAAATTTGGAAAGGAAATTAAGAATGTAATGCTTAAATAATTTCTGGATAATTGTAGTTTTAAAAGCGATGTTTACCTAAATGTAAAACAAACATAAGCCTTTAGATTTAAGATTTTTAAAATAGAATGGTCCCAGGGTCGGTCCGCTTCATTATAGTTTTTCCAGAATGTCAATTCCATTAATTGAATTGATACAGTCGACACATAAAATTTGTACTCAACACAAAATGGTCCTATCGATGGTTCTGCTAATTAGTATATGCAATTATTATTGTATTTGTTATATTTTTTTAAATAGTGCTAAAATTATAGCGTGTATCAAGTCACATATTAAATGTGAATTAATAGATACTGATAAGGACCAGCAGTATCTTCAACATATTTGGTTAAAAGTAAAGGTTGGTAGAAACATTCTAGCCTTGGGGGTAGTTTATCGTCCACTACATAAAAATCTGTTAAACTGCATAGAATATTTGGACAATTTTCTTCCTCCAATTATATCTTCATATGGTCATATGGTTATGTTACAGTTTTAGGTGACGTCAATGTTAACTTGATACAACTGGATAACCCTTTATCAGGTGTTTTGGAGACATTCGGTTTCACACAAATTATTGACGAACCGACACATGAATAATGATGTAGTTCATACTTCGGGTATAGTGAATACAGAAGCTGTGAGTGATCACCAGCTTGTTTGGTGTAAAATAAAATTTTTCAAATTAGAAATCAACAAAAATTTGTTACATATCGCAGTTTTAAACATTTTAATAATATTATCTATACAGCCGATATTTATGATCAAATTAATCACTCTCATTTGCAATCATATGCTGATGACACTCAACTCTTGTACGAGTTTAATCCATTGAATACCGCCCTAGCTACCTTATTAAATGACGACATAAATGCTATTTGCATATATTCTATGGAGCACAATTTAAAAATTAACCAAAACAAATCGGTAGCACATTGTTTAACTCGAAAAACCGTAGGGAGGTTCTAAATACGCACCTTTCTCCGGTTATACATGGTGGAAATATTACATCAATACAATTAATAGGCAGATACAATAAAACTTTTTTTTTCAAAGACAGTCGGTTTTACGAAATTTAAAGAGATATAAAAAAGTTTCTAAATGAATCAAAATGTTTAGTTGTTTTTTTTAATTGAAAGGAAAAATAGCAGGCAGAAAGATATTTACTAAATTTCAAGAAGGGTAGTTAATTTTACCCCTTTGTTCACATGCTACGTGAATGAAATAATTTCGTTAGATGCCTTTTGATTGGTAACTGAGATGTACAAAATTTCAGCTTTGTCAGATTACGTATTTTGATATAGAAGATGAAAACCGTTTTTTGGCAAACCTTTTTAAGGATGTGCCTAAACCTGAAGTCAAATTTGACCGACACAAATATTGGTGCCCCAAGGTTTAGTATTGGATTCAATACTGTTCTCTATTTACATCAATGATTTGCCATTTGCCACCTAATGTTCCTACTTGCACCGACCGTACTACAGTAATTTACAATAATCAGGATATTGACCTTCTATTGTCCAATATAAAGTTAATGTTAATAGTGTTCAATCTAAGGCTACATATAAATGCCAGTAATTTGCCCGAAAGTCATATAATCCATGCTTGTAAACTTTATTCACAGCCTACAATAGCCTTATTCATTCGGTACTTTCACAACAATTTTCTTCAGAGGATACTTCATACATGTAATGTACATTTTTCCATACAAAGAAAAACGATGTGTTACAGTCGGCTTAGGTTAGAAAGACGAATAAGAATATTTTTAAGAAACTTTTAATATTGACCTTAGCTAGCATCTACATATTACATTGTCTGTTGTACATTAATGCCAATTTAGATTAATACGAGAGACGAGACCTGATACAATCTCATTCAACAAGAAACAATAAAAAAGTGAACCATAATTTACTATGACGAAATTCTTCTAGATGATCTCATTGATCTCACTATAATTTATACCACGTTTGAGACGATCCGTTGAAAGATAAAGGCTTTTACTACAGAGAGTTTGAGATAAACTTAACAGTTTATAGTAGAATGCATGTTTTCACGGCCGTTGTCTAATGAAGTAGATTTTTCCGGGTCTTGCCGTGGTCGTCGAACTTGACTTGACGTTTCGCTGATCATCCTGTCAGCTTTTTCAGTTATATACCTAGGCGTCGCTTCGCTGGTCATTGGTCGCGCTTGGTTCGCTTCGCTGCTCATTCGTCGTGTTTGGTTGACCGTGACTTACTACGGTGCTGTACTTGACAATACCAGTCTCCACATATTACTAAGTCGATACCCATCCTCTCTGTTAAAGTTGTTCACGTTTTTCATAATTTCCAGTGATTCCCTAATGATTCGCGGATAATAGCGCGTATTCCTGTCTAATATATTGACGTCCTCGTAGTCGATTTTATGGTTCTCGTTATTTTGGACATGTTCTGCTATCGCCGACCTATCCGTGTATCCAAATCTGGTATTTCTCTGGTGTTCTTTGATTCTGCACTGGATACTCCGTCCTGTTTGTCCGATGTAGCTCTTACCACATGCGCACTTCAACTGGTAAACACCTTTTGATAACAGTTTGGGGACAGGGTCTTTGACTGAGGGAAGCATCTGCTGTATTTTCTTCACTATTCGAAACCGTACATCTACTTTCTTTTTGAATAAAATCTTCTTCAGCCTATCTGTGACGTAGGGTAGGCATGCATACGTTGTTGGTTGTTGCTGTTCTTCTTCTGTAGTTCTCCTCTGGTTATTTACTACTCGTTGTATATTGCTTTGACTGTATCCGTTTTTCTCTAAAGCTTGTTGGATATTCTGTAGTATCTGACAAATGTGAAACGTTTTTTTAAATACCTATTTGTAGCAAGATAAGATAAATACCAGTAGGAAAGTACTCAAGATAAATTATGGAACATCACCGATACAGAAATTAATTTTATTTAGTAGGTAATTTATTATTACTTAGACCTTTTTTCATACATTATTATATGGCACTCAGTCCCAATTTAATTAAATATTTAATAACCGGTTATCTAGAAAATGGAAAAATAAGTAAACGTGTGTTAATATAATTGCCATACGGTTTCAGTAAAAACTTTAGTGCTGCCACATCACCATGGACGATGAATCGAGCCAGAGCAAATCCCAGGTCGACTGGATATTTCCAATAAGGTAGGTGCAGATCTTGTTCGGTTCTTATACTTAATGCATATACGTGTAATTTAAAAATATTTCGTTTGCAAAATAAGAAATATCTAATGATCCTGACTGTCTTAAATTGATAAGATAAGCTAACGTCATTTTTGTATAGGGTGGTGATATATTTTCCTAATTACCCAGAATTGTGATTTCAGTTGATTATAGGACAACCACACTCTGACATAGCAAGGTGCATTTGTAGAGCGATATTTTAAATTCTATCTCAATTCTAATATAGATAAATAATTACTGTGTATGTTTAGTGAGCACCTGCTCACAATTCAATTTGATGCCACTTTTTGGAACCTTCAGGAAAAGATGTGTCTATAAAGTTTGGCTTAAAATGATAGATTTATGTATATTATAAACCCCTACAAAGTTTTTAAAAAATAGTCATTTACTTTCGGCGTCATTTATAATAGAAATTACCTCAACTCGTCGAGGCTAGGAAACGCTCGCTTGGCGTGAGGCTTGACGGGTGACGTCACATGCCTGCTACGTGATATGCGCTACACATTCTATGTGTTGTTATAGTGTTGCAATTAGTTTTGCAACTGCTGCAATCCAGGATGGGACAGATACTTTTGCAGATATTTATCGTAGTCATATTCATCTGTACCCTGAAAGAAATATGATGGCAACAAAATTATGTTTTGTGCCTGGATGAGCAGATACAATAGAGTCCCCTGTGGATCTGCAGAAAAAGGCGAAAAACATTAAAGTCCCTCCCCCATTTTCGAGGGTGAGGACTATGATGGTGACAATGGTTTAGCACCACCCCTTTATGCAAAAAATCATCCCCCTTTCCGGTTTTTCGGCTTTCACTTGTCGGATCGGTTTTTTCCTTAATACCAGAAAATTAAGCAACTTTCGATCACAAGTTATCTCGCTCGACCTCAGGGGTTGAAACAATCCTTACTCCCAAAACCGCAATACCATCAAAAAGGTCGAATTTGAATAGAAACCTCCATTTTCATAGACGAGAAACCGATGGTGCTAATTTTCAACAACCCTTGGGGTCAGGCGGGGTGTTATTTATTGAAATTGAGCAAAAAATCTTGATCCGGCAAGCCCTCGCACGCCAAGATCCAAAGAACCTGAAAAGGGGGTAGTTTACGCTAAATTGGGTGTGAACCATTGCCACCACCGTATTTCCCATCCACGAAAACGAGGGGGGGGATGCGTTCCCAGTACTTTAACGATTTTTGCATTTCCAAAAAATATTTTTAGACAACTGTCACAAAAAATGACGTGTACCGGATCTGACAGCATTCCTGAAATATCATCTCTTTGTACTCATTTCTCAATCTTATTTTTTTGGCCGCTTTTACTTCACGGCCGCATGTATTACTTGATCACCATTAATATTTGAAATATATCACGGCTTGTTAATAAACTAGTGACGTTTTCATTTGTTTTCGTTATTAATTTGAAAACGAATTAAAACTGTCAGCCTAGTAGGCTTCCTGCAAAATGTTGTCCATGTTTCCAGTAGCAAGCATGTGACGTCAAACCAATGAGAACGCGTTTATCTGACTGAAATAACGAGAGCAATTTCTACAGTCATTGTTGTAGTTCGGATTGACTTTTTCAAGCACAGTATTGTTGTTATTAGATCAAAATCTTTATTTTTCACTAGTTTTCATGTATTTTAATTTTTTTGTGGACAGACCTATTGGGCAAAACTGATGATCAGTGTCGGATCTGGAAACTCAAGGGGGCAAAATTGGATTTTTGCCGCCCCCTAGAAACAAAATGTTCGGAAACAGACCAATTTGCGAGATCACATCTTCATTTATACTTGCAACAGCTTCCCCAATTAAATATTTTAACACTACATTAGTTGAATTGTATTTAACTGGAGGAAAATTAATTGCCAGTGTCGTAGATCTGAGGTACGACGTTAACGTTTTCGTCTAAAATTATGGCACGCCACTGGGAACAAATATTATTTGCACATTTTGGTGCAAATTTATTTTTGAACAAAAATATTCGTTGCAAATCTAATTAATTCTGATTACAAGATTATGGATATACTTTTAGGTGACATCTAGTCTTGCTGTAATATGTTATAGAGGATATGCGTTGCAATTTTTTGACTCACAATAATTTCTCCCTGCAATTTTTAAATTTGCTTCAGTTAACTAAGATTTGCTCTGCAATCTATATACAGAATTTTGATTATTCGTTCAATTACTTGCATATCTTTTCAGAAGAAATGAACCACCAAGTTACCCCTCCGCTCCGCATCCTGAAGCCGAAGTGTACAAGAAGCATGAGAGGAGAGGCATAGCCATAATCTTCAACCAAAAGACTTTCTCCATCAAAGAATGTTCAACAAGACATGGCACAGACAAAGATAGAGATGATCTGAAGGAAGTTCTAAGCCAGCTGAAATTTGATGTGAAAGTTTATAACGATCTGACTTATCCTGAAATTATTGAGGTTTTACTAGTGGGTGAGTAGAGAATATCATAAACTATTTAATAAGTCATAATAACCAAAAAAGGTACACACAATGATAATTGTAAAAGAGGTATTCTTTCAGTTTCGAAAATGGACCATACCGCACATGACTGTCTGCTTATAACTGTCATGAGTCATGGCGATGATGGGATTATTTACGCTAAAGACAGAGCATACCCGACTAGGAAACTTTGGACGCTGTTCTCTGGCATTCACTGTCCTAGCTTGGCTGGAAAACCGAAATTATTTTTTATTCAAGTAAGAAAAGTATACAAATTACTATTTGAATTAAAGGAAAATCAAGTTTTACTTCTAAATAATACCAAAGTTTAGAGGTATTAAAATTTCGTATTTCTTTAAACAATCCATATAAATGTTTATCATTTTTTGAACTATTTTAGGCTTGTAGGGGTGATAAAACAGATCCAGGTATAACAGTTCAGGCAGACTTCAAGCCCGAAGACAAACTTTATTCGATCCCAGTAACAGCAGACGTATTAATAATGTATTCCACAGTTGAAGGTACTAAAGACAGATTCTCCTTAATTTGTTTGTGCAACGTTTATTATCAAAATTTTCTATACAGTATTTTCACAAGAAAACCAGTTAGATAGTACACTGACTAACTACTCTACTCTACTCTTCTCTGCTCTACTCTACTCTCATCTCATCTCCTCTCCTCTCCTCTCATCTCCTCTCCTCTCCTCTATGCTACTTTACTCTACTGTACTCTACCCTATCCTACGCTACTCTGACCCATTCTATTCCATTCCATGCTATGTTGTGCTATGCTATCCTATCTTATCCTATTCTATTCTTTCTTAAATTACGGCATTGTCTGATAATTATGAATTTCGCAAGAATATCGTCCATAGACAGCATTTCCACTTTTAATTTCTTAAACCCATATAAAGTCTTTATAAACCAAGGTTCGTGACGCTGGTTAGATCTAGAATTAACTTTTTAAAGAAGAATGGTAGTGAAAAAGATTTAACAGATTTACGTTAAAGAAGTCCACTTTTCCTTTTAGGTAAATTATATGTAATATTCCAATTAATAGTAGAAGTATGCCATATTAAATGACTGGCTATTAAAGTTTCTAAAATTACGAAATTCGTTTACTATGGGTTTGTATAGTCGGGTGTATGTATATTTACTGGCTGCCAAAAAACGCAACAAAAACTTGACGACCTCATTAAAATACAGTTATTCTCTGTACTATCTCGCCGGCAAATTGAATCATTTATCTTTATAGGTTTTTGTACATCGGCTTGTTTGATGAGGCCATATTGAATGGTTCACCGGCGTTAATAATTAGCTGGAAAAGTTTTTGATGAGTTTTTTGCCTACCCAGTAAATATACATCCGACTATAATCATAATCATTTATTTCAATGACAAGATATAACGTTTGTAAGTAATAACTGTATATCGTTATTTATTTCTACGTTTAAAGGATTGACTATTAAATTATTGATGTATTTAATGATTCTGGGCTTCAGCATGATTGTTTTTTTCAGGTTTACTAATTGTATTCTAATACTTCTTCTTTCTATACTTATATCAAATTTTATTATTAAAAACATCAATTCTTCAACCGTATACTGAGCAAGTTTTAATTTTCTCACGATACTTAGCATAAAACCCAAAGAACAAACGTTTAGAACTATCAACTTCAAAATATGCCATTGCCATAATTCATAAATAAGACAAAACCGAGATTTATGTCAAACCTAACTGATAGACAAAAAATATGTATATATTATTTCAAACTTTAAGCATTTCAAGACTTTATTGTAACATTTCTTGTTTCTGTTATATCCTTCATATTTATTATACACCATACTACTGAGGTTACCCTTCGCATTCACCATATTCTCTACTTCTTTAGGTTATTATTCCTGGAGGGATCCCGCAAACGGCAGCTATTTTATACAATCACTGGTTAACCAACTGAGAAAACACTACAAAAATCGAGATCTGGTGTCAATTTTGACGTGTGTGAACAGAGAAGTGGCTGTTGGATTCACCTCTGAGGAACCAAGACTACCCGAATTTAATAACAAAAAAGAAATGTGTTCCATTGTATCTATGTTAACGAGACTTTTTTTCTTAGATTGATAAATATATGAAGAACAAATTGATTTTGATGCAGTTAATTCGCTAAAAAATAACAAGTTAGAACATAGCTAAAGAATAGCACTAAGAATACTCTTAACATTTTTTTTGCTTTTTGTGTGATTGGGGAATCAGTATTATAGTCCATTTAAAGAGTCGTGATTTATGACGAATAATGTTTGCGCCTGGGACTAGACAATCCCCCCCCCCCCACCGTTTTCGAGGGTGCTGAATCAATTCCCGGGGTCAAATCAATTTTTCTACGTCGGTAACCCCCAAAGCCTCTTTTCCGTGAACCCGTTTATTTTCCCCAGTTTTTCGACTAATTGTTGTTCCCTCGAGTAGAATGTCCCTCGAGAGATTTGACCTCAGCCACCCATACCCCAGGTTTCCACCCCTGTAGGGGGTTAAAAAATTGATACTTTTTTGTGAGAAAAAATTTATATTTTACAGGAGATGTTTCTCTGAATAAAGTGGTAGGTGGCCTGGGTTGTGTAACCACCACCGGGGGTTGATTTCACCCTTCAAAGGGGTGGAATTTTTTTGGGGGGAAAAAAATTTATATTTTGTAGGAGGCATCTCTTTGAGGAAGGTGGTAAATGACCAGGAGTGTGTAACCAACTCCGGAAGCTGTTTCACCCTTGAAGGGGGTGGGATTTTTTTCCATCTACAATTGAAAAATAGTATAAAAAGATGTTTGTTAAATTGTTTTTACAACTTTTGTACATAGAGGCATTGGTGTATGAATACATGTGTAAATACATATATATATATAAATACTTATATCTTTTTCTTATTTGTGGCAGCGAATCAACAAAATCGTAGGCGCTTACAGGAAGGATGGCATTCTTCATTTTCTTCCCAATTCTCGTGACATTCAGTGCTGTCATCCTCTTGCATATCGCATGCATCGTCCGTTCTCGGGGAATGAACGTTAATACTGGTATCGGGGATAATCTGTATGAAATTTATGTAACTAACATCTAAATCATAAGAATCGTCTGTTTCTGCAGATGATCCGTCAGGTTCATCCTGTGTCGTACAATTTTGACACTCGGCAAATAAAATTCCATCCCTTTGAAGGGTGAAAGCAACCCCCGGAGGTGGTTACACAATCTTCGTCACCAACCACCTTATTCAAAAAAATACCTCCTGTAAAATATCATTTTTTTTTCTCACAAAAAAATATCAATTTTCCAATTATCAAAAAATGTAATAAGAATTCTTTTTGTTTACGATTAGATCATTAATTTTGGACAGAAGATATTTTTTCGTATCACGCATATTAAAGTGATGAAGTGAAATGAAAACAAACCATAATGTATTTTTTATTTTCCAGGAAAACTGGACATGGCAACTTTTTAAAAAATTTCTTTGCTTTAAGGTACACAAAATTTCTCTTGTTTGTTTCTGTTCAAGAGAAATTCTTTGGCTCCTAGCCCATTAATAATGTATGGACAATTGATACAAAAATTAGTTTGACTAGTGAATGAAACGATATTTATACTTATTTGGTACTTGTCTGGTCGATAGCCCAGTGGGCTAAGGCGCGAGGTGGCAACCGCAATTAATCACACGGACATCGCACAACCGGGTTCGAATCCTGGCTTCACTGGCACTGTCGGAGCAAATGGTTGTATGTTCGCGTTTTTTCAATGTCAACCCCCTTCCGCACAAGCCCTGGCTTCTGGAATTGGGGGTTGTCTAATTTCTGTGGTGCTGTGTATTTTTATTATGTTCTGATTTTAAAATAATTTCTGGATTTTAAAACCTTTATCAGGAGGCTGCCATTACATCCATAAAAGTCTACCTGATTGATAATAAGCAACTGTGATAAATATTTCTAGTATTTTCACGCGTAAACATATGTTAAACCAATTTTAATCTTGCTAATCCAGTGGACTTTACGAAATTCTCAAGAGAGATCCAGAATAAAAATTTATTTCTTATATACAATATTATTACAATGTGATTAACAGCAGATAAACATGTTATTTTTATAGTTTTTTCAGCAAATTTTTAATCTCCTATGCGGCATCTCTTTAATCATTCGATCTAATTCCACAAAATACAGGCCTCAGGCAAGATAAAAAGCACCAAACCGAAAAAGATACTTATTACACATTATTTTCCTTATATTCTTTTAACAAGCACTTACTAAAGCATTTTTGTAATGTTTTAAATATCCGTGCTTATTGAGAGCGATTTTTCCTAAAAGTAATCAACGTTCATATTTTAGAGGCGACTGCGAAGTATCTGGCTCAGCGCTTACGTATTAGACTTAAGGGGACCAAGGCTCGAATCCTGGTTGGGGTATGGTTATTCGGCAGCATTTTTAACATCTAACCCAGACGGTACCTAGTTATATTTTTTATGATATGTACGTAGCATGGATATAACATTGAATGAACATATTGATATGAAGTAGTTACACCAACGTTATATAATAAATAATAAAACAAAATACTTAATTGAAAAGTATTTTTACACATTTTGGTAAATATCAAATGGTTGATATTTATGTACGTTACATGTTTTAAATGCAGTATCAACTGTTTCCTAAAAGTTTTAATTTTCAACAATATCTTAGTTTCACATAATAACGACGATTTATTACTGATATAATTACTACTGCTTTTGACATCACACAAATCAGGAATCACGGTGGCTTAGTGGGTAAATCAGTACAACACGCAAGAGGAGACCTACTGGACGTGGATTCGATGCCTGTATAAGGTAGGTTAATAATATTAATAACTTAATATTATTATATAAACTTAGAGGTGAACACGGTAATGTTAGAGGTATAAAACAGCCGGCATGGCAAAATTTTAAAAAAAGTAAAAAGCAGTTATTTATTTTATATTTAGTTAGAAATAAGGTTTTGCTAATGTAATATTTTTTATTTATTTTATTTTTATTTGTTTATTATTTCAACAAATTTTACACAAACAAGGTAATATACCTTCCTTAACCTAATTTACAATCAAAGTGACACCTGAGGAGATCTCATATTGTGTCAAGCAGCATTTACATTCTCGTTTCTCTATCTACCAATGTTGCATTTTTAACATAACAATAAAATCGCTAAAGTGAGTGTATAATACCTATCTAAATTGTGATATGAGTTATAGGGTGACACAGGGGACATGTAACACCCCGTAGCATGTTTATTTAAAAAGATATTATTTTTAAATTTGGTACACTTATATAATACGTGATTGTCCTTTTTTAAGTACAAATATTTTTTTCCCACCACTTCCGGTTTCACCTGATGTGACATCTACTCTGTTACTTTAAATGGCACCCTGTATATTTTTTTTACCTATCTGATTCGTCTCTAGATTCTCTTTTCAATCATGTATCGGAACGCGGCATTTGTTTTTAAAATGACAGTTAATATCAATTTTAGTTTGTTAAGTCTAGGTGGCCCTGATGTGAACTTTGGCAGATATTGATGCTAGTGTGCCGTGTACCAAGATAGGAACCCCATTTTTTAATTTCACCTAGTTAAAAAATACTTATTTATCTTTTATTTTTGTTCAATACAATTGTTGTGCCTTTCTTCATTAAAATTAGTATCAAATGTTATTGCATAGTAATGAATATTGTACTTCAACAAAAATATTTAGTAAGCATGTAATTCAGTAATCCCATCGATTGCTCTTCTGACTTTCATTTTCATGTTTTTTCTGTTTGTTGGTGGAGTTCTATAAACGTTTTCCTTGAGGTTGCCCCATACAAAAAAATCAAGCGGCGTAAGATCTGGTGACCTTGCAGGTCATCGAACGGGCCCATTTGTTTCCATCCAGTTTTCTCCAAACCTTTCATTTAAATAATTCACCACAACTCTGCTGTTATGTGGTGGAGCCCCAGCCTGTTGAAAAATTATTGGGTTAACATTAGGTGGCAGTTCTTCCAAAAAATCTTGTAACTGGTATACCAGAGGTCTTTCGATATCACGGCACACTACGCATCAATATCTGCCAAGGTTCATATCAGGGCCACCTAGACTTAACAAACTAAAATTTATATTAACTGTCATTTTAAAAACAAATGCCGTGTTCCGATACATGGCTGAAAACATAATCTAGAGACGAATCAGATAGGTAAAAAAATATACAGGGTACCATTTAAAATAACAGAGTAGATGTCACTTCCGGTGAAACCGGAAGTGGTGGGAAAAAATGTTTGTACTCAAAAAAGGACAGTCACGCATTATATAAGAGTACCAAATTTCAAAATAATATCTTTTTAATTAAACATGCTACGGGGTGTTACATGTCCCCTGTGTCACCCTATAACTCATATCACAATTTAGATAGGTATTATACACTCACTTTAGCGATTTTATTGTTATGTTAAAAATGCAACATTGGTAGATAGAGAAACGAGAATGTAAATACTGCTTGACACAATATGAGATCTCCTCAGGTGTCACTTTGATTGTAAATTAGGTTAAGGAAGGCATATTACCTTGTTTGTGTAAAATTTGTTGAAATAATAAACAAATAAAAATAAAATAAATAAAAAATATTACATTAGCAAAACCTTATTTCTAACTAAATATAAGATTCCAAGCTGCTCTTTTTCCAGCATCAAAACCTGGCCTATAATGATTCACATGCCTCTCGAAAAATACCCTAAATAGGATTAAATATTAATAAACACAATTTTCCTAATTCCCCTAATCAATGATAACAGAACGTTCATTAAGCGTCGGAATCTTATCTGATAATAAATCTACGTTTATCTTTTTTTACGCAACAACTGAATTGTTCCATGTAGTCTCATTACAGTGTTATCATAAAATACAGAGCAAGTAAATGTCGCTAAGTTTAATTATGTGAGTGAGTAGTGTTCGGTGGAGACATTGAAGATGGCGGTCAGCCAGATCAACAGGGCACTGATCAGGCCGGTCACGATTGCAGCAGCTGTCACAGGAGCAGTATGTAAATTTTTCAAAAATGTTTATTAATAGAGGCAGGTATTACAACCAACGTAGCAGTTAACTCGCGACAAACAATTATAAATTGCCTGCGATTCCAGTGTTGAGCCTACTGTACTACAAGTTGTAATTTTCACGGTTTAGAAATTACTAATAAAATCCCATTGAAATGGTGGACACCCTGCGTACGTGGTGCCATTTATTACCACAGCGAAATAGATGAAATCCTAAAATAATATACCTTAGGCTTAGAGACGTATTTAATGAGAATATGGTGATTGAAAAACAAATAATGACAACCCTTAAGGGGGTGGGAAATACAAAAAATTCACAGATTTCGTAACCATCGGTGGGTATTGAAAATGATACCGATGCTCTTATACAATTACTAACTTACATTAATCGTGATATTTTAGCAATTTGTACTGTTGTACATCAATATTTAACAAATTTCCTCGTACACACTCATTCAACTTAAATTTATTATTCTTATATCTATATCGGTCATCACTGTCTACAGTGTCCACATTCATATTTTGATATCCAGCTATTTTTACACTTAACCCAAAAAAAGAGATAGAAATATTTTATACAAATCTAAAGAAAAAAATAGAAAGTAGTAGTAGAAAAAAAGCAATTAAGGAAATCGTTAACATGACCATAAATATTTCATTCCATATTCCTTGATTATGACAACTAGTATCATAGATACAAAAATTTCGCAATATGTAAAAAAGATAACAAAACGGCAGTAGAAAAAGAGAGACAAAACAATAAGACTTTATATTATCACCCAATTAAACAATGAAACAAATGCCTTAATTCAATTAATTTGAACTTTGACTTTAACTAAAGTTAAATGTGTTGCTCATTTAACAAGGTCTTTATTAGGCAACTGTCACAAAATATGACGTTTATTGGATCTGACAGCATTCCTAAAGTGTCATTATATATTTATTTGATAATTTTATTTTTTTGGCAGCTTTGCTTCACGGCCTCATGTATTACTTGATCATCATTAATACTTGAAATATGTTACGGCTTGTCAATAAACTATCTAGCGACGTGTTCATTTGTTTTCGTTATTAACTTGAAAATGAATTAAAACTGTCAGCCTAGTAGGCTTCTTGCAAAATGTTGTCCATGTTTCCAGTAATTTGTACGAAACAATTTTAAAAATATTGTATATACTACTGACAAATCATATGAATCTTAAATGGGTGATTTTTGGTATGTTATATAATGCCATCAGTTAATCCAACAGGGAATTATGGTAATTATACCCCCTCCTGTCCCAATCAGAAAATTGTGCATGCATCGGCCTATCTGAGTACATAAAAAATGTCATAGAGACCGGTAACTATAAAAAAAAATTAAACAGACGCCGTAAACAATCAAAGAAAAACGGGTTTTGTGGAATTGTGTTTGATTTTGTTACTTTTGTGGTTGAAAGAATAGAAAGTGATTCAGAAGATATTATACCGTCCTCGCCTCACACATCTCCCAGCGGCTTGTATATCAGTGTATGCGCGGAAGCTATACAACCTTAGGCGAGGGTTGTATAGGAGATATACCATCCTTCGGAGGGGATGTAAAGCCGTCGGTCCCTTGTCTATTAAATGTTAGGCAAGTAAAAGATCCCTACTCTTCTTAAGGGAAGAGGTTCGGCAAAATTCCTGGTTGGGGGTAGCTCGTCTACAGGCGTCGGTGTTAGGCCTCAGTAGCGGAAATAGGCCGACGTTAAATAAATGTATAAAAAAAAAAGATATTATACGTCGTACTCCACCAGAAATAACTGAACAACAGCATCTAATTTACTGCCACAGGAATCAAAAAGTTTTTATGATGCCAAAGTTTCATGGACTGGCGCATTCAGAAAAAAACTAACTCGCTAGTGCTAATCATACACTATAACACAAAATATGCCCTCGTCAGTTCAGATTATTAGCTGTAGTAACATTAACTTACATTTTGTTGAAAATAAATTAAAAAAATTAACATTTTTTATGAGTTTATATGTTATGTATATATCATTATATTTTATATACAGGTTAGTGGTATATAAAGTATAGTATACAACTCACTATAATGGCTATTATTACCTCGATTTTTACAATACTCGCTCGATGCGCTCGCTCGAGTTGTAATCTCCATCTTCAATAATAATAGCCTTCATTATAGCATCGTGGTATAATAGTGTTATGTACTGCCCTCTAACAGAGAGGAGAGTGTAATTACTCCCTGGCTAGTAGGGTGGCGCCATCTATGAGCCAATTGACGAACAGTTACCTAGCACATAGTAGAAAACTCTGGAGGATTCTAGAATGTTATGGAATATGATTCTGATTCATTCTATGGAGGTGAATCCAGCAAATGGGGGAACAGTTCAGTGAAGTATACAGTACACTTCTAGTATACAGACAGAGGGTTTTTAGGTTAGACAAGGGTTGACAAGTTTAAGAAGAAAAGTAAAGTACATAGTGTTTTAAAAGTAGTGAATTTATATTAGATTAAGTTATTATTAGTTGTGTGATTTTTAAGTATTTACTAGTGTAATTTTAGTGATTAATAAAATAATGGTTAGTGAAGATTCTTGTTGCAAGTTATTTGAACCCACAGATTATTTACTGAAGACTGTAAACACGTAACAATATACTATTATTTTACTTTTTGAGACAGTTGCCTAAAAAATGTTGTGTGCGCCTCGGTCAATTGATCTTTGTCGACCTTATCAGAAGTTTGCTTAGCCTCGGCTGTGCTTCGCATTCGACCGAGAAAGACCAACTTTACGGCCTTGGCACACAAATGACTATTATTTTTATTAGTCTCAATGTCATTGTGATATCCATCAATGATGTCTTGTCAAAATAATTTAATTGACATAACTGATATAAAAATCCTTATTTACAACATACTTTTTTTAAGAAAAAACATATTACATGATAAAAAAATCGATCACTTTAATTAGGCCGCAATAGTACATACATATTTATAGTCGAGCTGATGTTTACGGTGCACTAAAAAAAAAAGGCAACATAATTTTTACGACATTATTATCATCGCCGCGGCATGCTGTCGTCAAACAATCCGACGCACATTAAAAACCTATAAAGGTAGGCGAATCAATTTGCGAACGAAATTGTACAGAGCCAAACTTAAAATTCGTGTGTATTAGAATGTACATATTAATAATACTAGATCGTAGGGCGCTGCTAAAATTGAACGACTGAGTTGCTGGTCTAAATATTTCAAGTGTGTGCCTGGGCGCAATTACATTTGCGACTAGTTTAACGGTATTTTAATGAGGTCGTAAAGTTTTTATTGCCTTTTTGAGTTTACCGTAGATCTGAGTTCGACTATACCTACTCCACTCGTGTATTGGTTCCATTCCCGTCCACTCGCCGCACCAGTTCGATGCTTCGATGATTACCGTTGCACTTGTGATCCTATAAGCATTTTCAATCCTAAAAAAATCCAGTAGTTGAAGGAGGAATACAAAGAGAGCTCTTTTTTAATTAAGCGTATTATGTGTATGCAATATCTGTAAAAAAATTCCAAGTAAATCGATCGGATGGAAAATGAGAACAAAATTAGAACAATTTAAGGGTTAAATTGTCATTTCAACCCCCTTAACTGTCATACAAAGATGAAACTGGATTGCATTCCGTATAATACAACATTTGGTCACAGTTTCGTGATTATATTTTTGGGGGACACTTTTCAGTAGCTTATCCTGCAATGGGCTTTGAGTGGTGAGTCAATTGTCATGGAAATAGTTATCCTTTTTGTTTTCAAATACACTTGAAGTCGCTAAACTTCATTTTACATACACAATAATACTTATTTGTTAACAACCGATTAATAAAATTTTTAAATAAATAAAAATAAACACCACAGAAATTAGACACACCCCCAATTCCAGAAGCCAGGGCTTGTGCGGAAAGGGGTTACACATTGAAAAAACGCGGACATACAACCATTTCCTTCGACAGTGCCAGTGCCGGAGCCAGGATTCGAACCCGGTGGTGCGATGTCCGTGTGAATAATCGCGATTGCCACCTCGCCCCTTAACTCACTCGGCTATCAACCAGACAGAAATTAGATAGTATAATTCTTTATTGATTATATACAGGGTGTTCCACTTAAAACTCCCAACGCCAATTACTCGAAAACTGAAAGAGGTGGTAAATTTCTGTAAATGGTAGATAATTGGTGTGATCAAGTGCTATATTTTGACGTATAATAGATGCCGGCGCCTTTGACGGTTTAGGCGTCGCGACGCCCAGAACAAAATTTTCGATGGCAGGAGTTTGGCCAACAAAAGATACCAATATACTTTTAATTCTGAAGTTTTTTTATTATTGCAAATTTTTTTATTTTTTCATTCGTTTCGGAGTTATTTGACTTTGAAAGTGTAAATATGCTTTATTAAAATTTGCCAATTTAATAAATTCTCTGGCATCTAATAGGCTGTGACTATTCTGTTAACCTTAATTTTAACTATCAAAACAGTTGTCATTAATTAAAAACAGTGTTAATTTTTTATTTTAGTGTTTGCTTTCAAGTAGTTTTTTAATATCCGATTAACTTTTTGAAAATAAATGGGTCAATATACGAAACAAGAAGAGCTAGACATGGTGTTGGTTTACGGTGAGTGTAAGCGAAATGCGTGGCAAGTGAAAAGTGTTTACGCACAGCGTTATCCTAATAGAAGAAAGCCAGATCATAAATTTTGAATTTATGTAGAAATTTAGTGAATTTTGGTGCATTTGAAAAGCCAAAACGGGAACGATCAAAACCAGCAACAAATGATTTTAACGTTGCATTGGTTCTCCAACAGAAGATGTCTTTGAGAGAACTGATGAAAAATACTAATATCTCAATAAGTTCTACCAGAAGAATTCTTAAACAAAATAAATACCATCCTTACAAAGCGAAACTTGTACATAAGTTAGAGCCAGGTGAAACCGAAAGGCGCATTAATTTTCTGGCAAGATTTGATTATTTACTTTACCGTGATGAAAATATCTTTAAAAAATTACTTTGGAGCGATAAAAGTAGATTTCACAATAATGGAGTTGTGAATAGACACAATTGCAGTTACTGGGCACAAAACAATCCCCGTTGGATTACTGAAAGAGGTAACCAGCGCGTTTTTGGTATAAATGTACGGTGTGGTATACTCAATGGTTATTAATAGGACCTGACTTTTACGAAGTGTTACCTCCTTTCTCTTATTATTTATTTTTGAGAAAGAATTGAGGCAATATATGCGGACGACTAGCTGGTTTAAGTCGGAGCAGAGAGCCGTGGGTCCAGAGCATTCGTAAGAGTGGAGAAACTTACCCTTTCTGACATGTACAGCATAAGCGACAGATTTCTGTTTATTTCGAAAAAAGGAGACAAAGAAAAATTGATGTTAAATTGGGCACCATCAAAATAAGCAAAATTGTCTCTTTTTCTCGAATAACCAGTCTGCTATAGATCAGACTGAAATTGTTGGTAAGAGAAATAAAAAGATAGTTTAAAATGAATGTTAAAATATATTACATGAAAAATAGACAAATCGGTTTGAAAGATAAATTGAAATTTAATATATATATATATATATATATATATATATATATATATAAAACAAATTTATACCAGTATCCTAGATGGATTATGGTTGAGGTCACTGGTTCTGGGACAGTAATCCAGGCCCACAATTGTCTCTTGTTGCAAGAATGGATCCTAAAGTTTTCTTGGCAATTTACGTCTCTCAATGAAATGGGGTGAAAGTTCGAAAGTTGTAGGAAAATTAACCAACTATGTGGTTTAATGTAAAGATAACGAAATGTTATCTATGAAAGATAAACTGTGCAAAAACTATGCAGGAATGTAGAAGAAGTATCTCAGAATTTAAATATCTAAGAATATAAGCACGTACAAAATTTATGCAAGTTAGCTATGCAAAATTTAAACAATGTTAGCTATGCAAATATAAGCAAGTTAGCTGTACAAAATATATTTAAATTAGCTGCACGAAATTAATTTAAGCTAGCTGTACAAAATTAATTAAAGCTGACTGTACAAAATTAATTTAAGCTAGCTGTACAAAATTAATTAAAGTTGGCTATACAAAAGCTGATTTCATAAAAACTATAAATTGCCAAAAAAATGAAAAGGAAAGAGAAAAATATTTTTAAAACCATGTGATACATATAGTATTTTAACTACTTATTAAATTAAAAAGAATTGACTGAATTCAAATTTATTTTAAAAATAATTGAAATTATATCAAAGGCAAAATTTGAAGATTAATTACATTTTAAATGAGTATAATGAAAGAAATTACCTGTATATTAAACACTTTGTAACTGGGATATAAAAATTGTAATATAAATTACTGAAGTCCACAGTTAAAAATTATATAGGTTTGAATCAGTACAAAGGCTGCAAGCAAATGACTTCCTGGTGAGTTTTGCTGATAAGGTAAACTTTTTGTCCTGTTTACTGGAAAACAACGCTACCAAAAAAACGAACCTGACAAATTTAATTCCCTAATTAAATTGAAAGCCATAAAAATATAGAAATAGTACAGGTACGGCCATCTGTCAATGGCCGAGTTAAGCACAACAGCTTGCAGGTCGCAACTTTACAATTTCCTTCACTCACAACTAAAATAGTGGCATATGATCGATAAAAGGAATCTATAATAAAAGTTTTTATTCCATAGACCATTGCCTTTGCTTCAGTTTGTAATTTCTATTTTATACATAACCACAAATATGAACAGATGTAAATAAATAGTAAAACGTATTGACTATGGTGTGAACTTAGTAAATATATTACATCTTTTTGGATATACTAATATAGTAACGAGAAAAGGTAAGGAAAACCACCAAATGTACCCACATTGTAAACAAAAATATAAAAATTGAAAAATAGATATCTAATGTAAATAAACGTATTGTAGACAATTGTCTCCTGGGATAATAATGCTGTATTACAATGGAAATGAGATACATAATAGTGTTGAATATGATCGAGTTCCTAAGATATAAAATTAAGTACATAAAACAGTGTGAAATGGTTTAGCAGTTATACAACTAAAATTCTGTTAGTTGAAACAGTTTCACATACAAAAACTGAATCCAAAAATGTTATACAAGTCGTGCTAAAAATCCACGAAACACTAGTTTTTAAATAAAACTGTTAAATGGACATAGGCCATGTAACAGAAGGTACTTTAAATGGTGGTCGTTATCGGAGTTTTCTTCAAAGATTATTACTTCAACTGTTAGAAGATGTCCCGATTGAAACTAGGAAGAACATTATTTTTCAACAAGATGGGGCCTCACCTCACAATGCCCAAATTGTAACAGATTATTGAATGTACTGTACCCCAATCGTTGGATTGGGACATACGGTAAACTACAGTGGCCAGCACGGTCACTGGACTTGACCCCTCTCGACTTTTTTCTTTGGGGTCAGTTGAAAAACACTGTATATGTAGAGCCTATTGAGGATATGGCGGATCTCCAAAATAAAATAACTGCATCTTGTGCAGCTACAAATAGAAGAATTCTGTTAAGAACTGCAATTTTGAGTTAAGACGCCGGTATGACTGCTGCGTTCGGGCAAGTGGAGCAAATTTTGAACAATTACTATAAAATATTTTATTTACTTTAGATTTTAGATTTAAAAAATGACTGTTTAAAACACTTATATATTTTTCTGTTTAAATATTTCAACGATACTGTTCTACTTATGTAAATAAAAGTGATATTCACTACCTGTCTTTTAATCTGTCTGGTTTGATTGTTAAAATTTAGGTTAACAGAATAGTAACAGCCTATTAGATGCAGACAATTTATTAAATTGGCAAATTTTAATAAAGGGTATTTACACTTTCCATGTCAAATAACTCCGAAACGAACAAAAAAATAAAAAAATTTCTAATAATAACAAAAGTTCAGAGTGAAAAGTACTACTGGTATCTTTTATTTCCCAAACTCCTGTCATTGAAAATTTTGTTCCGGTCGTCGCGACGCCTAAACCGCCAAAGGCGCCGGCATCTATTATAAGCCGAAATATAGCTCTTGATCACACCAATTATCTGCCATTTACAGAAATTTACTACCTCTTTCAGTTTTCGAGTAATTGGCGTTGGGAGTTTTAAGTGGAACACCCTGTATATAAGTATAAATACACCTACAGGGCATTTCCACCCTGAATAAAATTAGATATATTGATTATTGCAAAAAAATGCAAAACACGCCAAAAAAGAAATAATAGGGACACAAACATTGTTACGAATAGGCCTAGATTAGCTCCACTTCTGCAATTTTTTTAAATGGAGCACCTATATTTTCTTAGGTCCATGGACCATGTATAATCGAGTTCATCGACACTCAAAAAACGCAACAAAAACTTTACGACCTTATCAAATACCGGTACTCTCTGTATTATTTGTTCGCAAATTGACTCGTTCACCTTTATATGTTTTTAATATGCATCGGCTTGTTTGATGAGAGCATGCCGCCTGACCCAACGGAGATAATATTATGTCATAAAATTTTTGTTGCGTTTTTTGAGTGCTGATAGTAGATGAACTCGACTATACATCTAACGTAAATCCATCTGGTGCTACAAGTAGACCTGCCTTTGAAAGTATACTTTTTATGTGGATGGAATAGCACTGTGTTGCTACACGAAAGTTATAACTTCTAGGCACCTTTAAATATGTACAGTCAGGATAAAGTATAGCCTTTTACACCTCAGGATCATGATTATTCAACACATTACCAACCTTTGTTACATGTTTCCGGATAAACGCGTTCCTCTCACGTGCCTCATTAGATGTATTTCCTAAGTTTTCAGGTACAAATCGCTACATAAGACTATATCTTACCTTTGTTATGATCAAACTTATAGATTGTCTAGAAGTATGGTTCATAAATGATTTAATAAAATTGTCTGATAAGCCTTGACGCAGTTTTACTAGAAACCTGATAAGGTTCTTTTTCTAAATGTTTTTTTCATATCCATATAGAGCAACAGGTTGACAATATTCATACAATATTCTAAATTGCTCTTTAGTTAGGGACGTCAAACTTTGGAAATCTGTCTCGTCAAAATATATCTCATCGTCATGTTTTATAGTAGTTGCAAGTGCGTAAATTTTCTGAAAGTTCTAAACCGTGAAGCAATTTCAATTCAATTCGTAATCACTTCTCTGGAAATCGAATGATTTTCCATATATTGGAGGTTAAGACAGCCACTGTGATTCAGATGCCCAGTACAAGTGGTAACTAGTATGAAATGTTTGTGAATTTAAATAAGAATCTCCATAAGCATTTTATTCTCTAATCTTATTCTACAGTTCTCCAATCTTTGTACTATTACTTCCATATAAATTGCAGTTACATGCTTTTTTTTCAATTACTCTATTCTGCTATTACAAGCCAAACATATTCTGGAATCTGGAGTAATTACTGCATCATTTAAACTAAATCATGGTGTGTGCAATAGGACTAGCTCATTTTCTCTACAGTTAATATTTTCGTCAAGATTTACACCATTTCCATAAGAAACAGTTTACC